>OX388026.1:14118206-15368206 GCA_947578705.1 Lacanobia wlatinum
GCGACATGCTCAACGTAAAATTAATCCAACTGAAAAAAACTGGCCAAGTGCGAGTCTGACTCGCGTGCGAAGGGTTCCGAACGAATTTAAATTTTTCAACATGTTATTTTAACACTACAGACTTCTAATAGGTTTTCCTGTGTCTTTAGGTAAAGATCTATTATCTCCATTTTTTTCAAAATTTTAGGCTCAGTAGTTTCGGAGATAAGGGGGGGAATAGTAATTTTTCGCCTAATTTCTTGAATAACTTCAAAACCATTTATTTTAAAATTATGAAAAAATATAATTAAAACCCTCACAGTAAGTTCTTTTATTTGATATGTCGCACGATGTTGTTTAAAAATCTTTTTTTTTTAATTTTCTTGTTTGTCCCTCAAAAGTGACACCCATACTAAAAATTTAATGATTTACGTAACGCGTCCATGTTTGGGTCATAGAAGTCCATATGTGTACCAAATTTCCACAGAATCGGTCCAGTGGATCCGGAGAAAACTGGCTGTGACAGACGGACAGACACCCGAGTGACCTATAAGGGTTCCTTTTTTTTTCGGAATCCTAAAAACTGGGAAAAACCGGCCAAGTGCAAGTCGGACTTTCACACGTAGGGTTCGTACCACAAACCGTAAAAAAAACACACTGATAGACAGACGGACGGACAGACAGCGGAGGCTTAGTAATAGGGTTTCGTTGGTTATCTTTCGTATCCGGAACCCTCAAAAATGTAAATTCTTAAGCTCATATAATGTCGATCAAGACTTCCAGTGCCACCAAATGCAATAACAGTATTTTACAAGAACGACTGCCTACCTCACCTCCACAAACCAGTAACTGAATAAGACTGATTTCAGATGAACTAGCTTCTGGCTACCTGTAGGTAATGCCCGTCAAAGATCTACAAATGACTGGCTCATTCAATTCATAATATACAAGTGTAGATAACCTGGCCCCACCCCCACATTTATAAGTGCAACCATGACAGTGTAATAGTATTTACATAATTCATTACACATTTAAGCTGATTACAAAATATTTCAATAAAATGGTAGTGCACTAAAAAGATTGATGTTTTACACAGGTTTTTCCTCGCACTTAACATTCAAAGCGTGTTTGAATCAGTATTACTATTTCAGCTGCGTGTACGCAGGTCTTATGTGGAGCGGACGAGAGTAGCGATGAACGTCACCTGAACAAAGAAGACATATTGACAGTCCAAGGCATTAATTGCTGGACATGGGCTTCTGCCAAAGACAAAGGAGAAACAATTCAACCACTGATGTGTGTGCGAAGTTACTGACTGCCTTAACTTTAGTGTATTTTTCAAAAGGCTTTTTTTGTTCAACTGACAATTAGTAGGATTGTTTCGGAAAGCACGTTGAGCCTTTAGTCATGACCCGGACTGAGTGGATCTTTGAAGATAGTTAAGGCTAGTCAGAGAGTTCTGACATCTAGGCTTACCAATATTTATCGTGTTACCCAGATACTCGGTTGTGGAGGTCATATAGGCGGCCTCTCCTGGTAAAATACTGGTTATCAACTGCATTTAGACATGAGGCCTACCCCATTTGGAAAAGGGCTAGACAGATAATGATTATGTAATTAGTATTATATTAACATCAGGCTCTTTCACTAAACCAACAAAACAACTCCATTTTCTCCAAATTTAACCGAAAAGAAAGGATCAATTGGCGGGAGGCGGGACGTGAAACGGAAGGTATTTGAACTAATTATTACCCTCTGAAACCACTCAATATTAACTAAAATAATATACACATATACTCTACACACATTTCTGAGGTTTAGTACTATATACAGAAGTGACAGTGACCGCATTGACAAGTGCAAGAGGAGAAAGTATCGGTGCACTCCGTCTTGCGTCCGCGCAGTTGCACCATCTCCTTCGCACCCGTGAGCTGTACTAATCATGTATTGACTTAATGTCATCGCAATGCACCATTTCTTACATTCGTTTAACGAGGAATAAATATCCTAGCTTTCGTCCGCGACTTCGTACGCGCATATCCCGTTTTTTCCCGTTCCCGTAGGAATTTCGGGAAATCCTCTCTTAGTGCATTCCTACGTCGTGTAAGAAAGCTACATGCCAAAGAGCTTCTACTTTCTAGTAGTTTCGGCTGTGCGTTGATCGATCAGTCAGTCATTTTCTGTTTTTATGTATATAGATTGGTAAATAGGTATACGGTATGCCAATTTCCTTTTTGAATGGGTAATTGCAAAGTATGATTGTGTAAAGCATTTACGTTATACGTTTAGCAAGTATTGTTTTTGTTTTAATGAATTTGTTTTAATGTTAACTTTCACCGTTTCGTTCAAAACAGTTTAATCACGTTGTGTACTTTTTTATTACTAATTTTCTTTTACATGTTGGTTCACCACAACTTTGAGGAAAATAAAATATTTAAAATGTTTTTTTTTTGTTTTATAAACTTAGTGAAGTTAAATACGTTCGTAGTAATACGTTCTTATTCTAGTACATTATCGTTACGAGATATCATGTAAACTTGATACGGCAGACGATTTCGGCGTGCGTTGATGTCTTCTATTAACGCAACTCGCAAGCGTTACCGGTGCTACGCCAACACCGCCCGCTACGAAAAATATCAAACACCATTAAATATTAATGATAACGTTTATTTAGATTTTTTAACGATAACAATGTTGTGTTATGAATGTTTTGTGTTCGGCAAGGCCGTACATTTCTCTTTCGTTACTGTAACAAATAATTGTGAAATCAAGATAATATGATAATTTGTAAACCGTTAATGGAGGTTGAACGAAGTTCTGTGTACAATAAAAACATTCGCGAGCATGGTCAAGACATTCTATTTTAGTACCCAACATCCGGAATTTTAAGTAACCGATCGCATTAAAAGATTCTTGCTTAATACGTGAGCTTTAAAAAAGGAAAAAGCAATTGATTTTACTTCGATTACGAAGAAAAGCGGTATTATCGATACATTGAGTATGCAGAACACGACATTTCCTCAATGCATGTAAACACAGTGCGTGTGATGTCAACGACTCGTCTTTGCGTATGTATCGAGAATATCCTTGTAGAGAGTACGATACTTTGTAGAGATGGGCCGATTTTGCCAACTAGCTTAGCAACAACATTTATTGTCGGCGTTTAGTCGGGAAAAGAAGCCGACTATTCGGCACACGGAATTTCAAATATTTCTCAGAATTTCAAATATTTTTCAGAATTAAATATATTTCTCAGAATTAAAAATATTTCTAAAAATTTTAAATACTGCTAAAATTTAAAAATAGTTCCAAGAATTCAAAAAAATATTTTAGTCTTACAGGAGCTGTGAGTACTATCTAACTTAAATTTGTGTTTTAATTACCGAAACCTAAAAAAAAATATTTATACTGTTTTATACGTACACGAGAATACCATGAACCCTCCTTTTGAGGCCGTCGGATATAAAAAAATGAAAGATAGACCGATTATCCGACCGTATCGGGGACTAGTTTGCCGACAACTCGGCAATTGTGCACTGACTTGTCGGCCAAGTCTCTAGTCAGCCCATCACTAATGCTTTGCTTTTAGGTATGAAAAATAAAATAATAGCACGTTAAAGCTAGCTAGCCTCGAGAACTAGTTTTTAATTCACTTCAGTAGCACGGACGCAGCTACGTCATTACTGCATGAGGTGGATGCATATTAATTACCTAACCTACGTCACTTCGCTTTCTCGTCATTATGCGCTGATACAAGAAAATAACTTGGAAAAGTCGGGTGATTGGATACGACGGTTTAATGTCCAACGGTGTGCCAGGTTATGGCTTACCATATCAGTGTGTTTCAAATATTTTTTTTCATTAAAAGTGCACCTAATTCTTACAAACAGTATTCTTTATTCAAGAATTGGGTGACTGTCACATCAAACCTGAGTGAGGTCCAACAGATAAATATTATTTGATTGTGCTATATTCCGATAAATCCAAACTAGACTTAGAAAAGTCGATAAGTAATTTGACCTACGTTCATAACAGGTAATCAAAACAATGTAAGCATTAGCAAGTACGGTACGTCCCCGTCGAAGTTGAAAGGTCAGTTAAAAAATGAAGGCTCCGATGATCAGGTATTGACAGAAACATACTTAGTCACGACGGTCAAGCCGTCGAATTACACAATTCCACATCCAAGTATGTAAAAGAGCAACGTACATAAAAGAGATGTACACAGATTTGTAATAAGATGGTTATTAAATCCAAGACTTATCGAGGGAATCGGGTCAATGCGGCAATCGTACGAGACATTACCAATCTATGAGCAATTACACATTACTTTGAATTTATACGATGTACTCGATACATTATTGCAGCATTTGCAAATATACATGACTTTGTCTTCACGAAACGGTGAACAGTCGCGAAGGAGTAACGTTGTGTTCCAGCTTTGCGTACATAGATAAACTCACGCCATTCCCCACGGGGTTGGTCAGAAACAACGAGACGCCTATACTTCCTTTATTGCATTAATGCAATAAAGGAGACTGGCCCATTTTGTGATCTTACGACCCCGATTCTACTCATCTCGGGATCAAACGCAAAATAATCTACGCTCATCAAACAACCGTCTCCTTCAATGTCCCACTCACCGTACTGACTTTATTCACTCCTCTTTCTTCGTACAGTCTATTTCTCTATGGAATGCGCTCCCCCAGGAGATCAGGATGGCCACCAACCGATTAACCTTTAAAGTTAAAGTTCGTGAACACATTCGTAAGAGGTTGGCTGTTGTATCATCACAACGCTAGTATTTTCCAATTACCTATTCGTATTAATTAAGTATTTCGTTTACATATTTATCTTGTTAATTTGTGTATTTATTATATATTAATAGTGTATCTATAGTTTGTGTATGTATATTATTGTTCATTTTAATTGTATTTAAATAATTTCAATCGCTTTAATTCTTCATATTGCACCTACCACTATTCTCTGCATCACCCAAAGGTTGACTGGTAGAGAATGCCTATGGCCATTAAGTCCGCCTATGTACATTTGTGTGCTGAAGTGTTAAATAAATCCCAACTAGACACGGTTAGTCGGCAAGTTTCAGCGAGTACAGTACTTTTGTAAAATCTTAGTACGTGTTAAAAATAGAGTACAATGCATTCTGTACTTGATTAGAATGAGATAACAATTAAAGCAAAGCAATTTATTATGTAACCCATTTTCATTAAGCAACTTACGGTTCGGGTTCGAGATTATTATATTGGTGAAAGGTTTTCAGAGTTCAATGTTAAGTCCATATCAAAGTTACACATGTATTCGTATGTATGCACAACCGTTTTAGGTAATACCGGTGCCAAAAATAAATTTATCTTGTTTCAGCTGAGTACCTATTGCTTAACTTTGTTTACTCAGACCAAGTGGCTGAGTTTTAAGTACCTCCATATTTACCGGACTGTAGGAGATACAAAAGATATAAAATCTTTATGTACCTTTGTACGGTTTATTACACAAAATTATAATATTTCATGAAGTCACGATTTATATTTGTACTTTAGAAGTGTAGGAGGTAATAGTTGATTCAGTTTTAGATTTTTAAAGCCATGTACAGTCACAAATCTCGATAAAAATATCTTCTAATTTTAAACTAATCTAAATACAAATCTATTTTTTCATAGAAAATATAATTAATAACGTCCGCGCTGCAACATCAATTTTAGCCAATTTGCATTTCAAATATCTAAACTTTTAAGTTGAAGTCGTAATTAGTTGCGTATAAAGTTTTAGATTTTTGTGCATACTATCTCTAATTTACAAATTAAATATTTACCTAATTTTATTATTAATTTCCTGACAGCAAAACTAAATTCAGAAGGCCTTTCGAATATAGAATTGAATTATTTCAAGTTGCATTTGACCTTTCAACCTCTATAGCACAAATATTTTGCATTTTACGTGAAGCTGTTGCGTCAGTCTATTAACTTTACGATGAGTAACTATTGACAGATTCCAGTTATCCATTCCGAACTTTTACGTAATGTTGAAACAGCCTCATGTCAAGGTTATGTTTACTTTGTTCAACTGATTTCTCAATTCGATTACCAGTAAAAACGAGTGCAAGTTGCTAAAGGGTTATTAAATAGAGGATATATGGACTGTATGTACATAAGTTGGAAAGTAAGTACCTTGAAATGGATCCCTTATTTATTTCTGCATATATACTTTAGTATACATCAAGAATAATAATTAATTAAAGGACTTCTTAAACAAAAACCCCTTAAGATTTCTTAAGTTACTTCATCTTCTGCTCATCATTATATTCATTATGAACAACTTTTGCTAGGTCACCAACCCTGAATTCGCGATTAAAATCTGTTATTCTGTAAATGTATTCTGGCATAACTCGAGAAAATGTGACCAGTTGTATTTTTTTTCACGATTTACAAAGAGGTCAAAGGCACTTGCATTTCTTCACACATGTTCACAGTACATTGTTTTTTGATAAAATACTTTGATAACAAACTGAAGAAATGCTTGCTACTAAAACTGAATATACCCACCGTGCCATTACTGGGGTGCGTACACCTTTAACCTAAGGTGTGCCAGTAACCATCAACTTGCGTTACTTAGTACATGCGTAAGCCACGTACACAAAACGATGTCATATCTACTCGAACGGTTGCTAAACCGTACAATTAACAATTATGGGTGACTGGACCACTGATTACAGCGACATGATTATCCATTTCCCTTAGATGTACTAATTGTGGCATGTACTATACCTACAATCACCATCCAATTAAAAATGATACGCAACATTGTTAGTACAATTACATGAATATCAAAAGATAGCTAATAAATAGTCAGACATTTGATTTTGCAACGCTACTAACAAGTCTTTGTAAGTCCAGTGGAACGGCTGTAATAATTTACCAGAAATCAGTTACAATGTAACTACGGAATTCGATATGCAAACCGTATGTATCATGCACCGCTGTTTCGCGTCCCAAATAAGCAGCCACAGGCGTAACGTAAGTAAACTATATGAGAACGATAGTTCTCTCACGTCTACACTCTGTCCCAATAGTCTTCTCGAAAGCAATTCGCAACGACGAGCAAAAGCGTTGCAAGATAGCCCCACAGAAGTGTAACGTCTGTTGCAACCGTCCGTATAATCAACAGATTTGAGATCAATCAAGTGTTACGTCTATTTATTTCCTAGATTATGCCATGTTTGTATACAAAGATTATCTTTACAACGTAAATAAATATTGTTTACTTAGGTAATAAAGCAACTTAACGAGCCTGTCGACATACATTTTTAACCTAACAAAAACTTAAAAGTGCGTGAAACGAAAGTTTTCCGCACGAGTTCCTATTTACACAAAATATGAGTATTTATCTCCAATAAGTAACAAAAATGTCATAATGTTAAAACTTTAAAGTGACTTTTATGGGCATTGCATTCGCTTCGTTAAATTTACATTGACCACAACAACACTTAATGTAGGTCAACAAGATAGCGACTGCAGAAGAAGGTCGCCGTCCGATATTTGTGTGCCATGTAATACAAGCATTGACAATTGCAAAAATATTATACAATCATAACATTACATGATGAACATAACAAAACATTGTATATAAAGTGAAGAATATGGATATTAATTGACTTTGCATTTACAAACCTTACATTACCAATGTGAAGTCTTGCAATTCATGGGTTGCATCAAACATGATTGAGGAGTTCAGCAATAAATTGCACGTAGTCATGTGTTGGGAGGAGGCCTTTCATAGTGCCATCAGCTTACATAAACTTGCTATAAGTCGAGCACACTGATATTAGCAGTTATATCAGAGTTAGCAGGTTAAGGTACAATGCGTTCGCGCTGCATTGCATCACCGGCCGGCGCGGCGCCACTTCCGCGCAAGTCGGCGCCCGCGCAGCCGCTCGGGAAGTGCCTTATTTTATTTGTAACTCGATGGCGGTTCGGTTTTTTCATCGAATCATTTGATGAGTTACTCGCAGTCTTCCGGTTGTTTATCTTCAAACGCAATCAGCTCCAATTCTTGTTCTATAATGATGAGTGAAAGTGAAATGTCCCATCTAATTATATCATGAATTTATTTGGATTATACAATTACTCACAATACATTCTACTTGCCTTATTCGATAGATGTAATAGGCTGTTAGCGGTTCAATCTCGATTATTTTACTTATCAAATAAGACAGGTTTAGGTTACTTCACACTGATGTAATGCGTTTAACATTGAAATAACTCCACATAATAGAACTTAACTTACCGAAACATGAAGTAACGTTGGAATGTTCTGGAAGTGCACACATTTGCATTGATTCAACAGAAATCGTATTAATATTATTACATTCATTTAAATATGCAACGACATTTTGAAACATGAATCTTAATGAGCTCCACATCTTACTCTAACAACTTTATTGGTAGATAGTACTCCTCTACTAACATGCAATGCTTAGTGGAGTGTGGTGCTTTGTGATTGAACAGCTAATCCTAGTTTAGCCTCTCTCTATCCTTAAGTATTTAAGTAAACTCCAAAGTTTACTTGCTTGGTGTGTCGCTCAGACCCGTATCCCGTCACTTAAAAATATCTTCGATATTTGCTTGAAATATGACAATACGACAGTACTTGGAGGGCCAGTTTACCTTTGGAGGGTATGCGGTACAGAGATTAAAGTCCCGCACACCATTGTAAAGGGAGGGTCCTCCGACCAGACAGTTGTTGTGCCTGGCGGGCTACTGCCCGATAATTAATATTCGGGCTCATGTATGTGTTCAAATCGCACGGTAAACTGCTTGCGCGATGCAGGATTTTAGTTCGCTGCCAGTTGGATAGATGGCGTCGCGGTTCTTTTTGCTCCGATGTAGATTTGCTTCGTTGGTTTTTCTTGTGGCGGTATTGATGCCGCTACATACCTAATGAATTTCGTTCAAAAAGATGATATTCTTGCCTCGGCGAAATTTAAGTCTTGTACGGCAGTTTTCTTTAGACACTCTTTGTGTCACTAGACCGTTCGGCATCCGTAAAAGCTATAGAATATTAATCTACTTATAGCACTATAACCTGGACATCACATCCTATATAGAAGCACTAAGCACTGGTGGCTCCATTTTGCTTCGCCGTAGTCGGGTTATAAGCATTTTACTTATAAGCAAACTAGCTTGGTTTTTAATAGCATGTGTATCTACTAATACTAATAATATTATAAAGAATAAATATTTGTTTGATTGTTTGTTTGAATTGAATAGGCTCCGAAACTACTGGACCGATTTGAAAAAATATTTTAGCATTAGATAACTACATTATCAGGGAGTAACATGGGCTATATATTATCCCCATACTCCCACGGGAACGGGAACTACGCGGGTGAAACCGCGTGATGTCCACTAGTTTTAGATAAGTCTGCAAGTTCTCTTGGTCTATTACTCGTGAATGATATCCACCTGAGATAGTTAGGCACAAGGTACGTCCCCGATAAAAGAACTCCGCAACCAATTGAATGTTATGATTGTTATTGGCAATCATTAGGCATCAGATTCTACTCGCATATATTAGCGATACGATTACGGGCAGCGGCGCGTGCAATGAATTCGTAAATATGAACACTTTCGTAATGGACCTTTACATTAATATCGTATGTCGCCTTGGACGATGAAAATATGGGTTGCTTCAAAGTGCAACTGTTGCATTCACAACATCTTCAATCGTATTTGGTAATGCACGCTAGACTCGAGACTATTGGTTTTGAAACGTGTGGATAATAAATAGATAGCTTCACACAAACCATGTAGGTAGTTTTAATTTAATTGTTATGAGACCGACTTATGAAAATGAAATGTTTCATGAAAACTCTACATGGGTATAACTGAATTTTTGTGCAATGAATTTATATTTTTTTTATATTTCAAATGCTCATCAATATTCTAGAAAAATATACTCTTTGCTCTTTACTTACAACAAAATAATTTTAACATAAGCTAATATGATACTGTTCTACAAGACTTCAGATACAACACTGCTCATCTCATCAAAAAACCGTTCGATCTTCCCCCCACTCACCCTATATCTACTAAACCTAACTATAAAGGGCAAGGCAAATTGCTTGTTTTAAAATCTAACGTTTCACGGTTTTTTTTCACATTATTACGGTCTTCATCTTGTTTATCTATCATATACTTCAAAAGCATTAGGCATTTACAAGTAAAACTCGGAAAGCACGTTGAGCTGTTCGTCCCAGTTGCCATTTGTAAATATGTATTCACAGAAAAATTTGTACATTTTTTCACAAATAGAGTCTATTTGGGGCCGAACTAGGCATAACCTGTATTTCAGCCCTCAACGCCGATCCCCTTGACTTACAGATAAGTAATTAAATTAGGTATTTTAATGATTCCACTCTAAAATGTTCGTGCCTAATACAAGATAAAGAAAAAAAATACAATTATAAAAAATAATTAAGAAAAGTATTACAAGTTAGATGACAAACAAAACATGGTTAGGTGTGTGAGTAGTCCTCTCTTTGTGTGAGGTGGAGGTGTGCATGAGTGAGTGTGAGAGGGTGTGTGGGATTGGAAAACTTGGTACCTACTTATGGTTGATTTTTTAAGTTTTACTATGCATAAATAAATAATGGAATAGACAAATCTATTATTACTAATATATAAAGCTGAAGAGTTTGTTTGCTTGAACGCGCTAATCTCAGGAACTACTGTTCCGATTTGAAAAATTCTTTCAGTGTTAGATAGCCCATTTATCGAGGAAGGCATATATCACGCTAAGACCGCAGATATATATATATGAGTAGCCGCTGCATGTAAAATACTTGTACTCAGCTGCATACGGTTAAACTGGAAGCCGACCCCCACTGTTGGAAAAAGGCTTTTTTTTAAGGATGGGAAATCATCAAATGACTCCTTCCGCTCTCGGCGGAGCATAAAGGAGTGTCAGACTCCTACTCACTAAAACCCATCCATGTTCCTCCTAGTGCCCTTTGCTTTCCAGGGCCGCGGTGACTCTTTCGAACAAATTCCACAGCCCTGGCAGGCACTGCCCTAGCGGGCCCCGTTTGTTGGAAAAAGACTAGGCTTTGATTTACATAAAACATAGAACCTGTTATTTTGATAAATTCTCATTTTCCACGATGGCAAGTTCCTTTATCATTTGCGCTCAAGGCACAATACAGAACATAAACAACATAACTCCTACCCTTGCGTTAACACATAACATCGTAACACTAACGTACCATACCACCCATTGCATAAGCAGTAAGGGGGGATGCCTTCCGCGTACCCGGCCGAAGCAAGGAAGCCAATCAGACCCTGCGATCTGAACGTGACTGTAAATTACTAGTACAGGGATCACGACACAAACTACTTTGAATATGCTGTACTTTCCTTTTGTTTGTTATCTCTGCTTTGCGGAGGGATATTCGCACAACTAGCTTTTTCCTACAGCTTCGCTCCCGTGGCCTATCCCGCAGGAACCGTACATTTTGTTCGTTATAGTAGTCTATGGCTCTCAGAGATTGTGTAACTTTCTATCAGAGAGTTTTCGTAATCGGCTTAGAACTCACAGATATTGCCTTTTACAAACCTCGTTATACTCGTAATAATAGCAAGACTCCTCCGTGCCTTAGAAAACACAATCAGACGTCGGCTGCGATTTAATTTGTCGATCTTTGATCGTCATCATTTCAGCCAAAAAACGACCAGTACTGGATATAGGCCTCCACCAAGCCCCCTCTTGGTGGAGGCCATCGTTTGCCATAATCGCCACGCTTGGCAGGCGGGTTGGCGATCGCAGTCCCATTCTCTGGCGAGTCCTTTAGTCGCCTCTTTCGACACCCACGGGAAGTGATGGAATGGTATTATTCTTTACGGCACCCTACGGCACCGGCCGACACCATACGGTGATCTTTGATAGTCGTTACGTATAGTCAGAAGTCAGATAATCTATCAACAGTCTTGCCTTTGGGTACCTTATATCCCAGTTACTGGGTTGTGGAGATGATAAGTAGTCGTTCCATGTAAAATAATGGCACTTAGCCATTGATATATAAAAACCCAAGATACACACTCAGCATCTCAAAACCGTCCGCACAAAACAAGCGCACAATTTAAAATTGTGTGCTAGTTTCAAACAGTCTCGCATCGCTCGCCATACTGCACTGCTTTGTAAAAACAACTTTAAGCGATCCGTGTAAGGTTGAATTTGCAAAAAAGTTGTTTATAGTATAACTACACACAACTCACACATGACACTTGATACATGTCAGTTTTTGACGACAGTTTCGAGTGTTGCATTTGTTCGAATCGTAACTGTGCATCTTGGGTGTTTTATAAATCAATGCACTTAGCCTACATTGTTGGGAAAAGGCTAAGCAGATAGATTTTTACACACGGGCTCTTGGCTGAATATTTAATCGTATCGGTAAACACGCCTGATCCTTCAACAGTCACTTCGAATAAACAAGCACTTGTTCATAGTTGAAATTCCCGCACCTAAAAACAAAGCAAATAGTGACAAATAGAATAATTTAATAACAAACAAGATCCGTGATCGTGTAGATCTATTAGTCATCGATGGGATCATCAGGTTTGAGTACGTTCGTATTTAGCTCAATAATAACATGGTACATACCTACAGCATGGTGATTACTTATTACTGTTTTAAAATAACGGTCATTGTCCTTTCCTTAATATCTCTTCGTTGGTACCTGGACAATAAATTACAAATAGTTTTTCATTACTAGCAAATGTAAAGGGTCACGTTAGATGTCGATTCAGGACAGCTTTATGTTTTTATATCTATTTTCGGAATTAAGGATATCAATAAATGTAGGTAGGTTAATGACCGTTATTGCAAGTTTATCTGGCGTCGACCATAGGCTAGGATCACGCTAGGATTATTTGGTCAACAACAGCAACTTCGTGCTTTAGATGACCAGTTTTACGTCAAAAAAGGCATGCCACCAATACATCACAGTAATCACTTTTGCCAACATCGATTTACCTTGATGTCAATACTACATAGTTTAGGAGCAAATAAACCCATAAGGCTATAACATTGCCGAAGCTAAGACCTTAACGGTGAATACTTTTCTGCTTGACATTCAAGTTAGGAGTATTTTTTTAAGGAGGGGAAATCATCATATGACTCGTTCCGCTCTGGGCGAAGCGTCAGAAGGGAGTGTCAGACTCTAACTGACTAAAACCCATCCGTGTGCATCCTTTCAAATGCCCTTTGCGTTCTAGGGCCACGCCAGTGGCCCAGCCAAGTAAAGAATATATAATCGTTCTTTGTACTGGTTTGAACCTTTCTGGACTTTTAACCACATGCAATTCAGTCTATTAGTTAGTATCATCATCATTCTGCTGCCCTAAGGCCAATTTATTTCGGGTTGATGCAACATTCCATCTTCTTCCATAATTTTTAACTGACTTCAAAAAGGTGTAAGTTCTGTATTTGTGTGTACGTTGTTTTTTTGTATATATACAGCCATAACTTGATTTCGTTGTTTATGAACCGATTTTGATATTTTTTTGTCATTTTTGAGTCAGTAATGAAATGGTATCTGTTTGTTCCCAGATCCTCAGAGCATGCGACGTCTTCACCTGACAGACAGACATCTTCGCGTGATGCTGTGGTGCATTCTCCTCGGCCTGCAGCCAGCCTTCGCTGGTATCCTGGACCCCTTCAACTGGGCGCGTTCAGACCGCATAGAGGTCAACATTCCCTGGTTACCATGTAAGTGGTTTTTTTTATAATAATATCTCGATCACATTGAAAACTGACTCTACTTTCTATTAGTTTCTAAGACATTGTGCTTTCCGATTGTTTACTTAATTGTTTTCATCACTTCAGTTGAAAATGAAACAAGATGCTACGATGAGCTAGGATGCCTGAACATCACAAGGAGCTGGTATCATCTCATTCACAGACCCTTCAATGTTTTCCCGCTGCCGAGAGTTGTCATCAATACTAGGTAAAATATAATGTCCCATTCATCCAAACACGGATCTAAAAACCGGTCATCATGATAAATGTAATGTTTAGCTGTCATAAACTGAATCGTCTATTGAATCGGTCGGTTCAGGTATGTAAAGAACCGGTACACAGTCCGTCACTGCAAATTTTGCGTCACGACATTGCATAGATTTCACCTAAATAAATCTTTTGTCATTTAACTACAGAGAAATTTCAATTTCAGATTCATTTTATACACAAAAAAGAACCCAACTGATGGTCAATTGTTAAATGTGAACGTGAACAAAACTATAGTGAAGTCCAATTTCAATCCGAACAGACTTACAAAAATGATTATTCACGGATTCATCGATACGCCACTCTCGAACTGGGTAACTATAAAATCGAACGCACCTCACATTTAATGTTGATCATAATTGAACGTGGAGAAAATTAACCCTAATGTTTTACCATAAAGGTCAGTGAAATGAAAGATGAGCTCGTGAAAGCAGGTGACTTCAACGTTGTTATAGTAGACTGGGCCGGTGGAAGTCTGCCCCTATACACACAAGCTACGGCCAACACCAGGCTGGTAGGGCTTGAGGTAGCACACTTCATCAATACTTTACAGGTAAATTCCACGCATGACACAATTTAATTTTAAATGGCTGATAAATACATTTGGTTTTAACGCTTTTTCTTTCTTCCTTTCTTATAAAATCTAAATAACATTACAGAAAGAGCATGGAGTAGATCCGTTGGATGTCCACATCATAGGCCACTCCTTAGGAGCCCACACAGCAGGTTACGCAGGCGAAAGAATTCAGGTAAGTGCAAACCTCTGTAACATTCCCTACTACATCTTATGTTACATGATGTTACGTATATTTTATTACGTTTTCATATTTTCTTTGATTCAGCCTCTCGTTCCATAGGGCTTAGGAAGAATCACAGGATTGGATCCAGCTGAACCGTACTTCCAAGGAATGCCGACGCATGTGCGACTCGACCCGACTGACGCGCAACTCGTCGACGTCATACATACTGACGGAAAGAGCATTTTCCTTTTAGGTAATGCCTTGGACGTAACTCTGTGTATATTCATGATACTGCACGTTTGCTTCTTATAATCCACACCGCACTATCGTATTCATGTACATTTGTTCAACACGAAATAATATGACGTTTGTTGTTAACAAGATTATGCTTCGTCGCTTTACCATCTAATCATACTACTAACCCTTATTTATACATGTTATATGTATTTATTATGTAAATATGTACCATACGCTTATTAGCTTTTCGTTTTCATCTCCCATTTGAATAGTATATCTGAATATTTATATATCGCGTGACATGGTAACTAATTAATCGACGGTTTATTTCACGCGTGCGACAGATTTTGTGTTTATGGCAGGATATGGAATGTCTCAACCTGTGGGTCATTTGGATTTCTATCCGAACAATGGAAAGGAGCAGCCAGGATGTGACCTCACTGAGGGACCACTCGTACCGCTGACGCTCGTCAAGCAAGGGCTTGAAGAGGCTTCAAGGGTCTTAGTAGCCTGCAACCATGTCAGAGCCATTAAACTTTTCACTGAATCAATCAATGGAAAGTGTTCTTATATAGGTAAGAAAACTTCCTTATCGTGAGTCGATATTTACCTATTTAATTTATTTATTATACCTATGATTACATGAATTGTACTATGGGCGGTCTTTTTGCTTTCTACGACCTATTGATATTACGGTAAGTAAACATAATTCTATATTTTATCTATAACTTACTGAACTCTTCAAACTGTCAGAGTTAAAGTTATTCAAATTTTTAGGACACCAGTGCCCGTCCTACCAGCATTTTCAAACAGGAAAATGTTTCCACTGCGGTCATGGTTGTGCGATTATGGGGTATGTTCTTTTTAACAAATCTGTACCTTGTTAAGGAGGACTCCTTTTTATCTAACGTAATTTTTTGCTCATAGATTCCATGCAGACAGCTCCCCCGGTTTGATCACGAACAAAAACAATCAGTCGGAGAATGAGGTCTTTCCATCTGAGGAGCACGATACTATTGGAGCCAAGTATTACCTCAGCACTGGGAAGGACCTGCCATACTGTCGTAAGTATAACAAACAGCATTCATTATTTTTGTGGCACCTAGTCGTGTTGTAGACACCTAGTCTACAACAAAAAAGTGGTAAATAATCAAGACAAGTTTTTATTGAAAATGCACACAGTCCAACGTCAAATGTCTACAGTCCGTGAATGATAGCCCAGGCTTTGGTCATTTAGGTCGCTCGCTGCGCAATGGCTGTTCATTAGCAAGGGTTCAACTCGACTAGATGGGGTTGACCCCTGAGAAAACTACTCATTACAACATGCGTCTCAAATGAGGTTCCTTTCTCCCTAATCACAGCGTGCAGCTGATTGCTTTCAACCTCATGTTACAACACAATACTTACGAATTTTAGAATGCGGTTTAGTCACATGACATTTGCTTATGGATTTCCTAAGAGTCTAGAACTGGTACAGTTTGAATATTATGCAAAACAGCTCTTTTGTAGAGACGGTGTTAGTAAGCCATGTAGTGTTGATGATCGTCTTGAAGAATTTGCAAAGCGATAAGTTCACTTTTACGTATTAAATTAACTTTTTCATCTGACTGCCACAGAAGGAGAGTATGCATGGATGTTTACATGCCAATTTCTTCCAGTACCGTACATACATAGTTTTTGCTACACGAGCGAAGGTTGGCTGGCTACGGCTGAATTTACTTCATTTATTTCTTCGAATGTTATATTGCTACCTTTTATTCCAGAACGACACTACAGAGTAGCTATCCAATTGGCAAATCCCAAGGGTGCAGAATCGTGGGTGCAGGTACTTTCGCCCATTTAATTATTATTTTATTATTTAATAAGCTTCAAAAGGACAAGCACAAGAGGTACATTAGATATCAAACTATTATACTGTATTAATTTAATAATGTTCCAAAACAACAGGGCTTCCTGAAAGTAACTTTGCTGTCGGACAGAGGAGTTATTCGGGGAATGGACTTAACACCGAACAACTACGTGAAGTAAGCAGCTAAAGCATTACAACTGAAACTTAATCCGGTTTTCCACGTAATGGAATAATTTATTTTAAACTACACTACATTTTTTTTCAGATTAGAGCATGGCACTACTTACACCATAGTAGTCACCCACCCTATGGACTTGGGTGGAAAAGTTAGAAAGGTAACATTTTGTTTACTCACTTACCTATTCAAGAATCACAATAAATTGTTCATCGCCATTCATTAGAATATTTCGAACCCCAGATTCATTGATGAAACCCGATGTAACAATGAATAAAATGTTGCCAAAGAATAAGCACCTGTGGAACCCCTAGTATTACAAATATCCAAAGGCGGCGATTACCACTTTAAATCAAATGGTAACTACGCCTGCTTCTGTTGGCCACTGTTAGGCATAAACGTCTTTTATTTAATTTTCAGGTGGAGTTATCGTGGGAGTACGACATGAATGTACTGGAGCCGCGATCTCTGTGTATACTGTGGTGTAATGACCGCCTCT
Source organism: Lacanobia wlatinum (assembly GCA_947578705.1). Taxonomy (NCBI): domain Eukaryota; kingdom Metazoa; phylum Arthropoda; class Insecta; order Lepidoptera; family Noctuidae; genus Lacanobia; species Lacanobia wlatinum. Next base: position 14,135,765 of record OX388026.1, read on the forward strand.
ACGTCAAGTCAGTTCTCGTCGACCAAATGGAACTGCCAAGCAGAGGGTAAGATGATTTTCCACTTTAATATACGATTCATCATATCAGCCGAAAGACGTCCACTGCTGGATATAGGCTGCCCCATGTGTCGCCATAACAACCGGTACTGTGCGTCTCGCATCCATCGGCTACCCGCGACCCTCACCAGGTCTTCGGTCCACCTTGTGGGAGGCCTTCCAACGTTGCGCCTTCCGGTACGCGGTTTCCTTGCGTGATCAAATCAGGAATGATGATATCCGTAAGAGAACCAAGGTTAGCGACATAGACCGAACGATCGCCAAACTAAAGTGGCAGTGGGCAGGACACATTGCTCGCAGAACAGATGGTCGATGGGGTCGAAAAATTCTGGAGCGGCGATCGCGAATATACGATTACGACTAGATAATTGCAGTTGCCATTTACGCTTATTATAGTTTGAAAAGATGAAGATATTTATATTGAGAAAGTATCCTTTCATATTTTTCTATACGCATAGGTACTTATTCTTTTTAATTGTTTTTTAATCATAAATTGAAATTGTCAAGGTAGAACCCCAGTCTAGATAGAACTCCTCCACCATTTATGATACGTATATCATGAATGGTGGAGGAGTTCTAGCTAGACTTATTTAAGACTCCAGACCTCCCTACAAATTTTTGTAGGTGTCAATCTACCAGTCAACCCAAATAACTAACATAAGGATGTAATTCGTGAAATTAAATAAACATTTTTATTATTATTTATTCAAATATAAATTTATTACAGGAAGCGTAACGTTGACTTCAGCACGAAGCTGTGCACGCCGAAGCGTGAGTTTGCCGAGATCCCCAACCGGGGCTCTGCCAGTTTCTACGACAACTGCGGCAGGTAGCTGTGCCATAAACAAACCCTAGGCATTCCACTATAAACTTTATTACAGTCTATTCACATAGACTCTGAGAGAAAGCTTTAAATGAAAAGTGGACGAAGTACTTAACGAAATGGAGACATTCGTCGAAACGGAATTATTAGTGAAACTTTTCAACCGTGAAGTTGTTACAGGGTGAACGTTTAGCTGCGTTTATTTAAATTATGAACACTTGTGTTTACATTAGACATAGCTTAGTTATTTGTTTTCTTGGACTGTAAACTACAACAGTTTAACTGTTTATTAAATACTCAATTATGATAAAGTGTTGTAAATAGTCTACGCATTTGAACAAATAATATTTCAAGATTAAATAAAATCTTGAATTTACACTATGTTTGTTTCAGATATTTATAATACCTAATTATTGTTACATTGCTACAAAAATCTCAGTACCTACCTACCTAACTGACTGAACATAATTTTGTATAATGTTATAATTTTACGATTTGAGGAATACTCAAACTTTTTGTAAAATATTTAGATATAAAGTAGTAAAAATTATTGTAAATAGGTACTTATTTAAGTTTTATATTTATATTTTTGTAAATTTGTTGAACGATTTACCGAGGCGATGGGACGCATCGGCGCTGTAAAAATGTAGATATGTAGGTAACAGTGTTGCGATGATATGGGAAAGCATAATTAATGAGACCGCCCGGTTAATTTGGACAACCTTATCATTTAATCAAATTTTCAAAATCTCGTTACTGGCAACACTAAGCCAAATGCAGACACAATGTGAAGGACTACCTTCTCATTTTATTCACCTTACCCTTCTAAACAATAAGCAGTAACATGCATGGGTGCACGTATCTACACTGTGTCTGCATTTGCCTTAGTGTTTCCAATAACGAGTTTTTGAAAATTTAATTAAATGTAAAGGTAGTCCAAATTAGCTGGGGTCCAATTGACTACACTTTCCTATAAATCTAAGAATTTGTCGTCTGCTGACTCAATGGACACCTTAAAAGAGTTAGACAAATGTCTGCCCCTACCAGTTTCGTTTAAAAACATTTCGTAATGACAGGGACCAACTTCATAAACAAGAAAACAATCGATCCACTAACACATAACAACAACATGATTAATATTTTTCTGTAATACAGTAATCAACCCTTATGTAAAATCTCCAATTGTATCACCTCATCTTAGAGTTAACTGATAACAAAAATATTAGTACAACTTACTTTAACAGCATATCTAGGAACTTTATTAAAACCTAGGTATTAATGAAATTGGTTCCGTGTTTAAGATTTGTAACTAGGTACTAACAGTACCTAACCGTACAAATGTTCTAATGGTTAAATAAGTACATAGGTAATAAAAAAATCCCATAGTTAGGTATGAACCATGTATTTACATTTTTAAATAAATGTTAGGTAGATGGAAATTTGATACCAGCTGTAAAATTTAGAAGACACTATATTATTTGCTACGTTATCTATTTCATCAAATAAAGCAGCACAAATTCTGAAATAAAAAAGAACAAATTTTTATTACATATTTTTTTTTCTTGTTGCGAAACTGATTTTATGATACCTACCGTCGCTTCCATGATCACCAAGTGCACCTAAGTCACCAGAATATTCTATTCTGAATTGAAAATAGAAAAGAAGCCTACTCCCAGCTGTGGAATTCAGATATTACACAATCGTCACTTGATATAAAGTCCTTTTTTGAGGTGAAAACCTCATGGGTACTTGACGGAGGGTACCTAAGGGGTAAGTACCCTCCGTCTCCAAAGTGCTCCTATTAACTGTAGTAGTAGTATAAACCTTGTAGTTTTTATCACCACCACGAGGCCCCGACTCCGCATTTTAGGAAACGCAGAATATGTCTGCCTTTCCTAAGAGGCAGCCGCGGTCCTTAAGCGCATGCTTGGAGAGGAGCCAGTTCCCACTTCGTTGGAAGACGGGAAAACTAGTCTTCATTAAGAAGCCGGGGCGCCCTGCGGACTCTCCGTCCACATACCGGCCCATTGTGCTGCTCGACGAGATGGGCAAACTCTTTGAAAGAGGAATTGCAAACTGCCTCGTCGGACATCTGGTGAGGGTGGGGCCGGATCTGGTGGCGAATCAGTTCGGTTTCCGCACGGGGCGCTCGACAGTGGACGCCATCATGCGTGTGAGAGGCGTCACGACGGGGAATACGGTGTCTCTTGACATCGCCAATGCCTTCAACACTCTGCCCTGGAGTTGCATCAGAGAGGTAGGGTCAGATGTTCAACAGTTAACCATATGTACACAGTTAACCAAGCCTATATTTCGGAAATGCGGCATTGTTCTTCACAACGGCCTCCCATCCGTTTTACGAGATTGCAGCGAACTCGCACTCGTGTCGGCCGCGTGGCGAGGTATTTTGTGTTTATTCGTGTAATAAGTGGAGAAAAAAAAGTAAGTAATTTTTCTTTTTATATGTTTTATTTGAATATTACAAGTATTCTATGTATTAGCTCCGCAGATACTCTTATTGTGCCTCTTTTGACGTATTAACTATATAATTGGTACTAGTAATTAAAAAGTTATCTTAACCTTTAAAATTAAAAAAGGGTGTGTCCCACATTTAACCAACTTGCTATGTTTAACAATGAGCAATGGTTCATTGTGTGTATACTTCATGATTGTTACGTAGTTAATTGTATAGATGTAGCAAAATAAGTTTAAGTAATATTTTTTTGTTTCATAAATGTGGATTAAAAGGGTCACAGAAAACTTGAGCTCGTAAAATTGAGTGATTCGACAGACTTGTGAGCTTGTGGTACCCGATACAGCAAAAATACAAATAAAAGACTACCGCAACTGAAATTAAGTAAAAGATTTAAGAAAGTATAATAATTCAGCATTATTGCCATAAAATGACAAAATAAAGGATTATATTTCTAACAAAAAACTTGAGACTGATTTTTGAAGTACCCATATGATAAGCTAAATATACAAATTGATATTGTTTCCAGTAGCTATGGTGGTTATGCGATGATTGTGTAAAAAAGTATTAAATTAGAAAACTAACTGACTTGGCAGACGTTGTTTTGCTCATACCTACCGAATATACACACAAAATTTCATGAAAATCGGTCGAACCTTTCGGAGGAGTTCGGTAACAAACACCGTGACACGAGATTTTTATATATTAGATATTATTTTATGTTTCACAGATTATTAATAATAAAAATGTGTCCTCGCTTATAATTTCTCACTGATTGAAAAGCAATTGTCTTATTTTCTGATAATCTATCGTTAAACAAATAAATATGACGCATAGACTGATTTTCTAACATTATGTGTTGTGGTATTTCTGAATAAATAACATTTTGACTTTTATTGCTTCAATGTGTACCTCATGGTTAACTGAAACTCAAAATATTTATTTCAAATAAATCATTTACAAGCACTTTTGAATTGTCAATGTCGGTCGGTCCGAAAAGATGAAGCTATTTGCACGTTCCAAAGCGTACATCTCTATGGAGAAGAACGTGCAAGAAACTCCACGGACACTCTTTTAAAAATAATAAATTGTTACAAAGTTTTGTTTCCATCATGTTGAAATTATACATACATGTGAGAACGATGTAAAAGACGAGCAGGATAAAAGCGTCCGGAAAAAAGGAACAATTCAAAGAAATATTTAAAATAAACCATGGCAGCTGAGAAATGACCAGTCCCAACTGACAGCGCCTGTTCACGAACATGACGCATGCGCTAGCACCATTCGGCTCAACCATTTTGAAGGGAACCAAATGATCCAACGCATACGCCACCATCAGCTAGACTTTTGAGTGAGCATGACACTCCCAACCGCCAGGGTACATTCAAGTCAAAAACAAGCCTAAAACTGATAGCTATAGCTTAAGTTTAAGATACACAGTACTCACACGAGTGCCGTTAAAATGGATGAAATTATACAATGCTAAATAAATTGAGTCTATACAATGCAAATATTGGTTTCTTACAATCTTCAGCCAGTCCAACAATGTTTCCAAATGCTAACAGTTTATTTTGTGCGCCCTAGTGGCTGTGGAGCAGGACCAGCATTCAGCCAAGCATTTTTATCTTCAATATAATCCCCCAACTTAAAATATGCTTGCCTGCATAGTGTGCGTTTAACACAAGATTTAAGTTTTGTCTCATTAAGTTCTAATATATGGGAAGGTATCTTATTATAACACTTTAAACAGTACTCCATGAAAAATGACGCTACTTTAGCCAGTCTGAAACCTGGATGAACTAATTGGTCCCTATTTCTAGTACTTACCATAATTATGTCTGTCGCCTCTTTTACTAAAAAGATGTAAATTCATTCTGACATACATGATGTTTTCGTGAATGTATGGACAAGGTACCGTCATGATGTTAATTTTCTTAAACAGTTCCCTTAGAAAATCGCGCCGGCGGAGATTGTATAACTGTAACAGACCTCCCCGGTTTATTGTGTACCAGGGGGTGGACACAATGAGCCAAATATCATTTTAGAAAAAAACGATGTTGTATGAATAGTATCACTAAAACTTACATTTCTTAAATGGAAATAAGTTGTGTACTAACATATCTATCCAGTATTTCAGATAAAAATTAATTTCGAAAGTAAACTTTTGAGTTATGGTGGTTAGAAATTTGGGTGGTTCATTGTTGAACACCTTACCCTACTCCGGTATCACTGGACTTACCTCCGTCGCGTAGTCGAGGCTCTCTCTACCTTAGTCACGAGGTACAGTGGAACCAGCGAGAGATGTCATGCGGTGTTCCACAAGGTTGGGTTCTGTGGCCGCTCCTGTTGGACATCGGCTACGACTGGGTGCTGCGCGCCGACCTCCCTAGTGACGTCAGCGTGGTCTGCTACGCTGACGACATGCTGGTCCTGGTGCAGGAGGGGTCGCACCATGTGGCGGCCGACGTTATGACACACAGGATTGCAACAGTCCTTGAGAGGATCCGGCAATTGAGTCTCGAGGTGGCCCTACACAATTCCGAACCCATGTGCTTTCATGGTTTTTGGAACAGGCCAACATCGGGATCGCAAATAACGGTAGCACGGGTTCACATCGGCATCGGGTCTACGATGACGTATCTAGGTCTCGTCCTCGACAGCCCGTGGAACTTCATCGAGCATTTTCGACGTTTGGCTCCTAGACTGGGGCGGGCCGGGGCTGCCTTCAAGCGACTGCGGCCCTGGAACGCTAAGGGCATTAGGAGAAACACGGATGGGTTTTAGTCACAAAAAATTGGACACTCCGCTCCGCCCAGAGCGAGAGCAGTCATTAAAAAGAATAAAAAGGGTTACTGAACGCTTACTGAGCTCGGTCCGTGAATAGGTGATTACTGTGACCATCTACTACCTACAAACCGCGACAGGCCGAGACTCCTCCGTGAATTCAAACTCAAACTATTTATTTCAAATAAACCGGCACTTTTGAATTGTCAAAGTCGGTCGGTCCAAAAAGATGAAGCTATTTGCACGTTCCAAAGCGTAGATCTCTATGGAGAAGAACGTGCAAGAAACTCCACGGACAATTGGAAAGCAAAACCACGTCGCCTGCCGGTGATTACGGATACCATTTGTAGATACTTGACAGTCATTATGGGTAGTAAGAACCAGAACATCTGATACCAGTCTTGGCAAAGGATATCGAAATTATAACATTTTTGGCAGGTCAAAATATAGCATTTAGGGGCACAACCGAGAAGTTGTATGACCCAAATAATATAATTTTTTAAAGTTGGTGGAGAATATATCTAATTTTGATAGTACACTATCAGTACACATTGCTCGAATTCAAAGAGCTCAGCATCGCATGCCACATTATCTTGGTCATAACATTCAAAATGAACTGATTAGTATAATTGCTGAAAAAATTAAAGCGACTATAATTAGTCTTCTGAAGCAATGTAAATACTAGATACTCTGTAATTCTAGATTGCACACCTGATATTGCACACCAAGAACAACTTACTGTTATTGTGAGGTTTATTTATTTAAATCCATCGACAAAACGCGCTGAGGTACGAGAACATTTTTTAGGTTTTTTACCTGTAACTGAAACTACCGGACAAGGGTTGGCGACATATTTGTTAGATTTCTTAAAATCATGCGATATTGAATTAGATGATTTGCGAGGCCAAGGATATGATAATGGGGCCAATATGAGGGGGAAAAATATAGGCCTCCAAAAAAAAATATTGGACATGAATCCTCGTGCTTTTTACGTACCGTGTGCTGCTCACTCCCTTAATTTAGTAGTAAATGACGCCGCTAAAAGCTCATTGGAAATTACAAACTTTTTCTGTATTGTCCAAGAAATCTATGCATTTTTTTCAGCATCCACATCACGCTGGGATGTAATTATGAAACAGATACCTGCTTTGACATTAAAACCTCTTTCAAATACGCGTTGGGAAAGTAGATTTGATGCTCTTAGAGCACTCCGTTTTAACAAGGATAAAATTTACGATGCATTATACTATATTTTTACAAATAACAAGTATGACAGCGACACAAAAAACATAGCGAGTTCTTTAGGTAATAGCCAAATTAAAGTCTTATCTTTTCCATACTATAAAGCTGAAGAGTTTGTTTGTTTGTTTGTTTGCTTGAACGCGCTAATCTCAGGAAACACTGGTCCGATTTGAAACATTATTTCAGTGTTAGATAGCCCATTTATCGAGGAAGGCTATAGGCTATATATCATCACGCTAAGACCAATAGGAGCGGAGCAATAATTAAAATTGTGACGCAGATGAAGTTGCGCGGGTCAGCTAGTAGATTTATATGTTCAGTAGTTATATATTAAAATATTTTACTAAAGATTAATATTGTAAGCAAAAATTTGCAAAAATCGGACTTAATTATTTCAGAAACTACCAAAATGATAAATCTGGTTAAAAAAGATTTGGAGAAATACCGCACCGATAGCGCGTTTGAACAGTTGTTATCTGATGCAAAATTAATTGCTGAAGAATTAGAATGCGAAACAGAATTTAAATAAACTGCTCGTCCACGTCCCCGAAAATAACATTTTAATTACGAGGCTGCAGATGAGCCCATTTTAGACCCAACCAACAAATTTAAAGTATTTTTTTATTTTTTTCTATTGGACACTGCTATCTCGAAATTAAATGAGAGATTCGATATGCGATTTAATTTCCTCATTTCCTAATATCTCAACTGCTCTGCGTATATATTTAACACTGCCTGTTACAGTAGCAGAAGGTGAAAGATTCTTTTCAAAATTAAAATTAATAAAAAATTATCTTCGTTCAACCATGACCCAAGACAGACTGACAAACTTAGCCATTACAAATATAGAATCCAAAATTGATATAATAATAAATGATTTAATTAAAATCTTTGCCAACTCAAAAGCAAGAAAAATTGAGTTTGTTTGATGTATGTCACATGTACATGTAATAAATAGATATTTAGTAATCGAAGTTTTAAGTTTAATTTTGTTTTTTAGAGTAATAAATAAATAAATTATCAAAATTATGTGTATTGTGTTTTCTTGGTTGACTAGGACCCCTTTCATACTGTAGTGTGTCGTCGGTCGCGTGCCAAGCTGCTGTGTAAAAAAAAACGAGGGCGCAGGCTGAGTCCCGCACCCCGGCGCAGAATAGACTTAAGACGGCCCTGCCCGGGATATAAAGTAGCCTATGTCCTTTCTCAGGCTCTAGACTACCTGTGTACTGAATTTCATTTAAATCGGTTCAGTAGTTTTGGCGTGAAAGCGCGATAGACAGACAGACAGAGTTACTTTCGCATTGTGTAATATTAGTAAGGATAAGGATTATAAACAGTAAAATAAAATGTTTTAATTTAGGAGAACAAAATACTTAAAAAGTAATAAAATCTCAAGCACTAATTATATTTTGTTATGCATGTGAATGTGTCTGTTAGCGTGAATGTAAGAGTAGTGTACGTATGTGTATGCACTTGAGTATGTATGTGTGATGTCTGTTTATTTGATTTGGAAGGCAGTGGGAAGAAATGGTACATTTTTTTTCCTTTTGCTTATGTTTTTACAAAATGTTCTAGCGCTTCATAAGTCAGGGAACCGAGCCACTTATGAGTAATGGATTTACAATCACGTAAACTAAAGGGGCTAAATGTTCAAAATCCCATTTCAATCCAACAAACAGTTTCGAAGATGGTACGCATATACCTGTAGTCCCGCAGAAACTCCTGCGTCCTGCGTTTTCGCACCAGTATGTTTGAAACTTACTCACCTACGAAATATATCATTGATTTCTCAACGAAAAAATTGTCTATGATAAACGTCAACCCTTGTGTCAAAAAGAGGTGAGACGTACTTGGTAAAATGCGTACTGAGTCTTAGAAGTACGCGTCCGCCCAAACACTTATTCCAAATACTAGATCCACGAGTATTTAGGAGTTTCGAGTTTATTGACGTTTCTATAGCTAGCGAGTCTTCGTAACGTAACTTCGAGATCGAGTAATCGGAGTAATAGAGTATTTTCAGTTAATGGATTATTAACGTATGTTAGACTACGCGTTAATATTCGTATGTTTTATAATATTTAAAATTAAATCTTATTGAAAACTTCCTTTTATACTTTTCAGGCTTAGGAGTGTCAGCTTTTATTGATAGAAACATAGAAAAAAAAAATGTTGGTACGGTAAAGGCTCTGGTATCTTAAGATAATTGATTAAGCGTTAAACTTTGTTTGGTGATGTACAAAACTACAATAGATAGATATTTGCATGCTATCATAGTATGGCGGGATGTGTCTTGCACCAAAAATTTATGTAACATATTTTTACCACATTTTTTAGGAAATAAAAACTTACTTACTATCAAATTCGACACTGATGCCTTAAATGAAAGGTCCATTTTACATATTTTGCACTATTTTTTATAGTCCCCTTTATCGTCAAAATGATCCCATACGATACTTCTCTTCGGAGCCATCGTTAATTTCTAATTTAGAATTAGATAAATAAACAATTACTTAAACACTAATAACACTAACACTTTTCACCAAAAATCTTAAAACATACGTTTACGAAAACAATAACACAGCACTGGTCCTGTGACGTATTGTGTAACGTACTGATTTAAAAAACTTTCTAAGCATTTTCACAGAATCTTGTTTTGATATGCACTTACCAAGTTATCGCAACGCAATAGTGACTATACTTGTAAGGACATAAGGTTTAGTAAAGCAAAACAAATAAATCGACTTGTTAACTTCGACTCCGTTAACCGAACATCTCTGAAACTAACCGAGCTTGTGGGTCGCAAGTGTCGCAACGCAAGTCGGAACACGTCTACGCGAATCCGCAAGTCCGCGAGTATAGATCGAACTCCATACGCCTAAATACTCGATACGCGTTTATGTGGTGCGAACGGAATAGATATTTACGCGTCCAGCCAGATACCTATTCCAAATACCTATTCCAGTATATACGTGTCACCTCTAGTGTCAATCTAAATTGGACTGACACATTTATTGGACTGTCAGACTATCAGTAATGTGTTTCATACTTTCCAGTAAATTGATATCTTGAAATTCAGTAGTCAAGTAGTTAAATAAATACCTTTAATTGAACTATGTGAATTGAGATTATTTCAGCCAAGTCAATTAACTGAAAATGTCATCACCAACCTCAAAGTTAGCTTTGACACTTTCATGTTCCGTAACGATCGGTATTGTAGCCTATGTTCACATAAAGCAACAATCAGATAGGTAATCATGTAATTATTTTATCTAGACTTACTTCCAGATATCATCATCATCTGCCTAGCCTTTTCCCAACTACATTGGGGTCGGGTTGGGGTCATTACTTACTTCCAGATATACAAATCTTAAAATAGGTAATGAAATATTAAAAAAAAAAAATATTATCTTACATGTGGAACACCATAAATGTTGCTTTCATAATAATTTATGTGGTCAATATTTTCGGTATCGATTATCTTATCTCAGGATTATTGAAGCTCAGGTTTTGAGTTGAAACATCTAATATGCTTTATTATTTAGAAGTGTTATCACAAATAAGATAAATGTTGCTAATAAATTCACTGAAAGATGTCTGTTTAGAGAGTGGCATTAAGAAATGATAAAAATTTTGAAGGCAGACTGGAAACACAATTATGACAAACTCTTAACCCGTCAGGCTCCGAGCACGCTAGACAATTGAAAGACCCCAATCAGGCCTTACGGTCCTTGACAGGTATCCACAAAACCCCGTTCAATATTTAATTAAATAAACTGACACTTGTTTCAGGGAAAAAATGCACGAAGGTGTAGTAAAGGATGTTGAACGGCAACAAAGGCGAAAAATAGAAAACCTGTACATATTAGAAAAACAAAATGAGTTAACTAAGAAATTGAAAAAAGAGTTAGGAAACTAGTAAATCAAATACATTATTCTGATTAAGACAATATTTATTATTTACAGAACTAATGTTGACTAAAATAACTAGATAATAGGTAATATTATAATGTTAAACTGAGTTATTGTTTCTTTTCTTTCAACCAAGCCTCTAGCATAACATCCTTAAGTTTTAAATTCACCCCTGTAGGGTACTGTTTATCAGCATTGTCTCTCACACCATCTAGATTCAGCTTCTGTTTAGCTACGGCAGCCAAACATTCAAATGTCCGTGGTTCCCAGCAGGCTAAATCTGATAATGATTTACGGTCCAACATAATGTTAGCTCTGTCCAAACCCTCCTTTAATGTGTATGGTGTAATGTTGTGTTGTTCACAAGCAGCAGTGATTCTTGTGGACCAGAGATCAATCATATCTTGTTTCTTCAGCTTCCTAGCTTTAGTTGCGTAAACTAACGCTCTGTGGACATTACGTACTGCTACTGAGTAACAGTTCCTCCGACGACCAATATAATGCGCAGCAAGCTTAAAAACCCTTCTTTTTCTCCAAAATTCATCAGGGCCTCGGGACCGGATCCAATTAGCCACCGTAAGAAATACCATTATGCACTGAAATTGAGGTTATGTTGTGAATTGGTTATATTACAAATATAAGTGAAAAAGAGTAAGGTAGTTAGTGTGTATCAATTAATCATAAAGTTAATTTTAATATGAAAATCAAAATATACCTTCGGTTTTAAACAATTATCATTAATGAAAGTATAATAGATCAATATGAAAATCGAGCTGTCTATCAGTGTCAACCATCAAACTGCTTTAACTGTCAATGTCAACATGGTCAACTTCTCCAATTCAGTGTTGCCAGAGTCCCAGTTTGATCCAAAAACAAGAAAATTATAACTATCTGTAGTTATAGATACACGTATTTTAAAACTAAGTTGCAATCGACTGTAACTGAGCGTGAGCATCAAAATAGCGAGACTAAGTCCCGCATTTAAAATCTATTACAGGTGTTTGTACTAAATAATGTAGGCTGTTAGTACCCTAAACAAGTCATTTGTACCTCTAAAGGTAAAGGAAATATCTCAAGATATCCCTGGTACCGCTACTTTGACGTCAATGTGGTGACAGATTTTAATACAAATAATAAGAATGGGGACCCCACACAAGAAACATGTTTTCTTTGGCTTATGGTACGGAACCCTTCTTGTGCAAGTCCGACTTGCACTTGGCCGGTTTTTTTGAAGTGAAAACTTCTTTAGCGGCGTTGAGCACTTTTTCTGTAATGGGTATAAAATCTTAAACTCGCGTCAGGACACGTGACCTGATCGAAAAAGCGTAAGACGGACTCGCGTCAGGGTCACGTGATGCTGATCGAAAAAGCGTAAGACGGACTCGCGTCAGGGTCACGTGATGCTGATCGAAAAAGCGTAAGATCGAGGGGAAGGGAGAGGAACTAGTATCTCCCACTCTTTCTACCGTGCCTGAGTGTGCTGCTCCGCTTAGGCGGCACAGGGCGCTTGCGCGAATGTCCGTCTGTGTTTATGTACAGCGTGCCACGCGTATCCAAGGATACGAAATTACGAAATTATGGATGAAAGTTGATTTTTCTAAGAGATAAAAATTAATGTAATATATAAATAAATAACGATATAATATTATGAATAATAACATGTAAATTGTCATATTTGTGTACGATAGCGCAATAAATAAACATTGTATTCTACCTCATAAATGATAGTATTTTTGTACTTATAATTAAACACAACGTTAATACTAAAGTTTTCACTTCTGCCGGCACTCCCGGAGTGCTACCGGTGTTTTTTTTGTAATTGATTGACCTACATGTTGAAAATTACCGTGTTAGGTCGGTACTTAAGGGCGGCAAATTTTTTTTTTAAAAGGATTGGTAGTTAAGACACTCCCAAGGTCACTTGGCCATGACCTCCAAGTTCACTCGACCTTGACCTCCGAGTCACCCGACCTTGACCTCCAGGATCACTTGACTTCGACCTCAAAGTCACTTGTCCTTGACCCTAAGGTCAATTGATTTTGAAGTCGAGGTTACCAACCATTTTTTTTTCCTTTTTTAACGGGGGCAATCCTCATGGATGTCCTCCGCCCTGGGGCGGGCGGAGGGGTCTGTCAGACTCTTACTGACTAAAACCACCCCGGTGTTCCATCCCTCACCTACGCCGGAGATCGCGGGGGCTTACGACTTCCGTAATCCCCGGCTAGTGCCGGCCCGCATCTGCGGGCCACCTCGGGTCAGCGGGGGGAGTGAGGTGTTTGACTCCCCCCGCGACGTCAGAGAGGGGCGCACGGGAACACCACGAGCCGCCACCTCGGGTCCAGATGAATGGGGGGCGACGGACATCCCCAAGTCCGCCGCCCCTGGACCCAGTTAGGGGGGCCGGAAGAGGGCAGCGTATGCCCTCCTCCGACGCCAGGTGCGTCTGCTGTGGGCCGGGAGGGAGGTCGAGATCTCCCTCTCCCTTTCCGCAGCCTCCTTCTGCGCGATAACTGTTTCGCAAAAGGAGACCACCGCGTCCCAGGACTCCTCGCCGTCAACCATAGCACGGACTACGGCTGGCAGCGAGAGGTCACTGCCTACCACAGAAATAAGGGCACGACGCGGCTCCTCCCAGGCGGCACACTCTGCCAGCGTATGCCGCGCCGTGGCCTCCCGACTGTCGACGCAGTGGTGACACCGAGCGTCCGGCTCCCTGCCTATACGACACAACCTCCCGAAGCAGCCATGCCCCGAGAGGACCTGCGTCACACAAAATGGCAGAGAGCCGTGCCTTCTCCCTAGCCACAGGTCGAGCACTGGCCGGATGGCCTCGATAGTGATGAGGCCGGCGGAAGGGCGTGAGAGCCTGTCCCGCCATTCCGCCACCAGGACCTCGCGCAGCTGCGACCGACGCAGCTCGATGTGTCACTGCATCAGTCGCTCTCCGCGCGCCCGCGCGTCCTCACGCCACCGATGCAGTGACGCGAGGACTTTTGCCTCCAGGTCCCAGGGCCATCCGCAAGCCGCCTCGTAGGAGATCGTGCGATAACCCCTGATGACTCTGACGGCCATCACCCTCTGCGGCTTCCGCAGAACAGAGATGGTGCTGGCCGTCAGGTCAACCGCCCAGATCGGGGCCCCATACAGGGCCATCGATCGCACGATCCCCACGTACAACCGCCTGCAGGCGGTGCTCGGGTCCCCCAGATTGGGAAGCAGCGTTGACAGCGCCCCAGCCGCGCCCAACAACTTGGGCGCCAGCCGCTGGAAGTGGGGGCCGAAATCCCAACGGCTGTCGAGCACCAATCCCAGGTACTTCATGGTGGACTCGACAGCGATACGGCCCCCCCCAACAACTATGTGCGATCCCGGCGGCGGCGCCCGTCGGGGGCCATGAAAGGCTATGGCCTCCGACTTGTTGAGGGCCACCTCCAGGCCAAGGCGCCGTATACGGCTCACCACCTGTGAGACCGCGGCCGTCGCCAGCAACGCTGCCTCCCTGTACGAGCTCCCCCGGGCAGTGACCAGCGTGTCGTCAGCGTAACACGTCAGGTCTACTCCCAGTGGGAGCTCGCCCCTCAACACCCAGTCGTACCCGATGTTCCACAGGAGCGGGCCCACGACCGAACCCTGCGGAACACCGCACGACATGGGGTGCTGGTGTCTGCCATTACGTCCCAGATAGGTGACACACCTCTCCGCCAAATAAGCCCCAATGACGCGGCGGAGATAGGGAGGCACTCGATGATAGCGCAGTGCCTCCCGAATACAACTCCAGGGCAGGGTGTTGAAGGCGTTGGAGATGTCCAAGGACACAGTTAAAATAATGACTTAAAAAGGTAAGGACTTTTTCACCACAGGTGATAAATAGGAAAAAAAAACAATTGTTTTTGTGTTGCTGTTGACTACAATTTACTGCTGTTGCAAAATAATGACTTAAAAAGGTAAGGACTTTTTCACCACAGGTGATAAATAGGAATAAAAACAATTGTTTTTGTGTTGCTGTTGACTACAACTTACTGCTGTTGCCAGTAGGGATAGATGACACTTTTTTTTGGATGGGCCATCATCGAAAGACTTCTCTCGCTCTGGGCTTGAGTGTCGAACAAAGAGTAAAGTAAGTAGTATGGGGGCGTCAGACTCTACTGACTAAAATCCACCCGTGTTCCTTCAAAATGCCCTTTGCGTCCCATAGCATTACTGTAATTCCATATAATTACACCACCACTATAGTTATTATGGAAAATAAAATCGAGTAGGAAAGTTCTCAAACCTAGGTAACTTCGAAGCCCCGTTGTCCTTTAGCTACAACGATTAAGATACCAGCTCTTATTGCGGCGTCTCACATATCTACCTATATACATTGAGGTAACCTATGTATTATCCCACTGCAGCCTCCAAACAAAACGTAGATAAAAAAATGAGAGAGGCCTGATATTGTTTAATTTCTTTATTTACGTATCATTTAGTGTAGATATTATATAAAATTACTATTTAATCTATACACGGTCAAATTAACATTTAGCTTGTCATTCATCCATTTCAATTTAGGTATCCTAAGGACTTTCTGAATCTTCGTCATCGATAGTAGTTCGATTGTTTACTGCCATTCTGAGAAAACAAATAGGTACCTACAGCAATTTTATTTTAACACTAGCTGACCCGCGCAACTTCGTCTGCGTCACAATTTTCATTACTGCTCCGCTTGGTCTTAGCGTGATGATATATGTATAGCCTATAGCCTTCCTCGATAAATGGGCTATCTAACACTGAAATAATTTTTCAAATCGGACCAGTAGTTCCTGAGATTAGCGCGTTCAAGTAAACATTAAGTTATAATTAAACTAGCCTGTATTAGCAATGTCAAAAATTTTGTTTTGGCTGCTAACTTACTAGTCTGAACGAATTTTGTTTTGCGATGGTTGCTACAGCAAACCCACTCCCATAGTAGGTAAGAATTTGACAGATATCTGTAATTTTTTTACTATGAAAAATGTGACGGGATGTGATGGGGTGTGATGTGTCGTAAAAGAATAATACCATCCCATCACTACCCACGACTTGAGAGAAGACTTCAGAGAATGGGCAGCAGCGTACTCTGTAAAACTCAACATCATACACTGCGATCGCCAATCCGCCTGCCAAGCGTGGCGATTATGGCAAGCCCCCTCAAATGACAAGCACAACCAAAAAATGGTTGTCTATTGTTTACCCGAAGATTATATACCATAATCATCATATTCCCGAATTTCATTTAACCGAATTTCATTTGCCCGAATGTTTTGTTTGACCTAAAAGACATATGACATACTGTTAATTGCCCGAAACTTAGATACCATAAGATACGAGTGCCATACGTATTGTTATTCATATTTTTAAGTGCCATGATAATTATCAAACATAATATTTAAACGCCATAATAATTATTAGACATAACGTTCAAATGACCTTAAAATATTCTATGCATGGTTGATGGTGGGCTTGGTCGACGGAGCCCCGCTTTGCGGGGCTCCTACTTCTGTGTGGTTTATAAAAAAATAACCACGAAGGGGATGGCGGATTCGAAGTGCCCTAAAGTCCCGATTGCATCCAGTTTCTCCAGATATAACAACCTTTACATACCCAATGTCGATGGCAAATGATGTTATGGCATATGATAATTATGGCATGTGATAATTAGGGCATGTGATAATTAAGACATGTGATAATTAGGGAATGTGATAATTAGGGCTTACTATGATTATGACAAATGATGTTATGGTAAGTGACTTTATGGGAAACAAAGCTTCTAACACGTGACTAATATAGCAAATAAGAGTAGGGCAAATAATTATTACGTCGTATAATATTCTGGCTGTTGACTATTATGGCAAATGATATTAGGGTAAACAAAATTCGGGCAAACGGCGGTATACCCCAAAAAAATGGCCCCTAGTGCCCGGCAGCCCGTCTACCCTTGACTCCGGTAGCGGTCAAGGTCACGGCGAGGCAAGGTATGCGAAGAATCCCCGGAGTGGACCTGGCTACTCTGACAAACATCGACGACTGGACCTGGCAACACTGAACACGAGAACACTCCGGACCGACGAGAAGATCACCGAACTTGAGGAGGAATTGAGCAGGTTGCGATGGTATTGCGGGATTGTCTGAAGTCTAAAGAGAGGGAGAGGACACGATAATTCTCAAATCCGGCAATCTGCTTTATTTTCGGGAACCCTCTCGGAAGAAGTATAGAAGTCCCAGGGTGATGTCGGGTTTATCGTTCACAAGTCCCTTGTGTCCAATGTGGTGCGCATCGAGAGTGTGTCGACCAGGGTGGCGTACCTTATACTCAGAATATCGTCAAGATATTCGTTGAAGGTTGTACAGGTTTATGCCCCAACCTCGACACACCCTGACGACGAAATCGAGACCATGTATGAGGATATATCCAGAGTCATACACGGTCATAAAACTCACTTCACCGTGGTCATGGGGGACTTCAACGCGAAACTGGGCAAACGAGACGGTGACGAGCTGCGAGTGGGGCAATTTGGATTTCGGAACCACCGGTGACACTTACTGGCCAGTTTTATGGAGAAGGATGGCCTCTATATGATGAACTTCTTCTTCAGAAAGCGTGAGCACAGGAAGTTGACCTGGCAGAGCCCTGACGGTGCAACTAAAAATGAGATTAACTTCATCATGTCGACGAAGAAGCAAATATTCAATGATATCTCTGTGATGAACGCGGTGAAAACCGGAAGTGATCACCGCATGGTAAGAGGCAAGTTGATCTAAATATTAAGCTGGAAAGGTCTCGACTGATGAGGTCTACGCTTCGTCCAGCACAGATCCAGATTCAAAACTCCGAGAGCTTCCAGCTTGAATTTCAGAACCGTTTCGAGTGCCTAGGGAGCTCAGTGGACGAATACAACGATGGGTTCGTGGAAACTGTCCATACGGTCGGGTCTAAGTTTTTCAAGACTCGCCGTACAGATAAGAAGAAGAGGCTCTCTGATCCTACTCTCAAGCTCATGAAAGAGAGGCGGGAGATGATTCTGCAGTCTTCAGACGATGCGTGTATATAGCTCAATAGACGGATCTCCAAGTCCTTGAAAAGCGACCTCCGCCGCTTTAATACTGAAAAGATTAAAGACGGAATAAGGGCGGAATAAGGGCTCCAGGGTCTTTGCTAGAGATTTGTCTATTGGGCAGAGCCAGCTCACGAAACTGAAGACCGCCGATGGCAAAACCATATCCGCCAAATCCGAGCTTGTGAGCTAGCGAGAGAGATCGAGACATTCTATGGACAGTTGTACACGTCAATGACTAAACCCGATACGAATCTAGCTAACGACCCAAGAGCTAGATTGACCTAGCACTATATCGAGGACATCCCGGACATCAGCCTGTATGAAATAAGGATGGCTCCGAAGCAGCTCGGTAACGTCCGTACTCTGTAAGAGTATGGAACGCGTGCTGAATCATAAGCTCCTTGGTTTACCCAGAAGCAAATGATATCCTTAGTGACCGACAATACGGGTTCCGCCGATCGGTCAACTGGGGATCTTTTAGCATGCCATTCACATCTGGAGTGAGGCCTTAGAGAAGCACGGGGAGGCACTAGCGGTTTCTTTTGACATCTCGAAGGCCTTCGACAGGGTCTGGCACGATAGCCTTATTAGTAAGCTTCCTTCCTTCGGTCTGCCCGCCGGATTGTGTGATTGGATCGCGGATTTCCTGAGGGATCCGTCTATCCGAGTGGTCATTGATGGCTGCTCGTCTGGACTGCTGGATATTAATGCCGGGGTTCCTCAGGGGTCGGTGCTTTCGGTAACACTGTTCTTGCTGCATATTAATGATCTGCTTAAACCCGGTACCTTTGGGTATGCAGACGACAGCACTGTTGCTGAGAGATACGTGTCCGACGCACCAGCTGGTGGGTCGCAGATCCGGTCTCTCCGGGAGGCTATGGTTGAGCGCTTGAACTTGTCCTTACAGGCTGTCTCTGAATGGGGCGATGCCAGTCTGGTCAAGTTCAATGCTGCTAAGACCCAAGCATGTCTATTTTCCGCCAAAAGGAGCCAATTCCACCCAGCTCCATCTTTCCGAGGTGCAACCGTGCCGATAACCGACCAACTTGAGCTTCTTCATCATCATCATCATATCAGCCGAAAGACGTCCACTGCTGGACATAGGCCTCCCCCGAGCTTCTTGGGGTTACATTAACATCTACCCTTTCTTTTGGCCCTTTCATAGAGGCAAAAGCTCAAGTGGCTGCAAAGAAGTTGGGGATCCTAGCAAAGGTGAGACGGTACTTCACCCCGGAACAGCTGCTCAAACTCTATCAAGCGCAAGTTCGATCGTGTATGGAGTATTGCTCTCATCTTTGGGACGGATCTGCCAGATACCAACTTGATGCCCTTGAGCCAATTGAGAAACGAGCCAAGAGGATCATCGGCAATGATAGGCTTATCGCGACGAAGCTCCAAAGTATTGAGCATCGACGACGAGTTGCTAGCCTGTCGGTTTTCTACCGATTGCATTTTGGGGAATGTGCGACGGAATTGCGTAATTTTATTCTGCCAATCCCGTTCCATCATCGGACCACAAGACGAACGGCGGTGCGCCACCGGTACGTGGTGGACATCCCACCCACATGCACAAACGTTTTGGGAACACATTCATAGTGCGTACAGCTAAGGAGTGGAATTCCCTGCCGGAGTCTGTGTTTCCTGATAGCTACAACCTGGGAGTCTTTAAGTCAAGAGTGAATAGGTTACTTCTAGGCAAGCGTGCTCCATCTTCGACCATATCATCGCTTACCAACAAGTGAGTTAGTCTAACGCGTGCCTATCAATAGTAAAAAAAAGCTTAAAAACAAGAGGGCGTCAGGTGAAGATGGAATTACGGCTGAACTCCTGAAGGCGGGTGGAAAACCAGTCCTTAAGGCCCTTCAGGAACTGTTTGATTCCGTCATACTCGAGAGGAAAACGCCACAGGCATGAAGCAGAGGTGTAGTGGTACTCTTCTTTAAAAAGGGCGACAATGCCCTGCTAAAGAACTATAAGCCCATCTCACTTCTAAACCATGTCTACATGCTGTTTTCCAAAGTCATCACGAACCGTCTCGCGCGCAGGTTTGACGACTTCCGATCTCACGAACAAGCCGGATTCCGAAAAGGCTTCAGCACCGTAGACCACATAAATAAACTCCAACAGGTTATACAGGAGACCGAAGAGTATATAATCTGCCCCTCTGCTTAGCGTTTGTGGACTACGAGAAAGCCTTTGATTCGATCGAGACTTGGGCTGTGCTGCAGTCTCTCCAACAGTTCCATATCGACTATCGGTACATTAAGGTGCTAAAATGTTTGTACAAAAAGTCCGATTTCAGGATCAGACCTCGAAACCTATCCTCCTGCAGGGTGTGAGGCAGGGAGACGTCATTTCTCCGAAACTGTTCACGGCCGCAATGGAGGATGTCTTCAAGGTTTTGGACTGGAGAAGGCCAGGCATTAATGTCAATGGTGAGTACATCAGTCACCTTCGGTTTGCCGACGATATAGTCGTCATGGCTGAGACTATGGAGGACCTCAGTATAATGCTCGATGACCTCAGTAGAGCTTCCGAAAGAGTAAGTCTCAAAATGAACATAGACAAAACCAAGGTCATGGTAAATACCCATGTAGCACCCACTCCTATCAAGATCGGAAACTCTACACGCGAAGTTGTAGACGAGTACGTCTACCTAGGACAAACGGTCCAGTTAGGTAGGGCCAACTTCGAGAAAGAGTTCAATCGTCGAATCCGACTCGACTGGGCAGCGTTCGGGAAGTTGCATGGTATCTTCTCGTCCCACATACCACAGTGTCTAAAGACGAAAGTCGATGACCAGTGATGGCATATGGAAACGAAACGTGGAAACTCAAAGGGCAATAGAGAGGGCAATGCTTGGAGTTTCCTTGCGTGATCGAATCAGGAATGATGATATCCGCAAGAGAACCAAGGTTACCGACATAGCCCGAAGGATCGCTAAACTAAACTGGTTGTGGGCAGGGCACATTATTGCTCGCAAAACAGATGGTCAATGAGGTCGAAAAGTTCTGGAGTAGCGACCGCGTACCAGAAGAAGCAACGTTAGAAGGCCTCCCACAAGGTGGACCGATGACCGATGACGTAGCCGATGAATGCGAGACGCGCAGGACCAGTCGTTGTGGCGAAGCTTGGGGGAGGCCAATGTTCAGCAATCAACGTCTTTCGGCTGATATGATATGATATGACATAGTGACAGCGATGCTGATGCACTAACAGAGGCTCAATTTACATTGCCCAAGAACGGAATCGTTAATCTGAAACTTAACATAGCAAATTCACCCTTATCTCCCTACGTAATGCACCGGGCATTACATTTGGAGATAAGGGTGAATTTGCTGTGTTAAGTTTCAGATTGACGCTTCCGTTCCATGCCAGTGTAAATTGAGCCTAAGCCTAACACGAAATTAGCGGGCGCGGAGCGGCGGCGGCGGCCGCGCAGGCAGCTGTTAATTATAGGTTTATGTGTATGGACCGGCTTTTACCTAGGTTTAGTAATACCATCCGTTAATTGTACATCTCCAAGATGAACTTCAGTTTCATAATCAGTATCGTCAGGGTTCAATTCCATCGAGTTGGAGGAGGCAAAGTGATTGTTTACAGACATTATATGCCTAACATTCATGTTCGGCATTTCTTTGGTATCACAACATCGATTTGTTTTAATTATGAGTTTCAGAATAATTGCCTGTTGGATAAAAAAATAAGCATTATTATTATATATTAAAATACACTACCAACGTATTTAAAAAAACAACCCACTTCAACTAGTATAACAGATAGGAATATAACAAGGTGGCCTATCATAGATGCCAATACAATGCGAAAAAGCAAATTTCCACAGCCTTTAGTGTTAATAGAGTGAGTTCCCAACTCCAGAAGATAATTGGATATGCATGAACCGCTTTTACAGCAACTGGAACAAGGAAAAAAATAACAAACAGTAAGTAATGGCGGGTCCTTGAGATGGCAGGGTGTATTACGTGCACATTGAGCTTAACAGCCAGTGGGTGACCGTCACGATGTCTGTACCAAAAGAGATATCTCTTTTGGTACAGACATCCTGACCTATACAGTCAACAAAGCTATTGGGTATGCAGGCAGCTAACTTGCAACTACTGTACACAAAAAAGGTTCAAAAACAGACCCGACGATGTTTAGACCGATATCATTACTACCTATTCACTCAAAAATTCTTGAAAAGCTAATTAAAACTAGATTACTCAGACATTTCAACCTAAATGGAGTGTTAAGTAGAAGACAATTTGGTTATTAGAAAAATATTGGGACACAAGACGCAATATCGACTCTGATTAAGGACGTAGTTAGCAGATTGGATGACAAACAGAAAGTAGCTGGGCTTTTCCTAGATTTAAGTTCAGCATTTGACACGGTGGATCATAAACTATTGCTTGAAAAACTTGAGCATTACGGTGTCAGGGGTAAAATATTGGCACTTCTCAAGTCATATTTAGAAAACAGGAAGATGTTCGTGGAGATCAAGGCAGTGGTGTCACAAAGTCCTCGGGCAAAAATTGTCTAAGTGAAGAAACATACAGGTCCAAATTGTCTCCTGTATACAAGGGCGTACCACAAGACTCGATACTGGGTCCGATATTTTTTTTCGTGTTTGTTTATGACCTTATACAACACATGAGGGAAAAAGCTGCGGGATCTATCCAGCTTGTAGTGTTTGCTGATGATACCAATGCCGTTGTCTCGAATGATACACGTTCTTAATTCCATAGTAAATCAAACCTTAGATAACTTTCACAGCTGGTACGTCTTAAAGTTAATGCCAGCAAAACCAATGTGATGCTTTTTCGTTCCACTTCCAATAATAAAGATATCATTAACTGCGTCATAAATGGAGAAACAGTGAACGTGGTCCAGGTGGTTAAGTTTCTGGGAGTTCATATCGATAGCCAGTTAAAGTGGAAACAAGAGCTAGCATACCTGGCGAAATTAATCAGCTGTGCCTGTTACGTACTAAGGAGTCTAAGAAACGAGGTAACCGTAAAACATTTGAAAATGGTATATTACGCATTAGTAGAGTCAAAACTGAGATACAGCATACTTTTCTGGGGAGGAAGCTATGATTACAATATCAACAGTAAGAATCATGCAAACCTCATTTTAATAATTTAAACATACTGACAGTCCCAAGCTGGTACATTTTGGTCCTACTTAGTCACTTATCAAAATATATCTTTGAATATGAGACTGAGGATGACAGAAAAAAAGGGAGAGTACAAGAAGAAAAGATCTCCAGATGAAGCAAGTGTCTCACCTGAACGTAGTAAAGCATAGCGCCTACCACAAGTCAGTAAAAATTTTCAATAAACTGCCAACAGAAATAAAAAGTCTTCTCTAGACAAGTGGGTTTCAAAATAAACTTAAAAGGTTCTTGTTAAACAAATTTCTTTATTCTATTGATGAATTATAAATTTAATTGACTTTAAATGGAAATATTATTGTATTTTATAAATTGACTTGACATTAATTTTTATATCTTTTTTTATTATTTTTGTATTATTCTGACTTTAATTAAAATTGAATTGGTAAATATTTAAATATGGATTGCATGAAAAATTATTATAATATATGTATTTAGCCATAGAAATTCAGACACGATGTAAAAATCGTTATTGAATAAATGAATTGAATTGTATTTCCGTATCGTCAATTTTTTAATCCATTTCGTAAATTCTTATTGCAATGTGGTTCTGTTTTTTATTGTTAATTTAATGTTTTCATTATTATTATTCCATTTATTCATTTTATTTACATACTAGCTGACCCGCGCAACTTCGTCTACGTCACAATTTTCATTACTGCTCCGCTCCTATTGGTTTTAGCGTGATGATATATAGCCTTCCTCGATAAATGGGCTATCTATCACTGAAAGAATTTTTCAAATCGGACCAGTAGTTCCTGAGATTAGCGCGTTCAAGCAAACAAACAAACAAACTCTTCAGCTTTATATATTATTATTATTATTATAGATTTGTTACATTTTTAATAATTTCTATAAAAATAAAATAAACATATAAAAAATAGTAGCCCACCGGTATCGGGAACAGGGTCCAAGCTACCGGTAGTCAGGGCTCCCGAGAGGGGAACCTCCTCACTATACGCGCCGTGTCCAGGAGTACTGCTTTCTGGATCAAGCCCTTGATCCAGCTGCCCAACGAGAGCCTCTTGAGATGTTGGTCGAGGCTCTTGGCAATTATGCCATTGGCCGTCACGACTATCGGCACAATGACTGCTGTGTTCACATCCCACAAATGTCGACAACCTCGCGAGCCAAGTCAAGATACTTCGTTTGTTTATCTTTATCAGACTTCACGAGGTTCTCGTCATGAGGGACTGCTATATCAACAATCATTGCGCGACGCTCTAATCGGTCTATCACCACTATATCAGGCTTATTGGCAACAATAGTCCTGTCAGTGATGATAGACCGATCGATTATTATTATTATTAATATTCAACAGCACCAATGTTGCCGAGAGCACCGATCCCTGAGGAACCCCCGAATGGGAACAGTCGACATAATCGCCTCGCATCCATCAGGAGAACCAGGGGGCCTCGCGCCACCAGGATCTAGACAAGGGCTTGCATTCGAATATTCGAATAATCAAATGTTTCAAATATTCGAATATAAATTTTACGATATTCGAAAATTCGACCGATTCCTAGAAAACAAACTCAACAATTTAAAGTGCACACAAAATTCAACGTTCATTAATGCACGCCGTCCAAACAAGGTAACGTCGTTCGACGCGCGGGCGTTACGAGTGTTACGACAGGATTCGGCAACGATCGGGAACATTCGGAAGATGCAGCCGGCGCGCGGCGCGGTCCGGCGCGTGGTTCGCCTTTGTGCATTTTTCCACCATTTGCACGTGTGTTTGGTTGTTATTATTTTGTGTTAGACGTTTTTATTTTGTTTAGTGTGCCCTTTGTTTTATTTAATGTATAGTTGTATACCCAACGACAATCCAGTGAATCAGTTACGTGTTTTATTTAATTATTTATTTAACAATTTATGTACACACATTACATAGAAAAATAAAAAGAATGAAACAGAAAAATAGGTACAAAGGTAATGCTTATTTCAAAAGAAATCTCTACCAGCATACCTGCGAAAGGAGAGTTGTGTAAAAGATATGTAGACACCGTGTGTAAAAGGTATAAGTACTTAAACTTTACTTTACTTTTACTTTTAATATAAGTAGCTAAGTACTATAATTGCATTTCTGACTTGTGATAATGATTTTATTATAATACTAATTCTAACATCAAAAATGCAGCTTTTTTACTAGTTAACTTAGCTAAAGCTTTTATTTTGTGAACTCTTTACGTCTCATTTGTGTTCTTGTAAGATTCTTTAAAACACTATGAAGTGTGTTGACGGTTAATTTAAAAAAAATAAAAATTTTAATTTTTAAAACGGAGCAACTGCAAAACAAATTAGAATTTAAAGAGTACACCACTTTTTTTTGAGAACTTCAGATGGAGTTCAAGCGCAATGTAAAAAGTGCAAGAAAGTGATTAAATGCCGAAACACAACTACATGTCTGCATAACCATATCAAACTTCACCCTGTTGTGAGTACTAGAGTTACTGTTGATGAACTTCGGCGCCAGGGACAACGGGCACACACGCGAACTTACAGGAAAATGAGCCAAAGAAGAAGAAAGTTAAATTGATTGACGACTTCTTTAAAAAATCTAATAATGTGGAAAATATAGTTGCAAAAATGACTGCTTGTGACGGTCTTCCATTTAGTTTGTTCTGTACATCTGATTCCTTGCGAAATCTTACCGAAGTCATCAAATACAATTAAATCGTGGTAGAAAATACTGAGCAATTAAAAGACGAACTTAAGGAAACATTGCAGAAATTGAAAGTCAAAGGACAGAAGTTTTCCGTCTCTTTAGACGAATGGACTTCAGCCCGTAACCGACGGTACATGAACGTCAACATTAATTGTCCAAACTTTGCAGGCAAGTGCTTCAGGAATCTGGGACTAGCAAGAATAACTGGCCGGGGAACAGCAGAACGTTGTGCCAATATTTTGAAGGACAAACTAGCATCCTATAACACTGGCCTACAAAAAAAAAATTGTTTTGGTGTAGCTCTGTTCGCATCTGTAGTCGTTAAAGTAGGTAGTATGAACAACATTGCTGCTACTAGATGTCAGCTGACAGCTCTGGTTTATCTAAAAGTTCCTTTCTCTAAAATTTCCTGGATTGAGTACTGAGAAATTAAAGGCTGGAATTTTTTATGGGCCTCAGATCTATACGTCAACTAATTAAAAGTTCTACGGAATTCGAAGCTTCTATGACTGAAATAGAAAAACTTGCGTGGAAATCTTTTGTCGTTGTTACACAAAACTTTCTTGGTAACTTCAAAGCAGATAACTACAAACAGTTAGTCGAAGAAATGCTGCTGAACTTCAAAAATTTAGGCTGTAATATGAGCTTGAAGGTGCACTATCTGCGTAATCATATCGATCATTTTGAACATAATTTAGGAGATTTTAGCGAAGAACAAGGTGAACGCTTCCACCAGGATATAAAAACAATGAAGCACAGGTACCAAGGCAGATAGGATATTCATATGATGGCTGATTATTGCTGGGGAATTATGCGTGATTGTCTAGGACAATCTCACGCAAGAAAATCACTCAATATTTTTTTTTAATATTTATTTTTCTTCTTTCTCATCAACAAGAGCTGATATGAAAAATGTGACTAGTTTTCTCGTTTCAGCTCACAAAATAGCAAAAAGCTAGTGATTTGGGGTGACGACTGATAGGACAGAATGGAAGTAAAAAACGTGTTGCACCGACCCCAAGTAACATGGGATAAGGATAGGAAGATGATGAGATTATAGGTTTTCTAGTGGCAATAAATAAATAAATTTAAAAAACATGATTAGGCTAATGATGAATATTCCAATGATTATGACGACGTTTACGATGGTTAAAAGATAAAAAAATACTTTCTTTACTTAGGTAATCATAGTTAAATATTTTTTTTTTTATAAAATGATTTTTGTTTTAATTGTTCCAACTAGTAGCCTTTTTATAATAAAATGAAAATAATTCCTTTTAAAACAAAATTGCGCCAAATTAATTTAATTTCCCGAATATATGCAATAAATGAATTAACTTAAATATTAAAATTAATACTTTAATGTTGAAGATCGTCTTATTCAAATAGAATTGCAAAAATATTGAATCGAAAGCAGTAATTACTTTAATTTTTTTTTAATATTTTACGCTGAGACGCATGCGCATAGTGCTCTCGCGCTCATTCTCTCGGCTGGACAATTTTTGTATTTAGGGAATGTTTGGTCACTACAATTTGTCTGACTAATGAAATATAACTTTGTAATACTTACTTTTATAACATAAGTATTATAAAATCAGATATGTAAATATAAGTACTTAAAGTTCATTTATTTTTTGTGGAGCTTTAAAGCGTCTGACAAAAGTTTTGGTCCATGGAAAGTGTCTGACACTTTTGATACTATTTTAGAATAATATTCTACAAAACAAATAAAATCAGCCATATAAAGAATAATGGGCAACTTTATATGGATCCTGGGCCCAGTGTTGTAGCACTTTCTTACCTACCTTAAAATGAAGATCCGAATGATCTTAACATTTTATTCTACGGCACTAATATTGTAACGAATAAAAAAAAAAGTTACAGCGGTTCCAAAAGTTCAATAACTACATTTAAAAATATTAATATTATGACCTAATGGTGCACATACCTAATTGTATATACACGTTGCAAGTCAAAATGCGTTTTTCTCTTTTATGTGTCGCCTTGGACTTGAAAAGTTTAGTTTAATGAATAAGTGGTGTAAAAATATTCAACTCTACATTTCGGTATTGGGATAGGTTTGTAACAGAAAAATACCTTTGAAAATGAAACATCTTTATTTACAAAACTATAACATAATCATGAACAATCAGCTGATTACTGTCCCAGTCTCAGAATGTGAAGGGTAAGGAGTTGGTACTTACTAAGACTATCCTAAAGAATTGTCTTAATGAGTATTATCGCTTGCGGGAGCGACATGCCTTCCAATACTAAAGTACCATATATAATACTATTGACATGGGCGCAGGCAATGTTGAACATTCCTCATTCCTGGTAAGCTTGAGCAATAATATGCCTGGATAGCGTTAATTCCCTAAACATTGGAGTTGATCTGAATCTTGGTGTAATATGTCGTATTTTACCTATTATGTCGTGTCCTAAAATACGACCTCTCATATATTTATTATTAAAACAACGCAAAAACATGATGTATTAGCTTAATACTGTAAGGATTAATTGCTCTCTCAGCGGGATTAGGGCTCCAAGGCCATTGCAAGAGATCTGTCTATTGGGTAAAGCCAGCTCACGAAGCGAAAGACCGACGATGGCAAAACAATATCCGTCAAATCGGAGCTTCTGAGAGATCGAGACATTCTATGGAAAGTTATACACATCAATGTCTAAACCAGTTACGAATCTAGCTAACGACCCATGAGCTACATTGACCCGGCACTATACCGAGGACGATTTCCAGTTTCCCGAACAAGCCGGATTCCGAAAAGGCTTCAGCATCGTAGAATACATAAATACGCTGCGGCAGGTTACACAGAAGTCCGAATAGTATAATCTGCCCCTCTGCTTAGCGTTTGTGGACTACGAGAAAGCTTTCGATTCGATCGAGACTTGGGCTGTGCTGCAGTCTCTCCAACGGTGCCAGATCGATTATCGGTACAGGGTACGAGGTGCTAAAGTATTTGTATGAAAACGTAACTTAGTCAGTCCGGTTTCAGGATCAGACCTCGGAGCCTATTTTTCTGCAGCGGGATGTAAAGCAGGGAGACGTCATTTCTCCCAAAGTGTTCACGGCCGTAATGGAGGATGTCTTCAAGGTTTTGGATTGGAGAAGACTAGGCTAATGTCAATGGCGACATAGACCTCCAATGATGAAGACCTACGTTCATTGTTCGATGACCTAAGTAGAGTAGGTCTTAAAATGAACATGGAAAAAACCAAGGTCATTGTAAATACTCATGTAGCACCCACTCAATAATATCAAAATCGGAGATTCTACACTCGAAGTTGTAGACGAGTACGTCTACCTGAGACAAACGGTCCAGTCAGGTAGCGCGACCTTCCGAGATAGAGGTCAACTGTTGAATCCAACTCGGCTGGGAAGTTGTGTCTCCAGACGAAAGTCTATGACCAGAGTGTGTTGCCAGCGAAGATTTATGGAACCGAAACGGTCGCTCACAATGGGCCTAATCAAAAGGCTTAAAGTCACCCAAAGAGCAATGGAGAGGGCAATGCTTAGAGTTTCTTTGCGTGATCGAATCACGAATGATGATATCCGCAAGAGTGCTAAAATTACTGACATAGCCCGAAGGATCGCCAAACTGAAGTAGCAGTGGGCAGGGCACATTGCTCGCAGAACAGATGAAGGGAATGGAATACTACATTCCATTCTCAGACGTAGCAATGTCTGGCGAAGCTCGCCCATGGTTTGGTGCCGAGTGCAATCGCGCTAATGCGATAAAACATGCGTACCTAGCATGGGTCGACGCCCGTGCGCGCAGAGCAAATGACGTAAGTCAGAAGAAGAGAGCCTTTAATAGGGCTGCCAAGTCCTGCAAGAAGATGTTGCGGGGAGCTCGGTTTGACCACATTAGCCGAATAGGGAACAAACTTGCTTCATACCCAGCAGGTAGTAAAGCTTTTTGGTCCCTGGCTAAGTCGGTCGAATCGAACTTCTGCCGCCCCTCACTACCACTACTGCTGAGGCCCGATGGGTCGCTGGCCCACTCCGCTGAGGAGAAAGCAACTTGTTTACTTCTGTGTTTGCGGAGTCGTCGCGTCTGGATCTTGGTGGCGCGAGGCCCCCTGCTTCTCCTGATGGATGCGAGTCGAATATGTCGAACATTCGCATTCATCAGAAGGACGTTCTTCGGGTACTGCGTAACCTAGACGTGAATAAGGCTAGTGGCCCCGACGAGATACCGGCAATTGTTTTGAGGACTTGTGCGCCTGAGTTGTCTCCAATCTTGACACGCCTATTTCGCCTTTCGTTTGAGACTGGAAAAGTACCGAATGCTTGGAAGCAAGCTAACGTGCAACCCGTGCCCAAGAAGGGTAGTCGAGCTGACCCGTGGAATTACAGACCCATCTCGGTAACGTCCATACTCTTACAGAGTATGGACGTTACCGAGATGGGTGCTGAATCGTAAGCTCCTAGCATACCTAGAAGCGAATGATATTCTTAGCGACCGACAATACGGGTTCCGCCGAAATCGGTCTACTGGGGATCTTCTAGCGTATGCCATTCACATCTGGAGTGAGGCCATAGAGAAGCACGGGGAGGCACTTGCGGTCTCCCTTGATATCTCGAAGGCCTTCGACAGGGTCTGACACGATAGCCTTATTAGTAAGCTTCTTTCCTTCGGTCTGCCCGCCGGATTGTGTGATTGGATTGCAGGTTTCCTGAGGGATCGGTCTATCCGAGTGGTCATTGATGGCTGCTCTTCCGGACTGCTGGATACTAATGCCGGGGTTCCTAAGGGGTCGGTGCTCTCGGCAACATTGTTCCTGCTGCATATTAATGATCTGCTAAAACCCGGTATCTTTGGGTATGCAGACGACAGCACTGAGAGATACGTGTTCGACGCACGAGCTGGTGGGTCGCAGATCCGGTCTCTCCGGAAGGCTATGGTTGAGCGCTTGAACTTGTCCTTACAGGCTGTCTCTGAATGGGGCGATGCCAATCTGGTCAGGTTCAATGCTGCTAAGACCCAAGCGTGTCTTTTTTCCGCTAAAAGGAGCCAATTCCACCCAGCTCCATCTTTTCGAGGTGTTACCGTGCCGATAACCGACCGACTTGAGCTTCTTGGTGTTGCGTTAACATCTACCCTCAATTTTGGCCCTTTCATAAAGGCAAAGGCTCAAGTGGCTGCCAGAAAGTTGGGGGTCCTAGCAAAGGTGAGACGGTACTTCACGCCGGAACAGCTGCTCAAGCTCTATCAAGCGCAAGTTCGATCGTGAATGGAGTACTGCTCTCATCTTTGGGACGGTTCTGCCAAATACCAACTCGATGCATTTGAGTCAATTGAGAAACGAGCCAAGAGGATCATCGGTAATGACAGGCTCGTCGAGTCGAAGCTCGAAAGTCTTGAGCATCGACGCCGAGTTGCTGGCCTGTCGGTTTTCTATCGGTTGCATTTTGGGGAGTGTGCGACGGAATTGCATGATTTAATTCCGCCAAGCCCGTTCCATCATCGGACCACAAGACGAACGGCGATGTGCCACCGGTACATGGTGGACATCCCACCCACACGCACAAAACGTTTTGGGAACACATTCATAGTGCGTACAGCTAAGGAGTGGAATTCCCTGCCAGATTCTGTGTTTCCGGATAGCTACAATCTGGGAGTCTTTAAGACAAGAGTGAATAGGTTGCTTCTAGGAAAACGTGCTCCATCTTCGACCGCATCATCGCTTACAGTCAGGTGAGATAGTGGTCAAACGTATGCCTATCTTTAGTAAAAAAAAAGATGGTCGATGTGGCTGAAAAGTTCCTCCAGAACATTTCAGCGGTCGCCCCTCCATGGCGACCGCGTACCTGAAGACACAGCGTTGCCACAAGGTGAGCCAGAGCCTCTAGACAAAGCGCCATTCTATTAGGAAATGCGATTGTCGAAATTCAGAAATGTAGGGAATTGATCGCGTGCCTGCCAAGGTAGCGGAATTTGTTCGAAAGAGTTACCGCGGCCCTGGAACGCAATGGGCATTAGGAGGAACACGGATGGGTTTTAGTCAGTAAAAGTCTGACACTCCCTTCTGCTCCGGCCAGAGCGGAAGGAGTCATTTGATGATTTCCCATCCATAAAAAAAAAGAAAAAAAGGGAATCGATCGCGTGACATTTCGACAGCGATTGACAATCCCATACATTTTTGACGTTTCGACAATCGCCTACGCCACGCTACCGCTGACATTATGCCACTTGTCTAGAACATCTGGTGAGGGTCGCAGGTAGCCGAGCGAGACGCACAGGACCGGTTCTTGTGGCGGTACTCGGGGGAGGGCTATGTCCAGCAGTGGACGTCTGCTGATATGATGATGATGATCATTAGGTCATAATATTAGCATTTGTAACTGTAATTATTGGACTTTTGGAACCGCTGTAACTTTTTTAACCGACTTCTAAAAAAGAAGGTGGTTCTCAATTCGACAGCGTATATATATTTTTTTGTGTGTTCGCGGATATCTTCGTCGTTTATGATGCGATTTCGAATAATCTTTTTTATATAAAAGGGTATGCTTCCGAGATGGTCCGATTGCCACCACGTCAGGATCTGATGATGGAAACCCTGAGAAATCGAGGGCAACTCTCGAAAATTGTAGGCACGCATCTGGTAAAAACTTGATATTCGTGTGTATATCGGGTGATACTACAAAAGAATGAAGGTTTGGGTCAGACCCCTGATGATGGAGACGACAGAGATTCAAGGGAACTCCACATCGGTATGTAGGAACTACCAAGTGTTTGGGCTTATTACATTCGTATTGACGAGACCTTTACAACGAATGCACATAGTAAGTTTTATTTTCATAACATAACATCACGCCGGTACGCTGTGAGTGGGTACGCAGGTACCTACCACTAAAAAGTGAAAAATAAAAAACAGTTTTACAAAAAATTTACTTGACTTCCGAAATTAAAGTTATTTTATACTTTGTAGTGTTTTGTTTTGGAAGTCGGTTACGTTTTTTGTAAATTTTTTTTTTTAATCATTAGAGTAATGCTGCCATAGAATAAAATGTTGAGATTATTCGGATCTGCATTTTAAGATAGGTAAGAAAGTGCTACAACGCTGGGCCCATTCTGTCCATTCTTCTTTAAGTTAAGTAACTCTTACTTTTAGTTACCTTTCTTACCTGGTACTTCCAAAGTGTCACAAAGAGAGCTCCACAAGCACGCAGGTATTCAAAGAACATGAGGCGCTACTGAGAACCTAAGGTTTCATCTATGTGAAAATAAGTTATGTCTGATCGGTCTGGGATCTTGGACTAATAGCTAAAGTAGTACTACCCTAGATAAGTACTACACTATTGATAGTAAAGTAAGGCATTTGTTTCTTCACACATAGCCGTCAATATTTACAAATCTTTACGAACCGCAAGTATCATAAAGATGGACAGCTTTTTCGGTGAATCGTAGGTATATATCCGACGACGTACTGAATATGAGGGGTAACGGGTGGAGGAAAGTTTCCAAAGCCCTGTAAATATTTACTTCCTGTTTGCTACATACTAGATACTTTAACATATATTTTTACACTTTATAGGAGCTTCTTAAAGTTTAAGAAGCTCCTATAAAAAGTTATGAATTAACGTTAATTTAAAAACGATGGCAGCACTGTTGTAAAGTTACTATCATATTTTTTATTTATTTAAGACAATGTCTACGTCTTTTCAACCCTTACAATAACAAAACAGATTATTTTAAACCGAACCTTAATGGAACGCTGTCAGTTACTTTCATCTCGCTCCTTTTATGTCCACCTTTTGTCATTGCATTCGGATCCCATTCGTA
This sequence comes from Lacanobia wlatinum, assembly GCA_947578705.1. NCBI lineage: Eukaryota > Metazoa > Arthropoda > Insecta > Lepidoptera > Noctuidae > Lacanobia > Lacanobia wlatinum. The sequence goes on from OX388026.1 coordinate 14,169,778, forward strand.
ATCACGTATTTTGTCATACCAGTCACGATCAAACCAATCTTGATACGAATTAATCTGAAAAAGTCATTAAGAATGTTAACGGGCAAGGTAGGAACTTTTTTCATGTAAAAGATCAAGAATAAAATGTTGGTTAATATACCGTAAAACCTTGCAAGATTGCCCAACTAATCTGAGTTTGCCCAGTAAAGGTAGAATTCCGTGCATCGCGATCGATCGCGGCCGCGCGCGGGCTACGACTGTCGTCGATCGCTCGCGACAATAGTCAAATTATGAAAATGGCACCGCTGCCGAGGCCCGCGACAGACGCGCGCGGCCGACGAATGTAGTGAGCCGCGCGCGGCAGTGTCTTGAAATTAGTAGGTCAGTTCCCTCTAGACGTTTGTCTACCGAAGTCAAAATCATGGTCGAAGTGCTAATTGACATTCTTGAAGAAGAAGGGCAGGATGACGAGCTGCTGTTGCTATATTATGAAAATGGAGTACCAATCGACCCTATCTTTAAAAGAAGAAATAAAGAAGGATACAACCATATATTGATTCAAAAGCATTTGTATTATAATGAAAAGTTATCTCCTGCGTTCCTAGACATGTTTGCGCCATGAAATCCACGATGTTACTAAGCGCTAGAACATTTTAAGATGCGTACGGCCGCGCGCGGCTCACGACATTCGTCGGCCGCGCGCGTCCGTCGCGGGCCTCAGCAGCGGTGCCATACATTTTCATAATTTGACTATTGTCGCGAGCGATCGACGACAATCGTAGCCCGCGCGGACGCGATCGATCGCGATGCACGTAATTCTACCTTAAGGCACTTATCACAAATATTTAAAAAACCGGCAATATTTTTGCCGTTATGTTCATTATTTTAAATATGGAGAATTTATCTTTGGCAACACTACGCAACTTATTTTTCGTAATGTCCCCTCAGTCGGCTGTCAAATTGTGTCTAACTTGGTAGTTTATTTTGCGGGCAAAAGTCGTGTGATAAACTTTCTTTGAAACTCGATTGTCAATTACAGCAAGTGAGTCAGTTTTTAACCATTACTAGTAAGTTATAAATACACAAGCAAGATCGAATATCCGACGCGAAATCTCTCTTAAATTCGAAAATATGATGGTGGGCAATGTCATATTAGTTTTTCTGAACCAATCGTTACGACTTTGCCCACCATAATATTACCTACCATTAGGGTTGTCACCTAAATGTTAAATTAGATCTGAGATAAGTAGGAACTTTGTTTTACATTAATTTTGGAATCTTCAATAGGTAATGCAGATCGAATGAGAGAGTATACTCTCAATTAATTACTGTACCTACAGTAATTAATCAATATCCAACATGCGATATTTTTTTTTAAGTAGTTAGCTACATTTCATGTTTTTGCAAATTATTTAAGGTATAAACAACAAAGATAATTTCTATAATTTATTTAGATTTTTGTCTGTTTGTTGATTTCTTTGTATGTTTGTACTAATATCCTCGAAATCAAATTGTTTGATGCTAGTAATATTAAAATGTCCTGAGAAGAAACGTGCTCCTAAGAAACTTGTTTTTAGGAGCTCAATAATGTTAATTTTGTTGAGATCATCAAGTTCTCATTTATTTCAGGATGAATTAGCGGTTGACATGATAAAAAATAACAGGAAGTCAAGTCGGGAGGCGGAAAACAGTTCCGGGATCCCTCGGCGGACAAAATTGAAGTAGAAATATTTTAATTAATCTTTAAGAGCAAGCAATGTGATCATAACGTTTGGCAAAAAAGAGTAGAAAATAATAGGGGCTCCACTGTGCTGTTCATATGGCAACCCGAATACCGTATCAACCTAGTCTTGATACTAGCTGTATTTTTGCCACATATAAAATTTATTTATTATTTATTTAAATCACTAAGTATTGTTTAATTTAACAAGGACGTGTTCTCGTCATGGTACTGATTACTAAGTACCTAAATATACAATATTTAGCATGTATTTACAACAATTTTTAGGAATTGTAATAAAAACGTTTCTAATGCAAATGCTACAACAAATACATTATTTTACTTGTAATCACGCTCAAAGTTAAAGTTAAGGTGCATAGTAGGCTCAGTAACCTTGGGCATCTGGGCCACACATTCATATCGGCGCCGCACACACAAACATTTCCGTAGCGCACGCGCTACCTCAAAACTATTATCAAAGATTACGCAAGGACGCAGACATGCGCGCCAAGCCGGCTTTTTTGCCTACGACTACACAATAGTATGGCGATTGCACGGCTGATTTTTAGTTTAGACAGATACATACGTTACGAATATTTTTATTCACTGGTCTCATTTTTAATACGAATGTGGTTAAACAGAAGTAAAACAATATAGGTCAGATAAAGACAATTTTGTAAAGCAGTTCCGTCTTTTCTGCTTACGATCTATATAAAGATACTCGAAACTCGAGGTCACCAGTGCATTGGTACCAGTGCACTGGTAACAGTTTTACCTTGAGTTTCGAGTATGCAGTGTACTCAGTGGCGGTACCTTCATATAAGCCCAAAAGCTGGCGGCATGCCTTACTAAAATGCTCGATAGAGAATCAATATCAAACCCGAACTATTTAAAAGTTCGCGCGCTTAATTCTTATCAAAATAACACAAAGTATTACATATGCCACATTACTACATAAATACACATCGCGATTGTTCGCGCGCAGAGTTTCGCATTTGCAGCATCTACATATAGCTATCTCGCTTACACGTACCGGCTTTTACCGGGCTTTCAAATACTATCTCCGTCACTTTCGCACTTATAGCGATGTGCCGTATAACGAGTTCTAAACCTTGTGCGTCTACAAATCGATCAGTATGGCAGATTAAGCCGTGCATGCGTATGAAGTTGCACGCGTATGCGTGACCTTGTCACCTTGCCAACTCTGCAGTGTTGCCGTTTTAGCGACGTTGTGAGATCTTGGAGATTTTTAACGAGTTTGGAGACTTTTTTAAGATTTAGCAACAATAAAAACTAGCGACTTTTTAAAATAACGAAATTAAATATTCAAGCAATATCTTAAAAATAAAAAATTTGCGACATCTAGCTAGATTTTTCATATACCTGGCGACTTTTTTTGCCTAAATGACAACACTGCAACTCTGCGTAAGTAGTTCTTGACACCCGAGTGCAACTCACTTCAGTTTAATTTGCTTGAGAGTTGAAAAGTTATGTTGTTAAAGTTTTTTGTGTGTTTTCTTAGATTTTCTCAGTGATACAATTGTTTTGGTGACTTACCTACAACAATGGAGGTACCTTGTGAGGATTTAAAATGCGTTCAAGTTTTGATTGGCGAAGATAAGGTAAAATCTTTAAACTTTGCTCAGAAAATACAGTTAATTTCTTCATTAAAACCGACGCCTAATCTGTGTTTTTCTCAGACTAGTAAATCACATAAACGAAAATTTAATAGATCAGTGTATAAAACTAGTTGGATTGTTGGCTGTTCGCACACTAATAAATTATATTGAAAGAAGCTGGCTGATATTTTTTTCGAATGAACATTCCGTTTGGAATACATCTGGTTATAATGATTTAAATAACATATCTGGCGCCATTAAAAGGCACGCAAATTCCCATAAACACCTGTGTGTAATGGTTTCTTTCGGTAATTTTGGTAAACAACGAATTGAGACATCTATATCAGTTTATGAGAAAATTGCGATGATACATACGAAGGTACCTACATACTCAGTCGAAAACTGAACTTTCTTTTTTTGAAATCGGTTAAAATTTTATTGGGCTTGCCTTATTTTGAAACCCTAGGCACGCCACTGAGTGTACTTACTACTTTTTGTTTCTGCCTATACTACTTTGTAGTCTCATAATATAGTCTCAAATAAAAAAGGACATTCTAAGGTAAAGTAAAGTAAATGAAATAAATTTTAAGCCTATTTCATAGTTCAGCTCTGCTAAATAATTTTGTAGCAATTTCATCAACTCAAAAACTTCAGATTCTGTGATTCTTGTGAAAGTTATAGGTGTTTAATTGATAACGTTTTTATATCGGTTTATTATGAAAAGGCAGTGATACCAAATGCTCAACCATTATTGTATGTCACTTTTTTATTTAAAAATTAATAGATACGACAAAGCAGACAACGTCATTCGCTCCTTGGTATCAGTTTTTATCAAAATAAATCGTAATTTAATTCACTTATGTTTTTGAACTACTCAAATCGAACATTCAAAAGATATCATAATTTTATCAAAACAATACAATTTAGCCAAACGGTACAATGCGCCCACGCGCTCAATCAAGCTGGCTCCTCTGCAAAGAGCTAGTCTATGAACGCACACTAATACAAAAGTTCGTAAATATTTGCACTAACACATTCATATACGAGTAGTCGGTCGATAGCGCGAGCGGAGCAACGAGCGACACAGCCTCCCCGTCTCAGTGCTAACGCACGACTGCCGCCTTCGCCCAAACAGAGCTTTAGAAATATGGGAGACTCAATATTGAACATTTTCTTTGCAAAATATTGATTGATTTACATGAGCAATGTTCACTTTGTAGTACACTTTACTAGCAAACTTTCCATGTAAAAATATTTTTAAACTTCCAAGCCGTTTGGAATAAATATCCAAAAAATAGCGTGTTGTTAAATATTTTTTTACAGCAAAACTATATGTCATAAGAAAACAACAATTGTTCAAATTGTTTTTTATGAATTTACCATATACATATATTTTTTTCCAATCTTTTGACCCAGCCGTTAATGGGGAATATCCTTTAGAAAGTAGCCTTTTGACGGCTCTAAAGCAGAGGTAGGGCCTTAAGAATCGAATTTTCATTTACAAAAAAATCAAGCCACTCAAGTAACAAAATTAATCTAGGCGCGCTAAAGCAGAATAATTCAGACAAAATGTAAACATAACCTATGTGCTTGATGTTTATTGTTCCAAACTTCCACTTATTCCGTATGCAAGTAATCCAAAACCGCTTTGGGTAATTAACACTTGATTCAACTAAAAATAGCAAAACAAACTCTTGCATACCTTTCATATCAACGGTTCTTTGGAAAACATTGTCGAGGTCCGAAAGAATAATTTGGGCCTCATTTTCCAGCATACAACATCTGTACACCTTATAAATAACTTCCCGGCCAGCACTTCGAATGGTTTTATTCATGTTTTGACACGTTTTACCTATTTTAATTACCGTTTGAAAGTCGACATTAAAATTCTAAGTAGTTTTGAACTTTTTTTACTATGAAACGTCAATATTCGGACAACGGACAAAACAATTAGTTCTGTTTCTAGACTTTTTTGCCAAGCTGTACCTGCGTACACTGCTGTACTGATTAAAAAATAAAAAGTGACAACCCTAGTTCATCGTTTTATTTGAAAGGGAAATTACAAAAAAATGTTGTGACTTTGCCCACTCAAATTTGACTGGTCATATGCACGTTTAAACGCTTAGCAAAAACTTATCTTATGATAAATTGATATTTTTCTAAAATGAACCCTCAACCTGCTGTTCTTAAGGTAGAAAATACCGAAGTTTCAATCGAGTTTTCGAGTTCTACATAATGGGCAAACTTGTAAAAAGTACTGTATATTTGACCCACCACGGCCCAAATCGTGGGTTTTAGCACATAAACATTCATTGCCTTGATGTTTTCATTATTATACGCAAATAAAATTAAATTTATGAATGGTGTAGGACAATCACAAACTGAAAGTTAAATTATTTAAAAAATATTTTATGTCAAAAAAACAAAAAATTGGGCAAAGTTGTACAGTTTCACGGTACCGGTATCAATTCTATTCTACCGTTGGACACGCAAGCCTATGTAAGATACATGGGTAGGTACCTACCTACTTAAATGTTGTAGGTAGAACTCTTGACTAAAAAATATCCTCATTGAATAAACTTAGTCATTTCAAAATTCTACCAAAAAGAGTGATGAGCATACCCCGCAACACTTCAGAGACCACTGTACATTATCCACAAAATGTTTATATTTTGGGACGCTTCGGTAATGTTTCATAGTCTTGTTCATTTGTTCAATTGTTGCACGTTTGCATGTGTATATCTTATAGATACAGCATCCTACTCCCAAACTATTTACTATTATTATCCACATAATGCATACCCACATTGGACAGCATATCACTTTACTGTTGTGACTGTAAATAAAATAAATCGTAGGTAATAGTTTATTTGTAATGTAAGCGCCACGCGTGCTCCATCGGATTACGAACACAACAAACTTTCTCCTTTTGTTGAATATATTGTCAGAAATCCTTCCAGTGTAGATGTCTCTAGCTTAGTGTAGATGTCCGTGTCCTACAGCTACTTTTATGGAAGTCTTGCTTCATTTCTTGCTTTTTGCTAAACCCAGCGTTGCACGGTGATTCAATTTTTATTGTTATTAGCCTACTACAGTGTCCCACTGCTGGGCAAAGGCTTCCCCTATATTTCCAGATAAGTACCTACTCTTTTCTTGGGCCCCCGAACAAGCCTTCGTGGTGCGCGTCCACGTCAACTCTCCACCGCTATCTAGGCTGGCCTTGCAAAGAAGTCCATCCTGTGGCACTCATTACGTTGAGACTTTTGCCCAGTGGTTATCACGTAATAGCCAACCCGTCCCGCCCAATCCCATTTGACCCTGGTACTCTTTTCTGCCGTGTTTGTTCATTGTGGGGTCCCCCCCCCTCCTAGGCCCTGCCTAGCTGTTCGGCGGCCACACGAAAATCGAATACGACGCACAATAATTTGTATTGTTATGTATTGTGTCTGTATCTATGTCAGTGTGTATTATACTAACATAGTTTAAGTAATTACTAACAAATCGTATGGGATATTTGTCCTGATTTAAAGATCAATAAATAAATAATAGTTGATTATGCATTAAAGGGATAAAGCAGTGTCATATGTCACGGGCGACATATTGAATCCCGAACACAATGATGGATTCGAGAGTTAACTCCAGAGCGTTGCGAGGGAGTTTAGAGTACTTTAGAGTTAATACCACAAGAATCCTGAATTTAGCGAAGTATTCAAGCTAGCCCAAGGTAAAGACACCTTTATCCCTGAGGAGCATACCTACTCTACTTTGCACACCTACTGCAAGAAAATTGTGCTCTAGCCGTGAAAAGAGGTGGCACGTGTCGGCCTCCACCGCTAGGACCAGGGGGGCTACTCTCTAAGCCCGATGTCCGTAGTTTCGGGCTTGGTTGCGGGAGTATTCTACTCCGTATCACCTACGGACTTACGATTAGTCCCAAACCCGAACTAAGAATGAAAGAAAACACGATTTTACAGTAACTGTCTGATAGTGTTGTCATTAATTCTTAGTGGTTAGGTGATACGGAGCAGAATACGCCCGCAACTAAGCCCGAAACTACCGACTTCTTAGAGAGTAGCCCCCCAGGTCACGCGCTCGAAGCTGTGGCTCAAGCCCAACGCCGCGGGCAGTAATATTTTTAACCGACTTCCAAAAAAGGAGGAGGTTCTCAATTCGGCAGGTATTTTTTTTTATGTATGTACACCGATTACTCCGAGGTTTCTGATCCGATTTCTGTGATTTAGTTCGATGCAGTATACTTGCCATTTGGTCCCATAAAAATTTGATTCGGTTTGGTTCAGTAGTTTTTATTTTATGAGCATGTTTGCTTTTTTCAATTTCTACGTTGACGAAGACGTTGTCCAAATATCACCACTTAAAAATGAATGAAAAATAAAAAACTTTTTACAAAAAAATATAACCGACTTCCAAACAAAACTACAAAGAATAAAATAACCTTAATTTCGAAAGTCGGTGTTTTTGGTTTTGTTTCTTTGTTTTTTAACACCGACTTCCGGTTATATTTTTTTGTAAAAAGTTTTTTACTGAATTTCATTATGACCCGCAATAATGTGATTTGAATTTAGAATCCCATTTTGCCTGCGCACCTAGCAGCAGAGGCCGACGGGAGCCGCTCGCGAGTCAGAATGACGTACCGTAGGTTAGGTTTGCATGGCAAATAATTTAACATTTTCGTGCAAGTGGTGTGATAAGAATAATCTATTCTTAGTAACTGTGTTGAAAAATATCGTTTGATAAAAGTAGATAGAGATTCTTTATAATCATGTCTCTGCTTCATAGCGTCAATTCTGCCTCGGCTGCAGTGACTAGATTTGCCCACTTCTATCAAAATCTAGGTACTATTTTTTATTGTAGCCGTAAGCAGCATAGAAATAAATAATAGGGGTAAGTAGATAGTCGGCTCAGCAGCCGATAAAATCTATAAAAAGAAATGAGCATACCTAATCTTCTTGCCATGGGCCACTGCGCACAATATGTACACGTTCGTCGGCAGCATGATAATTCCAGAGAGCAAAACGATTGCATTAATTATATCTGTACCTGTTAGCACTAAAATATTGCCGACACCTGAAAATAAGCAGCACCTTAAGGATATCGGAGTTCGGGAGGATCTATCGTTCATTGTTCTGACTCCTGCCGTAAAACATTATTGCGTATGATTCCTGACGTGAGGTAATAGGCCCACCCATATTTCAAGTTAGTCTGAAGGACCTCCACTCGTCTCTGACCTAGACGCCATGAGAACGGAGAAAATCCTCGATTAATCAAGGGACACAAACAGCCAGAATTGGCAGTTATCTGCCAATTCTGGCTGTTTGTGTATGTGAATTTATATGTACGTAAACGCACCTACGATACAGGAGAAATTCCTAGTGTGGGGCTACGTTTTTTTTTTAAGAAAGAAAGAATTTCATGATTCGAGGTAGAGTAAAATTAGAGTAAAATTGGATGACTACGAGCCGTTTTCACTACGTTTTTGTGTTTATTTTGGAAACAAATTGATAATCCCCAAATGATAAGGCGACATGTGAACAGTGCCAATGTCTCGCCAGTTCCATGTAGGGAATAGGTACTTAACTAAAGAGTGATCTTTGCCCCGCCCATTGAGCAGTAGGTACTCCAAAGCCAAGCTGCTAATGAATCATAACGGAACTACCCACTAGCATTTTGTCAAACCCGGATACCAAACCCAAAAACCTGAACTTTGCAGAGGTTCTCGCTGCACTTGCAATTTCCAACGCCAATCAGGGAAATTGACATGCGTCTATGTTTATTGTGACATCCATTTGTGATAATAATGGGTGAAAAATACTTACAAAAGAATAAAGTCAGTGACCATACTATAGAAAACAAAGAAATAAGCCACAAGATGCACGATCCCCACACCACAAAAGGGTGATTAGGACTCGTTGAATTTGCTAACGTCTGAGCCATCCCAGCAAAATGATAATTAATAGGTTATACTCTATAAGAAACATACACGCCTAGAAACCAAGTAAACCTATACTAAACAAAATTCTCGTAAATATTCTATGTTATACTCTATAACAAACATACACGCCTAGAAACCAAGTAAACCTATACTAAACAGAATTCTCGTAAATATTCTATAGGTATTGTAAAGTGAAGAACACTATGTTGTCATAGGTAAATCTCAAAATTTTTGCTGTGATTTTTGGTGACATTATCATAGACCAAGATTACAATATGCATAAACAATATGAGGTTCATAAAGATATTTGACACAAGCATAGATTGATCTGTCGATACTCGGATGCAAAGGAGTAAGCGCTAAATAGTTTACCTTGATCACCTGGACCTAAGGTTGCCAACATTTCTTCGACAAAATATAGTATTGCTCAAAATAAGCTATAATAAATATGCTACTTAAAAATAATATGTATAGTATGACTAGCTTTTGCCCGCGACTTCGTACGCGCATATCCCGTTTTTTCCCGTTCATTACTGCTCCGCTCCTATTGGTTTTAGCGTGATGACATATAGCCTATAGCCTTCCTCGATAAATGGGCTATCCAACACTGAAAGAATTTTTCAAATCGGACCAGTAGTTCCTGAGATTAGCGCGTTCAAGCAAACAAACAAACAAACAAACTCTTCAGCTTTATATATTAGTATAGATATGGAAAAAGCAAAAAATCGACAAATATTTGTTAGTTATTTATTTACATAAAAACTACTAGCTGTTGCCCGCGACTTCGTTCGCGTGGAAATTTTTAATGTGTAAGAACGGACCGCCTGATCAAAATGTGATCAATGTGGTGATGACTATAAAAGGTGTTCTTTTGGGCGCTGTAATTTGGGCGGTAGAATTCCTAAACAAAATTAAGGCCACCTACCTACTCGTTCTTTGGCGACACGTCATCGTCGTTTTGCACTGCTGCAAAAGGACTCCCCGGCCCCTATTTTTGATAATATTGCATGTAGGACTGTAGGAGTATCTTTGCTTGCAAGATTAAGCGGCAACGTAAAAACGGAATGCGTCGTTACGCGTCATTTTGCGTTGTTTTGTTGTTTTGTGTTGTTTTGTTTTTCGTTTGGTTTTTTTTTTGTTTTGTTTAGTGAAAAAGATGTACAGGAACCATGCACTTTTCTAGGATATAAAAGTAGACTTATGTCATTTTCAGACCCCAAAACTACCGCTATGCAAAAACCACCTTGACCCTTAAAAACAAAAACAAATTAATTAAAAAAAACTTCCGGGATAAAAGTAGCTCAAATCGTTCCCTCCTCAAAATGACCAATATTCAAAGAACCAATTCAAACCCTTGCTCTGTAAAAAGTAAAACAAATTTATCCCACGGGAACCGTACTTTTTCCGGGATGTAAAAATAAGCCTGTCACTTTTTGACCCCTAAACAACTACTATACCCCCCCCTCCCCCCCTCCCTCCCTTACTCTCTGAAAAGCAATAATAAATCTATCCCACGGGAACTGTAAATATTTTCGGGATGAAAAGTAGCCTATGTCCTTTCTCAGGCTCTAGACTATCTGTGTACCAAATTTCATTTAAATCGGTTCAGCATTTTTGGCGTTTATGCGCGACAGACAGAGTTACTTTCGCATTAAAATTTATAATATTAGTAAGGAAGTAAGGATAATTTGTTTGCACTTCTTGCATTTTTTAACAATTTTTAGGGTTCCGAAAAAAAAAAGGAACCCTTATAGGATCACTCGGGTGTCTGTCTGTCTGTCTGTCTGTCCGTCTGTCACAGCCAGTTTTCTCCGGATCCACTGGACCGATTCTGTTGAAATTTGGTACACATATGGACTTCTATGACCCAAACACGGACGCATTACATAATTTATTAAATTTTTAGTATGGGGGTCACTTTTGGGGGTCAAACTAGAAAATTTAAAAAAAAGTTTTTTTAACAATATCGTGTGACATATCAAATCAAAGGGCTTACTGTAGGGGTTTTAATTATATTTTTTTCATAATTTTTAAATAAATTGTTTTGAAGTTATTCAAGAAATTAGACGAAAAATGACCATTCCCCCCTTATCTCCGAAACTACTGAGCCAAAAATTTTGAAAAAAATGGAGATAATAGATCTTTACCTAAAGATTACAGGAAAACCTATTAGAAGTCTGTAGTGCTAAAATAACATGTTAAAAAAATTAAATTCGTTCGGAACCCTTTGCACGCGAGTCCGACTCGCACTTGGCCAGTTTTTTGTATAAAAAAAAAAAAAAGTGTCATCTTTTTAACAGACTTCTAAAAAAAAGGAGGTTCTCAATTCGACCGCGTATATAATATATATATTTTTTTTGTGTGTTCGCAGATAACTTCGTCGTTTATGAACCGATTTCGAGGAATCTTTTTTATATGAAAGGGTATGCTGCCGAGGTGGTCCCATTGCCACCACGTCAGGATCTGATGATAGAAACCCTGAGAAATCGAGGGCAACTCTCGGAAATTGTAGGCACGCATCTGGTAAAAACTTGATATTCGTGTGTATTTCGGGTGATACTACAAACCAATTAAGGTATGGATCAGACCTGATGATGGAGACAATAGAGAGTCAAGGGAACTCCACATCGGTATGTAGGAACTACCAAGTGTTAGTGTTAATTTCATTCGTATTGACGAGACCTATACACCGAAAGCACTTAGTAAGTTTTATTTTCATAACATAACATCACGCCGTACGCTGTGAATGGGGTACGCAGGTACCACTAAAAAGTGAAAAATAAAAAACTTTTTTAAGTAATAACGACAGCATTTCAAATGAAATTTCAACTCAATTTAAATAATACACTCTTCACTTTCTGACGTATAATCTGGTTAAAAAATTACTAAGAACACTGTTCTGGCATCAAGTTAAAAACAATTTAGATATACATTTTTGTTATATCAATAATAATCGAATTAGAAATATAATAGTGAATGTAACTTAGACGTGGATCCAGTTTTTTGCACAAGAAGGGCGCAAATATTTGTCTGTGCAGGGGAGAATTCCATTGTCACAACGTCTTATACGCTTTCACAGTTGTTTAACGTTGTTTTTACAAAAATAACCCAAACAATTTTTAGGGTTCAGTCAGCGAACTCGAAATCGAGGGCTAGCGAAGCGAGCACGCTAATTTTAGTGTGTGCATTACCCCAGCAAAATGTTGTGCTTTAGAGAGGTGAGAATATAACAAATAATTAGTTCAACATGAGTAGCAATTTGTTCACTTATAGCAAAATTTGTTCAAATTGTTGTTTTAAAGTTATTTGAGAAAAACAGATTTTGCTGGAGTAACGTTCGAAACGTTACCCTGGCAAAATCGTTTTCAAAAATTCGTTTCTGGCTGGAACCAAATACATGAATAGATAGCTTTTGTTGCGTAGCAAAATTTGTGTGTGTTATGGTTCTTAGGTTATTCAAGATTTTGCTGCGGTAACGTTTAAGGATTTCCCAGATCTCGAAAACGGCTCAACGCAGAAGTTTGAAAAAAATACCAATAAGAGACCTTAATTTGTTCAAATTTGTTCAAACATTAGTTTTTGATTTGGTTGACGTAAACCAATGTAATTAAATAGTTTCAAAAATCAGAAGAAAAAAACAGATTTGCAAGTAAACCAATACACTTGTAACAAAATAAACAGCTGAAAACAATACTCGTGGTAGACGCTCATAACGTCAGGAAGTTTAAGTTTTGTAACTTTACACGATATGAAGACAAAAACAAATTTGATTAATTTTAAACTAGTACTTTAGCGATCGAATACGCAGTTCCCACAACATTAAGAAGCATGGCATACTTTGAACAAATTCAAATGATTCAAGAACATTCGTTCCTGTTAATTTCAGCTTTCAATTACGGCTTTAATGAAAGTTATATCAAAAACAAAATTATGTCAAAATCGAGCTTCCCCGGACCCTTTTTGAAAACCCCGCCCGAACGCTCCCCGGACGCCCTCCAAACTAGGACAAATCAGGGGAAACCCGGACGGATGGTAGCCCTATCTCTAACCCCAACCTGAGTCGCAAATTCTCCACGGACATTAACTGCCACACTCAGAGACGTTTAAGTCGCTCCTTAGTAAAGATTTAAAAAAGTTCGCTCTCAGAGACAGTTAACGGTCCGTTACCGTACCTTAATGACAATTAAAGTTAAGTAAAGCCAAACCATCACTTAACTTTCAAATGATTGATTTTGGCATTGATGTTTGAGGTTAGATTTTTATTTTAAAGAATTCACATTAGGAATAGAAGTGTTTTAACAATAGCAAAGATGTCTGATCTGGTAGACTTTATTGATTTTGTGGACTATGCCAGAATTAGAAACTATTGCCGGACGTTAATAAATATTAGAGACAAATACACCATTCTGTTAATGGGCAGACATAAAACTTTCACATAACAAGGGATCTTTAACTATAGGGGTCGGTAATAACTTAACAAATGACAATGTGACCCAAACATTTTTAAAGCGTCGAACTATCCCTTACATCTGTCTACTTTCTAAAAATATGTTGTTAATTAACGGTATTACTTAAAAGCAACCCGTGCCTAACTCTTAACTCTAAACCTAAGACTATGTATGCGGCTGTCCTGCACACCTGTAATTAAACTTTACAACACGAAGACTCTTTCTTGGCGGTTTAAACGCAACAACACAAGTCACAAACTAAAAACATAACCTTGACAGTTTATAACACTGATAAGAGTCCTCCAGATAAGAGTCCTAGAGGCACGAGACGAGTATGGCGATACGAGTCAGCAGATTGGGATGAGATGCGGCACTATTTTGCATCTTATCCATGGCGGCAAGTGTGCTTCTCCTCGGGTGACCCCTCGTGCTGTGCTGACTTGATTGCGGACGTGATTCGGCAGGGGATGGAGTATTTTATTCCATTCTCCGACATCCCGCTCGCCTTGGTATAATGCAGAATGCGCCCACGCTGAGGCCCGTAAAGAGTCTGCATACCAAGCGTGGATCAAGGCCCGCGACCGAAAGGTTAAAGCACGTAGGGTTCGCGCGAGGAAAAGAGCCTTTAATTCTGCCGCTAAGTTCTGCAAGCGGGTTTTACGTAGGGCACGTTTTGACCATGTCGGACGTATCGGCGTATGTTGAAACCTGATGGCTCGCTGGCTCACTCTGCAAGTGAGAAAGCAAATTTATTTGCAACTCTCTTTGCAAGCAATTCGCGTCTGGACGCTGGCTCCAAGCAACCACCGACTTTACCTCGTTGTGACTCTTCGATGCCGGAGATCACAGTTCACATTAAAGAGGTCCGAAGAGTATTGTGCAGTCTAGACGTGAATAAGGCCAGCGGGCCTGACGGCATTCCAGCGAGAGTGCTGAGGCAATGTGCACCTGAACTGTCTCCTGTGTTAGCACGCCTGTACCGCCTCTCTCTTGAAAAAAGAACGGTGCCGAAATCATGGAAGCTTGCGAATGTGCAACCGGTGCCCAAAAAGGGAGACCGTGCTGACCCTGCCCATTACCGTCCGATCGCCATTACCTCCATCCTTTGCAAGGTTATGGAAAGGGTTCTGAACAGTAAGCTGCTGACCTACCTTGAAGACAATGATCTCCTCAGTGACCGTCAATATGGCTTTCGCCGGGGACGGTCAACTGGCGATCTTCTTGTGTATGTCACGCACTGCTGGGGCGAGGCCATCGAGAGACACGGCGAAGCACTTGCCGTGTCGCTCGACATCTCGAAGGCCTTTGACAGGGTTTGGCACGCAGGTCTACTGAGCAAGCTTCCTGCTTATGGCATCCCAGCTGGTTTTTGTAGCTGGATATCAGACTTCCTGAGTGAACGGTCGATCCGAGTAGTCGTTGACGGCTGCTCCTCTGACCTCATGGCTATTGATGCTGGAGTTCCTCAGGGATCTGTTCTCTCTGCAACTCTTTTCCTGCTGCACATCAATGACTTACTTCAGCTTGGTCTTGTTGGGTACGCAGATGACAGTACGGTTTCAGAGAGATACTTGTCCAGCGCAACAACCAGCGGGGATGAAGTTCGTTCCTTGAGAGAGGCCATGGTAGAGCGGACAAATTTGACCTTAAGCCTTGTCTCCCAGTGGGGTGATGACAATGTGGTCACTTTTAACGCCACCAAAACACAGGCGTGTCTTTTTACCGCAAAAAGGAGTCGTTTTGACCAAACTCCTACTTTTATTTATTTATTTAAACTTTATGTACAGTAGTGGTACATGGGCGGACTTAATGCAACAAGGCATTCTCGACCAGTCAACCTTTGGGTTAAAAAGACTACACTGTGGTAGGTGTACAACAAAAAAAATCTCGGGGTGCATCTGTTCCTGTGACTGATCGGCTCGAGCTCCTAGGCATGGAGTTGACATCCAGTCTCAACTTCGGCGCCACCATCGAGTACAAAGCCCAAACGGCGGCCAAAAAGCTGGGCATCCTAAATAGGGTGAAGCGATACTTCAGGCCTGGACAGCTTTTAACCCTATATAAAGCGCAAGTCCGATCCTGCATGGAGTATTGTAGCCACCTTTGGGATGGCTCAGCTAAGTATCAGCTTGCCGCGCTTGACTCGGTGGAACGCAGAGCTAAGAGGCTCATCGGTCACGTAAAACTGGTGGATGCCAAGCTGCATAGCTTGGCTCATCGCCGTAAGGTTGCCTGCTTGTCGGTCTTCTACAGATTGTACTTCGGTGAGTGTGCCCAAGAACTCCACGACCTCATCCCACCGGCCCCCTTCTACCATCGGACATCCAGACGCACTGCATCTTACCATCCCTACCTTGTTGCTATTCCACCAACTCGCACTAAGCGTTTCCAAACGTCTTTTATAATGCGCACAGCAAAGGAGTGGAACTCTCTGCCTGCGTCCGTGTTTCCAAACGCTTACAACCCTAATCTCTTCAAAGTTAGAGTGAACGGGCTCCTTCTGGGTAAGCTCGCTCCATCGTAGACTTTGTCTCTGTCATCTTTGACCTAGACTGGAGTCAAGAGCAAACCCATCACAAATAAAAAAAAAAAACTGACAGTTAGTGATACCAGAAAAAAAGGGTCCGGTTGTATTATTTTATTTATTTGAAAATAGCCGTTTCGCTTGGTTTTTTTATTAAAAACAAACGTCAAATGAACAAATTTTAGGTTATGTTACCTATTTATATGCTTTCAATGTGTTTAAATAAACTATTTGCTATTTAATAATATTAATTTTTCAAGTGTGGCTACACCAACAGTCCGGACCCGAGGTGGCGGCGCGTGCTGTTCCCGTGCCCCTCTTTGACGTCGCGGGGGGAGTCAAACACCTCACTCCCCTCGCTGACCCGAGGTCAGCCGAACACTAGCCGGGGATTACGGAAATCGCATGAGTTCTCGCGATTCCCGGCGTAGGTAAGATATGGGAAAAAAAAGGTAAGAGATGGAAAACCGGAGTGGTTTTAGTCAGTAAGAGTCTGACAGACCCCTCCGCCCTCACCAGGGCGGTCCGCCGCCCTGGTGCGGACGGAGGGGTCCGTCTTAATCCATGAGCATTTCCCCGTTAAAAAAAAATAATGGTTAGTTGACATGGATCTCACAACTTTTTACGATAGATCAACTGAGTTGCGAGACTTGTTTTTTTTACAAGTTATGTTTTTGATGGGATTTAGGTGTCTTTATATGATTGCTGAGTATAATTATTGGTCGAAAATGCAGTTTTTGACTTTTAGAGCAAAAAGTGAAATAAGTCCCAAAATTTGTCAATTTTCGGGAAAAAATCTTGATCCCTATAAGATTCAAAGAGCTGCCGTTAGTAAGGGGTCTTTATATTATTACTGAATCTTTATTGGTCGCAAATGCATAGTTTTGACTTTTAAAGCAAAAAGTGAAAAAGTCCTGAAGTTCCGCAGTTTATCGCGTGGCACGCAGCGAGCACAAGTTGTTCGAAGCGACTTTCCGACTGATATCTAAAAACAAAAAGTTTGTCTCACTACCTATTGTACGGTTTTCTCGCGAATGTGTTGAAAAACGTTGTATGCCACACGTGCGGGTATTGGTATTTACAAACTCATGACCTAGGTAAGGTTACATTCGTCTACTCGTTTGTAAAATCCAACTTACCGCAATAGTATCATAAGTAAATAGAATTAGGTCTGCAATTTGAAGCAGCGCCACCATCCGCGCGCAGACTTATCTTGCGCGCACTCTAGCACTTGAGAGAAGTAGTAGAGTTTAACTAATTAAACTAACGAAGACTGGAACCTTTTTATAAACTAAAAAAAATATGCAACATGTGACGTTATACGTTCTATTATTATATTTAATCTTGACGAAATGATAACAATTTGAATACAACAATATTAAAACTAGGTACCTACATAATATAATTAAGTTTTGAATACATGATCGAAAATATATTATACAAATATTCTTATTATAAATTGCATCAGTTTCTTTTATCACCATTTACCATTTAAAAATATCGATTGGATAGAATAAAAAAAATAAAAGACTTAATTTGAGACTAGAATACAATAATTAAGCTGATGGTACATAAGCAAAATACGCAATAAGAATGTTAAGATTAACAATTTAATTCATTTAAAAATAAATCTTTCATCCAAAGACATGCCTTGCATAACTGAAGGCAAAGCCTTTGATCTAAAAATATTTAGGCACAAATTATTTTTTTCGTTATTAAATTCTTATAATTAGAATAGTTTGGCTGTTTGACATTTAAGTACTTAAATAAATAAGTGCTTCTAAAGGTTGTGCTTGTGCAGCTGTATACTTAATAATCTTAAGATCTATGCAGAATTTTAACACTAATTTTACAAGTTTCAACTTGAATAGACAAACAAGTATACAATAATATAATAAACATTATGTTGGCAAGAATTAAGAATCATAAAAAATATAATTAGAAGGCTAAGTAATTGCAGTAAATATAATAACTTGCAGTAAGGCACTTGGAAATCCGTTTAGTATTTTGGTCACTATCAGTTAAGTAGGTACTTGAAAAACTTATTCAGAATCTTTCTCAGGTTGAGTGACATCGCCCATTTTCTTTATTTTCTCAGCGACGTTTATTTCGCAGCCTGTGCTTACCAAGACATCTTCGACAGTTACTCCATCCGCCAGTTCCGTCAATGTAAGGCCTTTTTCTTTGTCGACTTCAAATACACACTGAAAAGTCAAAGGAAAATTAAAACATGAAGAAAGAAATGTCATCTTAACTACCATCATAAATGCGAAAATGAGTTTATTTGTTTGTTACGCTTTCACGCGGCATGCCTAAATTGCTGAACCGATTTTTATGAATTTTGGTACTGAGATACATCTTTCTAAAAAAGTAGCCATTATTTTTTGCAAAAATAAAATTTGAATGCGAACGAAGCAGCGGGCACAAGTATGTGGATAATAATAATGATTTAATATTTTTGATTGCCTGTGTTATTGCTTAACATTATGTTCAAGTTACCTTTTCTGTAATAATCATGTCAACGCAATTCTTCCCAGTCAGTGGCAGTGTACACTCTGGCAGTATTTTATGAGTTCCATTTTTAGCTGTGTGCTCCATAGTTACAACAACCTTGGTTCTTGGAGCTGATACTAAGTCCATTGCACCACCCATGCCTTTAACCATTTTACCCTGAAATAAAAAAACTAAATAGGGATGCTCTAAGCCTGATTCATACTTGATTGTCTCCATATTTTGTTAAACTTACAGGAATCATCCAGTTAGCTAAATCACCATAACGAGAAACCTGCATGGCACCAAGAATAGTCAAGTCAATGTGACCTCCACGAATCATGCCAAAGCTGTCGTCAGATGAGAAGAATGATGACCCTGGAAAAACCATGAGAAACGTTGTTAATCGAATCTCAATCATGATGACTCACAAGTTTAATAACTAATTAATGTTTTATAAATTACCCACCAGGTAGTACAGTGACAGTTTCTTTGCCAGCATTAATAAGGTCAGCATCCACATTTTCTTCTGTTGGGAAAGGACCCAGACCCAGAATACCATTTTCTGACTGCAGAAGGACCTTTACATTCTGTGGGATGTAGTTACTTGCCAACATGGGCATACCTGAAAAAAGAAGAATACCACCAATCTATAATGAGGAATGTTCTGTTGATGGATGTGCACTGCCATGCTTTATTTGAATGGTATGAATAGACTTACCAATTCCCAGGTTTGCGTACATGCCATCCTTGAATTCCAAAGCAGCTCTTCTAATGATCCTCTCCCTCATTGAATCTGATGCCTTTCCTTGTTGTATTGGCTTACTAACTGTTCTTCTTTCAATTCGCTTTTCATACTTTTCTCCTCTGACAACTCTGTGTACAAATATAGATGGAACATGAACAAAGTCTGGCTCTATTTCATCTACAATTTCTTCCACCTCAGCAATGGTAATTCTGGCAGCTCTGCACATTGCTGGGTTGAAGTTGCGAGCACTCTTCCGGAATATTAGATTGCCGTGTCTGTCAGCTTTCCATGCTTTGACAAGTGCAAAGTCTCCAGTAATGGCTTCTTCCATGATGTAGTTCTTTCCATTGAACTGTTGTTCATGTCTTGCTGCACTTGGGATGTCAATCTGAAAGTTCAAGTTTACTCAGTAACTTTTACTCCAGATAGCAGTATTTACTTTGGAAACTACCACCACCACAAGACAGTCACCTTATACAAAATATTTGTAAGAATTTTTTATATTATATTTATATATATTTTTTAATAACAACCATTTAATGATACCCTACCTTGCCATCCTTAGTATATTTAATTGGTGATCCACCTTCATGTATAAGAGTACCAAAACCAGTTGGTGTGAAGAATGCTGGGATACCGGCACCGCCAGCTCGGATGCGCTCTGCCAGTGTCCCTTGAGGTGTGAGCTCAACCTGAAAACATTGAAGAACTTCATTGTTACTAATCCATTGTTACTATCCACACATCTTGAAAATGCAATAGTTTCTTAACTAATACAAACCTCTAGCTCCCCACTCAAGAATTGTCTTTCAAACTCAGCATTCTCGCCAACATAGGACGAGATCATTCTTTTCACTTGTTTACTCTTCAATAAAACTCCAAGACCAAAGTCTTCCACTCCTGAAACATAACAATACCGCTTGTAGTGCTTATCACAAGTAAATAACTAAATTAGCATTGCAGAATGAACTTAAGCCGTTTATGCAATAAAACAAATTACAAATATTTAAATTAATTCTACCTGCATTGTTGGAGACCACAGTAAGTCCAGAAACACGTTTGCTGTTTACAGCTACTATGAGATTTTCTGGTATCCCGCATAGTCCAAAACCACCTACCAAGAGTTTCGAACCATCCTGTATGTCGCTAACTGCTTCATTAGCGCTCGCGTATATTTTGTTTGTGCGCACTACTGTGCTATAGTTGGCACATGTAAATATCTGTAAAATGGGAAGTAAATATTGTTTAGTATATTAAATTAGAAATTGTATCTTTACTTAAAAAGCACTGCAACATGCGCTGTACCTATACAAAAATATTTTAGAACTTTACGTGGTTTACATACCTTTGCGATGGTGTACAACTTCTTATTTGAATATCCATTCGAATTTATCAAAAACCTTCCTAACACAGTCGCCGCCATGGTATTAATACTAAAATAATAATTATATTTGATAAAACTTATGCACAATCACATTAACAATTTAATTATCACAGTTAAAAAACTAATTACAAATGATTACAAAAACAGCTGATGTCACGTTCAAAAACACGTTCCGTTCACGCCAATTTAATTGAATCAGGAACTATATTGTTTTCCCTGGTAAACAAAATTTTGAAACATAAACTTTCTGCTGTTCAAAAGTGACAAGTTGTTTTTTTTAGTTGTGCAACGTTGTGTTACCAACCACGATAAAGGAGATAAAGACACTGACTGATGAGATTTAGCAGTTGTTTGTCTCACTATCTCGAGGTCAACAGGGGGCTCGAAGTATTCACGACAAGAAATGTTAGTATAGATAGGTAACGATACCAACTTATTTTGATTAAACAGACACACCTATCTTGATATTCTTGTTTAACGAGAATATTTTTAATTAATGCAAGCGTTAACTCAAACTTATCATCATGCGTCTTCGGCACGTCTTCGGTCTTTATCGTTTTTACCAATAGTACCTACCTACTCACAAAGCAATACTTAAGGTGGAAACATATTATTGGACGCGTCCATAAGCCGCAGCTTATGGACGCGACTTAGAGGTATCTGGATAATGAATTTACATTGAACTGTACACACTATCGGACATAATCCGCGGACGCAACCTTGGGCTGACCTTGAGCGTTCGGACGTCCGATAGAAATCTGGCTCGCTGGATGTTTTTGTCAGTCGAAAATGTCCGCGGACAGTGTGCACGGGGTGCGGGACGCGTCCGTGCGTCATAAGGACACGGATTACGTAGGAAGTTGCACGTACATGCGAGATAAATATTATAGGTACCTAATAATGGAAGAAAAACTCATTGAATGTGTTTGCACTTTCGCAGTCAAGAACTGCTCTATAATTATAAGTGTAAAGACTAAAAACATGCTTCGTTAAAACAAACAACAAATTAAGCGTGCACACTCTCCGTTTATATATATTTACAAACTCTAAATAAAAATGTTGCATTAAAATTTTACACAACAGTTGTTTTTTTTAATCTAATTATGATTTAGAAAAAAAAATACAACTATTGTCTAAAATTTTAATGCAAAATTTATTAGATGATTTCCTAACGCTCAAAAAATAATTATTTAACTAGAGCTAGAGTTACAAAAAATGTAAAACTTAAATTTGAAAAAAAAAATGGAGAGTTTTTGAAATAGCTGAAGTAACCGCAACGAATCCAACTTTAATTAAATTCAGTTTGAATTTGGCGCGCAAGCGCCTTTTCGTTTTCCATATTTATATCTCTTGGCACTGTATGATTCTGTGTCGAGTGAACAAAAAATGTATTTATTACAAGGCAGTAGCAAAAATGAAGGTATATATTTTTCATATCCAGTTAGCCGACTGAAAAATAAAACCTTTTAAAATTTTCTAAAGTAAAATCAGCTTTCTTACAGCTTTCTTAGAAGAATAGCACGTAAAGACATCTAGAAAGATGTCTTTACGTGTCGCTATGTCAATAATTAAAATAGATTAGCTGGATTGGGTTATTTCAGGGCCAATACTTGTAATTAAAATACATCTAAAAATATAGAGCCTCTAAAAAAATATTAACAGGCACACTTATTTACCCCCTACATTTGGGGAGAAATCCCCTAAGTTGGGAACTCTGGCTACCTATCAGCCGATTACCGGCGCTAGAAACATATTATCGGACGCGTCCATAAGCTGCAGCTTATGGACGTAACTTAGAGGTATCTGCATAATGAATGTACATTGAACTGTACACACTATCGGACAACATCCGCGGACGCAACCTTGGGCTGTCCTTGAGCGGTCAGCTGTCCGGTAGAAATCTGGTTCGCTGGACGTCCACCGACTGTACACACTGCTCAGTCGCGTCCATAAGCTGCGGCTGATGGACGCGTCCAATAATATGATTCCACCTTTAGAATAATAAAGCATAGAAGCCTCTAGAACAAAACACGAGCGAAATCGTGTGTCTACTTCATTTTCTTTGAGTGCGTGAGCATGTGTCTATGTACGTTCCAAAGACTACCTACGTTCCTCAAACGCACACAGATATAGCTTTCAGTGATACCATTACCAAACCGCTACCCACAAAATATGGGAAAACGCATTACTATGTCGCTCAATCCAACACTTGATTTATGTACGTAATCAAACAACTTCAGGCAAATAAACATAAACCAATTTAGTTATTTGGTCTGTTTTTTTTTAAATTACCGTAAATTACTATTAACTTTTAGTTTTAAAAACAATGCCTAGCAGTGTCGATAACGACTATAAATAATTCAGGCTGTAAATAAATACAGTTTAGTTTCATGCACACAGAATCGCGACCAGTACCCTATTTATAAAGATTAATATAAAATACCTAATGCCTAGGTAGTTTCTCGAAACTGGCAAAATGTTATATCGTAGGTATTCAATAGCGTAGGTAGTAGGTACATCAAAAACGATTTTCTTTTTTCTAAACAAAAATAAGTGCAAAATAGAAAGCAATGTGGGTATTTTTTTCCTCACAAATAGCAACACTGTGTTATGACAAGTTAGATTATTAGCATTTTTGTTGATGAAATGAAAGTACTTACTTGTGAAATGTAATTTGATCACATTTTTTTGTTTTCCTGAAGTGCTATAACATTCTTTCACACAACATACTGTCATTTTCAATTATTTACTCGCGAGCTGTGTACGACGGAACGTGAGCTTGAGTACTGACGGCTCACCAAGAAATGTTAGCCGATAAGGCTAAGTTTTATGCTGCCTCCACACGCTTGGTTTTGCATTAGTTGCCTATGCCTCACTTTTTGCACTCGTACTAGGTTTCTATGCGTTATTATTCTAATGCTGCCTCCACACGCTTGGTGTTTGCCACAAACAGGACAAACACCGAACACGTCCCGAACACCTACCACAAACACCCAACACAAACACGGCATCCACATGCTTAGCGAACGTGCTAGTATATTCCGGATTACTTTCGGGTTAATAGTACTACCGCAGTAAAAAAAATGACGTATCTACACAAAACAAAGTAATCGATTTCCGACCTTAAGTTATTTCCTAAAAGTCGGAAATCGGTTACTTCGTTTCATGTAGATACGTCCTTTTTCTTATGACGGCAGAATAGAACTGAACAAGCGTGTGGATACATCGCAAACACGTTTGTCGAACACCCTTTGATTTGTGCACAAAAACCGACACCGATGCCGATCACTGCCAAACACTTCCCGAACACATACGCAAACAGCAAACACCTATCCACACTATCGTGTTTGTTGTTTGGTGTTCGTTGTTAGCCACTGTTTGCCAAGCGTGTGGAGGCAGCATTAGATTTGTGCACAAAAACCGACACCGATGCCGATCACTGCCAAACACTTCCCGAAGACATACGGAAACAGCAAACACCTATCCACACGTTCGTGTTTGTTGATTGAAAAAAAAAGATTTTTGAACAATATCGTGTGACATATCAAATAAAAGGGCTCATTGTGAGGGTTTTAATTATTATTTTTTTCATAATTTTAAAATAAATGGTTTTGAAGTTATTCAAGAAATTAGACGAAAAATGACCATTCTCCCCCCCCCCCCCTTATCTCCGAAACTAATGAGCCTAAAATTTTGAAAAAAATGGAAACAATAGATCTTTACGTAAAGATTACAGGAAAACCTATTAGAAGTCTGTAGTGTCAAAATAACATGTTAAAAAAACTGGCAAGAGTGTACAGCCGCCATGTGAACAGCGACGCGCTCGCAGTTCGCGCAAGATGGCGCGAGACCCTTTTACTCGGGCGCAAAAAACCGACTCTGGACGGAGAGCTAGCGAGGAACACCGAGGCAGGCCGAGGCGGGCGAGCGCTACCATCTACACTCTCACATTCGCCCAGCCTCGGACTGTCTCGGCGAGAGTGCATGTACAGCCGCCATTAGATTTAGGCAACTAGTAGGTACCTACGACGACCTACAGCCAACCCAACCGCACATAAAAGCATTAAGGCTTCTATATATGCCAATGACCTTGTTGTGTATATAAACGGAGCTAACTACTCCCCTACACGCCACTCCGCTATCTGCATTTTTAATTTATTATAAAAGAAATAACACATGTTTTAAAAAAGCAACAAAACTAAATTATTTTCGTTTGTATTGCAAAGCAGTACATATTTTTTTTAGACTTTTTTTAAAAAAATGAATGAGTAAAATGGTTTCATCTCAACGATTTGGAGGTGATTTGGTGTTTTTTTTTCTTATTATGTGATACCGATACATAAATTTTGGCTAAACCAAATTACGTACCGATCATATCATGTAGATTACTACCTAGTTTATTCAGATGTAATTTCTCAGTAAATGCCGACGAAAAGTTGCTTCATCTGCACGCTGTTTTTAAGCATTTTTCGAGAGAGTAGCCTTAACACACGCTCGAATTTCGTCCGGCGCGGCGTACCAAATCCGTTCTCGCTACTGATCGGACACTTGCTTCACGTACGTTTAAATATTGTAGTCAGTGCGTAAGCCTTCAAGTGCACACGGTTTTCGTCATATCGTTGGCCACAAAAACCGGCCAAGTGCGAGTCGGACTCGCACACGAAGGTTTCCGTACCTTATATACCGTATAAACCTTACCAATTTTTATTATTTTGTTGTTATAGCGGCAATAGAAATACACAATCTGTGAAAATATCACTGTCTACCTATTACGGTTCTTGAGATAAAGCCCGCTGGCAGACAGACGGACGGACAGCAGAGGCTTAATAATACGGTTCCGTTGGTGAACACTGAAAATTGTGATGGTAGCGGCAACACTAGCAGCAACGTTACAGCTACCACGTAACAAGTGAGGAACGAGTAACAAACACTCTTTAAGTATTGTAAATTTGTAAATGCTTGCTTTCGAGCACCTCGGTTGCAATAAAGCTCGTGAGATATACCTATCCCACAAAAATCTTTGTACCTATAATTTAAAAAAAATCTTTATCGGTAACCCCGTTGGCTTACCGCTCGGTAACCGAATATCCGAGTGTACGGCTAACCCTTTAAATAACTCACAACCTCTTATTGTACCTAATGTTCGTTCTATGAATGTTATCTGTTTGCACCATTTTAAAATTTAAGGTAGGTACCTATTAAAGTAACTTAATGAAACGTAATATCAAAATACAGAAAAATATTTTTATTTTCTATAAATAATGTGTACCTTAACATTTTTATTAATTTAAAGTAAATAAAAGTTATTTAATCGTTATGGGTCTCTAATACAAAAATACATTTTATCTAATGACTGTACATAATATTGTAAAGTACCTATCGAAAAAACATTTGTTTTGTATAAATACTATTACTTTTTTTATAAATCTAGTCACATTTAACAAAGTTATTAGGTAGGTATGACTGTTTTGTTGATATAATTTATTCCTTATTCATCTGATTTTTTTTTATGATTTGTAAATACCCACATAGATTTTTCTCTTAGGCACTTTAATTTCGCTATCGACACCCGCTGTTTAATACAAAAATAATACCACATTGTTTGCATAAGTAGGTAGGTAATACAAAAAATACCAAGTTGACAGGAATTATTTCATAAAATAATTACTTAGGTAGGTACTTAAGGTTAAAACTAGGCAGGTACCTATCTTAATGATGATTTACAAAAATACCCAGGTCCCGTTAAGTATTTTTAAATAATGATGATTTAATGACACCACCGAGATTGACGAGTCAGACGGGCAGTGGCGTCCTGGGATTTTAGGGAGGTTACAAGACACCTTAGGATGAGGATTCCTCGATAGAAATAAATTATAATAACAATGCCGGTTTCCACTAGAATAGACCATGTAAGTAACTCTAATGCTACACTAATTTTATTAACTACCTACTTCATGAATGACTCGTTCATTAATATCTTCGCTACTTGCAGATAACGATATCTACTACAAAATAAGCCATTTTAATGACAGCACCTAGATGCTACAATAGATAAGACTGTGTATTCAAACCGAAGTACTTTACTTATAATACAGGAAAATAGATCTACCTACTCCATTTTGAGTAGCTTTCTTTGGCAGATAAATTGTTATAAATCTGCAGCACACATCGCCTCACAATAAATAGGTAGGTACCTAGCTTTTGTTTTGGCGGAACAATCATGTTCATTGCACCACTGTTTGTAATGTACCTACGAACTTATATTAATAACAAAAACAAATATTTAATAGCATCAACATATTCAGGGTAAAGCGCACTGAACTTAGCAGGGCCCGATCTAAGGGGGGGCAAGCCGGGCAAATGCCCAGAGCGGCAAAAATGAGGGGCGGTAAAATTGAGGGTGCCGGGCGGTTGCACGAAGTCCTCAATTTTATCTGTAGGAGTTAAAAATCTTATAAAAATTACTATGCCTAACAGCCCGAAAAAATTGTATTTTTTAAGGTTTTCCTTTGAAGAAAAACTACTTTAGCGGCAGTAAATCCTTAGACGGACCAACATAATTATTAGGACCTCCCATGCAAA
Organism: Lacanobia wlatinum; assembly: GCA_947578705.1. Lineage (NCBI taxonomy): Eukaryota > Metazoa > Arthropoda > Insecta > Lepidoptera > Noctuidae > Lacanobia > Lacanobia wlatinum. Next base: position 14,197,222 of record OX388026.1, read on the forward strand.
ATCAATAGTCAGCTGATCGATTTTGTATGGGAGGTCCGACTTTTTCTAACGGGCAGCTAATATCATTTTGCCCGGAGCGGCTAAATAGCTAGATCGTGCCCTGGAACTAAGGGCAAGATTCATAGATCGTACTTTGATTTGCTTAGCTAGGTGAAATTACGGTTACATACGAGTATAAACCTTATTGTTAGGCGTTCATATTCATTTACTTTCATACATGCGCTTATACAATTATAAACACTACTGGCTTAATAAAATGGTACATAATATTCTGAAACACTTACTTATCAAAATAAAGTCAAAGTACCTACGGTACGATTGCATCGTTGAGCTATCTGAAGGATACAATCATTTATATTTGGATGCTTAAGACGGTACGATTGTACCGTCTTAAGCATTTTAATGTTCTTTAAACATTGAATTTTCTTAAATCTATTGCCAATGTCAGTGTAATGATAAGCAATTAGAGTTCTCCTAATATTTACTAACAGCAAACATTTATAAATGCTTAAAAATCACATGGCCTCGCCAAATCTTTTTTGTAATAAACTAAGTTTTGTACCCACAATTGCTTTGTTTCTACTTGAATTATGATAACTTTATTATCAACAATTAATGAAGCTTCTTTAAAAATATATAGCACAAGCTTATATGATTCATAAACATAACGAATACAGGCAGATAGTTCTTTTGACGTTTAGAATTTTACAACTTTCAGTCAGACTGAGTAACATAAGTAGACACCATCTAATGACTACCACATCGTAGGTAAAAACCTGACACATATCAATACACCATCCAAAACGCAAAATAATTTGTTATTTCGATTTCAACATCATGGTGACTTATCTATTTCACTTTTATTTAAACATTAATAAATAGTTATGCATGTTGATAAATGCGATAATGCTCGTTGAAGTAGGGACCAATATTTTTAAATTTGATTGCATTAGTCATTTACTAAGATAATAAAAGCTGATATTATAATGAGTGAAAAGAATAAAATACACTTTGGTAGATGTTGGTACCGGTCGCCTTGATGTGGGTAGCGTAGGGACTGCGAGACTAATAAAAGTCGTGTTTGTTTTGTTGGTTTTACTTGACTGCATCTTCCAACTATTCCATTTAACGGACCGGTTACATTCACGTTACTTCGATCCAAGAATAACCGAAGATTATGAACTCGAAGGACAAGTATCTAATAAATAATAACAGAACCACAGTCTACCAAATCTGAAATATTCTCACACATAGATTGAAACAGAAACGACTAAGTATAGTAAAGTTTAAAATAAGTTGAATGAATGCAGCCGCCCGAAAGTAGGTCGCTTACACTTATTCCAAGAGTCTAAAAATAATAGTTAAGACAGCTTTATCTACATAAACATTCGTGTTACCTAATCTTAATAAATATAACATTTCTAGCTGAGTCTACCAGATCTAGCGTCAGTAATTACACCCCATAATTCAATTATGAACTCGTCTGTGAATCCAAATTCTTGTAAGTCGCTATTATCGATGGCGTCCGCTAGTTGCATAGAGTTGGCTTTCCCTTCGGCAAGATCCCACATCTGCGATGCTAGTTCGGAGTCGTTGATGCCCATGAACGATTCCAATAAGCTGTTGATTTTCTCGATACCAGCTTTTGATCTTTCGTCGTGCTGAAAAACATATAAGATTTGATTGAGTATCTATGTGTAAATTTTATTATAACAAGACAAAGGACGTTACGACCAGTCACGTTTCATACAAAGTTGGGTGTCCTAAAAAAATAAATGTTTGAGAATGTGTGAATAGCGCTCTTTTATATGATACCCCACATGCTCTAGTACTCTCTACTTTGAATTTTTAAGAATCCCCTTCAGCCGCTGTTGCAAAAAAAATACGCATTTTTATTTCTGTCTTATTTGCAAAATAGTTGCACAAACGTCATTTAAACTATTCCAAATATCAAGTACATAGCGATAGTAGTTCTTGAGATATCAAGCTGTGACAGACTGACAGACTTAGTCACACCCTTCCTTTCCTTTCCTTTTTACCATTTTGGTACGGAACCCTAAAAATGATTAGGAGGATGTTCCCAACCAGAATAACACATTTTTTTTCCCTGGCTTTAACTTTGGTTTTTGGGCCCAATATGGCTGATCTCCTTTTATACTTATGTGAAATATTCAGAAGTAACATCTTAGATAATATGCTAAATCAATAAAATAACAGATGAAGCAATTCATAGTATATTGCTTTGAAACTTGAAATAGTACCTATTTCAGAGGAGTACGTTCATTGTTTACCTTATCTTTCAATTAGATACCAATTCTATTGTTAACTAGTTGCGTCATCTTTGATTCCGCATTATAACATGCTAACGTGGTCCGAAAATGATGACGAAATCCTTTCTTGATGTAAATCTAAAAACGCTTCAAACAAATTTTGATCGATTTCTTCTTTAATAAACAACTTCGCCTACATAAGTCATTCTCATATTTTATTTGGACATGGTTCGTTAGTCACTTGATGGCCTCGAGCGTTTTAGTACAAAAGCCGGCAACTAATAAAATTGTCCTTTCTTTAGATGTCAAGGTGGTTCTTCTGTTGTGTTTTATAACCTATGACTATAATATAACAGAGCAATAAATATCAATAAAATAAATCTGTTTTTCAACTAGGTACCTACTAGTTCATGGCTGATATTGGAATCATAAAGAAAGTTATTAATGGGACTCGATGTGTTTATTGAGCTGAAACGCGTGTGTTCAGGTGTTTTCTTAGGTAGGTGGGCAGAATGATAACTTACATCATTTTCTATTGTAGCCTGACCATTGGCTTTAAACCGCAATGTTTCTTTGCCGGAACCATAATTTTGTTTTCTTCCAGATTTTGCACCGCTTGTCTTGGGGCCAATACTTGCGAATCCACTTTTCAGGGGTTCTACCAATCGAATCGTAAAAGTAGTTCCCTTTGGAATGTCTTTTAATATCTTAGCAACTTCATAATGTCTTTTGCCGACCATATTTTCTCCGTCCAGCTTCTCAATGTGGTCTCCAACCTGAATTAAAAGTGAACAAGATTAATACTACAATCGGTTATTTCCGGTGAATTTCTTAACAAGGTCAACGACCACAGTCGGTAACACATTCTGCCAGCATCTTTATGAAATCTCGCTTATTACGCAAGGAACCGAACACACGTTCAGTTAATATTGCGATAGAAACTAAACCGAGCTACCATATCGCAACAGGAATTGACGCCCACATTTTATCCCATAATAATGGTTTAATCATTAGCTTTGGGTGTTCGGTTTGAAAATGAAGTAGGTACCTAAAATATACATATACCTACTAGCATAGGTATCAAGATACTTAACACTATCTTCTTAGGTCTACAAAGTCATCAGACATGTTTGAAACTAATCTGATAAGAGAATAATGACTGTACCTACATATATTTGACTCTATTATACAGTGAACAAAATCGGCTACAGGTTATTTAAACTATAACCAGCAGATACAAAACTATTTTTAACTCTAACCGAAGTTCCGAAAGTTAGTAGTCACAAGCGGAAGGCACCTTTATTTTTAAACTGCAAAGTTTAGGTACCAGCTGCACAACACACGAGTAATTAGGGACAAGATACTAACATTTTATGAACTAACCCATTCACATTTCATCATACTTATCAATTAGTCCGGGGCAAAAGTCTAACTGATAGCTCGCGTTATCTAGATCAACATTTCCTCCAATTGTTCCATCTATATCTATACATCTTCTATACATAGTAACATACATACTTAATCTGTTGAAGAGTCGTTTTTGTACATATTTTTTTTTAAATAGCCCGGGGGATAAAGCATAACCTACAGAACCTATTTCCATCATTTTTTAATTTTTGATTTGCTAAAAACAGTGAATCTACAGTTGGCAAAACTGGGCACAGATTACAAAATATGTAATTTTGTTTCAATTTCCTGTACCTACCTGTTCATTAAATGTTGTATAAGACACATGGCCAATGTGTCTAACACAACATTTATTGAACAGGTTGGCAGTTGCTTAGGCCGTCTATAGAATAGGGTAGGCAAATGTGTGGCGAAAATATTATTATGAATTTATTTATAATTGGGAATCCTAAATTCAATTAAATTCCGAAATGTCACTTAGGCCGTCTTCCTAGTGGATAAAGGAAATTGAAACAAAATTACGTTTGTAATCTGTGCCCAGTTTTGCCAACTGTAGATCCATTGTTTTGCGCAAATTATTTCAGGTTTTTACCTTGAAGCATCATCTGCCTAGGCTGGAAAGTCAAACCGGATTCAGTTGAATTCCAGTATTTTACGTGGAGCGGCTGCCTACCAGACCTCTACAACCCTACAATATACTGGGTAACACGATACTTCTTGGCAAGACTGCAGGCGTCAGATTTTCGGCTTCTGACAATCCGTAAGAAACGGCAAACGTCATCGCGTCGGGAGACCGCTAATAATACTTATACTTAGTACATACAAAAGATTTGCGGTCACCCGAGGCGAAGACGCTTGGCCCAAATAATTGTATCTAATCAATAGAAATTATTTTTAACTTTTTAAAGGTTTTTTTGTCCCCCGGGGGTTTTTAAATTTTTTAATCAATATTTAGCTTGAGAAAACGTCTAATAAATAACTTTTGAATACAAAATATTAGGGTGAGTGGGGGGAAGACGAAAATTGGGGTAACAAAAAATCCATAACGCCAGATTCAGTGCAGTTTTTGCAGTGATGGCAACATTGTTAAGACCGTAATTTTGTTGCATTGCACACATACAAATGTATGTGCAGTGTTTTTACGCTAATCTTCAATCTTCCCCCGTGGGGTAACATTGAAATTTATAAAAACATATGTATATATATCTTTGTTAACTAAAGGTATTTTGGCACTACAAGTAGTTCTGAGTTTATAAGGCACTTCAAAATTTAGACTAGTGACCATCAACAACGTCTAATATCCATTTGAACGATTTTAGAAACTATTTCGATCTATCTCCATCATCAACTACTCCCTTACCTTTCGCACAGATAATAATAATACTAGCGCCTTTCGTCTTCCCCCTGTAAGTCCCTGTTTTATTCTCGTGATACAAATATTTTTTTTATGCTTTGTAACTGATTTAGCACGATGTCATCAATATTCTAGAAAAATATACTCTTTGCTCTTAACTTACAACAAAATAATTTAAACATAAGGTAATATGGTAGGTACTGTTCTACAAGACTTCAAATACAACACTGCTCATCTCATCAAAAAAACCGTTCGATCTTCCCCCCACTCACCCTAATTATTAAGTAAGTTGTCCCCCGGGGGTTTTTAAATTTTTTAATCAATATTTAGCTTGAGAAAACGTCTAATAAATAACTTTTGAATACAAAATATTAGGGTGAGTGGGGGGAAGACGAAAATTGGGGTAACAAAAAATCCATAACGCCAGATTCAGTGCAGTTTTTGCAGTGATGGCAACATTGTTAAGACCGTAATTTTGTTGCATTGCACACATACAAATGTATGTGCAGTGTTTTTACGCTAATCTTCAATCTTCCCCCGTGGGGTAACATTGAAATTTATAAAAACATATGTATATATATCTTTGTTAACTAAAGGTATTTTGGCACTACAAGTAGTTCTGAGTTTATAAGGCACTTCAAAATTTAGACTAGTGACCATCAACAACGTCTAATATCCATTTGAACGATTTTAGAAACTATTTCGATCTATCTCCATCATCAACTACTCCCTTACCTTTCGCACAGATAATAATAATACTAGCGCCTTTCGTCTTCCCCCTGTAAGTCCCTGTTTTATTCTCGTGATACAAATATTTTTTTTATGCTTTGTAACTGATTTAGCACGATGTCATCAATATTCTAGAAAAATATACTCTTTGCTCTTAACTTACAACAAAATAATTTAAACATAAGGTAATATGGTAGGTACTGTTCTACAAGACTTCAAATACAACACTGCTCATCTCATCAAAAAAACCGTTCGATCTTCCCCCCACTCACCCTAATTATTAAGTAACAATTGATCGAAAATTTCATTTTAATGAAGTTATTATCACAATTTTAACCATTGGTCGAGTTAACTACGGAACAAAAAACTCGCCCTAAGCGAATTTGTAATTTTATAGGCACTCTACGTTAGTGCAGGTACCTACATGATACGAAATAAATCTTGTTTCTTGATTTTGCGGATTGGGGTGTGGTTCTGGGGAGTAAGATTGGGGTGTGGTTCTGGGGAGTAAGATTGGGGACAGAATCTGACCTTGACACTTGATAAGCCGGGTCCCTGTCTACAAAATAACCATTTTTTATGACACGATGACGTAGAAGTTATTTGAGGTGTCTCATACCATATACTTGGTTATTCATTTATTCTTGGTCAAAAAATTATCTTTACCTATCTATGTAGAAGATAAGAATTTATAGATTTAGTTTACTAATCGCATTCCAATGTTTCCCGATTACATATTATTAATGAACGTGACCGTTATTTATAAAATCTTTATACTTAACATATAAGTTTATCTTTAAGCTCCCTAGATTTGGTCCACATCTATGTCGATCATAGGAAGCATTAATTGACATTACGAAAATGTGAAACTTAGATGACTCTGGTAAGTGTGAAAATAATACTATCTAAGGCCCGTTTGCACAAAAATGACTAAATACATTTTAAGTTAAATGATAATAAAACAGCTTACTATTTCATTCAAAGGCGGAATGGTACCTATGTAAGTACTTGCGTATTTAGTCGTGTTATCATCGCTAAACGTATTTAGGGATTTGAAGTTCATGTGGGCGGGTAAAACATATATTCGTACCTCGATGTGTGGTATTCTGGCTACAATAGAACCTTCCTTTATCCTCTTTATAAAGGCGTATCCAGCACCATTATCAGTAATTGTTAATCCCAAAGCATCTTCAGTTTTAACTATTTCTATTTCTTTAGGTCGTCCTTTTCTATGTGCAAATATGAAATCTTCTAGTCCTATTTGTCCGCCTAGAAGTTTTTTCATGTCCACTTTGTGAGTATTCAGCGTGCAAAAGAGTATCTGAAACCAAAGAAATACACAGTTAGCTTGAATGGTTGGAATTAAACTCTATAAAGGTAATATTATAATACCACTAACCTAATTAACCACGCCTAACTGTGGTGCGTGTCTAAAAGCTATTTTTCTTTCGGTCGTATTAATCTCTAACTAATACCTTGGATTTGTGGCATTCAACATTCTTTACGACCTTGTAGCGTCATTGATTGCATTTCATAACAAATCAACCAAACATAAAATATTGGGAATTTCAATGTTGTATTGATTAAGTGTAAAAGATTTTCAATAAAAAATTGTGTTTATAGTCCTCGACAGAAGTTTATTTAATTAACTATCGAATGTTGAACGCTGATAAAACCGGAATCACTTATCTGATTGTAGATAATACAAACTTATAGCACACTGAGTGGAAAACTGTGTTCTGGTTTTAACCTTCAAAAATATTAGTTTAACATATTAGCAGAACGCACTACTATTGATCGAATTGCAACAGTGTAAGTGCGAAATGCTTGCATGACATGGCATGCGTTGCAGGTATGACCGCGCTCCGGTCCTTGACCCACGTGTAGTAGGCCATCGCACAGGCACACATACGGCGGCGAAGCGTATCTGCAGTCACTTGCCGCGTTTATATCAACGAGAGACTGCGCCCCTGGGCTGATCCACTTCCTGGCTGCTCAGCCGTGCGTACATCCGCACACTGTGACATTTTCATACTTACCTACATAGTTACACAGATTTATCTTTACCAAACATTTCACGTATTGTGGCAGTATTCTGTTAGAACAGTATCATTTTTTCTGTGACTTGGTAAATTATTTATTCAAAACTAACACGTTAGTAGATATTCACTAGCAGCAGCAAGCTGTCCCCTATGCTAGTTAATTGAGATAGTTACCTAACTATGATGGTACGTGTTACCTGTTTCTACTTTCTTTTAGAGCTGTTAAACCACGACTAACAGGTAAGTCAGTTTTGTAATTTATGCATATTTATTCAGAACCAGAATCACGCGCTGGTATTTGAACTATTGTTTTAGTTAGGCCATGAACCTACTCGTACGAATGTAATATAAACATCTAGCTTAGTGTAGTCCTATGAACATCAGAATAGGCGCCTCGCGGGCGGCTGATATTATGATGAATTGGTTGCACTGTCTAAGATTAGATAGAAGAATACTTAACATAGTTTTCCTGTCACGTTGTTTCTACCTTATAGCTAATAACGGCAACGCACCTATTGTTACCGTACTTTCCTCAATTTAGTGCCTGTCGTAATAGCATAATTAAGGTAATATTTTTCTTGCTTATATAACATTATTTTTTTATCAAACACAGAGATCAAAATCTCTGGTCTAACAGTCCAATTAGCAAAATAACAAAATTTAAGTACAACTCTTAATATCAACATACTTTCAATAGGTACAAAACCAACTAAAAATTTTACGCTTGGCGTTACGAAACCGCTGTCTTACTAACTATATGAATTCCTACAAATGCTTACAGACAGACTGAAATGGTGTAAACTCTATTATCTTCATTCTCACGACCAAGCCTTGACAACGACTAAGGCTTGAGCGTTTTCACAAGCCGTGAAATATCAGGAAATTAGCGTCCGTGCCATTTTCGCCGCTGACCTTTAAGGCGTGAACTGAACGGTCGTTGGACCAAGTCGGCAAGATAGTTTAATAGATAACATAATCAGCGATATCATAATATTGATATCTACATGCATTCTTAGAAATAATGGTCGTCAGACGATTTTAAAATGTAAACTGTAATGAACTAATGACAGACCTACATTAGCAAATCGTTAAGTTACGACTTTATGAAATTATTAAGTCATGTGCATTAAATTATTTGAGCGCATCAGTAAAAATGATGATTCAAATTAATTTGTACAAATCTATAACTGGAAATCATAATTCCTTTATGTGGTTACCTAAAATGACTAGGTTACCTATGTTGGGCAAAGAAAAACTCAGAGGAGTCAGAATCAGAATAAAAAGAGTTACCCGTTCAACATTTTACCGTTACAATTATGAATTAGGGCATCGGAACCGGCTTTTCCCGGTTCCAAAAAAAAAAAACGGTAATTCCCGGTTCTGAGGGTACAAAAAGAACCGGTGCTAAAATATCAAAACCCAGATTTTTTGGTCATACTAAAAATATCTATTTAAAATTGGTAAAGAATATTATTTTTAATGTGGAAAATAATATCTAGAAAATGACATACAGACGCGTTACTTGTTGCTTATCATGGTCTAGTAGTCTCACTTCTACGATACGGAATTTTATTTTTTGGGGTATTACTCGGATAAGGGATTACTATTCAAGGCACAAAAAAGGTGTATTAGAGCTATGTGTGGTCTGACAGATGACAGCTGTGCACCGTATTTTAAATCATTAAAAATACTTACGCTACCGGCGATATACATATTAGAAATTAGTATCTTTGTCAAAACGAATCCCAACCTCTTTGAAAAAATGACAATGATACGAAATGTTCCAATTCGTAGTCAGTACAAAAAGTCTTTGAGTAATTATAAGTGTAAAACTGCATTAGTAACAAAAGTGTCCTGGGTATGGCTCCATGCATTTATAATAAGATTCCAGACGCCATAAAAGAATTAAATCTTGCACAATTTAAGCAAAAACTGAAATTGTTCTTTATTAATAAATGTTACCGTAAAACCGGCCATCATTGCCCTTGGCGGATATCTTTGCCCGAACACGAAAAATAACTAAAATCTTGAATTGTAAATAAATTTAAATAGCTGACAACATTATTTAATCTTTAGGGTAAATTTGAATATTTTTCTGACAACACTAAATATTAGTTACTTTGCTAAGTTCACTCAGTTGTCGGCGAGACATGTTAGAAGTAGGACTAGTGTGAGGTGGTGCCAAAATCTTGTTTTACGTTTTTACTCACTGACAGCATACGACATCTCTCAGATAAGTTATTTCAATATTAGAGTAATAATAAGTACCAAGCTTCATTTCTATGCTAGTTTGAGACCTTTAAAACATAAAATCTTCTAGATAATGCAGTGGGCAATGATTCTCGAACTTGCGTGAACATAGGAGTGACAACATTGCCCACTGCAAAAATCGTGTTAGGGTTGGCACCCGTTATAGCTAGTATTTTTTAATTTAAATTCTGTACCTATGTATTGGAAATCGGTTGTCACGGTGTGGGCATGTGATGCAGAGGAATGAGAAACATGTTAGGTACGGGGACGTTCTGAGTAGGTATGAGTAAAAATGTGGATGGCTATAAGAGTAGGGAAAGTCGAAAGAAATGATGGAGGGATTGTGCAAAAGATTATATGACTAGAATAGAAAGGGAGTAAATATTGAGCTGACGGCTGATAGAGATGTTTGGAAGAAGACATGCTGCACTGACCATACTCTATTTTTACGTAACTTTTTTTTTTGTAACGATTTAAGTACCTACCTAATAAGAGTTAATTGATTTTTTAATTATTTCTTGTATGAACAACCAAAATGTTTTAATAGTTCCTATGTTAAGACTGTTATTAAAAGTAAATACTATATTTTTACGTTACAAGGTCTGCCTGGTATGCGTTGCAATGATTATTTTTCTTTGTAATCTTTGTTTACCATTTTTTAAGATTTATTTTTGAACCTTTAATATCACTTATACCTTTAGTATAGTAATACTTGCAATTTATAACTATTGTACCTGGCTGATTTATTATTAATAAAAGAGTTTATATCTAAGCAGATTACCTATTATTTGTAACATTATTGTGTGGCAACCCTAGCCTACCGTTTTAGTTTGTATGAAAAAGCAGCTGGTGTGTAGTGTAACATTGCCCACCTCAGTAAAATTAAAAAAATAAAGTTTTTAATATATTGATCACAAAGGATGGCAACTTTGCATAATTCACTAAAACATACCTTATTTTCAAAGCTTTAAAACTGATAGTTTTAGAGAAAATAAGGTTGAGCAATGTTGGACGGTGGTGCGTATAATTTTGCCCGGCTCTTAATTGCCTTTTTCTAGGATTCTGTTAAAGCTAGAAGCTCCACATTTTGTGATTTAAAGCCTTTAATAGTAATTGTTACCATGGTATACTTGATTACGCATTCTGGTGAATATTTTTTTCATAATCTCAAAAATAAGTAAAAATGTGGGCAATGATGGCCGGTTTTACGGTACTACATTATTAACGAATACTTAAATTACGAATTAATTTAGAATTACATTGATTAATACGATTACTATTGACATACTATTATTTTAACATAGTTTTTATTTTATACGTTGACATTATAATAATTCCGTATTAAGGTCTGACATAATTGGTGTATTAAATAATATGTAATTGTACCATGAATATGCATGATTTTTAATAAATTTGTAATCCTCACCTAGATTTGCACACAATATTTGTACGCCTCCGGGCATAACATAGCGCTCTGTTAATCAAACATAAGATCTGTATTTCTTTACCTATGTTAACAAATAAATAAATACTAAATACTGTGGAATACATGTAACATAGAACCATAAATAAGAGTTCCTATTCCTAGTCAGTAAGAATAAAAATTATCAAATTGTTTCAATATTTTAAAACATTTAATGAATGTTTAAAGTAAGTATAGATAGTTACGTTTCTACCGACCACAGCATTGAACTTTCTTTTTTTGTTGGAAAAATTTATATTATCTCCTTTTTTCCAATATGATGAGTCCACGTAACACTGCGACACTATTTATGTTGTATTAAATCGCACGTTTACGGCATCATACATATTTTTTCTTCTAATTTTGTTCACCTGCGCGTAATAACAACTTTAATGCCATGATTAAGGACCATACTCGACAGTGGCGCCAACTGGCTAGTACAAAAACAGTAGCCCTCATTGAATGAGATTTTTTTTCATTTGATTTAAAATTGATTTTATTTGATTTGAAGAAATAACCAAAAACTCTGATTTTCGATATTAAAGTAATTCTATACGTCGTAGTTTTTTTTGTTTGTATTTGCTTTTGTATTATAAAGAACTGATTCTTACAAAAAGCTTTTTTACAAAAAAATACAACCGACTTAAAAATAAAAAATACTACAAAGTATAAAATTATTTTAATTTCGGAAATCAGTTGTTTAGGCTACTTCATCGTGTTTTAAAATTGACTTCGAAACCACTTCGACCACCGACTTCGAAAAATAAGAAAGTTTTACTTTTTAGTGGTACCCCACAACACCATTAGAAAGTCGCAGAAAAGCAAAATACGCATTCGCGTTTACTTGGATGACAAACAAAATACGTCATCCAAGTAAACGACATCCAGGTATATTGTTTAAAAGCCAAACTAATTTTGTAATCGGATCCGAAATGACGGAGTTATGAGGATAAGAAACATTAAAAAAATTCAACCGAATTGAGAACCTCCTCCTTTTTTGGAAGTCGGTTAAAAAAGGTTGCATTACTTAGTATTAGATTACATTACGTTCTACAAAACTGATTGTTGCAAAAAGACTGAATGAGTTAGTAATACATTAAATTCTATAAAGCTAATTGTTACTGAAAAGACCTGAATATTTTTTAAGTATCAATTATAAGTGTTTGACTTGCAAAATGTTTGATTTTATGATCCCTTCACATTCATCTTACTAGTTTTACAACGTTCTTTAATTTTTACCCATTTCCATGAAAAAAAAAAATGGAAAGAACCGGGTACCCGGTTCTCGATACCTTTTGGAACCGAAAACCCGTTTCTTGAAAATAGTGGCCGGTTCACAATGCCCTAGTTACAATCAGGTTAACCAAATCATTGTAGTATTCGAAAGGGTTACCCTTACAAGACGTTCATTCTCCACGAGGGCCGAGCATCGGCTAAACCTTTTAGGAACTTATGTTGATGATTCTTGGCCGTCGTGCCTGACAGTCACGTATAAGAGCGTCGAGCATTCCCTACAATGATAATCACGTTTGCACAAGGCACCTTATACCTGGGTGAATTTACATTGCTGTCGAAAAATCCCGCTGAGGGTATAAAAAAATAAATATTGCTCGAGTATCGTAACTTTCTATAGCCTTGTTTTATAATGTACTTTAACCAAAATATGCTCAAATTTAAAAGATTTTTAATAATAAAATAAATACTTCTATCAAAATCATCACCGTCTGTGAAATAAATGCTACTTTTTAGGGTTCCGTAGCCAAATGGCAAAAAACGGAACCCTTATGGATTCGTCATGTCTGTCTGTCCGTATATGTCACAGCCACTTTTTTCCGAAACTATAAGAACTATTATACTGTTGAAACTTGGTAAGTAGATGTATTCTGTGAACCGCATTAAGATTTTCACACAAAAACAGAAAAAAAAAATTTGGGGGGCACCATACTTAGAACTGAAACTCAAATTTTTTTTCATCAAACCCTTACGTGTGGTTTATCTATGGATAGGTCTTCAAAAATGATATTGAGTTTTTTTTTTTTTTTTTTCTAAGCTGAATAGTTTGCGCGAAAGACAATTCCAAAATGGTAAAATGTCCCTGTAACTTCTAAAATAAGAGAATGATAAAACTAAAAAAAATATATGATGTACTAGTGGATGTCACGCGGTTTCACCCGCGTAGTTCCCGTTCCCGTGGGAATACGGGGATAATATACATATAGCCTATGTTACTCCCTGATAATGTAGCTATCCAATGCTGAAAGAATTTTTCAAATCGGTCCAGTAGTTTCGGAGCCTATTCAATTCAAACAAACAAACAAACAAATCTTTCCTCTTTATAATATTAGTGTAGATTACCATGCAAACTTCCACCGAAAATTGGTTTGAACGAGATCTAGTAAGTAGTTTTTTTTTAATACGTCATAAATCGTAAACCGCAATTTACCTTTCATTCAATCAACTGTAATATAAAAAAATCATTTAATTTAATAAACATAAACCTTATGCATAAACCGTGAACCATTATTTTCTAATAATAAATCTGTAATAGGTGCTTAAGTAAATAATAATTATAAAGTTACAACGAACTACAAGAACTTTTATATTATGTTACTTGCTGCTACGGAACCCTTCATGGGCGAGTTAGACTCGCACTTGGCTGATTTTATTACTTTTGCCAGCAAAAAAAGTCGAATACCCGACATAACTTTCTAGAAAAGTAAACAATAATTTCTTCGTAAAATAAATAATCAATAAATAAATAAAATTTTAGCATCGAAATTCGTCACGGCAATATCAAAGTGAAGGCAGTACTCTATGGGTAGCATTTACGCGGCCCGTAATACCCTGCCCCAGTATTAGAATTTTCGTGCACGCAGCCAATATTACTGTTATATTGCATTTCATAAAGATTCTGGCGGTGACATCAAACACGAAACCAAAGTTGCGTTAAAAAAAATCGAAATTGATACGAATTCGATACTGTAAAATAAAAATATCGACGATATTGTATATCGGTAATTATATGGAAAAATATCGGTATTTTTATACATATCGATATTTTTTGCCCATGCCTAGCCCCGCTTCCTCAGTTCATAGCAAACCGCGAAGTGAGCCGCACGTCGACATAATATATCACGCGCTCCGACAGAAAAAGTTGTTGTGAACTGACCAAAACAGTTGTTTAGACAAGTTGCGTCATTCCCGTCAGGCTGTGGTTCAAGGAAAGAACATAAAATAACATTACAATTAATTTCAAAGAACTTATTTATAAGTGAAGATGCATGGGTATCTTACTATTGTTATAACTTTTCTAGAAAAATTGACGTTGCGTCGCAATCGTCATCACCATACATCATATTCATCACCGTTTACAAACCACCACTATCTCACCTAATGGTAGGCGATGATGTGGTCGAAGATGGAAAATGCTTGCATAAAAGTAACCTACTCACTCTTGACTTAAAGAGGTCCCAGGTTGTAGCTAGCAGGAAACACCGACTACGGCATGAAATTCCACTCCTCAGCTGTACGCACTTTTTTTTTTCTTTTGATAGGCACGCGTTTGACCACTATCTCACCCGATGGTAAGCGATGTTGTGGTCGAAGATGGAGCACGCTTGCCTAGAAGTAACCTATTCACTCTTGACTTAAAGACTCCCAGGTTGTAGCTATCAGGAAACACAGACTCCGGCAGGGAATTCAACTCCTTAGCTGTACGCACTATGAATGTGTTCCCAAAACGTTTTGTGCGCGTGGGTGGGATGTCTACCATGTACCGGTGGCGCATCGCCGTTCGTCTTGTGGTCCGAATGATGGAACGGGCTTGGCGGAATTAAATTATGCAATTCCGTCGCACATTCCCCAAAATGCAACCGGTAGAAAACCGACAGGCTAGCAACTCGTCGTCGATGGTCAAGACTTTGGAGCTTCATCGCGACGAGCCTATCATCGCCAATGATCCTCTTCGCTCTGAAAAGAGTTTGAACAGCTGTTCCGGCGTGAAGTACAGTCTCATCTCTGCTAGGATCCCCAATTTCTTTGCAGCCACTTGAGCTTTTGCCTCTATGAAAGCGTCAAAATTGAGGGTAGATGTTAATGTAACCCCAAGAAGCTCAAATTGGTCGTTTATCGGCACGGTTGCACTTCGGAAAGATGGAGCTAGGTGGAATTGGCTCCTTTTGGCGGAAAATAGACACGCTTGGGTCTTAGCAGCATTGAATTTGACCAGATTGGCATCGCCCCATTCAGAGACCACCAGGTGCGTCGGACACGTATCTCTCAGCAACAGTGCTGTCGTCTGCATACCCAAAGGTACCGGGTTTAAGCAGATTAATATGCAACAAAAACAGTGTTGCCGAAAGCACCGACCCCTGAGGAACGCCGGTATTAATATCCAGTAGTCCAGACAAGCAGCCATCTATGGCCACTCGGATAGACTGATCCCTCAGGAAATCTTCGATCCAATCACACAATCCGGCGGGCAGACCGAAGGAAGGAAACTTACTAATGAGGCTATCGTGCTAGACCCTGTCGAAGGCCTTCGAGATGTCAAGGGAGACCGCTATTGCCTCCCCGTGTTTCTCTGTAGCCTCAATTATGTGTAGTAATTTTTGAGTGAGAATTCGAAAAAACTTACAGCAGACTTCCCGGTTACTGCCTTGCGCTCCGTGGGCTCGGCGCCGTGACCAGCAGTCCCGATTCCTGCTAACACTTCCCACACTCTTCTTAACCACAAATATTTTCCATGGGCGTTGGTCACTGTTATTGTTATCTATCGTATCTTGAGTGGGGTTATTTTCACAATTCACACCGTAGGACCATTTTCTTTAGAAAATATTTTCTCTTTGCGCGGACACGTGTGACACGTGTTATCACGTTCGAATCAAAGTTAGTGTCGTGAAAAAGCACACACAGAAGCGCAGCGCTTCTGTGCGCATCGGTAGACCAATCGGATTACTCAGCGAATGAACGATGAGAGAGCCATTCGCTTAATCAAATCAAACCCTCACTTATACACATAAAAGCTTAATTACTCACACGAAAGGCGAAATGGCATGTCAAGATCGGAGAAAACTCAGGCGCACAAGTCTTCAGAACGATTTTGGTAATTTGTTATAATTTGCTGAAAAATTACACTGAGTATGGGCAAACGTAGTGTGGGACGCCCTGCGGGAAGAAGGTGGCTGGCAGCGGATGGATGCGGACTGCTCCAGACCGTTAGTTAAGAGAAAATGTCTATGAATAGTAATAGAATTATGAGTGTTGATTAAATAATTAAAAAAGTTGATTTTCATTTATTATGCTGTTTTTAATTTGAAATTCATGTATAATAAAGCCAATTCACATATGAAAATATTATGCATGTACGGAAAAATAGCCATCTTTTTAGTAAAATTAGACAAAATTTAAATACTAGAAATAAAGATAAATTAGATTAACCACTTTATAGATTAGCTAAAGTACGCACATTTTTCTGAGTTAAATCTTACAATAAAATATCTTGTGACATATTAGAACTAAGTGAAAGATTATTTAAAACTTATATCAAAAGCACACTTTGTAAACAAGCTTATTACAAATTAGAAGATTACATTCAGGATAAGAATGCTTGGAAGCATGCTGGTCCTGCTCCATAGGACAATCAATGTTGTGGACAAAATCAAACTGGTTGCTTTATAGATGTTCTGTTTCTTTTTGTTTGTATTTTTCTGCTGACTCACACACTGTTAATTAGTGATACCAATATTTGTAAATGTGTGAGTATCATGTACTTATTTAGAAAATTAATAAGTCTACCTCTGCATACACTGGGTGCATGGTCCTCACTTATAACTAAAATTTTGTATACCAAATATTGTAAAAGCTTTATTCGAAAGGAGTAACTATGGGGTTTCTTGTCCGTTCTTCTTCATTACAATCTACCTTTCCGAATGCACAGTAGAGTCACTTTAGTATTTTATATTATTTGAAATGTGAATGACGTTCAAAAGTGCCTTTTAATGGCCTAATTATTGGAATAAACGTTTTGACTTTGACGTCATCACCATAAACACGAAATCATCACCATCCATTGATAAATCAGTGCCATACCACCGTCGTCATCAGCATCTCTGCACCTCTTTTTATTGGAATGCTGATATATTTTGATCTACGCTTAAAATGTTGGTCTAATCACAATGTAGGAACATTATAGTTTCCTCTAATGATTTTATCTAGTTTTAGGTACTTACTAGCATTCTAATGTTTTTTTTGAATTTTTTGTTTGGGGAATATTTTATTGGGTAAATCCACAGACCTACTACCTGCATTCGTCAATGCTTTCAAGCACCTTTTTAATATCTTAAGAAAGATAAGTATGGGTAACTAAACCGATTCGGTGTTTAATTAAGTAAGTACCTAGGTCCCTCTTGTTGACAAAAAAAGAAAACAACTAATCGGGAAGTACCTATTTATGTATTTATCATATTTTTTTTATGAAAATGGCAATATTGTTGATATCATTTTGTATCAGCCAGTTTACTCAGTGACTATTGGGTATTCATACCCCAATAGTCATCGAATAAACTGTTTTCCTCACAAAAAAAACTTCATCATCACGAATAATTTTTGAAGTGAAAACTTCTTTAGCGGCGTTGAGCACTTTTTCTGTAATGGGTATAAAATCTTAAACTCGCGTCAGGACACGTGACCTGATCGAAAAAGCGTAAGACGAACTCGCGTCAGGGTCACGTGATGCTGATCGAAAAAGCGTAAGATCGAGGGGAAGGGAGAGGAACTAGTATCTCCCACTCTTTCTACCGTGCCTGAGTGCGCCTGCTCCGCTTAGGCGGCACAGGGCGCTTGCGCGAATGTCCGTCTGTGTTTATGTACAGCGTGCCACGCGTATCCAAGGATACGAAATTACGGAATTACGAAATTATGGATGAAAGTTGATTTTTCTAAGAGATAAAAATTAATGTAATATATAAATAAATAACGATATAATATTATGAATAATAACATGTAAATTGTCATATTTGTGTACGATAGCGCAATAAATAAACATTGTATTCTACCTCATAAATGATAGTATTTTTGTACTTATAATTAAACACAACGTTAATACTAAAGTTTTCACTTCTGCCGGCACTCCCGGAGTGCTACCGGTGTTTTTTTTATTTAAACCACCTTTTTACAACAGTCCTTACTGCCATGAGGACAATCTTGTGAACGATCTTTATTGTAGGTAAGTTAATCTTCATAATCATAATCACAATAATCATCATTTTTATTTGTGTAACATAGGTAGTAAATACAGTTCTTAAATTAGTATTGAAATACTTCGTCGTGTTTATATGATTTTTATGATTTACCATCTTACTGTTCACTGATTTGTTAAATTAAATAACAATAACCTTTCCTCACCTGTCAGCCAGCAAATGTAAAACAAGTGCGATGAGGATAATGAATAATAGGTACCTTCCCTACATAAAAATAATTATTTATGCGTAGACAGGTACGTAATATACTTTTCTTACAACTATGCAATAATTGAAGTGAAAACTTCTTTAGCGGCGTTGAGCACTTTTCTGTAATGGGTATAAAATCTTAAACTCGCGTCAGGACACGTGACCTGATCGCAAAAAGCGTAAGACGGACTCGCGTCAGGGTCACGTGATGCGAAAAAGCGTAAGATCGAGGGGAAGGGAGAGGAACTAGTATCTCCCACTCTTTCTACCGTGCCTGAGTGTGCTGCTCCGCTTAGGCGGCACAGGGCGCTTGCGCGAATGTCCGTCTGTGTTTATGTACAGCGTGTCACGCGTATCCAAGGATACGAAATTACGGAATTACGAAATTACGGATGAAAGTTGATTTTTCTAAGAGATAAAAATTAATGTAATATATAAATAAATAACGATATAATATTATGAATAATAACATGTAAATTGTCATATTTGTGTACGATAGCGCAATAAATAAACATTGTATTCTACCTCATAAATGATAGTATTTTTGTACTTATAATTAAACACAACGTTATTTTTTGTTGTTTTTATGGTTCGTTTTGTTTATGTCAGGAACTGTGTCAAGATTGACATCTGTCACTGACAGTCGCTGTCGCGGCCACACGTCAGTGTCTTTTTGTTTATTTTGTTGTTGGTGGTTTGTCTATGATGTGACCGCGACAGTAAGGATGTATTATTTACATGTTTTCACTTCTGCCGGCACTCCCGGAGTGCTACCGGTGTTTTTTTTTCATCATAACTAGCCTAAATAGTGAGAACAAAGCAGCACTTTACTGCTTCAGTGTAAAACAGTGCTGTAAAGTATTTATGAAAATCCATTATTGCACTGCTTTTGCTTTCAAACAGTGCAGTAAAGTTGTATGAAAATCCATTAATACATTGTTTTCGCCCTAATGCCACAAATCCCAGATGACTGTCCAATCGCAGGCTTTATCTTTACAATCATGGCCAACTAGATTTATACCAGCCAATCAGCGCTATTCTGGCCACACAACAGGCCAATCAGCGCTACTTTTTCTCCCGGGAACAATGGCAGAATAAAAGTACGACCATTGCCGAAAGAAAAAAGATTTGAATTGGCGCGAATCAAATCGCAACCAGAACGTGTAGGTAAATGACTTCAGTTCTTTATTCGGTAGTTGAAAGAAAAGCAGATTATGTACCTCGCGAAAGTGACGTTTATAATTGCAGTCGTGTTTTAGAGCCCTCGCTACAGCTCGGGCTCCAAACTAACACTCGATGCAATTATAGGTCACTTTCTGCTCGATGCATAAATCTACTATTTCACACCACCTGCACGAAAACGTCAAATTAATTGCTATGCAAACTTAACCTAAAGTACGTCATTCTAACCCGCGAGCTCCCGTCCGCCTCCGCTGCTTGGTGCAGCTAGCGCAGTCAAAATGCGTTCCAAATTCAGTACAATATTATTGCCGGCGGTGAGCTGGAGCCGCAGCTTAGGACACGCGACCTGCTCCTTGCGGCGCGACGCGCGCCATCTGTTTTCATGTCCAGAGCACAATTTTCTCACAGTAAGTGTGAAAAGTAGAGTATGCTCCTCAAGGATAAAGGTGTCTTTGCCTTGAGCTAGCTTAAGGCCCTACCTCTGCTTCAGAGCCGTCAAAAGGCTACTTTCTAAAGGATATTCCCCATTATCGGCTCGGTCAAAAGATTGGAAAAAAATATATGTATATGGTAGATTCATAAACAACAATATGAACAATTGTTGTTTTCGTATGACATATAGTTTTGCTGTAAAAAAATATTTAATAACACGCCATTTTTTGGATATTTCTTCCAAACGGCTTCGAAGTTTAAAAATATTTTTACATGGAAAAATTGCTGGTAAAGTGTACTACAAAGTGAACATTGCTCATGTAAATCAATCAATATTTTGCAAAGAAAATTTTCAATATTGAGTCTCCCATATATAAAAAGCTCTGTTTGGGCGAAGGCGGCAGTCGTGCGTTAGCACTGAGACGGGGAGGCTGTGTCACTCGTTGCTCCGCTCGCGCTATCGACCGACTACGCGTATATGAATGTGTTAGTGCAAATATTTACGAACTTTTGTATTAGAGTGCGTTCATAGACTAGCTCTTTGCAGAGGAGCCAACTTGATTGAGCGCGTGGGCGCATTGTACAGTTTCATACAGCAACTTTTATCAAAATACTATCGGCGTCGCTCGGGTTTTATTTTTGTCTGCTCTTTTTTTTCAAACGTAGCCGACGTTAATTCTTAATCTCTTTTATTACCAACAAACTGACTAATATTAAAGAAAAATAAAAAATCAATACATATAAGTTTATTTATTCACTTAAACTTCATGAACAATAGTGGTACATAGGCGGACTTAATTCAACGAGGACTTCTCTATTAGTCAACCTTTGGGTTAAAAGAAATACACTGTGGTAGGTGTACAGCTCTTCAACACAAACATAAACAAACACAAGTTCAAAAACAAACATTTAAGTATTTTCATTATTCGGTCGGTATATGCGGCGTGTCAGTCGCGTCTGTGGGGGACCGTTTGGCTAAACTAAATTGTTTTGATAAAATTATGATATCTTTTGAATGTTCGATTTGAGTAATTCAAAAAAATAAGTGAATTAAAGTACGATTTATTTATAAAACTGATACCAAGGTGCGAATAACGTGGTCTGCTTTGGTCTGTCATGTCGTATCTATTCATTTTTAAATAAAAAAAGTGACATACAATAATAGTTGGGCATTTGGTATCACTGCCTTTTCTGTTTGTAGATATTGATGGGTCCTCTAAAATTCGAGTTTATTATTTTATTATATCATCAATCATTTTCGCAGCGCACGCAAAGGGAGGTAATTTGCAGGGTTCCGTAGATAAATATGGATTTACATCGGTAATTCTTTTCAGAGACATTTCTCCAGTGTGTCTTCACTGTCACTTGGTCGGGTTTTTTCAACAATCATCGTCGTATTTCCAGTTTACAAAATAAACCGATATAAAAACGTTATCAATTAAACACCTAAAACTTTCACAGGAATCACAGAATCTGAAGTTTTTGAGTTAATGAAATTGCTACAAAATTATTTAGCAGAGCTGAAATAGGCTTTAAATTTATTTATTTCATTTACTTTACTTACTTTAGAATGTACTTTTTTATTTGAAATCTTTTTACTAGACTATAAAGTAGTATAGGCAGAAACAAAAAGTAGTAGGTACACTGCATACTCGAAACTCAAGGTCAAACTGTTACCAGTGCACTGGTAACAGTTTGACCTCGAGTTTCGATTATCTTTATATAGATCGTAAGCAGAAAAGACGAAACTGCTTCACAAAATTGTTTTATCTGACCTATTTTGTTTTACTTCTATTTAACCACATTCGTATAAAAAATGAGACCAGTGAATAAAAATATGCGTAACGTATGTATCTATCTAAACTAAAAATTAGCTGTGCGATCGCCATACTCTTGTGTAGTCGTAGGCAAAAAAGCCGGCTTGGCGCGCATGTCTGCGTCCTCGCACAATCTTTGATAATAGTTTTGAGGTAGCGCGTGCGCTTCGGAAATGTTTGTGTGTGCGGCGCAGATATGAATGTGTGGCCCAGATGCTCAAGGTTATTGAGCCTACTATACACCTTAAAATGCTCGCTGCATTCAGGATTCTTGTATTAACTCCCTCGCTTCGCTCGTGAGTTAAACTTTAAACTCCCTCGCAGCGCTCGGGAGTTAACTCTCGACTCCTTCATTGTGTTCGGAATTCAATATGACGCCCGTGTAATAAGACACTGCGTTATCCCCTCGGCTCCGAATCTAAGTATTAGAGTATGGAGAATAGAGACTAGGAGGACTATCTCTGTGTATAAAAAGTGTCCGTCGAAATGCGTTAAATTAGAGTGGCGCTACAATCGTATCAGATACTTAGGGGTAAATTTTAAAAACAGTGCCAAAAGTTATTAGCGTAGGATAGAAAAATAAACAAGGACAGAACAACTTCCGCATCGTTATTATTTCGTTATGGCGCAAATAAGAAACAATGATAAATCATTAAATGTTGTGCATTCATTTTCGATAAACATAAAAAAATACATTGATAAGATGAGAAAACATAATAACGTATGAAAATAAAGAGAATAAAAGTTCATAAAATTCGGCACACTTCAATCCGTCTACCTAACAGCTGGACACTTTTTCAACTTGCCAGCCATAAAGATCGTACTCCTCGTCTCTATACTCCATGCTTTCATCTTCATAGTCATTTGACTATGAAGCTCTAAAGCATGGTAAACAAAAACTGGCCAAGTGCGAGTCGGACCTGGCCAGTTTTTGTTGTTGAAGTTTTCCTGTAATCTATATCATATATAATAGGTAAAGATCTATTATCTCCATTTTTTCAAAATTTTAGGCTCAGTAGTTTCGGAGATAAGGGGGGAATGGTAATTTTTCGTCTAATTTCTTGAATAACTTCAAAATTGTGTATTTTAAAATTATGGAAAAAATATAATTAAAACCCTCACAGTAAGCCCTTTCTTTTGATATGTCACACGATATTGTTCAAAAAACTTTTTTTCGTTTTTTTTTTAGTTTGACCCCATACTAAAAATTAAATGATTTACATAACGCGTCCGTGTTTGGGTCACAAAAATTCATGTGTACCAAATTTCAACAGAATCGATCCAGTAGATCTGGAGAAAATGGCTGTGACAGACGGACAGACAGACACCCGAGTGATCTACGGTCGTATCGTATAGTATAAGGCCGCGCTCAGTTTGGATACGTTTTCGTACGAATTCCATTCGTGCAGAAACGTACGAACACGCACGAACATTCCCGACCTTCTGAGCACTATGAAAGCGCTCACACTGCGCGCGAGTTAGTCGTAATCCGAACTTGTTGGGATTTTTAAACACGTTCGTGCGTAATAATGGATATAGAAAAATGTATTACCTTAATTAACGGACATTAATGTTTCTGGGATCAGTCAGAGTGATTCAAGATACCACTTACGTGATGTTCAGCGCAGGGCATAGCGAGAAATATCCGTAGAAATTAATATGAAAAGTTTTTAGGGTTCCGAAAAAAAAAGGAACCCTTATAGGATCACTCGGGTGTCTGTCTGTCCGTCTGTCACAGCCAGTTTTCTCCGGATCCACTGGACCGATTATGTTGAAATTCGGTACACATATGAACTTCTGTGACCTAAACACGGACGCGTTACGTAAATCATTAAATTAGTATGGGGGTTACTTTTGGGGTTCAAACAAGAAAATTAAAAAATAAAAGGTTTTTAAACAATATTGTGTGACATATCAAATGCTTACTGTGAGGGTTTTAATTATATTTTTTTCATAATTTTAAAAGAAACGGTTTTGAAGTTATTCAAGAAATTAGACGAAAAATTACCATTCCCCCCCTTATCTCCGAAACTACTGAGCCTAAAATTAAAAAAAATGGGGATAATAAATCTTTACCTAAAGATTACAGGAAAACCTATTAGAAGTCTGTAGTGTTAAAATAATATGTTAAAAAAAATTAAATTCGTTCGGAACCCTTTGCACGCGAGTCCGACTCGCACTTGGCCAGTTTTTTTTTTTCATACGTCCATAACCATGAAACAGTAACAGTATGGGGTCATTATTATTTAAGTATTCCGTAATACGATGAAATTGTACAAATTCATGTCTTTTTAAATAAATTTCATGCACTCATTCGGTTCTGCGACAGCGAAGACGGAAGAAGAGAATTATCTAGAAGATACAGATTAGGTATTAATTGCGCTTCAACCAAAGATGACTTCACGAATGGGATATCACTACCTATTTGTCGTGCGTAAACGTACGACCACGATTGTACGTTTACGTACGATACAAATTCGTGTCCAAAGTGAGCACGGCCTAAGGGTTCCGTTTTTTGTTCGGAACTCTAAAAATTACCCAAATTCAAAACAGAAGAAGAAATTAGGCGAGCCACCTAGCCTTTACGTTTCATCCAATATTAACAGGACAGTAGACACCCAACTGTCCCTGGTTAGTGGCATAGCATCTGCTGGCTAAACATTCTTTACAAATTAATAATCTATTTATGCAAAAAGTAGTTTGACGTGTAGGTAAGTTGGCCTATACCTACATTAGATGGTTTAAACAATCCATGTCGTGGTCTATCCTGCATTATGTACCCTACATAGAAAATTACACAGACTAATACAACGAAAATTCTTTAGGGTGCATTTTTCATCGTATCATAATCACCCTTGCAGTTGCAGTACGATTTCTGTGTAGTACAGATTGGTAGCCATTGACGCATCTGCTAAGGAAGGTCTTCTTTATTAATTCATCCCGTAAGGGGCTAAAAAGTTTAGGACGAGGCAGTTATACATGCACTCGTATGCGGTGTAGCTACGTACGATTAGTGCATATATCATTTGCGTCACACAGCACACTCACTGTAGTCAACAATCTTGACAACAGTCAATGTCATGCAGTCATGCATTGTGTGACACACTGCTGCATTCAGAAAAACCTATAGCTAAGTGTCTCAGATACGGAAGTCGAACCCCGCAAGTCGCGAACTCGCGACAGTCGCCATCCTTTGCACGGTCCCTCTACCACTGCGCTATTAGGTTTTGGTTTTTCCTTTCATGTACTTTTGGAATCGTTTGCTACTGATTGTGAAACCTTTCAAAGAAGCTACTTATTTGAATATCAATGACGCACTCCCTAAGGCATTATTATGTGCTCTTATCAGTGTACTTAGCGGCTGTGTCCATGAAATGCTTATGAATGCAAAATTATGTACCTGCTTGTAATGTTCTGTTGTGCACCTATTTAAATCATCCTGTTTTTTTATTAAATAAATATTATGCTTTTTATTTGAAAGTAGGTACTCCAAATCTGTCTGTGTGATAATGATTAAGTTCATTGGCATCTTTCTATGCGCCCCACCAAGACCGTGCGAGTCACTACACCACAACCATGGTTCCAGGTATTCCATTCAACAAACCAACAATGACTCAGAAACCTGTTCATGAGAAATGTTGTCAATTCAATTTTAAAAACTACTTAGGTACCTACTAATTAGAAAAACAATTAGTCTTACCTCGTCTGGTGGAAAGTCGTAACATTCTGCTATCTTTTGATATAGCTCCTTGACATTGGAAAATCCAGAGATGAGTCCGAGGGGGCTGCCGTGTGCCTGCTGACAGTGGAAAACTAGCTGTGACTTCTGTGATCCATTGTTGTTATCCACTCCGTTGGCTTGCTGGTGAGGGTCCTCGGTGGGTGACTGTGGCACTGGTGGCGGGGTGTACTTAGGGGCCTTCTTCTTAAATAACGACATAGTAAAAGAGCACTACGTAACGGTAATAAGTTTTCCTTTAGCGAGAACGTCAGTGCGCACACATTCTCTAACCGTGCACAATATAATTTTAATCACTACACAGTCGCTTATCTTGAGAAAACTTTAAAATATATCGTCACGTCATAGCACATGATAATGTTATCACCCAATAGCGATATTGGGTTAGATTATGCGATGTTTAATCGCGAGTATACTTGGGAGTCGCTGCGACACGGAGCGCGCTCTGCCGACAAACGAACGACTGACTGCTGTTCACTGCTATGACGGCTACGCAACACGGTTCGCGCCCGCACCTCCCCCTTACCGTTTGGCGCCTCTACGTCATCAGATGATTCCATTACAAAAGAAAAATAAATAATTATTTTCTTTATTAACTTCAGCCTGACTGGGAATTCTAGTAACATGCACAAGTCTGTTACATTTTTACAATAGTTCTTAGTAGTTTTGTACTTATAACATTAATTAGTAAGTAGGTTAGGATAGTAGGTACCTACCTACTTTGTTGTCATCTAGTAGGGTAAGTACCTAAATACCCACCTGCTATAGTAAAAACACTTTAAGGTATTTCTAAATAACAATAGTTACTTCTGTCCGAGCCCTACTACCTACTTTACTAGTCCATAGGGAGGGAGGTACCTTACCTACTAGGTCTATAGATTTTAAACTCCGCCTTTAGCCAGTATTTGGCTAAACAATAATTGCCTGAAGGTGGTGATGGTGGCACCGTACCTACAGATATCTACTTACAGTTCGCATCACCGTTGTTTACCTACCCCTCCGAAGTTAGGTTTTAGTGACGACCGCGCAGGTGCAATCGCTTAAACAAGTGTTACGTTCCTAGAATATTTTTTTGTTTATACGTATTATGTTATAAATAAGTAACAAAGACTACCAGTTACAATAACAATATCAAAAAGTAACACCACAAATACAGACACCACAAAAACACACAAAAAACAAGTCAAATAGTAAGAAATAACCAAAATAATTAATTATAAACAATAACAACGTGTAACACTTTTCGCATCAACAGTCGTATTGCATTGAGCAAGCGGGTCACACGTATGCATCGAACGTATACGAGCGAGTGAGATGCCATTACACTCGCCATCTTGCGCAAACACGCGCATGCGCGACCTGCTCGCGCATGCGCTGTATTATGTTTTTGTCAAATTGACATTCTGCGCACTCGATTGCGACGTACTTCGGGGAGGTAAAGTTGCGTGACGGGGACTGTACCGTGGTGGTGGGTAACCATTATCTACATAAATAAAATTGAAGTATATGTTTGTAATATCGATGAAATAGGTATAATCGAAACTTACCTAACAAAAAAATGTTCGGCTGTTTGTTCTGGTTTATCTTCAAAACGGCCAGTAGCGTAGCTAGCATGGGTGACACCCGGGGCGGATAATGTGGTGTCACCCCACAAATGAGCCCCCCCCCCCAAATAATAATGAGTTGCGCCTTTGGCCTTTCTTTCTGGTGACGGCAATCGCAAGCCATTTGCGCTGCAGGTTTTTATTTTCAGGAATGTTCTTATAACATACTTACAAACAATATCTCGAAAATAGTGTGATTTCATATTTTGATTTTTTTTTCCTCATTATTTAAACCCAATTTTATTGAGTAACGCAAGTAAGCTCAAGAACTAAAAAACGGCAGAACACAAAAGTGAGCGAAGCGAGCTCGAAAATTTTCGCATCTCATCCCGGATAGTGTTTATTTTCTTTTGATCATTCATATTTAAATAGAAATAACTTTATGGAGTGACACAAGAAAGCTCATTAACTGAGAGAGGGCAGAACACAACGGCGAGCGAAGCGAGTTTGAAATTTTTGACACCCTACCTCGGATAATAACTTTATGGACTGATGCTTATCAAGTGAGAGAGAACAGAACATAGAGCGAGCGAAGCGAGCTCAAAAATTTTCGCATCCAACCTCGGATAGGTTTTGTTTTCTTTCGATCATTCATACTTAAAAGAAGTTACTTTATGGACTGATACAAGAAAGCTCATTAATTAAGAGAGGGCAAAACACAAAACCGAGCGAAGCGAGCTCGTAAATTCATGCCCCCAACTCGGAAGGATTTTATTTCTTTTTCATCATTTCATACACAAACAGTAATTTTGTCGAGTCATACAGAAACGCTCGAGAAAAAAGAGTGCAGAAAGTAAGAGCGAGCGAAGCGAGCTCGAAATTATTTACACCCCACCACGAACGGATTACATTACGTCGCCCGTTAAGGGGTGACACCCGACCGTGCAAAAAGTCAACGAAGTCAAGTGTCACCCCTAAATGCAGAAAACTTGAAGGACTAAAGAAATTTTTGCACCTCATCTCGGAAAGGTTTTATTGTATTTTGAACATTCATACTGAAATTGAAACCTTTTGTTGTTAATTATATAGAAAAACCCAGAAAGTTAAAGAGTGCAAAATTCAAGAGCGAGCGAAGCGAGCTCAAAAATTTTTGCACCCCATTCCCGACAGGTTTCATTGCGTCAAACGTTTAGGGGTGCCACCCAAGTGACAAAGACCAGTCAACGAGCGGTCGGGTGTCACCCAGTGCGGGCCGCCCCCCCTCGCTACGCTACTGAAAACGGCTGGACCGATTTTGACGGGACTTTAGCAGATAGCTGATGTTTTATGGAGTAGCAAATATTGTGCATAGATAGTGGGTACGTTAACGAATATAAAAAGAAGGTATAGAGGAATAGAGGAATATTACAAAAAATAATCACGAACACGAATTGGTGCACAAACGTCCTAAGGCCAGCCATAGACGGACCGCATGTGGCAGTCGAGGCCGACTGCAAGATGCGGTCGCCGCACGACGATCTGCAATTTCCATACTAAATTCATATTCGCAATTCACGGACCGCTCGAGCAGTTCCTGAGCGGTCGGAGCAGTCACTCTGTGGTCGAGTTTCGCCGTGGGGTCGACTGCTTAGAGCTGCCGGACCCACCATACACGGACCGCTAGATCTATATTAATATTGTAGTCTTTTCGCTACAAGCGGTTGCTGGCGACCGCGCGAAACTGGGATCCCCGCTGAGTACCAAACCCTTCCTTCTCGGCAGGCAACCGGTTCAGTCCGGACATTCTAAAAGTACCTAGTCGAAAAATTTTTTTAGTGTTCTCTCAGCTGGGGATACAAAGTATGAAATATTCCATGCGGTTCTCTTGATTGTAGTATTGGACGCACCCACATACTACGGTGCCTTCTACGCCTACGCTTGCGTAATAGTAGTACAAGAAGAAGTGTTTCTTCATCGAAATCCATCTTGTAAATGAACTCGCATCAGTATTATTTTGCGGTCGAACACAACTGCTCCAAGCAGTGTTAGTCGACTGCTTTATGCGGTCGTGTACGACTTCAACGCGACCGCTCTAGAGCAGTCGGTCTCACTTACTACATTAGAGCTGTTGTTGACAATTTCCTTTGCAAGCATCGTCGCTAATACCATGGCCAGTCAAGATACTACCTAGGTACTAAGTATTCGTAGGGGAACCCGGGGAGGATCGATCCCTACGGGACACAGTAAACTTGATACATTTTTTTTTACGCTAGCGATTGATTCATTCGTTCCTTCTTTTTTTAATTTCATAATGAAATAGTAAATAATGAGTACAAATTTTTAGGCATTAATTTCTTTTTCTTTTTTAAGTGGTATAAATAATAGTACAAATTCAAAGGATTTTAATTACCATCTAAAGTTATAATGACTGCATTCATGATCGTGCTAGGAAGTACAACACGATGGAGAACCTTATTTTGTCATTTACATCTATTGTTCAAAATCAAAACCCTAATATTATATGGATATTGACATCTGCCATGTCTGTATAACTGAATGGAGAATAGGGTGCCTTTACGGTTTTTGCAAGTAAATTTTACAATTATACATACAGCTACATATGTAAATTTAATAGCGGTAAATAAATAAAGATAGAAATGGATGTTGTTTTTTTTATTAGTTTAGCACTAAATTTACGACGAAGCTACAGCTTTCTTGGGTGTGGGTTTGCCTTCCTTGAAGCCATTGCGGAAACGCCTCCTCACAATCTTCAGGTGACGCATGCGGCCAGTTCCGGTGGTCTTCCTGCGCTTAGCTTTCACTGACCAGTGGTCTGTAAAGAAAAATTTTTAGGATTAGTTTTTCTTTTTGTTTTTCATCTTAATTTTTATCCCTAATTATTCACCACCAAACATAATGCAAATTAATTGTTCTTATAATCTGGCGTACTCATACCAAGTAATAGTAAAGCTGCTTGTCCATTGGAGGGCGAGTTAGGAATGAGAATGTAGTGTGCTGTAGCTTGGCATGTATGCCTCACTTAAATCATTCAAAACTTGCTACATACTGTAGTTTTCACTACACATATTTGCAGATATGAATTTAGTCTCAATTACACCAAACAACTTTTGGCAGGACACAAAAGATACACAAGATAAAAACACCTCTCCATCTTCAATGAATTGTAAAACAGAAAGGTGATTTTTGTTTAGCACTTAGTGTATTTAGAGATTTGTAGTAAAAGTGCTTACAGATGAGATATGAAAATATAAACTATTGCAGTTTATATTTTTATATCTCATCTTAACATCAAATGACAGCCTGAGAAGACTAAACAGAATAGGGAATAAAATGTCTGAATTCACTAGATTTAACAAATGTTACAAGTAACATTTATCACATCAGATTTCAACTTATTGTACCTACATAATATCTCTTCAATCAGAGTAGGATTTGGAGCCCATTTAGTAAATGAATATTTATGGGCCAATATTTAGAAAGCGTTATTAGCAACTAACTAGCTTTATTTTCTTCGCTCTGGTGGCCTATCTAAACAAGAACACAGGGGTATACTACCTGTATACCCTACTAAGAAACTTCTTATGACACTCAGCAATCCCTCAGTGCAAGTTTTTCCAAAGTACTCAATCATATTAACATACACAATCACAGATGAATCATATGAAAAAAAAAGAGGTAATGATAAATGATATTTATTTTGCAAATAGGTTACAAGTAACCCTTTTACACGTCAATTTTTTTTTTACATATTTATCTAGATGAAGCCGGTTGTTTCCTAGCTGACTACCCTGAGAAGAAACACCGAAACAAACTCAGAGGTCACAGTCTCTTTTGAAGTCCATACAATTGCCAATAACATATGAAAAACATGTAGGTTAAGGTCTGACCGTGGCCTTTTGAGGAAAGCACCACGCAGGTTTGAGTGGGCTTGTCCAGACAGTGCAAGCATTTGTCAGTTATCGTGCAGCTCAACTCAAAACTCTGAGGAGCTCAACGAACCGACGAACAATACAAGGTATTCTATTATTGTCAACAGACACTCAAGTACAAATGGATTTACGTTAACGCAATCAAGTATTTTATCAGTTAGTATCCCTAGCACTAAGACCACATCTTTCTTTCAGAGACAGAATTTTTTAATCATTACTTTCAAAGATTACCTTTAAGTAACATACAATTAATGAGACATTAAAATTATGGTCAGTGGGTTGTCTTAGGTTTATTTTATTAGTTTCAAGTGTAGTTACAATTTGGAATAAGTTGAAATTTTATATAATGATATCATATTTATAATGATTATAACGACGGCCAAGGGACCAGTGATATTACCTCGTAATAACCGAAGTCATACTAAACGAATTAACAATTTCATAGTGGCTCATATTAAAACCAAACATACGCCTATATTTAAGTCGCTAAAAGCAGTTGGTTGTTATATATGAAGTCATACTAAACTGACTACACTGTAATACACAAATAAACAAGCATGAAATCCTATTGAAATTTCATGTTTCAGTTTTCTTTCAAACAAGTCAATCTAATGCTCAGTATTAAACAAAATGAAGGGTTCAATTCTATATTAATAATTTCACACCTACAGACTTAAGTGCAGCAATAGAAAAGAAAACAATAGTTCTAATACAGGTCACAAGTGTTAACTTGTTCTCCTATTAATATCCAACAAAAACCATGTCCATAAAAATTTTGTACTTATTATAACATATTTTATAGATTCAAAAGTTCGAAGTAATAAATCACACGATCTACTGAGCAAGCCAATGTTTGCAGCAGTAATAACTGGCAGAGTCTCAGTGGCAGCAGGTGCACAACATGTGAGAACAATAACAATGAAAGAATTTGAGGTTTTCACCACGAGTTTAAGTTACATATCCTATTTAAACGATCTAATAACCTATAATCTAAAACAACACTAGAACTAAGTAAGGCCGGTAGTAATAGGTACTTACAGGAACGCAGCTTAGCTGCAGGGTATCCGCACTGTGCACATTTGGATTTTTGGATGTGGTACGATGACCTGCCACACCTTCTGCATAAGGTGTGTGTCTTGTTACGACGCTTACCAAAGCTCGAAGTACCCTTCGTCTGAAATCAACATTAGCAGGTTATGATTGAGAACCCATCAGAAATTCACTAATATGCATAATTTTACTTCCACACAGCTAATACACAAGTAATTATTTCAAATAAAGACTGAAAGAATGTCTTATTTACTGGATTAATTTAGATATAATTTTCAAAAAATAGAACCTACCATCTTGTCACAATTTGACAAGCCAAGAGAAAACGAAATTGTCAGACAGCTTAGATAGAGTTACCAGATTTTTTTAATTGCCAACGTAAAATTCAAGGGGTCTAAACCATAGATTATACATTATAATACAGTACACCTATTCTGTAACACCATTTTCGTGTCTCGACAGTGGAATCCGCGGTGAGTATTAAATTCGTATAAACATAAGACCTTTATGTTGCTCAGGTGAAGCTCGATATCGAAGTAGTTATTTACAGAATAGATTAGCGGGTGTCTAAACAGGCCACTTTAGCAGAATCGGAAAGCACATCACGCTACCCGTCACTGTAAAATTTTCCCGATCAACCTTGCTTGAACCTAATGCGATAGCGATAAAAATGAAAATTAAAGGACGTTCAATAAATATATGGAGCTTGGAACTAAAATAATTTATAATTGAAACAGCCTTCTGAGCTATATATCCTGAAAGTGTGTAATTATTTTAATGCGTTTAAAACTTTTTTTTTACAGCCACCCAACTTTAAACAAGTGTTGTAAATTAAATTGCTTGCATCATTAAATACAAACAATATTTATATTTTAGGGTTGGCAACCCAGTGGCAAGTGATTTGACAATGACAGTAATAATTATAATGAGGAATAGAAATAAAGTTTAGTACGGATGGGCAAGTGAAAAAAATTTATCAATATTTATCGTATCGATATTTTTAAACAGTATCGATAATTATCGAATGAAAAATATCGATTTATCGATATATCGTCAGTTTTCGCATGGTTATTCATACATATTCCCAAAGCATTCAAACTTCGTAAAAAAGAATTAACGAAAATAGTATTTTAATTAAGGCTCGAGCCTTAACAATTATAAACAATTTAATCAAACCAGTAGTCATCAGATATGGACATTAGTATCCAATAATAGTAAACACGAAACCAAAGTTGCGTTAAAAAAAATCGGTATTGATACGAATTCGATACTCTAAAATAAATATCGAATATCGATATATCGTGATTAAAAATATCGACGACATATATCTGAAGAGGCAGGACGGCCTGGAGGCCCTTCACCAGAACTCATCTTCTTCTAACTATGAGGGCAGGTGGGCGCGGAAAAAGGAATAAATGCTTCAGATTACAATCGACGTATTTTAATCAGTAATTCACAGGAATCACGATGTAATTAGGTAATTAGCGATTACTACTATACGAAATCAACTTAATTAAATCTTGAAATAGCGTGATGGCAAAGATTCTGAGCGATTCGTCACAAGCGTGGTGCGCGGGCGCCGTCTCGTTCAAAAGTGAGTTTCAAGATGGCCGCCCGCACTACCATCGACAATGACGCTTCGCTAGGTTGACATTGACAGTCCTGTCAACCTGACGTTTGACGTAAACGCCGTCACGGCCGGACTGACTTGCGACCGTCCTCGGGCGATTTATCTGAAACAAATTATGATAGCTGCATAGTACGTTCGCTCATCCTGACTTAATCATTTTCATCAGTACACATCCACTAAAATCATTTAATGACTTGGACTAACTAGGCAAGTGTATCGCTTAGTCAACCGGAAGGTGTGACTCGGACTACACTTCAGTAAGACCAGTCGACAACGCGTTAGATAAGTACCAATTCAGGCTAGAATTTAGCATAGACAACACATTTACGTCCTTGTTAACATCTAGACAAGCCAATCCTAACAAGGATGTGACCCGGACGACACAATTCGTCTCACGATAGCAGGCGATCATCCAGGACAAGTCAGCACCTGACTCGGACGACAAAATTCGTCAGATGACGCTAAATAAACCACTGTGACAAGTCAATCAGACAATGACTCGGACGACACATTTCGTCTACCTTCTGTGACGAGTGAAGTGTGCCCTCTAACTACTCACCCTGGAATAGTAAGGACGACACTTCTTCGCCCAGGATCAACTATTTGTACAGTTTATCGTAATTATAGGAATGTTACGGTACAGTAACGATAGTTTGTACTATACCTACCTATGAGAGTGAATTGTCCTGTTCCGTGTGCACTTCAACTTCATGAAGGACCTCCCATGTTTCTGGGTCTGAATGTACGCTCAGGGTGTCTGAGTTTGCAGTGACAGTGTGTGAGTCAGCCGAAGCAGTGTCCGAGCATACGGTCAAGGTGTCAAGACGGTCTAATGACTCGTTATCATTATTTAAGCACAAAGTATTTTCTACATCATTAGACGCCGTCTCGGCCTCAACTTCATTTAAAAGACTAGACGCGATTTCAAGTAATCCATCATGTCCCCGGGGTACTGCACGCAAATTCTCGTGGGAATATTTAAGAGTTCGATTGGAAGCATCCACTATACTTTTAAGTTCATAGCGATCATTATTTAGAACTTCTGTTATCACGAATGGACCCCTAAATTTCCTATCCAATTTTGTTTGATTACGTTCACAGTTTTTGATGAACATGTAATCACCTTTAGAAAATTGTTTAACTTTTGCGCGACCACGATTGAACCTAACAGTTTCGGATTCAGCAGCTTTCTGGATGTTTGCTGATGCATCCTCCCTAACCGAATCAATATCCAAGCGAACCTCGTTGTCTTTATCAGTGCAGTTTATTTTGGACATACCCAGCGAAACGGAACGAATCCCGAACATAAGCTCTAATGGCGAATATTTGGTTACGGTAGATTTTGTACTATTTAGGGCAAGCTGAATATTTCCTAATTCGTCGCGCCACGTCTTATTAGGATCGTTTTCGACGATAGTTAAAAGGCTCTTTAAAGTACGCATCACTCGTTCAACCTGGCCATTGGCTCTACTTGCACCCGTCGCAATAAAGTGAAGTTCTATTTTAAGCTCGCCACAAAAGCTTTTAAAATCAGAACTGATGTAGCAACGACCTTGATCTGCGATTATTCTTTTTGGCGCTCCAAAAAGGTAAACTGCTTTTTGCAGTGCATATATTGCACTCTTTGCATCAACAGACGTGGTATGTTCGAGTAAAACGTACTTCGTAAAACCGTCAATAATTACTGGGCAATACTCCTTCCGATCGCTCTTCCCGTTAAGCTTTCCCGAAAAGTCAATATGAACTGTGTGCCAAGGCACAGACACTTTAGGAATCGGATGAAGCTGAACGGGCTGAGCTCCCGATGGGCCTTTAGAAGCCTTGCAAACTATGCACGAATCTATGAATTTCCGAACACATTTAGACATATCTGGAAACCAATACTTCTCATAGAGCTTGTCTAACGTTTTATCTCTACCTAAATGTTGTAATTCATTGTGAACATGATTTATGAGTGTCCAAATAAGAGATCGCGGAACTACTGGCAGCCAGGAGATCAATTTATTACGAACAATTTTCCTATAAAGGATGCCTTCTCTAACATCATATGTTTGGGCAACTGATTCAGGAAAACTGTTACTGTGGTATTTTGTGATAAGGTCTTGGATTTCAGCATCCCTTTTTTGTTCTACTGATAACCAACCTTGGTGGAGCTCAACAAATTGAACGGATTTAGTTTGCACCTTTTCAGATTCTAAGGGAGTAACCGTATCAGAATTTCGAACAGGATTTCGGGACAAAAAGTCAGCGTGTTCCATTCTGCTGCCTTCACGATAAACGATATCGAAGTCGTAAGCCTGCAAATATGCCCACCAACGATATACACGAGGAGTTAAATCCTTCTTAGACTTTGACGCCTTTAATGAATTGCAGTCCGTAACAACTACAAAATTCCTACCATAAAGATAGTGCCTGAAATGTTCTACCGCTCTAACGACAGCTAACGTCTCTAGCTCATAAGAGTGGTAGCGAGATTCCGCATCTGACGTTCGACGGCTAAAGTATTCTACAACGTGGGGAAGGTTGTCTTTCTTTTGTAAAAGGATCGCTCCGTAACCGTCCGAGCTAGCGTCTGTATGTAATTCTACAGGGAGTACCGGATCAAATATGGTAAGTACGGGTTCAGATGTAAGAATATCTATTAACCTTTTGCGTATTCTCTCATGTTCAGTAGTCCAAGTAATTCGTCCTTTTAATTTTGTAAGAGGATATAAGGGACCCACAACACGGGTGAAATCGGGGATGAATTTCCGGAAATAAGACGCTAATCCCAGGAATTGTCGGACATTCGTAGCTGACTTCGGTTCAGGAGCATCTACCAATGCTTGAATTTTCCGCGAATTGGGTCTGATCACACCAGATTGCACAGAATATCCTAAATAATCGATTTTTTGCTTCATGAATTTACATTTTTTTAGGTTTAATGAAAAGCCAGCTTCCGATAATGCGTCCAAAACATCGTCAAGACGCTGCAGACCCTTAGAGATGTCCACAGAGTGGCACAATACATCATCCATGTAGATTAATGGTTTATCTTTTAATTGACTACTGGCTTTTGTGATACATCTCTGAAAGACTGCAGGCGCTTTTCGCAAGCCAAAGGGCATAGCCAGATATTTATATTGGCCCTCATTGGTGATAAAAGCTGTTTTCTGCACTGAATCGGGATGAACAGGAATCTGGTGGAACCCAGCTGCCATATCTAACGAGGAGAAGAAATTGGCCCCAACAAGTTGATCGATTTGTTCCTCTATACGAGGCAAAGGGTAACGTTCGGGCACGGTATTGGAATTAAGCTTCCTGTAATCGACACATAATCTATCTGTATTGTCCTTCTTTTTAACAAGGACAATGGGGCTGGCAAAGGGGGAAGAACTCTCCTGAATCACTCCTGCATCTAATAATTTTTGGACCTGTTCCCTGATTATTTGTTTTTCTATAGGAGCGCGTTTAGTGGGACACCTATATGACGATATAGACGACCTTTTGCGGTTCTACTAATCTAAGTTCACATACCCCTGTCTTAACCCGTTTGGTAGGTATTCCTTCTATAAAATGATTTGCATACTTACTTAAAATTGAAATCAACATTTCTTTATCGTGCCCCTGCAGATCTGTGTCAATATGATTTAAATCTGATGTATCTAAATTGCTATTACAAAAATTAGATTGCTCTTTGGTGTATATTACTAGGTTATCATTATCAATTTTCACGCATAAGCCTAAACTAAAAGTATGCCTACCAATTATTATAGGATCTGATATATTACAATCGGGGACCACATGGAACAGCAAGCTTATTAAACGTTCATCGATTTTAACTTCGCTCTGAATTTGTGTAGTGCATTGAATGTCATTACCTCCTATATCACTAAGATAAACGATATCTTTACGCACAGTACCCAAGAGGTGATCGCAAAAACTTTCCTTTAAAAGTGAACAAGACGATCCACTATCGAATAAAAAAGGAACAAGCTCACCGGATGATGTTTCCAAAGTACCCCTAGAAGGGCGGTGCTCGCAATGATGAACCTCTTTGACCGCAGCCTTGCTTCCGTTCTTCTTGTCGGGGCAGTTAGTTGTCACATGCCCCTTTTGTCCACACGTGTAGCAGGTCACAGAAGTAATGTTCTCCGAAGTGCGTGAAGAACTCGGTGTGTCTTGAGATATAGGTCCGGAATGATCACGACGTTTTCTACATTCTGCGATGCGGTGACCCATTATTCCACAGAAGCTACATCTGCCTGAGAACCTTTCGGTGGGACGATAGCGCTTGATCTCAGGTTCGTTGATTTCTCCACCATCCGACCGACGTTTGAGAGGTACACCTCCCAGTATCCGGAATAATTGAGTGCGAGTGGTGATATTGTGAGCGTTTAACTCGCGACGTATCAAGCTGTCCTTTTGACAAAGTACTGAAATCACAAATCCAGTCACCACTTCTTCGGGCATCACGGTCTTTGGAATTCGTTCTATCAAGTTCCACAGCCGAAGTGCAGATTCTGAAGCTGTTTCTTTGGCTCCGATTTGGAATCGTAGAATGTCATCAAAGTAGTCCTGAAGTAATTTAGGTTTAGAAAACTTCGCTATAAGAGACTGCTTGACTACGCTCCAGGTCATATCTTGTAGGTTCAATTTGGTAATGCAAGATGCAGCTCGTCCTTTCAAAGCACTGGTAAGAGCCATGAGTAAGTCTATTCCATCCAGACCCCTCTTCTGAACGATGGCTTCAGTTATATTGCACCAACCGTCAATGTCGGCATCAGGGTCGTCTGGATTGAAGGGTAGCAGTTGCGTAGGATTATTAGTGTTCAAA
Organism: Lacanobia wlatinum; assembly: GCA_947578705.1. NCBI lineage: Eukaryota > Metazoa > Arthropoda > Insecta > Lepidoptera > Noctuidae > Lacanobia > Lacanobia wlatinum. The sequence continues at coordinate 14,236,323 of OX388026.1, forward strand.
GTTGGTACTTGCTGAACAGCGAGAACTCGAGATAAAAGCGTCTCCATGCTGTTGAGTAATTTCTCGGCATCCGTTTTGATCCTCTGGTCCTCAACTTGGGCCCCGTCGGATCCCACTTCTGATGAAGAGGCAGGACGGCCTGGAGGCCCTTCACCAGAACTCATCTTCTTCTAACTATGAGGGCAGGTGGGCGCGGAAAAAGGAACAAATGCTTCAGATTACAATCGACGTATTTTAATCAGTAATTCACAGGAATCACGATGTAATTAGGTAATTAGCGATTACTACTATACGAAATCAACTTAATTAAATCTTGAAATAGCGTGATGGCAAAGATTCTGAGCGATTCGTCACAAGCGTGGTGCGCGGGCGCCGTCTCGTTCAAAAGTGAGTTTCAAGATGGCCGCCCGCAATACCATCGACAATGACGCTTCGCTAGGTTGACATTGACAGTCCTGTCAACCTGACGTTTGACGTAAACGCCGTCATATCGATAATTGTATGGAAAAATATCAATATTTTGATATATCGATATTTTCTGCCCATGCCTAAAGTTTACCGCAAATACAGCAAAAGTGGCCATGGGCCTCAAACTAGGCGTAGCCTGTATCTTGGTGGCCCCATGACAGTGACAGTCTTAGTCAGCAAGACTCGGGTCTAGGCATGGGCAATATTGTTTTTCAATAGAGCAAATCTTATACATGTAGCGGTACAGAATATCGGATATTGCAGTTATATACCTAGATATTTCAATTTCGATGAATCTAGTGGAACTCGGAAGTGGTAGGTAAGGTATTATGATTGCTAGGTTTCGGTTTTTATCGATTTATATACATCATTGTTTTTTATTTGAAACTGTATGCTCGAGGAATTCCCGCGCGTATAGCAATCGCACACGGTAGAACAGTATTTCAAGTACCCGACTCGGTTTAAACTAAATATTATAGCGCGATACGGTTTTGTGTGTTGTTCTGAGACTCATACTAACATTAACGTACCTATTAGTTACGCGGTTACCTGACATATAGATTCAGTGCGATCAAACATATAGGTACTGGATATACTTATTTCACTAACCCCAAAGCCATGTCCTCAAAATTCTACGGTTCATACATTCATTCCACTTTATATCCCGAAATATTTCTATACCTGCTTCAGTTTCACTTAAACCCCAAAACGGTTACGTTATTCTTCGCATAACCGGCCATTTTCAGCAATCTGTAATTCAAATAATTATAGGAATGATTTACTATTTCAGTAATTGAAAAAAAAGGTATGGTAAAAGTTAGTCAATTCTGTAAAACAAATATTCTAAACTGACTGGAAAATAAATATGTCAAAAATTATGTTACACTATAAATTTAGATATGTAGAACCTAGTAGTAATGAGTCGTACTTCTGTTCAACACTAGTTTTGGTGCCAAGAAACTGTATTTTTTTTTTCAAGCTTGTTTTCTTTTATTTTTTATTTTATTTCTTAAAAAAACTAACAGCTAGGATACAAGTAGTTGACAGTTAGTGAAAGATGGCCAATTAAAAGTTTTCACTGACAATATTAGGGTAGCAAAAGAAACAGTAGACAGGCAAGTGAAAGTAAGAAATAGCTAGCACTCGGAGATAAATATAAAAATAATGTTTAGTAAACTTCAAAGAAGTCATTATACAGTATTTTTTTTAGTTTTGGAACACTGGTACAGAACAAGTCAAGATCATCAATACTCTGACACATCGAGTTGTATGCTCTGCTAGCTCTTATTATATATGAGTTTTGTCGGTATTTGCACCGCACAGAGGGAACATACAGATGTCGATGATTCCTGAAGGTGAAGGATGGAACACGCAGCCCAATTTTGCTAATCGGTTCAGAACAGTCGGTTGAACCATTAGCCAAATTGAATAGAAATGCCATGTCGGCAATTTTTCTCCGCTCAATTAGTGGAAGAATGTGAAACTTCCTGCAACGGCTGTGATAGCTAGGTTGGTTTTGGATCTAAACTGAATGTACCTCAAAAACTTCTTTTGAATACTTTCGATGCGATTAACGTAAGTGTTATAAATGGGATTCCATACTGGTGAGCAGTATTCGAGATCAATACGCACAATAGAGAATCTTAAGTGTTTTGATATTTTTAAAATCTGCTGATATCCTCAGGATGAAACCTAATGCCTTAGAAGCTTTTTTAATTATATTGTCGATGTGTATGTCAAAAAGAAGTTTTGAGTCAAAAGTGACACCTCAGTCTCTAATCGTATTAACTCTGGCTATTGAAGTGTTGGCTAGTTTGTAATCGTATAGAATAGGTTTAGGTTTACGAGTAAAGGTACATGTATAACATTTCGAGACGTTAAGATCCAAGCGGTTGGCCATACAATACTCTTGGAAATTGTCCAGATCGCGTTGGAGACGTTCAGCATCTTCATAAGTTCTGATTTCCCTAAGAATCTTCATGACGTCCGCGAACAAAAGAACTGTTGAGTTAGAGAAACATGAAGAGACGTCATTGATGAAGATGTTGAATAACAAGGGTCCCAAAAGCGAACCTTCTGGAATTCCTGAGGGGATTATCATAGTTCTCGATGTGTATCCATTAAGAACAACAGTTTGACATCTGTTGGCCATATAAGATGAGAACCACCTGAAGAGATTTCCACTGATACCTATAGCCGCTTACGCAGAAGTATAGCATGATCCCAGCGATCAAAACACTTACTGTAATCAGTGTAGATTACATCTACTTGTGTGCGATGAGCCATACATTCAGTCAAGTAGTCAGCACAAAGAATGAGATTGGTGGTTGTGGACCGACCTCGCAGGAAACCATGTTGGCGGTCGCTGATGCTTAGTTTAAGACAAGCATAAATTTGCTTGTGTATTATTTTTTCAAGAATTTTGGCGAAAATACATAATTTGGAAATGGGCCTATAGTTTTCTACGAGGTCTCTGGGCCCTTTTTTGTGGATCGGAGTGATTAATGCCGACTTCCAAATTGTAGGTACCTCACCTTAATTTAGGGACCGCCTGAACAGAAGTGAAAGAGGAGCAGTAAGACTTTTGGCACATTTGTGTATAAAAACTGGCGGAATATTGTCTGGTCCTGCAGATTAGGACCTTTTAGAAGTTAGGACCGCATACTGATTACATTCATACCAAAACTTTTGACTTCCTACGTGTAGTTTTGGATTTATGTAAATAGATAAAAACCGAAACCTAAAATCATAGTACGTTATCTACTACTTCCAAGTTCCACGATTCTGCCAATAGCACATTGAAATATATAACTAGATGCGATATCCGATATTTTGAACATTCTTGTAAAAACGATATTGCCCATGCCTAGTGGTAAGGGTATCTTTTTTATTTCAACGTCATTCTAACGTTTACAGATTTTACCTTTTTTCGACAAGTTTTGATATTGCATTTTAAATGATAATCAATATCTTTTTCTCAATTTCATGGAGCTGCAGCTAAAATTAAAATAAAATCTTGAAGATTTAATAGAAACGGTTACACATTTAAAATAGTTATAAGTAGGTACCTATTCCATAGAAATGAATTAATAAAGTATAAGTGCGTTTTGTTTGTACTGAAACATTTTCCCTTTTTTCAAAAACACGCGCTTCAAAAAATCATATTTAAATATAATCGAGTCGCCTGATTAATAAACTTTCTAATAAGGTATAACACATTGGCGTTTAAAAATCTACAGAATATTGTACCACCTTAGAATAATGACGCAAGAAACCTAGTACGAGTGCAAAAAGTGAGGCAACTCAACCTTAGCCTTATCCGTAAATCTGTCAAAGTTATCCTCCAGTACTCAAGGTCATGACCCGTCGAACACAGCTCGCGAGTAAATAATTGAAAATGACAGTTTATTGCGTGAAAGTATGTTATAGCACTTCAGGAAAACAATAAAAATGTGATCAAATTACATTTCACAAGTAAATATTTTCATTTTATACACTACTTTTACGTAAATCGATCATTAAAACAAAATTCTAATAACACAAGACCTGCAGTTCTGAACAAATACATTTATAAAACTATTTTATTTAATAAAAAAACATAAGTTTATCACACAGATGTTTAATTTTTCTTTTTGAAACATTATTATTATATGGACATGTTTACTCGCTAAATCTCTATCTTTAATTAAAGATAAACCTGGCAATTGTGACATGCCCTTTAAAAATGTTTGTGTTTTGTTTGATTGCTATATTTTAATCAGCAAACATATCTTGTATTGACTGCAATATCTTTTCCGCAAAAAGTTTTTTTGCTTCTCCTCTCATAACGGCATTGACGTTCCAAAGCTGCTGGAGTTTCGGGTTTAGTCTTGTAGAAGCAGAACATAGATTATAGATGGTATAGCAGGAACTTTGCTAAAGGTTCACTACCTAAAATTTTACATAAGTGTGAGTATGACTATAGTGTAAATATTTATACATGTATTTGGACAATGAATAAGTCACATTTCATTTACCTGCATAAATACTTCTTCCGAAATAATCACTTTCTCTGAAGTGCAAACTACATAACCTTGCTGTATCACTTGCCCTGAAGTTTTTAATCCGCAAAGTGCTTTCCCATTGCTTTCTGCGTTTTAAGAGGGGACTCTAGTCGGTAACTCTTGGGTCTTTTTCCATAAAAACGCATTCCGCTGTTTTCTTTCGGGATAATGCTGCTTCGTGGATAATGAAAGCGTGAGCACAGGAAGTGGACCTGGCAGAGCCCAGACGGTATAACAAAACATGAGATTGACTTCATCATGTTGACGAAGAAGCAAATATTCAATGATGTCTCTGTGATTAACGCGGTGAAAACCGGAAGTGATCACCGCATGGTAAGAGCCACATTGAATCTAAATATGAAGCTAGAAAGGTCTCAACTGATGAGGTCTACGCTCCGTGAAACGTGGTCGCTTACAATGGGCCTCATCAGAAGGCTCAAAGTCACTCAAAGGGCAATGGAGAGGGCAATGCTTGGAGTTTCCTTGCGTGATCGAATCAGGAATGATGATATCCGCAAGAGAACCAAGGTTACCGACATAGCCCGAAGGATCGCCAAACTAAAGTGGCAGTGGGCAGGGCACATTGCTCGCAGAACAGATGGTCGATGAGGCCGAAAAGTTCTGTAGTGGCGACCGCGTACTGGAAGGCGTAACGTTGGAAGGCCTCCCACAAGGTGGACCGATGACCCGGTGAGGGTCGCGGGTAGCAGATGGATGCGAGACGCCAGGACCGACCGGTCGTTGTGGCGACGCTTGGGGGAGGCCTATGTCTAGCAGTGGACGTCTTTCGGCTGATATGATGATATGATAATGAATGCTGCTAGAGCAATGATTTCATTTCCAAAAATCTAGATCGAATTAATACGTGCCTCTATTATTTTCTTTTTTCCAAAACATAATTATTTAAATAATTATGACTATCTAAAAACCTGAAAAAAACACCCCAGTTTTTACCGCCATGTTCAGACGACTATCAGACAAATTTGATAAGTTTTCAACAAAATAGAAAATAAAAGTAGCATAGATACAGTCTTCTTCTAAGTCTAAATTTAAATATATAATTTTTATAGATCAGTCCAGTTTTGAAGAAGAAAACAGCGGAATACAAAACGTCTTTTGGTCAAGGTTTTTATAGGTAAAATGAGCCTCTGCTGCAGTTGTCGCTTTCGCACTTTACTTGATAGGGCGCAGCGCGACGGCATCGGCAATAGTTTCTTCAAATAACTATTTTTCAAATTCCTCGGGACTAGAGTCCCCTCTTAACTCTATGGAGTACAGATGAACACCCCGGTTTTTACAATTTAAGGCACTGCATTGAGCAGTAGCGTAGCGAGGGGGGGCGGGGGGTGCGGCGCGCACCGGGTGACACCCGACCGCTCGTTGACTGGTTTTTCCTATCGGGTGGCACCCCTAAACCTTTGGCCTGGAACCTGTCGGGAGTAGGATGCAAAAATTTTTGAGCTCGCTTCGCTCGCTCTTGCATTTTGCACTCTGGCTTCCAGAGTTTTTCTATACATATAAATCAACAAAAAACTTAAATTTCAATATGAATGTTCACAACATACAATAAAATCCTTCCGAGATGGGGTGCAAAAATTTATATTGTCCTTCAGGTATTCTGCATTTAGGGGTGACACTCGTTCGTTGGCTTTTAGTCACGGTCGGGTGTCACCCCTTAACGAGGGACGACGACGACATAACGAAACCCGTCCGTGATGGGATGTAAGAAATTTCGAGCTCGCTTCGCTCGCTCTTACTTTCTACCTTCTCTTTTTTCTCGAGCGTTTCTGTACGTCTCAATAAAATCACTGTTTGTGTATGAAATTATCAAAAGAAAACAAAACCTTTCCGAGTTGGGGTGCATGAATTTTCGAGCTCGCTTCGCTCGCTCATGTGTTCTGTCCTCCCTCAGTTAATGAGCTTTCTTGCATCACTCCATGAAGTTGTTTCTATTTAAGTATGAATGATTAAAAGAATATAAAACCTATCCGAAGTGGGATGCGAAAATTATCGAGCTCGCTTCGCTCGCTCTTGTGTTCTCAAGAAAGTCGGGTTTAGATAATGATGAAAACAAAATTAAAATAATCTAGTTTTCGAGGTTTTTTTTGTAAGTATGATGAACATTCCTGAAATAAAATAAAAACTTGCAGCGCAAATGGCAGACCTTCCCCCCTCCCTTCTGAAAAATGGCTTGTGATTGCCGTCACCAGAACGAAAGACCAAAGCTGCAACTCATAATTATTTGGGGGGGGGGGTTCATTTGTGGGGTGACACCACATTATCCGCCCCGGGTGTCAGCCATGCTAGCTACGCTACTGGCATTGAGGTATTCTTGATAAAAAAACGAGAAGTTTGTCCTTTTTTACAAAAAATATATAGGATTTGACAGTTCTTATGTCAAAGCAAGGTACAGTCGCCTAGAGCCACCAAGCGGTATAAAAAGGCAGTTTTCCTCCCTATTCAGTCACAAAGGAACTCTTTTTATTAATTTTAGTAAAGCTTGGTCTACACGCAGCGAGTTTAACCGCTCACGGGTGGATTTACCCAACAAAAATTTCTCCGAACAAAAAATTCAAAACACATTGGAATGCCAGTAAAACTAGATACAATCATTGGAGGATACTTAGCTATAATGTACCTACATTGTGTTTACACCAACATTTTAAGTGTAGATCAGAAGATATCAGCATTCCAATAAAAAGAGGGGAGATGGTGATGACGACGATGGTATGGTACTGATTTATCTATGGATGGTGATGATTTCGTGTGTATGGTGATGACGCTATATACATGAATGTCAAATTAAAAACAACAAAATATATGAAAATTAACATTTTTAATGATTTAATTCACACTCATAATTTCGATTCCCACCAGTCTTAGACATTTTTCTCTTAAACAAGGGTCTTGAGCAGTCCGCATCCATCAGCTGCCAGCCACCTTCCATCGGCTTGGGCGTCCCCGCCATCTCCCAACTAGTACCCCAATGATGGCATCCTGTCTAGCGTGCCTGAGGGTTAGCAGCATGGAACCTCATTTCACTTCCTTCTCCTCTCCCTCCTTCACTCAAATACATAAAAAGGAACTAAATTGGAAAAGCTGTACTGCAGCAGCACTCCCTCACTCACAAAGTGCACCTCAGCAATATTCAAGGTCTGCACTCAAATCTCGCCGCAGTCCATCACCACCTTGAGACTGTGAAACCAGTGCTCTTCTTCCTTTCCGAGACGCAGATCAGATGTCCGTCAGACGTGTCGCACCTGTCCTACCCAGGGTTTACCCTGGAGCATCACTTTAAATCACGCGCGGGCGTATGTATGTACGCCCGGGACGACATCTGCTATCGGCGTCTCCGCAACCTTGAGGACTCCAGGTTCTCAACGCTATGGGTTCTAGTGGACACAGGACAAAATTGTCTACGCCTGTGTCTACCGTTCGCACAGCGGTGATTTAAAGACAACTGGGCTCACACAACACCTAAGTGAGGCGGCGGATGCGGCTCAGCAGCGGTACCCTTCTGCCCAATTGGTGTTACTGGGGGACTTCAACGTCCACCATCAGGAGTGGCTCTTCCCATACCAGTGCACAGACCATGCTGCACGAGAGACGCGACAGCTAGCTTTAGCGTTAAATCTTACACAGCTGGTCCAGGGGGCTACGAGGGTGCCGGATGTTGATTCGCACACTGCCAATTGCTTGAACCTTTTGCTGACAACAAATCCAGACCGCTACTCGGTGTCGATTTCTTCACCACTGGGTAGTTCCGACCACTGTCTGGTCCGTTTACTCCCAGCCCAATCCTAGCCCGAGAGGCACTCGGCGGATATGGCGATACAGGTCAGCAGATTGGGATGGCATGCGATCTTTCTTCGCATGTTATCCTTGGCAGCCTACTTGCTTTTCTTCGACAGACGGTACGTCGTGAGCGGACGCCGTGATGGATGATTGCGGAGGGGGATGGAGTACAACATTCCATTCACTGACGTAACAATGTCTGGCAAAGCTCGTCCATGGTTTGGTGCCGAGTGCCCGCGCTGATGCGCTTAAGCACGCAGCGTACCTAGCATGGGTCGACGCTCGTACGCACAAAGCAAATGACGTGAGTCAGAAAAAGAGAGCCTTCAACAGGGCTCCCAAGTCCTGCAAGAAGGTGCTGCGGAGGGCTCGGTTTGACCACATTAGCCGAATAGAGAACCAACTTGCTTCATACCAAGCAGATAGTAAGGTTTTTGGATCCCTGGCTAAGTCGGTCGAATCGAACTTCTGCCGCCCCTAACTACCAGCACTGCTGAGACCCGACGCTGAGGAGAAAGCGAACTTGTTTTTTTCTTTTTGAACCTACTAGAATCACGGCATCTTCATCAACTTGTTTAGATAACATCTATAGTAATTGTGATGCTGATAATAAATTGGTGTTAAGTGACTTAACGTCTGACCACTGTGGACTATTAGTTAGCTTTCCTATGCCACAAAATAAAAAGCCGCATAAAATAGTATGCAGGCCTTATACAGTTAGTCGTTGCAATAAGTTTAAACATAATATAGCTAAAAAAATTGCGCCTTCCATAGTAGAACATGAAAATCCTAATGAAATCTATGGAGCCCTTTTTGATGTTGTGCAAAAAGAGTACCAATCTACATTTAAGTCCAAAACTATAAGCGCTACCAATACTTCCGTTGGCTTCAACCAATGGGCTACTGCGGGTATTTATAAAAGTAAAGCGAGACTATACGAGTTATATGGTTTAAAAAGATATAAATTTGATACTCCTTTTCTAGAGTATGTCAGAAATTATTCTAAATTATTTAAAAAGATTTGTGCTATTGCTAAATCTAAATTCTTAAGCGAAACGATAAAAACATCGAATAATAAAGTAAAAGCTACTTGGAAAATCATTAACAATGAAACAGGCAAGTGTGTTAAACAAGATAACCAAGTAGAGATAATTGTTGATAATAAATTAGTTAGTACAGCTGCTGACGTAGCCAAGGCATTTAATGAATTTTTTGCCAACATACCTATAACTACTACTCGCTCCTTAAATTCGTCCCCGTCTAATGCTGAAAAGCTCTTACATTGTAGTGTGCCTAAATGTAGTCAATTATTTAGTTTCGAGCATGTAACGCCAAGTGACGTAGTTAATGTTTTTAATACACTTAAGTCTAAAAACACTGGCGATTACTGGGGCATTTCTATTAAGCTTTTGAGTAACATAATTGACATCGTAGCCCCGTATCTTGCCGTTACTTTTAATAAATGTGTTGATTTAGGAACTTTTCCTGACCTCATGAAGAGTAGTAAAGTCATTCCTTTGTTTAAATCAGGTAATAAGAATGACATAGGTAACTTTAGGCCTATATCCATCTTACCTGCTTTTAGTAAAATATTTGAAAAATTGATACTCAAGCAATTACTAAGTTTTTTTAACATAAATAGCCTCCTTCATAAAAATCAATATGGCTTTACAAAAGGTCGTTCGACTACAGATGCGGGTGTTGCTCTCCTTAAACACATATTTAACGCATGGGAGAACTCGCAAAATGCGATTGGAGTTTTCTGTGACCTCTCCAAAGCTTTTGATTGTGTACACCATGACACGCTATTGCGAAAGCTACGTCACTACGGTCTCCAAAATGAAGCTCTTAACGTAATAGATTCTTATTTGCATAATAGGTTCCAATGTGTAGATGTTAATGGTGCGAAGTCTTCCGGGCTGCCAGTTCAGTTAGGTGTACCCCAAGGGTCAATACTGGGTCCATTCTTGTTTCTTGTATACATAAATGACTTACCATTCTATCTAAAGGATATATGTGATGTTGTTCTCTTTGCTGATGATACTTCCCTTATTTTTAAAGTTGATAGGAATAGACACGATTTTGACGACGTAAATAGTGCACTCACCATGGTTACGAATTGGTTTACAACAAACAATCTAGTTCTAAACCCTAAGAAAACAAAATGTATAAAATTTGCCTTACCAAATGTTAAAAATCTAGGACCCAATATCTTTTTAAGTGACGAGGTGCTCGAAACTGTAGACTCAGCTGTTTTCTTGGGCATAACAGTTGATGCCAAACTTCAATGGGGCCCTCATATATCAACACTATCGGGAAAGCTTAGCTCTGCCGCCTACGCCGTCAGGAAAGTTAGACAATTTACTGACGTCGACACAGCTCGGTTAGTGTATTTTAGTTATTTCCATAGTGTTATGTCCTATGGTATGCTACTGTGGGGAAAAGCTGCTGACATACAAAATATATTTGTCCTACAAAAGCGAGCCGTACGAGCGATATACCAGCTAGGGTCCAGGGTCTCTTTAAGGGAACTTTTTAAAGAAATAGGTATTCTCACGGTTGCTTCGCAGTTCATTTTTGCCAACATAGTGTATATCAGGCAAAATATACATTTATATGCCAAAACTAGTGATATCCACAGCTTTAACACCAGAAATAAGCACAAACTACATGCTCCTTTCCACCGTCTTCGTAAGGTCCAGGGCCATTTTGTGGGGATCGGTATCCGCTTTTATAATAAGTTACCTCTTTCTTTTCTAGACTTGCCTTTTAATGCTTTTAAAGCGAAAGTGAAATCTAACCTTATTTCGAAGGCATACTATACTATAAACGATTACTTCGACGATAAAAATAGTTGGTCGCTGTGTTGAACACGAGACAATGCTAAATGTTCTTTCGTAGATTCTTTACTTGCTCAAGATGACATTGTTTATTATTCTGACCGTATAGGTCATTTTTGTTTTTTTTTTATTTTTATTTATTGACATAATCTTCTCATTAGCTTGTTTTTTTATGAGTTGTATTGCAGTATGTGATTAACTAGCGACCTCCACAAATTGATAAGTATGATTTTGTCTGAGAAACCGGCAGCAGGTTCGTCATGCTCCCTTAGACGTCGCTGCTTGCGGTAGCGTCGGGGATCGGGTTACCTCCTTCCCTCTAATATGGCGAGGCAGGTAATGGCTGATCTTTGCGTTATGCTCGTGAACGGGTGCTGCTTGTGGTGACTGGTCGTCTTGCTGTCCGTGGTTTATTATTGTTAAAATGTTAGTGTTATAATTTAACTGCGATGGTCCTAGTTTATCACTTGTGACTTTGGGTCACAGATTATGGCTAAATTGCATTGTTGAACATGTAAGCGGGCACGCCATTTATTCCTGGAGGCTCATTTTGATTAGTATTGTATGCTTGAGTTTACTTATTTAATTACCTTTATATGTAATTAGTTTTATCATTGTTTCATATGTAATTTTTGGGATTAAATGGTATGCTAGCGGACATGTGCCATCCATTTATTTAATTTAATGATGGACATCTATCGTAAAATGTTGAATAATGTTCAAGTTCTTTAAACTTAACAGACAGTTGTGTTGCTGGGGAGTTTGTTGGCCACTTCTTCTTCCCAGCTAAAACACTAGGAAGTGGTGACGGGCTGGGCGATTTGGGGGACTGTCTTCATGTAAATTTTGACGTTCAAAAAGTGCTGATTTTCAGCCTAGTTTGAATAAATGCCTTTTGATTTTGATTTTGATTTTGATTCTTTGTTTGCGGATTTTTCACGTCTGGATGGACGCGGTCCGGTGGCGCGAGACCCCCTGCTTCTCTTGATGGATGCGAGTCGAGTATGTCGAACATTCGCATTCATCAGTACGTCTACCATGACTTTTATCAACATATACTCGCTAGCGAGTGTAGTTAAAAAAAAATTGAAAACTTTTAAAAAACAAGTTTCTAATTTATTTGTTTAAGTTGTTACCTAACATCAAAGCAAATTGCAGGTAAAACTTAAGTTGACAACTAAAAAAAATAACTAGACACGCTTCTTTCGCCTTTCGTTTGAGACTGGAAAAGTGCCGATGGCTTGGAAGCAGGCTAACGTGCTGCCCGTGGCCGAGAAGGGTAGTCGAGCTGACCCAACAAATTACAAGCCTATCTCGGTAAATTCCGTACTCTGTAAGAGTATGGAACGAGTACTGAATCGTAAGCTCCTGGCGTACCTAGAAGCGAACGAAATCCTTTGTGACCGACAATATGGTTTCCGCCGAAATCGGTCAACTGGAGATCTTTTAGCGTATGCCATTCACATCCGGATTGAGGCCATCGAGAAACACGGGGAGGCACTTGCGGTCTCCCTTGACATCTCGAAGGCCTTCCACAGGGTCTGGCACGATAGCCTTATTAGTAAGGTTCCTTCCTTCGGTCTGCCCGCCGGATTGTGTGATTGGATCGCAGAGGGATCGGTCTATCCGAGTGGTCATAGATGGCTGCTCGTCTGGACTGCTGGATATTAATGCCGGGGTTCCTCAGGGGTCGGTGCTGTCGGCAACACTGTTTTTGCTGCATATTAATTATCTGCTTAAACCCGGTACCTTTGGGTATGCAGAAGACAGCACTGTTGCTGAGAGATACGTGTGACACGCACGAGCTGGTGGGTCGCAGATCCGGTTTCCGGCCGGAGACCAAATACCCGACGGTATTTGACTTTTATGCCGGTAAAAGTAAAGAGTAGCATTTTTTTCACAGACGGTGATGGTTTTGAAAGCAATTTTCATTTTATTATTAAAAATCTTTTGAGTTTGAGTATATTTGGGTTACAGTACATTGTAAAACAAGGCTATATACACCCTGTAAATGTAAAAAAAATACGATAATCGAGCATTATATATTTTTTATGCCCAAAACGTGATTTTTCGATAGCATTGTAAATCCACCCACACGCATTGCGATTAGAAGTTGCCTCGGTCAGTAGCTGATCTCTTCTAATCTACTGCCCGAGGCAACTTCGGTAGCGATTCAAGTCGCTGCGTGTGGCCTAGCAACTTTTGGAGTAATTATACAGTTAGCGTGTTAGACACGACTCACAGTATAGGAATAGGAAACCATTTTTTTTAGGATGGGGAATCATCAAATGACTCCTCCCGCTCTGGGTGGAACACTCCCTAGTGTCAGACTCTTACTGACTAAAACCCATCCGTGTTCCTCCTAATGCCCTTTTTGTTCCAGGGCCGCGGGGACTTTTTCGAACAAATTCCGCAACGCTGGGAGGCACTTTCCGTAGCGGGCCCCGTCTTCTAAGCTGACATCTCTTTGAGGTGCGCGTGAGAAATAGGAAACCAAAGTTTTGATTTCGGTTTCGTGTAAAACTTTCGGCTCTACCTAAAATTGCGTTTTTGAAATGACACAAAGAGGAGTCGAGTTTTCAGTTACGGTTTTGGTTTGAGCTGGAAATCATGTTTTGGTTGGTCACTACTGATTATATTAATGCTGAATAAGACGAAGTATCGACATGAAGTATTTTTTGTTAAGAAGCTGTTGTTTTAATTATTCTCAAATTGATTACTAGTGAATATTATTTGTGCTGAATGGAAAACCCTCTGTCGGGTATGTTTACGAAAACATGTCTCCTAGTGGTCTTAGCGTGATGATATATAGCCTATAGCCTTCCTCGATAAATGGGTTATCTAACACTGGAAGAATTTAAAATCGGACCAGTAGTTCATTAGCGCGTTCAAGCAAACAAACAAACTCTTCAGTTTTATATATTAGTATATAGATTTACAAGACTTTCGTCTTTATAATATTAATGTAGATGGAATCGTTCGGTGACGATGACGCAAAATCAATGATATTTCCCCACCCAAAAAGTGCTCAACGCGTCTAAAGAAGTTTTCACTTCAAAAACTGGCCAAGTGCGAGTCGGACTCGTGCAAAGGGTTATGAAACAATTTAATTTTTTCATGTTACTTTAACACTGCAGACTTTTTATAGGTTTTCCTGTAATCTGTAGGTTAAGAACTATTAGATCCGCATTTTTGTCTTAATTTAGGCTCAGTAGTTTCGGAGACTGACAGACAGACAGACCGACAGACACCAGAGTGATCCTATAAAAAAAAACTTATATTTCAGACAGAGTCCATTTTTTGGTTAGTATTCAAAAACTTAGAAACTAGTGTTAGTACTATGCCCCAGTATGGGGCTGTCCCATCTGTCCGCTATAGCTCTCAGGATGCTGTTGGGGCTGCCGCGTACCCGGCGCATGGTGGCAGCGCATCGCTTGCGCATGATTGCGTGAAAGCTATCAATCTCCGCCTCTGCGAACATGCCAGATGCACTACAGTAGCGCGGCAACCCCATCAACACCCTAAACGCATTATTATATTTGACTCGCAGAGCGCTGTATGCCCTTCTGCGTATAGTTGACCCACAGACTGCAATGTATAAAACGACTGACAATACGCTCTAAACAACGTAGCCTTTACGTCAGTCGAGCATTTCGCAAATCTGCGAGCCAACATATTGCAGCGGACAGCCAACGCTCTGCGCTCACGCTCAATGTCCAGGTTGTCTTTAAGGTCTTCGGAAACCCAGTGGCCCAGATACTTACTTGAAGGTTGTGACTTGCCAAGGTCTACCTGGCTGGCTGGCTGGTAGGTGGCCTTGATAAGGTTTCCGTTTCTTACGGATGTTCAGAACCCTAAAAATTAAAGACTTTACTTAAAAGTCTTAGTAGCCAGGTCATTCGATCCCAGAAAACACCCGAAATGTCAAGACTGCGGCCAGTACATAGAGATACAAAAAATATGGAGGCGACGCATAGACATATAAAGTATGGACTGGAAATACCTACAAAAAAAAGGTGCATACCTACAATTCAAAGTGGCGCATAAAACGGCTGCCAATGCTAGGGTTTTACCAATCAGGGAATACAGTGTTACTATAACGATACTATAAAAAGTATCGGTACTAATACTACATACTAGTATTACGAGTCTTACTAGACATCACGTTTGAATCAAAAGTATAATTTATATTCTTACAATCTGCAGTAACAAAACAATGAGTAAAGGCTTACTCCTTTCTGTTAATGACAGCGTTCCAAACGTCTTTTATAATGCGCACAGCAAAGGAGTGGAACTCTGCCTGCGTCTGTGTTTCCAAACGCTTACAACCCTAATCTCTTCAAAGTTAGAGTGCACAGGCTCCTTCTGGGTAAGCTCGCTCCATCGTAGACTTTGTCTCTGTCATCTCTGACCTAGACTAGAGTCAAGAGCAAAACCATCACAAATAAAAAAAAAAGACAGTTAATGTAGAGTTTTTTCTGCACAGATTTTAAAAACACTTTTACTTGAATCACTTTTGCGCTTTCGCTTATTTTATATCTGGTCTGTAGCTTCTGGTAGGTATGTGGACTAGGTTTGCCAGATACAGTCATTTCATTTCCGGGACAATTCGAGGGATAATAATTTGGTGTGTACGAAAATAGATAATAATAATAGATAGTCTTTGTAAATTGTATTTCTAGTAGTATTTTACAAACGTACCAATACACCTATTTCAAAAACGAACTTACCAGCTTCCATTGCTCATACAATGCAGATTATTTTTAAAATATTAAAACATAAATTGTGCATCGCACCTCGCTTTTACTTATTCATTAAATAAAACTTCGGTAATAATCAACATAAGTGTTTTATTCATTCAATTAACATTTGGTATGACACTTTGCACTTCATTGCACTTATATTTTTAAACAAATGCTTCTTTCGTTAATCCCGGTTCCCAATTTACATGCTGGTACCATTTGCTCAAAGTTCTTGTGTGAGTAAGCATGTATTGTAAGTTCGCCTTGTATAATTATAGGCGGGGATAAAAATGCAACGTTAATGCGAACTTTCGGATTTCTTCAGAGTATCCTTTCGTTGAAGCGCTTAAGTTTTTTCTGTTTATTGACATATTTTTCAGTTTTAATTTTTCCAGTTTGTGCAACCTGAAAAAGAGAAAAAAACTACTTCAATCCTTAAGTTATATCGAAAACGCTGCTTTGTACCCGTAGTTTAAACCTGTCTGTAGAACCTCTACAGAACAGAGAGGTTAATCCTTCATTTTTAGGAAAACTATAAAAAGGTTAATATTTTTTTCAATAAATCATTTGGTTCAAGTTGTTAAAATACGTAATTAAAAAATTAAAACAAATAACAAAATGATGTCTTATTTCCGGATCTTGAATAACCAATCATCATAAAAGTCTGGGGAGCGATCTCTCAGTGCTGTGAACAGCGAGCCGGACCTAACAAGGTCTATTCTATTTTTTATATATGGCAAACACAGCCGATGTCGACTATTCTGCCAATGTCCAAAGTATATTTGAGAAGCAAGTGTGCAATAATTTATTTTCTTTTGAGAAAACAATGTTTGCTGCAGAGACAAGTAAAAAGTTTCTTCAATCGGTACAGTGGACTACTTGTTGTGTTAGTACGGGACTGAAACAAACAAAAAAAATAAACATACATAAATATTGTTATAGTTGATTAAAACATCAAATATATATTGCATGCCACCTTGATACATATAATGGATTGGAGATATGAAGGGCTTATAATTTTATGTTATTGTGGCGGATGAAAGTCATCAGCGCCACAAGCAGGTCTGGAGAGGAAAATGTTAAAAGAGAGGGGAAATTAATTGGGAGAGGGATCTTAAGTTTAGGGAGACGACTATACAAATCAAGGGGAGGGACGTTGTTTGGGCATTCAAAAAATATGTGATCTAGAGTACCCTCTCCCAATCCGCACTCACAAAGGGACGAGTCACGTATGCGGATTTTATGGAGGAAAACGGGAGTACAGCAAAAACCTAAACGGATTCTGCAGAGAACCGATACAACAGTTTTGGAAACCTTTTTGAAACCAAAGAACCATGGTTTTGGATTTATAGTGGGTTGAACAGCATAGAAGAACCTAGCTGCCTCTCTTCCTGCTACACTCGTTCCACTGCTCTTGCCAGGCGCACCGGAGACTCAATTTTGGCAGGGCCAGCAGGTCGTAACTCTGGTGGGTATTGTGTGAGAGATCAGCCGTTACAGATGTGCACGCATCTTTAGCCAGGGCATCAACACATTCGTTACCCTTAATACCACAATGGCTAGGTATCCAAACTAGCTGAACATCCTTTCGACAGTTGGCACATGACAACAAAGATTCTTTAATTTTTAAAATAAGGTGATTGTGTAATTTGCTCTTAAAAGGGTTTTGAGCTAACGCCTGCAAACAGCTGAGGGAATCGGAAAAGAACCGCCTTCTCAATGTTGGTGTGCGATTCTATAAAGCGACAAGCTTCTAAAATAGCCACGCATTCACCAGTAAATACGGAAGACTCTTTAGGACATTTAAACTGTAGAATAATTCTAGAGCTTTGGTAATAAACCGCGGCCCCAGTGTAATTAACGTCGTTCATTTTCGAAGCATCAGTGAACCTGCGCTCGCCCACCGCCGCATTGAAGGCCGAATTAGCTGCAGAGGATTTTTTGGATATACCAATGTTGTAGAAAAATTTTGGGGTAAAGCAAATAACTTCGTAAGCGAAGTTATAAATGGGAAGTTTAGGACACTAGAAAATCGGGCACACTAAATTTTGGGATTGTCGAAACGTTTTTAAGATTAATGGAATTTCTTTATTTCTCCAATAGTTTGAGTTTCTACACAAAGCATCTAGCTCATTTAATTTTGCTATGAGAGGATGGGATGATTTGGAAATTAACCTGTAAACAAATCGGGAAGCCAGATATTGCCGTCTCAGGGCCAGAGGAGGTTCAGCGCACTCGACCTGCAATGCGTTAATGGGAGAGGACTTCATACAACCAGAGATGATCCGAAGACACTTGGACTGAACCTTATCCAGCCCCGCCAAAGCACCTTTATTGCATGGAATCAGGTGATATGTTTCATAATCTAAGACGCTACGAACTAAGGCGTTGTACACCAATTTCATGGTGTATGGGTGAGCTCCCCACCAAACACCCGCAAGGACTTTTAAAATTGAAACAACCCTTTCACATTTTTGGACCAAGAGATTTATGTGCGGTTTACCTGTTAATTTTGAGTCCAAAAGTACACCCAAAAATTTTACCTTATTAACTATAGGAATACTACGGCCTAAAATGCTCACTGATATCTGTGGAGTATGTCTTTTCCGAGAGAAAATTACCGCCGAGCTTTTGGGTGCGGAAAGCGACAGGCCATGGCTTAAAAGCCATTGGTTCAAAGAATCCAAAGAGAGGCATAGAGAAGCGGCAGCATTAACGATGGAGGACTCTGTCACATACAAAACTATGTCATCGGCATATTGCAAGATCTGGCAATTATTATTAAGGCAGGACCCAATATCGGCCGTATACAAATTGTATAACAATGGACTGAGGACAGAGCCTTGAGGGAGGCCCTTCCACGTCTGCCGCTCGTCAAATTCCTCTCCCTGTACTCTCAGGACCAATGACCGGGACACAAGGAGACCACATATGCATTGTATCATCTTAGCCGGAAGACTCAGCTGTTGCAGTTTTTGCCTGAGAACGGGAAGAAGTACGTTGTCATATGCGGAGGAGATGTCAAGGAAAGTGGCAACAACGGATTGGTTTTTAGAAAAGGCCAGACGAATATCCGTCATCAGTACACCGACACTGTCCATTGTGCTAAGCCCTTTCCTCGGCAGTAAGTTTCTCGATTCGACTATCCACTCCAGACGATTTTTAATAAGATGTTCTAGTAGTTTGGCAAGGACTGAAGATAGAGCAATTGGCCTAAGGCCATTCGGATCTTCTGGTGGTTTGCCAGGTTTCACTAAGGGAATGATAATTTGTACCTTCCACTGATCTGGTACCCACCCACGACTATAACAAAAATTTAAAATTCCCAAAAAGTAAATTTTAGCCTTTTCACCTGCACGACAGATAAATGAATATGGCACACCGTCGATGCCAGGAGCTGAGTCCTGGACATGACTAAGCACCACATTCAGTTCGTGCAAAGTGAATGGCGAATCAAGAGGATCATCTGCTAGACTAAGAAGGGGCTCATTTCTACATTCAAATGGAAGTGGAACATATGGAGGTGCAATTTTGTCGAAAAAGAGTTCAGCTGTTTCCCTAGCTATGGGTGAAGTAATTGAAGGGGAACACCCTCGCCTAAATCTGTTAATATTTTTCCAGACTGCTGAGATTGGAGTGGAAGGGGATAAGGCATTGCAGTATTTAATCCAACCCGCACGTTTCTTCTTGTGAAGAAGACGTTTGGCTCTAGCATTACACTGAAGATATGCCAAGAGGTTTTCGGTATTCATAGCCGCATTGTAACATAGCTCGGCCTCATTCCTTGCTCTTACAACCGAAGTGCATTCTGGATCCCACCATGGAGGTGAAGGGATTTTATTTTGGGCACTGTTTTTCAAAGGGAAGCAAGAATCTGCACTGGAGGTAACGGCTGAAACAAAACTCTCATAGCAGCTCTTGGCATGGTGGTGACTTGAAGTATCTGGTAAATATGAATTTAAATTTGGAAGATTGTCAATTTTGTCCTCCAGTAATGATTTAAACTTTGTCCAATCCGGTTTGGACAGGTTATATTTCAAAAGTGGAGGAGAAGCTTTTTCTAAATAAGTCTTGTTAGCCAAAGATGTAACTAAAGGGTAATGATCACTACCATGCGATAAAGTTGTAAATTCCCAGTGGGCTGATGCTGCCAGGTCAACCGAACAGAATGTAAGGTCGACACAACTCTTCTGCTGCCCTGGAGGGGTTCTACGGGTTGGACACCCATTGTTCAATATGCAGAGATCTAGATCATCCAAAATCTCCACCAGAGCAATGCCGAAGGCATCACAGCGTTCCGATCCCCATCTGTAGTGATGACAGTTAAAATCACCCATGACTAGCAATGGTCCATGGACATTAGAAAAAGTGTTTTTTAAAATAACTAATAAATCAGGGTGAGTGTGGGCAATATATATTGAAAACACTGTGATACCCTCTACCCTTGCTGCTGTTATGCTCAAATTATCCTGGAGAGAGGGCAAGGATGTGGGGGAAAAAGGGACACGATTATTGACGAGAAGAGCCGACCCTCCGTACCCATCGGATCTATCACATCTGAGGATGTTATAATGTGGCATGCGGAAGCTAAGATTAGGAGTGAGCCAAGTCTCAGCTATGGAGCAAGCCAATGGCTTGTACTTATTTAGAAGGAATATGAGGTCGTGCTTTTTATGCCACATGCTCCTCACATTCCACTGAAGGAATACTTGGCGAGACGACATTTTTGATTTGTAAGAGAAGAGAAATAAGTTGTTCGGCAACGTTGGACGGTGAATTTGAATTAGTGGAAGATGAAGAGATAATGATTGGTATTAGCTTTATTAAAAGTTCAATAACAGATACAGTATTATTTTGGGGGACATTATTATTACTTAGAGCACAGCCATTAGGCTGTGAAGGTTGGGGGACACTAACTATTTGTTGATGAGCGACTTTGTCATGGATGGGGAAAGTGGGGCATGGGTCTTGGGCTTGAGTGTGACAATTTTTCTGTGTGAAACAGGGGTTCTAGCGACGTTAGCATAATTGCTTGAAGTCACTGGAACCACTTTGCTAGCATCAGCATATGATATGCATTTTTCAGCCATAATAGTCTTGATGGCCTTCTGTCTGCCATGCTCAGGGCATGACCTGCTATTAACGAAGTGATTCCCCGAACAAAGCACACAAAAAGCCTCACTCTCAGAGATGTTGCAACCATCACCGGGGTGATCGTGGCCACATCTACTGCAGCGTGGTTTTGACCTACATACATTGGCAATATGACCAAATCTACAACATTTGCGACATTGAACAGTTGGATAGATGTATTGTTCAACTGGGAGAGACGTGTAGCAGCAGAAAATCCTCTTTGGTAAAATTTGACCGTCAAATGTTATTACACATGTCTCAGTAGGTTTCCACTCTGTTATACCTTCTCTCTGCACTTTCCTATTAATACGACGCACTTTTAAAATTTGACCACATCCTGAAGGTACCGACACATAGGTAATAGCCTCTTCTTCTGTAATATCACAGGGAACACCGGTGACAACACCCATCCTTGTGATATTGTAAGTAGGAATCGATGCTATGTAACTGTGTTTTGTCAGCAGACTGTTAACTAAGAAGGAGTTTGCATCCTGAGGGGATGTGAACTCAACAGAAACTCGATTCCTACCTACTCTATTTACTCCATCACGAACTATGTTTGCTATATTGTTTAGTATTAAAAATTTACCAAAGTTTACGGGGTGGAGTGTGGTACCTGCATTTGCCTGTGCTTCGATGCGGGAGACGTGAACTATATAGGGCGCTTTATCCATAACCGAATACCTAATACGGCCTATTTGGCTTTTTGGCTTCTTGCTTGGAGGTGACGGGGAAATAATTTCATCGTGGCCGGGACGTTTGCGTGTATTTTGCTGAGATTGAGTCACATCCATCTCAGAGACACTACATACCACTTCTGCAAACTGTGATAAAGGGTTCGGGGTAGGAGGAAAAGGAGTTAGGACAGCTGGGATGTCAGGAGGATCAGGATCGGGTGGTTTGTTCCTATCCATTTTGGATGGAACTCTGCTCAAGTACGACAAACACTACGAACCTGGTTACGGACACAAGGACAACACAAATAATTTAAAACAAGTTCCAAAAGTAACAAAAATCACACGAAAATGCTATAAAAACTCTAGACACACGTGCAACCGTAGTACACCCGTGGCGAGAATCACCGACCTAACAAGGTCACTCGAACCGATTAGAACACGTATTATACCGATGTTGTATCAGCGCAGCGAAGGAACTAGTATCGGAAAATATTACGACAACGGTACTACACTATTCCATCATGACATATTATTGTAAACAAACGAATGAAATTATGAAATTAAAAAAAGGTCTGTTGGACGAGAATAAGCCCAAATGTGAAAACTACAACCATAAATATGTGGTAGCTTAGCATTTTTTTCATCGAAAATGTATTACTGTGTAATATTGGCTGTTTTCCATCATATACGTACAATTTGAAAGATAAAATTCTCGTAATTTTCTCACAAATCACAATAAATACAAAAGTAAACACTCATCTGACAGCAGAACTACCACGAGAGTCGAGACTTGTCTGTCACATAAAATGGCGAAAACGGCACTTACCTACAACTGTCACAATGTCACAAGAAAATGTTGCCATTATGAGCAACAACTGAAATACTGTTGTCTCTTTTATCAAATACGATTACCACATTAGAAAGAATGAAACAAAACGATATTTCGCAAACTGTTTCGTATTTCACCCATATTTGAATAAGCAAAGGTAGATATAGAATATCGCGGCGCCTACATATTTTTTTTATCTCTATGGTATTTCCAGTCCATACTTTTTATATGTCTATGGCCAGTATGTACCATAGAGATAGAAAAAATGTATGTACTGACTTTATTTATCTAATTGTCTATGGTACTGACTCTGCTATTCTGTTATATCCTGTCATTGTCAACAGCAATCTAAAAGCTATAAATTGGCTAAATAAAAATTAAAGACTTATTAATAAATAAATTTGCTTCATTACCAGTGAGTAATTCGATCAAAAAGAAAAAGTCCTTTAAAGGTACGTAAATGTGCAAATAAATAATTCCTGGAGTTACTTCGGCTTAAAAACCGCAAAGATTACTCTCATGTTTTCTATTTGCATTTATATTTCTGTGAAGTGAATTCTTATCTATAAGTATTAAAATTTCTTCTTACTGTAGTTATCTGGCTTAATAATCTGATTCTAGTTTTAATCAGCGAGTCGTTGTCTTGTTCACTTGTCTCACCGTCGATGATTAGCGAAAAGCGAGTAAAGCTAGAAACTAATTACGAGTTAGCGAGCAGCGAGGAGCGAGTGTGTAGTTCCAATAGCTTAGGTGCTCGGTTATAAGCGAGTGATCTTGTGCGACGAGCGATTACTCTCACCACTCGCTCCGGCCCGCACTATAGTTAGAATTGGCCTCTGGTTGGTCTCTCGGCGTGAGTTCTGATTTCTGACCGCCAAGCGAGCATCGCTGAGTGAGTATTGACTTTGATAGCTCTTATCGCTGAGACAAACTAGTGGTGAACAGCCAGCAGCAAACTGAGTTTTTAAAACCTTTAACTAGAAAAAGTGAGAAAAGGTTGCTTATTCACTTCCTAATCTACACTAATATTATAAAGAGGAAAGATTTGTTTGTTTGTTTGAATTGAATAGGCTCCGAAACTACTGGACCGATTTGAAAAATTCTTTTAGCATTGGATAGCTACATTATCAGGGAGTAACATAGGCTATATATTATCCCCGTACTCCTACGGGAACGGGAACTACGCGGGTGAAACCGCGTGACGTCCACTAGTATATTATAATGCAGGTGCATAAATGCTGTTTCTGGTTATTTCATTAGATGAGTCATAATATGTCCTAAGATTTCCTCCAGGAACATTGTATTTTTGCAGGATAAAAAGTTACCTATGACAGTCAGCAATGAGTAGAAGACTTTTTGCAATCAGAACTTCTACTTTCAGAGATTACTTTTTTATAATATTAGTTTAGGAACACCTTGCAGATTAATGTTTTCCAAATGATTATGTGCAAAACGGCTTGAAAGTTGCAGTCAAAATATTTCAAATCTTTAATTGGACAGGGACTTGTTATACCAAGTCATTATTATTGATGTTACAAAATGCAATCTTTGTATTCAAACACTCTTCTACTTGAAACATGTCCAGGCCCGCCGTTACCGACCCCATTGCCACTTTAGTTTGGCGATCCTTCGGGCTATTTCGGTAACCTTGGTTCTCTTGCGGATATCATCAATCCTGATTCGATCATGCAAAGAAACTCCAAGCATTACCCTCTCCATTGCTCTTTGAGTGACTAAGCCTTCTGATGAGGCCCATTGTGAGTGACCACTTTTCATTTCCATAAGTCATCACTGGTAACATGCACTGGTCTTGTGACAGTGATATGTGGATCGAGAAGATACCACGCAACTTCCTGAATGCTGCCCAGGCGGGTTGGATTCGACAGTTGAACTCTTTCTCGACTTAACTGGACCATTTGTCCCAGGTAAGACGTACTTATCTGCAACTTCGAGTATAGTCTCCGATCTTGATAGGAGTGGGTGCTACATGGGTATTTACCATGATCTTGGTTTTGTCCATGTTCATTTTAAGACCCACTCTTTCAGAAGCTCTACTGAGTTCATTGAGCATTTACTGAGGTCCACCATAGTCTCAGCCATCACGACTATATCTTCAGCAATTTGAAGATTGATTGGGTGATTTACTCGCCATTGACATTAATGCCTAGCCTTCCCCAGTCCAAAAAGACATTCTCCATTGCGGCCATGAACAGTTTCGGCGAAATGACGTCTCCCTGTGTCACACACACTCCGCTGCAGGAGGATAGGTTTCGAGGTTTGATCCTGAAGTCGGACTGACATGATGGCGTTTTTTACAAACATTTCAGCACCTCGATGTACCGTTAGTCAATCTGGCACCGTTGGAGAGACTGCAGCTCAGCCCAAGTCTCGATTGATTCGAAGGCTTTCTAGTACACAAACGCTAAGCAGAGGGGCAGATTATACTCTTCGGTCTTCTGTATAACCTGCCGCAGCGTATGTATGTGGTCTACGGTGCTGAAGCTTTTTCGGAAACCGGCTTGTTCGGACCGCTGGAAGTCGTCAAACCTGCGCGCGAGACCGTCCCGCACAGCTTGTAGACTTGGCTCTGAAGTGAGACGGGCCTGTTATTCTTAAGCAGGGCATTGTCGCCCTTCTTAGAGAAGAGTACCATCACACTACTACTGCATGCCTGTGGCGTTTTCCCCTAGAGTAGACGGAATTGAACAGATCCTGAAGGCCTTAAGGAAATTTCGACCTCACCCTACGCCTCGTTGTTTTTAAACTGCTTTAGAGCCATAGCCATCCTAATCTCATACAGGCTGCATACGTTCGGGATGTCCTCGGTATAGTGCCGGGTCAATCTAGCTCTTGGGTCGTTAGCTAGATTCGTAACGGGTTTAGTCATTGACCTGTATAACTGACCATAGTAGTAGTAATAGGTAGGGTGGCTATTTATTATGACAATGACTTTGAATTTTACGTGATAAGTCGCTCGATTTGCCGCCCCCTTGGACGTGCCGCCCGCGTGCGATGCGCGCCCGCTTACAGCAGGCCTGAACATGTCATTTTGATCTAAGTTTTCTAAATTTCAACAAAATTCTAATTTCCATTAATTACCTGAAGGATTGTGTCCATTAGGATAGTCGTTGGTTGCTACAAGGATATTGATCCCATTTTTCAGGATTATTAAAATAAATTAAGTACATAAATATTGAAGCCCGAGCCGTCTAGTGAATTTAAAATTTGTTATCATTTTTGAAGAGCAACCTGAACCTTGGAACAAATCACGTATATGAAATTTACTTATTCATAGTATCTAAAAATAATGAGTGATTCATGTTACTTTTCCATTTTAGATTTCTATCAATATGGAACTTCTAGATATTATGAAAAGCTTAACTATAAAACATATACCAAATGAGAGTGAACAACAGTTGTTCAAATCTATAGCTGCAGATATAGATGATGTTCCTACAGAAATAGTCTATGCAGAGTATTCTGATAAAATAATGCTTATTGTATCTCAGTATCAGAAGATTGGGAGCATGTTAATGATACATAAAGATCAAGTTCATAGTCCTTTAGGTACTAATGACATTTATACAACAAAAGTTATTTTTGGTGCTACAGGAGAAGAGCAGCAAGTTGCAGCGAGATACTTGGCAGAAGCAATTAAAATAACAAAGCCTCTTTGTATTTTTATAAATCTAAAATCATATGACATTGAAACTGTCAAAGCTTGTAAAGATATAATATTAGATTTAAGAAGCAAAGCAGAAGAATCTTAGTATGGCTACCATAAGTGCAAAAAGGTTTAAGTCTGTACAAAAATATTATGGACAACTGGTTTTGGGACCTCCAGGTGCAGGAAAAACAACTTACTGTTGCAAAATGTCAGAACTTTTGAGGAAATTGGGAAGAAATGTTGTAGTAGTCAATTTAGATCCAGCCAATGATCTAACATCCTACAAACCAGATATTGACATCAGACAATTAATTGCTCTTGAGGAAGTGATGGATCAACACAATCTTGGTCCTAATGGAGCCCTGCTGTACTGTATGGAGTTTTTAGAAAAAAATATTGATTGGCTGCTGAATCAAATGCAAGGTGATAATTACACAAATTTTATATTTGATTTACCAGGACAGGTGGAACTGTATTGTCACCATAAAAGTTTGAGCAACATATTTTCTGTACTTGCCAACAATGGAAACATACAATTATGTGTTGTGCATTTAATAGATTCACACCACTGTTCTGATGCAGGAAAGTTTATTGCAGCTTTGATGTTGTCACTAAATGCCATGCTAAAAATTGGATTACCCCATATCAATTTATTAACAAAAGCTGATTTATTAAAAAAACATATGGATAAACTGCAATTTGGAATAGATTTCTACACTGAAGTGCTGGATTTGAATTATTTGCTGGACAGTCTAGACACGGATTCATTTACCAGTAAATATAAGAAATTAAACAGTGCATTTGTCTCCATAATTGAAGATTATAGCTTGGTTACTTTTCAATTGGTTAATTTATGTAAAGCAGATAGTTTACTAAATGTTAGAAAATTAGTGGATAAATCAAGTGGATATGTGTTTAAAGCTGAAGAAGGCAGACATATAAACAGTATGCTAGCTTGTGCTATGGGTGTCAGTGAACCAGTTGACATAGATGAACATCTTGAATAAAATGTATTTCTTTATGGACCTACTTTTGTTTTACTTACAACCTTGTTGCTATTCCACCAATTCGCACTAAGCGCTTCCAAACGTCTTTTAATAATGCGCACAGCAAAGGAGTGGAACTCTCTGCCTGCGTGTTTCCACAACCCTAATCTCTTTAAAGTTACGAGTGAACAGGCTCCTTCTGGGTAAGCTCGCTCCATCGTAGACTTTGTCTCTGTCACCTCTGACCTAGACTAGAGTCAAGAGCATAGTAAAACTTAACCGGTTCACAGTCCCATGTACCACATGTGGTCTGTGCTGATTGTTTAACTATTGTCTGCTGTGCGGACAGTGAACAGGATGGTGGTTTAACAGTTTTAGCAACATGACATAATAGGGTATTTTACTAAAAAAAACTAATTAGTCCGTCAGATAGATTTTCAAAAAATATTGGACACGTATTTTTTCTTTTTTCACTTAAGCCACATGACGTCACGCGTGTCTTCAACACGCTGTTTCGTCTTCATTTTTAGTTTAAGTGAAAAAAGAAAAAATACGTGTCCAATATTTTTTGAAAATCTATCTGACGGACTAATTAGATTTTTTCAGTAAAATACCCTATTGCAGTTGCTAGAAAGGCAAACAAAGGTAATCCATGCTAATATTATAAATGAGAGAAAAGTATAATTAACACTTTAACCGGCACGTAAGTTGGCAAAGATTTTTCGTAGTGGGGGAAGTTCGCGCATGAAAAATGATTGAAATTGCGCGAACTTCCCCCACTACGAAAATATTTACCAACTTACGTGCCGGTAATTATAACTGACTGTAACGCTGAACCGATTATGATAGATGTAGAGATAGATTGGACCTTGGAAAAGGAAAGAGGATACTTTTTTTCCCGGTAAATCTTTATTCTTTGGATATTTTTTGACTTACGCGCGGGCTGATGACGCGGAGATGCTGGCAGAAGCTAGTTCATGATAAACAACTTTCAATGAATTCGCGGATGGGTTCTAGACTGTAGTGTAATACTATATGAAAGGCGCCACGCAGATGGAACAATCTCGATCTCCGAGAATCTGCACCAAAAACTGCGCAGATATAGTATATCATTTCGGTGATTGAAAAGCTGTTGCTGACTCGGTGAAAACGTCAATTTCAAATTGCCGCAACTATATTCGTGACAATCTGAGAAGTTGGCTTTGACAGCTGATTAGGGAGGGGATAGAAGATCGCTTTACCAATAAGTGCGAAAATATGAACATTATTATTTTCGTTGTAGGGTTAACAGTTATTTATATCACTGTAAAACTAAATTATTGTTACTTTTGACAAGAAAAATAATTATTATTCAACAGGCAAAAAATTAAGAATGTCCAGAAGCATGCAAGAAAATTACAACAAACTGATTGAGGCGGAAACAGCACTTGATCAAATGCTGAGTGAGAAAAAATATGTCCAAGTAAGACTGCTTCATCACTACAACGATATTAAAGATGCTGCTCAAGTAGTCATTAATCATATAGCTAATTTAGAAGAAACCACAGTCACCGAGATTCACAAAAGATTAAAACTAAAGGAATGAAATAAAATATCTTCGTATAATAATGGAACGTTTTATTTGAAGACAAATACAACTCTTTACAATTTAAATTTCTTCCAAATTTTTTTTTGTGTTCATAAACTAAAGTAATGAACAATTTTTAAATTTCACATTGCGGGTTTACGTACGTTAGGTTCTTAAGTTATAAGTGTTTTCAAAAAGCCACGGTTCCACGTTTGCTACTTCAATTACGAAAAATGTATGTTAAACATGACAAGTATTCTAATATATTTTGATTATTATAATGTTGATATAAACGCGACCATGGTCAGCAAACAAAATTTATAAATGTAGAGTAAAAGTTATCATATTGTTGAGAATAATCTAAAACTATAGTGAATAATGGATTTAAAAGAGTTAAATAAAATCTACTTCCTCCTTGAATCAACTAGTTTTTAAAAGTATGTGATAATGTATAGCATTCAAATGGAGAATAACGAAGGAATCTTAATAATCCAATTGATTAGGTTTCGGTAACATTTAAAAAATTAACCTTTCAGAGGTGATTTTTAACATTATAACCTGAAAACATTATCTCCCATATTATAAGATTATTATTCTTCACATGCTTTTACCATTGTTATACATAATTCTTAAACAAATCAAAATACATTGAAGTTAAAATTCTAAACGCTAACATGGTGTCTATTTAATAAGCAAGCAAATATTATATAAATGTTTAAATGTATAATATAAAGTGCTTGTCGCTCAGGGCGATAGCTTGCGAATACTTAGCACTGTGAGCGTCCACGTGCAAGTTGAACGCTCGAGCTGCGGGCGGACGACGGCGGTCCGCCGCCCGGCCACGTTGTGGCGACGTTACGAAGTCAGAGGCATATACTTTGATTTGCAATTAGTTTCTTGGAACAGCGAAGTGGCTGCTGTACTGCATACAGCACTGCACTCAAGTTCTGATCATGAGTTGATTGTTCAATTCAATCAATTATTAATTATTTATGTTATTGTGGCAACATATTTTGTGTATGTTCTGGCCAGGGTTTAAAGCGTTCAAAATTGTAAAGTCTTCATTTAGTTCCATTCCCGACTGGCGTGAACTGTGCAATTACCGTTGGAAGGATCTGAATGGAATGTAAATTTACGTAACCAATTGCGACAGTTATTCCACCATTCGAGTTATTTAGTAAGACTGTCCTTATATCCTTGTTTCTCATTCCAGCTAAATTTAAGTATAACAATATAACAAATTTACAAAAATACATATAAATTGAAGAACATTCGCATGTTGAAATTCCCAAAAATGCATATAAATATATCACTAATAACAAATCTACGATTTCCTATCGAAATTATACCCTATATTAAGTGGAAGCATCAAATTGCGAATGCTCATTCAGTTTTAATAAACGTTTATCGTTAGACTTAAATCTATGAGTTTCAGACTCGTTTCAGGCAGTCCCACAGATTTTAAAGCACCAAGAATCATTCAATAAATGCACTTTTTATCCTAACATTAGTGTTCCATTTAGCAGAGTTTTGCCCTTGACTGGAACATTTAACAATTAACAGTTAGAATCACAGTTCCCACATTGATATTGCCTGGTGTACCTCTATTCATTGCAGAGATCGTCGTACACAAAGGTTATTCAGACATGTTTTATTTTTAACACAACAACACGCGCACACACATCGCCTAAACAATGACTCAAGAAATCCCAAAAACAAGTCTGAAAACATTTTGGTTTAGTCTATGTAATCAACTACAAGTGTTTTGAAACAGCTTTCTTATAACGCAATGCATTTGTGAACAGCTACAGCTTGTTTATTGACATTTCATCTTCCTTGAGACAATTATTTTGTGAGAGATTTCATAGACCAAACCATCTTAAAAGTAAAAAATTATGATTTGGTAAATTGTAAATATACTATGTGTAAATAAATAATATTGACTTAGTACTTCAAATGCCTAAAAATAAAACATTGAGTACTAAGTCATCTCACTTTTCAATAAAACATGACTTAACAATCAACAGGTCAATTTAGTAATATATAATTATATTTTAAATATCACTTGTCAAATATGGGTGCTTATCGGTCCTTATTATTTACTCTAAGAGACATTTGCTACCGCAAATAATAGAACCTAATTCCCTTTGGTCATATTATTTCTCTAGAAATATAGATCTTGCTTTTCAGTTTACATCAGTATTTATTGGTCTCATTATAGTATAATACAAAATAATCGAGCCATATTTGTCTTATTAGGGTTTATTGGGGCATAAATTGAGCCTCAATATTATGTCACTTGTCTTTAATAATATTATTAATTGAACACTTATTGTGTCAATTAAAGTAATACAAAATCAGTCTCAAAATAGGGAAGTCTTTTAGATCTTCAGGCACGTATACTTTTTATCAGGTGGATACTCACCATCCAAGCTATAACAAAACCTCCAAAATAGATTTAGTTATTATTCCGCTTAGGAATATATTATTATGCAACCTCACAAATACGTGCTAAAACAATCGCATTCCGACGTAGTTTCCCAAGAAATGTTTAAACACATTATGTATTTTGATTGTGTATTATGTATGTTATTTACCGATACGATTTTAAACCGTAATGTATTGTAAAAATGTTATTAGCATTTTTTCCTATATGAGATATAGCAAGCTTTCCTCAAAATATTTAATTAAATTTTACTGAACTATTAAAAACACAAGCCACGAAAAAACTAAACTAAATTGATTTCACATCAATCAATACTAAATAAAATAAAACTTTAACGAAATTACCTTTAAAAACGAATACTTTAGTTTGAAACTGGTGCATCACCTTGACCAATGTGTTCCTTTTCAGAATTGTGGCATTGCTCCGCCACCTAAAATATACCATCAGATTAAATAAGTCTTAAGAGTCATCTTAAATTGTCATGAGTTCAAAAAGAAATAAGTTAGGAAAGCTTGGTTGTAAATTCCATTATGTAGCTGTCGTCATTGTGCGGTTGCTGTTATTTATTCAGCAGTCACCTTAGTTTTATCAAGTGGGCCGTTAGCTTCCAACGTTTGAGCGGGATCAGACTTCTGGCTGGAGCTCTTTTTCTTTCCTTTCCCCATATTCTTCTTGGCATTTTTGACAGTCTTAATTTTCAGAGGCTGTGCACCTGTTAACAAAAGATTTCCTTGAATATAATGTGTAAAGTGATTTATTATAGAAGTAAGGTTAGTTCTTTTTCTAACACCAAACTAGGAGATTGATTGTTACCAATAAATAAACCATGTCAGAGGCCCTTGAGGCGGTTTAGAAACTCTGACACTAGGGTGTGTGGGGTCGTTAGACCTTACTGCCTACACGATAAGAAGAAGACCAATAAATAAATTAATCAGCTAATATTTTCTCTTATGCGACTCAGGCTTTTTATAGATCATTCACGGCCCATACATTTTTAGGCTAAATGTAAGTAATAAAGCATGACCGGGTTCGGCAAGTTACGTAAGTATGATTTTGTGAATTAAATTTCAGTTATGTGATTACTTCTTCCAAAACGTATAAGTATTTTGCGATTTGTGGTTTTTTCTAGTTTCCATTTATAACGTTGTAAATACAGCAAGCAGCCGAGACGGGGCAGTAGGGATAGGTAAAGTTACCTACTACCCTTAGGCCTACGCACACCGGGACAGAATGGCAGAGGATCTTGGCACCGGCCAGCGCACACTAGCCGAAGTATGCCTCGGCAGCAACTGCTGCCTGATATACATTTCAGTTATAAGTTGCGTTTGAACGAGTATTGTTGTGTCTTGAAAGTTTTTAAACTGGTACATTGGGATTTGGTGTTAATATAGATTATTGTAGAGGAAGAAGATGCACATGCTAATAGGGTTAAGGTAGGGGTAAATGTGGTGTGCATATGCTCCCGCTCGCACTGTCTCACCCCGCGGCATCCCGCCGCGGCATCCCTTAGCGCGCTTTCCAATGCAGTGTCAAAAATCTCTTTCGATGAAGCCTGTCGTTGCTTGACGTCGTCTGTCCGATCCATCGGGAGTCGGTAAGTTCAAAAGCGCGGTGCGTCGCGACGTCACCTATCAGGACCTGCACGCGCCTGCGTAGCTATTCACTCATTCATTTCGTTAGCGGCCGTACGTATATACGTACGCGCACTTGATGGAGTGAGAGTACCAGCGTCTTTTCTTCTGCTTTGTTTTTGCTTGGTTTATCAAATGTTAACCACTTAAGAGGGGACTCTAGTCGGTAACTCTTGGGCCTTTTTCCATACATACGCATTCCTCTGCTTTCTTCGTGGATAAACTGCTAGAGCAATGATTTTTTTTTTTTCCAAAAAATCTAGATCAAAATAATACGTGCCTCTATCATTTCCTTTTTTCCAAAACATAATTACGTAAAGAATTATGACAATCCAAAAACCTGAAAAAAAAAACAGCCCGTTTTTACCGCGATGTTCAGACGACTATCAAACAAATTTGCTAAGTTTTTAACAAAATAGAAAATAATAGAAGCATAGATATTTTGCACGATGGGTCGTACAAGTTGCTGGATTAGAGAGTTGAAAGGCGACAAGACACTGTCACTGGGAAGAAGGTGCTACCACGTTGGAA
This sequence comes from Lacanobia wlatinum, assembly GCA_947578705.1. NCBI lineage: Eukaryota > Metazoa > Arthropoda > Insecta > Lepidoptera > Noctuidae > Lacanobia > Lacanobia wlatinum. The sequence continues at coordinate 14,269,678 of OX388026.1, forward strand.
GTACTTAAATGAAAATACTTTTTTAACTGTAGATGGTAGCGAGTACGGTCCCTACTGAGCCAAGCCCTCTCTGTCTCGTAGCAGATAGAAAGGACTTTATGAAGGAACTGCCTATGAAGAGGAACTAATTTGTTTTGGCCCGCGAGCCTCTTTTATAAGGGTCTTTGGCGTCAGTTTCACCCCGGTTAGTGGGGGTAGAACGGTACTCGCTGCGGTTGTTTATTTATAAAATTAGAAACTATTTTCGGCGCGGATTACAAAAAGACAAATACGTCATTTTTTAATAGGTACGGACATAAAACTTTCACAAAACAAGGGATCTTTAACTATAGGGGTCGGTAATAACTTAAACAATGACAATGTGACCCAAACGTTTTTAAAGCGTCGAACTGTCCCTTACATCTGGCTGCTTTCTAAAAATATGTTGCCAACTAACGGTATTACTTAAAAACAAAACGTACCTAACTTTTAACTATAAACCTAAGACTAGTATGCGGCTGTCCTGCACAGATATAGTCTTCCTCTAAATTTTGATATATAATCTTTGTAGATCAGTCCAGTTTTGAAGAAGAAAACAGTGGAATACAAAACGTCTTTTGGTCAAGGTTTTTGTAAGTAAAATCAGACTCTGCTGCAGTTGTCGCTTTCGCATTTTACTTGATAGGGCGCAGCGCGACGGCATCGGCAATAGTTTCTTCAAATACCTATTTTTCAAATTCCTCGGGACTAGATTCCCCTCTGGACAAAACCACAGCAGCTGCACACGCAGCAATGCGCTCCGTATCACTTGCTATGTTGAAATGGCGACCAGCAGGCCGTACAAGGGCAACTCACGCCGTGGGAACACTTCGCACGAGGCCGCGCCAGGCATTGCCACGTCTGGTGCGGCCTGTCTTCAAACGGGCCGTGGGGTCGCAGCTAACCTGGGACGAAAACGGTCCTGCTGCACGGCACTGCAAAAAGAGGTCAACCGTCGAATCCGACTCGGCGACGAAAGTCTATGCCACTGCGTGTTGCCAGTGATAACGTAAGGAATCGAAACGTGGTCGCTCACAATGGGCCCCATCAGAAGGCTTAAAGTCACTCGAAGGGTAATGCTTGGAGTTTCCTGTGTGTTCGAATCAGGAATAATGATATGATGTTCGCAAAACAGTACGTCTACCATGAGTTTTATCAATGTATACTCGCTAGCGACTGTAGTTAAAAAACTGGCCAAGTGCGAGTCGGACTCGCGTGCAAAGGGTTCCGAACGAATTATTTTTTTTAACATGTTATTTTAACACTACAGACTTCTAATAGGTTGTAATCTTTAGGTAAAGATCTATTATCTCAATTTTTTTCAAAATTTTAGGCTCAGTAGGTTCGGAGATAAGGGGGGGGGGAATGGTCATTTTTTGTCTACTTTCTTGAATAAATTCTAAATCATTTATTTTAAAATTATGAAAAAAATATAATTAAAACCTTCACAGTAAGCCCTTTCATTTGATATGTCACACGATATTGTTCAAAAAACTTTTTTTTTTATTTTCTAGTTTGACCCCCAAAAGTGACCCCCATACTAAAAAAATAACAATTTACGTAACGCGTCCGTGTTTGGGTCATAGAAGTCCATATGTGTACCAAATTTCAACAGAATCGGTCCAGTGAATCCGGAGAAAACTGGCTGTGACAGACGGACAGACAGACAGACACCCGAGTGATCCTATAAGGGTTCCTTTTTTTTTCGGAACCCTAAAAAGGTATGAAAACTATTAAAAAAATAAGTTTCTAATTTATTATTTTAGTTGTTAACTAAAGTTTTACTTTCTTTACTAATCAGGTCAAAGGAGTCGAGATGTTTCTAGACTTTTCTATGCTAGAATATTCTCGATGTTTCGACACCTGGTCTGTCGGGACCGGTATGTACCCGAACTTTTCAGAAGTTTCCATATCAGAAGGTTTTAAAAATATCTGTCGGTATATAAAGATAAGATATAAGATATAATAAGATTGGTGCTGATAACCGAAATACAGGGTTTTGCCTAGTTCGGCTACAGAGGTCTAATTCTTTTGTATTGTTTAAATATAGCCTACAAATTTTGTTTAACAATGTAAAACTAATTGAAATAAACTTTTTATTATTATTATTATAAAAAAGGGCGGACCTCCGGCGACTGAGTCAGTATTGAATTGGCGATACAAGCGATAACTTCGAGAGCGATATTCAACTGCGAATTATAGTGAAGTGAAGTGTTCAGTAGTGCGATTATGTGTTTTCTGCCAAAGGACGACACGGAGGGTATCCGTACCCTTGGTCAACGCCAGCAGGAGACGGACCAGAGGCGTTTTGGTGGTGCAACGCCGCAGAGGTCGGAAGGTCAGCTACCGACCATGGAGGCCGGCCTGTCCACAGCAGCTCCGGCATCATCAGCACCAGACTTTGCTGCTCTGATGATGATACTGTAGGAGCAGGCTCGGCGACAGGAGGAACAGGCCCGTCAGTTGGAAGAACAGCTGCAGCACGACAAGGCGGAGCAGGCCTGACGACAGGAACAGGCCCGCCGACAGGAGGAACAGCTCAATCTTGACAAGGAGGAGCAGGCGCGCCGCCAGGAAGAACAGATGCTCCTCATGAAGGAACTTCACGCGTCCTTCGGGAAAGACATGAAGGAGGTGAAGGATAAGGTTGCTCAGCATGTCAACCGCTTGTCAGACGCTGAAACCAGGATCAGCAAGTTTGATGACGTCATTGGTAATGTGAAGAGTTGGGCAACCTTAAACTTTGAGATAGGATTGATACTTCCGCAGCCACTACACCTTCGCTACGTGGGTTTAAAGTGCCGTCGTTCGTCTTCTTGGTCGGCCTACAAAATACAATTTGAGGCTGTTATGAAGGCGAACGGGTGGAGTAAAGATCAGGCCATGACTGCCCTCACCCTAGGCCTGCGCGAACAGGCCTTGACTGTCCTGGAAGCTCTCGGTAAGGAAGTGACTTACGAGCAACTCCTTGAGGCGTTGGAATCTAGGTATGGCGACGCTCATCTGGAGCACGTGTTTCGTGCGCAGCTCAGGGATCGCGTGCAATGCAGTAGTGAGAACCTACAGCAATGGGCCCTTGAAGTGGAGAAGCTGGTGCGAAAAGCGTACCAGTCTGTACCTGCGCTCATTGAAGGGATCCTGGTGCAGGCATTCATCGATGGCATCCGCGACCTTGAGGTTAGGGCTGCAGTAAGGTTTGGTCACCACGGGACACTTAAGGACGCTTTGATGTATTATGTTTTCGTGCATGGGCACTGGAGGTGGAAGCTGTGCGGTAGGATCATCGTTCCCACCGCGTTAGGGGGGTCGTAGCAGCTACGGTTCGCGACCAATTTAAAGGGTACAGCCCTAGATGCTACGGGTGTGGTGGAAGGGGCCATCTTCGATCCAGTTGCCCAAAGCAGATCTTCAGAGGGTAGGGCAGCTAACAGCACCGCCCAACAACTGCAGGGAAACAAGTAAAAGCCAGAATTGCGGGGCGGGTGCTGGCTGATGTTCAAGGAACCCCAAGGATTTTGATCTCACAAACCCATGACGGGAACAGCTTTATCATAAAGGCAACGTCAACGGGACACCATGCAAGCTGACGATAGACACAGGAGCTTCTCGCACGGTTGTCAGTTCCCAACTTATAAGTCAATTCCTTGGGCACTCCGCATACAGCCAACATTGCATACAAAATTGTAACAGCCACTGGTCAGCGCATATCCGTCCGAGGAGAGAGAGAGATGGAGTTGAAGCTAGGCAACAAAATCTATCTGCATAATATTGTTTTGGCCGATACACTCGTAACGGACGATTGCATCCTGGGCTCAGACATTATGAGGAAGAAGCGTGAGATCGACTTTAATCAAGGAGTTATGAAATTTGGACGAGAGGAACTTTTCATGGAAGGGGCTTTACCTGGAAATGTGTACAGCCCAAAGAAGATTGTTCTTCCTCCGAGATCGGAAACGGTTGTACCGGTTAGTCTTCTTCGGAATTCTGGGCAGACCCACCGTTGCGTACTCGTGGAAAGGGTAGACATTGACCTTCCATGGAAAGTGGCACGAACATTGGTCAGAGCCAGACATCTCAGGGGTACGTGTGCTGAACAGGTGTTGTGACAAGAAACAGGTGATAGAAAAGGGCACACTGATGGGTACCTGCGAGGAAGTGGACTGGTTGCGTCGATGCCAATATCTATCAACTGGGACCCTCAGCAAAGATTGCACAAACGAGAGTGACCACACTTTTAGACGACAGTCGCAGCTCTCTGCCTCAAAATGAAATGGTCAAGGCGAAGAGTATGTTACTCAAGTACGCCGATGTTTTCTCTTCGAACGTTGCTGATATCGGGAAGACTGGCTTAGTTCAACACAAAATAAACACAGGAGAAGAATTGCCTATCCGTCAACGGCCAAGGAGATTACCGGTAGCACGTGAAAAGGAAGTGGAAAACCATGATTGAGGGGCCATCCCCTCAATCATGATTTCACCATTGAAGGATGGTGTTATAGAGCCTTCATCCAGTCCATGGTGTTCACCTGTAGTGCTGGTAAGAAAGAAGAACGGCAGCATGCGGTTTTGTGTTGACTATCGTCGTCTAAACGACGTATATCCTTTGCCAAGAATTGATGACACGCTGGACATGCTTACTGGAGTAAAGTGGTTTAGCACGTTAAATCTAAAAAGTGACTATTGGCAAGTAGAAATCGACCCTAAGGACAAGGAGAGAAAACTGCATTCTCGACAGGCAAGGGTCTGTGGCAATCTAAAGTTATGCCGTTTGGATTGTGTAACGATCCGGCAACGTTTGAAAGGTTGATAGAACTTGCACTAACCGGGTTAATTGGCGATGCCTGCCTTGTCTACTTGGATGACATCATCATCGTAGGCCGTACATTTGAAGAACATCTTCAAAACCTGTAGTGCTATTCTGTAACAACATTTTCGTGTCTCGACAGCGGAATCCGAGAGTATCAAATTCGTATAAACGTAAGAACTTATCTTGTGAGTTTACAGAATAGGCTAGCTGGAACGCGTGCTCATGAAGATCCACAGTGCCAACCTCAAGTTGAGTCCGAAAAAGTGTTCTCATTTCAAACGGTAAGCTAGCTTTAGGGGTATGTAGTGTCGGAAAAAGGTATCCCCGCACGGATCCAGAGAAAATCGCCGCTGTCAAAGATTGGTCAATTCCAAAAGACAAGACGCAGGTCTGAGCAATTTTGGGCTTGTGCTCCTATTATTATCGGCGATTTGTCAAGAACTTTGCAGATATAGCCAAACCCCTGCACAAGCTAACCGAGGAGAAGCGACATTTCTGTTGGGATGAAAGTTGCAACATCGCATTCCAGGAGCTAAAGGAGCGTCTGTGCAATTTTGGGGTATCCTGATACCAACAAAAAATTTTTAGTTGACACATACGCAAGTGATATAGTAATTGGCGGTGTGTTATCTCAACGGAATGGCGATCGAGAGGTTGTGATTGCGTACTTCAGCAAGTCTTTGTAGAAACCAGAGAGGAATTATTGCGTCACGAGACGGGAATTGCTTGCTGTGGTAAAGTCATTGCAACATTTTAGCAAACATCTGATGGGGAGGAAATTTCGCCTACGAACTGACCATGCTGCGCTGAAATGGCTATTGCAGTTCAAAAATCCAGAAGGACAAGTTGCGAGATGGATTGAACTACTGCAGGAATACGACTTTGTGGCCGATTCTGGAGTGGATGAAGGCCAGTGCTCCTAAGCCCACGTGATGTCTCAGCGATGAGTTTGATCACAAAAAGCTATTGGGCTCAATGGGACAGCTTAGTGATTCAGGAAGGAGTACTGTGCCGTAAATAGGAAAATGCTCGGGGTGACAGCTGTCATTTGCTTGGTTGTCCCTAAAGCTAAAGTACCGGATGTTCTACAGCTGTACCATGATGGTTGTTCAGGAGGCCACATGGGAGTTAAACGGACTCTACTAAAGATACGGGAACGGTTTTACTTGTCTATTGTCGTGACGATGTCGAGGACTGGTGTCACAAATGTATAAGTTGTGTTGTGCGGCTGTAAAAGGACCTCGCACTCGTAGCAGAGGTGCATTGAAATTGTACAATGTTGGTTCACCATGGGAAAGGATAGCTCTGGATGTTGCGGGACCGTTTCCGGAAAGTCAAAGCGGTAACAAGTATTTCATGGTTGTAATGGATTACTTCATTAAGTGGCCGGAAGTCTTCGCCATTCCAAATCAAGAAGCTTCGACAGCGGCAGATAAACTGGTTCATGAAGTCTTCTGTCGTTTTGAAGTATCCTTGGAAATTCAAAGCGATAAAAAAAAATTGGCTGAAATATGACTAAAAATGTTGAAGATGTCGGAAAAAAAATGACCTCAAAAATTCCATACACCGCGTGCGCTGCAAAAAAAATTATGACTAGCTGACCCACGCAACTTCGTACAGTCGTTCAGGCGGTACAACGTTTGCCAGGACAACTAGTTTACATTAAAAAATAACTACTATGTATGTGTACGGTACACAAAACGTATTTAATCTATACTAATATTATAAAGAGGTAAAGTTTGTGAGGTTGTAGGAGGTAATCTCTGGATCTACTGAAACGATTATGAAAATTCGTTTACCAATAGAAAGGCACGTGATTTGTGAGTGTCATAGGCTATATATTAACCCGACGAAAATACCGCCCAACGAAGTGGGCACGGGTCAGCTAGTTAATTTATAAATATGATTTTGACTAAAACATACTCAAAATTTTCCCATTCAATTAAATGAAGAAAACTACATATTCCATAAGATTTTTTTTGTGGTAAGCCCAGAATGAATGATGTCCTTTAAATAAAAACTCCAAAAGCTAATACATTTTAATATTAATATAATTTCTTGGCTCAAAACTCACCATCAGCATCGGTGTCGGGGGCAGAGGTTTCCTCATGTGGGCTGCCCTCTTCTTGCTGGTTCAAGTCATCAGGTCTCACAGTCTTTCTGCAAAACCAATCGAGATTCATCATTATATGATTTCGTCACACGCAAGTTACAGCTAGTGATATCAGCAAGAAATCACAACTATCTTCAACTTTGCTTTAATAACATTTATTATACAACGTGTTTTTTTTGATATCCCATAACTCTAGGGTATGATTGAGGCCATATCAAAGAATCAACTGGCATATGAGTTATGTTCCAATTCTTCGTTTTTTTTTTTTTTCATTTTTCATATAATTCGGCAAAGTCACGATTATTAATGTAAAACACCCTTACGTGAAATATGACAACGTCGCATTTTCTTAGCTTTAAATATGAATGATTGGTTTGAATAAAAGTGAATTACTTGTATTTATCAATGAAACTTAGATACCTAGACACATCGAGGGTCTATTTTGTACGGTAAGCAAACAAAATTAGGTAGGTGCACTTAATATTTTAGTTTCATCAAATTCAGCTTTTAGTGTTTTTAAAGGACGCAACTAAGACAACGCTAGGATGATGGATAGGATATTTTGAAATAATTTAAGCGAAAACAAACTGGCCTAAATTTTATCACTTCATTGTTTAATTAAGTTTTAGAAACTTATGAAACCTGGGACTTTTGGCAATTTGGTATAGCACTGGCTTTATTTTTCTTAACTTGTAAACTAAACTGATAATTTTTACCTGCCTATCCAAATATGTCAAAATATGTCATCGTTAGATATTGAGTTGAAAATTAATTGCGGGGATTTGACAGATTTGGGTAAGTTGATGTGTTGTGTGTGTGTTTTATGGGTTTAGGGTATGATAAATAAAACAAGTTTTGTTGAAGTAATCCATTTAATTTAAATGATTTTCAAAGTGTCCGCCATGGTATTCCAAGCACACATTTAGCCTGGTGCGAATCTGCCTATTTAAATAAACATTATTTTGGCGCATTTCATTAGCTGCTTCTTCAATTCGCCTAAGTAAATGGTCCCTTGATAAAATTTTTTTTTCATACACCTTACTTTTTAATGTACCCCACACATAAAAATCTAGTGGGGTAAGGTCTGGTGATCGCGCCGGCCACGCTATAGTCGGGCTTCCACGCCCGATCCAACGTTCTGGGTATTGTTCGTTTAGGTATTCCCGTACCTGTGTCCCATAATGGGCGGGCGCGCCATCGTGTTGGATCCACATTGTGCGAATTGTCTCCAGATCCACATCCTCAAAAAAATCTAAGAATATTAGATTGCGTAAAAACGTTAAATAATTTTCTGAGTTAAGGCGGTGCGGGATTTCTATGGGACCTATTAATTTATTATTTAAAATTCCCGCCCACATGTTGACAGAAAACTCATGTTGGTAAGAAGTTTCCCACACAGCTTGCGGATTTTCTGTTTTCCATTGATGCTGGTTTTTTGAATTAAAAACCCCAGCGCGCGTAAATTGGGCTTCGTCCATCCATAAAATTTTACTTATCATATTTGGGTCCTGAATTAAAAGTTCATTCATGCGCTGACAAAAGGCTATTCTAGAAAAGTTATCCGCGGGTAATAGGCCTTGAGCTTTGCGATAATGGTAAGGGTGGAGCCCATATCTTTTCCATAATTTCCACACTAAGTTGTGAGACACTCCAACTATTACACCGACACGTCTCGTAGATAATGTTGGATCTTCAATTATTAGGTTCATGATCCTCATTTCTTGAACCTGAGTCAAATTCAAGACTCTTTCGTGAGAAGATGATCTTAAACCATTTTCCCGAAATCGTCTACGTATCTGTAACAAGTAAAGGTGCGCTTAAAATGTGACATAGGTAAGAGTGGGAACAAAGGCAACCGGGGACTTTTTTGCCTATTTTTTTTATAAAAAAACGTTGCCCCACTCTAGGAATATCTCCTGTGTCGTGGGTGCATTTACAAACATTTAAACTCACGTACACAAACACCCAGACCCGACCCGGAACAACTACTTGTAGGTCATACAAATATTTGTTCCGTGCGGGAATCGAACCCGCGACACGCAGCGCAGCAGTCGATTGCTCAGCCACTGCGCCAACCGTGCCGGCTTCAAATTATCACGCAGCATCTCTCCTAGAACAACAATTAAATGTCATTCGTCACGTCATCATATACCTATTCAAATCGGCATTCGCCTGCACATCACATACCTATTCAACGCGACTGTTGAGCATGAGGTCCTGGGTTCGATTCCCAGGTCGAGCAGTGTTATTGGGTTTTGCCATTAAAAATTTCTGAGTAGCAGCCACCGAGTCTGGATTTGTGTCCGGTTAATGGCAATAGGCTTGCAAACCCTCGTGTCCGATACTAAATTAGTAAGTCACCAGGAGCATAGCAGAATTATTTAGGTACAATTTTTTTCGAACCTTTCAATAATATCAACAAGCGAAACCTATTATCCGGTACGGACAGACGCTGTGTATTTTGCAACTGTAACACTTCTTAAGAAGCTTCTGTAATTATTTTTATTTAAAAAAAGATCATTTCATCCTATGTATTTTACTGTGTGTACATAAATGATACAATAAATAAATAAATCATTCATTACATTTAACTGTCATGTAATAGTACATTATGATAGTGTGGTAAGTTGAAAATTACAGCCGAGGCGATATTGCTACAAGAAAGCAGAGGCTGTAATTATCAAAGCGCACGTATGTCATACGACGTTTTATAACATATTTGCGAGTAAATAAATAAAACTGTTCACGAATAAATCTTTTACTTGTTCACAAATTAGCGATGCGCGCGCATCAGTGCTTTTTTTTAAGGCAATGGCACAAAAAAAGCCAGTATTATTAATAAAGTGAATTAATAATTTTGTGTTTTTGTTACAGATAAATGGTTGTAATGTATTGTCAAAATTAATTAAATTAAAGAATTAAATGTTCATTTATTTTTAATCTCCCAAAGTTAATTTTATTCATAAAATGTTGACCACTTTTCTGACATAAAAACTCTTTGCTATGATTTAAAAAAGTACCATTCGTTTTAGACGGAGCATCTTGATTAACCGTGCGTTTTACATTACAATAACGCACAAGTACGTAATGAGATACATTACGATATTGAAATTGGTGCAATAAGAGACCCTTTACGAGCAAATGTGTTATAAAAGACGTTTTATTAAACTGTATTGCTTCATGTATGTTATTATTACTGAAAGAGACCATACTAAGGGCTAAAACGAATAAATAAACTATGTGAACTTACGTTTATGAAGGTTTGATTGTCCGGCACAGTGCGATTCGGAAATCGACGCTGGTATTACCTCATAGCTTCCATGGAATTTCCATTACAGTATCCATACACAAAATGAATATCTGCTTGATGTTCTGGCGGATAGTTGTGCCTCGGCATTGTAACTGAGTTAACACCCAAAACACTTCAACGTACAAAGTTCAACAAAAACAAATTAACAAGAAAACTTAATAAAAAACAACAATAAAATAACAGCAAAACCGTAACAATTTTACGTGGCACAGAAACTTGTAAGCGAGACGAAAGTCAGGAAACAAGTGTTAAACAAAGGGCTTGCTAAAAATAATTTCACTTTTTGCTAACGCTACGAGTTCCATGTGTGCGTTCATTGTATTCAGTACCTAACAGGTCGGTGTCGGATAAAAGAATTAGTAGGGTTGTCAATATTTATGTAGGTAATTGAGTCATAAACTAGTTGTGAAAGTGAGATTCGATCAAGACAGGTTTGATTTCGTGTTTGGTAAAATGCGTATGGATATTATAAAAAAGGACTAAGGGATCCAGGTACTTAATGTTACTCAACAATTTAACATCATACGATAGTATCTAGTTTGTGTAGCTCAACTTTAGTTATGTTTAGCCACGCAAACTAGATACTATTACTATCCTTGTAAAATGACGTCATTTCAACTTTGCACATTGGAATGAAAAACTTTTTAGTGTTTCAGAAAAGTAAACAGCTAGGATAAATACCTCATGGAAACTAACATAAACATTTTTAAATTCGTTTATTGATTTGAACCTACATAATAAATTCCAAAAAAATCTTCTTCAGTTACTTATTTGGAATATCTAAAACAGATTAGGTACATGTGATGTGGCTATCCAGGCCGTTCGTTTCGCTTAGAAGAATTAACTTAGGAAAAATCAGAAAAAGCCAATGACTCCTAATGAATGAAAGACTAAAAAATCTTACGTACATAACTACCTACGCATTATAAACTCGTAGGTGACAACCCTGATATTCCGAGCACTACACACACATAGTACTCATTGTAAACCGTCCCGTCCGAGCCCGTGACGCTACGCAGGAACCTACTCAATAGCTCTATCTTACTTACACAAAGCGACAAGCGCCAATGAGAGAGTGAAAAACCTGAGTCGTAGCAGGTGCACTTCACCGAGTTGTACTTACCTAGATACTTATCTAGGCAACTCTTGCGCGCCGCGCGCTAGGATATGTTGTGCTGTCGTAACTTTTTAATGAAATCGATATCGATTAAACCCGTACTTAATCTTCAATGTCATTAAACACTTACTTTGATTTAACGCACATAATTATTCAATGAAGATTACGAATTTTCTAGTCAAGCAAAAGTGCGAATATTACGAAGGTGGCTCAAATTAATAATAACCTCCACCCAGTACTTAATTTAAACTTTAGCCATAGGTTACAAATCTTAATTAATGATGCTAATTTGTAGTTAGTTTAGGTAGCATACCCGATCATTTTGGTGCAGTAGTAGTTCTACTAAAGCGTACAATGTGTTTCAACTAAGAATAGGATGACCTTTATAATTATTGTGACGACAATCACATTAAAAAAAAGACTGCAAATTAATTTTCAATAGTATTTATTATCGTTATTATGTTGTTAATGTTACTTTCATATTTTTAAGAGCGTGTAAGTATTAGAAAAGCGTGCATTAAATCACAATATGGCGTCAAGGTCATCCTATTCTTAGTTGAAACGCATATTAAATAAGATGTAATGTCATTTAAATTTTGCTTCGTAATTTAGATAGGTATTCAAACTACTTGAGGTTTCATAGATGTCGACAAGGTAGCTTTCCCTTCACTAGCTGCCGCCGGGAAGCTCCGATACCAACATACCTACATATTTTTTATTTGACTATTTATTTTACTACACTACTGCGAAGTTTGGCAACCTCGTAAAAGTAAAGATTCGTCATACTGGTGACAATTTTTGACCTAATTTAATTATGATTGATGATATCTCCGAAACGATGCATTTTTGGACCACCTATTCTAGGAGTTTTAGTATTATTTTAACCTACAGAATATAACCCTAGAGTTATGGGATATCAAAAAAAAACAGGTTGTATATTACTAACTTCTGCCAGCGGCTTCGTCCGCTTGAATTACGGAAATTATCCCAAGGGAACGTACTCCTAAATTGTTTATAACTTATGCCATTTATTTGAGAGAAACTTTTTTTTAAAATCATCTACATGCTATTCCTAATCGAATGACACCTCATTCATATTTTTCTGAGACTGCTGAAATTTTCGGATAGACTTTGGTATAGACTGGTAGTAGTAAGGTAAGTGTCCAACATTTTTTTTTGTTTTTGCTCTATTCTATTGTAATGACTGTTTTATACAAAATGATTTTAGAATTCTTTGTGGTATTAAGAGGGCTATTACATTTTTTCTTGGATTTGAGCGTTTGACTCGAGTTTTTATGTGTGATTATGGTTTATATATAGCCACAAATTTAAAAAAATATATGGCCAAGAAAGTTTGATTCTTTTTCTTGGGAGTGCTTTAAATAAATATTTCAATTTGTTTACGTAAATAAGTAAAAACCTTGTCTCTGCATAGGATGTTTCATAAAATTTTACTTTAGGCATCTTTTGATGCTTTGTTACATCGAATATATAATAATAATTTTACTTTGGAGTGCTTTAATCAATTTCTTATGTTTCATACAGTAATACACCAAAAATAATTCCGTAAAACAGAGTTACTGATAATTTTTCGTCCGAAATTATATTTTTTTTCTATGAAAATATAATACAAATTCAAACAAAAAGTTACTAATAACGAGGTTTACTATGTTACCTGGCTTGAAAAAAATAATTAAATTGTCTATTTAAATGTAAGACAATATTTTTTAAACAATTGTTGTATACAGCGCTAAAATCACTATAAATCTCGGGAAACGCGGGTGTAGTTTTGTTCGGGGCCAATCGCTCGATTTTGTAATAGCGCCCTTAAGATAGAAGTTAAAACAACAACACCCCGACAACATTGGATTATCTTCAAGAATGCCTTTAGAACGCACCGACCTTCTGGCTTTAGGTATTCTATGCGGTCCGTGTATGTGTGGATAAGCGCAAGTGAAAATCATACGTAAGCACAAGTGACACAGCTCAACACCCAACGTCCGAAGCAGGATTAAAGTCGATAGGGGGGAAAGCAAGGCGGTTTTAGCTAGTCAGGACGGAATGCGCGGTAATTTATGTATTTCGTTCGTATTATTAAATCAAATACATTTTTAGAAGTGTGAAATATATACGTTATAAAAACTGGTCAAGTGCGAGTCGGACTCGCAAAGGGCTCCGAACGAATTTTTTTAACATGTTTTTTTTTTATACGATAGACTTCATATAGATTTTCCTATAATCTTTAGGTAAAGATATATTATCTACATTTTTTTCAAAATTGTATGCTCAGTTTCTATGCTTTGTTTTAATAAGGGGGGGGGGGATGGTCAATTTTCGCCTGATTTCTTGAATAACTTCAAAACCATTTATTTTAATTACAAAAAAATACAATTAAAACCCTCACAGTAAGCCCTTTCATTTGATATGTCACACGATATTTTAATTTTTTTAATTTCCTAGTGTGACCCCTAAAAGTACTAAAAATTTAATCATTTATGTAACACGTGTCCGTGTTTGGGTCACTAAAGTCCACATGTGTAACTAAATTTCAACAGAATCGGTCCAGTGGATCCGGAGAAAACTGGCAGTGACAGACGGACGGACAGACAAACAGACAACCGAGTGATCCTATAAGGGTTCGGTTTTTTGTTCGGAACCCTAAAAACCTTGTAGTTTTGTTATTATTATTAAATCAAATACATATTTAAGAAATGACAAAAAAAAACCTTGTAGTTTTATTATTAAAAAAAAACTGATTACCATGATTTCGTGTTTTTAGGGATTACCTTGGATTTATTTTTTGTATAGAGGAAACTACAAGTAATCGAGTTTCAAGTGTACGATTTATTTTAAATATTATACATACTAATTATATAACTAAAGGTTAAGTAATAACGATGCAGCACGGGATAGATCATTATTCATTACGTACCGTCTCCTCGGTGCGCCCTTTAACAATAGGGTTGGGTTTTCCTATGTGAACACCTAGTATCTAAATAGTAAAAAAAAAAACAATAGTTCGGATGTCTAGTCCCTACATATTTGACTTTCGATTTTTTGTAATCACATCTCAACGGCTGTGTATAGCCGCACTGTCGTCTCGTTTATGAAAATTGTTTCGACAGATAGCGATGGTTCGCCGCAGCGAATGTGTTAAGTAATTATTGTGCCCAGAAGTACGAGCTCACGTTATAAGTTTTTACAGCTTACCCGTTGACAGTGAGTGTGGTAGACTTCACGGGCTCGTCTTGGTCGCGGCGAGAGCGGCGCGCGCGGGCAGCGGAGGGGGCGGCCCCCACCCCGCGCCCGCGCCCGCGCCCCCGAGCCCCGCGCGTGCCGCGCCAGCCGCGCCCGCCGTACGCGTTACGGGGCGGCGGCGTGTAGCCCACGTAGCTCACCTGCAACGAGTTGTAGGCGTCACTAGTGTTAACTTACCGACCTTTGAAAATAACATCAGCAGATCCTCGAATTACAGCTGGTGATTTTCGAAGCACAGTCGCGATACGTAATGGATGACCGTCCACAAACCAGCCTCGTAAAACATTTCTTAGAAGATCGAGCCATGCGGCTGCTATTATTTAGCCAAAAAATAACATTACTTGTTTTCTCCAAAGGCACACAGAAATGGAGCCAACAATCAAAGCAATACGGCCAATACCTTATAAAAATGACAAACAGATATCTAATATACTTGTTACCGAACTCCTCCGAAATTGCTCGACCGATTTTCATGAAATTTTTTGTGTATATTTGGTAGGTATGAGAATAGGTGGTAGGCTATTTTTTATTTTATTTTGCAAAACAACGTTTGCCGAGTCAGCTAGTAATTTATAAATATTTCGCTTTATTTACCTTCCTTTTGTAATTTATGTCCAATTTACCTACTGTTTCATATGAACACAGTGGTGTAGCGCTCGCTAGCGCACGCGTCTCAACATGTGACAATGGGTGTCACATGTTGCCACACGTAGTAATTCCGAAGCTAAAGTACGAACAGCAAAGATTCACAAACTATCAGGATACCAGAATTATGAAGATTTATTCCTGAGGATGAAAATATGAGACAAAGAAGTTGCGCGCCAGCTCTAAAGTATACGCAGACGAAGTCGCGGGCAGTAGCCAGTAGTTTATAAAAAGCAATTTAGAATTTTTATTTTTTTCATAATATGCTGAAGAAAAATAAGGAAAAAATACACAAACTTACTAAAATTTTTTTTTTGACTTATTATATAATATTACACTTACACATCCTCATTAGGGCATGCAAACCGGTTTCACCGAAAACCGAAAAACCGTTTTTCTGGCATATTTTTAGTGGCAAAAACCCCGTTTTTTTTTCAAATTTCCGGTTTTCCGGGTTTTTCATTATTTCCGGATGACAACATTACTACACCACGTGTCAGTCAAAACGATGCATTTGATATCAGATATTTTGTTTTGCCAAACGTTGTCAAGCGGTTCCAAGGCAAAAGACTTTTTGTTTTTTGGCGTAGTATTGGTAATTTGGTTCTTTTAATTTTAACAAGATTTTGCATTTTTGGCCTACTTCAAAAAAAGAGGGAGTTTTCAATTCGACTGTATGTTTTATTTTTTATGTAACAGTACGCGATTATTCCGCCAATTAGTAATCGATTTTTTGTTTGGTAGATCATACTTCAGAGGCTGTCCCATTAACAAATCACACAGCACAGCTGTTACAATGCCCCGTTAAAAAAAAGGATGTTCTTCAATTTTATCGCAAAAGTATATGGGACTATAGTCGGGTAAATATAGAAAAATTCAAGACTTGTCTAAGTAGTCTATCCTTCTCAGATATGTACGAGATGGACGATCCTAATGCAGCCTACAACTGTTTTAGTGAAACGTTCCAATTGTTGTACCAATTATGTTTCCCCAGCAAAATGATTACCATTAAGACTACTAAAAAACCTACTTGGGTATCACGTGGGATAAAGTTGTGTAGTAAAAACAAACGGAAGCTTTTATGGCAATATAGATTAAAACCAAGTCAAGCTAATAGAGATAAATTCAAAAGATATTCAAAATTACTCAAAAGAATTATGAATCTAACTCGGAAAGCACAAAACAATTACAAAATTAAAACATCTAATAACAAGCCTAGAACTACGTGGCAAATAATTAATAAGAGTAAGTACAATGCTCCGAAAAACTCAATTTCTTGCATCAAAATTGGAAATAAGGATATCACACACCCAAAGGACATTGCCAATGCATTTAATAATTATTTTATAGATAAAATACAACCAACAATTAACGCGGGAACAAACTCAACGTCATTAATTCTTGGCAGAGCACAGTCTATGTTTATGGCTTCGTCTACGCCTTATGATATACTAAATATTATAATGAAGCTGAAAAACACGAACAGCGTTGGCTACGATGGTATTGCCACAAAAATATTGAAAGCAGTTGCATTTGAAATATGTACTCATTTGTGTTTCATTATAAATCTTTGCATAAGTGCAGGTATATTTCCTGATGCATTAAAGATGTCTATAATGAAACCGCTATATAAGAAAGATAATCACGAATTAATGATAAATTACAGACCGATTGCGCTAATACCAGTTATGTCTAAGGTGTTCGAAAAATATATATATGGTGAAATAAATACCTATTTAGAAAAGTATAATATATTAAGTGACGAACAAAAGGGATTTCGAAAGAATAAAAGTATAAATTTGGCTATTTATGAGTTTTTATATAATGTCACACTAAATGTAGATAAGAGAACACCAGTCTGTGCCATATTCTGCGATATGACACAGGCCTTTGACTGCGTCCATTTTATATCCCTGGCAGATAAACTTGAAGCCTATGGTGTTAGAGGCAACGTTTTAGAATTAATTAAATCATATCTTCATAACCGTAAACAAGTTACAGAAATCAGTACAATAAATAAAAAAAGTAAACGTGAAGAAACTTCAAGATCAGAGGAACGCGAAGTTATGTATGGAGTACCTCAAGGCAGTGTATTGGGGCCTCCGTTGTTCACTCTGTATATAAATGACTTGCCTAAAGTAACGGAACAACCGATGACACTTTTTGCTGACGATTGTACTATGACAATAGCTTGTAATGACATAAACACATATGAACATGACATTAATAATTCACTTATATCTATTATAAATTGGTTAAATGATAATAATTTAATAATTAATTTAAAAAAGACTAACGTACTTTAGACAACGTACACAAACAATCAACAATCTGAATATTCAATTTAACAATATAAATATCAATGAAGCTGACATAACAAAATTTCTGGGATTAATAATAGATTCAAAATTGAATTGGAAACCTCAAATAGAGGCACTTAGTAAAAAATTTAGCAGTGCAGCCTACGCTCTGCAACAACTTGCTGCGGTTCTTAATACAGATGCGCTAATTACTGCTTACTATGGATTAGCCGAATCAATTCTTAGATATGGAGTCATCTTTTGGGGGAATAGCACGGACAATGAAATAGCGTTTCGGGCACAGAAAAGGTGCATTAGATCGATGTTTAGACTGCAAACAACGGAGAGCTGTAAATCTTATTTCATAGAACATAAAATATTGACATTGCCCTCATTATATATCCTGGAAACAGTAATGTTCATTAAAACTAATTCTCATTTATTTCAGCTTGTGTCTGATGCTGTCCCTAGGAATAGACGTGATAATTTCAAACTCTGTGTTCACGGCGTTAAAACCACTCTTATGCGTAAGAGCATCTTTTGCATGGCTCCGACCATTTTTAATAAATTGCCCAAATCTTGGAGAACATTAAATATATCTTCTCTTAAAAGTAAAATGAAGAGTTTACTAACTGAAAGAGCATATTATAGTATAGCAGAGTTTATGAAAGAGGACAATTTTTCTTCGCCTTTGAGATGACAATGTTGTGTGTGTATTTTTTGACATGTTATTTAGTCCAGTCATTACGTACATTCAAAAAAGAAAATGAATTTGCGCTTCTAATTTTTTAATATGTTGTAGGGGATACCTAGAAAAGCTTAACTTGAGATTGTCGACCAAGCTTTCCTAGGAGCTTTCGCCGCCATGTTGAAAAAAGGGGTAAAATTTGTTTCTCGGCAATAACTCGGCTATCCGATGAGATTTCGAAAAATTTTGTAGGACACTTTTTGTAGCTTTCTTTGTGCTCTACAATAACGCCTGAATCATTTTTAGCGTTTCATGCATCGTTATCGAGATATCGATCGATAAAGTCAAAAATTTAGGACACAATTTTTGTTTTGTGCTTTTTTTTTCTTTGGGTCTTAATAAATATGAAAAATTGTGGAATTCAAACTTGTAGAGCATATTCAGACCTACAATTTCCTTCGTGGATTTTTTTATGTTGGACAAAAATTACGATCTCCAGCGCGCCGCAAAGTCGGTCTCTCTCACTCTCGAGCGTCACTCGGCGTCACTCAGCGTCGAGCGAGCTGCTCGCTCGGTTGTGTCTGGATGTCGAATCGAATGGGAAATTGTTCAGGAAATTGATGGGATAAAAAATAAGTACATAGAGCAACAAATTAAGGATCACACAATAGTTATTTATTAAACAAATAATTTGTTTGTGCAGTAAAAAATATTATTTTTTTACAATACAAAATAAACAAAACAAAATAAACGGAAAGAAAAATATTTTTTTCTGCACTCGAGACACGAACGATGGACTTTTTTCATGTCTTTTTTCGCTTGGATGGTCCAGGCTGAAGATCTTCGTCCTCCGTAAACTCTTCGAGTTGTTGTGTCTGTTGAAACGTTGGAAACGATGCTGATTCGATGAGAGCATCGTCATCATCATCGTTACAGACATCGTCGTCATCGAATCAGCTAAAGTACTACGTACTTATTTTTTATCCCATCAATTTCCTGAACAATTTCCCATTCGATTCGACATCCAGACACAACCGAGCGAGCAGCTCGCTCGACGCTGAGTGTGGATTCACCGACTTTGCGGCGCGCTGGAGATCGTAATTTTTGTCCAACATAAATAAATCCAAGAAGGAAATTGTAGGTCTGAATATGCTCTACAAGTTTGAATTCCACAATTTTTCATATTTATTAAGACCCAAAGAAAAAAAAAGCAAAAAACAAAAATTGTGTCCTAAATTTTTGACTTTATCGATCGATATCTCGATAACGATGCATGAAACGCTAAAAATGATTCAGGCGTTATTGTAGAGCACAAGGAAAGCTACAAAAAGTGTCCTACAAAATTTTTCGAAATCTCATCGGATAGCCGAGTTATTGCCGAGAAACAAATTTTACCCCTTTTTTCAACATGGCGGCGAAAGCTCCTAGGAAAGCTTGGTCGACAATCTCAAGTTAAGCTTTTCTAGGTATCCCCTACAACATATTAAAAAATTAGAAGCGCAAATTCATTTTCTTTTATTTGCCTTTTTTTCGGACGAAATGACTGGACTAATTGTATGTATTTTTTATTTTGACATTTAATTTTATCCAAGAAATATGCTTGCTGAATTGTAATGATACCTAATCTGAATAATTTAAAAAATTAATAAGTACCTACATAATTTATAATGAATATTATCACGGTTTATGCACCATCTCTTTCTACCAATTTGTACGCCACGATATGCGGCTGAACATGTTAGAACTTTTCTGTATCTCATAATTATCTTGCATGCAATGTATCATGTACACCATGTTTAAACAAATAAAATTTTACTTACTTACTTACTACTTACTTAAATTTTTATCAAAATCGGTTTAGTGGTTTTGCTTTTAAATCAAAATATCTAGAATTCGTTTACTTGGATGAAGTATTTTGTTTATCATCCAAGTAAATGAAATTGCTTATTTTGCTTTCGTGTGACTTTCCAGTGGTGAAAAAATAAAAACTTTTTTTACAAGAAAAAAAAAACTACCAAAAACATCGACTTCCGAAATTAAAGTTATTTTATACTTTGTAGTATTTTTTTTTTTATTTGGTAGTCGGTTGTATTTTTTTATAAAAATGTTTTTTATGAAATTATTTTATTAATTATTGCGGATTTTTACCGAATGATATCAGAATCAGATGCGACAAGTAGAGTCGCGGGCACGGAATTTGAACATTTTAATTTTTTTTTCCTACGTGTTGAGAATTACGCGACAGGGCGTTCTTAAGGGGGCAAATTTTTCATTAATTTTGTGATAGGACACACCATTTTCGAGATATAAGCAAATAAAAAAATAAAAATCTTTTTGCAATCGAAGTCAAGGGGTTACCAGTGTCAGAGCGATTTCCTGCAAAAAAACGAATTGCGTATTCACGCGGTGACACGCTATTCGGCTTTTTAATCAGAAAAGCAAAATCAAATGCCGTGTGAACAGAGCATTCGGTTCTGTCGTATACGTACGGTAAAAATCAAGAGACGAAAAATCCTGTCTCAGTGTGAACGTAGCACAACTTGACGAAAATATGTCTATCGTATCCATATCGTAGAATTAGCCATTTCATTAAATGTCAACCTCAAACCTAAGCTCGACATTTACTACCCAAAAAACATATTTACGCTCATATAACAGTATAATTATGTGTTAAGAACACAATTTACCAAACTCTTAAAACACAACTAAAAAAAACAAAATATAAACCATATTATCGGCTCCATTCCATGCCTTGTTCTATTGACTTACTTCGGTTGTAAAATGTTATTGCTTTTGGTACACTGCTTTGTGAAAACAACTTTAAGCGATTCGTGTAAGGTTGAATTCGCAAAAATAGTTATTTATGATATTAGTGCGGTAAGTTGGTTTTTACAAACGAGTAGACGAAAGTCGAGGGCTTACCATAGTCACGAGTTTATAAATACCAATATCCGCACGTGTATCATACGTTTTACGACACACATTTGCGAGAAAACAGTACTTCTTGTTTTTAGATTTAAGTCGGAAAGTGGCAACAAGCTTTGCGGTATAAAAATGGCACGAATTTGAAAATTTAAGATTAGAACTACATCGTCGTCTCATCTTTTGTCTCATTTTCTCTTTAGTGCGCTTCCAAGGAGGTTCGATCATTCAGCTTTACTAACTGTTACCTTTTATTATTTTGATGACATTATATTTTTAAAACTGAACTTCAAAATACTTGAAATGAATAAGCATTAGTTTTCAATGTTCCATTTTTAATTTAGTTGAATTTGAAGTACTTACGTACTTAAAATGAATGAGCTTTAGCCTTTTGAACGCCAGAGCGTAAACACATCGGCGCCCCTTCTACGCCAAGCCACAAATTCAGTACAAAAACCTACAAAAAAAAATAGTGATTCCAACATCTTAACGAAAAGTTATCGATAACCAATGAATCCGTGCTTTTCGTTCTATATTTTTTAAATAAATATTATTCGTTGCATTGGTCTTTTATTTAACTTGACCCTATTTGGTATCATACTATCATTAAACAGCAGTTACTAAGTTCTAAGCAACCTAAAAGCAAACATTAGAACTACAAACGAATAAATCAATAATAAGGTACATCACTAATCTGGTTCGTGACGTCATCCGCCGACGTGAAGACACGTCTCTGGCGTGGCTGGCACGACTTTTGACAACTTTCTCGCATGCGAGTAGGGATGTGATCATGTGATATTGTGGTACATAAAAAATAATAATATTTTATTATTTAAAACAATTTAATCATTTTACATATAATTATTAGTCGGATTCTTCGAAACTTGGCAAACTTATGTCATCCAAGTCCTTTTGCTGTCTTACTTTTCTTATTACGTTCAGTATATTGACATATGTGACTGACCGTTTTTCTTCTGGCACTCGATCCAATTCAAAAGCGACCAGTCTTGCGAACGCCGCATTTCGTGGGTCGCTAGGTCCTGGTTGGGCAAAATCCAACGGAGGTAAATTAGAAACGTCACACCTTAATTCATTTGCGTCCCATACGCTCCGTTGATAAGTGTTTGCACTCGTTATATCTTCTGCAGAAACTTGTATTTTTATAGTTTTCTTTGTCGTTTCTTCATTTGAAGATGCCTTCCTTTTGCGACTTAGGTCACTTATTATGCTTGGTGAGGAAGGTCCAGCTATATCCTCAGGAGAAGACATAATTATCACTTTTATAAACTTAACAAACTTTTTAACTTGTCGTAACTTGTAATTACGGCAACTACCTACTTTATGATTACTCTATGATCAACACTTTTCTAGTATTCTATCTTTTTTAGTGTTGCCAACCAAAATGAAAAAAATATAATGAACGAATGAAATCACTACATAATATAATTTATGGAAAGGATCTGATGCAGATGTAAGCTAGTATGCAATAAGTTTCATTCAATTAAGATTTTCCTGAATCTGAAATTAAACTAGTTAGTAAACGAAAAAAAAAATACAAGTAAATAATCAGTCTTTTAATTGTATTATTCTCGGAATTACTAATAATATTATTTAAAAAAATAAAGCATCAGTAGTGAGTGCTAATCTCTATGGATACTGTTTTGTGCCAGCACGACCTCAGCGTCGAAACTAGTCACAGGTAATCAAAACACTTAAGGTGATAACGTCAGGGTAGCCCGCGAAATTCAAATTTTCTTTGTTTTTTTTTGTAATTTGCCGGTCAGTGTTAGGATATATATTAACCAAAATATGATTCGCGATCGTAACACGTATGCCTTTATATGATTATAACATTAGAATCTTCAAAACAACCTTCTTAACCCAATGATGGTCCGATTCATAATATTTTCATGAATCGGACTATCATTGGGCTTAAGAACTAGGAGGGTTGTATTTATGATTTTAATTCTTTAAATGCGTACGTGTTACGCTCGCGAATCATATTTTGGTTAATAAATAGACTGACATTGTCCGGCAAATTACAAAAAACGTAGAAAATTTGAATTTCGCGGGCTACAACTGAGTCTTCACCTTAATATTATACTGTAATATTGTAAATTATACAGGGTGTAACACCAACGCGAAAACGCTTACCACATACTCAGTCCATAATAATTCTGAACCCCACATAATAAATTTAAAAAAAAACAGCTTTTCCCTACAAAACTGCAAAACAACATTTATGGTCAAAATTTATGGGACAGCTGTTTTTTTTTAAATTGCTGACGACAATTTTCTGTTGTTCGGGTTGATGGACTGAGTATGTGGTAAGCGTTTTCGCATCGGTGTCCCTTACATCCTATATGACGACAGTTTTTATAATTGAGTAGATAAGTATACAAACATCATTAGTCTTAAAATATCACAATAAAGTCAACAACTCTTCAAAATTATAATACTTAAAACGGTTTTAATAATAATTATAATATGCACCTACGTAATTGTTAATTAGTCTTAAAATATCACAGCAAAATCAAAAACTCTTCAAAATTATAATAATTAAAACAAAGGTTTTTATAATATAATATTTACTTACGTAATTGGTCTTTAAATATCACAGCAAATCAACAAAACATTGGTAAATATAAAATGTAACATTGATATAAACATACAATTTTGTAATATACCTACTTAAAATAAAAATATAAAAAAGTATTGAAAAAATTGTCATTTATAAATAAAAAAATCATATGGAAAAAAATCAACACCATTATTTAAATTAACAGTGATATTTTACAAATGTACTTTTTACTACAAAAAGTACATTGGTCAATTATCACTCGAGTGATATTTTTCAAAACATGGCGCAGCACACAAATAGACCTTGCATATTTTACAAGCGTACTTTGTTTCTTTTCTTTTTTTTATAACTGCGCATTGTCTACAACGTCGGTATTTGCCCATAAGGGTCGGCATGTGATCATTGTTATTTTTCGACAGTATACGAAGTGGGTTATGACTACTGCTTATGGACTGAGGTAGTGTATTGTGACTATGAAAATTTTCTATAATTTGGCGAATAAGAGACAGATGAAATTTTGCAAAATGTAAATTTGGCATGTTATTTATTTCCTTATAACAGAAAAAAGAATTTAATACGTGCATATCAATTATGTGGAGAAACAACTTTTTATACCATTTTATGGTTTTTCTTATGCACTGTATTGAAGACAGTAACATGTCAGCCGTATCAACGCTTCCCATATTTTTGGAATAGTCCAAAACTGCTTGTGGCTTCATAACTGGTAGCCCCGTCGCTCTATCCTCTTTCAACGATGGCGCCATGATATCACTATGAATTGTTGACAAAATAAATATATCTTTTTTGTCTCGCCATTTTAGAGCTGTCATTGGAGGACAATATTTAGCTTGGATTTCACCACGCTTAATAGTATTATTAAAGCGTGGCATACCGACTCTGTTTTTTTTTACAGTACCACACGCGTATATATTATTCCTGTGCAGGTAATCCAACAATACCGGGCTAGTGTACCAGTTGTCAACATATAAATGACGGTTTGAACCGAAAAAATCCCTAATTAAAGTTGAAACAACAGCGCCTCCGACACCTAAATTACAAGGATCTATTATTTCAGCAGCTGCGCCACAGTAAACAATAAAATCTATGATAATGCCGGTTTGTACATCACACATTACAAATAACTTTATTCCAAAACGATTCCTTTTCTTTGGCAAATATTGCCTTATTGATAATCGCCCCTTGAAGGGAACGATGCTCTCGTCTATGCACAGATTTTTATAGGGTGTCATAAGCTTTTTATACTTTTCCCTAGCGTGATTAATGCAAGTGTCGACTTTTGATAATACGTTAGTCTCTTCACTATGCCGAGAAAAATGTAGCATGCTTAGAATTGTGCAAAAGCGATTTCTAGGCATTAGTTTGGAAAAAATCGGCGATGATAACAACACATCCGTACTCCAGTGCTCTTCTAAAGTCAAATGTCGATTTCGAGTCATTAACATTAATAAAGCAAAAAATATGTACAATTCTGGAATGGATACATCGTGCCACCATTGTAGGCGAGAATGCATACGAAGGTCTACGTTTAGTACAAAGCGTGAGTGAAATAAATTTGTCATATCTACAATGAACGACATAAAGTCTAAATCTAAAAATTTTTGAAATATATCGAATTCAGTAATATTTTCTGTTACTTCTAAATGGAGACCTGACGTAAACTCATCAAAGCTAGTTAATGCAGGCACGTGTGGTACTGAAGTCCACTGGTAGGACGGCTCCGTTTGTCTTCGACGGGGGTCACGGCGGGATGTTGATGCTGATGCAGATGTCGAGGCCCAATTGTTGTCAGGTGTTTCTTGAGTAGTGTGAGATGTTGAGGGCAAAACAGGTGAGTCATTGACTTGTTCTTGACGATCTGTGATAGACTGTAAACAAAAGCGAAGTGCTTATTACTATTTACGACGACAGAGGCACATAATATAATATTTAGGCTAAATTTATTTACAAATAGGTACTTATACTTGTTATAGTTATCGCTCATTACAAGCTCTCTAGTCCAACTCAATAAATAACTATTATAACATGATTAAAATAAAAATAATAAAACGTGTCAGCTGCCTCCCCACGGCTTAGGTAGCGGTTTCTGTGTTACAATAAACATATACCTACTAAAATGTACATACCTACCATATCAGATGTGTTTGAAACAAGCAATAGTTAAACTTAGTTTTTGTAATTTTTTTGAGTTGACAGTATTCATTGTTCTAAATGAAAAAAAAAATACATGCATATTCCCCTTTTTACTGTGCCTTAGGTGCCGGTTTCATATTTATTAGTGTACCTACCTATAATACTTACTTTGTATAAGTATACCTACTTTTTTTAGCTAAATTCGAAATGGAATTAAAAGAGAAAATATACAAAATAAATGTAAGTAGGTATAATAATTTGTATCGTTAAAAGTAATAGACGGAACCATTTACCTTTTTAATATTTTATATTCGCTTTTGTTTTCCTAACGCATCATTTAATATTAAACAAAAACTACGTACCTATCTATATATGAAAAGTTTGATCATAAATAAAACTTACCTCTAAATCGTCCTCGTATAGAGATATTGCTTCGGAAAATTCGTCATCCTCTTCTACATTTCCTAACACACGAAGGAGTTCTTCAGTAGTCATTTGACTGTCAGCCATTTTTAATATAGCCTCGCACAATAATAATGCTTCAAATTTTAATATTACCACCGATCATAATAATAAATGTAGTAAAGCACTAGCAGACTCCCGTAGCGCTAATGACGTCACCGCTTGACGTCCATTCCCGTCTGTGGCGTACAGGTAACTGTCTATGAGCTCTTACATAGGGATGCGCAAGAGTGGACAGTAAACTATCGATTTAAGGATATCAATTATAAGTTCTTTTCCAAATTTTTTTAAATATTATACATTAGGAATATTCAGATACGAATATTTGTCAGTAAAAAGTAATTGTCAAAGTAATAGTAAGCTACTTTCAATAAAATATTTCATAAATTTGGAATATAAGTTACCTTACCTACCCATCACTAGCTGACGTGTCTTGACGTCTGTGGCGTGGGGAAATACACAATTTTACGGATTTCGATTAGCAATATTTGACGATTGTTTTTTCTTGTGAATTCAAATAATGAATATATCTTTGTGTCAATTTACAATATTTCACTAAAGTAGTTTGAAATAATAGGAAAAAGAAACACAGAAAACTTAATTTAGTATATTTATTTTGTATTTAAAAAATGTCGTTTTCTTGACGTCTATAGACGTCGGTGGCGTGTTTGGCACGATTTCGTTAGACGTCTATAAACGTCCGTGGCGTTCAAAAGGTTAGTTAAATGTGGCGATCATTTTTAATCTGTGGTATTCGCTAGTCTCCCGCCATGAAAAGTTGAATATAATTTTGTTAATAATTAATTGAGTATTATTGAAAAACTAGCTGTGCCCGCGACTTCGTTCGCGTGGATGTCGAAGAATATCTGTTGCATAGATAAAATTTACTTTAAGTTAATACCTTGCGTATCCTGATCTGTCTCAAAATTAAGAAAATAGGAAGAGGGTACCTAATGCAGGGCACTCTATCATCTCTTCCGGTTGAAAAGCCGATTAGCCCGGGTAATCTCCTGGTACATACCTACCTCTAGGAAGGTATCAAAATCAACAAAACCGACTATCGAACGGACGGTGGTAGGTAGTCTTCAAACTACGAAACAAAGAAACTGATGAACAAAGTTGATTCTTAATTTTGTCCAGCCAGCAAAAAGAAACAGTTTCTTTGATTTTCCCTGACAATTGCAGATTACAGAACACCGATTAATTTTTACATTTTATGTTAAACAGTTCTACCGGGTTTATAGAATCGATTTACTGTGTAAGAATAATCGAATTTTTTTAATCGATATTTAGTAGGTACTGAAAGAGGAGACTTATTAAATGAGGAGCTCGTAGCTAAATATTAGCAGTCGCACGGGTCGATCTTCATGGTTTACCAACTCTTGCCTAGGTGGCTCTGTGAATAGTTGGCCATATTATTTAACATACCGCGACTTCGCCGTGTTGATCGGAAGCTGATCCGAAAATAGTTGGGAAAAGGTTAAGCATATTTTAATTAAGACAGACAATACCATTTGGCCCCAATTGGGGCTGACGTTCCTTGAGACAGTAACTCTGCCGTTTTATTGTCCTTTTCATTGAATGGCGGTTAATCAGCGGCCTAAATGATCCCCAATGCGTCAAAGTGGCGAATGGGTCCGTCATGTGACAACATTTAATGAACAGGCTGGCAGATGCTTAGGCCGTCTATGAATAGGGTAGGTGTGACGAAAATATAATTATGAATTAATTTATTTTTTGGGAATCCTAAATTCTAGTAATGCCGGGATGTCACTTAGACCGTCTCCCTAGTGGATAAAGGAAATTGAAACAAAATTACGTTTGTAATCTGTGCCTAGTTTTGCCAACTGTAGGTATAAGATAAGTGTTTTTCGCAAATCATTTCAGTTTTTTACCATGAAGCATCATCTGCCTAGCCTTTTCCCAGCTATATTGGAGTCAGCTTCCAGTCAAACGGGATTGGAGCGGCTGCCTACCAGACCTCTACAACCCTACAATACTGGGTAACACGATACTTCTTGGCAAGACTGTAGGTGTCAGATTTGTCGGCTTCTGACAATCCGTAAAGACTGCCTGAGATCTCTTCTCGGTAGGTATGTTAAAATGGTCACCCATCCACAGACTGACCTTGGCAAGCGTTGCTTAACCTTGAAAATCGACCCGGGCGGCTATTATATTGTGGTACGTAGGAATCTCGGTATGTTAAAATGGTCACCCATCCACAGACTGACCTTGGCAAGCGTTGCTTAACATTGAAGATAGACCCGGACGGCTATTATATTCCGTGGTACGTAGGAATCTCGGTATGTTAAAATGGTCACCCATCCACAGACTGACCTTAGCAAGCGTTGCTTAACCTTGAAGATCGACCCGGGCGGCTATTATATGCCGAGGTACGTAGGAATCTCGGTATGTTAAAATGGTCACCCATCCACAGACCGATCTCGGAAAGCGTAGCTAATTCTTGAAGACTCGTGCAACTCATCATCTGCCTAACCTTTTCCCAACTATATTGGGGTCGGCTTCCAGTCAAACCAGATTTAGCTGAATACCAGTATTTTACGTGAAGCGGCTGCCTAACAGACCTCCACAACCCATTATTTGGGTAACACGGTAGTTCTTGGCAAGACTGGAGCCAGATTTACTGGCTTGTAACGACTGCCAAAGATCTTCAAACGACAGTCGGGACCAACGGCTTAACGTGCTTTCCGAGGCACGGAGGAAACTCGGTATGTTATGATGGTCTCCCATCTACATACCAACCTTGGCAAGGGTTGCTTAACCCTGAAGATCGACCCGTGCGGCTGATATAGATTAACTATGTCGATTCGAATCACAATAAAATTCATGAATCACTACTCTTCTATTTTTTCTTTTTCGGTCAAACATATCGTTATCACCTTCTAATTAGCTACATAGCATAGGTATCCAAACTTTATTTGTCAGACATTGACCAATCTGCTGATAACACCGCAATTCAGAAAAATGCGTCATCAGTACATCGCCATCAATCGACAATGTAGTTGAACTGTCAAAATATAGGTTAAAACTTAGAAGCTCACATGTTACGATAAATGAAACGATATGACTAAATGTTATTTTTTTTCCTTTGGTATTAAGAGTTTCACAAAATAATAATATACGCATTCATTCATGAAACAGTTCTAAACTGTTACTATTTAATTAATCTCAATAGATGGCGGTGCATGTATGTGCTTCACGTAATGAAACTTTAAACGAAACTTTTAAATACAAATATCTTTTGATAGAGTGAACCGATTGCGATGAAACAAAAACTAAGTTATACCTCCAGTTACGTACAATTTTAATGCGTGAAAGTCATCTACGATATTTTTGTACTTTTGACGTGATGCCTGCACATCCAAACAGATAAACAGACAAACAGACAAAAATTCCAAAAATGATGGAAATGGTTTCTGTAAGTTACCCTTTATCTCCCTAGCTATTTCTTTTTTTATTATTTTGAATGTACAAAAACGACTCTTCAATAGATTTATTATATGTATAGATATAAGTAAGCATTGGAAAGTATACTGCGCTTTATTTCACCTCCTAGCTTCTGAACTTTTCTTATTCTCGTATTGTGAAACTCCATGGTGGAAATCCTTGCATATATTTTTAAGAAATTAAAAAAAAAGGATACGCACGGCACGTAAGAACCACTTTACCGCAAGTAGGTACTTAGGTGAGAGTACCTATTTTACCGCACGTTCCATTGTGTGGTGCGTAATTTTTAACTTTCGAACAATGTATACCGGCTTCGTAAATGCATTTTTAGAGCAAATGTGTTGTAAAATTGTTTATAGTATAACTACGCACAACTCACACTTGATACATGTCAGTTTTTGAAGACAGGGGGGCTCTACTCTCTAACGAAATCCGTAGTTTCGGGCTTAGTTGCGGGCGGGCATTTTCTACTCCGTATAACCTAACCACTGAGAACTAATGATAACACGCTTTGACAGTTACTGTGAAATCGTGTTGTCATTCATTCTCAGTTCGGGTTCGGGACTAATCGTAAGTCTGTAGGTGATACGGAGTAGAATACGCCCGTCCGCAACTAAGCCCGAAACTACGGATTTCGTTAGAGAGTAGCCCCCCTGTTTCGAGTGTTGCATTTGTTCGAGACTGTGCATCTTGGGTTTTTTATATATCAATGCCCCCATACTAAAAAAATAATAATTTACGTAACGCGTCCGTGTTTGGGTCACCATATGTGTACCAAATTTCAACAGAATCGGTCCAGTGGATTCGGAGAAAACTGGCTGTGACAGACGGACAAACAGACAGACAGACACCCGAGTGATCTTATAAGGGTTGAGTTTTTTGTTCGGAACCCTAAAAATCGGTCCATGCGTTTGGAGAGCTTCGATGCCACACACAACACACACAATCAGACATCGACGTCAATCTTATAACAAACCCCTCCTTTTGCGTCCGGGGTTAAGAACATAGATTGTTGTCTCACTCACCTGTGGGTACCTAGCGGTGCGCGCGGGGTAGCTGCCGCCGCCCCACTGGCCCACCACGACGCCGGCGATCTCCAAGCGAGCGCCGCGCCCGCGCCCGCGCGCCCAGCCGCCCAGTGAGCTGCCCACCACGCCCGCCACCAGTGGCAGCGGCGGCATTGCAAACTCCACCTCCAGCCCCTCAAGGATCGCTTTGCGCATGCGCTCCACCTGTACACGCACGATCAATCCAATAGCCAATAAAATATCGGCTAGCTTTTCACTCACTGAGTCCGGGTGCTTTTCCGGACTGGTTTTCAAACCAGAAAAGCACCCCACACCATATTAAATTCGCTGAATGTTATAGATTCTATAGCATTCAGCGATCGTGTACAGTCCGCACCACGCAAGTTTGCCTCTCTGAAGTACGTCGCAATGAGGGCTCCTGTTTTTGTACTCACCAGTTGGCGCCACTGTCGAGTAAGGTTCTTAATCATAGCATTAAAGTTGTTATTACGCGCATGTGAACAAAGTTAGAAGGAAAATAAAATCAAAACAAATAAGTAAATAAACTCGCGTAAATAGCCAACAGTGAAATTTGACATTTAAAACCTCATGCTACACTAGCGCCTCTAGCGGCGAATACAAAGGCTCATTGACTGCGCAGATGTAACGCTTTCTACGCATATGAAATTATATGAACAAAAAAAGACATCCCGGTATCTTCATTAGTTTTGTAGAAATTGCCTCCATAGGTAACTAACTTGACATCAACATTTAACGTGTTTATTTTGACAAAATCATATGTCACGGAAATTTAGAGACCGATACAAAAGGCGAAACCATATTAAATACATTGGATAAGTTCTGTGATGAGAAAGAGATTCCCTTGAAAAATATTATATCAGTTGCTACGGATGGCGCTCCGGCTATGACAGGGTGCCATAAAGGCATCATAGCGTACTTAAAAAATAAAATCCCAGATGTCCTTGCTGTACATTGCGTTATTCATAGACAACATTTGGTTGCTAGAAACTTAAGTGAACGATTATTTGAATCGCTGCAATGTCATCAAAGCAGTCAATAAAATCCGTAACAGCAGCTCTTTGAATGATAGATTATTTTATCAGCTTTGTGTTACTAATGACGAAGATTTCAACCGTTTGTTGTTTCATACTGAAGTTCGTTGGCTATCAAGAGGCAATTGTCTGACTCGATTTTACAACCTGTTTGACTCTGAGTTCCTGGAAGCTAAAGATACAGAATGGCGCAACAAGCTCATTACATCAAAGAATGATATAGCTTACATGACAGACCTGTATAAATTGTTCAACGACATGAATCTCCAACTGCAAGGCGATGAACTAAATTTAATTAAAACAAAAAATGTTTATGCTGCTTTCGCATCCAAACTACTTCTACACAAAAAGAATATGGGCGTGAGTTTCATCGCATTGAGACGTGAGTTTCACAGTTTTCCGAATTTATCAGTATCCTGCAATAACGATGACTTGTTTGCCTACTGCCAACATTTGGAAAACCTCCACATTGACTTCACCGAACGATACCAGGACATTTTGAACTTGGAAATACCAGACTGGGTGTTGGATCCGTTTTCAAATGTCAACACAGCAATGTCACCTCAGCTGGAAGAAGAACTTATAGAATTGACAACAAACGAGGAAATAAAAATCAAGTTCAAAAATGGCTACCAAGCATTTTGCCTACAAAAACCGATCCCGCAAGTGTACCCAGGATTGTAGTCAATCGTTCAACGATTCTTGATAGCATTCCCATCGTCATATTTGTGTGAACGTGCATTTAGTGTTGTGACAACGCTACATACTAAAAAGAGAAATCGTTTGCGTGTTACCAAACGTGGCGACTTGCGGCTGTTCTTGAGTAAATTGGAACCTGATATCAACAAACTTATTAAACAGCATCAGATTCATTCTTCACATTAGTTTTTATATAAGAATCGATTATGTTTGTTTTATTTTGAATAAAAGATACTCTGTCTGAATACTATAAAGTTACGTTTCAATAATCATTCTCATTGGCAGACGTAGCCCGTAAGAGTTAACTTGAGACCTGTAGTGCTATTCTGTAACAACATTTTCGTATCTCGACAGTGAAATCCTAGGTGAGTTTCAAATTAAGACCTTTATGTTGTATGCAATAAAGCTCATTTTGTGAGTTTTATCACTCGGGTGAAGCTCGATATCGAAATAGTTGTTTACAGAATAGACTAGCTGAGCGCCGTTGTATTGCGTTGTATTGTAGGCGCTCAGCTAGTCTATTCTGTACAACATAAAGGTCTTGTCTTTGAACTTGATTTTTATTTCCTCGTTTGTTGTCAATTCTATAAGTTCTTCTTCCAGCTGAGGTGACATTGCTGTGTTAACATTTGAAAACGGATCCAACACCCAGTCTGGTATTTCCAAGTTCAAAATGTCCTGGTATCGTTCGGTGAAGTCAATGCGGAGGTTTTCCAAATGTTGGCAGTAGGCAAACAAGTCATCGTTATTGCAGGATACTGATAAATTCGGAAAACTGTGAAACTCACGTCTCAACGCGATGAAACTCACGCCCATATTCTTTTTGTATGTTTTTAGGACGTTGTTGAAACTGCCCCGTTTCTGTAGCGCATCGGAAATGTTTGCTCAGAACCGAACTGATGGCTTCCATGCAATAATTCGTAAAAAAGTCGCATCACTGATGCGTAGAACGCGGGACAGTGACAATAGCATCCTGAAAACAGTTGTAGAGAGTCCTTACTCACCTTTTCTGAGGCACTATGTGGGGAGAATGGTCAGGTAGCTTATTTCTCACTTTATCGTTCTCTGCACATCCTGCCTTGGACACCTACTTTGTGGTTTGTTTTTTATCCTTGTTTATTTACTACTAACACTAGTTTTAAGATATTTTACTAACAAAATGAGCTATATTGTTGTCCGAAATTGAAAAATAAATTAAATTGAAATAAAAAAAAATATCGTCATTTTTTACATAATTTTTATGGATATGACATTTGTGAAAAGGGAATATTTAAATCTTGTTCGGTGTTGTTATTTGCTATTTAAAATTATTCATTGATTTCATCTTATTTAACGTTTCAGCAATCATCAAAGTAGGAGTTACCAATAAGTGAAATAGATCTCCTACTTTGATGATTGCTGACGCAAATAAGTTGACAACTCGATATTTTTTTTTTCGAGTGGTTACGCTATTTGATATCTCTATTATTGCTGAAACTACAGGGAATTTCATTGGTTTTATGTCACCATCTGAAAGATGACATAAAATAACCTATAATACCAACCACACTTCTCCCTTTTGGTTATTATCCAACTAGCGACCCGCCCCGGCTTCGCACGGGTGCAAATGTTTAATTAGCCTAAACTAACAAAGTGAACGTCTAATTACCAGAATCAAAAATATTGTGGATCAGGATGAAATAAAAAGTGAATAAACAACCGTCAACGACGTCTGCTCTCAGGTGTCTACCAGTTCGGGACATCACTACCTCCGTTTTAATTATTTGGTTGCGCGACTTACTTTAATTTTGAGAAATCTCCTAAGATATTCATCCAAATTAAATGGTGTGAACGGCAATTTTGCTTTAAATTAAACACTCAAGATGACTAACATATTTATTAAGGATTTGTACGATATTGGTGAAAACACCTCCGCAAATGAAGCAGTATATCAAATTTGAATATCATAAAAAAGGTTATTGTGAATCAACCATAAAAGATAGACATATGCTATCGCGGACTTTTTCGTAGGTATTAATGTGTTATCTAAAACTGTAGTACATCGTTTTGTTCTATCATCAATAGTTTTCGCAGCGCAAGCGTTGTAAAGAATTTTTTAGATATTTTTTTTCCGACCTCTTCGGTAATAATCTTCATATATCAGCCAATTTACACAAATCCTTGACAAATTTTATACCAAAACCTTCCTCGAAAACCACTCTATCCGTTAAACAAATCCGTCGCGTAGTTTTAAAGATCTAAGCATACATAGGGACAGACAGACAGCGGGAAGCGACTTTGTTTTATACTATGTAGTGATTCACAGTCACCTAAAATAAGGTGAAATCTTTAAATGGCCGTCCTGTAAAATTGACATTTTAGACTTGTCAAGTTATTCACTCCAGGCACGAATATAATCGTAACACTTTTATACGTGATTGCACCTACGCGGTCGTCACTAAAACCTAACTTCAGAGAGGCAAACTTGCGTGGTGCGGACTGTAGTTTCTTTCCTACCAATAAAACTACTTTCGAAATTCTCTCCCATGCTTATGATTTTTCCAAGGCACTAGCCTATCCTGATAAAACATTTTCTATGCAAAAAATATATGTAAAAGAATGACAACTCAAATCAACACACTTTCGCATTGATGCCATTTTAATCGAACTGTATGAAGCCTGACCTTCACCACCGTGTCCAGGTGGTTATCGCAGAGCTGAGCGAGGTGCTTGCAGTGGTTCGCGCGGTGCAGGTTGCGCTGCAGCAGCTTGCCGTCGAAGTACAGCCACGGCGCCGCCACGAGCCACGGCACGGGCGCGCCGCACGCGTCGTTAGCCAGCAGCGCCGCCTCCGCGCCCGCCATCACCAGTGCGCCCAGTTGTACGCCGCGAGAGTTTATACCGTTCACCTAAAATATTTATTACATTATTCGCTTTACATTACAAAGGTGATCAATAAGTACCGACTCACATAAAAAGCGGTGAGATGCCGCAAAGCAATTACTTCGGGCATACCTAAGTAACTGTTCGGATGAGGCTGCCTGTATTTGCGATGCGGCGTCACAACACTTTCATGTTTGTCGGCACTAAAGGTATAAAATTATAGAACGTTACTGACACTTTTCACACTTACGGTCATTTCTTGCAAATGTAGTGCATTCATGAGATCATTTGAGAAAGCTGTAGCCAAAAATGCATCCAACTCCTGACGCCTCAAAATTTGAATTTGAGATGTCATAATAAACCTGTAATTTTTTTATTAAATTTAAAATACAAAGTTTGAAAGAAATACATAAAGAAAATTGGTTTACTTGCGGCAATTATGACGTATAGTGTATACTATTCAAAATTTAACTGTTCTTAAAAGAGAATGTCTGTATTATGGGATAGAAATAGAACTGGTGCCGAGTTCTTGGCTGGCGAAACTTCTGAAAGAAGAAATGAACAATGGCTTCCACAATGCGCGATTTTAATGATACACCAATTAGAACAGCAGGGCCAGCGTAATTTCTAACACCAAAATATCCAGAAACATGAATTTGGAACTTACGGACGTTAGCAAATACCATGTTAAGTTGCTAGCAAAAAGTGCATATTACATACCTATGTATGACATGTGAGCTATATAGTTAGCAGTACATGCATGTACCCGCCGACATTTGTTCAAGCATAATCAAAATCTATACCAATGAATAAGTAAGTTTGTCTTACCTTAACACAGTTGCTAAAATAAGCAAATGTTGAGGCACATAAGATGTATTTAACATCAATGGAGTATCCGAGCGCATGCAAGAGAGGAATGCTCTCATGCGGCGACATTTATCATCTTGGGCAGTTCTGTAACAAGTTCAATAAAAACCATATTAATTCCTATTCAGTAGTTATGTGTTGTCATAATGCAGAAGGGCTCAACTTTTTTTTTGTTCTCCAGTGACATGAAATTCATAAAATTATCTGTGCAGATTCATCCCTATGGAAGCTAGACTAATGATGAGCAAAATACCTAAAGATATAAGCTCACCCGAACCAAAGCCTTTGCACTGTCGGTACAGGCCAATCTAGAACGATTCCCGGTACAGTTTCAGGACTCTTCCCAGGGTTCACGCGGGAATATATCCATTCTGATATTTGAACAGTACAAGGGCGATCGATATTCACAGAACTTGTAGCCTCCTCTAAAAAAAAACACAATAACCATCAACCATCAATTTGTTCACAATACATATTATAAACTTGCACTATTAAAATCTTAAGTTTACCTTTGGCTTTTTGTGCCATAAAGCGGTGATGATGCATGTTATACAAAATAGCATACACATTTTGTCTGACAGGTCTAAAGAAATGATGTATAGAAGGTATTTCACGGTGATTGTCATCCTCCATTAGTACAGGCAGAGTAACTTGACGATGCGTTAAGATCGATAACATTTGAGGATGCATGAGACCGCGTGCGTGTCGCTCGGCACACGTGCGTAATACTTCAGCTGGAGCCGGGGGGCAATTATCTTCGTTTGGTACCTGCTTCAAATACGGGCGTCCCTATAAACATACAACAGATGATTATATATACGATGTGTCAACCATTTAATTAATTTATTTATTTAGTACATAAGACAAGTGTTGAGTAGCATTCATACTTTGTATTGTATGGATTTATACATAAACACACATTAAACTCAACTTTGTGGAGCACAAGGTTGTTATTGTTTTAAATGTGCACTATACCAAATTAGGGAAACTTAGAAAATCAAATAAATAATAATCAAAAACAGTGGCGGTACCTTCATATAAGCCCAAAAGCCTTACTAAAATGCTCGATAGAGAATCAATATCAAACCCGAACTATTTAAAAGTTCGCGCGCTTAATTCTTATCAAAATGACACAAAGTATCTACTTATACCACACTGCACATCGCGATTGTTCGCGCGCAGAGTTCCGCATTTGCAGCATCTACATATAGCTATCTCGCTTACACGTACCGGCTTTTGCCGGGCTTTCAAATACTATCTCTGTCACTTTCGCACTTATAGCGATGTGCCGTATAACGAGTTAGAAACTTGTGCGTCTACAAATCGAATCAATAAGGACGGCTTAAGCCGTGCATGCGTATGAAGTTGCACGCGTATGCGTGACCTTGTCACCTTGCCAACTCTGCAGTGTTGCCGTTTTAGCGACGTTGTGAGATCTTGGAGATTTTTAACGAGTTTGGAGACTTTTTTTAAGATTTAGCGATTAAGATTTAACAATAAAAACTAGCGACTTTTTAAAATAATTAAATTAAATATTCAAGCAATATCTTAAAAATAAAAAATTTGCGACGTCTAGCTAGATTTTTCATATACCTGGCGACTTTTTTTGCCTAAATGACAACACTGCAACTCTGCGTAAGTAGTTCTCGACACCCGAGTGTAACTCACTTCAGTTTCATTTGCTGAGTGGGAAAAGTTATGTTGTTAAAGTTTTTTGTGTGTTTTCTTAGATTTTCTCAGTGATACAATTGTTTTGGTGACTTACCTACAAGAATGGAGGTAATTGTACCTTGTGAGGATTTAAAATGCGTTCAAGTTTTGATTGGCGAAGATAAGGTAAAATCTTTAAACTTTGCTCAGAAAAAACAGTTAATTTCTTCATTAAAACCGACGCCTTATCAGTGTATTTTTCAGACTAGTCAATCGCATAAACAAAAATTTAATAGATCAGTGTATATAACTAGTTGGATTGTTGGCTGTTCGCACACTAATAAGTTGTATTGCTGGTGCTGCATATTTTTTTCGAATGAAGATTCCGTTTGGAATACATCTGGTTATAATGATTTAAATAACATATCTGGCGCCATTAAAAGGCACGCAAATTCCCATAAACACCTGTGTGCAATGGTTTCTTTCGGTAATTTTGGTAAACAACGAATTGAGACATCAGTTTATGAGAAAATTGCGATGATACATACGTAGGTACCTACATACTCAGTCGAAAACTGAAACTGAAACCCTAGGCACGCCACTGTGAAAAAAATATAATTAAAACTCTCACAGTAACCCTTTCATTAGATATGTCACACAATATTATTCAAAAAACGTTTTCTTTTAATTTTCTAGTTTAACCCCCATACTAAAAATTAAATAATTTACGTAACACGTCCGTGTTTGGGTCACAGAAGTTCATATGTGTACCAAATTTCAACAGAATCGGTCCAGTAGATCCAGAGAAAAATGGCTGTGGCAGACGGACAGACAGACACCTGAGTGATCCTATAAGGGTTCCGTTTTTTGTTCCGAACCCTAAAAATTAATTAACAAGTCACGTCTGTGTAAAAATGTACAGGCCCCTCTGCTGAAAATGGATGTGTTTTATCTTTGTCAATTTATATTGATTTAATAACGCAAGAAATACGTGCTTTGATAGTCTGAATGACAGACTAAATTGAATCTTTTTATTATTCAGAAACCAATCCTATTAAAAGTTAAAAAATAAACTGTGCCACATGAGTTGTGTTTATATTAATCAAACCTAGAAAAGAGTTTGTGAAGAACACACATAAACATATTTCAGACCTCTTTAGGAGCACTTTGTGGTTTTTCGTTTTTATCAGCTGGATTGACAATTTGCTGCTTGGCTGCACCCGCGTCGCCGGAGTCCAGCGATATCGCCGCAAGTCCCTGCTGTATCTCAGTGGGCCTTTCTTCCATGCTAAAGTCGGCGTTAATTGACGCATTTGCTGTTGCCAATTTGTAGTCGTCCAAGCCTTTTTGCTGCAATTTATCGAGTTTGCAGTTTTTCTAACTATCTGAAGTGCTTAGTGTAAATAACAAAAGGGATGCAATAAAATACAAAAAGGTGTAGGGAGTAGATATAAAATAAATGGATAAAAAAAAACAGGTCACTCTTGCACTTAGACAATAGTTATTTAAATTTAGAACTAGTGATCATGCAAAAAATATCTGACAGTTTGCCAACGGATACCAATGATTAAATGACGATGTAAAAGGCGTGGATGACTATAGCAATTTTATGCTTTTTAAAAAATAAAATATAAACCTCGTGTTCAGACGATTCAGCAGCCAGTTTAGACGTGTCTAAATCTGAAGAATGTGCCTGTGGGCTTACATCAGCTTTTTGATTTTTTTTGTTGTTCTTTGGGCGACGTCCTGAAATTAAAAGAAGTTGTTTTATTGGCTGCTTATAATTTTGTTTAAGAAAGTCTTAGTGTGTGTTCCGAAATGTAAAAACTTTTTTACAAAAAAATACAACCAACTTCCAAATAAAAAAAAACCCCACGCCTAACAACACCAGTGGAAAGTCGCAGGAAAGCAAAATACGCACTTTCGTTTACTTGGATGACAAACCAAATACATCATCTAAGTAAACGCATTCCAGATATTTTGATTTAAAAGCCAAACTGCTAAACATCATCATCACGTATCAAAGTGTCATGTGTGAGTTGTGTGTAGTTATACTATAGACATTTTTTTTTGCAAATTCAACCTTACACGGATCACTTAAAGTTGTTTTTACAAAGCAGTTCAGTATGGCGAGTGATACGCAATTTTTTTTGCAAATTCAACCTTACACGGATCGCTTAAAGTTGTTTTTACAAAGCGTTGCAGTATGGCGAGCGAAGCGAGACTGTTTGACACTTGTGCACAATTATACATATTGCGCTTGTTTTTTCCGGACGTTTTTGAGATGCTGAGTGTGTATCTTGGGTTTTTTATATATCAATGTTCGGAACACAATGTTCTCATGAAAATTGACTTACCAGATGCAGTTCTGTACTTCAAAAATCCATCTTTAGTACCATTCAAATAATATTGTACAGCTTGTTTCAGTTTGGCAGCTCGGAGATCATTAAGGTCACCAAATACATCAATGCATGCGGCATCAATATCAGATGAAGGCAATTCTCGCACATACAGACATATGGCTTTTACTAAACCTTCAAGAGGAACCTGCTGCTGAAAATATTTTACGCTTATACACTTCAATCGTGATAATAATTCATTATTTTACGAGTAAGCAATACT
Organism: Lacanobia wlatinum; assembly: GCA_947578705.1. Lineage (NCBI taxonomy): Eukaryota > Metazoa > Arthropoda > Insecta > Lepidoptera > Noctuidae > Lacanobia > Lacanobia wlatinum. The sequence goes on from OX388026.1 coordinate 14,310,298, forward strand.
AAAAGGCTAAAACCTCATGGTAAGACACATGGTTTGATCATGCAATTGCTAGACTGGAAGTCAACCTTAGCTAGGCAGAATCAGATAACTTAAAAATACACTAAAAATCAGGTTATGGAGAAGAATAAAAAAAAAAATTAGGGGCTTGTGTTAAGAATGATCACGCACCTTTTTTTGTGTGATTCCCAAACGTTTATAGAAATCAACTAAGCTTTGTTCCGAGAGGATTGTTCCACCAAGCAAAGCTGCCATAAGGCAGAGCCGATCCTGCGGCACTTCTAATACTTGTGGTAGCTCATGCACCATGTACTCTTTTGTTTCCAAAGACGACTGCAATTAAAACACATACATAAAAATTAAACTATTTTTTATTATTTTACATGTCTTTAGACAATCTCTGGACCCTGGGGTCCTGGACCTTAGGTTGCACGAAGGGCCAAAGCCAATTCAGAGGCCCCTTTAAACTTTTAAAATAGAAAGGGGCACCAACCCACGATGATACCAGTATGCACTATGTATATACCCAAGGACCCTCAGTTGGTGCAGGACTATAGCAGAATATGGAAACAAACAAATCATGATTATTACTCTCAACTAAGTGTTCTTACCCTGTATGTAAGCTTCAGTTGTGAAGAGCTAAAGTATCTTGGAGGTTGAAATACTAAGTATTCTCCTGAGCAGCCAACAAGTCCAGCATATGTTTTCTCCCGGCATAGACCAACTACTTCTTGACAATGATCATCAGAAGATACCATCTAATTAAAAATGAATTTATAAAGTTATTTATATGAAACAATTTTTAGATTAAATCTATTACCAAGTACTTACTATAGGGATGTTTAGATATCTTAGTGCTGTTCTAAGGCAGGAGTGTAGTCCCATTGGTGGAACCCACCATACTTTAGGAGGAGGAGTACCTTTAGTCACAATATGGCGTAGGACCTGTAAAAAAGATTAAGAACACTGTTACATGTATGATTAAACAAATAGTCATAGTTAGTTAATAAGTAGTAAGCCTGATAAACGGGCACTTCTTGTCTAGCCATGTGTTTTTAATGCCACACAATGTTTTATTAGTTGTTGTTTGTGGAGAAAGATGGAGAAATTAGATATTCAATTCAATTCAATTTTTAAGGTTATGGCTCCATCGACGAATATTCGATGATTTTGCCAATGTCAAGGTACGAGATGGTAATAATGGTCAGAACTCAATTACGACAACTGTATAATGACTATTGATCGGTTTTTGTAGCGATGTCATCCATTATTCGCCATGCTAAAAAGGACAAAACATTTGGTTAATGATATAAGACGGCACATAATATGAGTGTTAAAACATCAAACACATTTATATATATATATATCAGTATTTACTTAAATAAAAAAAAAATAAAAAAAAACATATAATATAAATATAATGTAAACAATCGTTACAAGAGGATTTTATTTATATTAATAAACTTATAAAGAATTTTTACTGCAGGGGTATGGGCTAAAGATAAAAGGAAAGGAATGTTAACTGGGCGAGGAAAATCAGAAGGGAGTAAGTCGTAAAGGGGAGTAATTAAACGAGGACAGGAAAAAAATAAGTGCTCCAGAGTACCCTCCTCTAGACCACATTCACACAAAGAACTGTCTCTCACGCGAATTTTAGCCAAAAAAACTGGAGTGCAAACAAACCCGAGACGGAGACGAATTATGACAGAGGTAACCAGTTTACTTGAAAATTTAAGTTTGCTAAACCAACATTTAGAAGGAATAAGTGGTTGGATGGATCCATAAAATTTTCCCTTCTGTAACTGAGTTTTTTGCCACTGTGTATTCCAACATTTCATCATCTCTGGTTTAACAAGGCAGCGCAAGTCTCGAGCGTAACAGGATGTATGGGATTCAATGCCATTTCGAGTAGCCGATTTGGCAATCGAATCAGCATTCTCGTTTCCTATGATTCCAGAATGGCTAGGGATCCAGGCCAATGCGATATCGATGCCTAAACAGTAGCATCTATAAAGAAGTTGTTTAATCTGCAAAGTAAGGGGACAATTGTGACGAGAACGAAAAGGTGATTTTACTAAGTCTTGAAGGCAGCTAAGAGAATCGGAGAAAATAATAGATTTGTTGAGACCATGCGATTCAACATAGGAGACCGCTTCCAAAAGAGCTATTGCTTCCCCAGTATAAATGGAGCCAAGTGAAGAACTACGAAAATTTAGTATTACCCTGTACTTTGGAATCCACACAGCAGAACCAACATTGCTATCATCTGACATCTTCGAGGCGTCAGTAAATATCGTGAGCCAGTCATGCCAGTCCTTTGCTATAATCTTATTGAATTTATCATTAGCAGCAGGATCATGTTTCGAGATACCAAAGTTAAAGATAATTTTAGGATGAAAGAGTAAAGAATTAAAATCTACTTCAAATAAGGAGTTCAAACTTGACTGAGCTATAGAAACGTGCATATTATTAAATTTTCTGAAGCTGTTAACGAGGAGGGGAGAATTTTTATGGGACCAATAGCGGGACGATGGGATTAACTCAAAAAGAGTACGAAGAAGGGGAAGAAGGGGGTGTGATTTATTTTGGATGACTTTATAAAAAAATCTATCACTGAGATATTGTCTACGTAAATGAAGGGGGGGCTCCAAACATTCTACCTGAAGGGCATTAATAGGGGAGCATTTCATAGCACCCGTGATGATGCGCAAGCATTTGGACTGAATCTTTTCCAGCTTAGCAAGAGCTATTTTGTTGCATGGTTCGAAAAGAAAGCTCCCATAGTCAAAGTGGCTACGAACTATAGCATTATAGAGAATTTTTTGGGAAGTTGGATGGGCTCCCCAGCGAACTCCAGAGAGGGCACGCAGAACATTCACTCCTCTTTCGCATTTCTTCGAAATGTAGTCCAAATGATAAAGGCCAGATAATTTGGAGTCAAGGATGAGGCCGAGAAATTTCACCTTATCACAGATCAATATGGGTTCGTTTTCAACAAAAAGGTTTATAGGAGGAATATTTCGTTTTCGAGAAAAGACAACTGCGTTACATTTGGGGACAGACAAGTTTAGGCCATGATCGATAAGCCATTGATTTAAATACTGAAGGGCAGAGTTTAAGCGTAATGAGGCATCGGAAAGGGAAGCTGAACTAAAGTAAAGTGCAATGTCGTCGGCGTATTGTAAAACTTTGCAGAAACAGCTAACTGAAGACTCCAAATCGTATGTGTATAAATTATACAGGAGAGGACTTAAGACCGACCCCTGAGGTAATCCTTTCCACACTAGACGAGATGGTGAGAGGGTGTTTTGATGGCGGACAGAAATAGAGCGGGACATAAGGAGATTACAAATGATGTTGACCATCCTCACAGGGATACTCAGCTGTAGCAGCTTTTGCCTGAGTATTGGAAGTTGGACATTATCATAGGCTGAGGCTATGTCAAGGAAAACGCCAAGAACGCTTTCATTATTGGAAAAAGCAATGCGGACATCGGATAAGAAGATACTGAGGCTATCCAGAGTGCCCATACCTCTTCGAAAACCGAATTGGGACCTGGCTAAGATGCCTTTGGTTTCCAATATCCATTCAAGTCGATTCTTTATAAGGTTTTCCATGATTTTAGCCAACACAGGGGATAGTGCGATAGGACGATAGGAGGAAGGATCTTTTGGGTCTTTCCCAGGTTTCAAAATGGGGATAATAATTTGGGTTTTCCAGGACTCTGGGACTTGACCAGTAGCGAAAAAGGAATTAATTAGGTCGAGGAAGATTAATTTACAATTTGAAGAGGATTTGGTAATAAAGGAATAGGGAATTCCATCGACTCCAGGAGCAGAATCACGAAGATGTTCCAAGGCACATGTCAATTCTGAATACGAAAAAAGTTCATCAAATCTATCAGATGAAGTGGGAGAAGGGGGATCTGCAATGGGAAGGCATTCAAAACTAGGAGCAAAAGGGGGGGCTAATTTTGTAATAAAGTCCTCTACCCAAGAACTAGGGTCATTGGTTGTGACTATGGAAGACTGATTGTCACAAGCTCTGCGATAGGTTTTAATTTTTTTCCAAACAAGGGAAACTGGAGAGCGTGGACACAGAGATTCGCAAAACTTGAGCCAGCCAGACCTTTTCTTTTTTGCCAATAACCTGCAGACTCTTGCAGAAGTCTTTTTAAAATTCAGAAATTCAGGCATGTCTAAACTAGACGCAAAAGTATTTTCTGCTTCTTTACGTTTTCGAACACCATCAGAGCACTCAGCATCCCACCAAGGTGGGGAAGGTAATAGACGGCGAGCAGAGTTCTTTAAAGGGATTGAGGAATCGGCCGCCTTCGACAAGCATTCAACAAAATCATTGTAGACAGTAAGTGAATTGAAGGAGTTTATTGGGGGGAGGTTTTGAAGTTCTGAATCCAATTGGGAAGAAAAATGAGACCAGTCAGCTTGTGAAAGAAGATATTTTTGTAGAGGTTGAATGGGAGGAGAACGAGGATGAGTACTTGGAAACGAAATCAATATAGGGAAATGATCACTCCCATAGGAATTAGGGAGAACCGACCAGGAGAGAGATGACACTAAGGAAGGGGAAGAGAGAGAAAGGTCGGGAACACTAATGTTTTGGGTAGGCGAAACCCTACGGGTAGCAGATCCATCATTAAGGACGCAAAGGTTGCAGTCATCAAGAAGATCTAACAAAAAGCTGGAGGAGGGGTCATTACAGTGAGATCCCCAAAGGGTGTGGCGACAATTGAAATCACCTAGCACAATCAAGGGGCTTGGGATAGAAGAAAGGATAGAGTTCAATTCAGACAAAAGATTAGCATTGGGGTGAGGTATATAGGCAGACACATAGGATATGCCCAGGGCTCTAATGGCTACAACATGTAAACCAGGATCATGGTTGGGGAGAGGAATCTCGGAAAAAATGACAGATCTGCTAACCAATAGGGCGCATCCGGCCCATCCGTCCTCTCTATCGTCCCGAAGACATGAAAAACCAGAAACCCTAAAGGGAGTTCCAGGCCTGAGCCACGTCTCCGACACGGCAAAGACGACGGGTGTGAAACGATTGATGAGATAGATCAATTCGTGTTTTTTTCTGCGAATCGATCTACAGTTCCACTGAAGGATCTTTTCCATTTTGGCGAGTCCAGGATTCTAATAGCTGTTGAACTAGTATTACGACATTGTCCGGTATTGCGTCACTAAATTTAGACAACATATTAATGAGCGAGCAAGCCAGGAGCTCTATTAAGTTGTCATTAGGGGTGGGGAGAGGAGTGGTTTCAATATAAGGGGAGTTCAGAGCACAGCCATTAGGTTGAGAAGAGCTAGGGGTATAAACCATTGACCTGTGGGCTTGGGTATCATAAGATTTTCCCAGCTCCGGACGAGGTCTTGGGGGACGATAAACGGTCTTGGTGTAAGAAGACTTAACAGGGCTTGCATATGGGGAGGAAGTGGGGCTATTAAAAGGGACTGAAAAGAGATGGGGATCAGAGGGAGGTTGTTGAGATGGTTTAAAAGTGGAGGGACCTGCAGTTACATTGGAATATAACTGTTTGGGGCGGGGAAATCTAACTGAAGCCTCACGGTAGCTGAGGTTTTCTTGGGACATAACCATTTTAATTGATTTCTGTCTTGAATGTTCAGGGCACTTATCATCAGTAGCTTTATGGTTTCCACCATCACACAACAGACATGAAACTTGTGGGTCCGGAACATTGCAGCTATCACCAGGGTGTGATTGAGAACAACGGTAGCATCGGGGTTTAGATCTGCACTGGGTGCTAATATGGCCAAAACGAAGACAGTTACGGCATTGAATTGTGGGAAGATGGTACACAGAAACAGGAAGAGAAGCATTATAGCAGAACACTTTTTCTGGGAGTACTTGGCCAGAGAAAGTCAGCACTACTGTTGTTGAGGGAGACCAAGAAATGGAACCCTCTTTTCTATTTTTAAAATTCAGTCTCCTAGCTCTAATTACTTCCCCACAGTTACGAGGAGTCTCTATGCCTAGAACTAGCTCCTCAAGCGTCCAGTCTGTGGGTACATCCTTAACAACTCCCATGCGTGTAACATGGAAGCGTGGGATGGTCGCCACATACTTGTTGTCTATCAAAATAGGGTTGTTAACAAATTGATTGGCATCGTTAAATGTGACAAAATCTACAGACATCCTGTTACGACCCATTGACTTGACACTGCCCTGAACAACACCTGTAAATCCTTTCTTGTGGATAAATTGTGCAAATCTGAGAGAGTTTAAAGTTAGGCCTTGCTTAGGGTCTGTTTCCAACCTGGAAATAAAGACGGTGAAGGGTGCTCTGTCGCTCTCACTATAGAGTACTTTGGAGGCACTCTCAAATCCGGGTCTAGTGTAAACAGACTGGGTTGAGTCAGACGGCGGCTTGTTCCTTTTCGCGTCTACGAAAATCTCAGGTCCTCCGGGGCGTTTTCTCACATCAGACCTTACGCGACCATCATCGGAGAATTGCGAGCACTCCAAAATCTCTATATCTGGAGGTGACCCTCCACCCCCGTCAGGGGGTTCTTCGGCACTCATTTCCAAGGAAATGAGCGCCAATAAAGCTTAAAATACTAACCTTATAACTAGTTTCCTACACCAGACAACACAAACCAATAGATACAACACCAAAAACAAATTTTGATAACAAATAATAACTGGGAGGTTAAGAATCGCGTGCTTAATCTCACCAAGACAATAGCAAAATCCGAAATTAGATATAAAAAAATGTTTAGATTTGACATTAAACATTGTGTGACATTATGCCACCTTCCTGAGGAAATTGTAAGGGATGGCTGATTGTATATAAAGGGTGAGAATGCACAAATCGGTAATATTAACGAGTTTAACAATTATTTTGAAAACCCATGGCTAGACAAGAAGTCCCTGTTTTCAAATAAATGGTGTTTATATGAAGTTTAACATAGAACAAATAACTCTGTCCAGGCTTGGAATGGGAGATTAAATAAAAAGATTCAGCCAAAACCAAATATAGCAAAATTATTAGATAAATTGCAAAGGGACTCAAACTACTATTTTGGGCTCTATTAAAAAGGATTCATCAGGAAAAAAGAGGAAGTCACTAAATTAACGAACACTCGGATAACGACAATTTTAAAAGAATTAGTAGACCAAGAAATTAGCATAGGACCCTCTATTGAAAAAATATGTAATTTGTAAACTAATGTATTATATAATTCAAATTTTACATAAGTAATACTACATAATTACTATTATTACCAAGAAATCATATAAAACTAGCTAATTATGTACTTATAAGTTTGATATGATGGTTACTTTATTCTGTATTTTTTTTTTTTTTGTTAAAATAATGGTCATTTGATGCTATGACTTACAGATTTATCGGATATTTAATTTAAAAATATACGCTTTTGCCAAAATATCCCTTTACTTTTTAATAGGAGATATCTGGCCCGTTCTACTGAACTGGTCCGGGCAAATCTACCCATGCACATTTTAAAAAGTTGACATCTGGCCCGCAGGCCAGTTTTTGCGTGGGCGAGATGTCCCTTAACCCGACTGATGACATCTGATGCAAAATTAATTTGATTAACATACTATACTTGAGTAAAATCTTCTCATTTTAATTACTTGTTTATAAAAATTAAGGATATTGACAAGTTTCAATTGCAACATTAGTTTCCTTTGTGAGAACTAGATGTTGTATCTCATTTTTTTTAAAAGATTTGGAATTGGTTTCAGAATGAGTAACACAAAAAAAAAACATTTAATATTGGTACACTTCAATAAATATTTTCATCACCATCAAAACAAAAATTTGAAGAAATGTGACATTCACCAACCCAAACTAATGGATTTTAGCCCAGTCTCTTGCACATAGATGAGAACACTGTTCCAACAGTGGTAACATAAATAGGCTGATAACGAAAGTAAACAAATGCTAGTTTGATAGTAGAACATATCAGTCTTTTTAGTTACATACTTTGGAGTTACTCTACAGCTAATGACATTTTTATGATATTTTTTTTTTATATTTGACCAGACAGAACACTTACAGAATTGACCCTCTGGCGATATGTAGCTTGGGTTTGTATCCAATGCTGTGGCAAGGCAGGTGGAGTAGGATGGGCACCATTGAAACAAACACATAAAGCAACTTGATGTTCAGCAAGAGCCTGCGCAAGTGTGGTCAGAAATTGGACACAGCGTGCCCACTGGCCTCCACATGCCCAATCTGAAAATATAGTCTATTGTTAACATTTATTTTGCTTTGAAATATTAGTACTATTTTAGACAATGTAGAAACAACTGCTATACCGAGGTTTTAAAAAAAATCGGTTGTTATTTTTTCAGTGAGTGCACTAATTTTAGGAAATACAGCAATTTTTTTTCGACATTTTTCGGCAGATAGAATGTTTTTAACATGTTATATATTTACCTGAGAAGTATCCTCCGTATAATCGATCTAAACATCCTTCCGCGTCGAGAACCAAGCGGAACCCGCCGGCATGGTTTCTAGCTATTCGAAATAAATCAACTCCAACACCCTCGTTTTCTAAAAACGTTTGAAGATCTTGTATACCCATTGCTTGAAATAAACGATGTAATTATTCGATCGAACTCGTTCGTCACGATAATTAGTAGCCTGGAAGAGAAAAAAATATATGACGGTAAGCAGTCAGGTCGATAGTTTTTCCAAATCCGGTTGCTGCATTTATAGGTAAAACATATAGTCACGATAAAATACGACTCAATGTTCATTAGATATGCACAATGCGATAAAATTTACTTCTAAATAAGTCTAAAATGAAGTCTATTATCGAGACATAAACCGAGATACGAAAGTTACCGGCTCGTAGTTGGCGAAGGTCAAATTCGTTAAGATCAGTTGTATTTATATGGAAAACATTTTACACTATCGGAAACTAGTGAAACAATGGAAATAAGAAAAATTGTCCAACCTTATTTAAAAAACCATACCCACATAGGATTACGATAGGCGTAAGTTAAAAACGGAAGCCATTTGTAATTTTTTTACGATATGAATGTCAGAATGTCACTTCGGTACGAGCCAGCAAACCGAAAAAGAAAAGAGATTATTTTCTAATCGATTCTATGTTGATCGATTGTATGTTAATGTTTTAGTTTTTAGCTCATAAAGGTAGTGATATACATTCGCCAATATGCAAGCTCGACTAGTTCAGACAGTTTCTGGATTTTCTTGTGCCCCTTTTTTCTCATCTGCATCCAGCTACCTGGCTACCAGCTACCTAGTGAAGCTCATCGCTCTCTCTATCTAGCATCCTAGCCTTAGGACGTACACTGTCCAGTATTGTGGATACAACATTTTTGCGGTAGGGCCGAGATCGAACTGCAACGGCATATGCATAACAGGCAGGTAGTTAAGCCACGCTCTGTCCTAGAAAACAAAACAACTGGAATTTACAGGCATCGCCGCGTTGCATATCGTTGTGAGTGGACCTAAAGTGGGTGATAGACGTACGAACTTATAGTACGCGGGTTTTAATTAAGATCGCGAACTTACTCGGCTTGACGTCGGTGCCACACGTTAATGTTTGCTCATTACTCTGGTACCAAAGGGACCGCGATGTCGCCAATGGAGGAAACTTTTTGTTATTAAGGAATAATATTTTATCATAGCCAGACAGGATACTTTTATGAGAGAAGCAATTTCACATTGAATAGCAGTTGACTTTAGTGCCATAATATTTGGTCGACTCCTGAACCTGTTACAATCGTGTTTCTGACGCAATCAAGAATTCTGTTAATAATTAGTGGGAATAGCTTCAAAAATCAGTAATTTTAGCAACACAGCATTCGACGTGTCACAAAACAAAGTAATGGCTCGCGGCTTGCGTCTCGTGGCGTTGACAGACGTGTGAGTCGAGGCGAGCTACGAGCAAAATTAAAAACTTTTTCGATCGCCAACGAACTTACTCGTACTTGCGGTACTTACGGTAAAAGTACGAAAAAGGTCGTTGATCCATAAGTACGCGTACTTGCTCGCACGTCGGTCACCCACTTTACTCATCAAGCCATAAGTACTAAGTACGCGAACTTACGGTGACACACGAGCGAAAAAGGTCGTCGAACCACAAGTACGCGTACTTGCTAGCACGTCTGTCACCCACTTTAGTCACTGTAGCAAGATATTTCTATAGAAAAACTTATTTAAAAAAAAAAGTAATCCAAGTTGTAAAAATGCAATAATCGACTAAAGCGCCGTCCACACACATCCGGGTTCTCGTCCCTAACGGGATGCTTGCTACATATTGGTAATCTGTGTACGGCCGGGACGGAAAAAAATCGGTTAGATACGATTTGTACGAACTTGAGGTGGAATAATATTATCGGACGGATACCTTTAAGTCCTGTCCATAAGCCGCAGCTTATGGACGCGACTTAGAGGTATTTGTATAATGAATGTATATTGAACTGTACACACTATCGTACATCATCCGCGGACGCAACCTTGGGCTGTCCTTGAACGTTCGGACGTCCGATAGAAATCTGGCTCGCTGGATGTTTTTGTCAGCCGAAAACGTCCGCGGACAGTGTGCAAGGTGTGTGGCACGCGTTCATGCGTCAGAAGGACACGGGTTACGCAGAAGTTTGCACGTGCATGCGAGATAAAAATAATAGGTACCCAAAAATGGAAGAAAATCTCATTGAATGTGTTCGCAGTAAAGAATTGCTGTCTAATTATAAGTGTAAAGACTATAAACATGCTTTGTTAAAACAAGCAACTTAAGCGTGCACACTTTCCGTTTATATATATATTTTTTCAAACTCTATACATTATACTCTATATCTATTACTCTATATATATTTCTTCATATAATATATTACACAATAGTTGATTTTTTTATCTAAATCTTAAACTAGATGATTTCCGAATACTTAAAAAAGAATTATTTAACTATGACTAGATTTACAAAAAAAAATGTGTAAAACTTACATTTGAAAAAAAAATGGATATTTATTGAAATAGCTGAAATTACAGCAACAATAGTGCAACTTTAAATTAAAAGATTGAATTTGGCGCGTAAGCGCCTTTGCGTTTTCCATATTTATATCTTTGGCACTGTATGATTCTGTGTCGAGTTAACAAAAAAACTGGCCAAGTGCGAGTCAGACTCGCGTGCAAAGGGTTCCGAACGAATTTAATTTTTTTAACATGTTATTTTAACACTATAGACTCATTATAGGTATTTCTGTAATTTATAGGTAATTATCGCCATTTTTTTCAAAATTTTAGGCTCATTAGTTTCGGAGGGGAGTGGTCATGTCTAATTTCTTGAATAACTTCAAAACCAGTTATTTTAAAATTATGAAAAAAATATAATTAAAACCCTCGCAGTAAGCCCTTTCATTTGATATGTCACACAATACTGTTCTAAAATCTTTTTTTAAATTTTCTAGTTTGACCCCAAAAGTGACCCCCATACTAAAAATTTTATAATTTACGTATAATATGTGTACCAAATTTCAACAGAATCGGTCCAGTGAATCCGGAGAAAACTGGCTGTGACAGACGGACAGACAGACAGAAAGAGCCGCAGAGTCTATAAGCCACGGCTTATGGACGCGTCCGATAATGTGATTCCACCTTTACTCATACATATCCGTGTCAGGAGGTTCCGGATCGTCAGTGTCCCGGAGCACGTACGGACGCACGGACGCCCTGACAGTGTTATCCGATTTTTTATCTCCGTCCCAGCCGTGTCCCGTCAGGGATTCAAGAGCACTTTTGTTTAACATGGGCACAGAAAAATTTAAAGAACTTGCCCGACAAACTAAAATTATTTACGATCTATCTAATCCATCTAATGTGTGAACACTGAACGAAAAACTCGGAACTCGAATAGTCCTGACCCGGATGTGTGTGGAGTCTGTGGACACGGGCGACGGACAACCCGTCCCTGACGGGAACTCGGATAGCCCTGACTCGGATGTGTGTGAACACGGGCGACGGATAACCCGTCCCTGACGGTAACTCGAATAGCCTTGACCCGGAACTCGGATAGTCCTGACTCGGATGTGTGTGGACGGCCCTTAATAATTATGCCCTTGCTAGGATTGCATCTGTCAACTTGTCAAAATTATTCTTTATGGGTGAGTGTGTGTGTGTGGTGTGTGTTGTCTATAATGTCATACGTAGTATCTCTATGTAGTCTGTGATAATGTCTATGGAATAATTTGTATTGGTTGGTTTGCTTTTTGCACTGGGGCGTTGTAAAATAAATCAAAAACAGGAAAATAGGTTTAATAATTCTATGAAAAGATGAGAATTTAGCATGGGATATTATTGCTATACGCTGGAGCGAATAAAATTCAACCCGCAGACAATTGCTGGATCCAAGATGTTTTAGAGTTGTTGTTACAGCACCATATTCAGTATTTGGCATTTTGAATTGATTTCAAAGGATATTCTATTGCTAAAACTAAGTAATGCCGGAGCAAAGTAATGATTATCGTGTTGTAGTTTTTGGTGCGGGCGGTGTGGGCAAAAGTTCTTTAGTGCTTCGATTTGTTAAGGGAACATTCAGAGAATCTTACATACCTACCATCGAGGATACCTATAGACAGGTAACATTATTTATGTTCGCTGCTTTTACGAATTTAATTGTATACACGATTTCCACTACTATTGAACTCAAAATAAGCTGATTACCATGTCCCCTTGTATGTATCTGTGAAAGAATTGAAATCCTACAGTGCTTTTGTCATTTACTCATGGAAGTGGAATCCTGTTAAAAAGCACATATCTCTAATATCTTTGCCTTGATAAGTTGAACCTTATGGCTAGCATATTTTCAGAAACAAACTGGAAGTAACAATTGCTGATATCAGCAATAATTTGTCATATCAGCTGTACAAGGGCTTTGACATCAAAGTTTGAAATTCTACCAAAATCCTTACAAATAATTTGGGACTTTGCCAATGGTAGCAGCATAATTATGTTACCTTGTAATATAAATTATTTTATTATTGAGGTTTAAGATCATTTATTTGATTATTATTCTGCATATATTCACTGGAATTTAGAATCATAATATTAATCACACAACAATCTGTCAAATTTAATTTTCATCTTTATCGCTAATGCATTAGGTTCTAGGTTGATTGGGAAAATTTGACAGTAACGGGTAACATGATTTGCTTTCTGATTCTGCTAAAGAGGCCTTTTTAGACCCGCTGATGACTTCATTGACCAATGACAATATCAATCAATATATATAAAATTCTTCCATTACTAACTGATTGAGTGACTGACAGACAATGCACAGCCGAAACTACTGCTTGTGGAAAGCTGAAATTTTGGCATGTAGGTTTCCTACACTCTGTATGGGAGCACTAAGAGAGGATTTCACGAAATTTCTACAGGAATGTGAAAAAATGGCATGTGCGTGAAGTTGTGAGCAAATGAAATGCTTCCCTTAATGATGAATGACTGACAGATAACACACAGCCGAAATTACTGGTCTAGAAAGTTGGCATGTGGGTTCCTTGGGGAGTGTAGGGGAGCACTAAGAGAGCATTTGCACTAACAAGCTAAAGCATCTATCTTGTAAAATTAGTAATAATAATTAATTTATACAAGTACAAACCTTAGACATAAGTTAGAAGCAAATTCTTCAAAAAGTATGAACACTAATTGATGGGTCCATGTTTGGATGTCTGCAATAGTAATAAAATGATTATTTCCAGGTAATAAGCAGCAACAAGACAATATGCACATTACAAATAACTGACACAACTGGATCTCATCAATTCCCTGCTATGCAAAGGCTGTCAATTAGCAAGGTAAATCTGTTGATTGTAGAAAATGAAAATCCATTACCTATGAGAAATTTTAGACCTTATTATATACCAAGAATTGCAAGTCAATTCTATGACTTGCAATTCTTGGTGTATGAATTTTGGTACACCCTTTCTTTTCCTAAAATTGTCCGAAAATTATTATCCATAACATGTTTGCTATAAACTGCAGTAACAATAATGTTCAAAGTCCCGAAACTTTGTTTAACTTAATTATCTTTAGTTCTAAAAGTATTCTGCCATAATATCGAGTACTGTAGTAATCGAATCTCCTAATTTTACATGACCTAAAGTGAATTGTCCTAAGTATTGTGTTAAATAATGTGTATTATTCTGAATGTTTATTTATAATAAATTTTTAAGTCCTAAAACATTTGCTAAAAAATAGGTTTTAGTGACAGAAACAAATCGCTGTAAATCCGACTCCACACAGTCTTGTCTGCTCTACCTCTAGAGTGTAATTTAAAATCGCATAGGCGGGGAGGGGCGAGGCGGTCCGCGAGTTGAGGAGCAGGTGGTGAGCGTTAAACCCATCTGCAACGATAAACTCGCTCGGGATCGCCGAAGCCGTGACAGAAACCAAGCCTGCTGCATGCTTGCTTGCATGCTGCGTGCTTGCTTGCTTGCATGCCGCGTGCTTGCTTCCATGCTGCATGCTTGCTTGCTTACAAAAACCACATGTTTACAATCAACTGCTTTATTGAGTACATCTTATACTAATATATAAAGCTGAAGAGTTTGTTTGCTTCCTTGAACGCGCTAATCTCGGGAACTACTGGTCCGATTTGAAAAATTCTTTCACTGTTTGATAGCCCATTTATCGAGGAAGGCTATAGGCTACATATCATCACGATAAGACTGATAGGAGCTGAGTAGTAATGAAAAATGTGGCGCTGACGAAGTTGCGCGGGTCAGCTAGTGTATAATATATTTATTTATGTATAATAAAAAATGATAATGCAAAATCAGATGTTATTTGAATTTAGGACTTATAACTTTTATTGAAAACGGTTTTGTCTTTTGTATATTATTGATTGTAATATTTATGACAAACGGATTTAGGCTATATTATATTTAGGGATTTCAATTTTATGGCATGTGATATTATGTGATATTAAGTTCGGGTAAGTTATCATTCGGACAAATGATGATTAGGACAAAAAAAGTTATGGCACTTTAAATTATGAATAAAAAAGTTAGGTGACACAATAGAGAACCATGAATTTTACATAATATTTCTATAAAATCTTTAAAAACAATATAGTCAGTTTATGATTAATAACAAAATTATCATCTTGACAAACACAGGTGATTTTTGTTTTACAGGGACATGCATTTATATTGGTGTATTCTGTGAGCAGTCGACAGTCATTAGAAGAACTGAAGCCAATATGGCAAACAATAAAGGAAATAAAAGGCACAGAGCTTCCAAATATACCTGTGATGCTGGCAGGTAACAAATGTGATGAAAGTCCAGAGATACGTGAAGTGTCAGCGTCAGAAGGACAAGCTCAAGCTCAAGAATGGGGCATCTCATTCATGGAGACATCAGCTAAAACAAACCACAATGTTACCCAACTTTTCCAGGTATATATTTTCTTTTCATTGTTTCTAAGAAAAAACATCAGATTTCTGCTGAAGTGCATTAAAAAAAAATGTATCCTAAAACCTTAATGATATCCTAATCAAAATCAAAAGGCATTTATTCAAACTAGGCTGAAAATCAGCACTTTTTGAACGTTAAATTTACATGAAGACAGTCCCCCAAATCGCCCAGCCCGTCACCACTTCCTAGTGTTTTAGCTGGGAAGAAGAAGTGGCCAACAAACTCCCCAGCAACACAACTGTCTGTTAAGTTTAAAGAACTTGAACATTATTCAACATTTTATGATAGATGTCGATCATTAAATTAAATAAATGGATGGCACATGTCCGCTAGCATACTATTTTATCCCAAAAATTACATAATAACACAGTCCTCTATGAGTTTAATGTCAAATTAATTCTAAATTGCAATTACAGGAACTATTAAATATGGAGAAAAACAGAAATGTGTCACTTCAAGTAGATGGGAAAGGTAAAAAAAAGAAAGATAAAGTAGTAAAAGATGGGGGAGAAGCATCAGCCAGTGGAAGAGAGAAATGTCGGATTATGTAAATGTAACAAAAACTCCAATAATATCTAATCCCACCAATTGTATAACAATAATTCCTAGTCATTTTGATCCTAGTCATTAAATCCATGTCCCAGCCGAGTTATCTACCAGACTTAGACTGTAAGTATTGCCCGTATCGCAAAAAGTAGTATAGTAATTACAATGCCTTTTAAATAATATTAGTTCCCATTGTGATGGAGCTTAGAAGTCATTGAAAACCTACATATTTTGCTAATTGTTAGTTACTAATAATTTAATAATGACTGACATGACAAAGAGATGAGAAATTTTCCATATATTGTTAGTGTGAAAATACAACGAAATAAAGTCTTTTAGGACTTACTGTTAATGAATTATACATACTGAGCTGTTATATGAAACAATATTGCCTACAAAACACACTCTTAATTTAAGCATTACATTGAATAACATTTAAGTATAATATAGTCTAGTCAACAAGTGCTTTTTTGGTCAACTTTTTTCAGCTGTCTCAGAAAAGTATAAATAGGTGTCATTCGATTCAGAAGAGCATGTTGATGAGTTTTGAAAAAAATAAAATACCACACGAAAAAATTGCAAAAGTTATAAACAATTTATTGAAAAACGAGAGAAGGGTTGGTCTTTTGCAAATATCTCAAAATCTGATCAATATTTTTGAAATCTAAAAAAAGATTTCCAATGTTTTTCTTTTTATTTTGAAGAACAAGATAAATGATTTAAAAAAAATGGTTCCTTAATACTAATTATATGTTGACCAAAAAAAAAAATGTTAATTAACAAATACGTACGTGTCTTTTTACCGCAAAAAGGAGTCGTTTTGACCAAACTCCTACTTTTCGGGGTGCATCTGTTCCTGTGACTGATCGGCTCGAGCCCATGCCTAGCAGCTTGAGCCGATCAGTCACCTCCAACTCCATAGTTGACATCCAGTCTCAACTTCGGCGCCACCATCTAGTACAAAGCCCAAACCGCGGCCAAAAAGCTGGGCATTCTAAATAGGGTGAAGCGATACTTCAGGCCTGGACAGCTTTTAACCCTATACAAAGCACAAGTCCGTCCTGTATGGAGTATTGTAGCCACCTTTGGGATGGCTCAGCTAAGTATCAGCTTACCGCGCTTGACTCGGTGGAACGCAGAGCTAAGAGACTTATCGGTGACGTAAAACTAACGGATGCCAAGCTACATAGCTTGGCTCATCGCCGTAATCATCGTTGCCTGCTTGTCGGTCTTCTACATATTGTACTTCGGTACCTCATCCCACCCTTCCGCCATCGGACATCCAGACGCACTGCATCTTACCATCCCTACCTTGTTGCTATTCCACCAATTCGCACTAAGCGTTTCCAAACGTCTTTATAATGCGCACAGCAAAGGAGTGGAACTCTGCCTGCGTCTGTGTTTCCAAACGCTTACAACCCTAATCTCTTCAAAGTTAGAGTGAATAGGCTCCTTCTGGGTAAGCTCGCTCCATTGTAGACTTTGTCTCTGTCTTCTCTGACCTAGACTAGAGTCAAGAGCAAACCCATAAAAAATAAATACGTTTTTGAGCACATTTTTTTTTTGCTTTAAGGATCATTTTTTTTAGTGTATCATCATTTGCATCAAAGATTAGGACACCAAAAGAAAAAAATTACCTTAAAAACAACGCATCTGTTTATAACAATTTTTTAAACAATACGAAATAAAAATTTAAAAAATCATTTTTATGCAGCTTTGGATAGTGAAAAAACGAATCATTAAAAATATGTAAAAAAAAGTAATTTTTCAATGATTAATTCAAGTTTTAAATTTTGAAACTACGTAAACTGTTAATAAAAAAACTGGCCAAGTGCGTGTCGGACTCGCGTGCAAAGGGTTCCGAACGTATTTAATTTTTTTAACATGTTATTTTAACACTACAGACTTCTAATAGGTTTTCCTGTAATCTTTAGGTAAAGATCTATAATCTCCAATTTTTTCAAAATTTTAGGCTCAGGAGTTTCGGACATAGGGAAGGGTAATGGTGATTTTTCGTCTAATTTCTTGAATAACTTCAAAACCATTTATTTTAAAATTATGAAAAAAATATATAATTAAAACCCTCCCAGTAAGCCCTTTCATTTGATATGTCACACAATATGGTTCAAAAAACTTTTTTTTTTAATTTTTTAGTTTGACCCCCAAAAGTGACCCGCATACTAAAAATTTAATGATTTACGTAACGCGTCCGTGTTTGGGTCATAGAAGTCCATATGTGTACCACATTTCAACAAGATCGGTCCAGTGGATCCGGAGAAAACAGGCTGTGACAGACGGACAGACAGACAGACAGACAGACAGACAGACAGACAGACAGACAGACAGACACCCGAGTGATCCTATAAGGGTTCCTTTTTTTTCGGAACCCTAAAAATGTTAATTAACCATTGCATAAGTAATTGAAAAATCGCGATAAAAACAAATTGCTGGCCGTTTATTGTGTAATTGCGTAATTGCCATTCTAGTAATTGCCTGTTTTTTTTTCATTTCTTAATTTTGATATTTAATATGTTTAAATCAATTTTATTGTTAATGTGGCCGAAGCGAAAGTTTTGCCTCTCGGAACTGCAGGACCAATTTAGGAACTAGGATACTGCAGGAAAAATTTCGCAAGCCACGCCGCTTGCGAAAGTCAGAGTACCCGTTTTCGGTGGTTTTTTCACCCCTCTGGGAAAGTTATAAATATTGGTCCTGCAGTTCCGAGAGGCAAAACTTTCGCTTCGGCCACATTAACAATAAAATTTTTAGGAAATTTCCTCCTCTTTTCGATTTTTTTTTAGATTTCAAAAATATTGATAAAATTTTGAGATATTTGCAAAAGACCAAACCCTTCTTTCGTTTTTCATCAGTAAATTGTCTATAACTTTTGCAATTTTTTTGAGCGTTACTTTATTTTGTTAAAATATCATCTACATGCTCTTCTGAATCGAATGACATCTCACTCATAATTTTCCGAGACTGCTGAAAAAAGTTGACCAAAAAAGAACTTGTTGACTGGACTAAATAATGTCTTGTTCTTTTTACTGACATGACATTAATAAATTTAAGTGACATGGGAAGACCTAAAAATATGTTTCAGTGTAATGTTTATTTTCACAATATGTTATAGGACCCATATTTTGTTATTAAGGAATCTAATATGTTTGTTAGCACCCATTCCAACCAATTTGTCGGGAATATTTGTATCATGGTTGTACGTGATGGTATAAACCTAAAATTGTATACATGTTTGGTATTAAAAAGATGGGTAATGTCATTATGGGAAGTTGTTCCAGTGCCAAAGAGTAGCAGCTTCATATTTAGTTAAATTCCAGTAAGCAGTTCTGGTTTTAGGGGCAGAATCTGATTGTATTGATATAAATATTGATATTATGTAGCCCATTGTAGCAACAGCATTCTCCCATAAAGTTATGGCACCTCCATATGAGCCATGTCGAAAAACTGATACCAATTTTTCAGCATCACTGTATTTTGACAATAGAACATTTGCGAATAGGATGTTCAGCTAATAGGTCGATTTGCGAATAGGAAGTTTTGATACGGAGCATATGGCGATTAATAAAATTCCAGTTAATTATGGGAACTTAAGAACTGTTAACAATATCTTGTATCTACTTATGAAAAAAAAAGTTATTATTTTAATCAAAGATTGACATGAGTTTTGTTTTTAGAAAGGTTTGCCAGATTACAGGACTATTGATGTGTGAGGCACAGCTAAAATATGAAGTCCAACACATTACAGAATTATTATGAAATAAATAGAGTAAGCACTGTATAGAAATATTCGACAATATACTTAGATAGGCACTGTAGTATCCACAAAAAATGATCTCGCGATGACATTATCGATTCAAACCACGTTTTTTTTTAGTTTTAAGTTAAATATTATTTATTATAGTTGGGCAATGTTCATGGTTACATATTTATCTAGTCATAATATTTAAACGTAGCTGTCGCTAGTTATATAATGCACTTTATTTAATATCACTCACATATCCAGTTATATAGATTTGTCCATGATATATAAGTATCTAGTTGATTATTACTGTACAAATAATATATTTTGAAATATCTGTATGCAGTGCAAATGTAAAGTGGCAGAAGTCTTAGTGCAATACGGCTTAAGCCTTAAGCAAAGCTACACCTGGGTCCAATAATCTTATCGTGCTATCAATCAGGTGGACTACATCAGAGACGTACCCTTCATAAATGAGTGCTTGATCATTTCAACGATTAGGAAGAAAACGTAGCCAAGCTTTGGCTTGTAGCCGTATCATTTGCATACTGAATTTTAGGTAAGTTATTTTATATCCTAAGATGTATTGCTATGTTTTTTCAATAAATATACAATAATTGAATTACTAAAATGCTCAGTCACATTAAACTGGTCTGCAGGGCATTAATTTACATTTTAACAAGATAATAAATTGTACTGCAAGTTCATAAAATAACTGGACAAAGATAAAAAAATCGGCGGATGTGATTATTTCAATATCAGTACTGTTTAGGATTATTACTAAAATTTAATTCAGTTTGAATGAATTTCTAAAGACATTTCAATATTATGCACATAAGTTGATAATGTATTTGCACGTTTTAATTACGAATATTTGCTTATTGGCAGAATCTATAAAATATTGTATTTATAGAGATAAAAATTGTTAAACACTGAATTGTTATAGCTGGACCAAAGTTGTTTCGTGTTGATTGACGTAAGTTAACAGTGTAGTAGGTGTATCTATTTTTTGTACTCTTGGTATTTTCTTCTATCCTAATTTCCTTCCTTTACACTTGATTACCTAAAAATACCGTTGTAATTATCAAAATATTTGCCGTATGCCACTTCTATAAACATACTCGCGTTCATTGCGATTTTCGGTGACGTTGGTTTGTTAATACATATTCGTAAAAGTAAGAACTCTTGTTAGGTACAGAGGTATATGATCACAAGAGATGAAAATACAGTCTAGGTTACGTACGATATATGGACACACGTATTTACTTTATTTATTTATTTATTTAAACTTTATGCACAATTGTGGTACATGGGCGGACTTGATGATCTACTTTGTTGTTTACTAGTTTTCAACTCGATGGACCTCGACCGACCGAAGCCATTAATCATGAGCTTACCACGCGGCGAAGTTCCGAGTCTCAAAACTTCGTTTCGCTGCGAAACTAGTTGGACAAATTCGAAACAATACGTGGCTAAAATCGTGTCAATCACCGGAAAATTGCAGACTCCATAAGATTGCAATACATTTTTACTAAATTATGATTTCTCGATATACCTATTATGAAAAAATCGTTTTGTAGGTATACAATAAATTCAATAGTTTCCAATATGTCTGTGGCTTATTAAGAAAAAATATTTTATAATTTCACGCGATATTTTACAATTCTACGTTTGCAATTTTTTGGTGACGTATACAAATAATAAGTATAAAAATGTTGGTATGTACTTTAGGTACATCAATCGCTTATTATTCTTTATGCTATTGACTCATTATCCTTTTGCCAAGAAACTTAAATATGTAATGTATACCTTTAGCGCTAACTTTGTCTAGCGGAAATTGTTTAAAATTACATGCAATATTTTATTTTGACAGCTTGCTTTGCAATCTCTGATTGGACTAGATTAGAGTGAGTAGATTATGGAGTTACGGTTACGTTGATAGCAGTATTTTTCATCATTAGCTTGTTTTTGAGACCTCGTGAAAAACTGTACGTGTACCTCCTTTGCCAGTCAGCTGTCCCCATCGCTTCGTGTAAGAGCTGCATGTTGGTCCAGTGGTTAAGACTCCGTTTCTTATGCACGGGGTTACGAGTTCAAATCTGGGGAAGTACCAATGTAACTTTTACATCAATATGTACTCTCGAAGTTTACCTCAGACATCAACGAAGGAGAAAATCATGAAGAAACGTATGAGTAATCAATCGATACTTATTTCAGTCCTCGCGTGTAAATCTTACTCAAATTAACATTATTTTTAAATATGTAGTACGGATTTAGGAGTCGTAGTTCTGGTAGCTAGATTTTAGTGAAATTCTGTAATCAACGAAGGAACAACATAACATAGTCAAAAATAGTGTTTTTTATTTTGTAAAGGTATGTTGAGTTAATGGTCAAACATGATAAGGGATCGATTCAACCATTAGGGCCGCCATTTGCCACAAAGTGCCGCGCGGCAGCAGCGCTGCGGCCGCGCTGCTTTGTTAATCCACATAAATAATAGACGCGCAGCGGCAGCTCTGCAGCCGCGCTGCGGCCGAGCGTCATTTCATCGATCCGACTAGTGATGATGCGTAGTTTTTGTTCAAGTCTAAAATTAAATATGAACGAAAATCAGGCTGAAGAATTTATCGATGAGGTTGAGAGTAGTATATTCGAAGCGGGATTCAAAGTCAGCGAGTGTGTTAAAGAGTCTAGCACAAATAGTATTTTGAAGGATGTATTTTGTTTCCCAATATAAGGTTCCAAACGGGGAAGTAATTCGTAGAATTGTTTTCTTGATAATCGTAAGTAATTCTGAAAATTTTGGTCACAGTTAGCCTTTTACTTTATGAAATTCAGTTCGTTGACTTATCCAACATAACGGTAACATTTTCTTAAGTTTCTTTTTCCAAAATCTTTTTTCGTTTTAATAATAACACTAACAGCAGTGTTTCGTCGTCAGAGTCCATCGTGAAACTAAATGTACAACCGAACCGCTTGAACCGCGCTGCCACCGCGCGGCACTCTTTGGCTAATGTAAAGGCGCCCTTATTGTTTAGAAGACTCGGTGGTACATTAATTTAAAGCTCAGAGTTCATTGTAATATTATAGCACATGTTTTTAACCAGGATGACGTAAGTTCTATTATAGATTTTTTTATACCAGTTTCTACATTACATTAACTGCATTCCAAAAACATTCCGTTTCTTATCACAGCTGTCTTTAGTGCTATTCTCCTTAATATCTTCGAAAATGGTGCCCAATGTATGACACGGCAATAATAATATAGGAAGTAGGTAATAGGATAATAATATCAGCATCCCTTTTACAATCTAACCGATTATATCTAGAAATCATAGAAATCCAAAATATTACTAGAAATAATAATGACTATGTACCTAGTTGAAGTATTGCTTTCGTTTTCGAATATTAATATACTTTCAATATCAAACAACAAACACGAATGATTTCCAAGCAAGTGTGCTTTTTGTCTACTCGTTCATCTTTCAAAGTTACCTCATTGCTTTGGTTACATTAAGCATTAGGGTAGTCGGATTGAAGCGCCTCGTTGCATCACGATTAAAGTTTGCTCAGGGTAGGTCAGAGAGTATTGATACATTGAGTCAGTGCATTCTCTGATCGCCTTGTTGGGAGTCGTATGTTCTAGTTGTATTGTACATAATTACATAGTTTCTTTTTAATGTTATTTATAGTGAGGTTGCGTATGTTTGTTGACCAATAGCAGTATAGGTGTAAGCGTCTATTTAAAATCAAGACTAGAATTTGCTTAATATCTTCTTAATACCGTAAACAATTATTTATGCTTATATGTTTCCAATTATGTATTAAAAATATTTTAAATTGATCTTGTTTGTGACACTTCTCACTAAGGCATCACGAAAATAAAATACTTATAAAAAATATTAACTGGTTTTATTTCATAATATTTATATACAGATTTTATAAAAGCGCATTAATTGTAAGTATAAAAATGTATAAAAAAAAACAATATTCTTATTGCAAACTAAGGGCTCGTAGACACAGAACATCCGTATTTCCAGGATCGTTTTTAACGGATCCGTCACTTCTGGAGGTGATACTTAGTACTAGGGTTCCGTTAGTTACCCTATTAGCCTCCGCTGTCCATCTGTCTGTCAGCGGGCTGTATCTAAATAACCGTATTAGGTAGACAGTTAAAATTTTCACAATTGTGTATTTCTATTGCCGCTATAGCAACAAATAATAAAAACTGGCCAAGTGCGAGTCGGACTCGCGAGCAAAGGGTTCCGAACCAATTTAATTTCTTTAACATGTTATTTTAACGCTACAGGCTACTTATAAGTTTTTCTGTGATCTTTAGGTATATAACTATTATCTGCATTTTTTTTTTAAATTTTAGGCTCCGTAGTTTCGGAGATAAGGGCGGGGAATGGTAATATTTAGGGTTCCGAACAAAAAACCGAACTTTTATAGGATCACTCGGTTATTTGTGTCTGTCCGTCTGTCACAGCCAGTTTTCTCCAGATCCACTGGACCGATTGTGTTGAAATTTGGTACACATGGACTTATATGACTCAAACATGGACGCGTTATGTAAATTATTAATTTTTTAGTATGGGGGTCAAATTAGAAAATTAAAAAAAAAAAGACGTTTTTTGAGCAATATCGTGTGACATATCAAATGAAAGGGCTTACGTATACTAAAAATGTTATAATTTTCGTAACATGTCCGTGTTTGGGTCACAAAAGTCCATATGTGTACCAAATTTCAACAGAATCGGTTTAGTGGATCCGGAGAAAACTGGCTGTGACAGACAGACAGACGTCCGATGATCCTATAAGGGTTCCGTTTTTTGTTCGGAACCCTAAAAATTAAAATTAAAATTTAAGGGGGCTTCCATTAAAAAAACGAGTTTTTTTTCGGTTTTTGGTACGGAAACCTTCGAGTCCGACTCGCATTTGGCCGGTTTTTAAAGGATCTGTCGCTTCTGGAAGTGATGTTCACACCGTATTTACAGTAGGTACCGTTTTTAGGGTTCCGTACCCAACGGGTAACCAACGGAATCCCTGTCCGTCCGTCCGTCTATCTGTCAGCGGGCTGTATCTCAAGAACCGTTATAGATTGACAGTTGAAAATGTCACAGATTGTCTATTTCTATTGCCGATATATATATAATGCTGTATAAACTCGCTCATACAACTACATACGCCATTGGCAAAAAAAACGTACACGATGACGGGCCTGTTAAACGAACCTCTTTGTGAACGATCACTAATTCCGTCTCATTGTTAACGAATTCTAATTTGGAACTTGGTGTACTTGAAAAAATATTCGCGTCATTCGCGTCAAAATAAAATGAACCATCATGAAAGTCATAAGGTATATTAATTAGAGTTGCTGAAGTGACGCAAATATTTTGACAAACAAGCCCAAGTGAATTGCCAGCATTAGTCGAGGCTCAAACCTGAGTCATGCCCGGTTTCTGAGGTTTTTGAAAGTTCAAAACCCAATTACATTTATGCCCGGTTTCTGAAGTACTTTATCGGTTGTTTATCTGTCCGTTAACGTTATTTGTCATAACGCCATTAGTTGGTTTATGATTAACGGACAGATAAACGACCGATAAAGTACCTCAGGAACCGGGCATAAATGTAATTGGGTTTTGAACTTTGTCGAATGTCTAGATCACAATTCAAAACTGACTTTAGAACAGAGAATCGTATGAATCCCTAAGCGAAACAAAGGGGGCAGGTCGAAAAAAATTAGTACGATACCTTGTTTCGAATACTTAGATTTTTTCCTATCATAACACAAATAGACGTTTATTGGTCGACTTAAGCTTCAGTTAGATAAGTACAGATACTAGAGCGAGCGAAGCGCCCGAAAAATGTTTGTTTTTAGGGTTCCGAAAAAAAAGGAACCCTTATAGGATCACTCGGGTGTCTGTCTGTCTGTCCGTCTGTCACAGCCAGTTTTCTCCGGATCCACTGGACCGATTCTGTTGAAATTTGGTACACATATGGAATTCTATGACCCAAACACTGACGCGTTACGTAAATTATTAAATTTTTAGTATGGGGGTCACTTTTGGGGTCAAACTAGAAAATTAAAAAAAAAAGTTTTTTGAACAATATCGTGTGACATATCAAATGAAAGGGCTTACTGTGAAGGTTTTAATTATATTTTTTCATAATTTTAAAATAAATGATTTAGAAGTTATTCAAGAATTTAGACGAAAAATGACCATTCCCCCCCCTTATCTCCGAAACTACTCCGCCTAAAATTTTGAAAAAAAATGGAGATAATAGATCTTTACCTAAAGATTACAGGAAAACCTATTAGAAGTCTGTAGTATTAACATAACATGTTAAAAAAAATTAATTCGTTCGGAACCCTTTGCACGCGAGTCCGACTCGCACTTGGCCAGTTTTTTAACTCAGAAATGCTAATTTTCTTGTTATCTTACATCCATACACACGTTTTTATGTCAAAATAAGCACAAACCAGATAGCTAAGGATGCTAGGGCGAATGAAGCGAGCCCGAAAAATTTTAATTCCTTGACTCAGAAACGCTAAATAAAGTCTTATCTTACATCCATACACATGTTTTATGTCAAGTAACGTGAAAACCGGACAGCTAAGGATGTTAGGGCCGAAAAATATTAAGTTCCTTGACTTAGAAACGCTAGATTTCTTCATTGTAAAGCGGTTTTTTTTTGTCGATTTAAGCGTAAACTGGAGAGCTACGGATGCTAGAGGGGGCGAAGCGGGTCCGAAAAAAAAAGTAGGTTATTGTCGCGGAAACGTTATATTTTCTTTATATCTTATAGACAGATGTTTCTTTGAAAAATATAGATATTACAGCGAGTGAAGTGAGCTCGAAAATTTTAGTATCTCGCCACGGAATATAGGTACCTATAGATAGGTTACATTGTTTATTTACTATCCATACAATAATTGAAGTTGACTTTACCGTAAAACTTGCATAATTAAGGACGCAATAGCGAGCTACAAATTAATGTTCTCGGATAGGTTTGCCTCGAATAGGTAAGATCCCCTATTTACTATCGATACAGACATAAAAGTAATGTGTTCGATTTATACAATGTACAACTAAGAATGCAAGAGCGAGCGCAGCGAACTCGAACTTTTCAGTACCCCACCCTGGTTAGTTTTGGTTTAAATGTTACAGCGATTTGTCTATTGTCAGGTTTTTCAATTTGTTGAGTACAGTTTTGGTGGTGGTGGGGGGGGGGGGGGTCATGGCCACAACCTCCCCCCTCGGACCGCGCCTGATATCTTACTCAAAGCAAAAGTTATTATGTTTTCAGATGTCTGCCGTTGTTGTCAATTTCAAGCAATCGAATAATGCCTACATAGTTCAATACACTCTAACTTTATTTTAGTTCATTGTGCATTCGAGTATTCCATGATTTAAAATAAAACATTTCACCTGGACTTTAAGTAGGTAGATTAAATAATAATATCCAGTGACGGCCTTAAGAGGTGGCGAGCAGAGAGGTGATGGCCTTAAGAGGGGGCGAGCAGAGAGCAATCGTCCGGAGCCTCGCTCAACAACTCAAGTAGCAAAAGTTTACATTTAAAATCTATAATATCCTTAACTATGTATTTTCTCTTTCAAACTGCCTAGCCTTACCCAACTATGTTGGCTTCCAGTTCGTTGTTTAACCTTGAAGATCGACCAGGGTGGCCGTTTTTAACTAATATTATAAAGCTTGCTTGTTTGGACGCGCTAATCTCAGGAACTACTGGCTCGAATTGAAAAATTATAAGGATAAGAATATTGAAAAATCTGCCCTTTACCTTCTAATGTAATATTTCAAACTCAAAATAAATTAATTCACAATTTTGCCAAAATAACAATATTCTCTACTGTCCCGATACTCACAACGGTTAAGGCCGCCACTGGCAATAACCTAATATAAAGTTAAAATTACACATAATTATCACAGTAGAGTATTAATTACACTAAAAACAAAATTTATATTACATGATAAGTGCATAAAAGCTACTTGTTATGACTAAAAATCTTTTAACTTAGTGAACTCAGCATTCACAAGTCGACAACACGTAGGTCGTCACAATAGTATCAGACTAGCCAGTCCCCCTTACCACACCTATGGTTCAAAACGATAAGTTGCCCTCTGACAAAGGGAATTTTATTTATTTATGACTTTATTTCAACTTACAGAAGGCGAATAATTGGTTGGCCAGTAAAAAACAGCGCTTCACCAGGTAATTTTGGCGTAATAGCGGGGAATTGACCAGCCGTACTTACCCACAGGCCATGGATGCGCTGCTATAAGTTTGTCTTCTTTCTGGGGTTGGTAATAAACTTAGACAGAAAAGACCAGTAGGTAGAAGCGTAGTACAGCGCACATGGCCTAGTGACTTATTCATTCTTAATGATCGCCACTACCAAGATTTTGCCTTCTTCTAATGTTGCTATTTATAGCCAGCAGATCATTGCTATAGTTTGAAGAACTGTTAGGTAAGCGCCCCGTGCTAGCTGATCTTTTTAACTTTGGATGACTGTCACTATTTGTCAATCTTAAATTAGTTCTAGTTTGAACATTAGTAGTGACATTTGATAAAGCTAGTGAACAAACATTTAGAAGTCTATCCAATCTATCACCACTTATTCTGTCTGTATCTGCACCTATTTGTGCTGGTTGCTCATTTGTATTTGTAGAAAACATAGATCTTCTATTTTGTCGAACTCCAATGCTCACGACGCCAAGGAAATTTAGGTTGAATGGAATGTTAAATATGAAATTGAATACAACCATCACTAGGAGATATATCAATGAAATATTTACAACTAGGATTGAAAATCCATAGACAATTTTATCAAACGGGAACCATAATCCATCTGGAAAAAAGTAATAATTTAATAAACAATAAGTACCGGGAGCCAATATAAAAATTTAAGCATAGGGGTTGGAATATTAAATCATTTTCACTCTACGACTATAAATAATAATTAACTTAAAAATAAGGCTTGCATTTTGAGGTAATGCAAGAAAAAACTTACCAGTTACACCATGAAGAATTATCTTTATAGTGGAGTTAATAGCAATAACTGGTTCAGATATTAAAGATGTAAACATCCTGACAGCAATTTTCAATGGATTCATGTGCTTCATGAATAGAAGTGGATCTGGTGGTGGTACTGTGCATTCTGATGTCCAGAAATACCACTTACAAGTATTAATAGATGAAACAAATTTTTCATATTCCTGTTGTTCAGCTTCCTGAAAAAGTAAATGCATTCACTTAATACATGTTCCAATAGTTTTCTATGAAATTAATTGGAAGTCTAAGAGAAATCCTACTCCTGCCTCCTCCTTGCTAGTTATACTCTTTCTATCTCATAATATAAATGTGAGATTTTTTGTCTGTTAATCAATCAAAATTTTCATAAAATATTGCATAGTGACATGTAACTGATTTGACTGGGAGCCAACCCCAATATAGTTGGGCAGAGGATGATTGCATAGGGACATGTTTAGCCTGGAACTTCATTTTATGAGAAAGTTAAAATAGTTATCAACATCTGTAGCAAATGATATCTAGGTCTCTTTTTCACATTGAAAAGTAAAAATGTGATTTATAACAGTTTGCTCAATTTATTTCTATTTCAGAATCATGTACATGAATAGAACTTTATAAATTACTAGTTTTTTTCATACTCACTTTGTAAGAAATAAAGCATTCATAAATATATAACAAAACAAAAATAATTATGATGACATGCTTGTGTGACATGTGTTTCCATAGCCAAATTACTACTCCAACTGCTGCAAACAAACCCAGAAGTAAAGTGATGTATGTCTGGAATTAAAACAGTACTTAGTATTAGTACACCAATTTTGGTTTAGCCAAATAATATATGAACACAATGTTCTGATCTTAATACAGGAATAAAATGTTGAGCACAGTACTATGATTTCAATTTATTATATTTATATAACTAGCTTATGCCCGCAACTTCGTACGCACATATTCCGTTTTTCCCGCTCCTGTGGGAATTTCCGCAAATTCTCTCTTAGTGCTCCCCTACACTCCCCAAGGAACCTACATGCCAAATAGTTTCGGCTGTGCATTGTCTGACAGTCACTCAACCAGTCCATAAAGGAATAATTTTATATATAAGGATTAAATAGTTTAATAAAATTGAAATAATTTTCAATACATGGGTGCAATGCATATAAATATTTATTGTAGTCTTTCAATCTTTAGCTACAAAGGCAACAACAGAGAGAGTTCATTAATTACCCTGAATTTGAATTAAGTATATTACCTTATATTCTGTAAGATACACTTGAATGTAATCACTCCATGCTAAAACAATTTGCTCAGTAATAGTTGGTTTGTAAATGGCATCTTCAACATATCCCACAGTGCGTCTGAACTTCTCATCAGACAATGTAGACTCAGATTTTAAACACTTGTCTATTACATCCCACCTGTCGGCATCAAACTTCATTTGTACAGATATATCTACACTACCATCTTCACTTTTCTGTAATTTTTAATAAATATTACACATTTTTGGAATCCATGAAATTTTAGTAATTTAAGGCAAATGCAGACCATATTTTATATTATATGAGAATTGGTAATACTTATTATCAGCTAGTACGAATGAAAAGTAAATATTTAAGAAAAACGTTTAAGTACATAAAAGAATTATAGGTAATATCAACGTTTATGAGTAACCTTAAATTGCCCGCTTTTTAGTATTATGGCAAGTAATCTTTTGAACCACCATTCTCCAAAGCCGAATTTATTTTCTGTTTGTCTTTCTTTCTTATAAGGGGTTCTCAGATCTGGTGGTAAATCCATTTCATTTGATTTATCTGGCACTTGCAGACTTTCGTAGTTCCAAGGGTCTGGTCCAGCTTGTACATCGCTTTTACAGATGCTGCAAAATCCTAACAAAATGAAGACTATTAACTGATTTTTCATTTCCACGAATAAATAGAATTTCTCAATACAAACAAAGAAAATAAATAATGATTTTCGTCTTCAATTCAAACACGATTTGAATTCACAATAGTGTTGACATTGACATGGTCGTGTGTTCCGAAATTTAACCCAGTATACTCGCCAGTTCTCATGACGTCATGAACCCGACGTCATATTGTATGTTGAGATGACGTATACATATAGTGTGTGTGACGTATATGAAACGGGTGTTTGTACATCAGACTTTGAGGATATTTTTATTATATTATTTGTAATAATGATTGTTGTAAACGAGCACAAACACCATTTTCAATATGTCGTCAATTATGACGTCAACGCGCTGGCCAATATATTTCGGAACGAATCAACAGTATGGCGTCGGATTCATGACGTCATGAGCACTGGTCAGTATACTGCATTATATTTCGGAACACATACATGACATCATCTTACCGAAACAAATTTGACATTGACATTAGAGAAGTAACTTTGATGTTTTAGTTGATTGCTTAAGAGTTTTAGTCGATTCATGACTAGAATGTTATCTATTTAAGCACTATCAAAACAATGCATTCTAGATCGATTCTAGAGGTAGTTGATTGGTCAAAGCTGTCTGGCGTCGACATAGACATTTATTAATTTTTAAACGGAGCTGAGATTTTGTTGTAGACCACCTCAACGAAGCTGCTAAGAAGTCTGACTCGATCTAATATATTATGTTACACTCGCGGCACCTCTGCGTGAATGTTGAAAATTATCCAAAAGGAACATACTCCCGAGATAAACAGTATCCTATAGTCTGTAATAACCAGACTATAATCTACTTCCGCGTCAAACATCATAATCCTTTCAAACGTTCTGACGTGATTAAGTAACAAACATTCATCCAAATCGCATTTATAATACACTAGCTTCTGCCAGCGGCTTCACCCGCGTGATCCCTGGGGAACATGCTCCCGGGATAAATAACTTGAGAGGTGCCAAGGGACACCCGGATGGAACGAAGTTCCTTTCGATTAATTAGGGAAAGAATTGTATTTTTTTTTAAGTTTAATAATATTTTTTTTATTATTAACAAATATAATGTAAACAGAAATAGAAAGACGAAACGAAATTAACTGGCTTGCTTTCTGTGAGAGAGAGAGAGAGAGAGAGAGACAGAGAAACATGCGCACGCCGCTCGGCTTACAACTATAGCAAAAAGTGTCGTTACAACTTTTCGTATGATTTTTTTCCGTCTAGCCCCCTTTCACAACGTGCGATAAGGAACTTCGTTCCAAAAGTAGCCTATGTCCTTTCTCAGGTTCTAGACTATCTCTGTACCAAATTTTAATTTAAATCGATTCATTAGTTTTGGCGTGTAAGCGCGACAGATAAACAGACAGACTGACAGAAAGACAGACAGAGTTACTTTCGCATTTATAATATTAGTAAGGAGTTAGGATATAGATTACCACAAAAATACAAAAGCTACAAAAAATCTTAAAAGCCTTAGCATTCAGGTCATAAAATTTTCAAAAAAATAGTTTCGAGCAAATGAAACTGTCAATGTCAATTGTCATTTTGTCAAGCCAACCAAGTTACCTACCAAGTCAGACTAAAGAAGCACAACACAACACAAATAGTCTGAACGATTGTTTTTCTATCGATAGTTTTCGGCTAACCTGAATTCAAGCAATGTCATCTATAGATTTTGACCCTTCAATAAAGCTGTGCCTGAAATTTTTACATTCAAGCGCTTCTGATTCTACTGAACAACTACGACTTACCTTAGACGACCACATTCGTCAAACTTATGGAAGTGCAAAAACCCTTGGCAACATTTTGCCGAAGAAGTACTTGGCTGAGGAAAAGTTAGAATCTCCTAGATCTAAGCACAAATCAGATAAGTCGTCGAGTAAAACTACCACTGTTCCATTGCCTCAGCAAAGTCCGCAGCAACTGCAAATACCGGAGCGTGAAAATGACGATGGCTCTGTTATGGATGGAGACTTGTCTCTTGACTTGTTAGAAGAAGATTTGACCTGTGCCGTGTGTAGACAGATTTCAGTTCAAGCTGGCAACCGGTTAGTGGAATGTGATGGCTGCCGTGCTCTGTATCATCAGGTAATATTGTGTTACATTTTAGTTTTTCCGATAAATGTTACTGCCTCTTCTTGCCATTGCAAAGATTGAAATAATTAACTTGTCTAAAATAATTTCAGGATTGCCACAAACCTGTTATCAGTGACAATGACATAACACCTGGATGGCAGTGTGCCACTTGTTTGCTGTCACAAGGGATTACTGGTAACTACATCAAGACTTCAGCTGCTCCTAGGTCTCCATCCCATATCTCTGGTTCCACAACACCAGTGAAGATATCGTCAAGCAGTTCATCATCATCGTCTCCCTCAAAAGTGGTAACACCAAACATTAATATTATTTCTGCTGATAAGAGGTTGCAAATAATGAAGAAGAAAGCAGCTAAACAGCATGAAAAGAAGAAGGGTTCCAAATGATCGAGACTCTTTGTTACATTGAAACAAAGTATCTGATACAATTAGCAAAGTACCTAAATGCATTTTTAAAGTAATAAATTTTGTAGATGTTTAAACTTCTTCAATATGTTTAGAAAACAATTCATAACTATTCCAAATTCATAGAAAATGTATTCTGTTGTACTATAGCAGATATTTTCCACAATATGCATTTCACACTTGATCAGCATATATATATGTATAGTATGAATTAGATGTTAAAATATAGATAGTAAACAGTGCACCTATATTGTTTTATTGATTAAATACATACCTTTCTGAAAAACTGGCCAAGTGTGAGTCGGTCTCACGTGAAAAGCACACCCCAAACTTCTTATAGGTTTTCCTGTAATCTTTAGGTAAAGAACTACAGACTAGTATCTTAATTTTTCAAAATTTTAGGCTAGTAGTGTCTGAGACAAGGGGGGAATGGTCATTTTTGGTCTAATTTTTTAAATAACTTCAAAACTATTTACTTTAAAATTATGAAAAAGATATAATTAAAACCCTTACCTTAGCCATTTCATTTGATATATCACACGATAGTTTGAAACACTTTTTATAAATTTTTTAGTATGACCCCCAAAAGTGACCCCATATTCAAAATTTATTTATTTAGATAACATGTCCGTGTTTGGGTCCCAGAAGTCCATATGTGTACCAAATTTCAACAGAATCGATCCAGTAGATCCAGAGAAAACTGGCTGTGACAGACAGACACTTGAGTACACTTGATCCTATAAGGGATCCATTTTCTTCGGATGTTTGGAATCCTAAAAACTACAAGTGACGTATACATGTTATACTACACAACACAAAAAAACAATGCACTAATCAAAATTAATAATACCTACTGTTTTTTCAGTATAGATATATATCAAAACAATCAAAAAACAGTTTTATTAATTTTATTTGATTAATTAAATTAATAATGCTGTTTTTTTCCCAAATTTAATTTGCTTAATTCATAATATTGTACTGACACTGTACCAATATTTATTTTTGTTATCCTTGGTTACAAAGTGGATTGTATTGTAACCCTTAGATTTAATTTCATTTTATATTATGTAACCCTTACAGTACAATTGTCTTCCCAAATAAATAAAATAAGTACAGTGTCTGACAGAGAACGCACAGCCGAAACTTCTGGTCATAGAAAGCTGATTTTAGCCCCCCAGGCCGCACATGGGCCACACGTAGGGTTGCCAAAATATAAAAAAAAATTACCTTCCAATAAAATTTATATTTTTCAAACTAAGCCATAAAAAATATTAAATACCAGTGGACGTCACGCGGTTTCACCCGCGTAGTTCCCGTTCCCGTGGGAGTACGGGGATAATATTATATAGTCTATGTTACTCTTTTTTAATTTTTACAGTCTTTCCACTAAGGTTTATATTTTTGTATCCTTTTTTTAATTTTTCGCTTCTTAATTGACATTTGAACTTGACGCACTTTTGTTATCGCGACCGCTATCCAAAACTAATTTATTAGGGACTTCAACTTCTCAAAAGAAAGAACACTATCTAATCCTACTAATATTATAAACTAGCACTTCGCCCGCGACTTCGTCTGCGGAGACTTTAGAGGTTGCGCGCAACTTCTTTGTTCCATATTCTCAGTCTCAGAAATTTATCTTCATGATTCTTTATTCTGATAGTTTGTGAGTCTTTGCTGTCCGTAGTTTCAGCTCCGGAACTACTTCAACATGTTTCTGATATTCTCGTACTAGTGAATCTTTAGCGCTCATAACTCCAGCCCAGAAAAAAATTCGATATGTTTCGGTTCTCCTGGTATTTTTAAATGCTAACCACTCACAATTCCAGCTTCGGAAATCCTTCGACATGTTTCTGATATCCCTGTAGTTGTGAATTTTTAACGCTCATAATTACAGCCCGGAAAAAACCGCTATATGTAAACCAAATCACTCAAAATTCCAGCGCCCCAAACATTAAAACATGTTTCTGGTCTCCTGGTCGTTGTGAATATGTACCGCTTACAATTCCTACCGAAAATATAATTTGACATGTTTCTGGTCTCCTGGTATCTACTTGTGAATCTGTAGCGCTCATAATTACAGACCCGAAAATACTCCTGTGCCTCAATCAGGCAAAAATGGCTCAAGGGATTTGGATGAAATTTGGCACACATATAGTCCACACCCTGGAATCAAACATAGGCTACCTTTTATCCCGGTAAAAGGCATGGCTTAATGGAGACAGGAGGAAGTGGAAACCCAGCACTTCTGCTGCCTTAGTACTTCAGATTTACAAGTACCAGGAGAACAGAAACATGTAGTATTTCTTTGGCTGAAATTATGAGCGCTAAAGATTCACAAGTACCAGGAGACCATAAACATGTCGAAATATTTCCGGTGCTGGAATTGTGACCGGTTAGAATTCAAAAGTACCAGGAGACCAGAAACATGTCGAAGTATTTTCGGGGCTACGATTGTGAATGCTAAAGATTATGAACGCTAAAGATTCCTTATGTACCAGGAGACCAGAAACATGTCGAAGTATTTTCAAGTTGGAATTGTGAGCAGTTGGAATTCAAAAGCACCAGGAGATCAGATACATGTAGAAGTATTTTCGGGGCTGGAATAATGAGCGCTAGAGATTCACAAGTACCAGGAGAACAGAACGATGTTAAAGTGTTTTTGGGCTGGAATATATTTTTTTTTTTTTAACAGTCAAACAGAAATACGTATGTCGATGTTTTTTCCGGGCTGGAATTGTAAATGCTATAGATTCACAAGTAACAGGAGACTACAAACTCGTCCAAGTATTTTTGGCTGAAATTGTGAACGCTAACGATTCGCAAGTACCAGGAGACCAGAAACATGTCGGAATATTTCCGGCGCTGGAATCGTGAGTGGCTAGGATTCAAAGGAATCAGAAGAACAGAAAAATGTCGAATTATTTTCCGGGCTGGAATTATGAGCGCTAAAGATTCATTACGTATCAAGAGACCAAAAACATGTCGAAGTATTTTCGTGGCCAGGATTGTGAATGCTAAACATTCACAACTCACCAGAGACCAGAAACATGCCGAAATATTTCCGGAGAAAGAATTATGAGCGGTAAGGATTCAAAAGTACCAGAACAACAGAAAAATGTGGAAGTTTGTTCCGGGCAGGAGTTATCGAGTGCTAAATGTCATTATGTACCAGGAGACCAGAAACATCTCGATGTATTTCTAGTTGGCGGTTGAAATTGTGAGCGGTCAGGATTCAAAAATACCAGGAGATTGGAAGTATGTCGAAGTGTTTTCGGGGCTGTAATTATGAGCGCTACAGATTCACAAGTAGATACCAGGAGACTAGAAACATGTCAAATTATATTTTCGGTAGGAATTGTAAGCGCTAAAGATTCACAAGCACCAGGAGACCAGAAACATGTTTTAATGTTTTCGGCGCTGGAATTTTGAGTGGTTAGGACTCAAAAGTACCAGGAGAACAGAAACATATAGCGGTTTTTTCCGGGCTGTAATTATGAGCGTTAAAGATTCACAAGTACCAGGGTACCAGAAACACGTCGAAGTATTTCCGGCGCTGGAATTGTGAGTGGTAAGGATTCAAAAATACCAGGAGAGCAGAAACATATCGAAGTTTTTTCTGGGGTGGGATTATGAGCACTAAAGATTCACAAGTACCAGAATACCAGAAACATGTCGAAGTAGTTCCGGGGCTGAAAGTACGGACAGTAAAGACTCACAAACTATCAGAATTAAAGAAACATCAAGATGAATTTCCGAGAATGTGAATATGGGACAAAGAAGTTGCGCGCCAGCTCTAAAGTCTACGCAGACGAAGTCGCGGGCGAAGTGCTAGTTGAAAATAATTACCAAATCCGAAAATAAAGCTAACCAATGGCCAAAAATGTTGACCCGGAGATAGAGTCGTTTTATTATATAGTATTTTATAGAAAACGAACATGGGACAGTCTACGTGCTGGGACGATGACTCTTTCTTCGGTTCGACTGTACACGCTACCGCATCAGTCAAAAGTTGTAAAGGCACATTTATACATTTTTTAAATAAGATTTGTTTGTTAGATTTCGGTGTTGAAAATATGTATAGTATTTTTGCGTACTACATATATATTTCTTGAACTATATACCTATAGTACGCAGACCCGAAATACAGCACAATTCTGTATATATATTATAGCTGAAGCGCGCGATAGCTTCTTATGGTCGGTGGCCGATAATTTTTTAGGGTTCCGTACCTAGCCTATGGGAAATCAACAGAACCCTACTGCCTACTAAGCCTCTGCTGTCCGTCTGTCCGTCAGTCTGTTTGTCAGCGGGCTGTATCTCAAGACCGTAAGAGACACTTGAAATTTTCAGAGTGTGTACCTACCTATTTCTACTTCTTCAGTTGTTTAAGATTTCCCAATTAAAAAAAAAACCCGCGGATTTCTTGATAGAAACTGACCATCGCGAATTAGATTTTGTTTGTTCAGCGAACCCGGTGATAGCTTTCTGGCGTAAGAGAAAATACAATTTATATGTACCTATTGCAAACAAGACGAATCAGCCGATTCGACTGATCAGCAAAAATCGTCAAAAAACACCCAGTTGCAACTTCGATGGTACCGATGGCTTCGATGGAACTCGTAGGTACATTTCCATTAGATAAATCTCAACACCATATCCATAAAAAAGGAAAAATGAATGTACCAAGTTCAGAACTTAAGTAAGTAGATACCTACCTATGAAATAAGGTATTCTGCCCACACGTAAAGATACCAAACGGTGGGTTCAGAGGTTGTATTTAACGTTCTCAGCTTGTGAAGCAAGCCCGCACGGAAGTCAGGATTTTTTTTTTTTTTTTTTTCTATTTATAGGCTCGCGTTTGACCACTATCTCACCTGATGGTAAGCGATGATGTGGTCGAAGATGGAGCACGCTTGTCTAGAAGTAACCTATTCACTCTTGACTTAAATACTCCCAGGTTATAGCTATCAGGAAACACAGACTCCGGCAGGGAATTCCACTCCTTAGCTGCACGCACTATGAATGTGTTCCCAAAACGTTTTGTGCGCGTGGGTGGGATGTCCACCATGTACCGGTGGCGCATCGCCGTTCGTCTTGTGGTCCGATGATGGAAAGGGCTTGGCGGAATCAAATTACGCAATTCCGTCGCACATTCCCCAAAATACAACCGGTAGAAAACCGACAGGCTAGCAACTCGTCGTCGATGCTCAAGACTTTGGAGCTTCGTCGCGACGAGCCTATCATCGCCGATGATCCTCTTGGCTCGTTTCTCAATTGACTCAAGGGCATCAAGCTGGTATCTGGCAGATCCGTCCCAAAGATGAGAGCAGTACTCCATACATGATCGAACTTGCGCTTGATAGAGTTTGAGCAGCTGTTCCGGCGTAAAGTACCGTCTCACCTTTGCTAAGATCCCCAACTTCTTTGCAGCCACTTGAGCTTTTGCCTCTATGAAAGGGCCAAAATTGAGGGTAGATGTTAACGTAACACCAAGAAGCTCAAGTTGGTCGGTTATCGGCACGGTTGCACCTCGGAAAGATGGAGCTGGGTAGAATTGGCTCCGTTTAGCGGAAAAAAGACACGCTTGGGTCTTAGCAGCATTGAATTTGACCAGATTGGCTTCGCCCCATTCTGAAACAGCCTGTAAGGACACGTTCAAGTGCTCAATCATAGCCTCCCGGAGAGACCGGATCTGGACCCATCAGCTCGTGCGTCGGACACGTATCTCTCAGCAACAGTGCTGTCGTCTGCATACCCAAAGGTACCGGGTTTAAGCAGATCATTAATATGCAGCAAGAACAGTGTTGCCGAAAGCACCGACCCCTGAGGAACCCCGGCATTAATATCCAGCAGTCCAGACGAGCAGCCATCAATGACCACTCGTATAGACCGATCCCTCAGGAAATCCGCGATCCAATCACACAATCCGGCGGGCAGACCGAAGGAAGGAAGCTTACTAATAAGGCTATCGTGCCAGACCCTGTCGAAGGCCTTCGAGATGTCAAGGGAGACCGCTAGTGCCTCCCCGTGCTTCTCTATGGCCTCACTCCAGATGTGAATGGCATACGCAAGAAGATCCCCAGTAGACCGATTTCGGCGGAATCCGTATTGTCGGTCACTACACCACACTACACGGCACGCGTTCCATACTCTTACAGAGTATGGACGTTACTGAGATAGGTCTATAGTTCGACGGGTCAGCTCGACTACCTTTCTTGGGCACGGGCTGCACGTTAGCTTGCTTCCAAGCCTTTGGCACTTTTCCAGTCTCAAACGAAAGGCGAAATAGGCGTGTCAAGATCGGAGACAATTCAGGCGCACAAGTCTTCAGCACAACTGCCGGTATCCCGTCGGGGTCACTAGCCTTGTTCACGTCTAGGTTACGCAGTACCCTACGGACGTCCTTCTGATGAATGCGAATGTTCGACATACTCGACTCGCATCCAGCAGGAGAAGCAGGGGCTCCGCGCCACCAGGATCCAGACGTGAAGATTCCGCAAACAAGTTCGCTTTCTCCTCAGCGGAGTGGGCCAGCATCCCGTCGGGTCTCAGCAGTGGTGGTAGTGAGGGGCGGCAGAAGTTCGATTCGACCGACTTAGCCAGGGACCAAAAAGCCTTACTACCTGCTGGGTATGAAGAAAGTTTGTTCCCTATTCGGCTAATGTGGTCAAATCAAGCCCTCCGCAACACCTTCTTGCAGGACTTGGCAGCCCTGTTGAAGGCTCTCTTCTTCTGACTCACATCATTTGCTTTGCGCGTACGAGCGTCGACCCATGCTAGGTACGCCGCGTGCTTAAGCGCATCAGCGCGATGGCACTCGGCACCAAACCATGGACGAGCTTCGCCAGACATTGTTACGTCAGAGAACGGAATGTAGTACTCCATTCCCCTCCGCAACACATCCGTCACGGCGTCCGCGCACGACGAAGCATCAGTCGAAGAAAAGCAAGTAGGCTGCCAAGGGTAACATGCGAAGAAAGATCGCAAGCCATCCCAATCTGCTGACCTGTATCGGGTGCCTCTTGGGCTAGGATCGGGCGGGGAGTAGACGGACACAGACTTCACCAGACAGTGGTCCGAACTACCCAGTGGTGAAGAAATCGTCACCGAGTAGCAGTCTGGATCAGTAGTTAGCAAAAGGTCCAAGCAATTGGCA
Source organism: Lacanobia wlatinum (assembly GCA_947578705.1). Lineage (NCBI taxonomy): Eukaryota > Metazoa > Arthropoda > Insecta > Lepidoptera > Noctuidae > Lacanobia > Lacanobia wlatinum. The sequence goes on from OX388026.1 coordinate 14,350,708, forward strand.
GTGTGCGAATCAACATCCGGCACCCTCGTTGCCCCCTGGACCAGCTGGGTAAGATTTAAGCTAGCGCTAGCTTTCGCGTCTCTCGTCCAGCGTGGTCTGTGCACTGGTATGGGGAGAGCCACTCCTGATGGTGGGCATTGAAGTCCCCCAGTAACACCAATTGGGCAGAAGGGTACCGCTCCTGAGCCGCATCCGCCGCCTCACTCAGGTGCTGTGTGAGCCCAGTTGTCTACAAATCACCGCTGGAACGGTAGACACAGGCGTAGACAATTTTGTCCAGGCCTGTGTCCACTATAACCCACAGCGTTGAGAACCTGGAGTCTTCAAGGTTTCGGAGACGCCAATAGCAGATGTCGTCCCGGGCGTACACACATACGCCCGCGCGTGGTCTAAAGTGGTGCTCCAGGGTAAACCCTGGGTAAGACAGATATGACACGTCTGACGGACGTCCGATCTGCGTCTCCGACAGAAATAAGAGCGCTGGTTTCTCCGTCTCTAGGTGGTGGTGGACTGCGGCGAGATTTGAGTGCAGACCTCGTATGTTGGAGAGGTGCACTTTGTGCGAGAGGGAGTGCTGCCGCTGTACAGCTTTTCTCTTATTTTTCCTGTTCATATAACAACATTTGAGTGAAGGAAGGAGAGGAGAAGGAAGTGAAATGAGGTTCCATGCTGCTAACCTTCAGGAACGCTCTGGCAGGACGGCATCATTGGGGGACTAGCCTGGAGACTGCGGGGACGCCCGAGCCCCCCGGGAATGTCCATCGGGCCCTCTCGTCTGGTCGCCAACCAGCACGATGGTGCATTCCGGGATTTTTCGACAGTTGGCGGGGCAGCCTTTCATGTGTGGCTAGCACACTACTTGGGCCCCCAACTACCTGCGGTCGGCCAGCGGCGCACCGTGCCTCGGATCTCGCTACCCTCCGCGACTAGTCTCCCGATACGCTCATGCCAGCGCAAGCCTGGTTGGTCTGCCTGCATTGGAACTACTATTTCGACCCAACTCCTCTGAGTGCAACTAACTAATTGTGCTTATCAAAACCGATCTTTTAAATCAAAGTTAGTTTCTATCTAACACGAGGTTAAATAACAAATATGTCATGCATGGTTGTAGGTACGTTGTTTTATAGACGACAATTTTTTATTCAAAGTACGAGAGTACTTTGAATAAATTAAAATCATAGATTTTTATTACAAATAATCTTTGTTTCGATATTCATGAAATCATAGAATAAGAAATCAAATATTTTTATCCTCATATTGAGTAGTTAATATAAAACTTGTTACCAAGGAAAACATTTTATCAAGTGACAGTTTCTAAACGTTTGACAAAATGCATACTCTTCTATATAATTACAAGTATTACAACATCACGGTCACAAAAACAATGCGGGTAAATTCTACTCAAGCAAAACTTTTCATTCGGATTTGGGCCCGCTCGACAGAACCCCGCGAAGCGGCAATCGTGGCAAATGGCGATGGGAATAAAAGACCAAACTAGCAAACAAGCATACACCATAATGCAGCAAACACACAGCAAGCATGCAGCAAGCATACAGCAAGCGTGCAGCAAGCATGCGGCATGCAAAATGCAGCATGCAAGCATGCAGCACATAAACGAGCATGCAACATGCATAATGCAAGCAAGCATGCAGTAGAGCGTGCTATATGCAGAATGCAAGCAAGTATGCAGTATGCAGGCAAGCATGCAACATGAATGCAGCAAGCATGCAGCAAGCATGCAGCAAGCATGCAGCAAGCATGCAGCAAGCATGCAGCAAGCATGCAGCAATCATTCGGCATGCAGCAAGCGGCAAGCATGCGGCATGCAACATGCAGCATGCAAGCAAGTAAGCATGCAGCATGCAAGCAAGCAAGCATGCAGCACGCAAACGGGCATGCAACATGCAGCAGGCATAGTTTCTGTCACGGCTCCGGCGCTGCGGGGGCTCCGGCGACCCCACGCGAATTTATCGTCGCAGATGGTTTTAACGCCCGCCACCGCGGCTGAGGCGACCTGAGCGCGGCTGAGCCAAAGCTGACATGATAACACCTGCTCCTCAGCTCGCGGGCCGCCTCGCTCCTCCGCGCCTACGCGGCCTTAAATAACACTCTAGGGCAGACAAGACAAGCAGGGGTCGATTTTACAGCGATTGGTTTCTGTCACTAATTTTTTTAGCACATATTTTGATTTTTTAAGACCATATTTTAATTTTAATTTAAGGTTAAAGTGCTTTTTTATAGAAATGGCAATATGCGAAATAAAATTCTGCCATCTTAAAAGTATGCCATGGACATTTTCACGGAAGTATAAAATACCATGGAAAAATACACCGGATAAAAAATATTCGTTAAAAATAATTCTGCTGTTTGATAAGTTTGCTAAATAAAAAAATGTGATTATGTAATTCATTGAATTGTGTTTCTGTGAAATAGGTTTCATACAAGTAAGTAGTCTTTGAAACAATAATATTCGACATAAAATTACAAGAACCTAATATAATGTGAAACATTTTCTGCGAAACGAAATTCTATGAAATTTCGGTCTGCGAAACAAGGGCCGTCATGCATAATGGCCCTAATGGCATAATGTGCAAATGGGTCTTAGAGTAGGGACTCTATCCGCCCACTGAGTCACCCCAGGAAAGACGACAGTGAACATGCTGCTGTGCGCAGCGAGGCTTAGTAGTGACCCTTTTAGTCTCTCCATGTGCCCTAACAAGCGTTGTGAAAATTACACACTCCCTGGTCTTTTTCCAAAAAGTCCAGGCGCTTTTTTAAGGTTTCCCACGATAAAAAAAAACTTGTCGGCTTCTAGACTGAGACACGGGCGGGCCTAGAATACGACCTAGAATCACGAAATTTGGCAAAAGGTCTTACAGCACAAATAAAGGAAACATTCAAAAACATAAATAAAGTTGATATTAAAGAGTGTCCCCATACATACATAGCTGGCGCCAATTAAGATAGTTCTCTGAGTTGTATGGGCGCTCATACAATATAGAGGACTACCATAATTGGCACCAACCTCTAATAAGGTAAATAAATAAAATTCTGCTACTGTGTGAAGGAAAATATTTATTGCAATATTATGGTCGTGTGCGCAGAGCATTTTACAGTAGGTAAAGACTAAAGCGACCCGATTTTTATTATGGTACAGAACGCTCGGTACGCGAGTCCGATTCGCTCTTGACCGGTTTTTTTAAGAAAGTCGTTTGGTTTCGTTATCATAGTACCTATTAGGTTACAGTGAGGAACGTGAAGGTTAAGATAGTATTTTTTTTAATCGTTGCATCACACTAGGAATTACTCCTGTATGGTGGATTCGTTTACAAACATACAATTTCACATATAAACAAACAGTCCACACACAGCCCAGATTGGCACCTAATTATAGCTCTACTAGCTGACTCAGCAAACGTTGTTTTGCCATACAAAAAAAATACCCTGCCGCCTATTCTCATATCTACCGAATATACACACAAAATTTAATGAAAATATGTCGAGCCGTTTCGGTAAAATTCCGTAACAAAACCGTGACACGAGATTTTTATACAACCTGTAACAGAATAAACGCAAAACCTCTTTAAGGGTCATTGAACTCATAATTATGAACAACTTTCACTATGGGACCAACACTGAAATCGCGAAAAAAAATCTACTCCCCAATACATTTATGTGCGCATAACTCGACAAAATGTGCTGTACAGCTGATTTTTTTTTTCGCGATTTTGGGATTGGTCCCATGGTAAAAGTTTTTCATAATAATGAGTACAATGATCCCTTAAGAGGTATTGCGTTTATTCTGTTACACGTGGTATATTAGATAAGCCCTACCGAGGCAGATTTTACAATAAGTTGGTACTTACCTAAGCATAAATCCACATCACAAAGGCGCTTATATTTAGGTGTCAATAAATATCTAGTCTATTTTAACTTCCAATAATACAGATAACTAGTACCTATTTACTGGTAGAACTTCTATCTTCTCCGTAACGGTATTAGGGTAGGTAGGTATATCTATTACTGAACAAAACACAGAAAGTTCGCACACTAACATTTATACTGTTGCTTGTTTAAATGAAACACAATCATAAAGGATCAGCTTCCGATGTTTTTCTAAGTTTGTAACCAATCCTAACGGGAGCACGTTCCCATTGGCCGATCTGTAGAGCAGGGCGGTTCGCGAAGAGCGGGATGTTGCGACGTCGATACAATGAGAATCACTAACTTGACATCTGTTCCTAAGATCATGGAGTCTATGTTCCCGTGTACCTTATCTCAGATACACTCATTGCTACTCCTCCCAATTTCACATTCATCTATCATCTCGAACGTCTAGTTTTCATATCGATATTAGTTTCAGGGCGGAGTGTGATATGGGCGGGCGGTTTACTCTGCGGATTGTGTTCAGTTAATTTTGTGAAACAGTGCTTCATGTTTAGAGGATTTTACGCTTGGATACGTAAAGATTGCGATTCCACGATATTATTTCAATTTGATACATTTTTTTTCTTACACGAAGTAAGTTACTGTTTATAGTAACAGGTATCAATTGTATAAATTGTGTGCTATAAAATACTGTATCTATTTATGAAAAAATCGTAACCTCCTCATTGCAGTTACATTTCGACGTCATACGCAAGTTTATTTTAATAGACACAAATATTGAGTGATTCTGATGATGAATAGTGGACGTGCCCGGGTCCCAAAGTGCGCACGGTGTAGAAACCATGGCCTGATATCAAGTCTACGAGGCCACAAGAAAGCTTGTGCCTACCGGCTCTGCCAGTGCCCTAAATGTGGCTTGATCAAGGAGAGGCAGCGGATTATGGCCGCTCAGGTATGTATTAAGGTATACACAGATTATACACTTATTAGTACTAATTTAAGGATCAAATTAAACAAGGTACAAATCGTTCAGTCTAAATATTAGCACCCTACTGTTGAAAATTTACAGAATAGCTTAAGTGAAACTCGTTTCAGTCTAGCTAGACTGTCCAATTGTCATTCTAGACTCTTGATACCTATTGCTCCAAACTCTGCACAAGCAGTTTAGCTAGCTGTGTGGTATACCCAAATTACTGGCTGGTTAATGTAATTACTGATCAAAAACTACACAGTCAGGATAGACCATTATGATGCATTGCATTCATATCATTTTAATATGAAATTTCCAAGTGTAGTGCAATTTTTCTCCCTAAATAGGACTTAGAAGGTGGAAAAGTTGTAGGTACCTACCTACTTCTAAGATTTAGGTACATATTTAGTAAAATTGTTTGTTAGTACCTAGTAAAAAGTATTCTCGTGAAGATCCGTAAATACACTGATAGAAAGCTCTACTACCTATCACTGATTTTCATTGGCTTTTTATTCCAAACAATGCGAGGTTCCTGCGGGGGAACTACGGAAAAGATCTCTGGAAATAATACAAAAGCTAGCAGTAATTCTCATTTTGTTTATTTGATGTTTTGATGTGGTACTTATTAATAACTAGCTGTTGCTCGCGACTTCGTTCGCGTCTATGTTGAAAAGTAAAATTATGTCGCTATGTAAGATCGCCAAGATAAGATAAACAAACAGTCAATACCTAGCATTGCTAGACCCCTCTTAGAATAAGGAACTTGGAAGAATGTCATGCAAGGCACTGGCTGTCATACATTAATGTCATATATAATATCATGCAAGGATCTTTTCTGTTGACAATGCCTTTCAGCCCTAGTAATTTTTCGTAATATTCGTAATGAGAAACTTCTGTAGGTACACGATGTTGATGAAAGTTGCTAGGGTTGTTAACACGCAGTAGAGCTACATAAAGTTGGCCATGGGTATACCAACCAGAAAAGAAGTCTACCCCCGCAACGAATGGAGTAGAGGCTTCGTAATCCGCATTTGTACTCCCATTCGGTCCATTGCGCGTAAGTGTTCTGGCTAAGTTAGCTAGCCTAGCTTCACCCAAATGCACAGAAGCCTCCTGGGTGCTCCACAGGTTTCACGGAGCGACCTCACCGTTCCGAGGATTTTTTCACGTCGGGAAGCAACGGCCTTATTTCCAGAATGAAGTGGGCTACTGATTTCTCGGCGTCGAAGCAACCTCTGCAAATTGGGCTGTCTATGGCGCCTATGTTGTAGAAATGTTTTTTTAGAGGGCAATGACCCGTCATTATACCTATTATTATTCGGAAGGTATTTCTACTTAGGCTGATAAGTAGTTAAATTAGTCGCGTGTATAGGCTTGACATTGCGATTTTTGACTGCCTGCAATTTGTAGCCCGTGACCATTAGTTCGCATAAAGTTTAGTTGATCTCTGGCAAATTCATGTACGAAACTGTGAGAAAGGTAGCAGGAAGAGTGAGTATGGGTCCAGCACTACCACCTTAGAACCTCTTCGTGAGTTCGTTTGTGACGTCATTGCCTAGGGATCTACAGTTCCCCATGATCCACTGGAGGGTGAAGCCCGTAACGGATAATTTCTGGCCCTGAGCTGATCATGGCGTACCTATCATTGGCTCATTGGAAAGGTAACAGTTTAGAAAGTAAATGGAAAATAATTGGGAATGAGGGGAATTCTGGGAATGATCACATCGTCACCCTTAGCAATCAGCCGAAATCTTATTTCAGCTACTATAATAGTTTGTTGGATATGTGTGACTTTCTGCCGAGTGCCTTTACAAAATTTAATCGAAATTAAATATGTAAATAAAAATCATAAAACTTAATAGGATGATGTGTACCATTCCCTCCATGCCCGTTTTCATAGAAATATTTTCTCCACAAACATTTGTCAATATTATGCGTATTGATGGTTGCTACTTGGTCGGTGGGTTCCCCGTACCTACACAGAAGAAAAGAATTAATGCTGAAGCAACAAGCAACACAGGCTATCATCTAAAATAACCTAACCACCTTGATTGTGGTAGGTATAGGCCGTCAGCAATTTTTAACAGTATTCGTAAAATTATGCGCATTTGAGTGGCCTTCTTCTTCTCCGTCGACGTTTCCTCACTGCTGAGGATCGCAACCACACACGTCGCGTTTCCAAGCCATTCGTTCTTCTGCAGTATGGATCGCTCTGTAATGCTACCTCCAACAGCCTTCTTTATGGTGTCGGACCATAAAGAAGACCATATGTTTGCATATTTGAACTTTAACGTGTTGATATTATATTGCGCTAAATGAATGGTGCTATTCTTCAAACTACGAAGTTAAGAAACTACTTTATGAATTAAGTTGATTCCTAATTTATCTCGAACCAGGAACGTAAATCATAACGATGTTAAGTTTTTAGAACACAGTTAGACAGCCGATTATCCGAGCTCATTCAACTGTTTTTGCGACTCCTCTATCATGGGACTTCGCCACCTGCTCGCGGGTGGTATGATATGACCCCTGGCTTCGGGCCTGTAAAGGTTCATTCTTCTTCATTTCGAGTCGACGGTTAACTCTTTAATGTAGCCATGGGCCAACCCGTGGCTACATTACAGTATAATATTTGGTTTTGGAACGCAGTGTTGTGTTCCTTACGTGGTTCGTGAGACAATAGTAGATTATGCACTTAGGGGATAAAGTAGTGTCTTATGTCACGGGCGTTATATTGAATTCCGAATGCAATGAAGGATTCGGGAGTTAAGAGTTTAACTCAGGAGCGAAACGAGGGAGCTAATAAAATAATTTGACGTTTTCGTGCAGGTGGTGTGAAAATAGTACATTGTGATCTTAGGGCTGAAAGTTACTGATTTAGTCCCGAGACGGCGTTTGAGGGACTCATTTAGTCACCCGAGGTAAACACTGAATTTATCATTACGAATACTAGCAAAATGCAAATAAAAACACTGAATCTGATTAACTCATCGTGTTAATACAACTCGAAAAAACAAATGAAGATCGGACTGCTGCTTTCCCGCCTGTTTTGTTCCTTTGTTCTGTAACCGGCCAGCTATTCAGCCATTATTTTATACTTTCATCATTGAAAAAATTTAAATATATTGCTCAAATCTATGTTATTTTAAAGAAATAGTTGAAAGCAATTATAATAAGGTCATTTAAATAATATAATCTTTAGTTAATACTCATCTTTATAGTATTTGCCCACGCAGGTGCAATGGATTTTTCATTTCTGGTATCAAAACCAGAAAAATCTTGTTAGATGGGCGAATAGCTTCTCTGACACGTACGGGTTGGAGTGCGGGGTGAGACAAGGTGGTTTGAGTTCTCCCAAGCTCTTCAACTTGTACGTGAATGAACTTATAGTTGGGCTCAGCAGCACACGCGTAGGATGCTGGATCGACGATGTATGTATGAACAACTTTAGTTACGCGGATGACATGGTGCTGCTGACCCCAACTGTAAGCGCAATGAGACAGTTGCTAGCCATATGTGAAACATATAGTTATAAGCATGGTTTGGTCTATAATTGTAAGAAGAGTGAGTACATGGTTTTCAAGGCCTCCGGTAGGTGTCCGTCAAATGTGCCTGCGATAACGCTGAATGGTGCTGAACTGAAGCGGGTACAACAGTTCAAATACCTCGGACATTACGTTACTGAGGGCCTTGACGACAATGTTGACATAGAAAGGGAACATAGGGCATTGGCGGTCAGAAGAAATATGCTGGCCCGCAGGTTTGCGCGTTGTAGTGACCAAGTTAAAGTCACACTATTTAGAGCTTACTGTCAGACTTTCTACACGTGCAGCCTGTGGTTCAGGTATACGCAAAGGTCGCTCAGTGCCCTACGTGTCCAATATAACAATGTTATTAGGGTTGCCCCGCTTTTGTAGTGCCTCCGGTATGTTTGCGAAGGCCAGGGTAGACGGCTTCCATGCCATCGTACGCAAGCGGCTCGCGTCGTTGTTAAGCAGAGTCCGGGATAGCACTAATAGCATCCTAATGGTTATCGCGGATAAACAGGACTCAAGTAACCTGAAAACTTTTCTTCGTGCTCAAATTTTATAATCTTGATTTATTTATGGACATGGTCTGAAATAAAGATTTATTATTATTATTTCAATTTTACATCGCGCTGTAATTGACTGGCTGTATAGAATGTTGGACTGTATTTTTTTTATAATTTGACGGCTGTTAGTTGAAAACGATTCTCCCTAGGGCTGAAAAGTAATACTTTCAACCTGCTCCTCAGGCAACTTCAGGCCTACTTTCCGAGTATGAGTAATGAAAAATCTTAATTGTTATTTTGAAGTAGGAGAGTGGTAGTACTTGCAGCAGTCACGCTTATGAGTAGATCCCTGACCCTTTTTTCGCCTAATTTTCTTTTTATTTCACGAGGAACACCGTTTGCATCCGCTTCATCAATATGTCTCTAATCTCTATGAAGCTCGCGTGGCCGCGCGAGGTGATTCTTTGTTAAAATAGTAGGGAGTTATGGGAACCATCATCATAAACTAGAATGTCAATGGCTTCGGAGTTTCCAGCTTTGAAAGTTGGAAAGTCGGTCCCGGTGCTTGATGATTATAATAATTATAATCTTTTAACTTTTGCCCGCGACTTCGTACGCGCATATCCTGTTTTTCCCGTGCCCGTGAAAAATCAGATAAAACTATCCTTTCTTTAAAGTTGGATTAAATAACAGATAGTTACGAAGATTGATCAAAATCGGTTCAGTAGTTTCAGAGTTTATCTCGAATATGCATCGTGACACGAGATTTATATATATACAGGGTTACTGGTAATTCGACGTATATCCATCAGGGGCCAGAATGCAACAAATTGAACCCCCCATATGTATGGCCGAAATTCAATAGTTTTCGAGATTTTTGAATTTTAAGGGTTTTTCGATATTTACCCGATATTTTGACATTTCATTCCAAATAAAAAAAAACTACATATTTGAATGGGTACCATTAAAAATAATGCTGTAGCTGGCACTTCAATTAAGATATGGACATAATTAAAACTACTTAATTTAACAAAGTAATTAAAATAATGAGCGATATAAGAACAATATCTTACCAATATTTTTTCAGGGGTATGTTAAGGGGTATGTAATATAGGGGTTCAATTTGTTGCATTTTGGCCCCCTTATCAGCCCCTGACGGATATACGTCGAATTACCAGTAACCCTGTATAGATGGGGCTTAAATATCTATCGCGGAACCTAAGAAGTTAAACTACTAGTCTAAGGTGTTGCCAGCATCATCCAAATTGTTGGTGTGGGTTCATGCTTGATTGGATCCACATAAAAATAAATATTATTGTCACTTTCTTATGTTTTGTAGGTCGCCTTTCCGATCAGGACCAAAGTCCAAAGGACTATATCTACTTTAAAAGAAAAAAAAAACTTAAGACTACTAAAGATTCCGGTTTTACTAACAAACAAAATATGAATCGATCCAAAGCAACAAGGAAACCCCACTAACACCTTATTTAGAACAGAAATAACACGCAATTTAGAGGAGTTAATGTGTTTTAATGTAGTGAAATCGAGACCAGCTAATGCAGCGTCTCGGTTTATTTAAACAAGTGGCACGTGTTTACTGTGGCCGCCGGATGAACCATCGATCGGTTTACACAGTAATGCATCGCTGTCGATGTCCCACCACTTGCATCTCAAATCTGGGATAAACGCGTTTTGATTAATCACGTGATGAATGCTGCAGCTGCATATGTTAGATTCGCATTAATGAAGTTTACGAGTTGGTAGGGCTTGTTTTAGTGACCGGTTAGCCACTAGGCCCAATACACCACATGCATTGAAATTTGAATTGAACTTGCTGTTAAGACAGTAGACGGGAACTTATCTGAAGGTGACACAGGTTCTTAAACTGTGTTCTGAACATGACTTTCAGATAACATTCTTTTTGTTTGTCATGTTCGCACTTAATCCTCACTACAGAGATTTCACCAACAGCGATAAGGCTCATATAAATTCCTGTCAGTCTTTTATTTGATTTGCCAGAGATTGAGTTGTGTTTACGTTAGCAATGAAGCTGAGATCGCCCCGGGCTGGCGGTGCCCTGCCCGCCGCTCGTCCGTCGCAGTCCCTAGGGTGGTCGCACATAACGAATATAAACACCAAGTGTTTGTCATTGATTTTCCGCTAAATTAATTTGATAGTATTACATTTCCTGGCGAGGTTACTGTGATATAATAATGTGGATCCCTTTTATCATTCCTTTATTCGACTTGTGTTATTGTTTTTTTCTATACCCACAAATTAGTTCTAACGGTATTAAATTTTACAACAGCTATTATACTAAGTATAGGTACCCAAGGTGTACGAACTACCTTTGTATCCTTAAATGCCTGACTTGTAGGAATTCTTTCAAACTTCTCAATGAGTAATCTTGATAATAATGATGACGAAGGGTTCGAACAGCGCTTTGATATCTATTCTTACTTTGTTGTCAGGTGGCATTAAAACGCCAGCAAGCCGCTGAAGACAAGATAGCCTTACACCTGGCGTCCGTAGAAAGTGGGACAGCACTAGACAGTCTTCCTCCAGGCAGGATATATGGGATGCGAGTGACTGGCCCTTGTCCCAGTCCTGGGCCGGAGCCGGATTCTGTTGCTGATGACCATACTGTAAGGAATTGACCATTAATTATTCTAATATGCTATTATTGGTTGAAGAAGGCCTCGGATATTTTTATAACGCACCTTTGAGAGTCCATGTTAAGTTATTTAAGGTTCCGTACCTCAAAAGGAAAAAACGGTACCCTTATAGGATCATTTTGTTTTCCGTCCGTCTGTCTGTCAAGACTATTTATCTCGGGAACGCGTGGAGGTATCGAGTTGAAATTAAAACCATATGGGTACTTAGATCTACAGTCCCTTGAAGCTGTGCCACAAAAAACGTATGTTTCGTTCGACACACTCAAGGGAATTAAAATTTATAAGGTATTTTCTGTTGACCTAGAATTATGTTTTTGTTTTACTGTTAGGCTTACGTTTGACCACTATCTGATGGTAAGCGATGATGTGGTCGAAGATGGAGAACGTTTGCCTAGAAGTAACCTATTCACTCTTGTCTTAAAGACTCCCAGGTTATAGCTATCTGGAATCACAGACTCTGGCAGAGAATTCCACTCCATAGCTGTACGCACTATGAATGAATTCCCAAAACGTTTTGTGCGTGTGGGTGGGATGTCCACCATGTACCGGTGGTGCATCGCCGTTCGTCTTGCGGTCCGATGATGGAACGGGTTTGAAATTAAATCATGTAATTCCGTCGCACACTCACCAAAATGCAACCGATAGAAAACCGACAGGCCAGCAACTCGGCGTCGATGCTCAAGACTTTGGAGCTTCGACTCGACGAGCCTATCATTACCGATAGTCCTCTTGGCTCGTTTCTCAATTGACTCAACGGCATCGAGCTGGTATTTGGCATATCCGTCCCAAAGATGAGAGCAGTACTCTATACACGATCGAACTTGCGCTTGATAGAGCAGCTGTTCCGGCGTGAAGTACCGTCTCACCTTTGCTAGGATCCCCAACTTTCTGGCAGCCACCTGAGCCTTTGCCTCTATGAAAGGGCCAACATTGAGGGTAGATGTTAACGTAAAATCAAGAAGCTCAAGTCGGTCGGTTATCGGCACGGTTACACCTCGAAAAGATCGAGCTGGGTGGAATTCGCTCGTTCTGGAAGGAGCGAATTCCACAATATTATTTGGCAAGTGATATCGTCTTATACTACAAGTATAAGGAACCGTCTGAAAACTACACAATTGGTTTTAAATCATAAAAAATATAGTCTCTATTTAAAGTAATATGTCCCTACAAATTTGTACGGAATCCTCGGTAGGCGAGTCCGACTTGCACTTGGCCGGCCTTTTAAATTATTGATGGTTTTCGATTTCTAGATATTCATTTCACAAGAAACAACCCTGAGAAGTGGATAAAGTAGAAGAAAGCCTTTCCCTAGCAGTGGGACTATATAGACTGATAGACCTCTACAATAACTACTATGTTTGTTTAGTCATGTCATTGTATGTTCAACAGCCAATCCACATCGACAGCGAGACAAGTGATTCTCTCCCAGACTGCTGTACTGTTTCGCCCGATTCTGCTGGAAACACTTCAGCATCCGCTTCATTACGGTAAGTATTCATAGCACAGCATAGTCGGCCTTATAATGTTCCCACTGTTGGGACTCAGGCCTCCTCTCTAGGAGAGGGAATGGGCCGTAATCCACCACGCGGTCCCAATGCGGGTTGGTATTTTGTAAGAATTTTTGCTTTGTAATCCAGGAGCCCCTTACCGACAATGTTTTAAAAAACATTGTTAGTCTTAAAAAACTAACCTTCGTCTAATATTTCAGGGAAGAAAATTCAGAAAGTGAGAATGCGGTGAGTACGGCTGGTCTGGAGATGCTACGAAAGCTGTTCCCTGGCAAGAAGCGGTCCGTGCTTGAGCTGGTACTGCGACGCTGCAACCACGACCTGCTGCGAGCTGTTGAACACTTCAACGCCACGCGCGTACGTAGCTACATTAACATTCATATGAATTGTTGTTACTATGGTCTGCTTCAAATTGGTTAAAGTCAACTTAAAGTCCATCTCTATACGAATGAGAATCAATGTTTACTGTCATGATATCGATTTTGATGTTACACAACATCTTGTGATCATTGATAGATGCTGTCTGTAGACTTTTTTTTTGTAATGAAGAATCGTTTTACAGGATCAACGAGACAAAATACCAGGACTCAGCTCGAGCAGCGGTTATGAGGCCTCCGTGTCCAGTTCTGAAGAAGTCGAGTCGAGGTGGTCAGCATTCCGTCCTGTAGGGCCGCGAGCTCCAATACTTCCTGCGCTGGTCATGGGCAGGGTGTGTGGCTCTGACTGGCTGATACCGATGCCAGCTTTGCCTGCGCTGTCAGGCCCACTACTTCTTCCTCTGCAGCATCCACATGCACCACCCCCTTCGTGCAACCCTTGCTCCCCTGACTGTAGACAGTGCAACCATCATTAGACTATCACATCATCAATGCTTGTATCTCTAGCGTAGACGAATGTTTCTTTTTTATGTCGAATGGTCTACCAAAACAATATATTATAACGCCAAAGAATTTATGGTTAAGCTGTGTACTTATTATTGTCTACTTTTGTTTAAAGGGCTGTTGTTATTATTAAATTGTATGTTTAAAACATTCTTGTTTTACTACTATCACTTTCATTTTTAAATGTAGAGGCAATGAAACAAAGCCAGTAAGTTATATTAAGTAAACAATCAATACCCCGCGTGTAAGACAAGTGCTAGTAACTTGCTAAGTAAGTAAATCGAATAACCAACATGCGGGTTGGTCTCCCTCCAGCCTGCGGCAGTGTTTGTTGTCAGATACAAATGCGTGACAATCCTGCAAATGAAGATTGAGAAGGCCGTAAATATAATTGTTATATATTGTAGTGCACACTTTTTACAAATTAGTTGGATGGTAAATAAGATTTATCGTGCCACGAAAGTAAAGCCATTAAAGTAAAACTTAAAAAAGAAAGATTTCAAAATATGTACCTACTTTTGAATAAATGATAATAGGGTTATGCGAAATCTTTTAAGAATACTCAAAGGAAATGAAGGTGGTCATGAATGTCATCAATATATGCTGCTAATTGTTTAAGATCATTGCCGTGATCTGTCTGATAACGAACTCATTCACACATGAATCTACGTGTGACGACCAGCTGCTTATAAGATGTAATAAACTTGAGACACCGCGACTTCCTGGTGAATGTAGTTGGTGAATAAGCAAGCTGAAGTGGCAGGCTTTCCTCGACACATGTTATTGTGCTGAAGAAGGCCAAATGAATTTTAAAGCAGCTGTCCTTTTATGAAGATAGATTTTTTTAATGTAGGCTTTGGCCATGGCTATCATAAATATCGGCAGAAAAAGTAGGTGCACTGGCGCAACTCGTTTTTTTAAATCTATCAATAGATTAGGGTAGGCCTATTAGGTTGACTGATTGAAGAACTAGGTAAATCAAACAAGTCGATGTTTCATGATTTTAGAGAAGAAATGCCTTCAAAGTGGTCTTATTAATGTAACAAACAATCAAATTCCTACTGACTGTATTCCAAAGGTCAAGACGAGTACCATCAGCTATTAACATACAATGACTCCATCCATTGCTCCACAGCTAAAAAAACTGCGTCCAAGCAGTTACAAATAAAAGTTCAAGAAATATTTTGTAACTAACCGAAATGTTTATGTTCGTTGTGTTAGTTTTTATAATTTTGAACGTGGTCTGTGATATCAATTACCTGACGAGGACACTCATCTCTGTTCTGACCGGTCGGTTGTATCAAAGGAAATATGTTTTGGACGAAACTACTACGATATACGGTGAGTACGGTTATTATTATGTATGAAGTTGGGAATCAAATAGAATTACACACTTGTCAAAGGCATTTATGCACGCTTCATGAGGTGACCGTGGCTATATTCTTGGTTGGTACATAATCAGGTCGTCCTCGACACATTAAGGTCATTGTCGTAGGTAATGCCTTGGGGAAGCCTTCAAGTCCAGCAGTCGTAATCTTTTACCTTATAATAAGATAATAAGGAGACTATTTGATAGGCTGACTATCTTACTATATTGAACAATCCGTACATCATATATTTTGGGAGGCCATTCTATGGGAATCTGAAAGCAATATTTTGTAAGACAGGGTTTAGGTTACATTTGGAGTTGTTTACTACTCGGACAATGTAGAAACTAGAAAAAAAAATTCGTGCCTTAAAGTAATTTTTGAATGTAGCTACCAAATTAATATTATTGTTGATTTTAATCCGTGGTGTAGGTATGGGTGCGTGGTCAAGGGACATAAATATACAAAGTCTGGGTTTATCCCAGTTGTATAGGTCCCTTAGTCGTTATTGTGACTAATTTCATTGCGGGATTCAACACAGTTGAAACGTTTTTTTTTTATTTGTTATGGGTTTGCTCTTGACTATAGTCTAGGTCAGAGATGACAGAGACAAAGTCTACGATGGAACGAGCTTACCCAAAAGGAGCCTGTGCACTCTAACTTTGAAGAGATTAGGGTTGTAAGCATTTGGAAACACAGACGAGGCAGAGTTCCACTCCTTTGCTGTGCGCATTATAAAAGACGTTTGGAAACGCTTAGTGCGAATTGGTGGAATAGCAACAAGGTAGGGATGGTAAGATGCAGTGCGTCTGGATGTCCGATGGCGGAAGGGGCCGGTGGGATGAGGTCGTGGAGTTCTTGGGCACGCTCACCGAAGTACAATCTGTAGAAGACCTACAAGCAAGCAACCTTACGGCGATGAGCCAAGCTATGTAGCTTCTCCGGGACTCGTCGCGTTTCACTGACTCAGTGTTTTTTGGTGGCCGCTACTGTTGATTCAGGCTTTCAGGTTACCTGCACTGGTTGGGAATAGTTTGGCGGGCTTTTCCCAATTATGCATATCAACAGATTAGTTAGTATGGGAAAGATAAACACTCGAAAATTATAATTTCTCAGGTATTTGCACATTTCAAGACTGTGACATAAGCTTCAGACATGTTAGAATAGCGAGGCTACTTCGGGATCTCGATTTCGCGAGATACCATTTTTATGAGAGAACCGGCATATACCGCAAGAGTGGAGAGCTTGGCATCAAATCTTTACAAGGATGCACACTCACAATAACTGACGATCCAGTGCCCTTGTTTGGACTTTATAAAATTAATACCAAGGTAAATATTTACGTGTACAATACTTAGACATTACCATTCTCAGTTCATTTCCATTGCGTATTGTTTGATAAAAATTTAAAATGACTATTTTTATAGTATACTAGCTGACTCGGCAAACGTTGTTTTGCAAAATAAAAAATTAGCCTACCACCTATTCTCATACCTACCAAATTACACACAAAATTTCATGAACATCGGTCGAGCCGTTTCGGAGGAGTTCGGTAACAAACACCGTAACGCGCGATTTTATATATTAGAAGATATACAACGTGCATTATTTAAAGTATGTGTTAAAGCAGTTGACGCACAAAACTCTGTAGGTAATTGGGTTAAACTTGCCTTAGGTTCAAAACATTTCAAAACAAATGCCAATTAATTTTTATTTCAGCTCGTTTACTGGGATGACCGTTCCTTATTCTTGGAGCATGAAGTGATTACTTTACGGGATGGTAAAGTTCGGTCCATATTATTATCTCGCCAACACGCCATAGGAAGAAATGGAGACTCAACAGAAGCACTACTGTCAGGCTTGCCTGGATCGCAAGCTCAGCCTGCTTGCCCCGAGTACATACAACACTGGCTACGAAGCATGGAAATAAGCAGTTCAAAGTTAAAGGAGGACGCAAAGTCTAGCAAATAGAGATCGTGTTTTTTCTTTGTTGAGTTTTCTTTTGTTTTTTTTTTTTTTTTGGATAAACACGTTTTGACCACTTTCTTTAGCATGTTGTGGGTGACAATAGAGCACACTTGCCTAGAAGTATCCTATTCACACTCAACTTAAAGACCCCCCAACCCGTAATCAGAGACTCCGGCAGGTAATTCTGCTCCTTAGCTGCACGCAAAATAAAACTATTCATAAAATGTTTTGTGGCGGGCTATAATATTTACTCATGATTGACTCCAAGTCAGCCGGTAGGGCCTCTACTACATAAAACTTTACAAATTTTTTATAGTGAAACATAGATAAGACTTAAAGAAAAGTCTTCTCCTTGTCCCAAATTTCCAAAATTCTATGGAAGTTACTGGAGGCAGGAAATTACTACTGTTGTTGACAAGCCTCAAACCTGGGGTAGGTCAGCTTTGAAAGTATTTAAGCAAGTTTGTATAAGTGATGTATAAGTGTTTTATTAGGCGGAGAATAGAAGACACTAAAGTTACTGCTTTTAATACCGTCAGTGACGAAGTCCTCTTATCTATCCTGTCGTATCATAAGGTCTCTCCCGAGGTACTGGAACAGTTTTCCTCTTATCTTCGGGGGCGTTAGCATTCGGTTCTTGTTGGAGACTCTTCGTCTGGGTGGTGTGACCTTGCAGTTGGTACATAAAGTTTTAATAAATAAATAAAATATAAGTCAGCGTTTACCTATATACCTACATTTACATAACTCAGCAATTTTGCCATAAAATCTCAATTGTCCTAAGAATTATTTAAATTGCTATTAAGTATATAAGAAAAGAACTTTTCTTAGTAGGTATACTACATAGTTAATTTTTTGCTGTTATTGGTGTTTTGGTAAATGGTTCACCGGTCTTTATTAAGTATATGAGTTGTTTTCTGGGCACAAAGCAGGTACACCAAATGCAGACATCTTCACTCCGCTGTTGCAATGGTCAGTGACTCGGAGATAACCACATTCGTTCTTGAACTTGAACAGTCACCACGTTGCACACGATGTTCAAGTTGCTCAACAACAATTGAAGTGCTACGCTGTCTCTTTTCGACTTTAACACCAAGCAATAAGTAAAACAAAGATAGCGTTATTTTTATTAAACGGGCACATATTGCTGTCTTTGTCATACTAACGTTATGTTCGGACAAGAATATTTCAATTGGAATACACAATACTTAAAAACTTGTATATTGAAGTTAGTGTAGTTTGAGCATTAAGAGTGACCCTACGGTCATTTTGGTTAGGTAATTAGTATTAAATTCTATTTAAAACGATGTATTGTATTGTAGTGACATTGATAGCTCTTGCGTACGTATTCTGGGACGTGAACTACTTCCTAAGGATAGCTTTCACCATAGGAATTGGCAGATTGTTTCAAAAGAAATGCGGTGTTAACGATACGACCACTATTTACGGTAAGTTGTGATTTTAATATGCGTATATTAATGAGTGCAATCATTACCTACGTGACTAAAATTTTGATCGCTATTTCATGTAACTTTAATGAGTGTAAGCCTACAAACTAACTTTAATTAAACAGCGAGCATAATGAATACAATTAAGATGTAAAACTTTATGAATAGGTAAGGACTTGTTTTATAGTATGAATGTATTATTTTGTAAATTCTTCTGATATCAAGGACTCTTCAGAAATTCCAAATCAATCAAATGGTATGATTTAGAATAAATCCTGCCTAACATGAAGAAAATATATAATACAATCCTACATGCTGAAAAGTTTCCAGGGCATACAACTCGTTTTTATCAATTTACGACAAAAAGAGAGTTCTATAAGCTCATATACTCGTACGTAGGTTTATGGGGATTTTCCAAATGAGTAAAACATTTTACCTACAAAACACGATTTCCATATTAGCCTGTGTGGTTCTATTGTTGAATAAACTAATTAGCTTTATCAAGTAATTCATCTTCGTCTTCAATTTATTAGCATAAAAACATAGAAGATGTTACAACATTAAATACATGTTATGTTGCGCATGCATTATTTGACGCGATTTAAGTAGTTCAAACCAGTAAATATTGACACTGCGTTTTACATATTTTATTTGTTTTACATTTCAGGTTTCTGCACGACGCAAGATGTGGACATTTTCTTAAGGCATATGAACAATGCCCGTTATGTCCGAGAGTTAGATTTCGCCAGATTTCATTTCTACGATCGCACCGGTATCTATGCGAATATCAAAGCGGTCGATGGCCACGCTCTGCAGGGCGCTTCCAGCATCCGTTACAGGAGAACCATCCCCATATTCAGTGCGTATAAGGTCGAAACTAAGGTGAGTTTGTTTGCTACCAAAGTTATTAGGTACTGTAGATTTAAATTAGATAATTACACGTTAAATAAAATAATGAGGTATGATAACGCATATTAAAAGTGTCGTTTAAGAAAGTAAAAGGGACTGCGTCCATCGCATTTGCAATGTCAAAGGAAATATTTAGGGTTCATAATTCAAATGCACAACATAGTTTAGCAAAACATAAATTCTGCAGCGCTGTTAAGGTTGCGGTTCAGATCAACGTTTAGGATAGGAAAACTTCTAGGCTGCATAAGGTTATAGAAATGTCCTAAATCTAGTGTTTGTATTGTTTCAGCTGGCCTACTGGGAAGACAAAACTCTATTCATTGAACAAAAGTTCATCACACTAAACGACGGCTTCGTTCGCGCCGTAGTCTTGTCCCGACAGAACCTCATCAACGTGGACGCGGAGAGACTGTTCCAGGGCATCCCCGGAGCTGATCAGAAGCCCGAGTGCCCAGAGGAAATCAAACACTGGTTGCAGGCCATTGAAATCTCTAGCGCTAAACTTAGGAAGAAGGATTAACTTATAAAAACGAGTTCTATTTATGAATGTTTTTTTAAACGTGTTTATGCAAAAATAAAGGTTGCGGTTAGCTGACTCACTTTTTATGTTCACTCAAAAAACTTTTCGATAAAACAGATGTTTAAAAAGGCAAGCAAAATAACACAGGGATGTATCGTATTACGCGTCAGTGCAGCACTCTGGCGCTTGTCACCGCACCGGCTAATGTTACTGTTTATACAACCTGCACACTATGGACACGAATTTAAGGGATTTGTGATATACATCACATCACCCCACTGCATTCTAAACCTTCCGCCACTAAAATTAAGCTCCAAAATATTTTGTACAGCATTGACACGTCCACCCCAGTCGGGAGCTCATATTGAATTAGTTATTTTGTGGAAAAAGGTACAAACATTAGAACATGTTCAAGCCAATTTAAGCATTGCCCTGTCATAATAAGAGCGATTTCTTTTTTTTTTAAAGCTTTTGGATTTTATAATCAATTCATTAGGTGTCCTATAACGCTAGATAGATAGATAATAAAATGGTTTGCGTTGTATTATTTTTCATTAAAAAAGATGGCTCGTGTCTTTTAAAATAGATTTTCGAGATGTACTTTAAAACACATCTTGTTATCAATCAACAATAAAACGACAATAACAAACAGCATAATATAATATTGTGGCGACTACTGACTGATTTTGTTTTCATGAGTTCCATATTCAAGCGCTCAAGTGGCTACTTAGGCCACCACTTCATGAAGTGATGAACTGGCTTTTGAAACTAGAAAATAAAAGAGAAAACACTAAATATAATTTCTTTACAATAATAAAAAAATAAGAGTTGCTACGCCGTAGCAACGTAGCATCACGGCGTAGCACTTTTTATTTTTATTATGACCGTGACGATACATTCAGATATTCAAATATATACTTACACTAGCTTCTGCCAGCGAAAATTATCCCTAGGGAACATACTCCCACTATTATTATTCTGATTTAAATATGAGGTGTACAATAAAGTATATAATAAGTAAATAAATACTCCCCGGATGGGAAGTAGCCTATGTGCTATTCCAGACTATAATCTGTCTCTCGTTTTGGCGTGATTGAGTTACAAACATTCATCCATCCATCCAAATTTTCGCATTTATAACACTAGCTTCTGCCAGTGGCTTCGCCCGCGAGATCTAAGTAGCACACTCCTGGGATAAAAAGTAGCCTATGAACACATAGGCTAAGGCTACATAGGTGTTATTCCAGACTATAATCTACCTCTGTGCCAAATTTCATGAAGGTCCTTTTAGGCGTTCTGACGTGAAAGAGTGACAAACATCCATACATCCATCCTCACAAACTTTTGCACAAGCATCCTCACAAAGTAGGATAGGATTAGTTAGAGAAGCATGACAATTACCTACTAAGCATATATTTATTTTATTGCAAAATTAAAATGTACATAGTTGTTATGTACGTACCTACTTGATGATTATCACAAACTTGTTCACTTTAATCTATATTATATTGAAAAATATTCAGCTATGAAGTTGCGTTGTGAATGTGTGACTCATATAGTAAGCGCAGTCGGTGCGTGTGAAGTAGTCAGTTTTTTTCGGGAGTTCCTTAATTAGCCGACGGCGGCAAGGAAGCTCCCGACCACACACACTTTGTACTGCGATCGAACAGTCTGCATACTTTCATACTTGGTACTTTACTTTGAGGGACAAAAGCTACAGTCGTAGTGCATAAAACATAATATATTTGAAAAGTATTGAGCCCTAAAACCTTGACTTTTATGGCAATACCTAATAGGCGCTGAACAGGTGAATAATACCTAGAAATATCATTAATATCAGTCAGTATTTTTATTTCGCCGACATATCTGTTTAAATATTCAATACGTTGCTACGTTGTCTAACCGTAAACAAAATTGTAGTTGTGTTATTTGCTTCGTGTAAATATAATTTCTTTAATATACATAGTTGGTTATGCCCCCGGTAGTACTCGCATGTTTTACCTTTTTTATATTTGAGATGGGTTTGCTCTTGACTTAGCCAGAACAAGCCTGTTCATTTTGAAAATGAAAATGAAAATGAAAAATGTTTATTTGTTCCAAAAGCAGTTACATGGATTATAAATGA
This sequence comes from Lacanobia wlatinum, assembly GCA_947578705.1. Taxonomy (NCBI): domain Eukaryota; kingdom Metazoa; phylum Arthropoda; class Insecta; order Lepidoptera; family Noctuidae; genus Lacanobia; species Lacanobia wlatinum. Next base: position 14,373,000 of record OX388026.1, read on the forward strand.
GAGATCCCCAGTAAGTAATTAATAATACTTGTGTTGGGGCATATCTCGCTCTTTCCCAATTATCAACAATATTGAAACTTGCACAAATTATTACAAAAAATGAATAAACATTAAATTTAAAAAGAATAATTAACAGTAAATGACTTATAAACTAATTAGCAGCTCTTTGTGTAACTGTAATTGTATGCCTTTGTGAGACTGTATGTACGTCTTGTTTTTAAAACAGGGTTTGTATTGTTATGTTTGTATGTGTATATGTGTGTCTGTGTATTTATGTTTGTGTGTGTGTATATGTTTGTGTGTGTATATGTTTGTGTGTGTGGATGTGTGTGTGTGTGTGTATGTGTATATGTTTGTGTGTGTGAATGTGTATGTGTTCTTTGAAGTGCCGTTGTTTTCGAAGCAATTTATAGAAAAAACTCGGTGAGTACTAACATCACAGATACGAAGGGAATAAAAAAGAACTTTTTTAACCAAGTCTAACCAAAACTTGCTCAGTTTCCTCGTATGTTAAAGTTTTAAGCCACTCGGTTATTACCTTTTTGCATACGTGTGAGACCTCATGGTGTGTTCATTTTAACTACCTTACTTTACCATCCTTATATATATAAAATTCTTCCGTTACTGACTTAGTTACTGACAGACAACACACAGCTGAAACTACTGGTCGAAGAAAGCTGAAATTTGGTATGTAAGTTTCTTGGGGAGTGTAGGGGAGCAATAAGAGAGAATATCCCGAAATTCCTACGGGAACGGGAAAAACGGGATATGCGCGTACGCAGTCTCGGGCAAAGAGTTAGTAAACTTATAATTTATTTGAACTTTTTTATTGCCCACAAAAATAAAACTTGCAACGGTGTGGGCTATTGCAAGTTAAAGGCCAAATCGGTTTGTCGTACAAGCATCCTTAGAAACGTTCATCCTAATCTTAACATTTCCTAATAAGACGTAAGTATCAAGACAGCTCACATGATCTAAAACCGAAGGTGGCGCTAACCGCGTGTGTCTTGTCGCACAACAATAACAAAATATCCATTAGCTTTAGTGGTTTCTGTTCAGTGCAGCCGACGTAACACACAGTCATCTACATATTTTATTTTGTTTAATCTTCAGGCCATTTATCTACCACCGTTTTGCTCCGTGTTGACACTGTAGGAGCTTTAAGTATAGGTATCATAATGAAACCTCTTTGTTACGACTCCAATTACCATAAATTTTCCTTGGAACTGTTTGTGATGGTATATGATAGTAAATAAAACTGATGATGGTAAATAGCTGTCGTATAACGAAATGCTCTTTCAGAATATTTAAGTGAACGGCTTCAAGTATAAATTGTTTTCAAGTGTTTATTTATGTTTGCAACTTCTTTATAACAGTAACTGTGGGTTCTGCGTAATTTTTTTCTATATTAATTGAGGTTTTTCTTAGTATTACAAAAAGCTGTTATCAGGGGCGACTTAATCTATGTGTGGCCACACCTGAGTCTGGGGCACTTTTGGAAAGCTGAATCGCGACCAAGAAAGTATCGGAGCAAAGATAGTTGAGTTTCGTAGGTGACCACGGAACCGTACTACTCAGTGGCGTATTTGAATAATATCTTGACACCAACAAAAAAAAAATTAATAAAAACCAACTTCGCTGTTGTGACGTAATGGTGATTTTTTCAAATTAATATTTTAAACAATCAAAATCCCTGTAGGAGCAGAGAACAGCCTGAAACAAAAGTTTGTAAATGAATCAAGAGTAATTATTATTATGATGGACATAGTGAGCGAAGCTTGGCTAAATATATTTTGGACAGTTAAATTTTCTATTCCACATTCACATTTCATAGAATAGATTTTGAGTTTCGCTCTATTATTCATGGACTCCTAAAATATTAAGTGAGCTTAGGGCTAGACTTATACCTAGTGCTTAATAGGCTGGCGCCCGTTTAGCAATAAATTTTAGCGTCACTTCTTAGTTGGTCTGGGTCAAAGATGTTGTCCCCGACTTCAACTTTATTGCCTTTAGAACTACTCCTAAATGCAATCATCAAACAGTACTTATCATCAGCATACTGCCTTACGATTATTTCGGATGCACCATTAAAATTCTCCTTACCGACCAGTTTTATTTCTTTGATTCCCAATAATGAAAATCTGGTGGAACAGATATTTAATGTGTCCGAAATGGGGTGTTCCGATTACATAATTCGTATGCAAGAACCGCAAAAATTTATGGAAGCTTTTGAAGCAGTTGTCCATAAAGGTAAAGTAAGAAGAAGTGACAGGAAGATTATATTCTTGCCATTCGACGAGGAATACAACGAAGATTCTGTTGTAGACCTACCTTCATTGGTTTTTTCGATGAAAGGAAGCACTTTTGTTGCAAATATTTTGATGATTGAGAACTATGCGAGCAACGACTCAGACTGCAAAGTATTTGATTTGCTTACTCATCAATTCGTTGGTCCGGATGAAGAAACCCATCTACCTAAATACTTGGACCGTTGGGATTCTTGTTCACAGAAGTTTGAAAAGCAGACAAACTTGTTTCCCCACGATATGACTAATTTATATGGAAAAACAGTGAAAGTAGCTTGCTTTACCTATAAACCTTATGTGTTATTGGACATAGACACTGCTGTTGAACCTTCAGGCCGAGATGGTGTGGAGATCAGGATAGTGGATGAACTTTGCAGGTAAGGAATCCAAAAATTAGTATTTAAGGATACATAAAACTGTACGTTTAAATACAAGTATTCATTTTAAAAACAGATGGATAAACTGTACCGTTGAAATCGTAAGAGAAGATGTGGACCAGTGGGGAGAGATCTATGCAAACGAAACAGGTGGGATTGGAGTTATTGGAAGTGTAGTAGAAGATCGTGCAGATGTAGGAATTAGTAAGTAACACTATAATTTCTGAGGATCTATCTGTCATATTATAGTGTGTAGGTATATTCTAAATTGATTTTCAGCTGCCCTCTACTCCTGGTATGAAGAGTGGCGTGTGATGGATTTCTCAGTGGCTGGTGTTAGGACTGCAATCACTTGTATAGCTCCAGCACCTAGGTGAGATGGACAGCAATATTAACTATTCCATCCTACTGAAGTGAACAAGTTCTGATCTTTTTTCGTTGGTTTTCCAGGTTACTATCAAGTTTGGAAATGCCTTTGATGCCTTTCACTTGGTACATGTGGTTTGCTGTAGTTTTTACATATGTTTATGCATCAACTGGAATTTTAACGGCACAAGGATGTACTCCCACTTCGTACCCTTTTCTTAACGCCTTTGGAATGATGATAGGGCAAGTAGGTTGCATATTATGTATTATATCTATGCCCATCAACTACGAGTAGGTATGTAAGCCACGATATGGTGGAGAAAGCAGGTGCATCGGGGTTGCTTTGGTGGGCTTAGAGATTTTTGCCAGTTCGAAAATCAATTACCGAAAAAAGCCTATGTACCTAGACTGGTTATTCAATCATGAAATGTTTTTGGCAACACAAATATAAACGGAAGACTCTAAGACACTTTTAAAACTGAAAATAAGGTTCCTGCTGGCTGCTTGGTCTAGTCTGATCAACCGATCCCAGTTATGGGTAATAGCTAGTATGTGTAGTTAGCGTGCTATATCTAGTTTTATGCGGTACAATTGCAAGTTAATGACCACGCATTTGTTTGCGGTGCCAATGTTTAGCGTGGCGTCCATCTATAAACATTTCAAGAAAAGTACACAGCTTTATGAATATCGTCGATCACTATCGAAGTGAATTGACATTCAGTGAGGTCATTGTTTTGTTTAAATGCGTAAAATTAACTCGAGGTTGGAAATGTTTCAGTCCCAATACGAAAACAGCTCAAGTAGTTCCTGGAAAATAAGAAGTGTTACGGGTTGGTTGCTGCTAGCAGGGCTTATCCTGAGCAGTGCTTACGGGGCTGGTCTGTCTGCCACGTTCACTGTGCCCAGGTACGAGGCGTCTATTGACACAGTACAAGATATTGTGGATAAAAACATGGAATGGGGTGCTACTCATGATGCATGGATATTTTCGCTAACTCTGTCAACTGAGGTAAGGTAAATGTTTTATTTTAAAATCTGGAATTAAAGTTAGGTATTGAATAAAAATCTTTTTTTAATACTTTATCCGTATATTGGTTTCCAGCCTCTAGTAAAACAGCTTGTCAGTCAATTTCGCATTTATTCATTCGATAAATTGAAAGAAAAAAGTATAACACGAAGTATGGCATACAGCATAGAGAAGTTACCTGCAGGTAAATATTTATTTAAGTTCAAGTATTTACATAAGTAAGTAATTCCAGCTGCGAATAATCTTGGCATATGAACAAGAAACACCGGATGGGTGGATGTCTTGTCAAATTCTATAAAACCTAGGAAACTGGTACCTAATAAGACACCTTTCAAACTCGTTACCTAATTGATATTTGATTGGTCTATAATTAATAACTATACCTATTTATTAACTTATTGCCTAATTATAGCAGAAGCATATGGAGAAAACTTGAATACATACCTACAAATCGAGGTTCTTATGCGGCTTATGTCCATAGACGAAGACGAAGAAAAGAAAGAATAAAAATTGTTAGTTAATTCTTAAATTGTTGTTACAGTCTGTGCAAGCAAAACGCACATTGAACCATGTCGTTCATATCACAGAAGTTGTTTATAATATTGGTAAATAGCTATTAAGGTATTTACACAATATTACCTATTATAGGTAACTTCGCTATAGGCGAGTACGTAACGCAAGAAGCCGTCCTGGATATGATGCTGATGCTGGAGGACTTCTACTACGAACAGTGTGTGGTGATGATGAGGAAGAGCTCTCCATACACGGAGAAGGTCAGCCAACTGGTCGGCCGTCTCCATCAGTCCGGACTGTTGCTAGCTTGGGAAACACAGGTTCGAAAAATAATTTCGAGATCAATACTCGTAGAAAGGAAAGTGCCTATGTTTGAGATTAACTTCTGTACCTATTTTGTTTATTTTATTTCTATATCCCTCTTTCGATAAGTCGGTTTCACCAAAGCAATGATCGATCATTCGATCAATCACATCGTCGTATCGACAATTGAGTTAATAATGGCCTAATGGAGCATTTAAATTGCAGGTAGCGCTAAAGCACTTGAATTACAAAGTTCAGGTAGAAGTGAGGCTATCGAGAAGCAGGAATGATGTCGGTACTACGAAGCCACTGAATCTTAGCAATGTTGAGGTATGTGAAATCTGTATTGAATTACTCTGTTAGAGACATGTACATATTATATTTTAAATAGATACTAATCTAACTATATATGTTACCGGAAAATGGCAAACTTCGTAAGATTATAAAATAACTTGAGAGAAACTTTCGTTTAATTTTGTAAACATTTGCATTTGGAATGCTTTTTACGCATCAAAATTTGATACTTTATAAATTCTCGAATTAATTCCGAGAAATTGTGAAATGAAATAAAATTGAATGAAAGAAACTTAAAAGTTTTTTTTTTAATTAACCAGCTTTTGCTCACGGCTTCCCTCGCATTAATATAATTTCGCAAAAAACGGAGCCTGTCTTTTACCATCTTCATCTAACTTTGAACTAAAGTTCATCAAAATAAATTAAACTCACATTCGCATCCACACCTTCGGCAGAGAACCAAACATTGCCACGCAATACCCTTAGAAGAAAAGATCTGCCTTTAATAAAATAATTAAGTAATTAAATATAAACTAGACAAGCAACATTTTCATATTAAAACAGAACTCTAGGGGTCGGTAATACCTACGGATTTTTGATGGAACGTTAATAGCTGCATTTACCTTACATTATGTCGAGCTGCGTGACTGCGACTAGTGGATTCATTAATGACTAGGTACCTAAAGCTTTTATTGTGTTTCAGGGTGTCTTTATCGTATACGCAATCGGGCTAATGGTGTCCACAGCGATTTTCGTGGGAGAATTGTATGTGCATCACCGTAGAACGAAGAGCGAGCTAGTGCATTTCGAATAAATACCTACATGAAACCGATTCAGTACATATTACGTACTGAATCTGAGGTGGTCCCGGCGAACTTCGTAACGACTCAGAATTAATTTATGCTGAATTTTGTTTTGTCATGTATCAGAAATGGCGTTGTATTGAAAAGATGAACAGCTTTGAATAGATTTGTTTGCAAGCAGCATAGCGACCATTAGTACCTAGGTACTGTTTTACCCAAAAACTATAAAGGTTCTGATATTTTCTAATAGTGGTTGCACATTTCTACCTACGCAGGTAAGAACTTAATTTTATGTTACACTAGTAATTTAGTTATTAGTAATAGATAATTAATTTTGCAACTGTACAACAATACCTACTCTATTGTTAACTGTGGAGGCTTGTAGATGGCTTGTTGTGAATTTGCCTACTATTACCTCCGTATAGCTGTAAGCCACCCAAACATAATAAAAAATGATTCATGTATGAGAAAATGATTTTAGTACATTTCTTTTTCTTAAAATTTTCCAATTCTTAAATGGTTATTCAGCTATCAGGCTCCGAATTCTATTGCCCCGAATTTCGGGGCAAAGACAAGTCCAACAAACTCTTCGAAATCTGTCCAGCCGTTCTTGAGTTATAAATGTTATAAACTAACCCGACTATCTATATAAAAGCATGTTTTATATATTCCGATGATGTTAGGGATATACCTTAGAAATATTATAAAAAAAAAATCTAAACTGTCTTTTATTTTTGAAGGATGAAAAACTTCAGCAATAACCCGACTCGACCATAATAATTCATCTTAATAAAACTGTAAAATTTCTCGGTGTTCCTTCTTACAATACGTTATTTAGAAGAAATAAAATCCTTTTAAATTAACCATTTTGATCGCCATCATAAAAAAACTTGTCTATGTGCAGATGGGACCAGCCACTTCTTAAAATTCTGTGAATGTAATATTTAAAGTTCTCTTCCGCCGAGTCCCATGGCCATGAGACGTCCTGTGATGTTACAGCAGTTCCTCAAATAGTATAAGATCTGTTTTCACTGACCCCTCTCAAAGGATTACTATATTGTATTGATATTAGGGACTTTTGATGGTCAATAAGACCAACACCACAGCCAGCGCCATGGTTATTTTAAACATTTTTACGCATTATTTTTTTCTTTAAACTGAACCCAAAAGCCTCGATTACAAATTATAAAATACCATAAACATCAAACGCTCTGCGGGTAATAGAACATTAACAGTGTGCTCAGTATATTTTTATGTGAGGCAGCCCCTTCGGAAGCGCCGAGGCGACGCCATGCCGGATCGGGGCGGTTGATTGGGGTGCGAGCGTATATTTCGTTTTAATTTGGCATTTCGTGATAGTTGTTATAATTCAAAGTGATTTTCTAATGTCATCAATCTGATTTGACATTATATTCGTGTTAGTAAAAATTTAAATGATTTAGTCGATTTTTGTGAGACATCTCTAACAAGTGTAGGGGATTTGCGTCATCACTTCTGTTGTTTGTGTGCGTGCTGGCGGGAAAATCGATCGATACTTGTTTAGTTGTTTGGGCGGTCGGACGTGCAGTGGTGTGTATCATTCATTTAAGTCGGCGATAATAATGTTCAGATAATCTATAGTGAATAATTTCTATTTAAAAAGGAAATATGGCTTCTTATCTGTTTCTGTGCCTCGCTTTCTTATTAACGACGTCAGCTGAGTTTGTTTGGAGACATCATAATAATGAGCAGCTACCAGTGGTGTTAGAAGAAGTTCACGCAAGATGTCCTAATATTACTAGAGTTTATGCTTTGTCTGAACCTTCAGTTTGCGGTGTTCCATTATATGTTATAGAGTTTTCAGACACACCTGGATTCCATCAACCTTGTGAGTAAAAATAATAATTTGGTGACTTTTTTCTTTTGTGTAATTTTATTAATACCTCCATTTATTTATTTATTTGTAAACAGATAAACCAGAAGTAAAATATGTTGGTAATATCCATGGAAATGAGGTTCTGGGTCGCGAGTTACTTCTGGGCCTAGCCCATTATCTTTGTGATCAGTACAACAGTCGTGACCGTCGAATTCGAGCTCTGATTCATTCTACCCGGATCCATTTACTACCAGCTATGAATCCAGATGGATGGCAACTATCCACGGATACTGTAAGTGGCCAAAAATCCTATTAAAGCCTAATTGGACCATTATTATTGAGTTTGTCGGAAAATAAATAAAATTCTATTTACAGGGTTCCTTAGATTACCTTATTGGGCGCACAAATAACCATTCAGTGGATTTAAATAGGAACTTCCCTGATTTGGATGCCATAACATTTGAATATGAACGCCAGGGCATCAACCACAACAACCATTTGTTGAAAGATTTGACACGACTCGCTGCCCCGGTGAGATTTACATATCTCTTATTAATATTATATTTTTGTACATTCAAGTGGTAACTGCACCGTTGTTTTGAAAAAAAAAAAAAAGCTATTTCAGTGCAAATATCGAAATTATTTAAGTAACTTATTTATATTTTAGTTGGAGCCCGAAACCAGGGCTGTAATGCGCTGGATCATGTCCGTACCATTCGTGTTGAGTGCTGCCATGCATGGAGGCGACCTTGTGGCCAACTATCCGTATGATGAGAGCAGGAGCGGAGCTCCGGTGTCTGAATACTCTGCAAGTCCTGATGACGATACATTCAGGTAATAGCAGAAAAAACAATCAACGTGATAACAATAAACTTTATAACAAAAAAAAACAACAATTTATTTCTCAATACAGTGATGATTTTCTGGTCCACTCTCGGAGGAAGAAACTTGTTGAAAAATAATGTTAAAATATTGTTTTCCATTTTTTTGCTAGCCTACATTGTCTCCCACAGCTAGGGAAAAGCCTCCACTTTCTCCATACAAATTTTCTTGCTCACTCTTCTCTCTCGGTCTTGTGCGATATTTGGCCAAGTTTGCCCTGCAAACGGACTTTATCTTGGACATGTTTTATCTAAAGAGAAAGTAAAAACCCTTTTCATATCACAAGACTATTAACAGGAAAATCTATTTAAGGCCTTGTTACGCATTCGTAGGGAGTTAGCTATGACGTACGCATCGGCCCACGCGGACATGGCTTCGGCAACTCGTCGCGGTTGCCACACGACCAGCTCGGATGACTCTGCCACATACAACTTCGGCAAGCAAGGAGGAGTCACTAATGGAGCTGCTTGGTACAGTCTGAAGGGAGGTGGGTAGTACAAAAGTTATATTCCTTTTACTAAAGTAGGCGTCAGATACCCGTGTAATAACGGTCATTGACTCACATACATTTATTGACTTTCTTAATATTAAAAGCAGAAATAATGACATAAAGCTGTGTTGAATCGACTTTTTACGTTCTCTAGTAATAAAAAAACGGTTCATAATTTATTGTTCCAGTATCTACGAAGGGATATTAGGGAAAGGTTAGTGTACTTTATTGCACGTTTATCTGGCGCCTACCATACATAGGCTCTTAGTTTACTTAATCTGATCAAAATTCTATTCCAAGTTTTTAAACTACAAAAATAATAATAGAAATGCAAATTGAGTAGCTATTTAAGCATAGGTACAACATGGCGCCGGCGTTGAAATTAGTTTTGATTGGAATAAAAATGAACACTTCAAAAAATAATCTTAAAAACGAAATGTTAATCAAATCATAAGATTCTTAAAAAAAGTTTTGTTAGAATTTTAAAATGTCAAATACTGGCAGATTTGGTGAGAAAAATGTAAACGATGCTCTATAAAAATAAATTGCTATTCTTTGGAATTTTGTAAATGGCATTTCAGATTTTTTTATATGTTATATGAACCAGTTATACATCTCAAGTCGAGATGTTAAAAGAGCCTTAAAAAGTTTAGTTAGTATTTAGTAAAAAAGGTTCTGACACCTTTCTTGACAAAAATGTGAACGACTTTCTTTTTTTTAAATTTCATACGGCATTTCAGTTATTTGTCATATAATGTAGTGACCAGTTTTATGTTCTCATCTCATCAGCAGAACTTAAAAAAAAGAAATTGTCCCTCCCTGCACTTCCGTAATTTCCTAGAATGAACATACTTATCTATCTTCTGATCTATTTACCTACGACACGTATTTGTCGATACATATGTAGTTGTGGCCTTCGTATAACTATTTAGACTGTAAATATACAAATGTGGAGAAAAACTGGTTCAAGTTATTCTAATATTGATAGTCACATCGGAATCAATAACTGTAGATATCTTAAAAGAAAAATAATAAGTCGCACTAGTAGTTGGTTTATCTACAGCGTGTAGGTTATTACCTACACGCTGTAGATAAACCAACTACTAGCTAGCTTAGGTAACAGAAAAAGCGATTGTCAACTTTTTGCCCTTTAAAAATTACACCTTTAATGACGGCAAGTCCAAGAAGCAGGAAGCGTAAGCAATGGATCACTTGATTTTATACTTTATGTTCTGGTATTTACATTCAATTGGAGTTGACCATGAAACACGGATGACTTAGCAATGCTAATTTTAGCTGCATTGTTTAATAATTTTTAATCATAACAATTGTAACGCTCACGCGAGCGTCGCTGAGTGATTGTTATTGTATGGCAACATGTTGAGAACGATTAGCGATGCATGTCAGTTTATCTAACAATAGACCGAGTGCAGAGCACAAATTAGTGCTGACGTAAGTACTTATTTTTCCGTGTTCATATTACTTATTGTGGTCGGTCGAGGGCTTTTCGACAGCGTTCAGTGTAGCTAGTTAAGTAACTTACTGCATCAAAGTTGACGCAGTAAGTAAGGGTCTTTAATTGCTGGCCCTGGGAACCCTACCGACCTATCCAATGTGTCCTTTTCAGACCAGCGTGCAGCAAGCACCGTTGATGAAAACTAAAAGTACTTGTAATAAAATTGTGAAATTTTCAGGTATGCAAGATTTCAACTATCTTGCTACAAACGCGTTCGAAATCACTTTGGAACTGGGCTGCGACAAATACCCTCCTGCGAGTGCCCTCGCGCATGAATGGGAGAGGAACCGCGAAGCTTTGCTGGCATACATATGGAAGGCGCATACTGGTATCAAAGGAATAGTTTCCGACGACGCTGGCTTTGTCGGCAACGCCATAATATCCGTCGTCAATATCACAGGACACGTGCCAAGACCAATTCGTCATGATGTCACCACAGGTAAGATTTGATTACATAAATTCCGTTAGGTTATTAACTCACTAATTACTTTTCGGGTGCATTTGTTTTACCTAATAGGTTCACTGTGTCTAATTCGGTTGATTGCTAGGTGTAATGATATTAAAGCGTAAAAAGTTATAATTAATGCTGCAACGTATTTAAAATTCTTCTAGAAATTAATTTGTGTTTCAAATATATTGATTGAATCGGTAAACTAATTTTCGCAGGTGGACCGTTGATGGGGTTGCTATAACAACATTACTATTGTTACTAGAGCAGTTGTTATATAAAACGTAGAACAATGCGGCACAAGTACAACTAGAATATAAACGAGCTTAAGTCGAGTGCAACAAAATGTATGGTTGTTTGCATTCAGTTCGGTAATTGATACTGATTGGTGTAACTAACCGTTTCCTTGCTGCGACATCTTGACGTCTTGACTCATTTGACATCATTTGTTTTACGGTCTGCACTTTATTAACTGGTCTGTTCGTCTCTAGGCTCCGTTTCTGTGACTTTATCTATTTGTATATGTTATTCTTGCCATAGGCACATTACTGGGATCGGAACTAATGTCTGTTGAAAATAATCACGCGTTCCAGTAGGAGTTGAAGATGTAGGAATCTGTAAAGATGAATCCCTGAAGATTAATCCAGAGATCCTGTCAATACCTCGACAGGGTCGACAGGAGAGCGACATAATAATGTTTAATTATATATATGCTCACTTGTTCTATTTATATCATAATGAATTCGATATTCATTTAGGTTATCTAACAATACGCACTACGCAGTCTGTTGTTATTTCTACCTAAATATATTTTATCGCCATTAGGTATATGATGGACCATGTATGGCTATGGCTCTTTAATGTAGGATCTAACACTATAAGTACACTTATTTATTTATTATTATTTGTTAATTATATACTTTATTGTACACCTCATATTTAAAGCAGACTAAAACTCTATAAAACAAGTGTACAATGGGCGGTCTTATCGCACAAGGCAATCTCCTACAGATAACTTTTGGATGGACTAAACGAAAGGAGATAGAGTTAAGGCTGGCTAAGGCTTAAGATGTTGTCATAGTGACAAATTATTGTATTTTGACACTAATAAGTTTGTTAGTGGTTTTAAATTAACTCAGGGAGCTTTATCTCTGTCTGGTAAATGTAGACATATGATTGCTATGTTGATAGCATATAATATTAACGAGGTTATAGCTAATATAACAAAGATTAGGTTAAGTGACGAGCCTGTGTTGTCTAGTTGCTCTAACAGCGTAGGGACTTATTTTTATGATTCTTTGTGTTGTACGAAGGAGGACCCACTTAAAATATCAACATTCATGGAGGCCTCTGCCCATCAGATAGAGTATTCTCTTCCTGATGGAACCTATAAAGACATTTTAGACTCCTCAATTGTAGCTGTGGAGATCGCTCCGGATAATTCTTTAAACTGAACTGCAAGACAACAGAAGCTACCTCTTCTAATAACCAATTATTATATGTGAATAGGAACAAGGTATCTTCTAGCAGTAGTAATATAGTTCGTGGTAAAAATCCTAAGGGAGGGCAACACACTTTAAAATTGTTTAATCAGAATATTCAAGGTTGCTCTTCCAAATTACTTGAAATAGAAATGTTTTTAGAAAAGACCAAGTTTGATGTAGTTTGCTTAACTGAACATTGGTTAAAAGATCACCAAGTAGGATCTCTTAATTTTGAAAATTATTGTGTAGCTAGCCATTTCAGCCGACAATGTATGATACATGGAGGATCACTTATTTTAATTAAAAGTTACATTAAATCTAAAGAAAGAAAAGACATTGTTAAGCTGTCGGTTGAACACACCATTGAATTGTCCTGTGTTGAGCTAGATAAGCATGTTGTTGTATGTGTCTACAGACCTCCAAGTTACCAGAATCTATCTGTGTTTGATTCTGTAATGGAAGATGTGCTAAGAAAAGTTTGTACTAGCAATAAATCAATAATTATATGTGGCGACTTTAATATTAACTTATTAGAAACTAACTCGAATAGTATCAGATTATTGAGTCTATTTAAATCATTTAATTTATCAAATGTTTTTATTGAACCTACCCGAGTAACAGCTTCGTCTGCGACTTGCATAGACAACATATTTTGTAATTGTGATTATTTACATAAAGAGATTGTGAATAAGTTGCCCTCTGATCACAGTGGACAAACAATAACGTTTTGCACCTACATACCTTTACAAAAAATTCAAATTAAATTTAGACCAATAACAGATAAAAATTTAGAAAAACTTAATAGTACTTTGGCCAGTAAATTATGTGTTCAAAATTTTAATAACATAGAAGACCCAAATGTGTTTTATACCAAATTTTTTTCATTACTCAACACTCAATTTAATGATAATTTTCCAATTAAGTCTAAAAGTATTTACACTAAGTTTATATTCAGTGATTGGGCGACTCCAGGCATTCGAATAAGTAGAGAAAAGCTATACGAACTATATGGCCTAAAGCAACATGTGAATAACATAAGCTTTCATAAGTATGTTGCAAAATATTCAAAAACATTTAAAAGTGTATGCAAAATAGCTAAAGCTCTGTTTATTAGCAATAAAATAAAATCAGCAGATGACAAAATAAAAACCACCTGGAAAATAATAAATAATGAAACAGGTAGGAAGAAAAAGCGTGAAACTAAATTTAATTTAAATACCGTACGTGGTCCCATAAACTCAGATGCAGAGGTAGCTCAGGAATTTGAAAACTTCTTTGCTGATATTCCAAGTAAAACTACACAAGCTCTTAACTCGTCACCCGCGCTCTCTGCTGCCTTTTTAAGGAAGAATGTCAAGGTATGCCCATCAGAGTTCAAGTTTCAACATACGAACCCCTTAGCCATTATAAAGGCTTTTAAAGATCTTAAAATTAAATCAACAGAAGATCTTTGGGGAATGTCTGTAAAAGTCTGTAGATCTGTTATTGAAACTATTGCTCCCTACTTAGCTCACATATTTAACTCTAGTGTAGACCAAGGAGTATTTCCTGATCTCATGAAGCACAGTAAAGTCGTTCCACTGTTTAAATCCGGTGATAGTCAAGAACCCAACAATTACAGGCCGGTGTCAATCCTGCCGGTTTTCAGTAAGGTGTTTGAAAAGTTAATGCTTAGCCAGATGTTACTACATTTTAATAAGAATTCCATCTTTCACGAACAACAGTACGGTTTCACTAAAGGGCGTTGTACAACTGACGCTGGTGTCACCCTAATAAAGAACATCTTTAACGCCTGGGAGGATTCACAAGACGCCATTGGAATCTTTTGTGACCTCTCGAAAGCGTTTGATTGCGTTAACCATGAGACACTTTTGTTGAAACTTGAGCATTATGGGATTAGGAATACATCCCTTGATTTGATTGGATCATACTTGAAAGACAGACAGGTTAAAGTACAGGTAAACGGTGTAAACTCACTAGGGTCTGAAATGGCAATGGGCGTTCCGCAAGGTTCAATATTAGGTCCATTCCTCTTTTTAGCATACATAAACGATTTGCCCCAATTGTTTCAAAATGAACCAAAGATGGTGTTATTTGCTGATGACACATCATTGATATTTAAAATAGACCGACGGTCACAAAACCTTGATGATGTCAATTACTCTATTCACCAGGTTCAAGATTGGTTTACGGCAAACAACTTAGTACTAAATGAAAAAAAAACTAAATGTATTAAATTTTTTTTACCTAATGTTAAAAGTAACGAATGTGACATCATATTGAATGGACAAAAACTGGAATTTATTGATCAGACGGTTTTCCTGGGAATCACTTTAGACGAGAAATTGCAATGGGGACCTCACATAACATCTCTTGCGGCGCGGCTAAGCTCAGCCGCTTATGCTGTTAGAAAGATAAGACAGCTAACAGATATAGAAACCGCGCGTTTGGTCTATTTTAGTTACTTTCACAGCATTATGTCGTATGGTATTTTGCTGTGGGGTCGAGCTGCTGACATTGAATCCATATTTATTCTACAAAAGCGTGCTGTCAGAGCCATTTATAATCTTCGTCGCCGCGATTCTCTTAGGGAAGTCTTTAAAAAGATTAATATTATGACAGTCCCTTGTCAATTCATCTATGAAAATATTATGCATGTAAGGAAAAATCGACATCTCTTTAGCAAAATTAGTGATAGACATAATTTTAATACTAGAAATAGAAATAAACTAGATCAACCATTTTTTAGATTATCCAAAGTACGAACATCTTTCATGGGGTACTGTATTAAATGTTACAACAAAATTCCTTCTGAAATATTAGAATTAAATGAAAGAAAATTTAAAACGTGTGTAAAATACACACTTTGTGAACAAGCATATTACAAATTAGATGATTATATTCAAGATAAGAATGCTTGGAAACATGCTAGTCCTGCTCCATAGGACAATCTAGGGTGTAGTAGACATAGTGAAACTGGTTGATATGTTTGTGTTTATTGTATTAATATTTACTATGTAAACAGGTGTATTTACTGATTTTTGTATTTAATTTAACTCACACACTGATCATATAAATCAACAGTGGCAAAAATTTGTACGTATGTGAGTATTATGTTCCCTTACTAGCAAACTTATTAATTTTACCTCTGCTGGCATTTCTTTATTGTACCTATTAGTAGTATATAAGTGTTTTATTGGGAGCATCGTCCTCACATATAATCAACTGATTAATGTATGCAAATATTGTAAAGCTTATTTTTTGAAAAGAGTAACTATGGAGTTTCTTGTCCGTTCTTCTCCATAAGAATCTACCTTTTGCGAACGGACGACTAGAGTCACTATAATATTTTATTTTATTTTAATTTGACGTTCAAAAGTGCCTTTATTGGTCTAGTTGAAATAAATCATTTGACTTTGACTTTGGCTGTCAGTGTACAAACGATCTAACTAATACAAAAAAAAAACAATAAAATACATAAATACGATACCAATTATTATACTAATAAATATCAAATATATATTATTCCGCTTTCTCAATTAGAGAAAGCGGAAAAATTAGAGTGAAAAGTAATCCTCCTTCACCATTTTTTTAAACGCTGGTAGCGTTTGAGCATGCCTCACTTCTATGGGTAATGCATTCCACAAACAAGCTACTTGTATAGTGAAAGATTTGTCAAAGAAGGAAGTGGAATGCATACGAATACTTAGCTTTAGATTTTCCGATGATTTGAAGGATCTAGAATGCGTGTCACAGAGGAACTGAAAGCGTTCTTTGAGATAAAAAGAAGTAGAAGGATTAAAGAGCACATTATAAAGTAATGAAAGTATGTGTGCGTTCCGGCTAAGGCGAATAGGTGAACTTATTTATTTACTAACGCTAGTGCAAATAAATAATTGTAATTGTAGTGTACCGACATCTCCGAAGTACGTATCAACAAAGTATGTGGATTACATACAACTTTATTTCGTAACTCTGTGAAAATAGGTTGACGATCCGATTGAATACAAAAGAGCATCATTACTCTTCTTGAATAGAAATGCGTGTAAAGTTGGCAAACAGTTCAAACATAAATAAATGGGTATTTGAAGGTCGGAAGTAATATTTAAATCGGTTTGCATCTATGACGTATTTTTTACATGTGAAGTTTGCATTTTTGTATTCCCTACCAGATGGAAGTTGGCTAGTGTTTGTTCTACCGAATGAATTGTGAAGAGGGTATATCGCCCGGCAGACGAGCACAATGGGCACCTTTCGTTGAAATCAAGGGTCGTCTAAACAAATTCGGTCCGTTAACGCGATAATAATAAATAGTCATACAGCATTTAATCATACAACTGCTACAGCAATGTAAATAGTTGTAATTTTAAAGATAACATTTTGTGTGAGACCTCTTTTTGGATAATGGGTGTTTCTAGTTTCGTTAAATATTTTTTTAATTGTTACTTAAATCGATCATTCAGTTTTTAGTCAATATTTCATTAATGTAAAATGTGTAAAAATAATATTAAAACACTCATAAAAAGCCCTTTCATTTGAAATGTCACACGGTCATCATCATCAACATTTCAGTCAATTGCCGTCCACTGCTGAACGTTAGCCTTCCCCAAAGAGCGCCAACCATCCCGGTCTTGAGCAGTCCGCATCCATCTGCTGCCAGCCACCTTCTTTAAATCATCGATCCATCGTGCTGCAGGGCGTCCCACACTACGTTTGCCCATACGCGGTTACCACTCTAACACACGTCTGCTCCATCGACCGTCTGTCCGTCTACAGACATGGCCGGCCCACTACCACTTCAGCATGCGTATTCTACGCTCAATGTCGGTGACTTTAGTTCTCTAGCGAATGACTTCGAGAGAAACCCCGAACATTGCTCTCCCCATTGCATGCTGAGCAACCTTGAATTTGTGGACCAGACCTATGGTGAGTGTCCTCGTTTCGGTTCCGTAAGTCATTACGGGTAGGACGCACTTGTTATAGACCCTGGTCTTAAGGGATTGTGTGATCGACGATTCAAAGATATCACGCAGCTTCCCGAAAGCCGCAAAGCCCAAGCGAATTATTCTGGTCGCCTCCTTATCCGAGTTGTGCCACCCAAGTTGTATAATTTGGCCTAAATATATATATTCTTGCACAACCTCGAGGGTAGCGCCATTTACGATTACAGGTCTCGGGGTGACATGACCATTGTACATGATTTTGGTTTTGTCCAGGTTTATCCCGAGATCTGAGAGCGATTCTTCAAGACGGGTGTCTTGAAGAATCGCTCAGGCTGTTCAGCATCACCTCCAGCTCCTGCAGAGATTCTGCCATGGTGATAATGTCATCCGCAAATTGGGGGTGCGAGATGATATTTATGCCCCGTCCTTTCCAATCAAGCGTGTTGAAAACGTACTCCAACGCGATCGTAAACAGTTTCGGAGACATGACGTCTTACACGTCGACGCAGTTGGATTGGTTTTGTGCTCTGTCCTTGTACTTGGACGGTCATTGTTGCGGCCTTATACAGACATCTCATCACCTCTACGTAGCGGCAGTCGATGAGACATCTCTGCAAGGACTCCAGGACAGCCCAGGTTTCATCGGTTTTCTCGTAATCCACATACGCTAGGCACAGAGGCTGACTATATTCCTCGGTCTTTTGAATTATTTGCCTGAGGGTGTGTACGTGGTCCACGGTGCTGTAGTCTTTTCGAAACCCGGCCTGTTCCTGTTGCGTTGAACTGTTTGTGTTGAAGTCATCGAACTTTTGTGCGAGATAACCCTCGAAAACAGCTTACAGACATGGCTCAGGAGTGAAATGGGGCAGTAATTCTTGAGGAGCGTGTTATCGCCCTTCTTGAAATATAATACCACCACGCTCCTGCGCCATGCCTCCCGGTGTATGCAATATTTCCATTTTTGCTTTAATTTTAAAGAACTCCATCTAGAATAGACCACCACATAAATAAGAAATGAAAACGCTTCAATTTATTGCCAAAATTGCGTTTTTATTCAGACGGTTTAAATTTTCGCGCGAAAACGGACGATGACATCACTCCTGTCTGCCACTGGTCCAAACTGTCCTAACTCTAAAACATAAGGTTGCCTTTTCGTTGTCATAACAGCAGTGACGTCAATAAACGCTAATTGCTGTTTTTAAATACTTTCCGTTTTACGTTACTTTAATTCGTTGTTTTGTTAAAAAACGATATTAACTAAAATAAAAACGTTGCAATGGTCTTTATTTAATACTTTTTTATCATTTTATTAACAACTTTCTCATAAATTCTGTATTTGCATCTTCCCTATTGAAAATCTTTACAAGCTCTGTCAAGACAGGTGTTCCTCCTGCCTTGAGCAGCTCCGTGGTTATCCCGTCATCCTTCGGAGCTTTGTTATTATGAAGTTGCCCGAGAGCTATTCTAATCTCACCATGTCAATGTCGGGAAGCTCGTCTGTGAGATGGCGTGTAAGCCTGGCCCGTGGATCATCCACGCCGTGGGCCTGAGGTTGGCATGTTTTTTGAGCATATAAGTCTCCGTAGAACTTGTCGACTTCGGCGAGTATCTCTGGCTTCGAGGTGACGGTGGTGCCCGTGGTGACGTTTTGAGTTTCGTCAAGTGACTACGGGAGGTATGGGGCTTGGCAAACACCTTCGAGCCTTTGTTCTGCGCTATGGCAGTGTTGAATGTTTTGGTACGAGACATACCTTTCACTATGTCTTCGTACATGACCTCGACTTCTTTGAAAGGGTGTGCGGACGTTGGAACATACACTTGTATAATCTTTAGATAGTACCTTTCTGATATCTTAAGTACATATGGTATCGACCCATGCCGACACACTGCCGCATTCCACAAAATTGCCCCTGAGTGACTTGTGGACCACAAACTGGACGCCACCTTGGGATGGTTGGTTTCCTTCTCGGAAGAAGAGCAAGTGGCCACTATCAAGGGTTATCGTCTCCTCCCCCTGTCTTCGGATCTCAGATAGTCCCAAGAGGTGCCACTTAATACGACTTAACTCTACTTCCATTTCAGCGAGGTGCTCGTTCAGAGAGTATCCATTGTACGTCGCCAGCAAATTTTTTTCGGGATTGGTATCCTGCCGTAGCCCGGGGGCACCCCCCACCGCACCGTTACTCTGGCCGGTACCATGACCAGGAATAGTGCAGCTACTGGGAATTGTGGCCCGTAAATCTGGGTTGCTTGTCATTGGGGGGATTTGCCATAGTCACCACACTTGGCACGTTGGTTGGTGACCGCAGTTCCTGGAATGCTATCTCTTATAGTGCTGCTGCCCACTATAAGGTTCGGCATTTGGGAGCATTCCGCCATGGTTTATAGATATACCGCCATGTATCGTTTACATCAGCCGGAAAACGGATGCGATGTTGTCAGCTTATATTCCGGCTAATATCCCTAAGTCGCCTCATACGACACCCACGGGAGATGGGTTGGTCTATTCTTTTTACTTGCCGGATATCCCACCGCAGTTTTTTAATATTTTCTAATTGATCCCCAAAAGTGACTCCCATATTCAATATTTATTTATTTACGTAATGTATCTGAGTTTGGGTCACAGAATTTCATATGTGAATGAAAGTTCAACAAAATCGGTACAGTAGATTCGGAGTAAAATTGGCTTTATAAGACGAACAGACAACCGAATGATCATAAAACAAAACTGAAACTAGGCGTCCATTGAACAATGCCTAACAATTTGTATCAAAACAAGGTATTTTTCTCGCATTGATTCGTTGTCACATTGTTAGGGTTTTGTTTTTGTACACGAATTTCTGTTGTATTGTAATAATGAGTGGAGTACTATTATGAAATGCAAACAAAGATACTTACAATAAACATTGATGATTTTGCACCTAATAGGATTGTAATGTTAGGTGTTGATTGCATCAGGGTTGCGGAATTTGTTCAAAAGAGTCACCGCGGCCCTGGAACGCAAAGGGCACTAGGAGGAACACGGATGGGTTTTACTCAGTAAGAGCCCTTCTGCTCTGCCCAGAGCGGGAGGAGTCATTTGATGATTTCCCATCCTTAAAAAAAGGCTTGCAAATTATGCTGCACTGATATAACAAACATGGATTATGCCTAGTTCTACATCGTGGAACAGTAAGAGTATTATTATATTGTAGTCTCATGGAGAAGTTTGGACTAGACATTCACGTTAGACTTTTTCGACAAATACAAAGAAACTACATATTTTACATTTGGTTAGTAGGTAATTAAGGCACGTCATCATGTTCGATGAACATAGAAAAAAAAATCTTTGGAAAAATACATTATCTATAATAATAAACTTTCTTCATAAAAGTTTATTTAGATATGAACTAGGTACAGCATTAAAGTACTAAATAATATACACTTAAAATAAAATATCCAAACTAAGATAAGGCGTCAAAAAATTCGTCCGCATCGCTGTCCACCGGAAGTGAGCCCAAAAGACTGGCGGCATTGCCACGTTGTATGGCAATGCTTATCCTCTGTCCGAGGTAAAAGCCAGCCCTTGGGTCACGCGAAGTGTCAACTAAGCGTTTAGAAAGATCTTTAAATAAGGCATGAGCACTCGGACCCCACGGTCCAAGAGTTTCAACCCCAAACGGCTCAAAAATATAATTGCTAACAAGGTTATTATATTTCCGCCGCTTGAGGTTCTCAGCAGCCGCAGCGGCAGTACCAGCACAATAATAATAAATAAATGTTTATTTCAATAACTCAAGAATACGTTTACATTTGGTCTTCAGGGAATTTCCATTTAAGTAAGAAGTATACTTGCGTTAGGAAGTTCCGCTCTTCCAGTAATTACAACTTGTATAAGCTATTGAATAGACATTCCATTACAGTAGGTATTCAAAAATAAAGTGATATAAATCAAAAATATAAAGTAAAACATAAACAAACAAACAAAATAACGATTAATTAAAGGCGCGCTGTAGTGTGAGGGTGTGTAATGGTGTGTTTGTGTGTGTGAGTGAGTGTGAGCTGTGAGTTTATGTGTGTTTAATGATAGTATAAGGTATTAAATATCATTGGTTATGTGCTAGTGAACAAAAAGTAGTCTCCATTAATAAAAACCGATTATTATTAGTATGCATCTAAGAACATATAGTTTGGACTATATTCTCAATCTAGTCATAAGTTTTTGTCTTTAGCCATTCAGTCAGAGCATTTTTGCATCTAACGAACGATATCATGTAAAAAAATTGCATTCGGTTTATTTCGTGATTTAACATTAGCGATAAAGGATATTGCTATGCATCCATACATCGTTCGCCTAAGAACCAACAGAGACGTGAATTTACTTTCTGTGTTCTAAATAATGTCTTTATTCGGCTGAAACTAAATTCAAATCACGGACACTTCTGAGAATTGTAAAAAATCCAAAATGCTTCCGGATTTTGAGGTTTGATTACGCCAACAGAAACATACCTACTAAATGGACTAAGATCCCAAAGCTGCCAGAACTCTTTTATTTTCTCACTAACAAAATGTGTGTATAGAGCAGTGTTAGTACATAGGTATGTATTTTTAACATACGCATATCTGCTTGTTTAGGCCGACCGCGTTGTACATATTAAAATTACTCTTACATACTTACTAGTGAGAAAATAAGAGAGGTCTGGCAGCTCTGGGATCTCCGTCTAAAAGTGTTATCTGCAAATTGCCAAAGGGTCATCTATCAATTCATCAACTGTCAGTGTCGATGTTGTTCGTGTCACACAGTGCTTTCAATCGCTTTATTCTTTTTGTAACTAAAAATATTACTCACAGATCAAGGGCTGAGAGTACTTTGTTTCAATTTGACTTTTTGAATAGGCAAATACAGAAAATAATGGCGGCGGGAAATAAGACCGAAGTGAATTATTTTGTAAAATGTTTTCGTTATTATGAAGTGTCCATTCTATAGTAATAATTAAATTGTAAATAATGTTAAAACTGGGAATGATGGTAAAGGTTTCATACGTGTTGATTCATAGGCCTTTTTACAATGTTCTTTCCAGCCTAGTCCACAACTAAACGAAGACCTCTCATTGGCCCGTTTGCAAGCGGAATAACAGCTTACCATCAAGCTTGGTTTCTCCGAAAGGGTTGGCAGAGACGTGTAAAACAATACCACACTGTTCTATTATTGTCTCCTGATTCCCATGTAACAGAAGCTGACTCTATTGTCATTGTAACGTGTAATCATTAAATTATAGGTGCTTACGGAGACTACTACCGCTTGCTGACCCCGGGCCACTACGAGGTGACGGCGAGCCACCCCGGCTACTTCCCCGTGTCCCGCGTGGCGACCGTGCCCCGGCACCAGACCGCTGCACATATCCTTAACTTTAAACTTGAGGTGAGACTGAGTCACCTATCAATTGATTTTTAGAGTTACACACAACGTACTGACCCTTCAGTGCTCTAGAACTGCTCCGTTGGCCTCGAGGTCGCAAGCGCAACTGCCGATCGTGGAGTCTTAGGTTCGTTTCCCAGGTCGGGAGAAAACTGTTATTGGGCCCAATTAGGATTTCTCTGTGACTGCACGGAGTTTGTAAATTGGTGGGGTGACACTCCCGTGGCTCGGTGCGCACGGGTTGCCGTCCCTGAGGAATATGAGAGTGACGGAACAGGGAGTGCAACTGAGTTTGCGCACACATGCCTGTACTATAATATCTGTCTCCGTTGAGATTGGACCAAATTGGCCAGGAGGACTGTAACTTATATTTCAGTGGTGGAAAGGTGGAAGATTCAATAATGGAACAATATTTTCGATTTTAGATGGCTACCATTATTTACTACTTCAGGTTTCCTGATTGCTGCCCAAAGTGTTGACTTAACTGTTCTCATTTTTGACAGTTGGTAAAGCGTAAGATTGCCAATATTGTATAAATATATTAGTGTAGAGTGATCAATTCCCAAAACACCCACAATGTAATTTTAACATTCATTCGTCATTATTCACGTCTACATTATTATCAAGTGTAAAGGAAACCCTGTCAACCCCTGTTTAGTCAATAAACCCGATTGCTTACGACTTATGCGCCCTATGACGCCACACCTACGTCATACGAAAGCTCTCTGAAACTTTGACGCAACACTTGCGTCCCACACGAACAAAAATAAACTGAATGTCAAATTAATGTGACCTACGATACACGATGAAGAAGGTGGCGACATAAAGGTTGTACGTGAGAACATTCACCACGGAGTTTGAAGGACAGGAAAACGATACTAAAAAGAAGGACTTTAATACCATTATCCCAAATCAAGATTTGAGGAAGGGTATTACAATAATATTGAAACAGTTCTCAAGTTGTAATCAAACAGAATTTAGCTGCACGTTGCCATTAACGAATCGATTTCGCAGTGTTGACGCATATTGATGTGTGTATATTTATTTAATGGTCAATGGGCGTTGATAACACTATCAATCCATGTGCCATCCTGTTGACCTTATAAACTTACGCCGATAGGTAATCGATATGATCGACCAACGATTAGTTTGGGACAGATGTTCATCGCTATTCTACATTTGTATGGGTTCACTTATATCATCCTGCCATATAAAGTTATACAGTATATTAATCCAAATATATTCCCCAACTGAGTATAAGTAGTACTTAGTATAAGTCGTACCTACAAAGGTACTTACTATTTTTAGCACATTTAGCTAAGCTGGTCGAAGGGCGCAGTATCAAATTCCTAATCTTTGGATAGTGCTGTAAATCCCATTAGGACTTAGGGTCCGTAATTCGATAATCTCCTTTATATTAATTATATTTGTAGAACGGTTAATGCTGTTTCATTACCGCAACACATCGCAAATGTTAGGTACGCAGAATATTATGTTACATAATGTCGTAGCCATATCGTAGAAGTGGTTAGTCAGGTGTACTTTGAGGGAATTTAGGGCAGCCCGACACGGATAGGTTAGGTTTGAACGGGATATCGTTACACAAATATGTTACGTGATATATAACATAGTCCATAGCCAACTGTGTACCAACAAAAAACTTCATCTAAATAAATGTTTCATAAAGACATGGTATGCAGACATGCAGAGGAGCCAAAAAGCAACATTTCGTCTTACACAAAGAGCACAAATCAAGATTCCGCGTTGATGCCTAGTTGCTACTGAGAATTTTGTTATAGAAATATCTATAACATTGTTTTGTTTTACATCGGGGTCCGAACTCTTATGGCTAGTTTAAACAGTGCGAGCTGCTGTTTACATAGTAGACAATTACTCGGATTGTCAACTCGTATGCCAGTACCTCAGTTCGCCTTAGCTGTCTTTACCATGATAGTAGCTGCGCAGCCTCTTGCGAGTCGCAGCACACAAAAAATATAGGTTCCACTCGCAACTGCCTGGCTGACACTGGCGAACTACTGCCGAATGCGTCCGAACGATGCGACTAATGTCCGAGCCGCTGCCATGTACACGTTACTGTCAAGCGGCAAAGAAACTCGGATACGAGCTACTATCCAACTCGCACGTGGCAGTAACTCGCAAGAGACGTCCATACGATGCGAGTTATTGTACTACAGTAGCACTGGCAGGCTGACTCGCACGCCAGCTCGCACTGTGTAGACTAGCCCTAGATATCTAAGCAGTGTACAAAGAAACTTATTTACACAAGTTTTATATATTTCAGCCAACAACAAGCTGGTTCGACGATGACGCTTCCTTCGGCATGTACCCGCACGGCCTGCGCGACGCTCAGCCGCGGATATACAAACGATCTCTATACGAAAAAGTCGCCACAACTATGCTAGAGAAAAGAGAACCAGAGAAGGAGAAACAATAAATTATATCTTTCCACCGCACTTAAAAAATATTTACATAAATGGCGACAGGCAGTTAATTGTTATATTGATGTATGTATATAGCTTTTAATTAGATTGAAAGGGGTAATTTAGAATAAATATATGTATAATTAAGTAATTTTTGCGACATTCGAGTTCATAATACAACTTTTATGCCCAAGGGGCAATACAATATCTATGTACACTTCTTTGAACACAGAATTCTTGCTCGATACAAGTGTTAAGACGTGCCATAGAATACCATTTCTGTTTGTTCTGAAAATGATAAATATTGTTTTGATCGGTATTAGAACTTGGAATGTCTTCAACATATTACATTATTTAATAGTGGTAAATATGTATAATAATAAATAATAATTATTTTATACGACTATTTGTGTATATTTTGTTTTTGAATTATTTTATGTAGCGTCATTTAAGATGCTAGGAACTTGACGCCTACGTGTTAGTTACCAACAAAATATTTTTAGATCTTTGTGATTTTAATGTTTTATAGTTACTATTGCACATGACCAGGAACTTTCTAGTCCAATTTTGTAGTCCTTTTCAGGTGTGCGTAACTTAGGAGCAGTTCTTGATTATTATATATTCTAATATTATATAAGTGGACATTTAATGTGACGTTGGCACCTAATATAAGATATATCAATGTAGATTCACGGTCAATTTGTTTTATAGGTATTGAGAAAACAGTTTAGCAATCGATTTATATTATTTATCTAACTTAAAAATTCTATAGTAAATATTGTATATGTAATATGTAATTGATATAATCTCTATCTAAATGGATTCACGGAAGTATGTTAGACACATCAATAAATAAAATATGATCTGTGTGCAAAATTCATCTGGAGTTTCTGTTTACCTACTTACTTATCTATACTAATATATAAAGCTGAAGAGTTTGTTTGTTTGTTTGTTTGCTTGAATGCGCTAATCTCAGGAACTACTGGTCCGATTTGAAAAATTCTTTCAGTGTCGGATAGCCCATTTATCGAGGAAGGCTATAGGCTATATATCATCACGCTAAGGCCAATAGGAGCGGAGCAGTAATGAAAATTGTGACGCAAACGAAGTTGCGCGGGTCAGCTAGTATACTATACAGAGAAGACTTACATTAACGATAGCGATTAAAAATACGTCTATAAACCTACTAAAAACATTTTAGAAATTATCTGTTAAAATTTGATTCCTCTAAATACAAGTACGATATTGAAAATCGGATCGTATCGTTAATTTTCACGTCAGTAATTTAAAAACCCTCTGGATATCTAACCAACTGGCTGGTCTTTACGAGTAAGTTGGGGCAAAAATTAAAGAAAACATAAAATATCGATAGTGTTAAAAGAATTTATTGGTTTCACACCCAAATACACACTTATAACTTAAGTTTGGAACTTACAGTATATTCACACAGATATTTTTCCATTTCTTTTCAATAAATTTAGTTCATTAATACTAAAAACACGCTCTCAAAAAATATAACCATTTATGTGCACTAAAGACGCAAAAAGGACGCATTCGTTCACTTAAAAACTAAAAATTCGCTTCCCTAAAATCCTAATTACGTTTACGTTTTTAATACAAACTATTATTTAAAATATTAATTCACAGTGATGATGTGGTATTTGTTTATAACTTTAAATTATTATCTACAGATAAGGTTGCGGTTTTATTTAATCGAGTCAAATAAGAATAAGTAGTGCTTCTATTTTAACCTCCATGCATATGCAGATATATTAACGCTACCAGAACAATATTATATTTATAGTTATAAATATTCTTAGCAAAAATATTAATCATGTCTTTTAACAGGTTTCTTCAATGTATTTTTTCCTGTTTTTCATTGATACCACAATAGTTAAAAGTTTGAAAGCTGTGCGTGTAAAAACTTAGTAAATGCCTAACAATACTTTTACAAAAAATGTACAAACACAACCTAAATTAAAGATTTACTTACAGTTAGGACCTTAAATATTTCTTCTATTACTCTATAGGTCTAATTATTGAATTTAAATATTGACACATGAATTTGGACGGATTCGTTGTATCGATTCAGGTATACGAATTTACATAGATAAAAATAATTATAAAATATTGTCTATAATCTTACAAACCACATAAGGTACATGCATATTAAAATGGCACAAGTTAAATTCATCATGAAGAGTTGAACGCATTTCTTCCGTAAATGTTTTCTATTTGAGATTCAAAGCACCATTATTCAATTCAAATAATATTGTTAGGAATATTGTAAAATTACACTATGTATTTTATTTATAGTTAGATGTGTAGTTTAGTTATCTTTCGATACGTATTCATTGGATCCGTACAGAACGTCTTTTTTGGTAAATCGACTATGATGATTATGTACCAACGTTTGTAGAAATCGTTATTGCCTTCGCTTGCATCACAGTATTGCAGTTTACTCCATCACCTGTAATTATAAAAAAATAGATGTTTAACATCAGCACAAAATGTAGCTCATAGTTGTCGTCAAATAATAGTGTACGAATAACATCATTTGTTTAGCGTGTACATCGTCATTAATTACAAGATCTTAAGCAGAAAAAATCCGGTCAAGTACGAGTTGGACTCGTAAACGAAGGGTTCCGTATTTTAAAACCCAACACGTCATTTATTTTATCTTTTTTACAGCTCCTGAGATACACCCCGTTGACAGACAGACGGATGGACGGGCAGCCGAGGCTTAGCAATACCAACCGGATTGCAGTGAATCTCGTTCGCATCCTCCTCTGTCAGTAGGCAGATAGAGAAAAACCTCATATATAATTCACGTAGTGATATATTTATCGCTTTGTGAATCTGTAAACAAACGAGCTTCAAAACTATTATTATTTAACTAATCATCAACAGTGGAATTAGAACAGGTGAGGGTGTACCTGATTAATGTCTATTTCGGTGCATGCCGGAATGCCGACTGCCCGGCCTTGACTGCACTATCGCGTAGTGGTCACTGTTGTCCGAAACTGACCTATAAGTGAAACAGGTACATTAGACATAGCTGATCTGGTTTAGTTATCAGTATTAGTGCTGTATTATCTGCTAGTGCTGAAAGTAAATGACGGTTAGGTGCACATGCTGTTTCGTTTTAGAATGGCTATTGTGGTGTCTGCTATATCGTTTTTCATTATTAAAAAAGGTCACGATGAGAATCACGCGAGATGTCAGTTCGGGGGGGCTAAAAAGGCCACTTTACGAGAATCATATTAAAATTATAATATTAATCATGCAAAAATCTGTCAAATTTCATTTTCATCTTTATCGCTAACGGTTCAAGGTTGATTGAGAAAATTTGACAGTGACGGGTAGCATGCTGTGATTTCTGATACTGCTAAAGTGGCCTTTTTAGACCTGCTGGTCCTTATAACTGAAAATGAGAAATATTTGTCCAAAAATGACATAATGTTCACATTTTTGTGGCAGGTGCACCAAAGACAAAAATGTATTAAAGTAACCATTGATATATAAAAAAAGTAACTAACATAATTGTCAGATTGTTACCTGCCGGTATTTTATTAACTTTATTTCCTTTTTTGAAATTAAAAATGGCAATAGTAGGTGGTTGACACCACCTACTATTACTACTGTTGCCATGCTACAGCGAAACAGACATAGTTACGCGTAATAATGGAATTAATTTACAGTGTTGGTGCGACAATTAATCAAGCAGCCGATACCTAGTGCATTTGAATTGCAAAGCCTCCTCCACGTCAATTCGGATACCTACCAAAATGGATACCAAAACCGGATTTAGTTTGCGCATAGCAAGCCAAGTGTACATACCTCGCCGAGTGAATAGTCGAGGACGGGTACCTGCTTCCGTATTGACTGCCGTGCCAGCTGCGGTACGGGTCGTAGTCCTCCACTACGGATGGGTCCTTCTCAATCACCTGTTGGTAATAAGATTACATGCATGCTGATTAAATTGTACAGACTGTCTATTTAGTGACCTACTACCAAGTCTGGAATTTTTATACGTTTTTATTCGAGCCTATATTTTTTTTGATAAAAACAAAATATTGTGCCTTTACTAAGCGTGTGCTACGCGCTAGGCGCTACGCATCGTAGTGAGTGCTACGCGCGTGCTACGCAGCCACTATATGCCGTACGTTTGCTAGATCTACGTCAGGAAAAACGCTCAATGTGTTAGGCAAAGAACGTTGTTGTCCAACACTGTAGATACCATGATTGAATAACAATACAACTGAGATGTGAATGGAAACAAAACATCTTAGTTATTAAGAGGAAACATGGGCGTCGAGACTTTGTATGTAAAAAGTCATAATTCGAGATTTGGTTCTCGACGGTTTTTTCCTCCAATATTGGCCCGATTTAAGAGATATTTGATAAACTAAATAAGAAGGATATATACTGTGTCTCTATGATCTTCTTTGGTGATTTATTAACCGTATAATCACTAGAACCCTCATAATTGTCCGATGAATCGCTGTCAACAGAGCCCTGTGTACAAATTTGGCAACTATTATACAAAAAAGGAAAACATAGAGACACAGTATACATCCTTCTTATTCAGTTTTTGAAATATCTCTCAAATCGGTCTAATATTGGAGGAGAAAACAGTCGAGAGCCAAACCTCGAATTATGACTTTTTACATACAAAGTCTCTCCGCCCATGTTTCCTCTTAACACTAGGGTTCAATTTCGATCGTACTCACATCAGTCCTCGCACACGAGCAGGTCATGGCAGTGCAGAGGAAGCAGTTGACGAGCAGCATGACCACGAACATGACGCCTAGCGCGATGGCCAGATACAGCAACCACAGCGGACGCACGCTGCCGTCTGAACATGTTAGTGCTGCCACTGGAAAAAACAATAAGGTTTAATATTTTCAAGAATATTCCAAAATGTGGCTCTTTGTCGTTATAGGCACATACGTAAAACATTTTGACAAAGTCCATCATTCTAGAGATTGGGTCACCAATTACAAAAATGTTATATGGATATTACTGTATATCCACGTGAAAACCAGAATTTTCAAGCTGACTAAGTCGCGGGTACAAGTAGAGTGTTTCATTTTTAAAGATGGAAACATTAACAACGAAATGGACATGATATAATAGTAGCTAGGTAGTTAAACTATACAAGGTCATCAAAATTTTATTAGCCTGATTCCTATCTGACCTTTATTTTCCTGCTGAGTTGTGTAAGATTACGTGGCATTGATTTACTAGCAAATTGCGTAGCTTCAGGTCGTACCAAATTACCTTTTGTTGCTATCGTTAGAAATCATAGCATGCACGAAAGAGTGTTTGAATTAATGATCGGGCGTGGCGCAAAATCTATACTAATATATAAAGCTGAAGAGTTTGTTGTTTTTGTTTGCTTGAACGCGCTAATCTCAGGAACTACTGGTCCGATTTGATAGCCCATTTATCGAGGAAGGCTATAGACTATATATCATCATGCTACGACCAATAGGAGCGGAGCAGTAATGATTTGAAATTGTGACGCAGACGAAGTTGCGTGGGTCAGCTAGTATGTAATAAATGGGACACTGGGCTCGATATTACAGGCTCTACTAACGAATGGCAAATACACAGATTCTTAACAATGTAAGCTCAATTTTATTTTGTTTCATGAAGTTTCTTGGAGGTCTTGATTCCTATAGGTACTAGAGAAGCAAAACCTAAGGGGTTGGTTTATTATTTACCTCCATTGTCGTTGGGGTCGAGCACGAAGATTCCCGTGGACGCGGTGACAGTACTCTCCTCGTCACCTTTTTCGTAGCGAGCCTCCGTACTGCAGTCTATCACTGAACACGGCCCTGAAATTATACAGTTCAAGTATTAGTACTGAATCCACGTCAGTGAACCACTAGGTACGAAAGTTTTAATCTTAAAATTTGTTTTAATTCGTAACGCCTACAATACGAAGATTGCTCGATGAATGAATATTATTATTGGGTTAGAAAAATTTGAGGCCCATTCTATTGAGTTTTCCAAACTTTTACATACGTTTTCTAAGTAAATATTTACCTTTACATATGGCGATGTCGCACTGATAGTTGACCTGTGAGGAGTCCGGAAACCGGAACATGGACGCTATCGCGAGCTCGGCCACGCCCGTCTCTGACCTCACCACAATCGACTGTTGTTTCATAGGACATCTGAAAACAACACTCGTGTTTAATATATTGCTTATAGCGACAAGTTCTCCAAAAATACAGTACAAAACTAAGGTCAAGAGTGAATAGGTTACTCCTAGGCAAGCGTGCTCCATTGTCGACCACATCATCAGTTGAGTTTGTGATCAAACGTGAGCCTACAGTAATAATAAAAAATAAACTTATAGATTTATATTCACCCTCTATTGTCCAGAAGATCAGCTGTATTATTCCGCATGTTGAAAGCAAAACAATTCTTCAACCTTATTCCGTGTGTTCCTGTAACCGTAAATATTATGCATTAAGCTACTATTGTAATATTTTGTTACTGTAAATAACAATTTACGAAATACTGATTAGGATCTAACCATCAGGCTTGCTGATTTCGGCTCGGAGCGTGTAAGGTAGACCGAACGCTGCATTCAATACTTTTCGACCTTGCGAGTCTAACATTCGCAGTGATACAAGCGAAGTTTCGTTTCTGTAAAATATAACAAAATGGACATTAGTTAGGTATTCAGGTTATTGTTATGAATAAACTTTGACTATCTAAGTTATGTAAATTACATTACATTACATACTTTGCATTGTGTTGGGACAATGCAAAATGCAGCGCCACACAACGTCATTATTAGTAGGCTTGTACTCGTAGTGTCATAGAGACTAAAGAATTCCTAGGTAAACTTTATCATTAACTATACAATCTTTAGGGGTTTATACAATTTCTAATGGGAGTTTAATATCGCACTCAAACAGTAAAAGCATTAAGCGATTGCTATCTGCTGAAACTTCTAAGTAATATAACGTGAAGAGTTTTCCTTAAACATGGAGGTATAAAGAACACAAAAAGTTGTAAGTAGGTACCGAGCATTTCTGAAGCCTGCCTTGCCGCAAGTGATGACGTAGAACTTGTCATCGGCCAGTTCCAAGGTCCGGTGCACACGGACCGCCAGCGGCAACGACCGCTCGTCGGTGCGCTGAAATGTGCATGTGTAAAGTTGGGTGAGTGCGTACTAGGGCTTAAAGCTTTTGAACCGTATGGATTAGTCATGTTGCGATAAGAATGCCGGGGGAATTAGCTTCGTTCAATGTTTTAAGTAAGGGTAAATGGTTTATAGATTATCTGGCAAATGAGTGTTTCATATATGTATTGGGATTGATGGTTTTAGAATTTCATAGCTGCTTATTGAAGCAATGGCTACTGATCATGTCAGTAACATCAATATTTTAAGTAGTAGCTTTTCCTCAAAAATTAAGTTTTGCTTATCGTATAGTTGATCAAACAAAGGTAAATGTTGATTCCTGTTTTCAACCATTATATCTATCTTAAGTGTGATGGTATCAAAGGTTCCTTGGTTTCCTTTGATATACCGAAACGAGAACGGTTTTGATGCTTATACCAAACATAAACCCATGATTTGGAGTTGGAGTGAATGAAGGTATTTTTTTTCAGTTTTTACATTTAATCTAACCAGTTAATCGCTTCAGAGCTTTACTAATGATTTGGTAAAGTAGCTGTTACTAACGTTGTTCCAGAACACACCGCAGTAGTCGGGGGCGCCCTGAGCGGCCATCAGGTTGATGTCAAAGTTGAGCGTCTCGCTGCCGTTACCCAACGCCATGCACGCCGGCGTCCTGGAATGCACATTATAATATTTAGGTAAATGGTTAGTTAGAACTTTAGAAGTCTAATATTAACGACTGTAAACTCATCACATTTTCCGTACGGCGCCGGCGTCGCATCGGCAATCAGTTTAAGTATATATTTATATTGGTACCTTCGTCTCGTAGCAATCGTTGCTATGTACTTGAAGTTAATTACGTAAATAACTTCCATATTTTACAGCAGATAATTATTTAGTTTAAAGACCAAGCGCAGGCGGAAATTGTGTACTCTTCCTCCTTTACCTGTAAAATCATACACACTGCCTTCTCCAATCTACTGTAGTCATCAGAGTAGTCGACATCGGGTTGCCTGTCATCAATATACGTACAATTCTTCCGTTACTGACTGATTGAGTGACTAACAGACAACGCACAGCCGCAACTTCTGGTCGTAGAATGCTGAAATTTGGCATGTAGATTTCTTGGGGAGTGTAGTGGGAGCACTAAGAGAAGATTTCCCGAAATTCCTACGGGAACGGGAAAAACTGGATATGCGCGTACGAAGTCGCGGGCAAAAGCTAGTAATATATTAAAATAGAATAGAATAAACATTTTGTGTGACGGCGTAAGAAATTATGCCTGTTCATAATAATAATTCACCGTTTACAGTCTTACCATTTACACTTATGGAGCGCGATAAATCGTTAAAGTAAAAGCAATAAATAATAATATAGATTAGTGTCTGCAACAAAGTATCGATTTCATTATCGGAATGCAATTCCATTTTCAATAACGGAAGTAGTTTGGAGCAAAGTCTAAAATATTGCTGGAAACTTTTTGTCACACAAACACAAAGAGAGACCTCTATTAACACACTCACCGGAATTCCCTGGCATGTGCAACACCATTGAACGGCTGGTGGAATTGTATGTTGATTGCCATGACGCCAGTCTTGCATGTCGCCGTGACCACCGGGGAGAACTCTCCCGTGCTTTCTGCATTCTGTGAACAAATAACAGCAAAAATTTTAAAGCTGTACAATGCATGGTATGTTAATTATAACAAAACCAAATGGGGAAACCCTCGTTACAACGATAAATAACGAGAATTACAATGCAATTCAATGCACGCGCATTCTATCGTAGATTATGGAAACATGAATGAAATGATTACACAACGTCTTATATGTGTTTTAAAGAACGATTAAGGCTTTGAGTGTATTTAATTTATCACTGATAACTTGTTCGGTTTACTCATAAGGAACGATATACAAGGACTTCCTGTAGTCGTCGTTACCGTCAGTCTCCTTGTACGGCGTTGCACGCGACCGAGAGACATGTAGGTCTCGCATTGTTTCTGTGATTTATATGTTCACAATGGCTACATGCTCCTAAGGATAGCTGGTATCATTAGCTTGACTTATTCCCAGAAAAACTTAACATAATGTTCTTTATCTCCAGCGTTAAGCTTCATACATCTCAGTTAGTTAAATTAATCCAGGAAACGATTCTCATGTAGCATAGACCGTTTGAAAACCTGATTTTCCTTGATGCAATCTCAAATATCGGTTATTTTAATAGGTAATACAAATGTAGAGTTGATGTAAGAGCAAAAGTTAATATCGAATTGTGACCTCAAATATAGCTATAGGGTACGTTATAGTCGACAAATAAACCAACAAACCGTTACGACTCGAGCACCACAATGTAAAATCTCCGACAACAAATCACTGCTCTTTGTATCGTGGACGGTTCGGCTTTACCAGCTGTACTGTAGGGCTGCCGAGCACAGCCCGACCCGATGGTACGATACCAGAGTGCCTTTCTGCTGTAGTCTTTTGTTTAATGAAGATTATCCATTCTAAATGCCGCGTCGCCTGAGTTTCGTAATTTTTTAATCGCTCATCTGATTCTCAGTTTGTGAAATAAAACAACTATAAAATATTGGAAATGAAAACACAGCAAATTGAGCCTATGGTAATATTACAAATGCGAATATGGAAGTCATAAATAATGTTAACCCCGAGGAGCTTTTTGTGAAAGTTTTTTGATATAAAACTGACTTTTTGTACTACCAGAAAAGAGTTACGGCACAGATTGTACGTGCAGTTTTATTATCATTCCCATATTTCTGCACACGTATGGAGATATGAAAATAGCACGAGCGTGAAAAATATAAAGATGTTATCCTCTAACGTTCGGTCTTGTTTGAATATCTTATAAAACTTTAGCGATAACTCACATTAGTAGGTAGAGCTTTTATGAGGCAGAATGTATAAACTAAATACAGATATTATAGATTGCTGTTCATATTTGAACACAAGCCCGCAAAGCGAGTCGTGTCAGAGATCTGCCTGTGGGGTAAAATATTACAAAAGCCTATTTGCATACGGGAGATAATTATCTAATGAACTTTGAGAATGAAGGAAGTTACAGGCAAAGTCGCATGACGGCTCGACCATATAAACCGACAGGCCATAAAGGGTCGCGCCCTCGGGGCGACGCGCGCGCACGATCGCATCCACACGACCCCACTTGATAGCTTCCTAGAATTATCTGTGCTAGTGAAGATTACTAGATTTAGAATCGAAGTAAATCATACATTATTTAACAACTGTCTGTTTGTGCAGGCCTTGAAGATGGTAACAGTTTTTGCACTTGTCTTGTTATTAGATTATTGTGTCGTATGTGGCATTCATTATTGCGTGTGTCGTAGCGTGACCGAACGGTTTGATTTTCCTTGTCGACACTACTTGTTTTATCACACCTCTACTTATATATCTTTACTTCTACGAATGCGATTTCTAAATTGTTATTAATGTCTCAAAGTTCTCCAGCATCTATTGTTTTGCTTGCAAAATAATGTTCTGTAAAATAGCCTCGAATACATGCTCATTTTCCTATGCATTTCGAGAGATGCTTAGCCATTTATCATTCGCAGGAAACACAAGGAACTCCGAGGACCCAAGGGCTTTCTCTGGAGATTTAAGAGGATGATTGCATTGATTGCTGTTGTTTGCAGAGCTCACGATCCGCCTCAAGATCTCCCCAGTTATTTATAGTTTTAGAGATGGATAGTTAGTAGATCAGCAAAAAACAAACATGAAGTGTACCAGCCATCGCGATCAAGGTCAAAAACTGGTTGATATTGTTGCTTGACAAGTTGACGTTCCAATACATTGGATGTAATAACGAATTGCCATTTTTTACACTCTACAACTTACAGAATACCTACTGTGAGATATTGGAATGATTTACACTTTTCGAAGTAAACTTCGTAAAACAGATTACCTATTATGAACTTGAAGATGTTCATAGATTTATTTTTGATATCCCATCTAGTTGCGTTGAAACATTCACATGCTATTACATTCGGGCACGAATATGATTTACCTTGTTCTTCCTTAGATTTAAACTATTATTTCAATATTTTGTTATTAATCTATATACTATTATTGAATTATATAGAGTAATTCTGTGAAATAATCGTTAAGTCCTTGAGATTTGACCGCTGTCCCCAGCTTGACCCTCTAAACTGGGTTTTTGTTCGCTTAAAAATGTTAAGGCTTAGGAATCAGAATTTGAAGAAATCATACCCACCGAAGGCTTAAAATGTGTGGAGGAAGCATTATCCTTTATGAATTTCTTAGATAATGTAACTAGGTTTGATTGTGTAAGATAGGATCCTAGTTGCAGCGAACATCATGTTTATTAGATGTTCATTAGATTAATTGGCTACATAACTGCAGCTACAACTCTTGATTTTCTGTTCTAGTCTCTACTTACAACATATAACATGCTTGCGTTTATTTACCATTTATATCTGCTATTATTGTCTTCATGAGCGATAAAAGACTGCATGCATATTTTATTTTAATCTGGCATGAGTCAGCGGCTTTACCCTCGTGAAAGGCAAAATTTTTTCACAGTCCAACATTCTGAACCATACATGACAACAGGTCTTACCACGGACTTATAGATTTTCCCTTTCAACTTGAACCGGGATAAAAATCCTTTGTCTTAGTCCAGATATGGTCTTACCGTGTTCCAAATTTTATCTAAACCCGATCAGCTATTGGGGAATGGTTGATTAACAAACATGTATATAGTTCAACAAGCAGTCTTTCGCTTTATACCTAATATTAGTAGGATAGGACAAGTCAGGCGTGCTCACTTCAAGACGCCGATGGTACTCGTAAAATATCGTCGGCAATTGTCAATGTGGATGTTGGCGGGCTAGCGAGGTCAACGGACGGGTGACCGCCGGGACTCAGGTCACTTCGCAACATCGGTTTCTTAAAAACAACGTGGAACAATACGCACCGCCTAATATTACCTAGAAATACTCCCTGATGCAATCTTTTGTGTTCGCATTAAAAATTCCGTCAGCTTTTCTACACGGGGAGCCGGTCAAACAGGTGATCCATATACGGAGTTTGCCACGAATAAGTTTACGTCATTTTTCGTATTTTCTTTTTTTTTTGGAGCATTCCACATACCTATTTATATAAATTCAAGATTGATGCCTCTGTATTGGGCTTTTAGAGTTTTTATCGAAGTTGATAGTGAAACGAAAATACCTGTAATCTGTTGATTGCTGAGAGGACAAAAAATACCATTCATTGATTACAAATTACAAATAGCTTAGCGCATTGGTCCTATAACTATTCAATACAAACCTGGATATACCCATCTATGTTCCCAACGAGAAAAAACAGCGTGATACGCATCGTAATTAATATTACTCATTTATTATGCAATTTGTTCGTGATAAATGAGTTAGCCACAAGTAGATTAAATTACCTTACGAGTGGAACAGAAGCCAGACTCCGCATTCCAGCTTTAGGCCCTTTATTATCGCATAAAGGTGTTCTGTTAGGAATTTCATATTTTAGTTAGGGACGTATCAGCCATGTAAAACAAACCTTTGTTATTGGTATTTCAGGAATTCCATATTATCTTCCTATTGCAGACACTGCGAATTTCCTTATAAGAATCTATAGGATTTAAACTTTGCCATTGTGAATATTTATTGGACAGCTTATGGCTCTAATACCGAAGATGGTTTTCTTAATAAGCGAAGCGGTAGCACAACGGGTTCCCTTCGAATGTGGTGAGGTAAAACATGGACTGACTTTTGAAAGAATTACATAATTATCTATATCAAAGGTAGCTTTGTGTAGGACCCGTTACGCCACACAATAGCCAAAAGCCCGAAGGCCACTATCTTACTCTTACAATCGGTGTCTAACAATCGCCACCCGCATTACTCGCTCAGATTGTAAAGCTCTATCGTATCCACTAGCGGTCATTCATCATCATGCTAATATTAGCCTTTCGTCATTCGGTCACCGGGTCAGTGTTTTATATTATCTAGTACGTTGAAACATTCACATGCATATTTAACCTCAGCCTCAGACTTGTAAACAGTATGATTCTAAGGTTTGGGTGTAAGCTGATAAAAAATAATTGCTCATTGTAAGATCTAATTTTTTATAAATCTGCTGATAATCTTTTCAGTTTTCGGTCCCAGTAGTTTTTAGACCCATTCATAATAGGTTCGTTGTTTACAACAGGACAAAGAACCGCTTTTAAACGTAGGTTAAAAAAAATCTTGTTCTGTGGGTTTACCTATTTGGTTTTGGGCTTTTTTATTTTTAGATTTACTTGCTCGGTTAGTAAATTAAACTCGCAAGCTTAATAAATAGCAAGGTAGTGCTCGAATAACTGTGTCTCGAGTAGTAGTTATATTGAATGCGTTAGTAGCAGCCAGTAGGCGACAGTCGTAAGATCTAGCCGAGCGCAGTAACAAACAATTTCATGAACGTAGGCGGCACCGCTGTGAGAATTAGATTTCAGGGGCTGCATGCCTGGCTGTTTCCAAATTGCATTTTGATGAATTTCGGTGGAGAGGGGCGAGTGCTTTCCCTACCACAGTCCTGGGGGTGCTCTCTCATACGCAGAGCAAATAAAGCTCATCAAATATGCTTAAACGCAACTGCAATTTACCCTAAATTGCAGTTGCAGTTTTTCAGCATACTAAAATTTCAAATAGCCAGCTATTAGTGTTGCTTTTGATGAATTACAATGTTCCTATTTGTAAACCCTGATTTATTAAAATAGCTCTAGTTATTTTCACTCATTGGCACATCGACGTGGAACTGTGGAAGTAATTTGTTATACACAAGTGAACGAGCTCAAATATATGGGCCGGAAATAATGTGAGGTAATTAGTAGCAATTGAGTATTTTATCTCGTACCTAATGATACAAGAATGGATGTTAATAATAATGGCGTGCGTTGCAGAAGAAGCCGTTTATGGAGATTCACCGCTATTTGCTTAACGGTCACCACACTCGGTATTCAAAATTATAATTACAATAACTTGAATTCGGAGTTACCTTCTATTTTTAATGGCGTGGAAGTAAGTACAAAAAGTCACGCACATCCGTAGTACTTCAAAGATTAGTTGTAAATTGGTGATACAGAACCGTTTGTTTCAATTTAATGGGTTTCGCTGATAGGCGTTATGTATTATCGCATGACTGGACCATTTCTTCGTAGAGACCATCAAAAGCACCACTATATTTGCGTTTGCGATAGTTGAACATGTCGGTAATGGACGAAGCAGTTATTGAGTTATATATACGTATAAAGAAGTGTTCTCTCTATTAAGGCAATGATATAATTATGAACGAAATTACATACATTTTCACAAGTATCGTAATTGAAAAGCTAAAACTGTTCTTGGAGCGTCATTAGATACGCGTAGAGTGCATGGTCGGGATTCGAGGAACAACTTGCGGGCGAAATGAGGTAGTCTTAGTTTACCATCAGCTTAACTTGATAATATCTCGATGTTGGTGAATACTGGAAACCTAATATGTTTTCAGCCATACATGAGCACAGTGCATCGTCCATACGTCGTGATATTTTGTGATTTAATATATTATTGTTTATAAAAAGAGGCACACTTATAAAATATTTCTTAAATATAAATAGAACTCTGTGGTTGCACCAGGTTTAACCTTTGCTTCAGGCTATATGAAGTATGAATTAACATGAATGTCAATTTCCTTCAGTTTCAATCAAACCGATGCTTCTTTATCGTATCCCTGAACGAAGCAAATAATTGATGTTATCCATCTCCAAAAACCATCAACCTTTACAAAAAGCTCCTTACCGAAAGGTCAAACTTGAACATTTAAGAAAAAAGTAGCGCACATAATTGGCACGCAAAGTTATATAAGAGCTATCGACTGCGAAGTTCTCATTCCCATATGTATAGTATTTGATGCAACAGTGCGCAGTGGGCCGACTGGTTCCGACGGCCCCAATATATCTGTTGAGACAACGTCATCGCAGCCTCAGAGCCCAGTGGGTGTGCTATACCGCTTAGGTAACCCGCACACTATTTTTACATATTGCGTTTGTGGATTTTATCAAGTTCTGACTAAGTAATATTTGTTTGGAGTGCAGTGCGAGTACGTTTTGAGCAATGTGCTAATGACTTATTCTGGTTTTGTATTTGCCTGAACATTAGTTCGAAGTTACTTCATTCCAGTTTTTTTATTGAAAATGTTCAATGGCAAAATGCATTATTGTTTTCGAATTCATGATGATTAAAGTTTCAGGTTTTAATTATGGAATGGCAATCTTCGTAAAGTCGGATTGTACAAATTAAACCAGTAATCCTCTTGTGGGTATTTTTACCTGAATGTTCTTCCTGACTAAAGCACCCCAATATCATTAAATTGTCCGAGTCCGTTTTAAATCCCTAAGCCAGTCTTCGTTTTCCTCAATTTTCCAGTGAAAATGTAGGAAATAATGGAGGAATACGACTCTCAAGCATAAGTGGGGATAAGGATCGGTTCATTATCCCTGCATAAACTTGAGTGTTTTATTTTTATACTCCATTGCCGATGCCATACATAAGTTCATTCGTACGTGCCCTAGGTAAATGTTGACGGATAAAGGAGGCCTTAAAGCGTAACCGGGGACAAAGTAGCACATCTGGTCCTATGTAAGTTAATCCTAAGTACATATTCTACATTTGAGAGTGGCTTTAGTTCGTCTGATTAGTCACTGTTACAAAATGATTTCGAAATGTGAATGCATAATTTATTTAGCAACGGTGTTGGGCGGATAAGTATCTTAATCTAGCTATTATAAAATGCCAAAAGTTATGAAGAATGAACAAGAGAAAACTTTCCTAGTCGATTAACTTGCTAGCTAAACCGTATAAGGAAAACAACCCAATATTGTGAGAAAATGGTTGATGATGATGAGGATTCTAAGAAATCTACGACCGTCCCATAAAATAATCATTAACAGAATGGGTTTTAAAAACTAAAAGTAGGTAGTACGACTGCCAATTTGCGACTTCCCACGGAAAGAGTAGTATTGTTTGTGACTACAACACTTAGAAGGAAATGGTCAATGATGATTGCCGGTGTGACAAGTAGCTACCGATCGGCGTTGATAATGATGTGTCATTTGACAAATGACTGCGTCTTCCTATTCTTTGGTTTGCTTCGGCATCCCCCGCCCATATCAATTTTTATACAACAAATATTGCATAAAACTCTATGACAAATTGTCAATATACCATTGCCAAACGTCGTAAGTGATTGTTTCAGGATCTTTCGACACAACACACGGTATGATTGATGGTAACGACTAGTTACGATTAATGATGTTGTCATTTTATAGGTCAGCGTATAAAATATGTGCTTTGTGCCGAGTAATGAAGCTTTGGTTAGCAATATAATTCTATTGAACAGGTCTGAATATTAGCATTATTAATGATAAATCTAATACTGTTAAAATTTTCGTATATATGCACCTATATATATAATCTGAATCTCGGAAACGGCTCCAACGATTTTCATGAAATTTAGTATCCAGGGGTTTTGGGAGCGATAAATCGATCTAGTTAGGTTTCATTTTTAGAAAATGACGTATTGAGCAAAGCTTGCTCATCCAGGTACTATTATTTATATGGGCAATGTGATTCTACAACCATACAAAGAGACAAAAGATGCACATTGCCAAGATATTTTTTTACGCAAACAGTCATGTTAAAAACAGAACGGAATTCCCGAAAAACAAAATCATAGAACATCGTCTTCTTAAGATCTTCATTTGTTTTTTTGTTGTCTTAACCTTCGTACCAAAGACAGCTTCATACAAATATTAAATTATCAAATAATATTCTCGTGACTTGATCACAATACGTATGCCTACCTCAGTGCGTTGTCCCAAAATTGGACAGGGCTTTTGTAACTCCTCGCTTTTCAAAGATTTCGGACGAACACAATGTGTCACAGACACGCCTGCAAATCTGATATGTATGTTCGCTTGTCCGACAAAACAAGTTGGACAAGCCGTGACGTAAGATACCATTCGTGACCAATCTCTTGGATATCTCATGCTATTTACACGTTAGCACCGTGTTGTCATGTTTCCTGACAAATATTGATAATAATACATCTCTGACAGACCAAGGTTTTCTTTAAAAATAACCTCTTCCATTGTAAAGTATCCTCGTGAAGTTTTCAAGCAGAATTTATAATAAAATACTCATAATAGCTTTCCTGGAAATTGCGAAACATTATGA
Organism: Lacanobia wlatinum; assembly: GCA_947578705.1. Taxonomy (NCBI): domain Eukaryota; kingdom Metazoa; phylum Arthropoda; class Insecta; order Lepidoptera; family Noctuidae; genus Lacanobia; species Lacanobia wlatinum. The sequence continues at coordinate 14,415,851 of OX388026.1, forward strand.
ATTTGATAGATAGAAAGGATGATGTTACGCTGTAATATACCGAACGTGGTGCGGCTGGGGCAATGGATACTTCCGCGAGCGTCGTTATCGAGCCTCGATCAGCCCACGGGGCAATCAGAGCGGAGCCTGCACCGCGCATGCGTGGCGAATGTCTTAGCGCCCACTATAGCATATTCACCGAAAATTGTCTACGAGATCTACCTGATAATTAAGCGAGAATAAGTAAGCTCGTGGGAACCAGCCTTGTTATTATGTCAGCACTAAAATGATAGATATGAAAATAAATATGTTTATGTAAGAGTTAAATGCTCTGATAACTTCGAACATTATATCATATCGTTTCATTACCTAGTTAAACTAAGCATTAATAATGAAGCCAAGCATAAATTAAACAAGGTAATGAGCAGAGGAAGATGCGACCTCGGCTGGTGTCGTGGAGGCCGCGTGTTGCCGCTCGGCGTCACTTAGCTCGATCACGCAAACTTTGATGATGTATTTTAAAGTACAAACGAGCAACTCATTAGGTGTTTCCCTTTATATGAATGGAAATGCGAAGTTTTGGGGACACCACATGCAACCGCTCAATGAACGCAGTCATGCAACGCGTTACAGTTGCAAAACGTAAGCAATGCATTGAGTAATATTTGTAATAGTATTCGTAATAGTGATCGTGTATGCTCTACTTATTACTGGGTAGGGTGTAATTCTAAATATTAATCAAGTAAAGTTTTGTCAACATGTTCTGCTATTACCGTATTACACACCAATCAAGCAGTAGCTAATAGCTATATGTTGCTAAAAACTCCAAGTTTCTATAACCATTCGGCTACATTTAAAATAAAATGTTTAAGATCGTAATCACAAAAATATTCCGAGTATTTGTTTTGTTTTTAATTACCAAATTTCCCAAGAATCGAAGCTTCCGTAAAAAAAACAATACTATGGTAATTTTGGTCTTCAAATAAAGTATATTCTTTCTATGTATATGTACAATTATATCGACAGGTGATACAACAATACTAAATACAATACCATAAAAAACATAGTACACATAAAACTAGTAACATATGTGTAAAAATGCGCAGTTAATTGTCAAATCGCCTTGAGTGCCACACATGTGCCACATAGATATGCGATGCGCATTGCACTGACGAGCACTCATGTCCCATTTGTTCACACTGACGTGATGTCATTTATTACTGAACGTATCCTATGTAAACATACGTCTGTTTGTTGCTCTACTAGTCTTAAACAATATTATCGACATTATCTCCCTATTCCTGAATTAAGAGCGTTTACATACTCCTCACCATGTTTCATACCAAATTGTCAAGTCCTTGTTCTTTAAAATTAATGAACCAATTTTAATGAAACTTGGAATTCATGCGCAAGATATAAGGTCCAAAAACTTTTTTGAAAAAAAAAAGCAAGAGTTTGTTGGATGCGAGCACTCATGTCCCATTTGTTCACATTGACGTGATGTCATGTATTACTGAACGTATCCTATGTAAACATACGTCTGTTCATTGCTCTACTAGTCTTAAACAATATTGTCGACATTATCTCCCGATTCCTGAATTAAGAATGTTATGTTTGTTTCAATGTTGAACAGGTAACGTAAATACCTGTAACTACTATATACTAATAAATAACTAGTCTAATAAATTCACGAATAATTTCAATTCATTTGATGTTGCCTGTTTTACAAGCTCCAAATCTTAAAACTAGTCAAACTTAGGCATCAGAATAGGGTTTGACAAGTTCTTGACTCCAAAACCGGCCCTAGGCATCGGCGGTAAAACTCATCTTATATTTGCCCTATCAACGAGTATGTCGAAGGAGTAAGGGCAAAACACAGGGCGCAGTGGATAGTAAAATGCAGGAATAATAACAGATTTATTTTACTTCTTTCTTGCTGTGAACATCAATTGAAGCTGGATTGGATTAATACAACGTAAACGTACCTAATCGCATGCCATAAACAAGACATAAATGTAAAAATCTTAGATAAAATATAATTTTCTTGTACATTAAACAGATACTGCATATAATTCTTTCGTACTAAAGCGTCTATTACTTTTCAATTAATAAGTCATCATACCGACTCCATAAAAGACGAGTTTTGTGTATTTTTATCACCTAAGATGTAGAAGAAACCAATGCTTCAACAGTAGACTACTGTTTCTGTCAGAAGAACCTACGTTACCTACGTATTTATACGTACTTGCATTTCGTTGGAAGCTGTGAGTCGAATGGAAACCTTGTTAATTAAAAATATGAACTGATTTATTTTTTGTATAATTTATCAAGATGACTTTGAAGATAAATCGTGATTGCAAAAATGCTGTAAAATAATAACTAAAACAGTTACAAATTGCCAAGAACACACTGTTTTAGCTGCTTTTGCGGCGACCTAACAAAAAGAATGTTATGCGCTAATGCGATTTTTATAACAACATCTGCTTTGTCATAGTTATACTTAGTCTTAACTATGAAAATATTATTGCTTCAATGAATATAAAGTGATTAACAGCTATTCATAGTGTACTCGGAACAATGAACGTTATAACAATAATTATTATCATTCTTCTTTAAATAGTAAAGTTATTACCTGACTCTAGCAAGCCAAAATAAAGAAGAAGATTTTGGACACCAGTTGGTCAATTCATTATTGATCATGGACTAGGAGCCAGCTAATATCAAAATATTCATTCGCTCCTTGTCTGAAGTCTATTAGAAATCCCATGAACTACATTTAAAGATTTTCGACTTTGGTTGTCTATGAAAACCGCAAGTTCGAATTTAAGCTATTGTTAATATACCCATTACTTGATTTGACCTATTGCTATGGGTGATGGCGAGTGATTGACATAGAAACTTGAATAGAAGAAAGTCAATGTATCAAAAATTACGAACTGATTCACCAGGAAAGTCTGCTGAGGTCACTGCAACTTATTTATTTATTTTTTATTTTATTATTTACCCACACAGATGTACTCAGGCGGACTTAATGCCTTAGGCATTTTCTACCAGTCAACCAGACAGTGGTAGGTGAAATGTAAAAAACATAAATGAAGACATAACAGACACGCGATTAATATTATAATTAACTAGCTGACTCGGCAAAAGTTGTTTTGCCATACAAATAAAAAAAGAGTACCCTACCACCTATTCTCATATCTACCGCATATACACACAAAATTTCATGAAAATCGGTCGAGCCGTTTCGGAGGAGTTCGGTAACAAACACCGTGACACGAGATTTTTATATATTAGATTAATTATGCATACAAAACTATAATATAATACATACTCAAATTAATAAACTAATGTACGAATACACTTGAACAATTGTTGCAAACACATAATGCAAAGGGTTCCGAACGAACTTTTTTAACACGTTATTTTTACACTATAATATACTTCTTTAGGTAAAGATCTATTATCTCCACTTTTTCAAAATTTCAGGCTCAGCAGTTTCAGAGATGAGGGGGAATGGTCATTTTTCACCTAATTTCTTGAATAACTTCAAAACCATTTTTTTTTAAATTAAGGAAATTATATAATTAAAACCCTCACAGTAAACTCTTTCATTTGATATGTCACATGATATTGTTCATAAAACTATTTTTTTTTTAAATTTGACCCCTGTAAGTTATCCCCATATTAAAAAAATAATAATTTATGTAACACGTCCGGGTTCAGGTAGCAAAAGTCCAGATGTGTACCAAATTTCAACAAAATCGGTCCAGTGGATCCGGAGAAAACTAGCTGTGACAGACAGACAGACAGACGACACCCGAGAGATGTTATGAGGGTTCCGTTTTTTGTTCGGAACTCTAAAAATAGCGCTGTGTCGATACTACTGCCAACTTTTTACGAATGAAACTTAAACTTTACTAACTTTGTTTTGGTCAAAATGCCGTTCGCTATTGAGCAGATAGGTCAGAAATACTAAGGGCCAATCTTTCAATAGACAGATTTTTGTCTGAGGGATAAAAATTGCGGTTTGACAGCATTTGTATCTGAAATTTCTCAAACTGTAATATTTATTGTCCAGATAAAATGTGAACATTGAAAAACCCGACCTTTAACGAGGTTTTAAGGTATAATAATAGCATTAAGCACCTTTTAAACTTGTTTACGATGTCTCAAAATGTACTCCATCGTAACTTCGACTGAATCAACCTACATCATCAGTTCTATCCAGTAATTTGTATTTTTAAAGAAAACTCTGTTTATATAGTGATTCAGTATTAAAATTAATTTATGTAAGTATGTGTTATGTACACCGTATGAGTCAATATTGCGATTTGACTCACCGTTGGTTTCCTTGAATGAATGAATGAACAATCGTAGTTTTGGTATGCAGCGCCTACGACAGGCTGTTTGCACCTTCAGGCTTCTGTCGAAGCTTTATGGATCGATGTATGAAATAACCTACTTTATCGATAACACCTTATGAATGAATTTAGATTTAGTAGAACAAGAACTTATACGGGTTGGTAAAGTGAACTTTTTTCTATGGATAAAAATATCGCCTCGATTAAAATATTTAGTACATGACTATTAGCAACATACCAAAAAAGGTGCACTTTTTGCATGATCGAATGTCCAGTTAATTGCCACATAAAAGGGCAGTAGTTCTTAACATTTAAAAGTCAAAAAGCCTTTAATCGTTATTAATTCGAAGTCGAGTATTGGCTGAGGCGTGGGATGTGTAGGCTGCGACCTTGCGCCCGCGCCGACTCCGCCAGACGCCACTGGCATTGGCGTGCCAAGCCGAACCTAATATGGCCTAAATTGATGGCAGGGTTTGTTTTATTTACATGTGTAGTTATAGCATATGTTTTCTTTATGTGTTCATGTGTGTCTACGATGAATATAGGTTGTATAGTAATGGTTTTTTCATTCATATCAGCCGAAAGACGTCCACTACTGGACATACGCCTCCCCCAAAAGGAGGGGTTTGCCATAATCGCCACGCTTGGCAAGCGGATTGGCGATCGCAGTGTATGGTGTTGAGTTTTACAGAGAACGCTGCTGCCCATTCTCTGGCGAGTAATGGTTATTTCAATTAATTTAGTTAGCAAATATCATTTACCTAGACTCGTTCCTGTAGGATGGGCTGGAGATGGCAAAATAACAAAGAGCGTTGGAAAGCTCAGCAGTGGTACGATGAAGGTAGAATAAAAGTAAATATTATTCTACATGGTGTGTGGCTCCAATATCATAGGTAGGCTATACTTAATTGCCTCGGACTTGGACCTCAGCAGGTTTTTTTACATTTCATAGGGACACGTCGTCGTATGGTGTCGGCCGGTGCCGTATGGTGACGTAAAAGAATAATACCATCCCTTCGCTATGGGTGTCGTAAGAGGCGACTAAGGGACTCGCCAGAGAATGGGCAGCAGCGTTCTCTATAAAATCAAGATCATACACTGCGATCGCCAACCCGCCTGCCAAGCGTGGCGATTGTGGCAAACCCCTTCTTTTTGGGAAGGCCTATGTCCAGCAGTGGACGTCTTTCGGCTGATATGATGATGATGATAGGGACACGTATAATCTGTGTAAAGCCTGTACCCCTAGCTATGTTATGTGAGCCATAAAGCTATTTTGGCTTTGGTACGTACGTAAGAACTGTATACTAGAGTATGTTTGAAGAGTGTGAGTTTTCCATTATTAGCACTTGTTCACGTTACTTATCATGAAACTGACATATCGTGAAAAATGTTATGCAAATGTTCAGCCATGGTAGTACTATGTTGTAGTTAGCAGTTACATCGGGTGCAATGTTGTATGTAGCAAGTAAAGTTTAAGTTACCGAAGGTATTGTTCTCAGCTAACTGGTAGTTTAGAAACGGTTATGACCAGTTCCCAATGCAAATCTGTGTACTTACTGTTGCGTAACTTGGTGTCCAGTTCACTACTATGATCTAGTATTAAGAAAACCGATTGTTTGAGGTTGAAAATTGAGTAGAGGTCCGCAACTTTGGAGAACGGGTAATTTGATACAGCGCTCAATGTTGCTAATAGCGAAGTATAATTGACTGGTATCCACAGCTTTGTTGGCATACATATTTGAATTCTTAGTTAAACCACTCAGAGTTTGAGTTTTAAAAAGCTTTTCTTAATGCACCTCTATTATCGCAGCCATACTTCACTACTTTAGTGGTTTAAGCTCTGTGCTGTTCATGTTTAGGGTTCCGTACCCAAAAGGTATCAACAGAACCCTATTACTAAGCCTCCGCTATCCGTCCGTCCGTACGTCCGTCCGTCTGTCTGTCAGCGGCCTATATCTCAAGAACCGTAATAGGTAAACAGTTGAAATTTTCACACAGTGTGTATTTCTGTTGTCGCTATAACAACAAATAAAAATACAATGGTACGGAACCCTTCATGCGCGAGTACGACTCGCACTTGAACGGTTTTTCTTGCTGGTTTTTACTTAAAATGCCAGTAAGTCGATTATGGAACTGTATTTATGTTGTGCTTAGTATACATGCTTTTGATCATGCAAGAGTACATGAATATTTCACAATAATGTAGGACCACATTTCTGCTATTTCATTTACCGTATGACATTTTGGATACAAGATGCTAGTTACTAATTAACTTTATGCAAAGCGTATTATTATTCGCTGACCTATGAATTAGTATCAAGCGTTAGAATTGGAGCCTAACACTGAGAATATAGGCGAAAAACAGTGGTGATACATGTACCACACATCACTTTACAAACACAACCTTATTTTATAAAGAGTATTTATAAAAAATATCCTAATTCAAGTTGTTAAATGAGAATTTGAATTAAGAATCTGCTAGACAATTTTTTTTTTTAAATTATATTTTTTTTTTAAATAATTATAGCTATTTGTGTTTAGTTGCATCCTACAACTGACCACCCATCATCAGTTCGATTACCGACTTTAAGCTTCTTTGATACTTTCAATTGCCCCATAGGGACATTGGGACCATAAAAGCAAGGTAAAGTAAAAGTTTTCTTATAGAAAAGTTGACTAAAAGCTTAAATGTTTCATGTACTACTTTGTACTTATGCTTTATGTCGCTATATTATTGTGGCGTAGGTCGAATAACCCTATAGGTACTCAGCCAATAAGCCCGAAGCACAACACAAACTAATTAATGATACAGCTAAAGGACAACAGTAATGCTAAAATACAATTTTATTATAGATAATTATCATAGCAGATACTCATTATTCAGTTCTGAGATACGACATAATTTCAACGGACACCATAAAATATATTACGACAAGTTTAATACAAAAACAATGTTAAAGCAGAGGCGTATAAAATTGAGCGCTATTTATACAGCCGGTAGCTGATCAGCCTCTAAATCATTTACATAGTCCTTCATCACATACCTACATAACTTAAGTATACATACGCTCTGCCCCATATTTGCTTATGGCATTTGATTAAACACGTACGTACAGCCATGGTGTGAACTCTTTGATGCGAGATGTCGGCTACAATAGTTACATTCACGTACATAACATCGTATTGCAACAGTGATCAACGTAATGCAATAAGAACTCATTTGTACCGCACAAATTAATCTCTTTGATTTCTATTTCTTCTGCCATTGAATCATCTAATAACTAGTTCTTGGAATGAACTTACAGAAAAGTAGGTGGTTGTTCCTTACAATTCTTTTATGTAATCTTATTTACATTTTATGTTTATTATTGGTAGAACCAGTTTCATAGTGCTACGAACATAAACAATACAATTTATTATTAGTTAAACTCTGGCTAACAATTTTGTCAAGGCTATGCTAATGGTTCGGCATTTAAAGTACTTTCGTTAGTCGGTCAACACCAATTTGGTAACATTTATGTACAGTTCTGGTTCTGTGCCAATGAATGATATAACTTGAGATAGGTAACACAAACTTCAAGGACTTCATAGGATTGTAGGCGTGCAGGAAACTTCGATAGTTTCGACCCACCAGCTGCAACAACTTTTAAGACATGGGTCGAAGTGACATTGAGATGGCCCCAAAGGTCCGTTCATCGTTTTTTTTGCATATTCTTACTATTGTGTTGCGATGACGACATTAGTTATTAACGCAACAAAAACCGTTGGATGCGTTATGTTGGAGTATACAGAAGTTATGAAGTTATAGGTTGTTGGAGGTGCAGACAGCGTTGATAATACTGTGCATGGTGCATGATAATGCGTGGTTAATGTGCACTTTGTTACCTGTGCGTGCGCGGCCGCCAACAGGGCGCCGGCGACGAAGCTGAGCACTGGCCACATTGTTCACTTGTCAGTAGCACGTTGTCAGTGAGTAGTTGTCAGTTTGACAGGAGGTGCGCGGGCTGTCAGCGCGACATGGCGGACCGGTCTGTGCGCCGCACGGAGCTACACTGCGCCGCCACTGCTCTACCAACTTTACTTTCCGTGAGGGGCCGCGTTCACACCGGATGCCGAGACCCTTGTGCCTTAATCATTTTGTAAATACATACTGTATCCTCATAGATGTCAATTGGTGAGAGTATCGGAAATTAACGAATAATTTGTTTTTGATTGCTTTTTTGTGGACAGTACAACAAACTTGACCTGGATTCTCGATGTGAGTTCATATGAGGCTTAACAAAGAGCGACGACACGGCGGCGGACGGCTGTATATAGTACCGGCTAATTTCTGTCCCATACATTTCGAGCTTGTGGCGAATGGGTATGATGAGTGCAACTAGGAAGTCGCATAGCAGCAGCAATTAAGATAGAGTTTGTTGCCCAATTGACAAATTAAATTAAATAGAGACTCTGTATTAACAGTTATCTCTCTACATTCTTTTTCGTAAAATTTTCAACTTAATTTTTAGATAAGGTATCTTGGGTGTTAAGTTTCATTAAAATCGGTTAATTAATTTCCAAGATTAAGAACCGGTGACTTTGTATGACGTACCGTGAGGAGTAAATGCTCTTAAAACAAAGAGAAATAATTTAAAACAACCTTCCACAACACAACTAGTAGTAAAGTAGCTCCAGTGTGAACACACACCTTCTACGCAACGTTGCGTCGCGCGTCGGCGGCGGCAGGCGTTACGACACAAGCCCACACCTGCACCTCACACACACACACACACACACATACAGCACAGGTATACCACACAGATCCCGCTGATAGCTTCCAGCCTGCCTTTTTTATTTCTCCTTTTCGCATACGGACTCGGGGCTAGTAGAAAAACCTTGGCTGAACTCACAGACTGAACCACGTTTTATGTGTCTCGTAAAAACTTATACTGGTACGTTTCTGAGCGCTAAAAGAAAGAAATGTAGCATTGTTTTCGAGAATTATTGTTATAGCGATATTATTGCTACGAACCTACGAACCTACGTAGCTAGACGGCTGCGTAGCACACATATTAGAATTCAACGCGCTCGTCGACACTTGCGTGGATTTATTAATTTTGTTTGCTTTCTTCTATTATTTCTTTTTTTTTCGTATCTGATCCATTTATAAACCATCTATAGTATAATCATTGTGATGTTTAAAGGATTTAAGTGTTCCACTTAAATATAAGTGGAACACGAGTGGTATTTTCATGAAATATCATGAAAATATAACTTCTCCATGTTCTAAAAGATGTGAAGTTGTAATGATATTTTCTATATCTCTACCAATCCTTTGTGTCCGTTAAGCAGGGTTTGGAAATCCTTTATTTATAAGTAGGTCTTTAAGGACCGATTTGAAGGGGACGACGAGGGTAAGAAATCGCATCAAGATAAAACCTTCATGGAAATGTTTAGTTTTAATAGCTATATTGGTTTAGTGGGATTTACACAATTCTAAACAGATTTAACTTGAAATAAATCTGTGGACGGTCTAAGGTTATTGTAATTTGTAACTCTGAGGAAATTGCCGTTTCCCATATAGACGAATTTCTTATTACGCCATGAAACAAATAATAACCATATAATTTCGCAATTATAGACGCGACTAAATAGGTACTGCTAGTTAAAACGGAACGATGGTACATACTACGATGACATACTACGTATGTCAGCAGACTTCCTAAATTACCAACATTTATTTGGAGGCTAGATAATTTAAGGTGATCGCTACACTTTATCAGTGAAATGGTAAAACACTTTTGTTATTTAAATTAAACATAATAGCGGACAGGATATAAACAATAACAGAGGGTCACACATTACGGTCAAGGCTATCGCGCCATCTAGCGGCAAATTAAGGGAGTTTGAGAAGGTTCGTGTTTAATGTTGGCGTCAGGTAAAGATGTCGCTAGTGTGGCGGGGGCACGTTGCCGCCCAAAATCAATACGTGGTGTGGCGTGCGCCGTCCCGCCGATTTTCATCAGTGTTTCAGGAGGCACCCCTACTGCCCACATTTCATACAGTTACACGCGCAACCAGTGCTCTATAAGCGGATTCCACGCATCATCGGACTTATCCCTATAATCTGTAAGTAATCATTTATAATAATTCACATCTATTAAAAGTAAAAAGAACTTAATTAAAAACGCATCCAGACACATAAATTCATTTATTAATCCTCAGATATGTGACAACTAGATTGAAAGTATTACGACACAGACAACTTAGACTCGGTATATAGGACGGGTTGTGACCTCGAAGGGCGGAACTGTTGCCTAAACGAATTAAAACCATAATTAACGATTTATTTTATAATAACCGAAAGGATTTTAAAATTTAGAATCAGGTTACGGTGTCGGAAACATTGAACTACTTCCAAAATGGATAATCGCATGTAAAATGAAGAGAGTGTTTTTGAATCATCCAATCTTATGTGTTTTAGTACATTATATACCGTAACAATAATGTTTAATCTGTCAAAACTCTTAGGGCTAATATCCCGTCAATGTTTCTCGTTATTTATGTACCCATTTTATTGGAAAACCTAATTTGACTAGACAAATTATAGGTATCTACTTGTGATAAGGTTGATTTTGATAGTCATTATGTACATATCTATTAAGCTAATTGTACGTTAAAAATAGATTGAAATTGGAGAGAAAAGTCGTAGAGATTGTTCACAGCGAATAGGTATTTATTTCGAAAGAAAATCGTTGAATGTCTCAAGAAAATAAACTCCACAGAGAAGAAAAAATGTTGAATGAGCATTTCAATTTCCGGTAAGCGGCGAAAGGAGGTAGGATTCTCGTATTATATATTTTTTAGGCTTTCCTATCAGTTCATGTTGTCAGTTTTAATAAAACAACAAAACTCCGCTCCGCCAATTTTTATTTAGAGAAATAAAATAAATTGGGGATGTTTAAATTGGTGGCTAACACGTTTTGCGGGGTAGATAACAGTTTTATTTGCACAACCTAATGTGCAAAGAGGGGATTCAGCGACATATCTACATATATTAGTATGCATATAACATAGTTATAACCGATGGACTTGCGGATATACCCTGGAGAATTACGAAAGACTGAGGGAAAGTTATTTTTCGTATCCTCGAGGGGGTAAAGAAAAAGTAATTTTTATGCATTACTTTATTCTATTAGAAGAGAATTCTGACGTGGCCTTTTTATTTTTATTTCATGTCACAAACTTTGTTAGAAAAGTAAAAGGCGATAGGTATCTTTATCTGCAGTAAAGTCGTCTAACGAAGGCGATCTTCCATTTAGTTAGAAATATATCGGTCCGCGATCGACAGCGTTTAGTGAGCAATTACCCAGTGTACCGAACTAGCTGTTACGTTTTATTAGTTTGAACATATCCTACAGCGACCACATGAGGCATCGCTTTCTACGTGGTTAATGGTTACGGTTAACTATCAAACTTTATTGCTTATTGCCTTATACAAGGTTTTCATACGTGCTTCAATTATTCCCTATTATGTACAGATTTGTACCCCTATAGATTCTCGCAACTCCTGCTACATAATGAATAGCAAAGAGTGGCACACGCGAACGTTACATTACTTCCAGCGCTTGTGCTCCGATGTCAGCATGAAATATCGCTACTGAATACAGTAACTTCATGTTTTCACGGAGTTCTCGTGTTTTTTGGTAGAAATTTAGAGGTACGTATTGATGTAGTAGCTATTGTTTGCGTGCCAACTTAATGCTGAATCACGTACCGGTTGTTTGTGAATGTGCCAGCATTAGGCACTGCTCCTAGGATCGATCCTTGCGTAACGCTGAACGTCACGGGTTGGCTGCCCGCCAGCCCCTACCTAGCAGCCTCTGTTTAAACACGCGATTATTTGATAGTGGGCGAACACTTTTTTATCTTTTAATGCCGAATATTTTTAATAGCAAGCTGTACAAATAAGCCTACGAGATTATGCAAATGAGCCTAATAATCATAATAAATGAATGCGTGATATACCTACCGAGCTAATGGCTCCAAGTATTTTTAGAGATACCTTTTCCAGCTGAACCTTTTTAACATTTCTGACCCTTTCATGCTGGAGTGCCTTAATTAAAAAATCATTGTTACTGGTCGCGTGAACTTTGCGAATGCTAAGAAAGCGGACAGTTTTTGTTTTATTTTTCCTTATAAATGTTTTTATTGTTTGTTTCGTTTATTTCCTGTTCTCTGGTAGCCGTCAACCTGTGCCGTCAACCGTCGTTTAACGAGAAAAACTTGGGATTCATTTCTTCAAGTATAACTTTTGTTCCCGGGGGAGTTTCCAACTTTTCTTTCATTTGGGATCATTTTGGGATGGTGTTTATAACGCATTGCAGACGTTTAGAAATAGTTAATAGTTAAGCTATTGTTAATTTCATGAATTCGATAAATAACTGCGAAGTTTCACCGAGTTCTGAATACGTTGAACATATAGTCAAGACTCAGACAAGTAAACTATGTTAGTACCTACCTAATGTTTGTAGTTGCAGTGACTGGAGCAAACAATTATAACTTTTTTAACCGACTTCCAAAAAAGGAGGAGGTTCTCAATTCGGTGGGTATTTTTTGTTTGTTTTTTTTTATGTATGTACACCGATTAAGTAGTTTTTATTTTATAAGCATTTTTGCTTATTTTAATTTCAGCGTAGACGAAGACGTCGTCCAAGTATCACCACTTAAAAGTGAAAAATAAAAAAGTTTTTTTTTTTGTTAGAATAGAAAGCGTCGTAAACCGAGAGCGTTTGAAGGAATGGAGGAAGGCCTTTGCCCAACCGTGGCACAGTACGAGTTAGTGATAATCATAAGTTGTCCCCCACTGCTGGGCGAAGGCCTCCCCTTTCTCATTCCAAAACTCCTGCCGCGTGTGTTCCTGGCCAAGTTTGACCCGCAAACGTGATCAGAGTGCAATCATCATCATATCAGCCGAAAGACGTCCACTGCTGGACATAAGCCTACCCCAAGCGTCGCCACAACGACCGGTCCTGTGCGTCTCGCATCCACCCGCGACCTTCACCAGGTCATCAGTCCATCAGAGTGCAAATTCTACTAATTTTCAAGCAACGTTTACGTTCGTATCTCAGTGGAAATCTTTCAAAAATGCATGAAAAATTCGTTTTTTCGACAGATTGCGACTGAGATGCAAATGCAAACGTTGCTTGCAAATTAGTAGAAGGCCTTTAGATCGTCACTACACCTTCGTCGCAGTAGCAGATATATTTTTGGTTATATACTGATTAACTTTTCGTTACGTATAATTCAAGTGCTTCTCTAGCGATTGGATTAACTAATGATAATGACTTTACATAAGTATATGACTTCACATATCCTATCCTAACTAATATTAATAATTTGTTACGCTTTCACCGTCTAATTCGCTGAACCGATTTTTATGAACTTTGATACTTTTTTTTTGCTAAAATCTATACTAACGCAAAAGAAATCGCGGAAAAAATCCTAGTTATTCTGTATTTTACATTAAATAGACTGTTATTTATCTTGTACAACCTACACCATCTACACTTCAGTTGTACCGACCGATTTTAAAGTTTGTTTCTATCAGATACAACCACTCCACTAGTTTTTTACAAAGCATCCTGTGTTGAAGCTATCACTCGCGCTATTTAACTCGATTCGTGGAGCTACTCAGGCAATAACATTCCCCCGAGGTCACGGTTGATGTAGCGCCTCTAAAACATTGCCCTGGCATTAGCGGCTGCTAACCCCTCGCTTTTGCCCCTCAGAGACCTCTTTCCTTTAAATTTGCCGTTTATATGTGTGGAGGTTTGTTTATAGGTGTTACTTACAAATGAAGAACATTTTCGAGGTTAAAATGTTAGGTCTAGGATGCTACGCCGTAGCAAAACTGTGAGTTGAATCCTCAACAATAGTAGCCACTATCCCTTCGCTTTTTACCACTAAGAAACCTCATTCTTTTACCATATTTTATAAGTGAGAATACTCAGTTACTAAAAAACGTAGAACATTTCGAGACTAGAATTACAGTCTACGCTGCTACGCCGTAGCAACCGTCGATGACAAAACCTAGAACTGTAAATTTCCAAATTCAATGTAGGGGAAAGTAGAAACGTCCAAATATAGGTAAGTGAACGGCCCAATAATAGGTTACGGGGTGGGTTGATTGCGTAACGGGTCGGCCGGGCGACGCGGTGGTTGCCGGAGGGATGAACGACGAGTGTTGGCCGCCCGCCTGTGCCCGACGTGACTTCTAGTAAAAAACTATCAAGTGAGAGTACGAATATTGTGCCAAAAACTTGGGAAACGTTTAACCAACCACCTAATTAGTAGTTTTGACGAACTAATTATAATTTAAAACAATGAAATTGTAAAACGGAAAAGTAAATAAAGCTACATATATTGATAACAATCAGCACTTCTTTTGCGTTACAAATAAACCATTAAAAAAACTAGAAAGTGAAACTTTTTACCAATCCATTAAAAACAATGTCAGTTATTTTATTTTTGACTGTGATACCATCAAGCTACCACCCTTTTTGAGCCATGGCTATTGTCCGCGTTATGGATCGTATATTATGTCAAATGCGAACGTAGGTGTAATACAATAACATAGAAAACTAGCGATTTGTTTTCCCCATGTAGGGTGGCATTAGGCTCTAGCAAAAAAGTCATAGCTAAATAGGCGTAGACCCGCAATGCCGTGTATTTTTCCTTCTACTTACTAGTTTTTTGTTTGTATTGAACTTATTTATGTAGAAATATCATTGTAAACTTAGCTCATTTGTACGACCGGCTATGTTATAATACCACTCATATCAATGCAGGTATGGTTATTCGATTAAGTTCTTCGAAGACGTGATACGACATAATTTGGCCACCAAAAAGCCAAAACAACGCTTTGCATGCACGTTCTAAACTTTTTCAATTAAATCCGGAACGTACTCATGGATTTGCAGAGAGCCTATAGGATCACTTCGCCCATAGCCGTTACTATCAAATCTGAACACGTGAGCAGTGTTGAGTGTTGATAACATATAAAGTATATGTTGTTAATTACCTTTTTTGTGTAACTAACACGCACAGGATGCAGGCAAGGGGTGGTTTAATCTGCCACAGAATACGCAAAACATTGGACACGTTAACTTTGAGATAACGGTTGACGTTTCGGCCCTCAGCGGAGCCCAACGAATAAATTATTCCACGAGTAACATTACCCGAGTTCATGAGAGAAATATAAATTGGAGGACATGCTAATATCTTGTACAATAATGATAGGACATTTTTTTTCTAACGTTCTACCTTAAGGTCATGAATGTTTAGGTTATCATTACTTAGGCAGGTCGTAGGCAGGTACATGTTTTAATAAATACTTTCGGAGAAGATCACGTAAGATTGTTAGAATTTTTTCTCTCAAATTTCAGTAATTCAGGACTTGAGATAGAAATGTGAAATGTGTCATATGATTCAGCGTTAGACTTTTGTACTTTATCTGTATTAACTTGACTTTTGTAATGAAGAAATCCGTGAGGTATTTTCCGAATGTCGTTTCTTAACGCTTTTATCTTTCCTGTCACGAGATGAGAAAATGTAAGAATAACAATCTGACTTATGCTCTAAATAGATCGTTGTTCGTTTTGTCTCCTTTGACATTCATGAGAAGAAGGGCAACGGGATTAATAGTTCCATGAATTGTGTTGTCATTGCTGTATATGAACAATTTGTAGAATGAATTACACCCCTAAAACTAAATCATTTATTGTACAACAAAATCTATTTGAAATGATTCGAAATCTTTTGTCGGCAGGTAGATCCTCCCCCGCCTCACAAGCTGTTCACCTAGCCGCGTTCATTCCATTAACACTGTTGACATCTACGACACTTGCTTGTAGATATCCCGAGGTAAGTTTATGTACATATTTACCTTGTATCGTACCTACGCAGAACGAAATCTTTGTTGTAGAAAAGAATACGTCGCGTAAACATCTAATGCTCACAAGATCTAAAGTGATCTTTTTGCAAAGGAGGGTTAGGTCGTATTTGCTGTTTCACCGGTAAAGGAAATCGGCTTTACGCTTCGGTTTACATTTACCCAAAGCTTGTTCCTACTGCTATTCCGGATCCATGAAAATCGTGTTTTCGTTGAAGTATTCTGGGTTTATAGTAAATCTGGTTACGGTATTTACTTAGAAGCTTGTGCGTTTATATGCTCTTTACAAATGTGTTTGTTATAGACAGGATCACTATCTAGTTCTAAACCCGGAACTAACAGCAGTCAGTTTTGATGGATAAATCTTGTTATAAATCTTGTAATTTAGGCCAGGAATTTCATAATAAAAACTTTATCACTTTCACGAAAATTCCGTTTATTATAAATTCAACCTGTGCTCATTTATTTGGAACATAAAAATGAAACGAGCGGTCATTTCATTGAGCATAACAGCCTGCAAACACGTCGGCTGCATGCTAGGGGCGTGCGAGTAAAAAGGGGTAGAGTAGCAGCTACTTAAGTTCCACTCGTCTCCTTTGTACCGTTTGTGTGTTTTTGTCACGCTAAAAAGTAAAGACTCTTAGAGCATTTACATGATACTTAGCCTCTTTTGAAACAAACAGACAGGCTGGGAACGAGCAAGGTGGAAAACGTTTGAAGATGGCATTAGGCCATTTTCCAGTTTTATCATTGGTTCTCATACTTTGAATCTATGATTGTGATTATATTGTTGTTCTGTATAGTATTAAATATTTCTGCAGAAGATTTTTATCAGTTTCTTGAGAGGTTAAGTGTGAATTCCAGCGCCAAGCAATAGTATGTCGATAGTCTCAAACGCGTTTATCTTAAATATCGCACGACCATCTAAACTTCAGCTAATTGTAGCTATTATGTTTAGCGCGAAATATTCGCAATCTATTCAGTAATAGCAGTTGTAATAAACTAATGTAATGTGTTTTATTACAGTAACAAATGTCTTCCATTGCCCAGGTATGCAGGAGTATTTGAATTCCTTAGCTGAAACCAACAGGAATATGCAGTGCAACTAGTACGCAGAATATTCTGGAAATATTAAAACTGTTCCAAAAGACTCCCATTTTTCTGCAGGATTTTTCAAAGAAAATCTTTCTCTCCTTTTAAAAACCTAAAATAATTTTCACTAGTCCCACTTCGACGATTTACCACACAAGCTCGGGTAAAAAGGTGATTGGGATTTTTTCGCCGGAACTCGGAATAGTCATTGCCACGGACCGGAATTGCGGGGTGTACTTTCTGTGATAACATTACAGCATACGAAGCGACACATTGAGAACTAATATGTATAAAGTCTGAATGAGAAAGTACTATGAGTAAACATCTCTTTATTCGGTTTTCAAGATTGCTTTCGTAAATTCTTTAGCTTATTTTGTGAAGTGACAATTATGTATTTTCTTACTTCTCTACTTTGCGCGTTCCAAGACGGCTGAATCGGTTCTCCGTACTCGTCGAGCTTCACTGCCTCGGCGCTTTTCTGGTGATCGCCAGTTGTTTCAGGCTTCCAGGAAATGCAGTGGTTGGGAATAGTGTGGCTGGCGGACTTTTCCCAAAAATAACCTACAATACGATACTCTTTATTTAGCTTCATACTTTATTTTGTTATTCTAATAGGAGGCGGCAAAATAGACCGTTCGGGGTGCCCTGGGATCTGTGGCCCGCAGGCCGCGACCACATCAACCCTGTCTTTCTCAAGCTTCCGCAACTCCTTCACCACCAATGTCAATTACCTGAAACGAAGGTATGTTCTTAGTTCGCATGTTAACTGTTCCGCCCTCACCTATCTCTACCGTGTCTTGATGTAAATGCATGATTAAACTTTGTTTCTAAAAGCTTTTTTATAATTTTTCAGTTACCTCGTGATGATTGATAAATAATATGTACTTTTTTAGTGAAACGGGTGTCAGATCTTTTAATGATTTATCCAGAAATAGTATGAGCAGTATCAACTCTGCCACAAATTAGATTGGATTTAGTAATTAAATTTAAAGTTGTATTTATCTAATCTACTACTATCTATTTCTCTTCTTTTCTTTAGTGTAGATAGATAGTTTATTTTGTTAACACAAGTTGGGTAAAAATCACATTTTTGTATGAAGCTCAGTTTTATAATTTAAGGATAAAACAAAATTTATGACACCGTAAAAAGCCCGAACCGCTTCACCGCGCTGCTTCCACCCCGCCGGCACTCAACCCGCCCCCCTCCCCTCCCCTGCGCGCCGCTCGCTCCCCTGTCTCCCCCGGCTCCACGACCGTGTAGCACCACTCATCAGCCTCGACTGTGATTGTATGTGACCATCTCACTGCTGCTACTTGTTGGGACCCTGATCCTACAACAAATAACAGTTCTGAACTACCTGCATTCAATGCATGGCGCTTTCCTCTCGATGTCATTGTCGTGATTCGATGTTGCTGCTTAACAAGTCATTGTTACAGCTGGGATATCGTTTATTTCTTTTAACAGTTATGTTCTCTCCGATTAATGAAATCAGATACTTAATAAGATAGAATGCTTCTCAGTTCGCACTGTAGGAGCCAGTTCTGGTTAAGACAGCTTTAATGGCAGTGTTCACGTTGGTAGGCAAGTTGTTAAGGTTAGGTGACCATGAGTGGCTACATTGTGCGTGTCGGTTTTGTCCCTCCTCTTCGTGTCCCTGTCTGTTGGCGTGGCGGTGGCGTGGCGGTGGCGTGCGGCGAGTAGTTCAGTGGAGGCGTTGCGCAGATTCAGCTCGGGAGACCTGCAGTCCGAGTGTGATGAGGGCGAGGTGGACCCCTACACCGGCCGCCCGGCCACCACCAGCCAGCCGAAACCGCAGAATCAAAGGCCGACCTCCCAGGGTAAGACCAAACTTGAAACCAATAGCTTATACTAAGTTTATAAACAAGAAACAATTTGTTTATTTAGGCTTGCGTGTTTAACGTAACTTTTAATCAGGATTAGGCAAGAGATTACATATAATTTTTGGGATTAGTATAACAAACTTGAGCTTATCATGCAGTAATAGTACTTATTAGATATTTGACGTGTCCCAAGTAGTGTTTCATTTGACGTAGCCACCGGGGGCAGCATCACCAGTGCATCGGGCCCGCCTCCTGCGCCGTCTGCGTCCGTAGCAGCCGCGGCTAACAGCGGAGGAGACCTGTCGCTGAACCTGCGGGGAGGATCCCGCGGCACGTCCGCGCCTTCCTCCCCGGCCAAGTCCCGCGAGTCTCTCCTCCAGCGAGTACAATCCCTCACTGGAGCGGCAAGAGATCAAGGCGCCAATTTATTAGGTAACATATGCTCACAACTGTCCCTATGGAGCCGCTTTTACAGTCGGCTGGCTTGGAATTCAGGTTTATCTTTATAACATATGCCTTCGGAATTAAAATGCTGAATTTAGACAATTTGATGCGTAGCTGAAGTGAATTGCTTTTTATGTTTTAACGCTCAATCGCAGCCGGTCAATCCAGCCTGTCATATGAGTACATTTGTGGTTGGACTAAGTATTGGAAGAAAATAAGGTGCATAAAAGAGCTTGTAATCACAATACCCTTTTTCGTATTGGAGAAACTGGACTTTGTAAAAAGTATTGGTTAGAAGAGAATGTTGGTCACCAGCCCATCAATGAGTGCTTTCTTAGGGAGCGTGACGTCAGTTGCGTCAGTGGGTCGTGGGTACAACCGGGACCGATGTGTCACCCTACTGGTGGTGGACGATCAGAACACCGATTGGTCCAAGTACTTCCGAGGACGCCGTCTGCCCGGAGAATGGGACATTCGCGTCGAGCAAGCTGAGTTTAGGGTGAGTAGATACAATGTACGTATTATACAATACAAGGTGTAGTTGAAATAACTGAAAACCCGAAATAAAAATAAATAAACTCACAACGCCTCCTGCCATGGATCCCTAAATAGTCCTTTTATACCTGAAACTACTGTAGTTAGTTCAGAATCGAGTCGAATTTATTACACAAGTTTTCATGTTTATTAAATAAATATATACATATATTGTAAAAAAGTAGGACACGAAAAATAACAGAAACCATTCACATTAATAAATTAATGAACAAAATAATAATTATTACCATACCAAATAATTGCAATTATTCGATATGGGCTCTAAAGTTTTTAGTTATTTCAATTTCACCTTGCAGATACATCTCTATCACATATCTTCTCGGTGAATATGTCTGTTAACCTTATTTTATTCTCCGCATCCACTTTTGTCACCCCCAGCCTCCATTCAGAACTATTGATTGGCTGCTGGCGCCAGATGGTTGCCTCGTACGTTTTCGGAGGGTTATTGTGCTACCAAAAGGCTTTATACGACTGCTAAAATTAATTGGATTGTAAATAATAAACCTTTTTGATTGCCAATTAATTTAGTAAAGTCACAAATAAACAGATCGTAAGTACTGGAAATTAATTAATTGTTGCCAGGCGAATTTAAAATAAAATCCAACCTGTAATAAAAATCGTGATAGCAACGGCGAGCACATAACATTCCAATCAATTATGTACCCTCACCACAAAATAGGTGTTGTAGAACAAACTATTGTAATATTCAGGCACACTGCCCATGTCAACGTCACTGTGTGCTCAGCTACCCCGGGGCTTATTAATTATTACCAACGTTTAACCTTACCCTCGTAAACTCAGGAAATCTTCCTTAATACCGTCTTTATTAGACTTTTGTGATATGGGCCATTGCTTTACGTACATTGATCAGTACAAAAACACTGATCAGTACAAAAACACTGATCAGTACAAAAACACTGATCAGTACAAAAACACTGATCAGCTAGTCTATTCTGTAAGTAACCATTTCGACATCGAGCTTCACCTGAGTGACAAAGCTCACAAAGGGAACTTTATCACACACAACATAAAGGTCTTGTGTTTCTACTCACCTCGGATCTCGCTTTCGAGACTCGAAAATGTTGTTACAGAATAGCACTGCAGTACAGCTTTTGCAGAATTTCTCATACATTTTGTCAGTTAGGTACAGTTATTAGGGCTCTTAAAACATAACATGTTCGAGTCAATCGTTTGAGAGCCATATGGCAAGATGCCTGTAAAATTCAGCCCTGAAAATAATACTATAAAGGCTTAACTACTTAGATAACTCCAAGTTCAAAGCAGCTTCCAAATTGGATCCTCGAAACTACTAACATAAAGTATTCAGAAAAGCTCTTTATACAGCGACTACTTACTTTATAAAGTAATTCTTGGAGGACAGTACAGGGTCAACAGGTTGAGATGAAGCTTGGATGCTAAAGTTAAAAGGGATAATCAAATCAACCCGTTCCTTTATTACACAAGTCGGTAGCAATTCCTTTTATAACTTGTACCGTTTGATCCGCACAGGAGTTGACTGTGACGGCCAATTCTGACGGCGCCAACGTATCTATGGCGGTTTATCGCAGCGGCACCAAAGTCACTCGATGCTTCAAGTAAGTAATACCCTCCTTTACATACTAAAAGCAATTTCTCGCCGCATTCTATCGAGAAACGAGTCTCCGCTAAGTTACTTGCCTAATTAAGGGAAGCTCTAAGCTCATTTTAAATTCTAAGAGCAATACGGATTCCAGAGGGAATTTGTAGAAGATACATTAATACTGTTATTAAAGTTCTAATGGTGAGTTAGTAAATTTAATTTATTATCTCCCGAAACCATCTAATTTGTCCCTGTTGAGTTGTAAAAAGGTATTATAAGTTGCTCGGTCGATGAGATAATCCGCGCTAAACAAACACATTAACCAAATCCTATTTATAGATAATACTGTGGTGACTTAAGCTGTGTATAAAACGATAAAATGTAAATGGAAGTTTGTAACAACTTTTGTTTGCGTTGTCTTACCGTGATGGAAGTGTGGGCGCTTTGTGATTTACATAATAATACACAACACTAATAACTAAGTTTGTTCAAACATTTGTAAACTACTTCCTCCAAACGGCTAGAAAAACATTTGAACAAAATTGTGTTTTCATTTTATGTTGGTGTTACATACATACAAATATATCTAACTTGTAACTCTTCTAACTATCTAATCTAACTAATATTATAAATGCGAAAGTTTGGATGGATGTTTGTTACTCAATCACGTCAGAACGGCTGAACGGATCTTGATGGAAGTTGGCACAGGGGTAGATTATAGTTTCGAATAATACATAGGATACTTTTTATGTCGAGAGTATTTTTCCCTTGGGATAATTTTCGATATTCGCGCGGGTGGAGCCGCGGGCGGCATCTAGTGTTTATTTAAAAAACAAATTCCCGGAGACGATAGAAATATTCAATAATAAATTGAATTTGTTTTCAATTTACTCTTCTTTCGCTCTTAGTTTCCTAGCCTTTCGCTCTTATTTTCTCTTTCAAATGGATTTTGTTTTGAAATTGACAAACGAATAATGTAACTGTGCTTATTTCTGTTAGGCCCGACTTCGTGTTGGTGAGGCAGAACGTGCGCGACGCGGGGGCGGACCACCGGGCCTTACTCCTCGGCCTCAAGTTCGGCGGAGTACCTTCCATCAACAGCCTCAACTCAATCTACCACTTCCAGGTAATTTAACAACGTCCTACGCAATATTTAGTCGTTTTTCTTATGTGAAAGATAAAATGGGCCCATTTTTATGATAAATTATGTTTGTTTAGGACCGACCCTGGGTGTTCGGCCACCTCCTCCAATTACAACGACGCCTCGGCAGGGAGAACTTCCCTCTCATCGAGCAGACCTACTACCATAACCACACTGATATGGTAAGTGTTTATGTATTATTAGATAGGTACCTACGATACATGACCTTTTCTACCTTTTGAACAAACTTCGTATACGATACTAACTACTTTACTACTCGAGGATGACGTATTTCGGAAATATAGGTAATATTTATTGGTGGTACCTTTTCATACCTCTGTAGCTTACGATAAAAATTAATGTAGGATATAGCATGACACAGCGGCGCAAGTTTGCCGTTCAATTTATATTAGGCTTCGGACATGCTACGTATGACGCGGGCGTCCCCAGGCGAAACGCCTAAGACAAAATATACAAACACCACATTATCCGTTTAAATTTCTTTATTTTAACCTAAATATCACTATAATTAGTTAATTTACAATCATTAACTTAAAAATAAATAATACAAAAATAACGTTACAACTATTTCTGTCGAGGAAGACAAAACAACAATTTAGAAGCGTCCAAAAGAAGAATCACAAGAGTAACAATTTTCGAAAACTTGCAACCAATAAATTCGTCACATTGCCAATAGAGCCAATTTAACTTTTCATACACACAACATTCATCTAAATAACTTAAGGTCGAGAATGAATCAAGGGTTACAGTAATGTTTGGTTTAGTATCAGCTGCTGTGATCGCGTTCGATTAGTGATGAGTGTCAATGAATTTGTAAACTTTTTACGAGGACGTCGTAATGAGATGGTCAAAAGGTACATTTTAGAGTGAACTTGTGCACGTAGCGGTGAATCAAGTCATGATAGTGCTGTTGAAGCGCGTCGCTTGCAGGCACCTCGTGAGAGCGGGACCCCTGCAACATAAACATCGGCGTTGAGTGACAATTAGCAGCAGCCGGCATGGCGGCACAGTAGTAGAACATCAAACGCTCGCCTGTTTACGACTGTAACTCGTTCCCCATATTGTAAACGAACAGTGACAACGTAGGTGTTTATTCGATTTTAATATTGTTTGAAATGCGAAACCTAACTGCTTTACATTAAGGAATTTCTCGAGTGTTTATAAAATAGCTTTGAATGGGAGCATAAAATCGTTCATGGTATGGTACCTATGAGTAATCTGGCTTGGCATACGGAGTGCGAATTAGTAATGTTCTCCAAGGTTGCCTGTGAAATTGATTGTTTACTGAAGTAATTAGAGAGCTGTAGGTATTATGTGGATTTGTTATTGTTTCCTTGTTCTACTTTAGTTACCTATTGTGGGAGGAACATGCGAGAGATTCGTTTATTTCTGTATTGTGTGTGCGTGAAGGATTTCACATACAGACTCCTTACGTAAAAGATTCACCAGAGTTTTCCATCGTTTTCTATTGTTGGCTGTTTGTCATCAGTATGCCCCCAACATCGATAATGATATCATTCTGCTACCTATCTATCGGTATAACAATGAAATACTGTTCGTAAATATGGTCATCTCTTGTCAACTACTGAATCGTTTTCTTGTTATTGCTTTGAATACTCAGAGAAAGGATCTTAGGGAAAGCAAAATAGGTGCCTTAAGTTGCCGAGATAATTGGAAAAACTGCGTTTTTTTTCTCCAAAAGTGTTTTTTAGGGGATTTTTGATCAGATATGATAATTTTTCAGAGCAATGTCTGTCCAGCATCTAAAACGTATTGAGAAAAAAAAATGATGGTTACCTAGTCCAGCGGCACCAGTGCTCGCGGTCGGGCAGGCAGATGCCGTGTCGCTCGTAGCATTCGTCGAAGCCCGTCACGCACGTGTTGGGCGACTTGGTCCGCCGCCGGTTCATGTGGACCTGATACCACAACAACATTGTTAATTATCCCGTAATATACCACAGTACCCATCAAAATCATTGGCCTATCTATATTCAAATGCTTTTGAAGAAAACTCTCTTCTCCATTCGACTCAGTCGCTATGACAACGCAAGTGACCTTCGATTACTGCCTACAAATAATAAGCTAAACTGTCAATTTCATTGAGTGAAGTGGAGGAAAGAATGGGGATAATCTTTTAGTGTTAGCGAAACCAAAACCTGTCTCTCAAACCGCTACGCCAAAAAATCGTAGCACGATGACCTCATTCAAACAGAAACAGATGACTATCAACATTTTGCCCAGATCGATTGCTGGCTGACCTCCGTTATCCATAAATAGGAATATTATAAATCTATTTTATTTTATTACACAGGTTTATGTAACATTTACAACTGCCAAGTTATGCTTGACCTAAGTGACCGTGAAATATCAATATGCAGTAGGCAGAGTAACGCGTCCTGCTTATAAAAATATTCATCCGATCTACTCATGAATAATATGTGTCGGAAAACGAGCTGAGAAAAAAATAAGAAAATGGGCCATACGGAGAAACGAATATTTCTACATATATTTCGGGGCTGTTATTGATTTGGCAATTGGCTACAAATCCGACTTTCTAGGCGCTGTTTCACGTTTTAAACATAAAGTAACTTTTAATAGTTTAGTTTGCAAGTAGTTAAGCAAGCTGAAACTTTGTGAAGCTTCCGTGTTCTTCAGTTTGCCGGGTATCTTTGCGTTGCTAAACATTTTATTCTGCATTGGTTTATAAAGTTGTGCAGTTATGTATGTGTTATAATTTAGGAACAACATTCCATTCCTAAACAAATCCTTGTTGGTACTCTCAGTTTGTCAAAGTATGCGTAGTGTGAGTAAGATAACTTACTTTGCAAGTACAACCCTGTTTGTAGAGGAAACGGAATCCTTTCCTTTGACGCGGAGTGACGTCACGCCATCTGCTGACGAAACCGCACAAATGCACGTGAGCTTCTAAATGGACTACTCGACCTGGAACATGAAAAGGGAATTGTGATACATTTGTAGTTTGTACCTCTTTGTGTAGGTGCGGTAATAACTCGTCAACGTCGCGTTCTCATAAATCTTCCGCGTGCACGGTAGACGACTGACGACTCGTAACGAAATAATAAATGAATATTCTTTATTCTAGAACACCGTACCTCGAAGTTTACACGAACTTCCCTCTTTTTACATTTATCTTATTCGGAATCCATTTCATCGTTACAACTCTATCGAGCAGACTCATTTAAAATCAGAACAATTTTTCAATGAATAAATTATCCGGATAAATAGAACGACATTACAGAGATAGACATTGACACAAAAGAAATTAAAACTTTGTGGGCTATTCAAGGAATACGCTCATTGCAATTTAGTATTGTTCAGTTGCAATAATAGGCGCCGGCTTGTTTGTTAATGCGATTGCTTAATGTACTTACTTAAAGTCTTGAATGTCTATATTAAGCGACACTAGCAATGCTTATCTCTTTACAAAGTATAATACTAATGAAGCAAACAAGTGTTAGACATCACACCAAATGCCTGATTTGACCTCGTTTGGGTTTTATGCGATTACTGTCAGCTTAAAATTCCCAAAAGCATTTTTACGCAACATCCGTTAGGAATTCTATTTGTTCGAATTGAATTAGAATATCGTACGCAGTACTGCAATAAATAATCAGAATGTTTCCTGCCGAGCTGGGGCTTCGTCCTCGCGCTCTGTCAGCATTTTGCGTCGGAGCAATATCGATCCTTTGCAGCTTAGTTGAGGTGAACCGGCAGTGGGTGAACGGAATTTATCCTTTGAATTGACTCGTACATTCGTAATCCCGCAGCAACATCAAAATCGTATTAGATACATGTCGTAGCGAGGATATTCACCTGTAATAACGTAGGTCTCCCTCGGCTGCAGGCTCACCCCACACAGAGATTCCTGGGACGGTGTTAATAGACGGCCAGATTTTAGGGCCACCCTCGCTTTCGGCGTCGCCTGCAATATAATAAACATTTTCTTTAGATCACAAGCAAACATAGCAAGTTTTCTAAACTTTCATTTAGATCCAAACACGTTCGTCTACAATCAAGCTATTGTATTCAAATAAGTATTGTAATCCAGATATGTATAAAAGTATCTGGTCGTGCTATCTAATTTGACTATTGTTTCCGTACTTACTTTGTAAGTGTTTCGAATCTTCAGTTTGTATGCGTCGTAAAAATCTTTGCCTCGAAATGTTTTTTGTACTCTTCCAACGATCACTGTAAATAGAAAATTGTAATTATTTTTCAAGTAACGCTGCGGAGTCTATTAATTAACCACTATCTACCCGAAACAGTTAATTGAATCCTTCTAAATGAAGCCTTCCAATATTCCCTTACATCTTGAAGGACGTCCTTTTGTCCTACTTGTGTCTATTGTAGGATGATTAATTTTCACGAGATAATATTAAGGCTACACACCATCAAGGAGAAAATTAATCTGCTTTAAATCGAATTGCCCGGTAGCGTTCATACGTACCTAACATGATTACACGAATCGTCGTAGGCGATCGATCGGCTTTTTCTTCAGATTAATCTGAAGATATACATCAGACCCTGTAAGTATTACGTTGATTAAGAGAAACTTACCAAAATCGCTGTTACAAAAATGTGTCTGTGGATGCGCAGGCGCGCACGTGCAGGCGTCGGCGACGCGATAGCTCGCGGCCACCAGCGCCAGCGCCAACCACCTCGTCAGCATGCTATATCTGATGATCTGCAACAAACGACCACAGTTGTAGGCGTGACCTTCATAACATGCAGAGATCAGAGAATCCCATTGTTTCGCAGCTCTCATCGATCATGCAAATTAAATGATAAATAGCATCAGATCGACAGTAACAACACAATAACGACAGTGTAGGTATAATTCGAACCGCTGATATACATTTGTAATGCCGTCAAACTCATAACTAACGATCCGTCTGGAATTCCACAAGTTTGGCGCAGCGCGTATCTGTGCTGTAATCAACGAGCCGCACTCGTAAAATAAGATGTACTTATAAAACTCTTACAACCTTCAATGAGTGTAATTGAACCTTAATTTCATAAGTGACCCTTAATTTTGTTTAAAATATTCAGTTTTTCTTTCATCTGAAATATTTTGCAAGCGACTCTGTTGACCCTCGCTGTCCTCTGGCAAGCGTTCGATATTGCCGACGTTAACGTTTGTTTATTTGTCTCTTATTTTCTCTTGTATTTTCAAGCTGACTATAGATACGTTTACAGAAAACACGAGGTTGTGAACCATTTATTGTAGTTTGACGTCATACATGTATAATTTGTAGTTTTTAATGAGTGTTCAAGTCCACAGCAATCGCTAACATTGCAATTATATTACCTTCAGGAATGTTTCAATACATTACCTCCAATGAAACCCGAAGCTACTAGGTAATTACAGCGCAAGTTCGAAGTCATAGCAATAGATTCTCAATAGAGCAAACTTATGACATCTCATTACATTCTATTGATCGATATTCCCATAAATTAAATAGAAAGCTGTTTATGAAAGCATCTAATCTAATCTTATAAGTGATATAAGACTTCACACTTTAAATTAATTACGTTTGCGAAGGAGCCCATCAATTTGTATCGCGGGTGCGGCGGAGCGAGAGCATGTTACGGATAATTTATTAGCTTAACCACCTCTGGGCTACTGCGATGATGTTGCGAGCCTCGTGACCCACATCCGGCGAGGCTTGTTTTTGTTCCATTGATACTTTGTTGTTCTATAACACGGCGATAAACTTTTATTACCGTACCTCTATTTTTTGCATCCACGAGAATAAAACGTCGCGTCGTCGCCGCGTCGCCGCCATGACAACCTCGTGTTCATTGTTACTTTGTACGAGAACTGTTACAGCTTATCCGACGCTGACTGACTAGAGCGATGTGTCTCCCGCCACGGATATTGTTACATGAGAGTTTCTTTTATAATTGTTGACGTTAATCCGTTTTGGTCACATTAACTCACGCCCTGTGATTCTTTTGTAAGAGGATTACTACACGTATTTTAAACAAAATATTGTCTCACGCAAGCCACGTGTAAATGTTACTCAACCGTTTGGAAATTGAAATACAAGGATAGGTTGGGTATGAAGCACTCTAAATGTTGTTTCAAGATTAAGATAATAATTCATAACTATCTTGTATATGCGTTATTAGGCTTAGTCGGGAACAATGAGCCAACTATTACGAGCCCTGCGTGGGAGGCTGACTCGTCGTACTCCGGTACCTACACTACGGAAATGCGCTAGAGTTGATTGCCTTACCATCACGCGATATAACCTTTAAATCTACCTTGACAAAAAAATAATTAACTTTTTTGGCCATAAAATTAAAACACAAATTAAACTATTCGTACCCATGTATTAACGTTAAATGGCCAATAAAAATGACAACTTTTATTTATGTACTAAAGGCTATTCGTTATAGAAATTACATAGCGATAAAAGTAATACAAGTTTAATAAAAAATACAAGTTTGACTGTATGATTATGCAGTGAATTTATTGCTTCTAAACAAACGAGTTGAATGGCTGAACTATGTGTGTTATGTCGGGTTAATTGGTACCAGGTATTTTAATATCTTTGTCTTTAAAAATTCTCCGGATACCGCAAGATTTTTATTGAAACTTAGCAATTAAGGTTGCGTTTACTTATGACGTAACCATACTAAATTAATTAATGCCTTCTTAGAAATGATTAATGTTATTCTAATCATCGTAGTTAACATTCAATTTATCATTAGTGATTCTATGTGACAGGCAAGTCTACTATACATGCTAAGAATATTAACGTCTGGATTTTCTCAAGATATTTTCCGGTACCGGTTGCACCTGTCAATCAAATCGATAATTAAAATTACTATGCAAATTCTGATAAGCTACTATACTGTTCGCTGTGCAGGCACCACTTACGATAGAGAACGAATCGGGACACAATTTCTAATTATGAAATTCAATGTATTGATTGTTAAAATGAATTGATCAACTTACATAGACGCGAGATAAAATTCACATAACCCACTGCACTCCGGTCGGCAGTATCCTTGCGATTGCGTATTTGTGCGGCGCTCGTGTACCTTTTGTACCCTTACGATGAGTGCGGTATAATCCCGCTTGTATACAGATTTCGGATAAAAATCACAATGCGGAAATTTTATGGGTGCATTCCCATAGTCGCACCCGTGGTTCCGAGCGCGGGCCGCTGCAACAATACCTCGTTTGTCAGGGTTCGTCGAGAAACCTGAGGTGAATGTTGACATTATGTGTTTATACTTGTTTACCGGCATCTAACATAAAGCGCCGTGGGCACGTTTGTTAAGCATTGCAATCAAATTATATTGGCTCCCATGTGCCAGCAGCTTCAATTGTGTTGTGTGGCCCGACAATCGAACACCTTATTTCGGGATTAAATTACTCTGTCAAGTTTTTTTTTTAACTTGCTTTCTTTTTTCTGGTATTGTATAGTGTAACTGAAATACGTAAGTATCTAATACTCACATTTTAAGTTAAGGCAGGCCGAATCTGCGATCAGGATCAATTACACGTATACATATCCTTACTAATATTATAAATGCGAAAGTAACTCTGTCCGTCTGTCGGTCTGTCTGTCTGTCTATCGCGCTTTCACGTCAAAACTACTGAACCGATTTAAATGAAATTTGGTACAGAGATAGTCTGAGAAAGGACATAGGCTACTTTTTATCCCGGGAGTATGTTCCCTAGGGACCACGCGGGCGAAGCCGCTGGCAGAAGCTAGTAAGTTATAAATTTAAAATATTTCAACTTGTTTATTATGAAAACGTTTCCCTGTACGCATATCTTGCGGGAAACCTTAAGTACTGGTGTTTATCACATATCATAGCTGTTTATTACATAGTAAAACGTCCGTTTTCTAATGTTGGTCTGCCAATAATGTTTATGTCCATTGCTTTGTTAGGACTTGGGCAACAAACGATTGACCCTATCTATTCTTTGCGGGGATATAAACACTCGAACAATGGACAGACTGCAATTCTCGTGTCCGTGCCAGAGTATTTTTTTAATAAGCTTTTAATATTAATACGACCTTCGTCTATTACAAGCTTGCATTGCTGTCTATTAATTACATTACGACTATAAATCGCTATCAACAATATCGTTAGTAGAACCATCAACACGTTTTTGTAAGGTTTTTTACTCGACCACCAACTAACAGTGTGTGAAAACGAGAACATGACTGACAGGTGTTTTTATATATAGGTAACTAATGTTACGGTAACAACAGCTATCTGTTGAAATAAATTGGAACACGTCCCTTCACGGAACCTGAGGCTGACTAAGTGGCTGTTCAATGTACAAATTGTACATAGCTTCTGTACATTCTGTTGTTTCCGTACACTTTAATGATTGCTTTGTTAAAACTTTTTGTAAGTATGTGATTGATAAAACTTTTTTTTTTTTCTGCGTAATTCTGCGGTCCTGACTTTTTCAATAGATTACGAATGAGTGACTAATGTTACGTAACGTTCAATATCTATTGATAAAACGCGTAGCAACAGAGAGGAAACAGTGAAAAAGATTAAGTACATGCCTATCTACTCACAATTTTCCCTGAAATATAAGGTAAACCATATTCCGAGAGTCATTCAACAGTTATACATTCACGTGTTTACCTCCTTATTATGTTTATATGTAGGTATGACTTGTAGTTACCAACATTCTGCGGTTTTCGGTCAAGGCGTGATCTGAATTGCGGTTTGCCCAAGTTAAATAGAGTATTAAATAAGTTTTTTTCTTCGGAATACGTGGAATACTTATTAGTTTGAAGTTTCATGTTCACGTGCGACTATGATACTTTAACAATGTTACTTATTCTGTGTTTCTGCGGTCATTGAACACCTAGTTACTATGTTATTAGTAGGAATTAATGAGGACCTTATGGTGATTCATTATTTCTTCTATAACTAAATCACATGTATTAAGTAGGACCTCAATGGTACTAAGTCAGTCCTTTTTTTTTTGGAAAAAAAGTAGTTTGATTATACAACATAATCTGTAGGTATGCACTATACCGAACAATGTTTCAACAATTGAACCTCAAACCCTGAAACCAAATCTATTACAGCTTTTGCAGAATTGCCGAAATTCGAAGTAGAAATAGAGCTTACCAATCAGAAAAACACTAATCTTAAAAACCAGTTGGCAGACCTACACATGTCATACAATATCATATGACCAGCACCAACAACTCCGTCAACTTATGTCAAATTTCCAGCAACACTCGGAAATAACGGTTGACGAAAATTCTAAGTATCTTTCTCTACCCAAAGCATTCCAAACACAATAACCATAGCCACCACAGTCAACACATGAAACAAATATTAAATAATCTACTGTTTCTGCAAATGCTATTACGACTTACAATAAAACATGCGTTTGCTAGGAACGTTCAATACGTCGCGGTTACGCAACCGGCAACCGGCGCCGGTCGTCAATCGTCCCGCAGAACGCGTGGTTCATTATCAACCGAATAACGACCATCCTTGACGTCACCGTCAACAGCAGTCACAAGAACACACAAACCACATAAATCCATCGGCCAATCCTTACGCTGACTCGTGACACTTCAATTATACCGGTAAACATGTCAATCAATCTTCACTCTGTGATCTATTCATCTCCGCGGTTTACCTGATGTTCGAATGACTGAGATTTTCTTTGATAACATATTTATATGTGTCGCGGAATAATGAGGTCTCGATTCGCTTTATTTTATTGCCTAACGCGAGGCTAACCATCCGTTCTGTTCGTTTTATAACACGTGTTGAAAAAACTTTCCTGTGTAGGTAGGTACATATTTTTTTCAGCAGTAACTTTACAGAATTCCCTAATTATTATGCTCAATATCTAGTTACATAATATTTCAGATAACGAGGAAAAATTAGTAGTTGTAATTCCCAATTTGGGCCGGTTTCAGAACTGGTGGGTTTTTGTTCGGATAAATTCACAAAAATAGCTACAAAGTTCTAAACTATGAGGTCATCTTTGTTCCAAATGTTAGGATAAACCTACTTTGGCATGCGGGGTTTTTTGTTTCACGACACAAATTAACTTATTTTCATACATTTTCACTGTATAAAGTACTTACCTCGAAAACTATTTATGAAATAAAATGCCAATCATAAGAAACTCTATTCTACCATGAATGGCATTACTGACGAGATAAGCAAATAATATTAAGTCAAGTACCCATGGGCCATTAGTCATCATGGTCACCGCTTATCGTAAGTAGGTTTATCGGATGAATATAATTAGGATAAGAAATCTCAACGTAATAATTAGTTTGAACATATTTTATACGGTCGGCGCACTTGACAGCAAAATTGATGGAAAAAGCTCGCTCGCCGTTTCTATGTCCGCCCATTAGTTACAGTGGAGGTACGTTAGGCTTTTTCTCTTTACAACCTGTACGTCAGTGTCGACTGTCGACCAGACTATTGACAGCTTCATGCGTTTTCTTCTTGCTCGCAAAAAGTTTCTCGTATTCATTCATATTAACGAGAAGTCTGAACACCATGAACAAATCTTTTCTAAATGTAGATGACAAACTTTAATAAGCATTTTCTAACGAAATGTAGGTACAACTGTACGGTTTAAATCATGACATGAAGGGCATTGTCACGCCAAAGTAATTTGATCAAAGAATGGCAGTATCCCCCTCGATCTAATCCCATGGTAACAATAAAATATGAAGCGCTATCATAATCATTATTACAGATAAATCACGGAGAAACGTGATTCTTATTGTTATTAAATGGACAGAATGAGTGAATGATAGATCGTGTCCATGATGTATTTAAAGGTTAACTGGTAGCAAAGATTAAGGGTTCGTTTGAATATATCAGCTTCTGATCACATCGCGATTGGTTTCGTTTAAGTATCAAGTATAAGTTATTGTCACAATATGTAGGGTCGAGGGATCTTTTGCTAGGCTACATCAAAGGCCTATCAAATGTTGATCAGCAATCGAGTTGTGTTCTAGTTTTGTTTTAATGTAAACCTAAGTAAAGCTTGCAGGACTGTATCATTCATGATCTCGTTACAAGAACTCTCAAGTCATCGCTTATCGTGGTGACCATGTTAGTAAATGATACATCATGTGATGTGTCAGTGATGGTATCAGCAGACTAACACATTCTGCAATGCACTAGTTGCAACAAAAAATTATGTTTCTGGAGATGTTAGCCACACAAAGGTGAGCCAATTATTTTCCTTTAAATTAGGGAAAAACTATCTTATTCGATAGATTTAGTAATGATAAACTATGAATTATAAAGAAAACAGTACACTTTACCTCCGAGTATACCTAATCAATCTATTGTTAACAACGTGATGACTTTGTCAAACTAATTACAAAACAAGCAACAAATATAATAATACGAGTATTTTTAAAACAACACAGAACACAGTTTTATGTAAGATTCTATGAATAATTGAGTTGGAACAGCTAGTTTCATGTTCAAAACCTTGGAAGTTGATTTACGAACGATCATATTTCACTGAAATGTAAGCGAGATTTTTGTGTCGGAGGTGTTGGCGCTGACAGTACCTACTTAAGTGCAAAATGCATATTCATTTCCACAAATGAAGCACGATAAAAAGATTCTTTTAAAAAAATCATAAACGAAGTGTTAAATGTGAATGTTAAGTGTTGAATATAAAGGTAAATATTTTTTTGCTCGAATTGCTCTTTAACACGCCTCTCGACGCGTTAAAGGAAGATATGCATACATTTTGTGAGGAAATATTTACATAATTTGTTTAAAAAAACGTGTTGCGTATATTTGTTGTCTGATTATCGTAAACTTAGCCTTTCATGCTGAAGTTTATTGCCAATTCTAACTCAGAGATACTTATCTAAGCTTTGGTGGTGACTATAACTCTATCGATATTACTTCGAATTCTAAAGGATGGACTATCACGACACCAAGTTTTAAAGGATAAGCTATCACGGCACCAAGTTTTAAAGGATAAGCTATCACGACACCAAGTTTTAAAGGAAAAGCTATCACGGCACCAAGTTTTAAATAAACTTACAAATCATTGAAAGCAATTCAATTTTTTTTTTTGCCAACACATCTATTGAGGGAAAAATAGACTGTCTGTATTCTGGTCCAAGTCACATACATCATACATGTAAGTTCTCCATTGTTTATTTGAAATTACATTCTCATTTTACGCTTAATAAAGGTACATCAGAAACAGTAATTAGCTGCGACCGACCCCAGTTGCACAGCTGTCGGTTTGTATTACTATAAATAATACATTAGTGGAAAGCGACATTAATTGCAAGCGTCTATTGGTTTTGCGGCTACACTTTGTAAACGCACAGAGAACAATGTCCTATCTATATAATTATCGGTACTCCAACGCTATAACTGGATAGATATCACAATAGATACTTATTTGTAAGTGGGATAAAGTATCAGAGGATTTCATTTCAGTTCTTCAATTTCGAAGCGAACATTAAACTCGATTTAATATGACTGAATAAAATGTAAGAATAAGACATTCGCACAGTAAAAGGAGCCGAAAACGCGCGGTAACATATAGCCTATAAAACCGGACGACCGTCGGGAAAGGAGATAATAAAGTCATGAGACGCTGAATTCGTACATTTTATGCGAATTCAAAGCTTTCACATTTGTTCGGAACCGACTTAATTATAACCACCTGCATTGTGCATGCGCCGCTGAAAGACATTCAATGTTAAGCTTTTGATTACCGCGTATTATGATTTCACAGGCTTGTGATCTAGGTTACATATTCATGCAGTGACTATTGTCTGCATTATGCGATCTCGGCCACGTCAGGACAGCACACAAACATGTTTGACATCATTTGACACAAATCACCATGACCGCGTTGCGCTGCACTTTTGTCTTTTTATTTGTTGGCCTTTTGACGGCGCCGCCTTTCAAAAGGGCATCTCATAAAGGAAAATGTGAGTGATCACATGCGCGTCCTTTGACACAACTTGCTCCTCGCCTCAATTTTATATGTCGCGTTGTCGTGCGCCTTAAATGTAAAAACAGTTTTAGTTCGCGTCATAAAAGATGTATTCTCATCAAAATGTTGAAAGCGATCCTGTGTCAGCCCACACGAGCCCACATAAACTGGAATTACTTGACGAACAACTTCCCTTATTTATTCTTAAACAAATGAAAGTATTGTATGATCTGTGTGAGGTATTTGGATGTAACAGTGTAGGTTTGGTATGTACCTATTTACCTAGTACATAGTAGCTATGTGGGATCAAGTGTTCTCTTACTCTCATGATGCTCAGTTGAGATTGTGTCTATACCTTTCTTCAGTGTTCTTATTTTCACGGCCATTTCTATTGTGGGCCGGGCAGATTACCAAGTGTCAGTGACACTTCGATCTATATAATGTAGTTGCAACAATGTAAGTGTAGTACATACATATAAATAGCTAAATACATGCCATTTACAGTGATGCTCCACTGTTATTTGATTAGAAAACTTTAATAAACGATTAGGTGTTGCGAACGTAATGGCTAATTTCCATGCAGCAGAGCCAAAGTTACCCATAAAATGAATGTTCATGACAACAGCCTGAACATAAAATTAATAACTGCTGACCGCTCACTATAAATTCCCATACTCAAACTCTTAATAACTACACTTGTAATTACTCCCACATCAAGCGAGCACTAGATTGAAAATATGTGATAAAACGGGAAATGTGTTTTCATTTAGAAAGCGCCATCAGTTAAGAGCACATTCTTACCACACAAGGGTGGATGTAATCACGTTGATAGCTATTATCACCAATTCTACATCTGACGTTGGAAGGTAAACTCATTTGGATCGAGCCTGCGTACCGCTAACATGGCCTAAAGCTCGTTTTCTTTGAAATGAACTGTTCGTATGTCCGTAAGTGGCCTGTAATTGTGGCGTAGGTGTATTTGAATGCTAAATTGTTACCTTTTATTCTTTTTATAATCAGGTACCTATTTATGTTAAGTGGTTAAGTCAAATCTGCATCATTATAGCCTCTAGAGGCGCTTATTTAAACTTGTTATCAACAAATAAAATAAAAATAGAATGCGTATGTAACGCGCGTGGAAAATCCGCTGTTGTTTATTTCAAATACGTACACTGTACAGAAGTAACATGACCGAAATAATTTTCATTCTAATATAAGAAACAGGCTAATTGTGTTCACAGATAATTTTAGATATTTTCAATTAGAATTAGCACAGGTAAGCTGCCGTTTAAAGTGCTGAAACCGCACACGGGGTCAGTAAAAGCGTAGTGTGAATCAAGTCGGCGAAGTGAGGCATGTAGTCGGCGTCGCTCGGGAAAGTTTACATAACAAACACTTGCTCTTAATCAACGCGCCAGTGGAAATAATAACATTTTTCAACATAACGAGCTTAATGACTTCAGCATTTTGAAATGAAAAGTAAAATTAAAACTATATTTTTAACAAAAGCTTTGGGACGAAGCCATACGTTGGAGAAACAGGGCTTTATATTTTTCATTAAAAGTACATGGAAGTTTTACAGCAGTGCAATTATAGTTATTGGGTTATATGGGTTTAGTACAACGGCAATA
This sequence comes from Lacanobia wlatinum, assembly GCA_947578705.1. Lineage (NCBI taxonomy): Eukaryota > Metazoa > Arthropoda > Insecta > Lepidoptera > Noctuidae > Lacanobia > Lacanobia wlatinum. The sequence goes on from OX388026.1 coordinate 14,453,416, forward strand.
AAGTGCAATTGGCTCGGTAGTTTCTGACCTAATTTTATATTAACACGATGCATGATACACGCGTCGTTGGGACCGTGTCGTGTTTGTTTATTAATTGAATTTCTCTGTACCTACATCTGATTCCATCGTAAATACAAATTACACCTGTAAACGGTTACTAATAAAATATTTTATGTACTTTAGAGGTATATCAACGTAACGTAAACAGTATGAAGTTAGAATTTTAAATAGGTTTCGAATGTTAAAACATTGTAATTTCATAAAGTTTCACAGCGAGGCAATGTCACGTATAAGGGATATGAGTGTTTTTGGTGTGTGGCCAACTCACGTATATCGGTGATGAGGACTCTCTGCGGCGGAGCGGGCGGCCGGCGCCGGCGCACGCGCTTGCACCCACCTCGCACATTATACTATTAATGTTCTATGCTATTGCCGGAAACACTAATATTCGCAAATTCTGCACGTTTAACAAACTGTAACGGTAACTCTTTGATGAATTAAAAAACATAAAACTCCGTATTTATCACAATTATTTATGTTCCATTGATGTTCACTGGCTATTATGTCACTTCGCGGTTTTAAAATAAAATCGTTCTACGTGATTTTAAAACGCTTATAATTTCCTCAAGCCGTCCTTACGCTGTTACAGTTTACAATTGTTTGACGACAATTCATTTGACCAGTTGATTTATATAGCATTCACTATTTGTGTATCGGCTATCAAACCGCATACTTAACCTAAACGGACAATTACTGCGAAATGTGAACAAACAACCTGTTGTTATAATAACAAAATTAGTTTCCGCTTGAGTCAGTTGGGCAGCTCGTCTCTACTCGTACTCTACGAGGCGGTGAGCGCTGACCCCGCAACTCAAACGACGCATTACAACAGAACTGGCGAACTTGACCGCCCACATGCGCACGCCGCATATCTCATACACAACACTAAGCCCTAGATACAGAGCACGCCGCGCACCGCACGTACCGCATCACACGCATCTGCTACACGCATCAACACGAGCCACCGCACCATATGTCTCAATACGGTTGCGCTTAACGTTTCTATCGGTCAAAATCAATCATTGTCACTCTTTTCACCTCACCGCAGTTGGTTTGGGGCTCGTCGCCGCTCGACGCACCTCCCGAGCTTTCACAATTCACAACCATTATCCGACAAAGTACATCGATAGTGATTCTCGATAACACCCTATCGGCTTTGATCGAACCATTACATCGATTTATGAGACAAGATCTCCAGTTGGCGACACGTTATAAATCTTTTCGCCAATTTTGTTGGATCACAATACTGCCACGTTAAAACGGTGTGAATATTTTTCCTTTTGTTCCGATACTGTTATCTTGTAATCGATATGGGTGATGTGTATCGGATATCCATGCTACTTTGATCGCAATCTATCAATCTGGCCACACTGCTGTTTAAGGGGCGTTTTCAATTTTGTTTTATTTTTAATTGGATTTCAACAGAACTTGTTTGCGGTTTGGTTTGTAGGCTAAGGTAGTTAGTATGAATAAAAAAGATCTAAATTAAAATGTTACTAATTGGTATTGGTTACCTACATAGTCAAGAGCTTACAAACATTCTAAAAATATTTATGACAATGTTGTGAGTCATTATAATAATGCGATGTTCACGTTTGCATTCTGTTGGAGGCTGGTGGGCCGAGCGGGGACGCGCTATGAGCCTGTACTCTTAGAATAATCGCTATTTGCCGGCGAAAGCAGCCACGCGGCGCACCGTTAATCTCATGCTGCACTAAAGCTCAAGGTTAACTTTCGCGCCAGCCGGCAGCCCCCGTTCGGGCACATTATCGCGGAATCGATGCAGTACGTGCATTAAACACCTATCCAGAAAAAACAAGATCAGATTTGCATAGAAAATTTTCACTTTATAAATTTCATATTGAGAAACGTCGAAGTGGGCACCTCATAAATGTATTGTCTACAAAAAACCAGTTTCAAAATTTTGTGTTGATTTTATTTTATCAGTGACTAATAAAATACCAAAAACAGTACTTTTCCCCATATTCAGAAAAGAGGAAAAGTTTTGTCGTTTCAACTTGATGCTTTACTACTACAAAGTAACTACGTAGGTACTTTAGGGAGACTTTGTTAGAAATGGGGCTCATATAATTTGATAGATGGTCATCTCGCTTTACTGTGCAGTAAAGAATACCTATAAAAACAATGAAATTGCAACTAATCAAGCTTTTATGGCAGTTTAATATCAGCAACAACTGTATACCTACCGAGATAAATATAATGCAACGAAGAGCGTTAAACAAACGACAGAGTCGGTACCTAGACTATGCCATAGACATAACTTTGTAGTATGCCAGGCTGACTCATCAGCTTCACCCAACCCAAGACTGCCGCCATAGAAAAACATACCTAAGCATGAAAGTGTCAACCTGGTCAAAAAAAAGTTTGCCTCGGTGTCGAGTAACTTTTTAATTTTTCCCACACCTGTACTGGCGCCTTGCTGGCCAGATAGTTAAAGTTTATTACGAAAATAATAAAATGTTATTCTTCACTGACAAGCAGAAAGTATGTCCTCGGCGACATTACCATAATACTGCCCCGGGTCGATATCGATACGTGTCATGCTAATTTCACATTATGCGGGAATTCGCCGAATGTCGCCTACTACCCAAATGTGATGCTTCATTGCTAACGCATTGAACGAACCTAATAATGTTTTAGTAGGTTGCTACTTTGTTAACTTTTGGTACAACACAAATAGACTTCGATATTTGTTACGTGGTAAATGCTATGCCTGACTTGATGTCGTCAACATCGTATTGAGCACGTAAACATTGTCTGCCTCAATATTAATGTCAATGTACTTCTGTTACCAAATGTAAACATTGCAAAATTAATAATAATAATGTGAAATTTCGTTCGTCAATTATAATTATTTCGTAGTTTCGTAGAATTTGCGTATATCGCGACGATAAGAGTTATAAAGCTGCGTCACTCCGCATAACCACTGAATGGACCATGATTCACGCAAAATTATTTTTAGTGCGTTGCTGTGTTATTTACTACGAACTACGATGATTCTCACGCCCACCCATTTTTTAATTGGTCACTCAGTGACAACTTCATTGATACATTTCAGTATGGCAAAAATGCGTAACCTTTATTGTCCACACAAAATCATACATCTTTAATGACGGTTCATAAAAAGTATGATGAATGAACAAAAAAGCTCCTCACTGGTTTTACGATGTTGCTCAGTATAATTATACTGTAAAAGTAAACCGTAATGGAACACAACATTTCGCTCATATTTTTTGCTACGAGTAGCTCTACAATCATACTCGCAGACACATCGATCAATATCGATGTATGATCGATAAATCAGCATCAGTCAGCTCAACAAGTGGACAACCTCGGTTAATTCCTCGCCACCGGTGACTCACGCACTACATTAATACACCGATCTGCCTAAAGGCTTTACGCATAAATTTCGTAATTGCAGACGCGTAGACAATGCAGGAACAAGTGAGGCAGGACCCCATGAATAATACATAGCGCTGGTACAAAAAGCGGGCGATACTGCTAACGGACGAAGAGCATAGCGGCGATACGCCACCATTTTATTTTTATTTAATCGAAGCATTTCAGGGTGAGCTTCGGTTCCCAGACGATATGAAATAAGTAAAAATATATTTTCTTTGTTCGCAGTCACCTGTTTATGGTAATGTTGTCTATTTATGCAGACTTCTCTGGCTCAAGGAATTATTATAAGTCGCGAAATTCCCATATAACGAAAAAAAAAAAGGAATTATTTATTCCGATCTGTGCCATCCAATAAATGATAGCCATTTGTAATTGAATTAAAATATGTATCATTTCATTAACATACTCGATCTTACTTGTGTTTATTTGTACTATTTGTTTGCAAATTACCATTTTCCTGGTGGTTAGGTATAATTTAGCATGTACATAGGTAAGCACCTACCTAATCTTTAGTACTAATTACCTACAGTGCGCATGAGCAATGAGCTTAGTGCTCTCTCAACGTATTGCTCATAGGGATAATTAAACTGCGGAAAGTACCCACCTAGTATACACCAATAAATTAAATTCTGAAGTTGGGGTATTACTGAATTTCATATGAGTACTTAAATGAAAAACGTTTAAGTTTAAGCTCATACAGTCATACTTAACTTATTGCGCAAGTATCAGGAAGAGCTGAATTAGATTTTATAATATGAATAATGTATCAAAATTTTTTATACAACCGACAAGGGGATCCTTCACATTGAGGAGCGTACGCAATGAAATATAAAGACCCTAAACTTTTTCACTTGTTTGGAATGTCAAATTGTTTCACTCTTGAATAGGCGATGATTCTGCTTGCCATTTTATTTAGTTGATAGTCAGATATATTTTTGGCGTAGATGTAGGGTTTGATTTGATAACGGCTAAAAAAGTTTAAATTGTATGTATAATCACTTGGTTAAGACTTTGAATACCAAGCCAACTCGCACCTTCTTGGTATTTGTTATTTCGGTGGGAATAGATAACTTAGTTTTTAGAAATAAATCTGTTTATAGCTTTATATTTACAGTGGGATTTGTTTATGGCATTCCGAACTTGGAATTTATTGTGTTCGTTTATTTGTACAAGCACAAACTTTGGGGCTAACCTTATCGACCTCGGGCGTTAGACACGGCAGGCGCCGTTATAAGTTCCCGACAATTTACACTTCTAGATCTGTCTCCGCGGAAATACCAATGTAATATGTATTCTCAATTTCAAATTATGAAACAAAGACCAATAAATAAAAAATACGGCTGTTTTTAGAAATCCAATTTATATTTTCGACTTTGAGTCGAACGTATTACTGCGGATTTGACGACTTTTCGCGGTATCGGAAAATGGCTTAGGTAGTTGTTTGTGCTCAATTTTCTTTTTCTTAGCATGTCGATGGCAAATGGGTACTGCTTTTAAATATTTCAAACTAGCTGCCGCCCGCGGCATCGCTCGTAGGTAAGTTGGAAATTATCCCAAGGGCACATATTCCCGGCATAAAAGTATCCTTTATCCTAATCCAGGACTTGGTCTATCCGTGTGCCAAGTTTTATCCAAATCCGTTCAGCCGTTAAGACATGAAGAGGTAACAGACAGACAGAGTTACTTTCGCCTTTACAATATTATTATATACCTCTAGTATGGATAAGTTAGGATTATGTTTAGCCCAATTAATAAATGTGTTCAACTTATAAGTCTTATACTCCCAGGAAAATATGACTGATTACTACAGTTTTATACACGCATTAAGATTTTATCAACAACTTTTAGCGCCATTTTGAATTTGAAACCATGTATAAAAACCATGAATCATATTTATTAGATCTCATCCATCGATAGAAATAATGATGTAGGATTAAGTGAGTACAAGAACCGAGGTGTCATCAATAATGTGTTGCAAGGATAAGGAATGCTGAATATCGGCCAAATCGGTGATCAATCACGCACAGATTAAACGACTTTCTGGTATGTTAACTTTGCCCTTATACCAAAAATAGATCAAAAAGTGAATCTTTGCTTGACTTTGACTTCTTTTAACGATCGACTCCGGAATATTCTTGATCAACATTACTTTCCATTTTGTTATCTGATTTCGTTTCCAGTTCCTTTTTCGTGGTAAGTTTATAACTATTGCTTTTAAGATAAAACGCGGACTTCAGTTCTGGATAAGTCTAAGTTCATGGGAAGGAAAGTTCGCGATTCCAGTTTGTCATTTTGCTGTTTTAGATTTTCGTCTCACTATTTTGATGGCCCGGTCTGGTTTTGAATAAAAAATCAATAATTCGTTCTGTTTTTCGTTCGTTGACTGCCACCAATCCAATTAAAATAGGTGCGCAAGCGCAACACTCTGGCATCTACCTACCCATTGCAAATATTGAATTGCGATAACCTCAACATTAAAGCAATGTGCGAACTTACTCTTTGTGTAACTCAATTCACAAATACTTGAGTGTGGCTGAAACAGCCGTAAAGATAGCTACATACATGTGTTGCGTCGCCTGTCTTCGGCCGTAAATCAAACATTTAACAAACCGGTTGCTGTCAAACCAATAACATGTTAAGCTCAGTGGGGACAAGTGTTACAAATTATTACGCCTTTGTAGGTTACCCGGGAAGTATGCGTGTGTAGTTAGTGCCAAGGAGAGCATTATTATCGTTTAATATTTATAGTCCGATAAATAACGTCTTTAGGAATTTCATATTCGCAGTTTTGTATAGAAAGCGTGGACAAATATTTATACTACTGATCGGTACGTGACGTATTTCAGTTTAGAGAGATGATTATCATGAACTAGCTTTTTTATAAAATGATGTAAGCGTATTAAAAGCCAGTGAAATCTTAAATTTCCGTTGGGCTTACACAGATTGCTATGACTGATTTCAAAATGAAAACTGACCTCAAAAGGTATCCATAAAAATTGTTTATAACAATGCCTGGCGAACGTCAAAAGACAATGGCAAGATGGCTCAAGGCGTAATTATCTTCCTTTTTCATTAGCATTTTCATAACGTCACGAAATACCAACACAGCCACGGCCCCACGGGCCTTACCAACAGGTGGGTCGTGCAGCGAAAAAATAATTTGTGACTTTCAATTTATTGATCAGAATGAGAAAGGCGTGTCTTGATTGACGCGGCGCGGATCGTTAACGAGCGCAGTACAAAAAGCTGTTGTCGCACAAGAGACATCGACAAATTATCGCGAGCGACAAATTGAGTTAGAGGCGACGAAGTGTGCCACTGCAGTGTAGACACGACTCATCTCCGTTGAGTTGCGTAATACGGCTAGAGGACGATAATCACTTCACAGTCTATGAATGAAATGTGTTTAAAACATTTTGGGGAAACAAAAATGGGTGACCCCGTTTTGAGATGAAAGCCATGCAGCACTTAAATTGGAGGGTCAATAGAGCGTAAGGCATTGTAGTAAATCGCTTCTATTAATAGAAAACGGCTCGTACCATATCGAAGGGAACTCAGGATATCACTACATAAAATAAAATATAGCATATGAAGCATAATAATCCAGAACATGAGCACATAACATTTATTCAGAACGTAATGGATATTGATACTTTTAGGGCCGTACTTGACAGAATGATAAAATTTTATGATCATCTACGCTAATTGTCATGACACTTGATAAATCGTGAACCCTCGTAAATGTCAGGCTTGTCATTAGCCACTGTTTTGTTTTATTTAGTCCTTGATAATGTACCCTGGTGAGCATTACACTTATCCGTATCGCATTAAATTTAATGCAACTTGTATTTTAAGTGCGCATGCACATTAAATACAATGTATACTCATTTACAAATAAAAGAATTACTTTATTTATAAATTCTTACTATAAACCATTCTTAAAATATATACGGTCTACCTCACCCAAATAAAATTTTACCGCTCTCATTCAGCATGTATGAATAGATTTTATATTGATTTTCAGGAATTGGTTGCATAATTTCTAATATTAGAACCAAACAGTTTCCAAATGTGCTGACATAAACTGAGATTTACGATCGCTCACGTCTTTAAAATGAAGTTTAGGTTATGAAAGAATGTTCAAAAACAATCGGAAAAATAAATTCTCACATAAAACCAGGTGGGCTTTGGGTATAAAAACAGTGTTCGGCCTTCGCCATTTATTTATGCTTGTGGCTGTTGCGAAGGAAAGTGAATGCTTTCGGCCTGGGATTGACGCGACCTCACCTGTTCTCAAAAAGTCAATTTCAAGACTTATTACCCTTTGTTCCCGAGACCCGCCCGCGAGTGCTTGCGAGTGCTTGGGTCGCCTTTTATTGCTATTCTGCCTTAATGTGATGGCTGCAAATGCGGTGGCAATTCGAATTCGTTTTGTTACTGTTTTAAATTCCCAACAGCAGATAAAATTTAATTCTGTTTTTATTATAGTCGAAAGTAGCACTTAACTATTTAAATGGAGCTCAGGTGCAACGGTAAGTAAATAATGGTAGTTTCCCTTCTGCAGTTCTTTTGTTGTTGAAAACCTACTCAACTCGGTTTCACCAATTTGCGACGGTTTAGGTACACATTGGAATGTTACAACATGTTCGTTTAGTTGCGTGCTAAACAAACGAAGCGCGACTTTCGACACGGGTGCAGTTAGCGGCCCTTCATATGGAGATGTCAGGCGCCCGCGCCGCCGCCGCCATCATACCGCCGCCTAACACTAACGACATACTTCGCACGATTTCCACGACATTCTTGACTGAACAAGACGGCAACAGTCTCCACTTACTCGGAATCATCGAAAGTACATATGCGGAACTACGCTCTAAATGTAAACTCATTACCTGCGTATTTACAGCAGAAACCTTTAACTCTCGCGGTAAATCAGATGCTTTAGGGCTTTGTGGTAGAATCTAAAAACAGATAACATGGATCGTAAAATTGCTTACAATTACCAGAACAATAAATAAAGTGTATCCAAGACGTAAACAATGAGTCAGTCTAGTCTAGCCTAACGGTATCACTAGTAAAATCGATTCTGTACTTTCTCCTAGACTAGACTAAGACAGAATATGGTAAGGAGTGAGAATGTTGGACCAGCCTGTGATGGAGGGTCTGCAAGGTGATAAATTGCTAATGTGATTGTCTGGAAACTTTACTTTGTTGACAACTTGCAGTTTAAGAATGAGGAAAGTTGTTTTTCTTCGGGACCGCGCTAACCAACTTCGTTCATTTTGCCTACGCTTTCAGTTTTCCTGTTGTTAATTTATTATACTTTAAAATTGAAATGGACTTACTTCAATGCACAGCACAGGAAAACAAATGTGTACAAGTATTAGTAGCTTACTTGAAGAATGTTTAAACCATGATGACAATGCCTAGGCGAAATATTGCAAAGTGAGTCGATTATAGTGCCACAGCAAATCAGCGACACTAACTTTAGACTTGTTTATTAAATTCTCTAAATGCCATGAGTAACGGAATCCGTGTCAAAGCAACATAATGTCGAATTTCCAGAATTTCCCGATGCTAGATCGTTTCAGTGCTCGTAATTATATTCCCGGAATAACCCCACTCGCTGCTCCTAACTCCAAACAGTCAACAATATGCGTTTCTATATCGAGTGCTGTAATTTGCATAGACTGTGCTCCGTCTAGGTCACTCAATAGACTCGGCCTCGACCTATTTAGTAGTCGCATGACACCTAATTTAGTTATTGAGAACAGTTATTCGAACAATCATTGAGGAAACTGGGATTGAAACATAAATTCTAATAGGACCGTCTAAACTTTATTTAAATTTCATTCAATGAATCAATTGTCATGATTCATGGGACGGAGCCCTTCAAGTAAACACTTCATTAATAGAGGGAACAGAAACGTCGTTAATCAAAATCCCATTAATTTAATATTCAATCAGACGAAACCGATTTATGTTAAATTAATACAAGATATGCGTTGATTGTGAATTGGATTAATTACGATGCTTTTAACGATGAACAAGAATATTATAAACACGTCGTGTGAATGAAATTAATTTGCATATCAAGTGCGACGATCAATATTACTGTTGATGCATACGATAACGTGGTTACAGAGTTTCTTTATTTGAATATTATTATTGATGTGCAACGAAAGCTTTGCTGGCAGCTGGAGCGGATTTGAATGTCAAAACTGTAAATCAAAAAGGCTTTATGCGGAGAAAGTAATGTCTTTCACTGAATTTATAAGAAAAAATACTTTACGGAGTTTGTCAAATAAATTGCGCACTCTATATTCACTAGATCCCGACAGTCGTTCAGACTTGACAACGTAAAAATAAGTAACAAAGTTTTGAGAGCTCTGAAGACTTCTTGACAGACAAGCGCGTCTCGAGAGCCGCTCGCAAATAAGTTTTATCTCGTCGACGCTTTCACAGAATATCTAGAATGTTTTCTGTCATAAATTCTGGACATCAATTTGGCAGACGGTTATAGGATAGTATTAATTAGTTACTAAACGAATTACCCGCAAAGTTGACAAACGAGAGAAATATTTGTTTTCAGCCAATTACTATTCCAATTTACGGCTTAAATTCTCGTAATATAAAATTGGTTAGTCTATGATTCATTACAGCATTACTAACTCTATGTTCTAAGAGTTCTTGACATCTACCTAAGTAATCTGCTGGACAAGTTTCGTTCATACGATATTTACGGTTCCTAGAAAACTGAAGCAAACTGATTGCAATGTGAATCACGCGAAATTCTAACAATGGCTAGAGTAACACTTGCTTTACACTGATAAAATCGCGTGCGCACGTACGAAGGGAAATGTCAATAAGAGCAAGGTAAACAGATGGAAAACTGGTCTAGAAATGACAATGGTGTGTATTACTTTTCTTGTTAATATATACTAATATAATCTATACTATTTGAGATACTTATACATATTATAACAAAGCTGAAGAGTTTGTATGGTTGTTTGAACGCGCTGATCTCTGGAACTTCCAGTCGGATTTAGAAAATTATTTATGCTAGCCACATACATTTACTACACTTACGGGAACGGGAAAAATGCGCGTACGAAGTCGCGGGTATTAGTTAGTACCTATATATGTACCTACATTTAATGAACGTAGAACGACGAAGATGATCTCATATTTAATTCAATAAGCTTTCGTCCATTGAATGATGGTCTTTTTTACTCACCTGACGTATACATTCCTGTTCACTTTATTCCACAATCCATTACCTTGTTTATAATAAAAACAAATATCGCCTGTCTGTTCCAATTTTTGTTTTATTAATCTTCTGTTTTTGCGAATAATTGGTGCTGGTTTTAAAAGTTGTACATCGAAGGACAACGTCTGTACATCTGGAAGACTGTTTGTTATTTATGTATGGACTTGCGAACGAGACGAGAGATGTAGAAACATTATTGTGACAGCTCTTTGACTGGTCGTATCAGATAGCATGTCATGTCTCTGAGAAATTGTGCCAGTACATCTGGAACTAACTTTGTTGTACGATATTTGTGCTGAACACTATTTAGTTTTATAGCTGTTCATTAGATTTACGTATAATATACGGTCTACTTATCAAGCGTTAAATGCTTGAAAGGCAAAAAGATTAAATATCCTTTATTGACAAGAGGTTCATTTATCACATAAATAGTTCTGGCAATGAGTCGATTGACCGGCTGCGGCCGCACAGTAATAGAGCTCATAGGCATCGTGTGCACGATTACCGAACACAATAAAGCCGTTTGTTACTTGTCGATTAGCGATTTGATAAAGCATTTCAATTTATAGCATCATTGAGTCCAGCGTCCTCGAACGCTGGCCAATTACCCCAGATTCTGTTGATCCTTATATAGTATCGTTTCGTAGACTTAATGGAAAACGCGCCGATCTCAACCCGCAGTATATTATAAGAAGCTGTTTATTTTTCGATGCAACAGAATCATACTCTGGCCTTGATAACGTAATTTAATCACCTAACATTTATTCATTATTGGCAAGTCATTCACTATACCATTTTCAAAAGTCAACAAGGAAAAGGTCACAATAACAAAGTTGTAGATGCAACTATTTAACTTTAACAGTTTGTTCGGAATTTACTAAACCAGATTATCATGCGATAGCATCACTGTGTCATTATGAATATAGTTAACTGTGATGAGCGTGTCACGGCGGGCTCGTTATCATGTTAATCTTATGCACCGGTGACTCGGTGACACAATCACAGACTGCATGCCTCTCTTATCGCAGCCGCAAGTGCCTGGCCAAGGTCGACTCTTAGAACAAAACATAATAATTCACTCTAGTAAACCATCAAACTGCTGTTTGTTTTGAATGAGTGTCTAAATTAATCATCACGTAATTCCCACGTTGTATGTACCTAGATAATACAATACAACCTGGTAGTCTTTAAGTCAAGAGTGAATAGGTTACTTCTAGGCAAGCGTGCTTCATCTTCGACTACATCATCGCTTACCATCCCAGGTGAGATAGTGGTTAAACGCGAGCCTATCAATAGTTAAAAAAAAACTTTCTGTGTATATTCTTGTCAGCTTGTTTGCACGGAGGTTTTATTATAAATAGTCGTTATTGTCTAGATAGTATTTTTGTTAAACAAAATATTTTCTACAGTTTTTAGATAAAAATGTTGTAACACAACTATCACCTGATACTATACGATTAATATTTAATGTATGTAGGAAGAAAATATTGTTTAGAGGTAAAAAATCTTTAAGCATTTTCCTCTTTCCTGTTAAAGCTTCGAAGGGGGTTTTAATTTGTAAGTTAGAAGGAGAGAGAGCAATTACTGTCGGCAGGCGGGCTAGCGGGCTGGCGCGTATGGCGGCATCGCCGTCGGTGGCCCACATTGTAATCACGGTGATTAGCTCCGAACACCACCATTACTGGCCACCTTCCAGTTTGAACCAGAAACCACCTAACTTTAGGACACGTTATTGCTTGCCACACTCCCTCCATTTCGTTTTTGTTCAATCGATTACGTTGGTTAAAAATTCTAATGTAACCGCATTGGGACCTGCCCCGCGGCTTCGCACGAATACTTTATCGTTTCGGCTCTGCTTTATAAAGAACGTTAAATTATCCGCTTAAAATTTCCCAAAAACAATTTGCAATGCACTTAAAATTGCCGCCTGATGCTTTGATGGGATGCAGACAAGCTCTTTACTTCACATAGTGATTATGGCCCATTGCATATTCTAAACAAATGATTGCATATAGTTTCTCACTTCTTACTCGGAACTTCCAATTGAATATGTCATAAAACGGTGCCGTCAAATGTACATTTTCAATCGTTTTGTGTCGGCGCTTGGGTGGGATCGGCCAACGCAGGCGCAGACGCGCTCGCAGCGCAACGTGTTCTTTATCTTCATACCCACCTAGGAGTTCATGTGGGTGTTCGAAAAATGCCATTTATCTTCTATCGGATGATAAAATCAGAATTTAACTGTATAACACAAGCATTTCAAAAATATTTTGGGCAGGTGTCTTTGCACGACTACTGGCATTCCGCGTCACAACGTTTCGCCCACCTGAAATATTGGCGCTGTCAATTTGGGAGCAATCGACTGACAAAAACACATAAACAGACTGATATTATTCGCAGAACTCACCAATAACATGAGTAACTAGCTCATTGAGCGTCACCAATGTTATTGTAACTATTAATATTTTAATTTCGTTGAATTATCTTAATTTTTGCCATTTATAAATAAACATTATGACGTTAATGCCGGAAAGAACGTCAGAGCAATATTAATATAATGGAAAGAGGTCTTTGTTTTATTTAATGCCATCGGTATGTTGCTGACGTGCATAAAATAATTATGATGTGTGTGTTCCACTTGTGCTACAAACGGGGCATAATAACCACGTGTATTGGTCAGAATAAATGGGCCAAGAATTTGCATCGTCGATGCGCATATAAGCTATCTGAGTCGCGGTCTAATTATAGCGCTGTACAGCTTGTCGCGATACCTGACGCTCGATGAAAAATGTAAACTCGACATTTACAACAACTGTACATGAATAAAACAGCCACATATTTACATGTGTTTTAATTAGTTGTCTATTAATTTACTTTGTGGGAAACACTGTTGTACAATTTTCCGTTTTCCAATAAACAACGTCTGACAGAGTATTATAATGTATCCAAACGTGTCACTTTGGAACGGAGCGTAACAGAGATATTTTTAGTGTCTGCCCTTTGCAGCAGAGTCATTAAGGCTTGATGACTATGTATTGTGTTTATTGTATTCCTGCATACATAACCAAGATATTTTATGTTTTGCTTAAATGTCGAAAGTCATGATGATACTTTTGAATAATGACGTATTTGTGGTACCTAAAGTTCACATATTGATGTTCTGTATCAGAATGAATGGGAATTGTTTCCCGTTGCGTGAATAATGTAGCGAAGCAGTGTGTAAACCAAACGAATGTAATCATTTCTGCTTCAAATACAAATTCAATATCATATAACAAACGTATCAAATTCCGACATTATTTCGCGCAAAAAGGGTATTTTGAGGAAAAATTATGTGTTCATATTTTTGGACAGAAAACATTTTCGCTGACAGGCTGAGCCAGCAAGTGATGAAGAGGTCATTAAAATGAGATGCGCGTTTAAACATATTTGGCGCAATGTTCGCATAAATATAATGTTAGGCGTTAAACGTGGCTTCAAAAAATAAAATATTTTTTCTGGGCCAACATGTGTCAGCAAAACATGTATAGATATCGCTACGCTTTTCGTAGATCTGCGCTACGCAATGCTAAGTGCAGGCTACGCCATGCTACGCGAAGCTACGCGTAACGAACCGCGGTTAAATGTTTCATAACCTTTTAACATTGATTAGTCATCGAGTTCTGTGTAATATTAGCTTAAACGAGACAGTAATCTTGTAAATGACGACGACTTGTTCATAATTTCACCACATTACTAATTGCGCAGATATGTTTATTAAAAACGAAAGTTATGAATTTCGTACGTATTGAATATCGACTGGTTTTAATCTCTTTAAAAATAACAGTAAACTTCGTGCAGTTGAAAGTGAGCCAAAAATAAATTGTACGTAACGTAACACCAAAAATAATGCTCGCTAATTGTACATGATGCTTAACGATAACACATGAGTAACAAGCTTTTAAAAATCGTTTATTGCAAGTATTCATCGCGGCAGTTGGTCTTAATTGAAACATTGCAGCTAACCCGTTTTAGAAAGTTTTGGCTACTTGCCAACAGCTGTTCTGTATCAACTTTTTCTGCCTACCCGGATTTTTAGTTCAGCTGAAAGTTCAAGGTTACAAATATAGGTGATAATTGACTAGGTAAGTTTACGTAGTTGGCCGCATTCATTATATTCGTATTAACATATTTATAACCGGGTAAATCGTACTCTTAAAGGAGCGGTTTCATTATTATTTTCTTTAATGTTTTGTATTATAATATTATCGGTCACAGCTTTGAATAAACTCAAAGATTATTATAATTTATATCCATTAAATTAATGCATCACCGTGACGGTTAATAATTTGTAATAAAATACATTTTATATTATCTTAAATCGTGTAGGCATCAAGATAATGATTACAGTTCATTGAATAACAATAGACACTTAGACAAGCAGTTACAAGAAAAACACTCAAAGGCTAGATAATAATTATCTTTGATAACACTTCCCTGTATTATGCACTATCTATACTAATATATAAAGCTGAAGAGATTTTGTTTGTTTTTTTTTTGAACGCATTAATCTCACGAACTGCTGGACCGATTTGAAAAATTCTTTCAGTGTTAGATAGCCCATTTATCGAGGAAGGCTATATATATCATCACGCTAAGAGAGGAGCAGATGAAGTTGCGCCGGCCAACTAGTATTTCAATTAGTATAATTACCGTTACTGAGTGAATGAAAGATAACGCACAGCCGAAACAACTGGTCGTAGAAAGCTGAAGGTTCGTTGGGGAGAGTAGGGGAACACTAAGGCCCCTCGCCCACGGCGACATTTTATAGCGATACAGAATCTGGGCGAAGGTACACAGCCAGCGACAGCATCGCGACTGTATCGATGAGAACGCGCGATAGCATCGCTACAAAAAGTCGCCGTGGACGAGGCCTCTAAAAGACGACTTTCCGAAATTCCTACGGTAACGGGAAAAATTGGAATATGCGCGTATGAAGCCGCAGGCAAAACCTAGTCTAATTATAATAAGTTACAGTACTACACTACAGTATATCCTAATGACACACAGATATTTATTTTTATCTTAAGTCTGTCATTCAAGTTTAATTAAAGGCGCATAAAGGCTCAAGTACACACACCTACACAAGTGTGCATTCTCCAGATTACAGAATGTACTTTCACAATGGCGCGTAGTGTAAAAACATTTCATTGCTGCAGTTTATATACTCGTAAAATGCGGAATATGTTCGTAGAGATGAGAAGTTCTTCGCTTTTCCCGGTCTAACGCTGTACGCGGCGCTAACTCTGGCTATAATCCAACAGGTTTATATTAATGGATGATTAATAGCGCTATGTGTCGGAACCATGCATCAAGCCCGATGTGTTCCTGCCGAATCACCGATGTTCCCCAGGAACATGTTTCGTAATACGTTACGATTCCAATTGTGATTCAACTTAGAGCAATGACCATTGGATGACGACATCTATAAAATTTTACAAGACAACGCTGCCAAAGCTTACTCTGTACCGAGCGGTATGCGTTTGCGTAGCCGTTGAGTAAATATTTTGTTCGCGTATGGACTAAAGAATTTTGCATACCAAAGATGTAATACGAGTGCGCTGGATGTTTGCTCCTCTTATCTGATTAATGCCTTAGTTTAGGCAGGAGTAAGGCGAAAGCAAACTACAAAGTAGCTGTGTAGATAAACAGAGAGTGTTTCTAAAACAGCGCCCAACCTTGACCGACTACACTACCTGCCCCATGTTATTCACAGTCCGTGAATTCGCAGGATGTTTACATTAAATATAATTTTAAAAGAAAACTAAAAGTAATGGTTCCGTTTAGATGATCATTTATTTTTGAGTCAAAAATATTACGAAAGAACGTAGACACGATTTTTGCTGACGCCAAAGAAAAAGATTGCATGAAACAAAATACCCCTTCGTGTGGGCGAGGTGATTGAATAAATAATGGTAATGTAAGCCATCCATCACATTATGACTACTTGTAGCTTAAAAACCGTCGTCAAAGTCTTGACTGCAAAGTGCGAAGAACTTTACAGGTACACTCAACGTTAATGTAAGTGATGGGTAATGACCAGTTGGCCTTGGCGATAACTTGTAACGAATGTCTCTTGGCGTAAAAACACATAAAATAACATAAAGTATCGCCTCTTTTAGTGATGACGTCACGGTGCATCTCTGAAAGAACTCGCCTGGCTCCAGGCACTATCCACGCAGCCGCCATCGGCTTCGTCTGATATACGTCTAGACTTCAACATATTCCATCCGGAATTCCAAAAATGTCGTGACTCAACGTCAACATCAAAGAGAACATCATTTTATACGTTTTTACATTAACGATGTTGTCTTTAGTCAAATTATGTATTTTATTTGCTTTCGTTTGTATGTATACTAGGCTTTATGATACAAAAGTTCACCGCTTATGTTATACTAGCATAATGTAAATACGCAAGCATTAGTGGTTTTAAAGAGACGCTCGAGGCGGAAATATTCGTAATAAATATTATTTAATGTTTAGCAAATCCTTGAATAATGAGTACGGACAAAACTTTGCTTACGCATTCAAAAAATTAACATGTGAGTCACGCGTTACGCACAAGTATCGGCTTAAGTTCAATTCATTCAGCTAATGAACCGTAGTAATCGTGCTCAACTGTGAAAAATGTCTGTCATTAATACGGCTACTGTTTATTTATGTGGCTGCACTCACATTATCGGCTGGTATGACGCCTTTCCCAAAATCGTCATCGGTCACGTTTATTTTAGGAGGCACAAACATTGCCGAGTCGTAGTTAGTAGGTACCTACCTACGTAATACACGCATCGACCAGCGTGACCGATGCACCTCGCCGTAATCAAAACTATAATTGCCGCGCATAGTTCTAGCAACTCGCACTATTGCAATTAAACACTTGATTGAACATCTCTGAGATCTTACAGTTCACACATACTACGTGGCACGTGAGCACGTGCACGTGGTACGTAAGCATGTGCATTTAATTTAACCCGGATTTGACAAGGAAATTATAACTTTTGAGATGATTTTATTTTCTCCAGAGATTATATCATGTCATAGCTATTTATGAGCAGATTAAGTAACCTTATCATCACGATGACTGTATTAGTGTCTTATTGAAATCATCATCATTAGGAATAATACGATTCAAAACTATGATACGGGCTACGACGACGAAACTGAATGTATTATTTTTTAGAGCTTATTATTGATGACTTCCCAAAACGCTGTAATAGGTAGATTTTTTTAGCAATAAACGGGTCTAAAAAGCTTCTCTTGCAAAAAACTGGATAAGTACCAAGTAGTAATTAATTTTCAAGAAAAATATTTTCTGAGTACCAAAAATTAACCATGTTACCGATACCCTTCGCTCCTTTCATAATTAATAAGTAGCAACGTTACTGACTTTGTTTTTCATGTAATTTGCTTTTCAAATTTTAATGGTCTCGCTCCACTGATAACAGAAAGTTACTAAAAATATTTTAAGGCATTAAAATATAATTAAATTCAGAATCGTGTTCGTGACTTTATCAGTGATGTCGCAAGTGCACGCTAAGGTTTACTTCAGTGGAGTACCGGACAACCTTACATAAGGGTTACTGAGCTGAACCGGGTCACATAATAATGTCACTGAGTTTTAAGTTTATCATTCGAATGCCGCGATATAATAACAGATGATATAGATATAATTAACTAGTTAGAATACATCGTCACACGTCAGGGATATGCAAATGTTAAATGTAAACACTTAAACCTGTAGCCGGCGACAAATTGCGACGTTACTAGACACATGTATGCAGATATTAACACTCATGTTATATCAAATAATCTTGACGAGAACACTCATATTCTAACGAAGGATGTCGGCATTGCAACATGTTTATATTTTCTAAGAGGAGTTAAGCCAGCTTTTCATGTAATATTATGTATTTGAGTTTAGTTTCTAATGCGCACTATTCATAGTCATTTGCACGTCAAGTATTTGAGGATTCATTATTTGCTGCTAAAACTTTCCAGTTCTCGTAACTGCTCATTACGTTTTCAGTGTTCCCTGTACAACTACAAACGCTTTTCACAAAATTTTCTCATTTATTTTATTTCTCATTAGTGGAGCTTCGAATATTGCGTTTGGAGATCGTAAAACTTATAGTTTGAATAAATTTGGTGTTCTGTTATATGTTGATAAAAGCAATATTCGTTTTCATAACTTTTGCTTCGGTGCCGTGAGTTTCATTGCCCTGAATTTGTTATTATTACGACACAGAAACAGGCTGACGTTTTATTGCGAAACTGATTCCCTTGACGGTTTCATTAAATTCTTTGTAAGCTTTTATTTTTTCTCACCTAACATTGTTCGCTATCTTATTATTAAAGGAAACGTTGTTTGTGTCAAGCTGAATGCTTCTTTTATTGCTGTTCTAATCTTCACGCTCGCGTTACTTTTTGAAATGAAAAGAACGGAACTCGAGGAGTCATCAACTATAAAAGCCAACACGACTAGTTCCTATTTAATGTTTACTTAGGCATAGTATTTATTATCTCACCGGGTCATATGTCAAGAAAACGTTTCCCTTGTATCTAAAATTAAAAGTTATAAGTTTTTCTTTAGTTTGGTATTAAAAATATGAAGATAGATAGATACACTGAAGAAGTTGTTTTTTTTAATGATTTATTGTAGTACCCACTACTTTTTTTGTTTTATTTTACATATTACAATAAAAGTGAGTCAATTCAATAAAAAGAAGGCGCATAATATATAAGAGGATACATAGTCGTGCAACACAGATCGTGCACCAGTACGCCGATGTCGCCTAAATACCACGTGTTTCCGATGGCGACGCGAAAGTAATTCAGTTTCACACCACTTGTCAGTATGTATATAAGAAATATCATGTATGTATAGATACCTGTTTACATATTTTTTTATTAAAATATACTGGTGTAATAAATTAAGTAACTTTCATTTCATGAAAGTAACAGCGAAATTGTTCTCAAATAGCAGCTCGTTAAATTATTTTATGAATAGTGGTTTTCTGGTATTAAACTTAATACGACTTAATTTGTTGAATGTCTGGCACATTCAACGAAATAAGTCGAGGTAGAAATATCAGGAATAATATTTTACGCTTTATAAGGTAACTGATATTAATAAATCAATATTACTCACGCATCTAAGTGTCATTTGATTATGATCTATCTCGGCGACTTATTCATCTATAACTCCTCATATCCTGCATTTAAATGTATTTTTGATCTGTCAGGTACGGACCACCCGGTAAATATGAATCGTATCGCTACTATCAGATGATCCGAATATAAGGAAAGTGTCAGAGTCGGTCTGGAATGAGCTTAAGCTAGGCATCTTGTATTACCGTTACCGCGACGAGGCGCCAGCCACTAGCCGCGGCGGGCTGCACACAGTACGCCATATCACAATATTATAAATTGAATACTTATCACGATCTGAACAGCATACATGCTGCTTACCTATATTTATGAGCAATACACTCTAGCTTGTTTGCTAACATTGTTTCTTCCTACTGGGCCTCATAGGTTTATAGAATCTCATTTGATGCAACTCAGTCTGGATTAGCGATTTGAACAGTCGAACGCTTTGCTTAAATTCAAAACTAATGGAATCCAAGGGAATCGATACTTTGATATAAGATGAATGAAATTCTACCAGTGGAGTTTATACCCTGGGTATTAGATATTAAGAATGAGAAATCGTAAAAATGAAGTGTCTAGCGTGCATTTGCTGGCGCCTCACGTCCAGGATTACATATAAATCGTCGGCTTACGTGGGCGGGGACAATTGTCGGTCTCTACTGATAAACGCTAGAGATGACCTGCGCCCCCGAGGAACGTTATCGTGAGAAAGTGCCTCACATAAAAGAAATCCGAAAGCAATGTATTTATTCTTCATGTTTCTACGAAAATGAAACATGTAACGTACAGTTATACCGATGTCGGTGAAATGTGGACGACATTTACCAGCATTCGCAATTATAATTTGCTGAAATGGCGCATGTCCCAGTTAGCAACATGTAATAGACTAATGGACACTCTTTAGTCGGTGTCGGTAAATTGTGAATTCTGACGCAATCACTTAATTTTTTAATCATTTTGCGTGATTGTTATGGATAACTAATGTTTTAGAAGAGAGTTTGAAGTGTCTGATCCAAATATTTATAAAAGTTCTACGGACAGATCGCCGTAAGATTGGTCTGTAAATAAACCTTCAATCATTTTCACATTCGCCTTGGCTTTCACCCGCTCGCAATCTTTCACATTACGTAACTCTTCATGGGTTGCTTCAGTCATTAATCTTCAGCTGTCCTTGCTATGGTACTTATGTGTCGCAGTTCGCTGTAGGTTGTGCCGCGCATACTTATTATTAGATGTTTGTATAGCTGTCCACCGTTGAAAAGCTAGCAACACAACCGCTTTTGTCACCTGCATTCAATAGATGGGTTCATTGTTTTCATTCCTTTGCAATGTAACGTGAGCTTACAGCTCACTTGCGGTCGCGCCGACCTACGCGCGCTCACGCTCCGCACTATTCACATTTCCTACACTAATTCAAAGATTCCTAAAACAGGTCCCGTAAAATATTTACATTACAAGCATATTCATTTGGCGTTTTGTGTTTAATTTTGTATCAATTTTCTTCTAGAGGTTTTACGTTAGTGAACTCGATCAATAAAGGGGAACGGCTCGCGGCATTTTAAATTAAGATAACAGTTTTATTGGCTTCTAATTCAATTCGTGGCGCATTTTTCTTATCGTTTCCACTTAAAGCTCTTACTAGCTTTCACGTTAGTTGCAACATTGCATAGACAAGAATCGTCGGCTGGTTCTCAATCACGAGTCGTGTTTGAACTTGGCCCGTGTGCTGCGACACTGGGTCAACGAGGCAGGGCTGGATATTGCGCGGTGCATTGCAATAAGTACGTTCGATCCAGCGCGGTAATTAATATAGTGCACTGTGCAATAAGCGCAGGCGGCATGTGGGTACGCGGGACTATATTATACGCGATTGACCTTGCTTTGCTGTCAACTACGAGATTATTTATAGTCAAGAATTTAGCTCCAACTGTAACAGCCGCCTTTGATTGAAATTATTAACTGCAATTGAAGAAAAACAATATATGTATCTACCTAGTTTATAGTTGCTTCTGTTACTGTTATGCCGCTATGATTGAACTTGATCTCGTTAACGACTTGAGCCACTCAAGCATGACCTTTGAGCCTGTCAAGTAAGAGACTTTTTCTGATCTTGTTTATTTTAGTTATATTCCGCTGAAAATATGTATTAGTCACCTAACCGCAAAATACTTAACCAATTAGATGAATTCAACAATAACATTAATAATAATAAAATATGTTTTGATAAATTAACCACACGTCGCTATGATTTAATCCCAATTAATCGTGCGTCTCGTGACCGTGAATGAATAATGTTGAACAAATGCTCAATGAATTACTGGTTTTAATGACTAATTATGCTTAGAGCCATCTTTAATATTGTAATGGGAATAAAATATGATAGGTGCCATCATAGTAATAGTCGTAGAGAGTTATATTACGTTACATCCTGAAGCGGGGCTCATGATTAACATCTTCCGTGAGCAGGGTCAACGTGCAGGGGTTACGGAGTGGCAGGGGCAGCCTGTGCCTGTGACTAGACCATCTGGAAATTTCTAATAAAACATGATTTGTGGCAATGGATTATACGCGCTGCTACGTTACGGTACTTATAGAATGCGATAAATTATGACTTTATCGAAACTTATGTAACAGAAACTATATTGTTTATGGAGGCGTAATAACGTGAACTGGTTTTTACTATAGTTACCTTTTCAAATAAGGGTCAACAAAACAAACACATATTGTAAACACAACGGACCAAAACAGAGTACGATGATCTAAACGCCTAGTCGAGCAATTCGCTTCAAATGGCCATTATGCAATAAAATCATTTGAATTAATCAATAGAGCAGAGTAGGTCCTGGCACTACGGGCGGCTAACGACGCGCTTCCTTCGGTACCAGTGCACAGTGGCACTCCATCTCATCTCCCTGGCTCCGCACCCGAACCGCTTATTGTTGCAATTGAGCACTATACACTTAATAGTGCTATAAATAGAACTACGGATTCTCACGATGGTTATAAATTATGCTAACATAGAAATCAATGTCAATATTACGTTTTACTATTGATAGTTTTCTCTATATGGAAGTTAACAATGTCCTTTCATAATGTAATGGTTCTAATTAGAAGTTGAAACTCTATAAAGTTTAGGATGTTGGAAACCACTGAGGACATTAATGATGCCACCAAAAGCCTGCTAGTCATCCGCGAGCTAGGCAATAAACACTTTCGACCAATGAGTTATGGACGTAAGTCAGTACTCGCCAGCGAGACTCTGGAATTGATGAGGAAACGACGAGAACTCCCGAATGCCACATCATCTGAGCGTCAGGTACTTAACAGGGAGGTCAAGAAGCTAATCAGACGCGACAGTCGGAGCGCAAATACCCGAGTCATCGAGCAAGCCATAGCGCGGAACAAGGGCTCGAAGGTATTTGCCAAGCCCCATACCTCCCGTTGTCACCTGACGAAACTCAAAACGTCACAGGGTACCACGATCACCTCGAAGACAGAGATATTCGCTGAAGTCGAAAAGTTCTACGGAGACTTGTATGCTCAAAAAACATGCCACCCTGGCCCACGGCGCGGATGATCCATAGGCCAGGCTTACACGTCATCTCACAGACGAGCTTCCCGACATTGACATGGGTGAGATTAGAATAGCTCGCGGACGACTTCATAACAACAAAGCTCCGGGGGATGACGGGATAATCACAGAGCTGCTCAAGGCAGAAGGAACACCTGTCTTGACAGAGCTTGTAAAGCTCTTCAATTCCGTCATCCACACTGGCATTACACCGGAGGCATGGCACAGGAGCGTGGTAGTATTATTCTAGATACAAGAAGGGCGATAACACGCTCCTCAAAAACTACAACCCCACTTCACTCCTGAGCCATGTCTACAAGCTGTTTTCGAGGGTTATCTCGGATCGTCTCGCCCAAAAGTTCAATGACTTCCAAAAGCCGGAACAGGCCGGGTATCGAAAAGGCTACAGCACCGTGGACCACATACACACCCTCAGGCAAATAATTCAAAAGACCGAGGAATATAATCAGCCTCTGTGCCTAGCGTATATGGACTACGAGAAAGCTTTCGACACTGTCGAGACCTGGGCTGTCCTGGAGTCCATGCAGAGATGTCTTATCGACTGCCGCTACGTAGAGGTGATGAGATGTCTGTATAATGCTGCAACAATGACCGTCCAAGTACAAGAACAGAGCATAAAACCAATCCAACTGCGTCGAGGTGTAAGACAGGGAGACGTCATCTCTCCGAAACTGTTTACGAACGCGTTGGAGGACGTTTTCAAGACGCTTGATTGGAAAGGATGGGGCATAAATATCAACGGTCGGTATAGCTCGGGTTTTCCCTGGTGGATAGTATTTGCAACGAAATCATTCGCCAGAGAACTAAAGTCACCGACATTGCGCGTAGAATCAGCATGCTGAAGTGGAAGTAGACCGGCCATGTCTGCAGACGGACAGAAAGTCGATGAAGCAGACATGTGTTAGAGTGGAGACCGTGTATGGGCAAACGTAGTGTGGAACGCCCTGCGGCACTATGGATCGATGATTTAAAGAAGGTGGCTGACAGCGGATGGATGCGGACTGCTCAGGACCGAGATGGTTGGCGCTCTTTGGGGGAGGCTTACGTTCAGTAGTGGACGGATATTGGCTGAGATTATGAAAGTTTAGGATAATGTTTATCTTCGAATTACATCATGTTATAAAATAAGTTGAAATAATATTCTATTGAATGAAATTTATGTATTTCGCTAAGCTACGAATGAGTAAGATAATATTTTTGGCTCATATTGTGTGTGTTTTAGCTGCGCAGATCGTTTAATAAAAACATATTTATATGTATTACCATAAAAAATAGTTTAAGAAAATCTATGATTCTGAATGATAAAACTAGCAAGATAAATCAATCTTTAAGGCTGGGTATTGGTAAGACGTAATAAGGCATTCAGATCGAGTGCGCATGTAACACAGCTTCCAAGAATATCACCTGTTTGTATAGAATAGTGTTTCTAAACATGAGTCGAGTAGTTAACCTGTACTTCACAGTCCCCAGTACTTCAGTAGCTCGTCGAGGACGCTAACCAAACGCTAACAATGTTTACAAAATGGATCACGTACTTCATAAGTTAAGTATAGGTAGCAACTACAACTGAACAAACACTGTACAACGCTGATAAAGTTACATTCTTAATTAGATTATTAACGATTCAATTTAAATTTCCGAGAAATGTAAATCTCTAAGGTCGCATTTTTTGTAGTCTTAAAACTGCGGATGTAAACAAACCTTGAAGCATTTGTTAACGCGAACAAGCAGCTGATTATTTAATGTAGCTCGCGACATAAACCTATGCTTCTAACATTTCGTCTCGTAAATATCTAATTTATATATAAACTCTGTTATGATTTTATGATAGGTTGCAGACGCGAAACGGTGCCAACTCTCAAATGCACATACATTCAATTGTGTAATTAGGAACAGATTGTTTGTATGTAGTGCATATTTTAAAATTAAACATTCCTTTTTGTTGTGCAACAACTTTTAACTGACGTAAAACACATTAGATAGTACCTAATACTGCGTTACCTAATTATGCATGTGCTACGAATTTCGACACTCGCAGGGATTGTTGTCACGAACAATATACATTTTGTATAGGGCTTGTTAACTCTTATGTACAAGTAGCGTCGTGCATTCTGCATGGGTTTACCCCTCTAAATACAAAGTTCATCGTGGCATCACATCAAAATTCACAGCGATTATCTGAAGGTAATTATTAGATGCTCATCGCATTTGACTTAAATAAGATTGTTAATGTTATTGCAACATAAAATGCAGCCAGACACGTCTGACCTAGTATTCTTGCATCTTGTACCTTGAGACAAACGTTTGTTGTATGACATTACAATACAGCACATATACATATTCCTTGAAGAAAGCAAAAACAAATCAGCAATATTAAATATGTAAACAAATGCACCTGCACTCGTAGGGTTTTCGATTCAGCTGATCAGGTCAACTCATCCAATGAGGAAGCACATACACTGCCAAAGACACACTGGTCCTTGTCAAATCGATGTTCAAACTGATTGGTAAATGTCAATAAATATGGATGTGTCGTGTATGCTCTCGCGCAGCGGCTCGGATCGCAGGCGACACGCGCTCCCCGTAACGGACAATCAGTAACTGAACGTTTGGCTGAGCCGGACCAGTTATTATGCGCCCACTGATGCCATCAATAACTTCACCAACACGTGGGTCCGGCTATGTCGGGCGACGCGACGCGGTATCACACATGCACGGTAACGCTTATCGGTGCATCGCCTGTAAAAAGCTCATGATTCATCAGAATTAGGTTTCGCTCGTGACATCACCATGCTATGCGAGTAATGTAAACAATATGGGCTCGAGTGGCGGTCTGCTTCAGCAGGTTCGTGTTGTGTGTTGTGTGCATGTGCACCGCTAACGTTTCTTGTAGAACCGTATGCGTTATAGTCACCGTTGTAACTTGTAAATATTTGTCTCTACCGAGCCATGTGTGAAAATCATTACTTGGAAACGCAGAATTCCTGACATACTTCTTAGTAATAATATCGTTAGGATTTAAACCCGAGCCGGAATTACTGGAAGCGATAGCATTGCATAAGTTTCTCTCGATATAAAGACAATTTACTGGTAATGGAGAGTACATTTTCTCGACTCTACATAAGCAGAGTAAATGATTGTACTAATAAGTTTGGGCGGAGTAGGAAGGAAACAAGCTAATTAAAAACTTGCTTGTAGAAAGTTGTTCTATTACTCTGTCCATATTTTCCTGATATAGCTGGTGAACCTCCCTTATACGATAGGCGTCTATTTGAGTAGATATCGATAAGCGTAATATTCAAGCAAGCAACATAATTCACGCTATTAACGCAAAAATTAAGTTGTTCAGTAGACCCTAAGGCTTGGTACCATAAATTTGATATGGGCGTGATGATTATGTCATTATATTGAAATTGTATAATTGTAGTACACAAAACCAATAAATAAATGATTAAGATAGCCATTATTTTAACAGCTGTGTTAATGCGTATGCCCGTAAAAGGAGGCACAGGTAGCTTTATTACGGGTTGACTCAGCTCTAATAAAGATTTATTCCTCTGTCCCTTCTTTGACAACACTTAATAAAATAATGTAACAGACGATTAAGGCTCTTATCACACGAACGTGCGAGGCGTGGGCGTTTTTGAAAGTATGAGCAGGCTGTAGCTTTAGTTTCTATCACTACTATTCAAAATTATAAATTGAATGGTAAAGCAACGAAACTAATATATATGCATTAAATATTACTTTGCAAGAAAACACGTAAAAGAAACGATAAAACAAACAGTTCTAGGCAACATATTTTCGTCGTAGACGCCTTTCGCGAAATCCAAGGAAAGAAAAAATGTAAACTTGATCTAGAATGAAATTAAAATGAAGTAACAGCGCTTGCAACTTGTAGGAAGGCGAGCAAACAAATTCACTTGTCAGCTCTGCTAACTTTGTAAGTGTACTTTGATCTTGCAGACGTCTGCAAAATGAGTAGATTTATAGTACATTCTACTGAGTTCTTAGATTGCTATGCACATAACTTAAAAATGTATCTACATCATTAAAAACAGCCACACTTATCTACGTAAAGTAACACTAAGGTGCAATTTTTATGGCTCACGCGATCTTGCTATTCATATCTTTGGTACAATTAAAGTAGCAATTTTTTACATTTATTGGTGTAGTACAGGTTTATCAGACGGAAGAATTTGGTACTAAATCTAGCAAAACTTTAGCACTTTTATGTGTTTCTGGATTTTCTAGATGTGTTGTACAAATATCGAAAGATACAAGAGCAACAGAACATGGCAATTGTCTGCTTTCTCGTAAAGGATGGACATAGGACGTACGTAATTGTGATCGAATATCTTTCTGGCGTGATCTCAGAACACAATGCTTCGATACAACTACGATTGTTAACCCAACATCGGGTACCCAACATACAGTAAGTACTAGTGCTAATGGCGACGCTGTACACACTTATATGGATAGATTAGGGAAGGTCAGTCTTCAGAATATAGATAATACGACCCATTATTGTCATAGGTCAGGAGATTATTAGACAAACGCGCACAAGACAATGGAACAGACAGAATAATTGTTAAGGGTTTTGCAATTTACGACGTAACTAAATAATAATATCTAACTGAGAACAAGGAACGAAAACATTTTGAACGTAGGTAAAACCAAAACCACAAAATTGTCAATTTTGCCGTTGCTTTGAAACATTTTACCATGAAAATTGAGTCATCAGTGGGATGTTACAAAAGCCAACCAAAGCTACATCGGGAACATTTCTGACTACACTTGTATGAATAATAAATTCTATCGAATACAAAGAACCATATACTTTTGAGCTGCAGAGTCATCAATCAATCAGACGGAAAGATTTTATTAGATAAGGTCAGGTGCGATCAAATCATCCGCATCGTGTCATAGTTTCATAAAAAGGGCCGCAGTAATCCGACATGAATGTCTAAACTTGTATAAAATTCTTGTAAATTCTCCACACATTTGCGTATGACGTTCATTAAGGATAAAGTGATTTGGGTTAGCGTTATTTCTGGCTGGAGTTATTTGGGATAACGTTCTTTATTAGGGAGTCAGAGTGTTTCGGGCATTCGTTTTTAGCAATGGAATAAAGCTTCATCCTACATCAGACTCCCGGATTGCGGAATTATTCGAAACAGGTACCTCGGCCCTGGAAAGAAAAGGGCATTTGAATGAACTAGATTTCACACGGAGTCCCACTTAACGCCTTGCATCACTTAGCTAACTAATTACGTGCAATTTATCAAAGGGCTCAATAATTCTCGATGCGTATAGTACGCTTGTTTGCAGACCCGAGCTATCTCTTATCAAAGTGGGTCGAGACAAGTTGCCGCAATGTTTCCTACTCCATGTGTACCTTCGTGGATCCTTGTGTCGTGGAAACAAAAGGACTCAAGTAAGTAGGAGGGTTTAAGAACTTTATATCCCTCGAATGGGAGAAGATCTTTTCAAAGCGGTGACAAGAGCGTATGACTATCGTGTCGCATAACGTGTTTTGTGCTAGTGTGCTTACTTGCCAATTACCGTTTTATAAAGTTAAGTTTGGGTTGTAAGGAAGGTGAGGTATCGCCTTCCTTCGGAGGTGCTCTTACGTAAGAAGTAAGAATTAAGACTTACGCAACATTCGAACCAATTTATGACTGCTGCCCTACATAATAACCTTCCGTACCTACGTGATTTTTTACGATATTATAAGACATTATTTAACAGAAAAGAGGTTATGGTGAACTAATATGAGGCCTTTTAGTTTTGAAACAGTAGTGACACAGCGACTCCCTTACTAATATTATAAATGCGAATGTAACTCTGTAAGTCTGTCTGTTTGCTACGTTTGCACGCTTGAACCGCTGAACCAATTATGATGAATTGTAGCTAAGAGATAGATTGAAGAAGGCCGTGGTATAGGTCTTTTCAGGCCGGAAGTTTGCTCCTGGAGGATTTTTTAAATTCACGACTTTTGCGCGGTCGAAGCCGCTGTCAGAATCTAGTAATGTTATAAACTCAGTTCACGTTTATTGTTTGCGTTTTATTTCAGCATCGTTAAGGCACTTTTATAGCCCCTATGACGCACCGGGCAGGTGACGGGTGCCTATTAATCCGGGATATAAGTCGATTACGGTCGCCATTGGTACTTCAATCGTTCCCGTCCGACTCGTTTCCGTTGCGATAGCTTTCGCGTCAATATCAGAAAACGTTATGAGTTATGATTCATCAATATTTTGCGATTGACTATTACGACAATTTTAGATTTTTGCTGCCCACATCTTTGTGGGAATTCCAGGACAAGGTCGTATTGCTATTCTTTTAGCTAGGTATTGAAGAACAAAATCGCAGGTCTCGGAAATTTCTTTAGAAATAAGCAGTAGGTACCTACCTACAAAGGTACCTACTGCTGCTAATAATGATTATGGTTTTTCTGCTTCCTATTCTCTGTGTGTACAATCAACAAAGCTATTCGGTATACAGGCAAAAAAATAAATTTTTCCACAGCACTGCCAATGTTTATTTCTAATGTGTGCGTTATAATTTTTTAAGCTTCTGTTTGACAAACTTACGAGTGTGTTTTCCAATAATTGTCTACTCAGCACACTCACAACATTGTTTAAAAGTAGTTGCAAGTTAGCTGCCTGCATAAATAATAGCTACGTTGACACTTAATTTATAAATAACTAGTGGACGTCACGCGGTTTCACCCGCGTAGTTCCTGTTCCCGTGGGAGTACGGGAATAAAATATAGCCTATGTTACTCCCTAATAATGTAGCTATCCATTGCTGAAAGAATTTTTGAAATCGGTCCAGTTGTTTCGGAGCCTATTCAATTCAAACAAACAAACAAATCTTTCCTCTTTATAATATTAGTGTAGAAATATCAGAAGACCAGGCGCTCTACTATAACGTTACATTGCATGTGAAAAAAGGATAGTGCCATTCATCCTGTATAGCTCCGTCTGTTTCTCACGACGGAGTCATGATGGCATTGGTTGTTCAAAGTAGGAGGGCAGATGGTTTTCTAGTCGATGGAAGTGCACCTTTGTTTGCGCACATACTTGTGCACTATAGATAATTATAGTCCCCGCGCCGATGGCAAGTTTCCGTTGAGGTTGGCCGCCATGGCCGAAATCGGTCAGGAAGACTATATATTTACGTCAGGTACCTTACGCCTGATGAAATCTAGGCTAGTCAACATCACTAGACAGAATACATAATGGCGTGAACATTACGGGGCTGCCATTACCCAGAGCACCGAAAAATGCCCATTTTTTCAAGCGGAAAAAAGTACAGTGGATAGCCAAATCTTTAAGGTAAAGCATTTTACAAAGAAATTACATAAACATGGTCTAAAACATTGAAAAAAAGACATCACAAGAGACACACTAACTATAATTTTTTGTCGTGAAATGCTCAAAATTTTGAGTGGTAACTACCATCTGTTTTGTAACTATGCAATATAAAATTTAATGAACTAAAGCAGTTTTCCATAAAAATTAACATTTAAATATAATTTTGGTTTTATAAGGATTTTTTATCCGAAATTCCCTGATTTCAGCATTCTGTCAGTTCAGAGTCTTGCGGGACTTGAATGGGAGCAGACCTTTGTCAAATCTTTTCAGAATTCGTTCCGCACGGCGTCGTTCAAAATAATTCAAATAAAAAAAGAAAATGAAAAACATATCAAATATTAAATAACAATAGCCTAGATAAAATATCTTTAAATAATATTATAGATTTAATTCATAATATTGAT
Source organism: Lacanobia wlatinum (assembly GCA_947578705.1). NCBI lineage: Eukaryota > Metazoa > Arthropoda > Insecta > Lepidoptera > Noctuidae > Lacanobia > Lacanobia wlatinum. Next base: position 14,484,733 of record OX388026.1, read on the forward strand.
TGAGAAAGTGAGTTTTTTTTAAGCGGCATGTTGACGTCTCATTGTTATCTGACAATAGGGTTAGACACAATTTCAAATTTATCGATAAAATAATGGTCATGTGCGAGTCGTAAATAAATTGTGACCAACTAAAGTGAATATATATATACATATAAAGGAAATCCGCTGGTAGAAATTAGATAAAATAAAATTGGGCTATGTTTACACTTATTTGTAATGCCGAAAATGAGAGGTCCTGAGTACACTCATCATCATCATCATATCAGCAGAAAGACGTCCACTGCTGGACATAGGCCTCCCCCAAGCATCGCCACAACGACTGGTCCTGTGCGTCTCGCATCCATCGGCTACCCGCGACCCTCACCAGGTCACCATAAAATGCACGCTTACGTTACACCAACTAATTAGGCACCCGCCTACATAGTTGGCGTAACGTAAGCGGACTAGCCATACATTCAAAGTAGAGTTTGCCAGCCGGTCTTTGGGCCCTTGGCCTACGCGGGCCCCCACGGTCCATGGCTTGCGGGGCTTACAACTAACCAGGCGGTCGATAGAGGCCTGGCTCTCACCGAAGGCTCTAACTTACGACCAATATATGTAACAGAAGATATAGTTCATCTAGGATGTAAAACAATTTACACTTTCCAAACTATTGAGCTTTCCTGCATTCGTCAAAATAGTTTCTTATTTATAAGTATCAATAGTCAAAGGAAAATCAAACCTATCCAAGATTGAGGCTAATTATGCGAGTTCGCTTCGCTCTCTCATGAATCCTGCAGAACTAAGTGACTGTAGGATATGTAACCTTAAAAATACAATGTTTTGTTAAAGCTAAATGTAAAACCAATATTTTGTCCTGCAGCCAGCATTACCTCCTTGCAGTGCTTCCTGATTATTTTCCTGAATAAAACATTTGAAATGTTTTTCACAAAGATCTCAAGCCACAGCTAAGATTGTGTATTTATGAAAGAATTAAAAAAAAATAATGAAAAATCTTTTTACAAAAAAAAAAACAACCGACTTCCAAAAAACAAAACACTACAAAGTATAAAATAACTTTAATTCCGGAAGTCGGTTATATTTTTTTGTAAAAGGTTTTTATTTTTCACTTTTTAGTGGTTCACATGTGCTTACCCCTACACAGCGTACTGCTGCGATGTTGTGATGTTATGTTATGAACTGGTGTAAACAATAGACAGACATGAGATTTCAGTAATCCCGGTCCACTTGCTATCATTTATTGAGGAGTTCCGTTGCCTCCTCCGAAGTTCTTCATCAGATCTTCACCAAGTTGAAATGAGACCACTCCGAGAAAGTGCACTTCCAAAAACTAGCCAAATAGCTTCAGGTGTGCCTTTAATATTTTAAGAGTTCCCTCTATTTCTCCAGGATCCCATCATCAGATCCTGACTTGATGATCATGGGACCACCTGGGAAGTCTACCTTTCAAACAAAGCAATAATTTTCGAAAACGGTCCATGTGTCTTCGAGTAATAGGGGAACATACACAAAAAAAAATAAAAAAAGTTTCCGACGAATTGTAAACCTCCTCCTTTTTGAAATCGCTTAATAAAACATTAAAGACCAGCGTTTATTTGTAACTAGCACTTCGCCTGCGACTTCGTTCGCGCTGTAATTTTCTTAAAGTTTTAATTTTTTTCTAGACAAATTACATATATACTAAAACCTTCCTCGAGAACCACTCTATCCATTGGTGAATACAGTATGAGTAGAGAGAGATTTGTGGCTAAGTAAAACTAATAATTATTTTATTTTATTCTATTCGTGTTTAGTTATTCCAAGTATAATATAACTAATTTAGATTACGTTGAAAAACGACTTTCAGTAACTCGAGTATAAAATTATCCCTGGTATCGCTCGTGTAAATCTGTGTTTGGTCGAATCCATCCTAAAAACATTATTGTGTTGTACTCGCAAGAAATCAAGCGCTCTATTGGTGTAGTTGACCCATAGACCACCTCGCGTATAGACCTTGACAAAACGCCTTGAACAAGGTGATTTTGACATGGTCAGCACAACGAAAGAATCTACGGGAAATTATTAGAAATTTAATAAGTTTGAGGCGAAAATCTCATTTTATCGATTTACAAAAATTAAATAAATATCTCTGAACATGTTTACATAACTCCTCGATCCATATATACCAGTTTCATCGTGCGTCGCAATTTAGTAGAAAAAATAAAATGACTGAGCCTACTTTCATAAAATAGTTCAAACCCCTGTTTTTCTAAAGTAAATACATATGACATTGTCATTACATATGAAATTGGCGTTATGTAATCAAAGTATGTACCATTGCTATCTATGCACTTTTGCCTTCTCATAAGTAGTTCATTGATCCCTTTACTAAAAAAACCATTCGGACGAGAATCAATAAAATCTTTGAAGGCGCTATGGACTGCCCCATCGGAGTTGAATTTTTTCCCTTGCAAGATGTTATCGAAATTTCGAAAAAAATGGTAATCAGTTGGAGAAAGGAGTACAGTGGATGTCTTAGACATTCCAATTGAAGCTCCTCTAATTTGGTAGCCGTCTGTTGTGCAGTGTGTGGTCTAGCGTTGTCCTGAAGCAGCAGTGGCCTAGAGCGATTGACCAGCCTCGGCTGTTTAGCAGCTAGCTTTTCCATCATGGTTTGCAGTTGCTGACAATAGACATCCTCCGTAATCGTCTGGCCAGATTTAAGAAAGCTGTAGTGAACGACACCGGCACTAGTCCACCAAACGCTCACAAGTAATTTTTTTTTGAGTCAAGTTTCACTTGGGGCAGGATTTGGCTGGTTCACCAGGGTTCAGCCATTGCGATGAGCATTTCCGATTGTCGTACAGGATCCACTTTTCATCACAGGTAATGATTCGATTTAAAATCCCTTCATTATTGTGCCGGTTGAGTAATGTAACGCAGCAGTCGACGCGCGTTTGTCCGTTTCTGCAGCACTGGTGCCACGATGGAACTCGTACTCGTAAATAACGCGATATTTCAAGTTTTCCATTTTGTAAACTGACTGGCGCAAAGAAAAAACCAAATGAATTACGGTTTTCGAAACACAAAAGCATGAGTAAATCCTTACTAATCCTTACTAATATTATAAATGCGAAAGTAACTCTGTCTGTTTGTCTATCTGTCTGTCTGTCTGTCTGTCTGTCGCGCTTTCAGGCCAAAACTACGGAACCGATTTAAATGAAATTTGGTACACAGTCTAGAGCCTGAGAAAGGACATAGGCTACATTTTATCCCGGAAGTATGTTCCCTAGGAACCACGCGGGCGAAGCCGCTGGCAGAAGCTAGTTGCTGTATAAATTTGAAATTGGAATTCCAAACCAAAGAGGAGACATTTGAGATCAAAATGGCCAGTACGACAAAACGCCAATTTCATATGTAATGACCTAATAACTCGATAAAATAGCTACAGTAGTACTACACTATTGATAGTAAAGTACGGCATTTGTTTCTTCATACATAGACGTCAATATTTACAAATTTTCATGAACAAAAGATGGACAGCTTTTTCGGTGAATCGTATGTATCCGACGACGCGCGACGTATTGAATATGAGGGGTAACGGGTGGAGGAGAGCTTCCAAAGGCCTGCTGGCTTCCATTTATCAATCCCTTAAGACACTGCGTCTTAAGGGATTGATAACATTGTAGTCTTTACATCTTAACAATTCCTTAATGCATGTTTACTTCTTACAACTCCATATTTATTTAATCTACCTACTATTACGGTCCCAGCATTGTATGCCATGGCTTCTGAGTTTTCCAGTTAATAAAATGCGTAATGCATAAATAACGGAGGCACTAGGCAGGTCAGGAAAATGATACTTAGTTTAATTGAACTATGTCCTATTAATAATTGCTACGAGTATTAGGATTTCCTGTTGGTTTAATATTAAGTGCAATTTAATTAAGATTACAAAGTTGCAAACTCACAACTCGTCAACGTTGAGATACCTACTCAAATAAAATGACACTCCTTACATTGTACTGTATCTACAATCTACCTTTACAACTATGTTGGGATCAGCTGAAGACCAGTATTTTACATGGAGCGACTGCCTATCTGAATTCTACAGCCCAGAAACTGGGTAAACGATAAGTACCTATTATGGCAAGACTGGTGTCATACGTTCCGGCTTTTGACTACCCGTAACAACTGTAAAAGATCTACAAATGATAGCCGGAGCAACGGCTTAACGTGTTGTCCGACGCACGAAGGAGTTTCGGCATATATTGCATGGTTACCCATCCACGGATCGACCTCAGTAAGCATTGCTTATCCTTGAAAATCGCCCCGTACGGCTGTTATTATTTAACCACGAGTTACTCATTGTACTGATACTTTGTTATCCCTTTGTAATAATACCTATTGAAATACATGGGTCCATAATTTAACAATATTGAAGGTTTTAAACAATGGTCAGTATCGACTGTATGGTTGACAATCACGTGCTTATAATATTAAAAGCTATAATGTTTTATAATTTAATTGTATATATTGGATTACTGTAATAACAGTTTAAAGACTTCCTTATAAAATTAAGTATCAATTACTGGCGTAAACTAAGGTCCCACCATAGAATAACTTAATTCAAACTAAAGGCAGAACGCAATAGTTCTCAAGCATAAGCAATAGACAATGGAAACAATGGAGACAACGTTACAAGTGAACACATGACATTATCGGGAAGTGGATCATCTCTACATAAAACTAATTAAAACTTTAATATTATAACTTCTACAGTAACAAATTAACCATCAAAATATTTGGAAACAAAGATGGCCCCAGTCCGTTCTTCTCCATAGGAATCTTTGCGAATGGACAACTAGAGTCACTAAATTACTTTAATTTATATTTAAACTAAATTTTGAAGTTCAAAAGTGCCTTTTAATGGTCTACCAATTAATCCATATATATAAAATTCTTCCGTTACTGATGTGTGACTGTGTGGCTGACAGACAACGCACAGCCGGAAGTACTCTACTGGTCGTAGAAAGCTGCATGTAGGTTCCCTAGGGAGTGTAGGGGAGAATTTCTCGATATTCCTACAGGAACGGGAAAAACAGGATATGCGCGTACGAAGTCGTGGGCAAAGGCTAGTTTGAAACAAATTGACCGATTAGGTGACTTAAATAATTTTATAATTTTGCTTATATGTATACCAGGAACTACATTTCATGCCTTTAGAAAAACAAATAGTAAGATGAAAACAATTTCATGATCTCACTGAGCACTAACCTGTGATCTCAGATCCTGGATAACGCACGATGCTCATAAAAAGCACACGAATTTAAAGCAGAGACTGGCGCCGATTGTTTTTGTGTAATTAGCACCTATTACACATGTCGGTACATTAGAAAATATAAGCTGCATTGAAGTGATAATGATCGCCGACGTATGTACGTAATACAGTCGATGAACACATCTCTCACCTTGAGTGAGGTCAACCACGGCAATAGAGATCAAAATCATATAATTATTGCGTAAATTGCTAAGTTTATGAACGAACATTTATGCAAAAAGTCACGCTATAAACCTTTAGGTTAAGCACATGCGAACTTTGAGGTCTCACGTTTATGATGTACAGAATAAAACGATCAATCAATTTCATGAAACTGAAGGCGTGGTTGCAAACAATTTCGATTGTCTTCGAGTCGGTTCAAATTCTCATGTCCTGCCTGATTGATCTCGATGATACCATTACCGGATTTATTACAGGAATACAGGTACAGATGACAGAGCCGGCCATTCAATTTCGTTGATGTAGCACCGATCACATAGAACTGATTTATGATCGCATTCATACAAGGCGGCAAGATAACATCAAACTTCAAAGGCGGCAATTACAGTGATAAATGACAGTTATTATTGTCTTGTCCTTTGCGGACAATAAATACACCATCGGGGACGGCGCGTGCGATATTATTTCTCGCCTGTTTATGATCATTAAGAAACTATTGTCAGCGAGCATACACCGATATTTGAATTGAATGCTTCCACAGTCGCCACTCTACTATCAGCTAGATTGATCAGTAGATAACCCACAGATAAAGTGATGCCGCTTAAATGAATGTCATTCAACAGTAGCGCCAGGAATTCAACGACTAGGATACAACCCAAGGTCTATGAAAGATTGCTGAAACGACGCGACGTCAAAGAACAATAATTAATATTTATTTTCGTTATCATCAAGCAAATGTGGCCTTCAATATATTATTCATCTGTAACAAACAATGCTTGTTTTCTTTACCATATTTGCATAAAGCCACAATACCCTGATTGAAATAAATATAATGTAACGAACAGAATTGCAACATCACGATACCCTAAACTAAGACCCTAAAATAGCTCACAGAATAGATCTCTATAATAGTCATATGTAAGCTATCATCAAGTATACATACCTTTTAGGACAAATTTCTAGTAGTTTTCATTACCTTAATGGCATTCCTACCTACTTATAACCGCAATACCTGAACCTGACTAGGGTGCGACCCAAATAGAACGAACCATAGATATTTTTTTATATTTCTATGGAACGAACTGATATAGGTAAATACATACATTCAGAATATTATACTCATACGTCATAGAACTAATCCTAGTCATTTAAATCATCAAGCAAATATGTCTTTCAGAAGAAATCTGTAACAGCGCATGTTTTCTTTACCATATTTGCATATAGCCGCACAATACTCTGACTAAGAGACGCAAACAAAGCCAGTGGATATACAATCAAAACGTGAAATCCCTAAACTATGCGTCGCTATGTTGGTGACGCTCCATAAATAGTGTTATACAAGAGAATTCTTTACGAAGGGGGCGTGCGTCATCGATACAGAGAAGGAAGTGCGTGTTGTCGAAGCGAACACTGCGAACAGTCAAACACTTGACGCAGACCCGACCACCGCCCACGGCGACGCCTCAGCCACATCATCCGCGCCATCCGCCTGCACCGTGATTGACACCACATTAATACTATCCCGAGATGAAATGCAGACATTTCTCATGATACCACACGAAACAATTATAGACTACGTCACAATCGTATAGCATCGCTTGACGCAATAAAAGATCCTATTTATTCCACTCTTAAAGAACATCGAAATATGGACGACTTTACCGACCACTAGGCCATAATCGATAACAAATATTTGCCATCTACTTTTAATGAGTGGTTCGCGTCATTGTTGTCTTTTAATTAGTGGAAAACACCAGTGGACCATATCGGCACAAACTTTGATACCAAAGCAAAATCTGAATTCACCAGTTCGTAAGGTATTTTAAATTGTCCATAACTCTATCCCTATATAATGTGGTTTGCTGAGCAGATACTAAGCAACATAAACCATATTAGTCAAGTGACCACAAGCTGTTCTCTAGTTATCACCACTGTTGCCTAAACTATATATTTTGAGATCGAAATACTTGTTCAAGCTATCCTTATAATCGTATATAGTTTTTCTATAAAGCTTTCTTCATAGCGTCAAAATGATGAAACAATTGGATAAATGAATTGCCTATCTTCAAAATTGCTTGGAAATAGATAACGATTATGTATTGAAGCAGTGCCAAGCGGCAATTAACTGCAACCTGCCAGTATGAATTATAGTGCTGGGGTGAGCAGAGTTATTACATTTAATTTATTCTATCTGAATGATTGCTCTTGATGTTACTTCCTTATTTTTAAAACAATTAAACCGAACACTTATGAATGGTACCTAAGGACCTTTAGATGATTGATTGTCAACAGCACAGTACAATGATAATAATTATGAACCAAATAAATGGAACGTAGGATCTCGATCGGCAAATTCGATGCTTGCAGGCACCTAGGCTTCATCGTTCGATCAATAAGAGGGAAACGAATTAATGATCTGCGTATACGCACCACGCCCGTGCTACCAGCCTACTTAGTACCTACACAATAGAAATCCAATCCATTATTGTTAAATACGTCTCAAATGTACCAACAATTTCTAATATTAATATACTTGAGGTTTGTTTCTAAAGCCCTCGACAGAAAATGTAGTAATAAAAGACAACCAATTCATTTCTTATTTATTTTGCAGGCAGCAAAATTACTGAAAATTACACATACGAGTAGCTGGTTAGTGTTAGCCATAAAGTAAAATTCAATTTATCCTGCAAACACTATTGTATTTCTAAGAAAAGTATTGTTTCCATAAAATAAATATTGGCCGCCGTAACTTAATAATAGTGTATCGTTAAAAAGGAAATTATTTTTCCAGCGAGACTGTCTGGGGACTGTGGGACAAATTTTTGTTTTCATTTTGTTTGCCTTCGCTCATAGAGCTGGCTTTCACCGTAATAACGGCTGCGGATTAAAAGCCACGATTATGATCTAACCGGTGACAATACATAGATGATCGTTCCGTGCTTCGAAGCTATTAAGATTATTATCGGTTCCACAAAATTAACTGAAGGTTATGAATGCTAACAACACACGTTGCATATGATTCACTCATAACAAACCTATAATTACATTCATGACTTACACAATACGCCCTTATAAATAGAGCTTTGTGTTCACGAAAGCGCTGCACGGAAATTTCCTAAATTCAGTTTTCGTAATTCGGGAAATTCGCCAAATTCAACGTTAAGAATGGAGCGTGCTTCATTGCAAACCAAATCGAACCATAACTCATGTCGACATAAAATAATCATGACATAAATCAAATTAACGATCCCTTAGAAATTTGCGCGTTAGTTGAGTAATCTAGCAGCCAAGAATTGATATAAATAATACTTCGTAACTTATTGATTGTTTGAATATTTCCAAGACTTGTACCGAGTACGGTAAAGGTAATGCTGTAAGAGAAAATATAGGCAAAAGATTTTATGCTTGGATACTTTTTGAAACTATGGGACCGCATAAAGGTCTGGTGAGATCAGACGGAGTGCCGCTGCGCTCAGTGATCACGATAATGACGTAACGGCCGTGTATGATTGTCGCAGGTCACGGCGCCCAAGTTCCCGGTGGTGATCAAGATAGGTCACGCGCACAGCGGCGTCGCCAAGGTGAAAGTGGACGCGGTGGCTGACTTCCAGGTAACGATGCTCATCACTCTTTCAGTTAAATAATGGCGTAATGAATTGTTATGCGGCGCACGAACCTCGTCTTGTTTTTACTAAGAAAAGTACTATAAGGTAAAATATTTTAGGCCTGAGTAACAGAATTTATGAGAACCCTTTTTGTGATTCATTGTAGTAAGAAGCTCATGTTATTTGCTGTTCTAGGACATCGCCGGGGTCGTGGCCATGCTGGGCACCTACTGCACGGTGGAACCGTACATCGATGCTAAATACGACATCCATATACAAAAAATCGGCACTAACTACAAAGCTTTCATGTAAGTATCATTACACTATTTTTAACCGGCAATTGTCTGGCGCCTACGAGAAAGATCAAAGTAGTTTGCAATTCTGATTACAAATAAAATGTTGCAGGCGCTCTCAATGTTAGCAAACACACAATTACGTAAAATAGTTTTAAGAATGGACGTGTGAAGTATGATATCACACTTGGTGTCCGTAACAGCGGTCTATAAATAAACCTGAAATATTTTGCAGGCGCAAATCTATATCGGGAAATTGGAAAACCAATCAAGGATCCGCGATGCTAGAAGCTATCGGCATGAACGATAGATACAAGATGTGGATTGACGAGGTTTGTATCCAGCTTATCCGTATTTTGATTGGACAGATTTTTTTACAATTTAAAATATTATGATTGAAACCTAGCATATTCAATTTACTACCGAAGCTTAAGACTTGCTTTATTCTTGATTAAACTTGAGGATTGTCAAGAATATTACGTACGGGCGGTACTAAACATTAATTTAAATGAGAATCATTTGTAAACCAGTCGGGAATGGACTTTCAATTTATATTGATTCGCACGCGGAAATTGCTAGTTTATTTTATTTATTCCTTGTTAAGTTATTTATTGATTAATTGGTATTTATTTAACATAAATCCCTTGGTTAGAAACACTGCATAATATTAGCCCATAATTTAAATGAATTTAGCACTCTAGTGGCACGCTTGTCTAGGAGTCAATGTAAAACATAGCAGGTGTACAGTTACTTGCACCTGTTGATGGTAAACAGCAGTGCGATTCTGTAAACATGTCGACAGAAGTCTTGGGTGAAGTGATCACGAAGTGAGGTGTCAATTCAAGTAATCAAGATGGAATGACAACTCACTTCGTGATCACTTCACGCAAGCCTTCACTTCGACATGTTAACAGAATCGAACGGCTGACTGAGAAGAATTCCTTCTTCTTATTTTTGTTTGTAGATAAGTGCAAATAAATCGTGAGTCAGGTAGTGCAATTCGGTATTGATCTTGACGCTGTTCTCACGATACATTTAATATTCAAACCTAAACTTGCTGTTACCCTTTTTTTGCCAAAGACTTATTCTATGGTGCTAACTGGATCTCGACTCTGCCTTGCACACGAGTCCTTGCATTATTCTGAGCGGTGGCCGTTTTGTGCAGATGTTACGCATATTTTCCCAACCTGAATAAGTAGTGACTGTAGTACTGTACTGTCGTATAGTAGTGATTATGTTGATTTTTTATGGTAAATGTCGTACTTGGAGCAGATAAACGCTATTTCTTACTTTCTTCTTCTTCACTAGTATATTTCGCGTTTCGGTTTTAGGTGAGTGAGATATTCGGCGGTCTGGAAGTATGCGCGCTCGAGCTGGTGGTGGGCAAGGACGGCCGCGAGCATATCATCGAGCTCAACGACTCCGCCACCTCCTTCATGGGCGACTCGCAGGAGGAGGACCGACGCAATCTTGCTGAACTGGTGTTGCAGCGCATGCAGGTAATAGCGTGCTGCAGCTGTTGGGAATACCGTGTTGTCTTTCTTTGACGAGTGACAAGTCCACAGCCCACCAGATAAGTGGTTACCGCCACCTATAGAGGCTCAGATCAGAGGCTTTGCATACATTGCATACATTGTCATCAAAGACAAGCCTTAAATACCTAATAGTAGTGTCGATAGTACCTACTGTCGCGTAGTAGGTAAAGACTTTCCCGGCACGAGCTTATGCTCTCATTGTAATAAAATCTTTATCTATGTAAATCTTTTTTAGATTAGCAGCTCATTCGTCAGACGGTTTAACAAGTGATACGTTTACCTAAAATTGGCGTAATATTTTTTGTTTGTTAAAAAATTCCAGGCGGTCTGCCGTCCTGGTATAACGAAGACACAATCCCGGAGCTCTGTATCGGGCAGCTCCGCGGCCGGGTCCCCGACAGAGGAGCGTGCGCCCCCGGTGGGCGCCCCGGGGCCGCCCAGCGTGCCGCCGCCGGCGCCCCTGGCGTCTGCCGCCAGCATCGACCGCCCGTTGCCGCCGATACCCGCAGAGCCATCTCAGCCGCCACCGCCGCCTCTCACCCGCCGTGACTCACAGGGTAAGCTACCACTCCATCTTTACCATCTAACACCCTATTGAAGTCCTCCTCGGGCAAAGAGACATAGATGAAAATCACAGATGCTATGGGTAAAGTAACTCTTGGAGGCAATTAGGTGCATTGGTAAAGCTATATTGTCAGTGGCATGAAGTTGGGAGTGACACAATGTTGCATTATTGTTGACGTAGCATTTTAGGTTAACGGCACGGGTTGCCACTCTGCTCAGGGGAGGGCCGTCCTCGTACAGACTTGTTTTAACCAAAATATGTAAAGGGTCTGTGAAATAAAGACACAAATTTTTACCTCTAAATTCTCCTTTTATTTGCATTTAGTCACAAGTAGTGAAGTACACAAAAGTTTTTTATAGCCAAGTGCTTTCTGTTGGATGTTGAATTATAATCAGGTTCACCACCAGCATTATGATGACGAAACATGACGCTCACACACACTGAGCATGTAGCATGTCATTCAGAGCATTCCTTCAGTCAGTACAATTTCTGTCAACAGCATCTCAGTCGTCAACGGTGTCGTCGGCGTCAGCTGCCCCTAGCACCACGAGCAGCACCGCGCCCACCGCGGCCGCGCCACCCGCCGGCTCCACGCCCGGGCGCGGGGGCTTCGCGCGACAGGGCTCCCTCAGCGCCGCCCTCACAGAAGACGCCGAGGACACTATGAAGAATCTACGCAAGACATTTGCCGGAATTTTCGGCGACATGTAAAAACTCAACCAAATATTAAGACAATAGACGATGCACTGAAAAATATACGAACAAAAGACAACGTTTACTTATACAAAAAACTGATCGCATTTACAAAATGGCGGACAAGAGCCAAATAAGTCATGCATTCATTTGGCAACGGCAAATAATGCATTCACTACACGTCTGTTGCCCGCTGCACTAATATCCGTAGATAAATAGTAACCTCAACGTTCGGTACAATATCTACTGAAACGAACATACATAAACAAAGATATACGAACTAAACAACCGGTCCAGAATTTGCATCTAAAGTTGTAACCCAAATGTGTTTATGCTGATTTAAAACACCGGAAATCCCAGCCTGCTGCACCTATTTGAGGTAAACTACCCTCGAATTGAGTGTTGAATGCATGTTAGACAGAGAATATTAAGCATAGTTTAATGTATGATAACTATAGGTTTTTACAATAAGTTTATTATAAATATGAAAATACGATTCAACTGAGCTGCATTGTGATCGAACCCGTTCGGTATCCGCGAGACGCGCTGCCTCGCGACTAGTAGTGTTTCTCTCTGTCTCCGACTCCTTCTACACTCGCTGCACCTTCGTACGAGGCCAGTATAAAATGGGCATTTTATATTGAACACTATTCTCTATTAATATTGTAATGGAAGACAAATAATTCAAAGCAATACTAGGATTGGGATGTAAAGACGACGTGTAACGATTCTTCGAAATGATTGAGAGTATCGACATCGATGCCGGAAATCGAACAATAATTGAAAACATTCGATGAGATGTTTTACGATAATATTCTGGAAATTAAGCATTTTGTAAATGTTGAAAAGGAAAAATCATTTTACGCTGTCGTCCTGTTAGATCTAATTGTTGGCAATTGGGATATGAGCAATGCTATTGAAGACAATATTGTTAAACGCAAGAATTGATCCACATTTTATATACAATATATATTATACCTTATTACTAGTTGTATTTCATAGTATTAAGAATATATTGTTATAACTATGTACGTCTTCGTATTGTGTGAATCACGCTTCGTTAACACTTAAGTATTTACAAATCAATATTATTTATGCTACTTCTTCATGAACTATTGTATTGAGCATATGCTATGGGGACTTATATCTATTTATAACTACATTATAAGTCATTTTCATGGTTTATGGAGAGACGATGGAAGTGATGTCAACGAGTGTGATGATACGTCATATCAGAATGACTTGATGTGCATCTTGGCTAATGCATTGTGCTATCATAACGATTCAAAGTTTTAAACTTTATAGCAATGTTATACTATTCTTTAGCTATTGCGAATCAAACGTAGACATTTCAATGTGTAGTCAAATTTTCATTTACTTAATCACACTTTCGTAGAACATTCATAAATTAAATACTAGTACATTTTAAGCGTTTTTATATAACAAACAGATAATATTATAACCAAGCCCACTTGTTATCGTAGATTTTACAACGAAAATAGTTATATACGTATACAAATGTAAGTTAAATAACTCATTACGTTAAGGCAGTGGTCTCAGGAGCAAGCGTTAAGTTTGAGCAAAACAATAGGTACCTGCGTTTAGTTGGACGAGATATTTTAGTTATTAATGTTTTGTAACTATCCTTCGTTGTTGGCGCCGCGGTACGGGCATGCGTATACAGTACCTACCTAGGTTACGTTTAGGTAAATATACTATAATTTACTCGTCTAAGTATGCACCGGTAGTTAGATTTTGACACGAATCCTTAGTATCGATAGCCACGTTGTAGGTACGTGTTACTAATTACGTGTCTATAAAATGCGCAATTAGATAATTATTACGACTTTTTCATACATATGAATTTAAATATTAATTGAATTATATTTAGTGGGTGTTATGTCTTTCATTTAGTACGACAGATGACTTGTAATTTAGGTCTAATTTATTTTATTTATAACCTTTGAAGACTTCGATATTTGTTAATTGTTAAGAATATAATATTAACACTCAAATTAATATAATGCTGTTGTTGTTGTTGCTAACAAGTTATACACTGTGTACTCAATACGGAAGTGATGGATAATCATTTTGAGATGGTCACGGTGAGGGACGCGAGCTCTGTCGGGGATCACGAGTCCTCTTGCCTGTTCACCGTTTTGTCGTGACTTCATCTTCTATAGGTAATATTAAAGGGCATGGCGTGTCACAACATTAGTAGTTAATAATCTGCTTTGACGGATTTAAAATTAAACCTGAGGGTTTATGGAGCTCCCATACGATCCTAGTTATTATAATTAAAGTTATGAAGCCCTGAGAGGTTTTTTGTAGAAGTTTGCAATAAAATGATATTTTTATCGAATGTGACATCCATGTCCTACTTCGGATGGAATATGTTAATGGAATTTGAATGCATGTTAATCTATATAATATGAATAATAATAAATACCTCTTTTGGTAAGTCAATACCGATGCTGGTGATTTCATTTCAATTATCCCTTCCATACCATAAAACTATATGTATAATAAAACAGGTCCATAAGGATAAATACGTTTTATTAAATTATACAAAAGCATTTTAGTGCGTTACATAAGTCTATAAAAATACATTGCAAACAATATAATAGCCTATTTAAAAAATGATTTTGTCTTTTACACACAAGTTTATTTTGAGTTGCGCTTCGCATTAACTTTCTTTTGTTTTATTTGAATGTCATTCAAAGCTCACGTAGACCTAAAACTAAAATGAGCTCACGGAACTAAGTTGCCGCATAGGCCTGCGTAACTACCACGTAGGCTCGCGTAGACCCTATATAGTCTCGCGTAGCCCACGCACAGACCCGTGTGGACCCTACATAGGCTTACGTAGGTCTCGTAGACCCCGCGTTGGCTTACAAAGGTCTCGCGGAGGTCCAGCACAGCCCCGCGTAAACTTCATGTCGATGCCATGAAATCGGATTTCGGTTACGCAGACTACGCGTAGATATCTGTAGTCTTGCTTATTTTGGTGGCAATGGTTTGTACGTATTTATTGCCACTTGTTTGTTTTAGCATTTTGGGAACTAGTTCCATTTAACATTTATGTTTTTTAAGAAAGCTAAAATGATTAAAGAGGTAATTATAATAGGTGTTAATAAGATTTAGAAGAAGACAAATAAATGATTACAAGAAAGAAAAAGTTTTAAAGAAGTATTAAACTAAGACAAACAAACTTTTAAATTTATTTTAACTGCACTGGAATCAATTTCAGTAGGTACTTAGTAAACTTTGCTGTCTACAGTGCTTAAAGCTCGCTTCGAATTGTATAAGTTTAATATTAAAAACATGATAAATCCATGATTGCCGAAGTGACCGAAGTCGTTAACTTATACGACCTTTTATGTTTGAAAACTATTATTTGAGAAGGTATTTAAAGTTTATTTTACCTTCTATTTTAGCACCTAATTATGATTGAACGCGAACAAATCAACGACTTTACAGTTAAACCTAATAGAAAAAGTTAACGTAAAAAATAGAAGCGAATATTTTTCAATATAACCTAGAAAATCGATGTAAAAAGCACTATATGCAACTGAAAAGGTAAGTTAACAGAAGTGTACGATCTAAATTTTCAGCCTTCCCTCGCCTGACAAATTAACTCCTAAATAAAATCTATCATACTGATGAATTTTACCATCAAATCTGACCGATCTTACTGCAAGGTTGTCAGTTCGGATTGATATACCGACACATTGCTCTTTCATTAGAATTACATAACAAATTGTCACTCACAACAGATTTTGTACTAATTGTCTTATGTATTACGTTAACATAGCATGTAGGTAATTATACCCGGGCGTCATTATGGCACATAGAGTTTTAGAAAGAAACTGTCACAATGAGGGTTTTCTGAAATGACGTTTACCAGGGTTGCAACACTGAGTGAGGTACAGGCACCACAACACTCAAATTTGGAACCAAGTTGAGTTGACGTTAACGTCATGTTGGCGTCCTAAGTCATGTTCTCAGCGTGGAAGACCACTTGCCCTAGTGGTGCCACATGATAGCGTGAATTTTCCAGAAAACCTTCATTCACATAGATGACGCTCACAGCTCTCAACAACCAAGATTGTTTTCTATAACATGATATGCCATATTAACAGCTACGTAGTTTATTCTACTGGTACCCTACTTGATCCATGCCGGTGTTGAGACTGTAGTTGCGGTACATCCCGGCAGCCGACAGCGCATTCGTGAACCTCTGTCCAGCGGGGAAGAACACGGACGGTACTGAATAATATCCTGCAATTGTTATAATAAAAAATAATTTATATTATAAACCACAATGTTTTGAATTACTTACATAGTCTGGCTTCCCACTGCAAGGATATTGACCAATAGAATCGATTCATTTTGAGTTAGAAATCAAATCATATAATTTATTTGCAAAGGTGTAATACAGGTTTATAAGATGTGAAAGAATCTTTTAGAGAGCTTTCCCTCGGGGTCTTTCATTCGGTCGAAAGTCAGACTTAAGGTCATGGCACATTATAACGTCACCGCAACGGCACAGCAGCAGCACGGTTACGGCTAGCCGCAGCGGCAGCGCGCTAAGGTGCAAGCTCGCAGTCCAACATTGTTTTGCTGGCGACTCGGTGTCGGCGCACTGTAAGCACGCGGTAGGCTCGTTTACAGCGCGCTGACTGCTCGCCGTTGGCTTTTTCATATTGACATTATGAAATACATATATTTTACGACACACAGACCCGATCTAGCTACTTAGCCGTTCCGGGAAAAAATATTCGCCGCCCTTTAGCCTTTGCCTTTTTCGCGGACAAGTGCCACCGGAACGCACAAAGACTTGGTGCAACTAAGTGATACTAACATAGTTTTAAGTTTTATTTACTAACACAATCATTATTATAATTATGTATACTTAAGTTAAGGTATTTATCTATGGGTCATTGTAATCTGAAAATAAATGTTTTACTATTATTATATACACTAACACCATATAAGTCATAAGCTTGCGATTCCAAAGATGGGATGATATATGTGATATTGCTTTAATTGTATATTATTCACATACGTTAGTCTACTACGACTTCTGAACAAATTCATGAGAGTATGTTTTTGGTAAACATACTTGTTAGTATATTTGTAAGTATTTGGAGGTAAGCAGAACAGAGAGTAAAGTCCCGCAAACCTCCATTGACAAGGGAGGATCCTCCGACCGGACGGTAGATTGTATCCAGTGTGGGCAACAGTTGATATTCGTGCTGTAAACTCTGATTCTGTGATGCAGGATTTCAATATAATAGTTCACTGCTAGTTGGATAGATGGCGTTGCGGTTCAAAATCAATTAGCTGACTATTGATTTTGCATAGGAGGTCCGATTTTTTTTTCATATTTCGACCCATGTTCCTTGAAGAAAGTTGTTCAATTTGAAATCCTGAACAATTTGGATGATGACTAAAAATCACTCTGCATACAGGGTGAATTTTTAAACTGTGCCTTCAGGGTCAAATCCCAAACTATGAGGAATATTGAAAAACATTGAAAGGAGTCTCGAGCCCGATTTTGATGAAAACTAAAACTGCATCATTAGATTTTTGAAAAATCGTTGTTCCTACCCAGGACTCGAACCGGTTGATTTTGAAAAAAAAAACACCTGTATTATAACACCATTCGAAAGTGTAGCGAATAAAGATCAAATTCTGGAAAGTGTAACACATGGCAAACAAAAGGAAAGAGCTCATGAGCGCGCGTAGTCGCGGGCAAAAGCTATTTTACGCTTTAATTATGATTTTGCTAATCATTGATATCGGATTTCTTCTATGAATGTTGTTAACCTACCTGGAACCTCAAATGGTTTAAAAATAATTAGTATAAAAACCTTTAGTTTAAAAATTCAAGCTAAACAATATAGATGACTTTTTTGTAACTATAAAATTATTTCCCTCTTGTAACTTTGTATCTATAAGACATACAGAATAAACAAAATACATTTTTTTTTAAGTTTCATTGTCTTTATACTTCTCATAGACATTTTTGTCATAAAGTCAACTGTTGAAGCAATATGTGAAATGAACAAATTTTGGCCCCTTCAATTCAAGATGGCGGCTAACGCTGTGACCCCTCGAGGTCGAAATTTCACATTTTTATGACTAATCTATACTTAAGCAACACAAATTAAAACATTTTCTTCTCCACCTTTTGTAGGGCAAAGCCTCTTTTTTGTCCCCACTGATTGGATTAACTGTTACTGGTAAAGTTAAAAGAATCCTGAGCGAATACTGATATTTAGACCAAAACTTAAATCTAATATAAATTTTAAAACATCTTGAGGAGACAAATTACTATTAAAAAACTCCTTCAGATAAAATCGAGGACTTCGTGCAACTGCCCGGCACCCTCAATTTTGCCGCCCCTCATTTTTGCTGATCTGGGCATTTGCCCGGCTTGCCCCCGCTGTGCCGTTATAATGTGCCATATCCTTAAAGAGTAGGTGCAATAACAAACTGAAGAAATAGTTGTCTTTGTTGAAGTGGTAGTTGATAAGCGTTACCAGTCATTGTCAAAATGCATGAATAATAACAAAGAAAATGTGCTGATTGCTGAATCAGCAGTGCTATTCTGTAACATTTTCGTGTCTCGACAGCGGAATCCAACGTGGGTATAAAATTCATATGAATATAAGACGTTTATGTTGTGTGTTATTGTGAGCTTTGTCACTCAGGTCAAGCTCGATATCGAAATAGTTATTTTCAGAATAGACTAGCTGTTCTAAAGCTTGTAAGCTACTTATATTAAGCAGTAGGTTTAATTTCCTACTTTTTCATTCCACTAATCGAAGTAATTACTCTATAATTAGAGGGTGTTGGCACCTCTTCTATACCTATTAGCAAAATATTATAAAGTAAAATTTGTTGGTTAAAAATTTTCCAACAGAGAACCTTAGGCGCTGATAATGCTGTTGCTGTGCTATGTGTTATAATAAAGCGTCTAGCTGATGCAAAACTTGGAGGCCCGTCGACCTTATCATTCTGGTTAGGTGAACGAGCGAACTACTGAGGAGGGTGCAAAAGTGTGTGAAAGCTATAAGGAAAAAGTTTACCTAACCACGAAAAGACAACAACAAAACTAAAATATAAATCACCTAAGCGTGGTTTGTAGCAAAACATATAAGATGAAACAGCACTTTTTGCCACAGCAGTCAGAAAAAAAAGCCAGAGATCGAGGTAGCGCCAGCGGCACACAGTGCACAGTGGAAAATGTAACTAAACAATTTGAAATCATTTTTTTTTCATTTGTGCTTTCTCATACCATGCAAATAAGCTAGCCACAAAAAAAAACATGCTTAAATAATACGGTTCAACACATTTTACCCGTCTTTAGTAAAGCGTATGATCGGAACTCGTGTTAAGAGAATAATTCCGATACATGCCAGCTCGAGCCAACTCAGAAGAAAACTTTTGTCGTTTAGGGAAGTACTCATTAGCAACCGTGTACCAACCTAAAAAGTTAAACAGGAATAAGATCATATCAAATTAAATAATAAAATATGACTATAATAGGTTATTCAAATATTGTTATTAATTGGATTTGACGTTAACAGTAGGCTCTTGTGTTTGTTGTTATTTGGTTGTCAGCTAGGAAAAACCGGACTTCATCATCATCATCATATCAGCCGAAAGACGTCCACTGCTGGACATAGGCCTCCCCCAAGCGTCGCCACAATGACCGGTCCTGCGCGTCTCGCATCCATCGGCTACCCGCGACCTTCACCAGCTCATCGGTCCATCTTGTTAACCGGACTTATCTAATTTAAATTGACGGATTTTTTTTGTGTTGACTATTATTTAAAAAATAAATATCATTTATCGCTTGAAAAGCCTATGTATGAATCCAGAAAATTATGAAAAATCAAGAGAAAGTTTTGTTCTATACCGTGGTAAAGAGAATATTCAATACTAAGAAACCTTGTCGAAGTCATTCAAATAACTAGCAAGATATATGTAAATGTAAGGTAGGTTGTGACCGACAAATTAAACAAGGACAAACCGACGATAATGTTCCGCTTGCACCTTACAGTTCGAGACATAAATATTAATTAGTTTTCCTCTGCTTAGATAACTTACTACTAATAGATGGTACAAACATTTAACTAAAAGCTCTTTTGGGGCTCTAGACTAAGACACTTGTCTAAGCGATACTCGCTCGGCAATGCTCGCTTGATGGTCAGAACTCATCAACCAGCGGTCACTACCTATATTGCGGGACGGAGCGAGTGGTGCGAGTAATCGCCCGTCGCACAATAACACTCGCTTATAACCAAACGATTAAACTATCGGAACTAGACACTCGCTTCCCGCTGCTCGCCAACTCGTATTCAGTTTTAAGCTTAACTCGCTTCTCGCTGATCGTCGGCGGTGAGACAACTGCCTAAAGTGACACTCGATCGATCGGCGATTTCGATTTTCGAAACGTTAGAATGGTTGAACTTGATCACGTGACATTTCTGTAGCACATGTCAATCCAATACATTTTAGATTTTTTGACAATCGTTATTAAATTAAACAAATTAAATAAACGTTTATTTCGACCAACATACGATCATATTAGCACACACATTACATACATACACTAAAATAATAACAAAACACATATGATATAACATTACATATACAACAACATTAACATTACATTATTGCGGACTGATAAGAGTATTTTTTTCTAGTGGCTCTTGTTTTTATCTTGCTTATAATATAAGTAATACCTAGTTTAAAATGAGTTTTAATAAAAACTTGTAACACTGACGCCTAGGTTCCATCAACGTGCTCCATTATTTACATAAATGCCTTAAGTACAAAAAATCTTTGATGCGTACCAGACTTTGCGTCTCCTCTACGTTGTTACGCACGGATACTGTCCCTAAATCGTTTCTGGTCTGACGAAATGAGGATAATTGAAATAAAATTGTGTAATTTTGTAAATGTAGTTAGAATGTAATTTGTGTTTACCTGGAGGGTACCACCCGTATTCGCTGGCAGATGTTCTGTAAAACGGGTGTTGCTTGCTCACCTGACACCCGTAGCCGTTGAACCAATCTGAAACGACCACCACTTTCAATGTACATATCTACAAAAACTTACAAACATTCAAACTAACAGTAGAACCTAATTAATAGCAATTGAACTTGAATGTTTTACCTGAAGGTATTTCACTCAAGTGGAATTACTATTAATTATGTGTCGACAATAAAGAAATAACTAAAATGTTAAAGCAGAAACAATTTTAAATCAAAACTATCTGAAAATAAAATAGAACTATTGAAACTGTTATATCATGCATAAACATACGAAATTCAAAGAGAATTTCCCCTTTATTATGTAAGTTAGCACGTGCTACGATTTTCAAATACTTCCCCAGTGAGATTAGGGTAGATATGTTTTCATTCCGTTACAAGTCCAAAGTAATACGTTAATAAAATATGCTAGGGCCGTAATCCTAAAAGATATAAATGTTACTCAAGCTAATTTTTTCGTTTGTTCATTATTGATTAAATGTAAAAGCCCGCATGCCGTTTAACGGGGGATCAATGACACTATTAAGTTTTTCTGTTGTAACTATCTACAATGTTAGTCTTCCGTAAATTAGTTGATTGTTTATTTAGATATGCAGCAAAAGATACACAGATATAATAAAAATCACATTCATACAAAGCTCTTCTTTGTTCTCCTTCAAACGAACGATGAAAAATAAAGAAAAAAGTGATAAAAACATTTTAAAAAAAGGTAAAAAGTTTTTTATTTTTAAATTTTTAGTGGTACCCCACACCTAACAACACCACTGGAAAGTCGCAAGAAAGCAAAATACGCAATTTCGTTTACTTGGATGACAAAAAACCGTCATCGAAGTAACCGAATTCCAGCTATTTTGATTTGAAAGCCAAACTTCCTAACCAATTTTGATTAAATTTCTATGGGACAAGTATATATCCTTTCACACAAAACATAAAAAAATACAACCGAATTGAGAACCTCCTCCTTTTTTGAAGTGGGTTTAAAACAAGATAAAGTAATAATACAGAAAACCATGTTGAAAAGCAAATAATAATGAACCAAAAACAATACAGGGTGTCCAGAACATTGTCGTTCAAAAGTAAAATTTAGGTCCCTCGAATCGTGCGGTATCCGAATCGCCCCATGTATGTCCCCATGTATGGCTATCTCTTTCCATTCCAGGTTGCCTGGAAGAGATCGCGGAATGCGATAAAGCCGCCAATTGTATATTTTTTAGTTTAAAGTTTTCTTTATGTTTTTATATTTTGGTGTACAATAAAGCATATATAAATAAAAAAATATGTTCCGCGACTTTTCATAGTTTTCGAGCTATGGATTTTATTCTGAACTGGCTTTTGCTCGCGACTTCGTGCGTGCATATCCCGGTTTTTCCCGTTCCCGTCAATCGACGTCAATGTTGGCCATCCTGTATGAAACAAACTAAGGGCACAGTTTTGCTAACGATATTTCTTTTCTAGTCACAGATAAACTTAGGCTTTACGAATGTGGAGTAGGTGACGCATACCTAACGTTATGTAGGACAGAGTGACCACAAAACGCATCATCAATCGAATGCTGGCGCCTCTCCGTCGCTGCTGTGAAAACAATTTTGTTGAACTGAAGATATAGGGGGATATCAACGTGATTACGCAGTCCCTATGAGTTGTACAGTAAAAAATAACTAAAGTTATTATCATTACAACCTTCGTATAGCTTTATTTAATACACAAAGTACATTATGTCTAACCATTATGAGTTCATGTCTATCCCAGCTTTCTACATTAAGAATTTGAGTATTTGATAAACTACTTTGGCGTGAAAACTTGTCAAACTTTGGGGTTTGATATGCTCTTTAGTACTAAGTCTCAATTCAGAAACTGTCCCTTCGTTGTTACGATAAGCATTTATGTTATTGTTCCAAAGTGCCAGTACTCGCTTCGTCCCTGACCGAGTCCCAGAAATGCGCACATTGCAAACTCAAGGTTACTTAAAGGCCAACTGGGTAAAGATTTTTATATGCCCAGATAGGGCTTTTAGATGAAGCAGAAAAAGTGGACAAGAACCAGTCTGGAATTAAGCTGGCTATTCTTTCGACCTCTAATAGTATGTAGCTGTGTTCAGAAAATCAGAAAGCCATGGCTGTTCGGAATAGTTTTAATTTAAAACAGAAAAAAAAATCCGGTCAAGAGCGAGTCGGACTCACGCACCGAGGGTACCGTACTCCGTACCATCATATAAAACGTGAAATGTTTTTAAATTTTCACTGGCGAGGCCTATATTCCTTAGAGAATTTTAATACTGCGGTGTATATTGCAGTTTTAGATCAGCGCCATCTCTTGACCGATAGTGGAACTAATGTAATTTTTGTTGATTTCTGAAAAAAGTGCTATTTAGAAACGTTTTATTTTTCCTGTAATCTTTACATAAACTTCTATCACGTAGAATAATTTCAGATTTTTCTCAAGGCAAACTTTGGAGATGAGGGGTGGTCGGTCAAAATTTTTAAATTTTTCGTCAAAAGTCAAAAACTATGTGGCCTAAAAAATAGAAAGAATGTTTGAGAATATGCAAATAGCGCTCTTTCATATGATATCGCACATTAGTAGCTCTACTTCGAATTTTTAAGAACCCATTTCAGCCGCTGTTGAAAAAAAAATATAAACATTTTTATTGCTTCCTTATTTTCAAAATAGTTAAGCTAACGTCATCTAAAACTATTTCAAATTTCAAGTTGATAGCATAAGTTCTTCAGATATTCAGCTGTGATAGACGGACTGACACACCATAAGGGTTCCTTTTTTACCATTTTGGTACGGAACCCTAAAAAATGAAATGTTTCTACTTACTGCATAGCTGAAGAACACAATGAGTTGACTAACTTATGGATTATTTTACAATGTGCGTAGATATTAGAACAACGTTTTCACACTTTTATGCAGAATGTTGAGTATTATATATAATAAGCAAACCAGGCCTTTAATAAATCTATGCTTTAGTGACCTGTTGTTGTCTCTCATTGTCTATGTCCCTCTGTGAAGTATGGTGTTCTAGAAAATATACTTTTACGTCTTCCTCCGTTTTTATTTTACTCTGCAGACCTAACCTCATCACAGAGAAGTCGTAAAACCTTATAGACATATTTTCCGACCTGCTAATTTTAATAAAACTTTGCTGAAAAGTTTTTTAGCTTATTATTTTTATTTATACCTATCAGTACCCACGATACTGAAATTAACTTGGCAAACTCGGATCGAATGCTGAATGAAATTTCATTTGATAAACCCTGTTTTCTGAAACTTTTGATGAATTAATTAAAACTAATTCAAAGGAAAGGAACGCCGTCAAAATTATTTTCGATAGGTCATATTTGACGAAAGTTATAAGGCACTTTTGGGGGTAATAATAATCTCTGTAAGCTATGTATACCTTCCTTAGCGATTCAAGATAAGCCTCTAAGTCAATACATTTCAATGCTCTCCCAATTTGTTTGAAAATAAAGAATCTATAAAGGTTCAATTTGTTTGAAGTTAAGAATAACTCACGGGGATGTTCGAATCTTTTGGGGAGGTTGCAGGTAACGAACAGATCCGAAGTCTTCAGATCAGGCTTAGCAATTTCTGCTCTCCCAGCCTTCACGTCAGTGCAGGTGGCTGAGCAAAATCCAGGATCGCGTTCCTCTGACTCGTGTTCCTCTGGACCACTATCCTGAGCTTGTGCGGGACCCTGAGGCTGCCTTCCACTCATCGTGTCTTCAAAATCTCAAATGATGCAATAGGGAATATCGTTTTTCGTAAAATATCGCAGAAGGCGATTGATCCGCAAACAAAGGCGTTGTCGTGACAACTTGACAGATTTGTTTTTCCTGGTAACGAAATAACGATGTTTTGTTTTGGTTGTTTTTTTTTTCAATAAAGTTCTATTGTTGGGACGATAAAACCAACACAAAAAAAAACAATAATTAAGTAGGGTTTCACGTAACAAGTAGCTTTATCGAAATTCCATACTTAAAATATAAAGCTCAACGTACACAACTGTCGAATGATCTAGTGCCGCTACGTATATTTAAGGAAATATTTATAAAGACCTGGCCTTTATAAAGGCCTGATTTTCTATTCGTTAGCTAGCAGTAAATACCTACAGACTATAAGTATCCACTTACATTCGGATGTAAGAGGATCGATTACCTATTCCGAAATAGTCAAAACAACACGCCTTATTGTCTAACAAACTAATAAAATTAAAAGGAGAGCTACTTACCTATGACCTAGGTTTGACTAAACTTCATAAATACACAATACAATTATTGGTAGGCCAATAGGCAATGCTTTCATGATTGGTCTATCTTAAACAGAACTCAATATCCTCAAACAACCTAATATATTACTATTGTCAATCGATATTGTAGCGCATCTATGCCGTTTTCCAGTAGAATATTTTAAGTTTGCAGCTTTATATCACGGAAAACTCCCATTTTATTAACAAAACCCAGTGCCTGCTGACCTTAAGCTCATTGGGCATGCATTCGAATGAATATATTAGTCCTTATCAGCACTATCAGGAGCCAACCGACACAAACGAGTGGGTGACTATCATGTCTCCTCCCACCCCGCTGTGTCACTCACAGTTCGACTGCTAATAACTGCTCACAGTTTAAACTTTAATTACCAAACAGTTCAGTGAAGAAAACCACTTAAGTGTGACTAAAAAGTGCCATTTGCAAAGTCTCAGAGACAATCAAAATTTGATTTAAAGAGCGAAGGATTTGTTTATGTGAAACATATTACTGTCATTTTAACAAAGTCAAAAATCTATCAAATCAACAAACAGTTAATAAACAAATCAACAACATAATCAAAAACTTAAAATGCAAACAATAAGTGTTCAGCAACCTATTAATCTGAAAGTTGTGAGGTTCGAGTTAGATTTTTCAGATCTGGTGAATGAAAAACCAACGTCAGAGAAAAAATCCAAAATTAGGATACCGAAGATCAACAACAAAAAGCAATCTTCGATACCGCCCGCGCCATTCATAAAGAACTCTCCACAGGTAGGCAATTCAAATGTAATGGAAAAATAATACTGTATCGAAGGCATGGAAAGGACAGCGAATGTATTGCAAAATCTTAACCTCCTTAATTTCTGGTGGAAGCAATAATATTTTATTTTATATACCTATTACGCGGCTACTTTAATAGATAAATACTCGAAATAGTATCTGCTTTGTCCCATCCTTATTCGACGCCTCCGGTCTCGGAATGTATATGGAGCGACTGTTTAAATGACCCCAAAAGCGACTTCCACGTTTTCCCTTGGTGTAGTAAATAGGAAAAGGTCATGGGAAAGACCTTTGCCCAGCAGTGGGACAGTGTAGGTTAGTTAATAAGCAACTCTGTAAGATTTAACTTTTAGGGCGAGGTCACTTCAATTTGCTTATTCCACTAAACCATTGTTCTCGAAACTCTACGGTCCATACATTCATTCCACCTTAAACCCCAAAATATATTTATGTGTATACTCCAATTCCACGTAAACCCCAAAATAGTTTTGTTAGAGTCAACAGCAAAATTGCAGGATGCATAAATACAACAGTAGGTACTGTAGAGTTTTGAGAACAATGGCTTTGGGGTTTAGTGGAATAAGCCCTTCAATACCAGATGATAAAACTATGATATCCTATTAAATGTTGATATTAAATGTTACATGTATTTGTTAAACAGAAACGAGATGTTAAAGATCTGGTAGAAGATTTACTGGACGAATTGTATTCAGAGCAGCGTGACTGGGCCGGCCATAGTGGAATCGACTACAGTCATGTGTAAGTGAGATTATAAAGACCTTACGTAGGTACTTTCTTCTACTGGATACGAGTTGCGTTGGCTAACACTCAAGTCACATGTTAGCCGAAACAAGAAAAGCCTGCTCAGGTGCAGATTATAGTCGAGTCCAGCCTGTAGATAAAATGAGGTTCAGCATCATATCTTTATTCTTCCATGCATAAACCTGAATACCTGATGGTTGCACGCTACAGCAGAGGAAGTCTCTCATGGCGCCAAAGTCATAACTATCTATGTATGTTGAGTGGGCCCAGAGGCCCAGAGGCCAACTCAACATAGATTGCCATCGACATGCAAAAAAGAGAGGACACATATCCTTTAAAAAAATATATTATTAAAGCTTGCAAAAAGTTAAAACTGTGTCTTAAAAAAAAGCGTACCAATCCTACATCTCCAGTTAACTCCCACACAGCACTCTTTTGGACGTCGAAATATCCATAATTTTAAAATGGTATCCTAAATATGTAAACACACTTAGAGCAAAAAAGCGTGTTAACCCTAAGTAGATTAAACTAAAGTGCTTCAGGCGGTATCAAAGAAAAGCTGAATGTATTTGTTGCAGACGCGTCAAGAAATCCGGATTAATATATAATTTATGATTTGCATGTCTGTCTAGGTCCACATCGGCATCCTTCACTTCGTGTCAATCTAACTGTGGGGACAAGACTGAAGCCATTGAACGGAGCTTTCTGGAATCTTTAGGTATATAACCTTTAACGGAATCGCTGAACTTTCAATTTACTTTATCATTATATGTAACTTACCTTTTTAATAGAAACTGTTTATCAAGCGAATTTTGAAAGTAACTTCGACTTTTGAAGTTCAACTTTGATTTACATTATTCTATTTCCGCAGTTCGTAAGTAAGATAATTATACCAAATGTAATCATTTTAAGATACCGTTGGCATTTACCAAATACAAGCTTTTTTAGAGTTCTAAACATCCGTCAGAAACGGTACCCTTATAGGATCACTTGGGTGTCTGTCTATCGGTCTGTCTGTCTGTATGTGTGTCTGTCTGTCTGTCTGTCTATCCGTCTGTCACAGCCAGTTTTCTCCGGATCTACTGGACCGATTCTGTTGAAATTTTGTACACATGGATTTCTGTGACCCAAACAAGGACGCGTTACGTAAATAAATAAGTTTTGAGTATGGGTGTCACTTTTAGGGGTCAAACTAGATAGGGCCATTGTGGCGTCGCCCCCTCGCCGCCATTTTAATTCTTTTTCAAAGTTGCGGTGCACGATCTAACATGCATATATGGGTA
This sequence comes from Lacanobia wlatinum, assembly GCA_947578705.1. Classification (NCBI taxonomy): domain Eukaryota; kingdom Metazoa; phylum Arthropoda; class Insecta; order Lepidoptera; family Noctuidae; genus Lacanobia; species Lacanobia wlatinum. Next base: position 14,513,049 of record OX388026.1, read on the forward strand.
GAGGACACTTCAAAAAACAAAAAATGTTCGGAACATGGTGGCCTAAAGTGTCACGTTGCTGAGATATTTCGAGGTAAAGTCACCATGTGATATCATAACTATCATAAAAAATGACTTAATTATGTGCTTATATGCTTTAGATTAAATTCAAATAATTGTTTCCTGCTTGATTTAATCATTTTTAGGAAGAAAGTAATAATAAAACCACGTGAAACCACTTTATTAAGAACTTCGCCAAAGAATAGTTTTTAATTAATATAAATGGTTAAATCAAGCCTAGAAGTATTATTAGGAAACAATCTACTGCATATAAGCGCGTGATAAGTTCATTTTTAATGATTATCATTGTTATCATATGGTGACTTTACCTTCAAATATCTCGGCAACGTGACACTTTAGGGCATCATGTTACCAACATTTTTCGTTGGTTTAAATGTCCTCTTCCCGTACATGCACGTTACTTTGCGGGCCGCGATTTTGAAAAAAATCAAAGTGGTTACGGGGGCTATGCCAAGCTCGCATACAAAAAAGTTCAAACCCCTTTCAAAATAAAGTTTTTTAACTGTATCGTGTGAAATATCAAAGGACTTATTGTGAGTGTTTTAATTATATTTTTTTCAAGATAGTCAAGAAATTAGACCAAAAATGACCATACCCCCTCTTATCTCCGAAACTACTGAGCCTAAAATTTAGAAAAAAAAAATACAGACTCTTAACTCACAGATTACAGGAAACCCTTAAAGAAGTCTCTTGTGTTAAAATAACATGTTACAAAAATGAAATTGGTTCGGAACCCTTTGCACGTGATTCCAACTCGCACTTGGCCAGTTGTTCTTAAGGGGCAGGCTTTTAAAAGAGCATTTCGAGCCCCTATGAAAAAAACAACTAAACTTATCAAAAGGTAATACAAAAAGTACCTACCTTCTAAATAAAAAAAGACCTCAGGAAGGTAATGTATTTCAGTTCATAGAATTATTCAACAATGAATAACGACAATACACCAAGTAAAATTGTGGAATACAATCGATAAAATCATTTGGATCAAACATTATTTCGTTAAACATAATGTGAAAGTTAAGTCTGTATAGAAACAATAGCCCATGCCTATTAGATCGTCAGAAGCGATTACTATCAGGCAATTTTATGATATTACCCACTTTAGATACATTCTTTATTCACAGACCGTATTGAATTTTTATTATTTCATAGAAATCACCGAACTTCGGGAGCAAAAAGTCGAATGGGAAGAGAGACTTAAATTAGCGGGAGAGCGGCTGGCGAAGAAAGTTCGAATCCGGGACCATCTGAGGCGCCAACAGAACAGGCTCTGCGCAGCCATAACCGTGCTTCTTAAACATATCAGTAAGTTTGTTTTCAACACCAATGATTGTCTTACTGTAGATTACATAGTACAAAGTTAGAAAACCCAAGCTTCCCAAAAAGCTTCGTCAGCAGAAATATCGTATGTTAATTTGAAAAAAAAAGCCTCATGCCTGGTACACAGTGGAAATTTGAACTCCACCGACCGATACTTCAAATGTGTGAAAAATGTCTGATCTTGTTTGTACTTAGTTAAAGTGACTTTTGAAACATTCACATCGCCTACCAATGTTCACTCGATATTATAGCATCATATCAATATCATACCGACCAATATGATAATCGAGTAAATTATTGTCAATTCCTGGAAATTAATTACCACTTAAAGCCCGTAAAGGCCTCCGGCTTCGTAAGTCACATTAATCTAATTTCTATATAACGGCTAATGGCTCGTGTATTTTCATTAGCAAATTGTATCATAACCTCAGCGGTACACTACCTAAAGCTCTTCATACAACTCAATAGCTGAATCGTTTCTGGATTACAATAATTTCCAATGAAACATTTATGAATCCTATTCATGGATTGCTAATATCACGACAGTTTCATTCATGATAGCTTAAAATAGATTTACGCATATCAAAGCTAACTTGACTGGTATGGGGTGCTTTTCCCGTCTAACTGTTTCCGAAACTGACGTACACAGCGGCGCTCAATCGATACATAACGCACACAGACAACGGGCCGGGGACCCATTGCGCATGCTCTCTGCCGTGTACCACGAAACACTGTCACAAAACAACATGACAAGAGTGAATTTTCGCTCTGAGCATACAGGCAGTTTGTACTACCGTTAACCGAAGACTGATTCAGTATTGTGGTAGGAGGTTAGAAGCCCCGCCGCTTCGTTTCACGACTTTCCCAGTAAACATCACATCAGCTGGTCGACTACGCAGTCTCAAATGCTCTCGAGATATGGCTCATAATTTTTCACAGTTCTGTTACAAATCATCGGAGTGTAACCCTAAAGTAGCTGGTGTTGTTGGTTCTTAGCGCCAGGATGTCGTGTCCGTATCCGCCTGCAGTGCCCCTGCATAGACTTAAGCCGTCAAATCGTTAACTTAGTGCTTAGTGCAGTTGTAAAGATATGCGTTTATTGTCAAATGCGTGCCACTTACAAGACAGATGAGTGCACTCCTAAACTCTCTGAGGAGCTTGGCAGGTGCATCGAAGGCCGGCTCAGGTACGTCAATTCATTTATTTCAAATGTATACGCTGATCACGAAATTATCCTTAGGAAACCTTTGAAGTACCGCGTTTGTGATCTTTGTTATATGACTATGATTGACGATTCATTGCTACGTTTAAATGTTACATTCCACGTCAATGTTATTTCATTATTTTGTTTCTTTGATAATATTAATCGTAATCCTTGCGCTAGACGCTACTTCTTACTGTCTGAACCAAATTACTTTATTATGTAAATGTGTGGTGTAGTTCCGTCATCGGCGACTCTTATGAAATAATCCTGATTGTTAATGTGTGGGTTACCATGAAAACAATAACGCGGTTATCAGAACAGTTTTCCATTGATAGTTAAGTAATGTTTTGCACAGTAGACACACGAAAGTAACCTATACACAAGGAGTTATGGCATCATTGTTAACCTAATATAGCTATTACTTTAGACAGGTATTTACGAAGCGTTTTATTCGGGGTTGTAATGTGGAGTTGTGTAGCGTCAAACACATAAATACGTATAAAGTTAGATCAGCTTTATTCTATTGAATTAACGAAATGTTTAAATTTTAGGTTATGAAACTAACCTACTGTATATTATTACCTTATTTTTTTTTTATTAGTTGATACAGAATACAGAAGGCTTCTAAAAAAACATAATTATTCCACTTGCTATAAAGTACCTACATGTGTAGAGAAGCTCAAGAAAATGGAATTGAATTTGATTTTCTTGCTTGCTTCACATTATCAAAGGACCCAGGAAGTTTTAGAGAGGTCTGTTCTCAAAGGCCTAAGGATAATGAGGTTGATTAAGATGGCTTTTGATGTGTAGCGGGCGAAAGTGGTGCTCGTTTTGGCGTGTCGCCGGGCGGGGGCGAAGGCCCGGGAGAGGGCGGGTACGCGGAGTGGCTGCATGCGATGCGCCTGGTCGCGCGCCTGCCCGCCGGCGTGCCCCAACACTTCCGCAGAAAGGTACCTCATATTTATCAACAAACAGACATTCAACGTGACAATGCTGCGAGTGTATTGGGCCCTTGTCCCGTTGACAGGGATGTTGATGACTTTCTTGTTGCCCTACTAGTACATCCCCTCCCGTTTTCACTCATCTTGTAAATAAATGCCCATTGAAAACTATAATTAAACCAAAAAAAAAACAAAAACAATAAATACTATGGTTTCGGAAACTACTACCTACTACTCACGAAGATAACGTAGAGTCCCAAACAGTGTTTGGCAACGGCAGTAAATTTGTATTTAGGATTAGGTATCTAATAAACGAGTTGAAAAAGGTGTTTCAACTTCACTACTTCTATGTAGACACTAATTTATTATTATTATAAGCTCGTAGTGTCCCACTGCAGTACAAAGGCATTGCTTTTTAGGGTTCCGTACCTCAAAAGGTAAAAAAGGAACCCTTATAAGATCACTCTCTTGTCCGTCTGACTGTCCGTCTGTCTGTCCGTGTGTCACCACCGATTTTCTCAGGAACGGGTGAACCTAGCAAGTTGAAATTTGTACCAGATACTGAGGTCTATAGTCTCTCTTAGGTGTATAAAAATCAAGGTCCTGAGTCAACACGATAAAAAGATATAGGCAAATTTAGATTTTCGCGAAAACTTGTAAGTACTAAAATTTACTTTAATTTTCAACTTTTTTTATTTTTCTGAATTTTCCCTTTACTTCTGCTCAAAATTGTCAATTCTAGGTCAACGGGAACTACCCTATAGGTTTTGGGTGGAAAATCTATATGGTAGTTCCCGTTGACCTAGAATCACGAAATTTGGCAAGCAATAACGTCTTATACTACAAGTATAGGAAAAAGTCTGAAAACTATACATTAGTTATTTAATCATAAAATAAATATAGTCTTGGTTTAAAGTAATTTGTTAGGTAGTTTAGCAACTTGTTTTAGTAATTTGCTACAAATTTGTACGGAACCCTCGGTGGGCGAGTCCGACTCGCAATTAGCCGGTTTTTTTTTTCCATTTTATCTCTGTTAGCCCAATCATTTAGGTAGGAGTCTAGCTCGTCACGTCACTCTTGGGTCTACCGCGTGACCGGTCCCTGGTTTTTCAAGACCCAATCCATGGCTACATACTTTCATCCAGTTTATATATCTCTTATTTATATGACAATATAGCTCAGATTAAAGTAAGTGGATTATTATCTGGACCGCTTAAGTACCTCTATATTATTAGCGGTCCCCTGACGCGATGACGCTGGGCCCAAAGAATCTTACCTATATTAAATTAAAAGGAGCAATTCGTATTATTTTTTCACTTTTTAAAGTTAGTTTTAAGTCGGGTTTTTTTTTAATTTTTAATTTAATTTTATTTCATGGTTTTTAAATTTAATTTACCTCTCACCAATGTATTCACTCATTTCTCTTTTCTGCTTCATCATCAGACCCTGATCACAATCTATTTATAACCCATTCATTGCGACCATTTAAATGAATACGAAAACGGAAGGTAAGGAAGGAGGGGGAGGAGTAAGGAGTTGGGTATCCTGCAGATTTCATTCAGGACATGCTTCAGCATCAGGTTAAGGTTACTGATCTAAACATAATCTGTTCATTGAAACCATTCCAGTGAGTCCAAACACGATACCTCTGCTGTAGCTTAGTGAGGAGTTGGGTATTCTGCAGACCTCAGGTTATGTTACAGCATCAGGTCAATATAACCATGTTTTTGCAATGTCATTGAAGTAACAGAATACCAAATTTCGCTTTGATTAAACCCGTAAAAGCTGGTTAAATGCCTTCAGCAACTGGAAAAGAGCTGATGATCTTCAAACGGCTCAACCGATTTTGATAAAACGTCTAAGAACCATCGCTAGAAAATTTGCTTTCAAATAAAAAAAACCGCTTCGAAATCGGTTCACCTGTTTAAGAGCTACGGTGCCACAGACAGACACACAGACACACATAACGGTCAAACTTATAACACCCCTCTTTTTTGGTCAGGGGTTAAAAATAGACTATGATATTTAAAAGCTCGTCAGTATCGGCTATTGTTCTCTGTTATTTTATCTCCTTATAGCATTTTAAAGCAACCTTCAACATCCCATAACCCCGTTCATCTCGTCTTCGGTATCTTTCCCGCCGATTAGCCACCAGTTCAATAAAAGTATCCTCATTCTTAACGGTTCTGTAAGCGGTATAGATTTTTAATAAAAATAGCTTCGGTAACCGTTTATCCGTTTATCGATCTACTTTACCTACTGAAAATAATTTTCGTCCGTTTTCCACCAAATTTAGTTGGAATCAAGTAATACTTAGGATTTAGGACTTTGTGTTAGAGCTACAGAATTTATAACCTACCTAAAGATGACCCCGAACACGTAAAAAACCTGAATGAATCCGCACAGTCAATACATAGTGGATAAGTTCGTTTATAAACTTCGTTTCGGGGTACTGAAACGAAGTTATCATAATATATCGGGGCATATATCCCAGTCTATTTGCTTCCAAGAAATCGTAGTTACGAGCTACGAAAGTTCGAAGAGCTCACTCGCCTAGAACAACCCTACGTAAATAAGTTACTTTTGACGTCATTCCTATTCACATCCCTTTCAAGATCACGTCACGTTTCCTTGACTTAGTAGTTAAATTAACTAACGAGTGAATAGCAACAAATCAAGAGATTGCCTCTGTGTTGTTGTTCAGACTTAGTTAAAAGATAGCGATCTATGAGCTCTTTGAACAGTGCGTAACAACTAGCGATGGAGTCCATTGTGTCTTTCATCCGCGACTCCACACAATTACGGTCGAACAAAGTGAGAATACTGCGGTCATTTCCACTTTAATTTATGGTATAATACTAGTTGTCAGTAAAAGATTTATCTCGGGTGATTTCGGTTTGGTGGTTTGTGCCCTGTTCACTTAGATTTGGAATTGACTTTATGCCAAGTCAGTTTTTGAGTCTTTATTTTCTGAAGATTTATTTTGAGTAAATTAGTCGGCTCGCCACAACAAACGACGCCGCCAATAACTCTAAAAATATAGAGATTCTGACGCCCACTTGTTTTGAAGGACTAAATTAGTTTTTCTACTTTACATAGTTTACATTTTTTATTTTTTTCTGTTGTGGTTTACAACTGGTATTAGATGTCAAGTACATGGTTTGTAGGTTGCTTTATAAGTTTCAAAAGGTGACCTGAAAACCTAGTGAAGCTTACGGGATCTTCAGGAACGTGGGTGGGTTATAGTCAGTAAAAGTCATTTTTTATGATTTCTCATCCAATCCAAATAAAAAGGGCACGGGAAAACCTGAATGCGAGACGCACAGAACCGAACTTTGTGACGATACACGAGGTTAGACCTATATCAGTCGACGTCTTTACGCTAAATAATGATGATGATGTATTCGATCTTAGTTAGTCTTTTTGACAAGCTTTTCTAATGATACTCCCAGCTATGGCTGACTTTGGCGGAGCGACACCTGACGGCGAGGAACATCGACTGGCCGTCCGCGGAGCGCGGCTGTTTCCGCGGCACCGCGCAACCCGATGACACCGAGCTTGGCGCGCAGATACTTAAAGTAAGCAATCCAAGCAAATCCTTCTTCCTACTATCTAATATTACCTACTAGAATACAGGTTATACCTAGTTCGGCCCTCAAATGCTAATACTGTTGTGTACACTAGCTGTAGATTAAGCACTGTATTTGTGAAAAAATGTACAAATTTTTCTGTGAATAAATATTACTATTACTATCTAATATTATTCACATAATTTTATAAATATGACAATCTGGATGTATGGTTGTTTGCGTAATATCCTCATCCTAACTCATACCCTACTTACTATAAATGCGGAATGGAATTAGCTTGTTTGTTAGTTACGTTTTCACACTTCAATCGCTAAACCGATTTTAATGAATTTTGTGCAGATATAGATGTCACCCTGGATACTGTTATAGGCTAATATATTTTGCAAAAAAACTATGTATACTGTTGCGAGCGGAACCGTGGGCAAAAACTAGTTTGCTAATAAATCACGGTTCTACACAACATCTGAACGGATGGGTAGACCATGTTCTGGATTATGACAAAGGATATACTTTATCCCTCGGGAATACGTTCCCTTGGGATAATTTCTGACTCTAACGCGAGCAATATGGCGACGAAGGATTTATAATCTTATGCATTACTGTGCTGATTTTTTTTCTCTATAGTTCAAACCTGGGTATGAGTTTTTTAATCTTATGAAGGGTAAATGAAATATTTGTTTTCCATGATCGATTTTTAAAATAATAGATGGCATAGCCATATTTTCTATCTAATATGCAAATCTTAGACGGAAATTTCTCATATTATGTTGAAATAAATTGGATGTCTGTCTAGCCTAGTCTATGTAAGAAATGTGACTGTAGAGGTTTTCTGAAGGTTGTCGGGGTACGAGTGCCATGTTGGAAAATAATACTGAAGTTTGAAATAAGATATTCTTCGCAAGATTAGATGATTGCTGATTTATTTTTCTCACTGAAACTTAATATTTTAAGGATTTACACCGCACCGGGTGTTCTCTGTTCTGCGGGGCTGAAGGGCGGGAAAATCAAGCGATGCTTCGAAGAGTGCTGTTGGCTTACGCAAGGTATTATATTTGAATCTTTTATATTATTAAATCCTTTATACGTTAGTGAAAAATAGATGCTCGGGGCTAAATAGTTGAGAATGTAGCAGATTGTTACATTTTTGTGGAAAATAGACAATGATCAGATGATCTTTTACACACAGAATTAGATAATTCTGTAGACTAAATGTGCAAAGCTATTCTGCAACTGAAAAAAAATTGGATATAGGTATCTATGTCACCGGAAAATTGCAAACTCCGTAAGATTGTATAATATATCTTTATTAGATTATGATTTCTCAATATATTATGAATATATCGTTTAGTATACAATAAATCCTACCCAAATTCAATAGTTTCCAATATGTCCGTGACATAATCAGAAAAAAAATATATTACAATTTCACGCGATATTATACAATCTTACGACGTTTGCAATTTTTCCCGGTGACATCTATAACTGACTTAAATATGACGTTAATTACATAAACGATTTGAGCTATTCCATGTATAATTTTGGAATTTTAAGTAACAGATATTGTTTAATTTTAGATGGAACAAAGACGTGGGCTACTGCCAAGGTTTCAATATGTTAGCTGCCATCATACTAGAAGTTATGGACAAATCTGAGTCGGATTCACTGAAGGTAAATATTATTATAGTAGGTACTAAAGCTATTTAGAGCAGTGAGCTAGATACCAAACCCAAAGTTTCTAGATCTCAGTACTAAATATGTACATCTATCGTGACTTTTTTATGAAGAATCTTTAGCTAATATTGTAAATGTGAAAGTGAGTTTGTTAGTTTGTTTGTTATGCTTTAACGCCTAAATTGCTGGACCGATTTTGATGCTTGTAGAAAGATAGATAGGACCCTGGAATCAGTTTTAGGCTATTTTTTTTGCAAAAATCCCCGCAAACGCTAGTAATAAATAAAATCGATTAGAAGAAAGGATTGTTTTTCAACAATAAAATTCGCTATGCATTTAGTTTTTATTTGTGTTGTAATTTCACATCATCTCATTCAGGTAATGATATACCTGGTGGAGGCCGTTCTTCCTGAGGGTTACTTCGCAGATGACCTTCGTGGTTTATCAGCAGATATGGCAGCGTTTAGAGACCTCCTCCGACTACGCTTACCCCGCCTAGCCCAACACATGGACCATTTGCAAAGGGTATCTGATGGTAACAAAGCTTTTATTCACATGTATTTTAAAAACATTTCAATAAGACTTTTAACGTCCGAAATACTGACAGTAAGAATAGAGTTAAGCTGCCAGTAAAAGTATAACTTTAGAACTACTATTTTATTCTATTTGTATTATTTCAGGAGGAGGCGTGGAACCTCCTTTGCCAGATGTGTTTACTATGCAATGGTTCCTTACATTATATGCCACATGGTTACCGAGAGAGATTCTGTTGCGGATATGGGACCTTGTTCTTCTGGATGGAAATGAAGTGCTGCTTCTGACTGCTCTGGCTATCTGGGATATGCTCCAAGAGTAAGTTTTTAATTAAAGCAACAACGATCATCGCCCCCCCCCCCTCCCGCAGCTTCTTGTTGCAACTTTTTCTTCTAAATCCTAAAACAAACAAAGTATACAGGACACTGGATTTAGTCATCATTCTCCTGTTCTCACCCCAGTTTATTTGGGGCGGCGCATATCTTTCACAATTTCCATCCGTATTTTTGGTCTTCCCCGAATCTTATATCATACAAAGTCATCCTCGCCGTCAAATGGCGGTCGTCAAATAAACCATGTCAAAGGCCCTTGAGGCGGTTTAGAAACTCTGATACTAGGGTGTGTGGGGTCGTTTGACCTTACTGCCCACACGATAAGAAGATGATCCTCGAAAACTTTCCTCACCGCATTTTCCTTATTGAATATTTTAATATATATTAATTTCCTTGTGTAGGTGACGAATTTATAATTTCACTAAAGCTAGAAGGATTTAGATTATTTGAATCGAGCGACTGTAAAGTACCTATGAGGAAAACTCTACTGTTTAATGGATGACATCAGCGGCCCGGGAATCCCGAATTGATATACGTTCCTGTTTTACATTTTTACTGTATATTTCAACACATATTAAGGTCAAAATGCTCGATTAGAGTGCAGAGAAGGTTAGTGGAAGACAAGTCTTTTCCGCATATTGGAAAATGAGTAAACAATAACGCAAATTCTATCATCAGTTCATCGCTTACCAAAAATCAAACAAAGTTTAGCACCATGGACAAACACCTTAGTTTCATTAAAATATTCATGCAATTCTTAATGATATGAGTGAAACTGATATGAAACGCATAATCGCATAAGAGACCACCCCCGCTTTCCTGATAACAATGTTATCTATATCCGAATGTGACCGATAAGCGATAAAAGTATATTGCTCATTCTTGTTTTAGTTGTTAGAAATTCGCAATATTTACAAATTTTGCAAGTACCTATGATAAAAACTGGCCAAGTGCGAGTCGGACTCGCGTGCAAAGGGTTCCGAACCAATTTCATTTATGTAACATGTTATTTTAACACTATAGACTTCTTATAGGTTTTTCAGGAAGTAGTTGGTAAAGAACTATTATCTGTATTTTTTTCAAAATTTTAAGCTTAGTAGTTTTGGAGATATGGGGTAAGGGTCAATTTTAGTCTTATTTCTTAAATAACTTCAAAACTTATTATTGTAAAATTATGAATAGAATATAAATAAAACCCTTTCATTTGATATGTCATACCATACAGTTTGACAAACTTTTTTTTTTATCTTTCTAGTTTAACCCCTAAAAGTGACTTCCATACTCAAAATTTATATATTTACGTATATTCGTATATCATACACAAAATTTATGCGTCCGTGTTTGGGTTACAGAAGTCCATATGTGTACCAAATTTCAACAGATTGGGTCCAGTACATTCGAAGAAAAATGGCTGTGACTGACGGGCAGACAGACAGACACTCGACTGATCCTACATTTAAGGGTTCCGTTTCTTACGTTGATGTTCGGAACCCTAAAAACAGTAAAAGGAGTTCTGTTGCAAGGTGCGACATAGAATGGTTGATGCACCCTGCAATCTTGACTTAAATAAAATCATACTAGTATTGTGACAAAACATCCTGAACCTGGTGAAGATTATACAGGGGCGTTTGCATAAGTTTTTCAAGAATACGAAGAATTTTCTTCAATAAAAACCCTTTTTCGTTTTTGTTTTCAGTCGTATCCTATCGGCTCGATCAGCAGACGAATTCTACAGCTGCATGGGTGGAGGTGCAGGCGCCGTGTGGGAGGCGGGAGATTCGCTCGTGGCTAGGGTCGTGGCATTCGGCTCAGCGCCCGAACTGCCCCGATTGCGCAGCCTCCATAGATACCGCGTGGCACCACCAGCTCCGCCTACTTCAGCACCCATTTATCACCCGCCTTTACATTCTGCTGTACGGTCTCCTTTTATCTATCTGTGTTATAAGGTTGCAACTAGACTGTTATGGAGAAGCGACATATTTTTCATAAATGTTACGACGTTGACCAATTGCAATCTAGTAACACTCTTAGCTGTTGGTACAATAGTTACAAGATGACTTATCAGAATCTAATGAAAGGTTGCTATATTTCAGATGCAGTCAATGACAAAACGCGGGCTTCGACTGTTTTATTCAGAAGATGAAGGAGATTCTAGTGATGATGGCAATAAAATGGCTTTGGCTACGGTAATTTTATCATCATTATTAAAGTAAGAAACACGCATAAATGATGTACCAACATGAATATATAAACTACGGTGACTTGTTTCAGTTCGTGCCTCGGCGTGAAGACCGTTTAGCAGCAGGAGACAGACTTTCTTTAGACATTGGAGCCTTGAAACGCCAATACGCTCGACTTCGAGAAAGACAGAGACAAGCTCATGTAATCTTAGCTGCAGCTTGTGCTCGTCATGCTGCAGGTATAAAATCAAAACTTATTCTGGCATCTTTCGACGAAGATTTTATACTTTTTCTTTATGAAATATTACTTTATTTCAGTGGGTGTACCAACATCTCCAACATCACTTACAGTAAACAATCTACTCTTGGGAAAAAGTGCTCTGGTGAGTTCTAGAGGACGAAGACTTGGTCCACCTCCTGGAGCGGTACCACCCTCACGGCAAACATCAACACTAGATAAAACGGATCACCGTTCACGTGGACCATCAAGTGAAACCATTAGCTGGAATGAAGAAAAAAGTCGTAAGACACTCAGTAGGCGAAATTCTGTTAAATGGAAAGATATTAAGAAAGACAAAACCAAACAGAAGGAAAGGAAGGCGTCCATCGACTTAGATGAGGCTGGTGACGGCATCATAGTTTCTGAAATTGAAGCCAATCGAATGATTGCTACGGTAAGATCTCGCAGCTCTAGTGAAACATCTTCTTATTCATCACACAGTGCTTCAAGTACAGACACAAGTCTGTGCGATGAAAATGAACGTGGTAGTGAATCTGAACCAGAAATTCCAGAAGATGAAAAAGAAAAACAAAATTTAACTATTAAGAATAAGAAGATTTCCTCAACTCTAACTCTTAAACAAACCAAAATAAGCCACTCACAAACTAAAAAAGACTCTGTTATAATACGCACTCCTGAAAAGGAGCAGGAAATAAACTTGATTGATAAACCTATAAAAAGTATATCAGACTATTTAGATTCTGCAGCAGGAGAACCATTACGTACTTATATCGATGGATTTGAAAGTAAATTAAAAGACAGTCTGAATATTACTAATGAAAACACTGTTTTTAATCCTACCAGTATATCACCCTGCTCTCCACGTATAACTTCTGAGAGAAATGAAGTATTGCAAAGACTCAATAGAACAAAATACGAAGAAAATTCAACAAGCAGAGAAATAACAAGGCCTACAAGTTTTACGAAGTCACCAAATATTTTTACTGAACTGAGTCCCATTGATTTATCTCCTTGTAATTGTGGCATAGGTCATAAATCACCGTATGAGTATGATTTTGAAACTAACTTTAAACGACCCTCCGTCAATGAATCTATATCGCGGCCACCAGATATAATCGATAGCTTTACGATGTACCCAAATTTTGTGCCTGACATAGATTTATCGGATAAAAATGTGTCTGACTTTGAAAGTCCACCGGGAAGTCCTGGTGCTGAAAGTATTATAGTAAGTGAAGATGAACCACCGATACCTTTAAAAATTGATAAATACTTTGAACATAGTCCAGAGTTCTTTGGTGCACGAGTAACAGATCCCAATAGCGTAGATATTCCTAATCGGCGGTCCACCAAAAGACTGTCACGATTGCCTAAGAAACCGGACTCATTGACATTGCAAAGTAACCACAATGATAAACTTATTAAAGAAGAAGCAGAACGAGCATCATCATTGCCGCAAAGTCATAGTTTTGCGAAGAAAATTGTCGATGACTACAAAGATACCAAAGATTTCTTTTCCGTTCAAAAACAAGAGACACCGGAAAAAAGCAAAGAATTAAAAGATATATTTTCTCCAAAAGATTACATTTTACAGACTGGGCGAAAAAATAGTGAAAGAGCTTTACAGATAATCCAAGAAAATTCTAAAATTTTGAGTAGGATCTTGACAAAACAAAATATCACTGAAATAAAGAGTCCTAGTAAACATCAAGTCACGAAAAGTGATGAAAATGTGCTCGAAAAACAACGAAATATTTACTCCAAAACGGTTCCCGAAAAAACTATAGAGAGTAAACTAATTGAATCGCCTTTACTAAAAGAATCTACCTCTGATTCGTTAATAGGGTATAGAAAAAGAAATGCCAATCCAGGGGCAAATGAAAATAATGATTTTGTGCGAATACGACCTATTTCTATTGATGATCCTTTTTCTTTGGAAGTTCGAAACTCAACCACCAGAGAAGAGGAATTTTCCATTAAAAATACAAAAAGTCCAAGTAGTGAATGTTTAGGCAATAAGACCGATTTATATGGCTGGGAAAATAAAGGATTTTTAGCCAAATGTGATCACAAAAGTTTTTTAGAGAAAAATGAAAATTTTGATTTCGATTACCAAAGAAAAACCAGTGATCTATCAAGTTACGGTGACTTGTCAAATAAAGAACTCAAACCTGCAACTACGTCGGACTGGACTCGACATTCTTTTTCGGGCGAGTCCAAACCATCAGTTACTTTACCGTCTTCGGAACACAAAGATACCTCGACATATGAAAAACGCTTCACATCCGATGACTACAATTATCCCTTTTCAAGCAAATATAACGACTTTGTGTTGTCTAAAGCTAGTGATATTTGTAGCAAAACGGTTAATCAAGGACCGAAAGTTTGCGAAAATGTATCTAAGACTGATAACAGCCAAGTTAGTGACTTTGCTCATGTTGTGACTTCTTCTATTAGCTTCACGTACGAACCGTCAGCGGAGGATGACTCACCGACCGGAGCGAAGAGCAACTCGAGTGATACTCTGTGTCAAATCACGTCGTTAGATCAAGTGTCTACACCGATATCGCCTAAGATATTTCCCAACAGAGAGACACCCACTATTCCTAAAGACTACACAGAAAAGAGTGATAGAACAAAAGTAGACTCAGACGATACTTGCAGTGCTATCACTTCGCTCATCGAGACGGACACGCTGTCATCGCTGTCGTACCCGCGCAGCCCGTCGACCGGCTCGTACCACCCTTTCCCCACGCGCCCTGCGCTCCGCATGCCTAAAGAGTTAGGAGTGCGACTGGGTATGTACCCTAAAGATGTGATCAATTCCCCACCAAAATAAGAATAATTAAATAAGTTACAGATAGTTAAAGACACTATTTCTAAGGTTGTTTTGGGTCTTGAACATTCAAGATCAATTTTATTACGTGAAAATGTTGTTTTTTATATATATTTTCTAACTTAATGAAAATCTAGATAACTTCAACACAGATTTTTAGAATTTTATTATTTGAGTCTAGCTTTATGTTTTACTTCATTATGTTGTAGAACATTTTTTTTTTGAAACTTGTCTGCTACTAGTTTTTACATATTTAAGACTTTGTTTTGTGTTAAAGCTTTGAAGCTGAAAATGTTTGCTCTATTAATATAACAGTTTAGAAATACTATACCAACATTTGAAATACAGAATGTTTCACTAAAAATAAAATGCACGCGAAAAGTTTACAATTTAATAATATTGTTATGTAATGTGAAGCCTTTGGTATTTCAGATAGTTATTTGAGCTAGTAACAAAACAAACACGTTGCCTTGAATCCAATTTAAATGTTATGCGTAATAAATAAATAATAATCCTTCGCAATATTAAAATATTTGTACAATAATAAGGTAGATAGATTACTGTTTGAAGTCAATATAATTTACGGCAATTACTTATTTGTACTGCTATAGATTAATATGCAAAATGAAGAAGATTATGTTGTTAGAAGACAATATTTTATTCTACAACAGTATTGAGAAAATATACATAATACGACAGATGGTCAACTTGTTTATTATTCATTGTCCCAACCCTACATTACACAATAATAATACAAAACAGAGGGACATGAGAACGTTAACATATTTTGGTCATCCCTTAAATTAAATAGATCTTGTTATTAACTTAGAAGTCGTCGAGTACCGGCGGGCAAGTGCAAACGAGGTGTTTGTCTCCGTACATGTCATCGATGCGACCGACTGTAGGCCAGATTTTCGTCTCTCCTTTTACGAATGGCTGAAACAAAACCATTTATTATTATAACACTTGTTAAAACTTACAACTGTCAAAAATAAAAAAAATAAATTTCACTTACTGCAGGAAAAGCGGCTTGTTCTCGACTGTACGGGCGGTTCCATTCTTCAGAGATTACTTCCGCTTGCGTGTGTGGTGCCATCTGAAAAAAAAGAACGTGTATCAAAAGCAAGTCGTCTAAATTCTGTTAGGGTTAAGATTTCTCTAAAGGTACTAAACATTTTTTGGTCGTTCAATGTGGTCCTTCCTGCTGACAGGGTGTGACAATCAATACCCCACCGACGAAGACGATTTTCTCGAAAACTACTGAGGTACTTATTTATTCTTAATAATACTTATTAGTACCAATTCAGCATTAATTATTTACTATATTTATAAGCGTTCGGATATGGTAGGGTTGTAGGCTCTAGTCACGGACATCTTTAATTAAGATACAACAAATGAGCACCTTTAAAGGATTTAGTCGCTTATCCATGGTTCCATCTTCGATGTCTTTAATTTCCTTTCTGATAGCGATGAGGGCTTCACAGAAGCGGTCCATCTCCTGAAGATCTTCAGACTCGGTGGGTTCTATCATCAGAGTGCCGGCTACTGGCCACGACATCGTGGGGGCATGGAAACCTATCACATAAAATGATTGCCTTTGGTCTTTATCGTCATGATTGTTTCTAATATAAGCGTTTTCGTGAATCCCAATGATTCAAGAAAACGCAAAATATTATACAAAAATCACCATTATGGACGTTTGAAAGATTAACTGAGACTGTCATCCGTTGTTTAGAGTTATAATAGGTTTCGAACTTACCAAAGTCCATAAGTCTTTTGGCAATATCTCCAGGTTCTATATTGGCAGTCTTCTTCAAATCCCTCACGTCAATGATAAATTCGTGGGCCACAAGTCCTCTTTCGCCCTTGTACAAAGTTTTGTAATGACCTTCCAGTCTTTTAGACATGTAGTTTGCATTAAGAATAGCCACTTGAGTCGCACGTCTCAGTCCTTTGGGACCCATCATCTAGAAGAACAGCAAAGTTTTCACATCAAGTCTTGTTTGTTAACTTTGTGTTAAAGATTTATCTTAAAAACAATGAAGAACAATCACATTTCTTCCATGCAGAACAATAATTTAAACTGACCTTAATATAAGCCCAAGAAATGGGTAAGATAGCTGATGACCCATACGGTGCAGCGCTTACTGAGCCAAAACTGTGCGCTGCATCACCCAGGTCTGCTAGTGGATCGATTACTGGATGTGATGGCAAGAACGGCGCTAGATGAGCTTTCCTAAAGGGCAAAATATCATAATCATCACAACATAAATAAAATCTAAAATACCTGCCAATATAAAAAAAACAGTAGTAACATTTATATCAACAGAGGTGAATCTAGTGAAAATTTTGAAAGGATTTTCAACGGTGAATTAAATTATCCCTAAATTAATAAACATCATCAAAGCCTGTAAATGGTTTGTTTATTTTTAGGGTTCCGAAAAAAAAAGGAACCCTTATAGGATCACTCGGGTGTCTGTCCGTCTGTTACAGCCAGTTTCATCCGGATCCACTGGACCGATTCTGTTGAAATTTGGTACACATATGGACTTCTATGACCCAAACACGGCCGCGTTACGTAAATTATTAAATTTGTAGTATGGGGGTCACTTTTGGGGGTTAAACTAGAAAATTTAAAAAAATAGTTTTTTGAACAATATTGTGTGACATATCAAATGAAACGGCTTACTGTGAGGGTTTTAATTATATTTTTTTCATAATTTTAAAATAAATTATTTAGAAGTTATTTAAGAAATTAGACGAAAAATGACCATTCCCCCCCCCTATCTCCGAAACTACTGAGCCTAAAATTTAAAAAAAAATGGAGATAAATAGATCTTTACCTAAAGATTACAGGAAACCCTATAAGAAGTGTTAAAATAAGATGTTAACAAAATGAAATTGGTTCGGAACCCATTGCACGCGAGTCCGACTCGCACTTGGCCAGTTTTTTTAATTGAACTTTGAAATCACTTTAGTTTGGCTCTTGTGTAGCGGCATCAATGCCGCCACAAGAAAAACCAACAAAGCAAATCTACATCGCAACAAAAAGAACCGCGACGCCATCTTGGATAGACTAGCACCGAACTACTACGTAGAAATCCTGCATCGCGCAAGCAGAGTTTACCGAGCGATTTGAACATACACATCAGCCCGAATATCAACTATCGGGCAGTTGCCCGCCAGACACAACAGCTGTCTGGTAGGAGGATTCTCCCTTTACAATGAGGTTTGCGGGACTTTACTCTCTGTTCCGCATACCTCCAAAATTGGACCTTGCATTTCTATTCACCCCAGTTTACTATTCAAAGCCGGCCATGACATGTGAACTTTCTTATTTCTGAGTGATATTTATGGCAATTTTGCCCAGCTATAGGACAACTTCAGTTCGTTCGAACTTACCGCCCACACGATAAGAAGAACATAAAAAAATGTATACTCACACTCCAATAGGTCCCATGCCCGGACCTCCTCCACCGTGAGGTATGCAGAACGTTTTGTGCAAGTTCAAATGCGATACATCGCTGCCGTAGTCTCCAGGACGGCAAAGACCCACCTAAAAAAAATATTGATCCTTAGCATAAATTGAGTTGGATATCAGATGTTCAATTCCGGGACCATCGTACCGCCTGTTGTTGTTTAAACATACCAATCTCAAATGTGTGCTGAAATCGAAATATGGTTTTCAATATACAGAAACCTAATATTTCCTTAAACATCCAATTTAGACAGAAGCAATTAGTTATTAACAGACTTATTAAGTGCCAAAGTATCGTAGTGATTGTATGCAACTGAATTTGACTGATTTTTTTACTGCAATCCCACAAACCTGTGCGTTCATATTGGCACCATCTAAGTAGACTTGACCGCCATGTTTGTGCACCAAAGCACAAACGTCAGCAGCATGCTCTTCAAACACACCGAATGTACTCGGGTATGTCAGCATGAGACAAGATATTTTGTCGCTGTGCTCCTCCACCTGAAACGTATTTCATTGTTTTAAATAGAGTTGTTTAAACGCGTGGAGAATTTTTCAAATGCTACTAAAAAGCGGCAGGCGTAGCAACAAGACGTCTATACGACTGCTAGGAAGCGACTACGCTGCGTAACAACAAGACGTCAATTCGATTGCTACGAAGCGGCTACGAGCCGTAGCGTCGAAACGTTATTGCGGCTGCTACGAAGCAGCTACGCGCCGCAAAGTGGCCAATGTGACGCTAAAAAGCTACTACGCGCCGGACGGAGTAGCGAGACGTGAGT
Source organism: Lacanobia wlatinum (assembly GCA_947578705.1). NCBI lineage: Eukaryota > Metazoa > Arthropoda > Insecta > Lepidoptera > Noctuidae > Lacanobia > Lacanobia wlatinum. The sequence continues at coordinate 14,532,212 of OX388026.1, forward strand.
ACGACTATTATTTATTTTCATTGGTAAGCATTACTTACTAATCATTTGGGTACTCTTGAACTTATTTGATGATGATAATTAATTTCACCAGTACATTACTTGACAGTCCCTACTTATAGAACTTAAATACTCTTACCTTTTCTTTAAGATGCGCCATATCTATGTCACCAGAGGGCGTGACTCGAATGGCACAGACGAGCATACCCGCCATGTGCGCGGACGCAGGGTTGGTACCGTGTGCGCTCACCGGGATCAAGCAGATGTTGCGCTTCGAGTCGCCGCGGAATTCATGGTAGCGCTTTATTGTACGCAAACCAGCGTACTCACCTTGAGCACCACTGTAAAAAAGGAATATATGTATATTACAAAGGATTTGTAACTTGCACGTTTCAGGACAAGCCGAGTAATCTGCTCATTTCAGCTCTTTATAAGAAAATGGTTTCCTTTTCATAAAGAGCTAAAATGTGCACTGATTAACACACTAAACTCATATGTTTTCATTTCCATGTTATGCTAAGGAATCAGTCGCATTGGTACCTGATTGTTTAAACCTATAACATTATATTTAAAAAGATATAATTAAAAAGTTAAATCTTCTTAAAATATTGCCTTATTTGATTTCGACTTGCCTGTTAGGTTGGAAAGAAACACGGTCATATCCAGTAACTGCGCACAGATCGTTGGCAAGTTCCTCAAACAGCTGATGGTATCCCTTGCACTGGTCAAGAGGTGCAAAGGGGTGGATTTCAGTGAAGTGCTTGAATGAACATGGCATCATCTCCGTTGTAGAGTTCAGCTTCATCGTACAAGAACCCTGGTGTAAAATCAGTCATTCGTTAATAATAGTTCTCCGGACCGATTTCGGCCATGACCGAAGAAAGATCTGGTGCAGGACCAAAGGCTCCGGCGGCCGAGGCATGGGAGTATCACACCACTAACTTCCAAATTCCGGGCTTTCACAGAGAAATTCTTAGTATGAAAACCCAATTACATTTTTGCCCAACCTGGGAATCGATTCCAGGACTCCACACTCAGCAATAACGCTTGCCACCGCGAGACAACGGAGCAGCCGTTCTATTCTGTCGACATCTCACCGTGTCCACTTTGTGGAGTGAACGACAAGTGAGCTGTCATTCCATCTTGTTCGTATGGTTTGATAGGTCACTTATCGTTCACTTCGCCTTAGTTTTCACTTCGTCATGTTTTCGAATCGTACTGTTGTTCATTCGTTAATAGCACGATAATCACGTGCAAATAAAGATAATAAAGACCCCCCGAACTGGACACGTTCTCTTCTTATCTTAGTAATAAGTGATCTATTTTTTTCTTACAATGAAAGGTCAGCCGATAAGGTATTTATATTGAAAGTTAAACCACAATATGGCTATATAATGTTTACGTAAAAAATATTAGCGGCCTTTGAGTCTACAGTGAAAGGGGAGGTTACTTCTTGGCAAGACTTGTCCTTCATCGATCACATAGAATAGAATAGAATACTCTTTATTATGTACCCATATAAGTTACAGAAAAAATAGATGAGAAACATTACATAGGGTGACACAATGATCTTCGCGATCTTTTCAAGACAACCTTTGGATGGATTCAAAAGAGAAAAAGGAGATACAGTAGGTACAGTGGGTAGTCTTAGGTGTACTATTTATACAAACATCAATACATACTAAAATGATAAATTTGTACAATGATAATTATGAAACAATAGAAGAGAACTCTAGTAAAAACGCTTTAAAGAGAGAGATAGTGGTTCTTGACGAAAGTTTTAAAAATGGACAAAGATTGAGCACGCCCCACATTATCATTTAGTAAGTGCAATACTCGTTCCACGCGAGCCTACCAATATATTTCTTGAAACTTACCAAAGGTATCATAGAATGCACGAGAGACACGTCTTTGTTTTCAAGACGCTTCATGTAGCGAACTATCCTCGTCTCGGAGTGGTGCATGTTGAACACGGGATGCGTGAGGAAAGGAGAAGTCCTTCTAAACGGACCTTGCTGCACGCTGCGGGCTCTTACATCTCCAGTTTTTGTTACCTGGAAATAGTCAATTTTGAATGTATTACACTTAAAACCCAACGTGCTATCCAACACCGGCCTTCCACAAGGTACACCGATGACCTGGTGAGGGTCGCTGGTAGCCGATGGATGCCAGACGCACAGGGCCGGTTGTAGTGGCGACACTTGGAGGAGGCCTATGTCCAGCAGTGGACGCCTTTCGGCTGATTTGATGATGTGAAAAGCGTGGTTGTTGAGGATGATTTATGCCTGCTTAGATGCCTTAACAGCATTGCGTTCAACCATTAGAACTTATAGTAAGTATTCATGTATTAGTAGTTGGGTACAGTAATCAACGATACCTACCAGCTACTCTTTTTCTGTTATTACTTACCACTATTTACTCTCTAAACTTATTTGTTTTATGTTCTTTTGTGTATTTTCTAAACTAAATACCAAACTCATTAACAATGAGCTTGGTTCCTCAATAGTAGAATAAATATAATATAGAGTTATTTATAGTTTAAGTAAGATACAAGTAAAAGTTACTCCAAAAGTAATAAATAGGTTCGATATTAACTTTACCTCTTCAACCGGCTTGCAATCAAATATCCACAGTAGATCATTAACGTCCTCCATGGTCGTAGTCTCGTCTAAGGCCACTCCCACAGCCCCATCATCGAAGTACCTCAGGTTAATCTTCTTCTGCTGGGCGCGAACCTTGATCTCAGTAGCGTCGTGTTCAGGAAGAGGAACTACATGGAGTGTATCGAAGTAAACGTCGTTGGATTGTTTGTGTCCACGTTGTCTTATTCCTGAAATGAAAACAAGTTGAGTTCTTTCTTGCCGCGTCATGTTTGTTCTTATGAGCGAAAATAACGCAGCGTCTTGCTAAATATTGCCCAACCCAACATCATAATTGATGGATGCTTGCAAGATTATCTGTGAAGTTATGTTCTTACCGTGATCAAGTACAAGTGTAGCATTGTGGACCCTGATCGCAATATCCCGCAGACCTTGCGGTCCATGGTACACAGCATACATTGCAGACATATTGGCTAACAGTGCTTGTGCTGTACAAATGTTGGACGTCGCTTTGTCCCTTCTTATATGCTGCTCTCTTGTCTGAAGAGCTAACCTGGAACAAAATACGTGTTTTAAACAAAACCAAGCAAGCAAAAAATAAAATTGGCGTAAATGCTAATGATAATATGCAAAATTCAGCATACCTGTAAGCATCTCTCCCCGTTGCATCCCTAGTGACTCCAACCATGCGACCAGGCATGAGACGCACTAACTGATGTTCAGCTGCGAAGAAACCAGCATGAGGTCCTCCATAGCCAAGAGGTACTCCCAAACGTTGTGAAGTGCCTACTGCGAGAGCAGCTCCACATTCTGCTGGCGGACGCAGAAGAGCGAGAGCTAGCAAATCGGTGGCGACTACCACTAAGGTCTGTGAACATTTTCCAATTTAAAATTAACATGCGCGGTTTATACATTTGTCAATCATGTATTCGTACGTAGTGTGACCATGGGTAGTAGTGTACTGACTACAAAAAACTGTTAAAAACTTACGCCATGTTCGTGGGCAGCAGCTGCAAGTCCAGAGTAGTCATAAACCAAGCCCCTGGTGTCTGGGCACTGCAGTAACACTGCAGATATGTCTCTCTGAGCGAAGTCCACTTGTCGAACATCTGGCACCACGTCAACCTCTAGACCCAGAGCGTCCAGGCGAGTTTGAACTACAGCTAAAGTTTGAGGGTGCAGCCTCTCTGATACAACGAACTTCATTCTTTTATTGAGCCTGTAGTAAAAATAATGATTTTACTTTTGCCAGCAGCTTCACAAGCGTGAAGTCGAAATTTTCCCCAAGATTACACACTCCCGGGATAAAAAGATATAATAAACCTTTATCCTATAATCCAGGACATGTTCTACAATTTTGCCAAGTTTCACCCTAGTCCATTCTGCCGTTAAGACGTGAAAAGGTAACACACACAAAGACAGTCACTTTAGTATTTATAATAATACTATGGACTTGTTTGGATTATATAATTTATTCATATTATGAAGCCATTTACCTCCTTTTACAAGTTGATTTATAAGTTATCGTGAAACGCAGAAACAGCAAAATTGACAATATACGTAAAAGAATCGCGTTTCGCAGCGATTCAGTAATGTAGATGCATGATGAATATAGCTCAAAGCATCATATTATGTCTTATTAATACCTTGACCTTTTATGATTGTAGCATATATTGAGAGGTCGTACCTATGGCACAGCGATAACGCTTCGGCAGCAGCAGTGCCTTCATCTAACAAAGATGCGTTGGCGACATCCAGTCCTGTGAGGTCGCTGACCATCGTCTGATAGTTTAGAAGACTCTCTAGTCTTCCTTGCGCTATTTCAGGTTGGTATGGCGTGTATTGTGTTGTCCTGAGAAAAAAAAAATCTAGTTAGGTAATATTCTTAGAATTCGGCATCGGTGTCGATTGTCGCTTATTCTCTACATTCGAATTTGATTAACCTACTTACTAAGGGGCTGCTTCATGATGCCCCAGTAGCGATTAGGTAGGTACTTACTGAACTATTATGAAATTATCTGCCAAGTAAGTTAGCTAACCCTAAAACAGTTTGTGTCCAGCTCAAAAAATTATATATTTTAAAAACTTACCATCCTGGGTTCTCGAACAAATTGCGCATTATAGAATGTGGGACACAGCAATTGTGATACCCCATACCTATGTATGATCGCCATATTTCGTTCTTCTCTGATATTTTTTGTACTGTTTTAATGAGATCATGTTCGCCTGAAACACGTTTTTTTTATTAGCACACTACTAAAGATAAGGTATGCAAAAAACATAAATTTTATGTATTTAAATATCTAGTTACTTACTCATAGGGTCACTAATGTTCATGAGACCTTGGAGTTGAATTTTCTTTGGGACTGCATCGTCCGTTAATAGATCTAAACTCTAGAAAGAAATATGACAAATAAAGGAAAGGGATAGTTGCAGTAGTGGTGCATTATGAAATATAAGAAAATAAGAAGCATGATGTTTAGAAGATATTATTTAGGTACTAACCTTATAGCCGAGCAAATCCAACATAGTCACTACATCTTGATCCCTAGGTCCAATATGCCTGCTAGGAAAGTCTACACGTTCAGGAAACAAGCTATCAGATTTCGTGCTTTGCGTTATACATCGAACACCATTTCTCCACAACCTTCCATTAGAAAAGTCTTTCTGGAGACTATCAAATGCATTTTTTGGAACTAAACCACGTTTAATAAATCTGTACATTTTTACTTGTTAGCAAATGTGTAACAACTAAAATGTATTAACCATTTTATTGTCCGACTTACGAAAGCGACAGTAATGTACTGATAGAGAGGTCAAAGCGTCTCTCAAGTACGGATGATAACGAGAAATAAGTAAATATTATAATGATTATTTGTAGTACACAATTGTAGTCATAAAACGGGTCATTATCATTATTGGTATCTATTATTGAGTTCGCGCTCGAGTCAGTTAATGATGACATTCACAGTTTTAGAAAATACCTAATATTTTCCACTAACTAGATCATCGATAGATAATAATAATAATGGCTAGATATATGATATACAAATCAACACCAGTAAATTTTGATCAATGGATTCGGCTTCCAGTCGGTATCGGTATCTACCTTTTTTTTAACGGGGGGAACTCCTCATGGATGTCCTCCACCCTGGGGCGGGCAGAGGGGTCTATCAGACTCTTACCTACTGACTAAAACCACCCCGGTGTTCCATCTCTCACATATGTCGGGGATCGTGGGAACTTATGCGACTTCTGTAATCCCCGGCTGGTGCCAGCCAGGCTGCGGGCCACCTCGGGTCAGCGGGGGGAGAGAGGTATTTAACTCCCCCCGCGAGGGGCGCACGGGAACACCACACGCCGCCACGTCGGGTCCGGATGAATGGGGGACGACTGACATCCGTCGCCCCAGGACCCAGTTGGGCCGGAAGAGGGCAGCGTATGCCCCCCTCCGACGCCCGGTGCGCCTGCTGCGGGCCGGGAAAGAGGTCGAGATCTCCCTCTCCCTTTCCGCAGCCTCCTTCTGCACGATATCTGTTTCGTAGAAGGAGACCACCGCGTCCCAGGACTCCTCGCCGTCGACCGTAGCACGAACGACGGCTGGCAGCGAGAGGTCACTGCCTGCCACAGAGAATCGGTATCTACCTACCTTAAGGTCTTCTCAAGTTCCGGCTACCTAACTCTCATCCAGCTGCTACCAGCCACCCTGCGAAGATCGTGATTCCAACTCTTACCCATTGGTAAAAAAGTCTATTCTTCCGTTGTTATCCATTGGTAAAAAAATACGTGTATCTAACTAAATACGTTTTGTGCGTTTTTCGATCGTTATTTATCTTGACAAATCATCAAATAATTAACCCATTATCCCCAAAATTATTCATAGCAGTACTGCAGAATATTATGAAAAATCTACCGTGGTCTAAAAAAGGTTTAAAAATAAATGAGAAACCCCTGACTCACCTACGTTTTGCTGACGACATAGGTATTTTTTCTGAAGATGCTCTAGAGCTACAAGCAATGATGGTAGAACTTCACGACGCAAGTAAAGTAGTTGGCTTAGAAATGAATCTGTCAAAAACAAAATTGATGTCCAACCATTTCAAAATACCAATTACTCTGAATAACTCTCCGGTGGAGTACGTAAACGAATATATTTACCTAGGCAAACTAGTATCTTTCGGCAAGTACAACAACACTGATGAAATAGACAGACGAATAGCGACAACTTGGAAAAAATTCTGGTCATATAAAGAGATAATGAAATCGAAAATCCACATCCAATGGAAAAAGGAAATTATGGACTCCTGCCTGTTGCCCTGCCTTACATACGGATGCCAAACATGGATTTTTGATTCGGTGGCAAAGAGAAAACTTAACTCATGTCAAAGAGCGTTAGAAAGAAGCGCACTAAAAATAAAACTCTTAGACAAAATAAAACATACGACGATAAGAAATAAAACTAAGGTAATTGACGCAGTTTCCTTTGCTCAAAGCCTGAAGTGGAAATGGGCTGGACATGTTGCCAGGTACACTGATGGTAGATGGACTAAGGCCGTCACAACATGGAGAGGGCCTAGTGGCGACAGACGCAGAGGCAGACCAAACGAGTTAGAAACGGTCGCCGGCAAAAACTGGAGGAGGCCTTTACCCACAGAGGGGTTCATGCAACCAAATTTAATTCAATTTAATTTAATTTCTAATATATTTCTTATGATTATTTTGAATTCCATATTGTATATTTCATAATCTTAATTTCATGTAATGTAACAATTTATGACATTCTATTGTATTATTTATAATTTGATCGATTATTCAATCAAAAATATTATTTCATTTTCAGTCAAGCATGTTGAATTATTTTGCTAAGGGATAATTTATTATTTCAAGTTATTTGAATTTGTGAACAATACACATAATGTTAGAATTCAGCAGAAAAATGCAAAACCACGATTGGAATTTCTTTTAACCTTAACTTTGCATGTATTCTTTTAGGTTTGCATGAAATAAAGAGGCTTTTTTATTTTTTTATTTTATTTTATAACTAACAATAGTTGTTCGAAAAACCGCATTTTAACGAAATTTTTATCAAATATGTTGAGTTAATACCAATAATAGTTAACTACGGACCAAAAAACTCGCCATAATTTATCAAAAACAAAGCAAAGTAAGATGACCCTAATTATTTTCATCTTAGGTCTTCTGAACTAAAACATACTTACATCATACATGACTGTGATTGCTGCAAACCCAAAGTAAATTATTCTTATCCCTTATTATTCATACAATAATTAAATTATTTATGTAAGTAATCCATCTAACCTAGCTAATCACCCAAAGTGACAAAATTATAACCTAACAATTAATTAGTGTTATGGGAAGTATATAATTTCATTTGTGGCAAGTACCTAGGTCATTCAATTATGGTTATGTTTAGCAATCAAGCCTTCGTAGTAAGTATTTAAGTCTATCGATTATTCAGGTAGATACCCAGATAGGTAAAAATGGTAAATCTACCTGTAAATAGTAAACCAAAGATAATTGGTACCCACTTACCAACTCAACTTTGCACCTAAGCAGGTAAGTCTCTAAATCGAAATGCTTGAGTGCTTGTCTTTTGAGATTGTGAACCACACGCCCGCTATTAGGTACTTAGTGAAAGTATAGAGAGTATTTTCGTCTATGTTTCACCGCAGCCGTTGACTCTGGTGATTTTATGCATAGACATTAGAGTGGCTCTAACATGATTTTTTTGGTCGATGCTTGGCGTCACCCTGTTTGTTTATTAACGGGGCTTTTTCATTTTACCTATATTTCGTACTAAATGCAATTTCAAGTACCTACAATTCTTTGTATAGGGTTTAGGGTCGTCACTCGTCACATTATCGTTTTAACTTTTTGTATCAGTTTTACTGGTTGGTATAGGTTCCAAAATAGTAGCTCGATGAGAGTTGCCGGAAATCGAGTTGAATGGCGTGCACTAGGAGAGGGTTATATCCAACAGTAGACTGCTATAAGCTGATGATGATGATGATACCAAAATACGGTAGTGAATCGTCTTTCCAACAACCCGCTTATTTTGCCACCAAGCTGGGTAAAAACAAAACATACACATTTACGCACATGTAATTGATTTCAGTTCTGTTTGTGCCAAGTAAAACGAGGCCGCCCCTGAGTCGGATTTAAACCTGCTGATCTAGGACCTATTTTCAAAACATGGAGGTTTCTCTGCAACATCTAATCATAAATGAAATGCTTTATGTTGGTATTACGAATTGATACTGGCAAAATGTGGGTTTACATAGGTACCTACGATAGATTAGATAGATAGATAGATTAGGTAGATGGATTAGATAGGTAGGCCGAACCCTGCGGATAAACACTGATGCACTCTCTGTTCCTTTGCTCATATGAGTCTCATAAGTCATACCTCTATAGTCGATGGGCCGGCAGTCCGCCCACCGTTCGATCGCAAATCGACGGCCGCCCAGTCGGCGCGGTGACGGACTAACATGTTTTTCGAGACACAGGAGTAGTACCTACCTGCTACCTGCGTACCGCACCGCCACTTCCACTAGGTACTACTATTCCCAATGCCGACCGAGTATCGAACCCAGGACCTCACGATCTGCGATCGTTCATGCAACCACGATATGATCGGGGAGTATAAGTTAATTACTTTAATTTTGTTAGGATGTGTAAATTCTCTGGAAAATGGTGAAAACATTTCAAAATCTTGTGTGACAACTAACTTCAACTCTTGATTTCTGCTACTTGACGCATTCTTGAACCACTAGGCATGTAAATAGGTAGGCATGTCGATGGTAGGTAGTTACGCCATTGGACAGTATACTAAACAAGGAATATCACAAAAGCACACCTCCCAATCTGCTTTCAAGACTGCTCTTAAATAACGACTTAAATTAAACTTACTCTACGCATTTTAGGCAATTATATGATTCACCATTCTGTTCATCAATTAGATAAAATCTTAGACACCATGGGTACGTAATCGAGAAATCTCATTCTCTTCATACATTTGGCAACCATTAAGTTATCCTGCTTGTTTGTTTAAATTTTATGAAAATAAATTTAGATTTTGCAACCCGATATTAATAGTGAACTGCTAGCCAAGCGGTAAAAACTAAGTGGAAAAACGGGAAATCCCCATTCGTAAATAAAATAATGACGTAAACCGATGCAGTTCTTTTTACGGAAACACATTAACATAACTGTCAATTTTTCAAACAGAAAAAGCCTTATGATGTGTCACGCTGCTACATAGAATATCCAAAAAAACGTACAATAAAGAACGACAAATTCTTGTGAGCGTTTCATTCTCAGAAAGTACCTTTTAATTATCTTTATTTGTGTTGCTCAAAGAAATGTTAAAAGCATTGAAGTGAATTGGAATGCAGGTACAAGTTATTGTCGTCGTGTCATTTTTGACAGCTAGCTAAACACTGCATGACAGACAACCAAGTAGAGATGAGTCGTACTAGGTAAATTTTGTACTAGGTGCACCTAGTCCTATTCCGTACAAATAATCGATCCAAATACCTGTTCCACCTAGTCTGACCTAGTACGCATACTTTAAAGTTTGCTTTGGCTTTGCGCAACGGTAAGTAGTAGTAATGAATTGTAATCTTCCCTTTATACTTTTGTTGCCCTTTGTCCGTAAAATCCCAAGCGACACTACTTTCTTTGGGGGCCATTTTTAAAACAATAAATTAATATCGTAACACAAAATAGAACCAAAAGTTTTTTAACCACATAATATAAATTCCAAACTATTGCGTATCCGACTGCGGCGTCAAATAGGTAGAATATCACAAAACGTCAAGACGGGCGGTGGGGCGTCCTCCGAGATCATATTCGCACGAGTCTGCATTTGAGACTTGACTGCACCATAGATAATACAAATAAAACTGCACATTGCATCTAGTCCTAGTCCAAAGTCTTCATTCATTCGCATCGAGTATTTGCAAGTACCTACCTAGTGTCGAGTATTGGCAGAAATGGCAGACAAAGATGGAAATACTGCGGCATAGTGTAGTTAAAAAAGGAAAGAATATATACTTGCAGAACACGATTACGTTTCGCGTTGCTTTTATGTCTATTGAGAATATGGTTCAAATTCAAATGGCTGACTCACGATTGACGAATGATTAAGGCAAACACGTGTGAGCGTCAAAGCAGACTCGCCATTTCTCTACGCCGCGCCAGTACCTACTTCAAATCGGGCGGGCCGCGCGTGTGCCGTGCGCCGCGTACGCACAGTGAGACTTGATACGAGATTAGGTGGATCGAGTATTTTTAAAATTGGAATAGGTGCGACCCGTTTTTTTAGGTCCATGGGTGCGACTTAGTCTTTTTAAATACCTAGTCCCTGGATCTGTTCTAGTATATACGCCTCATCTCTAGAACCAAGTCGAACACTCATTCATCCTGAAGACCTGCCTGAACTTTCGTAAAAGTTTTTAAGTGTTTTTAATCGCGTTAATAAATTGATATTGAGGTTGCTACATTATCGATTATTGACCTCAGTGAAAGTTACGACTTACTTTTTGGAGTAGTACCAGTATCGTGGTTATAACTTGAGTGCAGTACCTATATGATTTACTAATCGTTCTAAGTATCTACTGTGATAAAAATAAAACAGCTCTAAAATGACTATGTCGGAATATTCTAAATTAAAACAATATATAGTTATCTCAGTGGGAACAAACGAAAGACACAGTGAGATATTGAGTTCCATGAAAGAGTTTTTCAGAGACACAATCAATTCTGTGAGAAGGTTTGAACAAATAACTAGCATTGGACAGCTGTTGAGGGTTTTGGAAATACGAGACTTGCTCTCTGAGGACAATGTTGAATGCTTGAAGAGTATCGCTTTGAAACTGCCCAACTCTGAGGAAGTTTTGCAGAAAATAAACGACTATGAAAGCAACCACTTGCCGAGGGAGTATGGCAACTATTACAGTGAGTGATGATTAATCTCATTTTTTCAAAAATAGCACAAGCTTTTCATCCTTCTTAAAAATGCTGACTGCAGTCAGCATTTAAATTATAGAGGGTATAAAATCCTGCAAACCTCTATTGAAAAGGGAGGAACCTCCAACCAGATGGGTGTTGCGCCTGGTGGGCTACTGCTTCAGTTGACATTTGAGCTGTTGTTTATGTTCAAATTGTATGGAAAACTCTGATATTGCAATGCAGGATTTGTATGATGTTGGACCTTAGTTCGTATCTGGTGGTGTATATTTTTCTATGTTGAATTTAGTGGCAGTATAGATGCCGCTTCAAAATGAATCAATAATAAGCTGGTATGGTATTCAGGAGATAAGTTAGGTGTATGATAATCATCGAAATATGAAACCACTGAATTAACAAATGAGATATAATTGAATACCACTAAAAGCTTCATGTTAACTAGCATTAACTTAGTTTGTTTGATTTAATAACTTTCCCTCCATATTACTTTTAAGCATTGGCATGCTTAGGCTAAAAAGTGTACATACTTACATCATTCAAATATTTCATTCTTTTTATGTTACAGCTTCACCAACGCAGAGTCATAGAAAGGAGCCTGACGACAGTTTCATTACCAGCAGTCCATTGGGTTCTATGAGCAAAAGAAAGAGACAGAGGATTTTCGACACTATTATTCAAGAGATTGGTAGCTTTTGGCGTGACCTTGCAAGGAACTTGAAAATTCGTGAACGTGACATTGATGATATTGATTTTCAAAACAAAACATTAGCTATAAAGGCTACAAAATTAATGGAAAAATATGACTCCATTGCAGACCCACAGAGATGGTTTTTTGTTCTCTGTGATGCTTTAGAAAGAACTCGAAGAAAAGATTTAGTAAGATCCATACAAGATATTATGGCAATGAATATTTGACAGTTATTTTTATAAATAGATTTTTGGTGTAGAAATATAAATTATAAATTGATCATTTTGTTGTATTTTGGGTTAAAAGAACTATGCACAACTTCATAGATAATGTATTAGAAAAATATAACAAAGTAGCATTGGGCCCATACATGGACGAGCCATACAATTATTATAATAAGAATCAATATACAGAACCTGTTTAAGGTAATTTCAAAGACCAAGCCAAAATGCATTCTAAGCTAGAAAGTGTATTTATGCAAGATCTGGAAACTAAAACTATGTATATGTACTAATTTCATCGCTTGAGATTGTAATTTTTATTTGTGTTTTTAAAGCAACTTAGTTGTTTCGCCTTACTATTACTAATTGGCACAGGCCAAGACATTCAGTCTCTTTTAAATTGCTTTGCCTATGTGGTAAGTTTATCCCTTGAAGACAGAATTTAACTGGCTTTAATTTTTTTAAATCAACTGACCCGCGTTTATTGATGACTTATTAAACAAATTGACAAATTGTATTAAGTGTGATAAAAAAAAATGTATGAAAAACCATGCCTTAAGAGAAACTGATGTAAAATGGCGTTTTGAGCGTGATTGTATTACGGCGGGTTTTATTGTATACTTATATATTTATATTTTACAAAAAATATAGTTTGGATTGGACTAATAATAAAAAACTTTTGTTTGTTACAAAAAATAACCAAAAACGTTACTAACATTTTAGAATAATGGAATACACATTGGTCACTATAATAATACCTAGTGACCAATACACAGGAAAACTATTATATAGGTAGGTACATTATTATTATTAACAGTAAAACACATTTCATGTAAAGGCACATAAACATGAATGTGAGACAGTTTTAGCTATCTATCAGTGGTGTCAGCTAAAGAATGCTAGTTTGCTAGAATTAAACACTTGACTGGCACAATTTTAATTGAAGATCCAGTAGCACTTTTCCTATATACCCCTTGTTACTTTTACTAATGCAATGAATCTATGAGCTATTTTATTAATAAGGATGGGTAATTTTATCTAATTACGGTAAAGTTTCATCATACTTCTGCTTATCTATTCTTCTTCTGTTCGAATCGATGGACAACTCCCTCGATCGTTACCTTGGACACGTGGCGCTGCCAAGTGTTGGAAATAAAAGTCGCATGACATTCTCATTTTATTTGACGGTATTTTACAAATCTTTATATTTATTGAGTACCTTATTTTTCAATAAGCAAAGTAAGCAAAAATGCCGTAAGTAGTCTAATTAGTATGTACCTTATCTATTCTAAAATGACAAATGTTATGATTCGTCGCTAACATTCTCCCCCACGGTGCGTAGCATTTCGTCTCCTTGAAGCGACGAAGCAGCAGGAACTAGCACGATAGTCCGTCGCGTTAGACGCCGAAGCACTCCTCCCGACGTCCGCACGTCCAGCAATGTGGTTCTTCCGTCTGGTCCACGGTACGTCTTGATGACTTCGCCGCGAGGCCAAGAATTTCGTGGCAGTGTGGCGTCAACTATTAGCACGACATCTTCTTTAGGGTCGATAGTCTCTCTTCCTTTGATTTTTCTCGGCATCAGGAGATGTACTATCTGTCTATTGGGCAAAGCCAGCTCAAGAAACTGAAGACCGCTGATGGCAGAACCATATCCGCCAAATCATAGCTTCTGAGAGAGATCGAGACGTTCTATAGACTAACTGTCTGTAGAACGTCTCGATCTCTCTCAGAAGCTGAGAACACGTCAATGACTAAACCCGATAAGAATCTAGCTAACGACCCAAGAGCTAGATTGACCCGGCACTATACCGAGGATATCCCGGATATAGATTAGGATGGCTCTGAAGCAGCTAAAAAACAACAGGGCGTCGGGTGAGGGCGGAATTACGGCCGAATTCCTGAAGGCGGGTGGAAGACCGGTCCTTAAGGCCCTTCAGGAACTGTTCAATTCCGTCATACTTGAAGGGAAAACGCCACAGGCATGGAGCAGAGGTGTGGTGGTACTCTTCTTTAAGAAGGGCGACAATGTCCTGCTTAAGAACTATAGGCCCATCTCACTTCTGAGCCATGTCTACAAGCTGTTTGAGTCATCACGAACCGTCTCGCACGCAGGTTTGACGACTTCCAGCCTCCCGAACAAGCCGGAATCCGAAAAGGCTTCAGCACCGTGGACCACATACATTCGCTCCGTCTGGTTATACAGAAGACCGCAGAGTATAATCTACCCCTCTGCTTAGCGTTTGTGGATTACGAGAAAACCTTTGATTCGATCGAGACTTGGGCTGTGCTGCAGTCTCTCCAACAATGCCAGATCGACTATCGGTACATCGAGGTGCTGAAAGGTTTGTACAAAAACGCCACCATGTCAGTCCGACTTCAGGATCAGACCTCGAAACCTATCCTCCTGCAGCGGGGTGTGAGGCAGGGAGACGTCATTACTCCGAAACTGTTTACAGCCGCAATGGAGGATGTCTTCAAGGTTTTGGACTGGAGAAGGCTAGGCATTAATGTCAATGGCGAGTACATCAGTCACCTTCGATTTGCCGACGATATAGTCGTCATGGCTGAGACTACGGAGGACCTCAGTACAATGCTCGATGACCTCAGTAGAGCTTCCGAAAGGGTGGGTTTCAAAATGAACATGGACAAAACCAAGATCTTGATAAATACCCATGTAGCACCCGCTCCCATCAAGATCGGAAACTCTACACTCGATGTTGTAGACGAGTACGTCTACCTAGGACAAACTGTCCAGCTAGGTAGGGCCAACTTCGAGAAAGAGGTCAACCGTCGAATCCGACTCGGCTGGGCAGCGGTCGGGAAGTTGCGCGGTATCTTCTCGTCCCACATACCACAGTGTCTCAAGACGAAGGTCTATGATCAGTCCGTGTTGCCAGTGATGACACACGGAACTGAAACGTGGTCGCTTACAATGAGCCTCATCAGAAGGCTCAAAGTCACTCAAAGGGCAATGGAGAGGGCAATGCTTGGAGTTTCCTTGCGTGATCGAATCAGGAATGATGATATCCGCAAGAGAACCAAGGTTACCGAAATAGCCCGAAGGATCGCCAAACTAAAGTGGCAGTGGGCAGGGCACATTGTTCGCAGAACAAATGGTCGATGGGGCCGAAAAGTTCTGGAGGGGCGACCGCGTACCGGAAGACGTAACGTTGGAAGGCCTCCCACAAGGTGGACCGATGACCTGGTGAAAGTCGCGGGTAGCCGATAGATGCGAGACGCACAGGACCAGTCGTTGTGATGACGCCTGGGGGAGGCGTATGTCCAGCAGTGGACGTCTTTCGGCTGATATGATAATGATGATGATGAGGAGATGTAAGTATTCTTTGACCCATCGTCTCCTGGATAGTTCTCCGGTTCGCCTTTCCAATAAACTGTGTCGTCGTATTCTCCCAGCATTGCTCTACAAGTCTACACAATCTCCCCAGTAGAAAATGGTTTGGGGTTAGGCTTTCTTCGTCTTCAGGATCTATGCGGACGGGTGTGAGAGGTCTGGAATTTATTATGAATTCGACCTCAGTTATCATCGTGTGAAGCACTTCTTCAGGTAGGCTTCTTTCATTGAGAAAAACTGCCAGTGCCGTCTTGACTGATCGCACGAGTCTGTCCCATGCACCCCCCATGTTTGGGCTTCCTTTCCTCTTCCAATTCCTCATTTGTCCCAAAAAATTGGTCCCGTTGTCGCTGAATATAGTTTTTGGGGTTCCTC
Organism: Lacanobia wlatinum; assembly: GCA_947578705.1. NCBI lineage: Eukaryota > Metazoa > Arthropoda > Insecta > Lepidoptera > Noctuidae > Lacanobia > Lacanobia wlatinum. Next base: position 14,548,439 of record OX388026.1, read on the forward strand.
TTCTCTCTTCTTGACATCCGCCGGAGTGCCATGATCATAGAGCCGGTACTAAGAGAGGGTACCAACTCTAAGGGGCCGTCTCCACGAGCGAGAGAATCGCGGCGATTCGACAAGTGAAAAAACGTTAACTCGCCGCGATTCTCTCGCTCGTGGAGACGGCCTCAAGTTAATGGCTCTGATAGTAAGATAAGTAAATAAAGCTCCCCAACGCTTCTCAACTCTTCTCCCGATTGTGACTTGCATCGGTTCAAATTAACCCACTGCTGAGCAAGAGAACGGGAACTGATGATGCGTCAGTCTCTCGCTCGGTAGATCTCCAGTCGGGGCATCTCTGGTAATCTCTTCTTCGCTTTGCACCACTGGCAGCTGTATGTGACTACATCAAGAGTTGTCAATATGTTTTTGCAGGGCGTAAGTCACAATTTATTTTGTTACTGTGTTATACCCCGTTTTACATTCAAGAAAATATGTTTGTTTGTAGATACACCAAGTTTGTTGTCGTAATATAAAATAAATGTGTGTTACGACTTGGTTTTTCGAATATGAGATGTTTAGCTTTAAGAAAATCTTGGGTAGTAAAAACCATTTTTATTTTTCACTGTAGCGCAATTTTAAATATACAGATAAAAAGAGCGTGAAAAAATAAGTAAGACTGCATCAAAAAGTAAGTTTATTTATTGTTCATTTTTGTAATTGATCATTTATATTTGAAATTAATTAACTTTAAACTAAATATGTTTTTTATACATACTTTCTCGAGTTTCATTTGGTTGGCACCTTTATCTTAAAAAATATACAGGGATACTACAATGAGGCAGCCCTACGAAATTTCTCTAATCACCCCTCAGGTGTATCTATTGTCTCCTGATGGGAGGTAAATAGAAATCACGTATATTTTGTGCTTTTTTTATTAACTACAAACATATCCGAATGGAAACAAATATATTTCAATAGTTTGGCCTAAGACTCAATAAATACATGCTTAGAAAAATGGGTATCAATTCTGCAACAATAAGAAAAACGTTACCAAAGTTCGAAGACCTATCTATTCACCCCGTTTTACGGTACTAAGAAAAAAAAAACCACCAAATCACCTCCAAATCGTTGAAGAGTATTAAAATATATGTACTGCTTTGCAATACAAAGGAAAATGATTTGGTTTTGTTACTTTTAAAAAATATGTATTATTGTTATTATAAAAAATTTAAAATGCGGATAGCGGAGTGGCGCGTAGAGGGGTAGTTAGCTCCGTTCATATGCACAAGGTCATTGGCATGAATACAAAATTTTATACAAAAGTCGACAACATTACGTACTTTTATGGTTGTCTGAATAGTTAAAAGAGTATTTATTTACCTATCCGTGGCACATTCTGTCCGAGACTATTGTAGACCTCGTTTTGTATTTTTAGTTCTCGAACTTTCGAAGTCGACAAAGTAAGTTTTATATCTCTAGTTGGTAAAACAGAACTAATCCCAAATTCCCAGGTGATATGCTAAAAATTTTCGAGCTCTGCTTCACTCGCTCTAGCATTGGATCATCAACGGGGCGCCTCTTTGTGTGATAAAAAAAAAATCTAACTATCCAAGACAAAGTTCTAAAAGATTTCGAGCTCGCTTCACTTGCACATACATTTTAAATTTTTTTCAAGCTAAAGCTTCTCCACAAAACTTGCCAACATAATTTTTGTAAAGGTCTCCTTTATAGGAATGCAATGGTACCCATTACAATCGACCGTGAGCTAGTCCGAAGTCCGATTTTCTCGACTTTTTTTTTATAATTTGAACCCTACTATTAACATGACATGGCGGGGACCAAAGATTTGCCACCCCGCCTGGTGGCGACGCGACGGGTCTAATATTTTAATTTTGATCGTGCTCACCGACTGTACCTATATTTGGCGTCGCATCTCACTTTAGTAGCCAGCCCCCCCCCCTAAAAAAGAACCTAGGTACACCAATGCAAACAGGGCTATGGAATGATAAAAAAGTTGTGATCTTCAAACAATTTAATATTTTAATACAATACTAACATTTATATAGTGATTGTACAATATAAATATATTTTGTTTGTACTTATAAACTAACTGCTTATAACAAAATGTCTATACTTTAAATTTTATAGTTTATATTATTATTTTGTATAAAAATAGATTTCATATAAAAGGCAAAATGCATGAAATGTATGGAATCATGGAATGTAAATTGGAAGACAATGTGTGGCATTATTTTTATAAGACGCATAGAATTACCCCGATTATTATTGCTTTATTAACTGTTTAAAACTGTTCTTTAAACAGGTGCCATAATGTACTACCTACATACTTATTTATCGTGGGCTTAGCTACGGCCTGTCAAAACTTACTATTCTGAGCTCTGCACAACAAACTTAACAATATTCGAGAAAACAAATTCTCAGAAAATACTCATACATAAAAACAAAATTCATCAAAACCTTATAACGAATGGCTCTTTTGCAAATCCAAATGCAGCTAAAATGGAATGCTAGACATCAAGTCCTCAATGAAGGTGTCTTTAACGTGTTGCTTTCACTCTATTGTTGCGATGCCCAGGAGTATGCGTTCTGGAAGAGTCTGATCCAGGGCGAGGCCTGGCTGGAGGGCTGCGCGGGGCGCGCGGGGCGCGCGGGGGGCGAGGCGCACTGCCAGCGCAGCACGCAGCGCTCGGGGTGCGGCATCATGGCCACGTGGCGGCCGTCGCGCGAGCGCACGCCGGCGATGCCCGCTGCACACAACACAGACATTTACTTACACTTGAAAAATAACTCGATGCTGAGGTAATATAATATCTGTTATAAGAGGCGGATTATCTTTAAGGCAAACTAGGCACGTGCCTAGGGGCGCGAGCGAAAGCTCTAAACCGAAAAAAATAATTATATGAAAAAATCATACTTCCGAAGCCAAGCTTCCTACTACTACTTGATTAGACCTCCATGGCCCGATCCCGAAAAAACCAATCATCTGCCAACTATTAACGGCATTCACAAGCTCTCTCATGTCTGCTATGTTGGTCTAGTGGTCGCAAATCACGGCTACTGAGCGTGGTCTTGGATTCCATTCCCGGTTCGAGCAAAGTGTAATTCTGTTTTTCTATTTTAATATTCTCAAAAGCAGCCTAGAGTTTGGAAGTTAGTGCTGTCTGGCTGCCACTCTGTAACTTGTAGTTAAAGATGGTCCAAATCATGTAACCACCAAACAAAGCTCGCTTCGCTCGCTCTTTCATCATTGTTTCTCAGGTTTTTAGGTTAATAGAAAATCTAATCTGATCCCAGGCGGATACTAGGTCACTAGAATTTTCTTGGTTTTTGTAGTCTTTCCGCATAAGTTGATAAACTCAATCCAGTTTATGTGCGAATGATAAAAAATTATAAGCTTTACCTACGAGAACCTAAAATATTCGAGCTCTTTATTAGTGTATTACGTAGTACGTAGGTACCCTTTTTTAAAAAAACACGGTCGAACCACTTTGAAAGCGCCTACCACGTTGTGAGAATGAAATCTTAGGCCATCCCCACATAATATTATGCAGAGAATTATTTGCCCGCGTCTGCTCGTGACCACCTTAGAAGCGCCGATGAGGTGCTGCTAGACTAGGGCGCCGGCTACATTTAATCCGCCTCTGGTTATGTCTGCTGACTGTTGACTACCGAGAGCCTTGATGCACTCAATATTTTTCATCGCTATGAAGACGTTCTTAATTCTTTCATGTATACCAAACATGACAATTATTAGATAATTGACATACAAGGTTATAAATGAATTCCTTAATTAATTTAAAACTAAATAACAAGGAGATGGTGAAGCGGGCCAGCAAGATTCCATATGGCTTGGCTAATTACTGACCACATACTGTTAAAATGTTAAACTGTAAGGGTTAGTTACCTGGGCTTCCGTTAGGGTTCATAGGGTAGAGCTCAGTGGGCGCACCGTCGTCGTCCACGTACTGCATGGCGACCTGCGCCTGGCCCTGCAGCGCGCGCAGCAGGCGCGGCTCGGCCAGCGTGAAGCGGCCCTCGCCGTGCGCCACCCACACGCCCAGCACGCTGCCGCCCATGCCGCGGAACCACACGTCCGATTGGACTTCGGTTATCTTCACTGCGCTCCAGCGACATTCGAATCTGTACAGTAGAAAACAAAAAATATGACAATGCATTTGTTTTGTCAATTAGATCTTTAGCAATGTTTATTTATTAATTTATTAATAAGTTGTCACATCAAAGGTTCTGTGTAAATAAGCCACTTACAGGCATGCGCAAGTTTCACAAAACAAATTAGAAATATTATAAATTGAAATCATGACATAAAGTCCAATAAAAAAAAAAGGGACTACGGATCATCAATTTCTTCATAATTTTCGACTTAAATTGGGCTAGTGGGTCTGAGGACTGATGCATCTGAGAGATGTTATAATGACTGTTAGAGCAGATCTTATTGTACGTGTCCGTAATTCTACTCAGGGGAGCGGAACGATCCAAGTTAGTGCCTAAGCTTCTGCTTGCGAATGTTCTACATATTCTCACCGACCTGACCATGCCCCGGCGGGGTACCTCTAAGTAGATTTAATCAAGCAGATCGGGAGTACATGTTATACTGTTGACAATTTTGTACAGTAGAACCATATCAGCCAAGGTTTTACGTTCTTGTAGAGAAGGCAGTTTGAAGTGTCGCATACGCTGCGTGTAGTCGGCTCTATAAGGACAACTGTGGTCTTTAAATCGTAGGTACCGCGCGAAATTACGTTGAACTCTTTCAATACGGTTGGTATGGATATCATAAAATGGGTTCCCGAGCGGGGATGCATAATCCAAGGTGCTACGGACAAGACAATTATAAAGGGTTTTTAGAGCGATCGTGCTTTTAAATTCTCTACATGTTCTCTTAATAAATCCCATCGTTTTAGCCGCTTTTGCGATAATGCTGAATTGAAAGAAAAAGTGTGAATTAAATGAAAGGCTACCATTAAACAGTACACCCAAATCTCGGATGGTCTCTACCTTCCGCAGTGCAGTACCTGCGAGTGAATAGTGCGTTGGTATTATGTGTTTTTAGGGTTCCGAACAAAAAACGGAACCCTTATAAGATCACTCGGGTGTCCGGGTGTCTGTCTGTCTGTCTGTCCGTCTGCCACAGCCAGTCTCCGGACCCACTGAACCGATTCTGTTGAAATTTGGTACACATATGGAGTTCTGTACCCAAACACGAACACGTTACGTAAATCATTAAATTTTTAGTATGGGGGTCAAACTAGAAAATCAAAAAAAAAGTTTTTTGAACAATATCATGTGACATATCAAATGCAAGGGCTTACTGTGAGAGTTATAATTATATTTTTTTCATAATTTTAAATAAATTAAAATAATTGGGTTTTGAAGTTATTCAATAAAAATAAGATGAAAAATGACCATTCCCCCCCCTTATCTCCGAAACTACTGAGCCTAAAATTAAAAAAAATGGAGATAATAGATCTTTACCTAAAGATTACAGGAAAACCTATAAGAAGTCTTTAGTGTTAAAATAACATGTTAAAAAAATTAAATTTGTTCCGAACCCTTTGCACGCGAGTCCGACTCGCACTTGGCCAGTTTTTTTTTACGCGTGAATGTTGTGTGAAAAAGTGGCCTGCAATGAGTTGAAATCGCATTGAAGTAGCTGGGCATCCTCGAGTGAGCCAATTTTGCGATCAATTTTTAGGTCGTCTGCGAAAAGTGAGCACTGACTATGGCGAAAGCAGTCTGATACATCATTTACGAAGATTGTAAATAAAATAGGTCCGGCATGCCATACCTGTGGCACTCCAGATGTAGCAGTATATTTTGAGGAGTGATAACCTTCCACCACCACTCTTTATTGCCGCTTGTCCATTCATCCTACGAGCACATTTATGGATGAAAATCGGAGGTAACCTATCAGGACCGACACCTTTTGTTATATCTAGCCTTTGAAGGGCTTTAAGGACATCTCTTTCAGTAAATTGAACCTTGCTGAGAGTGTGTTGAGGAAACCTATGTGTGCTCATAGTGGATGGTCCACCATTACTGACACCCGTAATAAAGGTCGAGGAGAATTGTGAGGCAAAAAGATAACAAATATCTTCGCCATTGGTAGCCACCGAATCATTCAATTTTATCACAGAAGGAATTGTGGACGATCGCGTGTTTTAAGCTTTAAAAAAAGACCAACATGTGACCTAAAACGGTCTTCAGCCGTTGTTTCCCATTGACCAACACGGGCAGAGTCAAGCGTTTTGGATGCTGCCATCAGTACACCACCACCCTCTTTGCATCCCAAGGCACTAGAGGCTCTATCCCTTCGATAAATACTGTATGAGGTGTCGAAGATCTCACCGTCACTGATGTTTCTATTGAGCCAAATTTCAGTTGCTACAATGACATCGTACTGGGCAACACTGACAGCCATATTTATGTCGTGGAGTTTGGTTCGCATACCTCTTATATTTTGATAATAAATTGTGAATTTTATAACTTAGCTCACGGTTTTGTATTCACGCATATCTTAATCCCCTCACAACAGTGAGACAGCCTGCAGGGATTTTATTTGCTTGGCACTTGCGCCGTCATCCTTATGGACAAGAATACGTCCGTCGCGAACCCAGACGTACCTGTAACCTTTCTCACGAGCTATTTTTCTTGTCTCCGCATGAATAGCTTTATTTAAAGGTGATAGATGTTCAGAAACAAAGACCGGTTTTTAATGCCGCCATATCCTAAGTGGGAGGAATTTAGCTTATCCTGTGGATGAGCCCGGTTGAACTTGTGACAGTGACAGATGCAAGGATCACATCCCGAACTTTAGTGCTCCTTAGTTTAAAAACAACAGAGCGAGGACGGTCACTTTGGGAATCTAATTTCCTGATACGCGTAAATGACAAGATGTCTTGCTCTTGGACGGTGTGAGATATCACGTTCCCCAGCTGTAATACAGTACTCAGGAGATTTTCACTTTTGTTTTCGGGAATACCTTTGATTTCTATATTGTCCTGCCGTGAGTACTGTTCTAGGGAGTTTACACGCTCCGACAATCCGACACACTCTTCTTGAGAGTGTATTTTTTTTTTTTAAACTTTGCCCCACACTAGGAATTTCTCCTGTATCGTGGGTGCGTTTACAAACATACAAACTCACAAACACAAACAGCCCTACCCGGAACAACTATCTGTAGGCTATACAAATATTTGTTCCGTGCGGGAATCGAACCCGCGACACGCAGCGCATCAGTCAATCGCTCAACCACTGCGCCAACCGTGCCGTCTAGGGCAACTGAGGTCATTCTCTGACCTGAGTTGCTTGATAGTCTCCTTGTTACTGACAAATTCATCAAACGTTTGACTCATAAAAGCTACCGAATCCTTCAATTCACTGAGCAAGTTAAGACTGTCTTTGATTTTAACAAATTCATCCTCAAAGTATGCTTTAAGTGATACCTGTAACTGGGAGGCAATAACAGATTCAATATCACGGCGAATGGTTGCGATAAGTGCAGTTGACTATCATTAGCCAGGTACACATCTTCATCACCTAGGTCAGGGACGCAAGTCATTGCACATTTTTTGTAAAAGTGTTTCACTATTTACTCACGATACCGATGGAGTCCAGATGAGTTAAATAGTATATCACTATTTAGTCCGTTTCACAAGCTTTACAGTGATACACAGCACTAATGGATTGAGCAACTTTTAACCACTATTTTTACAATTATTACGGGGACAGAATAAATACGGTGCCAACTGTTTGAATCTCAACGAGCAAGTCCAAACGTTTGAACTATAAAAAAATATTATAGGTCGTAAATAATCACCGTACCTACTCATAGCACCTTATTGTTAATATTGCTTTGACTACACTAATCTGTTAGATTTTGGTACCTTTCCGAAGCATTGTGGTCGAGGAATACTTGAGTCTTGTTCGCGCTTTTCGCTGTCGTTTCTGGGTCTATCCAGCCGAGAAGAGCCATTAGTTGACATCCATTGCATACACCCAAAGAGAATGTATCATTTCTATTCTTGAAGTGGGAGAACTGAGAGCTAAGAGAATCGGAGAAAAGGATGCCAGCTGCCCATCCCTTTGCTGAACCTAAAGTGTCTGTAATAGAAAAAAAATTGAAACAAATTATTTTAAAAATTATCTGTTTTTTATGAATTGTAATTAAAAACAATACACTTTAACTCACCAGCATAACTGAAACCACCAGGGAACACCAAGCCTTGGAAGGCGTCTAGAGTGATTTTCTTGTTTTGCAGGTCACTCATTGTCACGTCGAAAACGTCGAAGTTTGCCATCATTAAAGACGCAATCATCTCCCTGTCGCCGTTTGTGCCTAAAACACATTGAAAATGAGACCACGATGACATTTTATTTGAGGTCTCAAATAAAATGTTGATCTGATACTGTCCACTTTGCGTGAAAAGCACTAGAACAGTCCAATTAGAGATTTAGAACTGGCTTAAGCCCGCGACGTACTTGTCGCCGAAACTTGATTTGCTCCCATTCCATTTTTTATAGGATAATAAATGACATTTATTTTCCTACCTTCCTCACGAAGAACGGCTAATCTTATCGATTTCGTCTTCACAACAGCCGCTGACGGGTCGAACGTAACATTGTATGTTACTCCCTTGCGCTTTTCAAGTCCTATAAAGAAATATCGTTGTATTACTTAATTATTTTATTTTACATAGGTATTTATTTTATAATACATTGATTAACTGTTAAAACGAAATGAGAATTGAATTTTTCATCAATTTGTGACAAATAGTATGATTTTATAAAGTACCTTAAAAGCGTACATGCAACTACTTGGGGTGAACTGCTACGGGATGTATGACTATGAGAAACTTTAAATTTAGAAAATTGTACTTTATCAATAATCAATATCTTTATCAATCTTTATGTAGCCTATTAATTTTACTTGTTCTCTTATGTCGCTAAGACCCTTCAATAAAACACTACCTTGCCATTCCTGACGGACGCAGTCTGTGTTTGCTTGTAAACATTCTAGTTGGTAACTTGTTTCCTCCCACATTCTGAATACATCAATCAGCTTTGTGTCTAAAACTTGTTTACCATTTATTTTAATAATAACCTGAAAACGTGATTGAAGTCATTAATGCAATGGTGTAAAAAGAATCCATATTTTCCGCATATTTAGTTTTAAAGACTCCAACTTTCCAACCTTTCAGCTAGATACATACCTCCGAATGCATTCCATATTTCCCAGTAGTGCCAATTTGTTTGGCATTAACTCCATTCCTCTTGTATTCGTTTAGAACATATGCTAGATTATCGCGTGATACTTCAAGAATGATACCAAGTTCCTCATTGAAAAGTGCATGGATTTCAGATACATTAGGTTCTACGTTGATGTCGATTTTCATACCGCGAATGCCACCAATACCCATCTCTAGCGCTGTGGTTATAAAACCTCCTTCACTGACATCGTGTCCGGACAGTAGCTTACCCTCTGAAATAGATATACAAGAAAACATTAAGCTACAGTATGCACTAGATTATTTGGTATATGTGTCGCAGTCGGATTGTATAAATCGCCGTATTACATTACGGCTAGCCGTTTCCAAAAACAGGGCCGTTTTGTATTGCGGCGGGTTAACGATTAGCCGGATTGTCATTGCGAGACATTTTACAATATGGCAGCACACGTTTAACCTTGTACTTATTCCACATTGTAGGGTGACCATGTACAAAAAAAATAAAACACTCTTTAATTGAAATTCAATTTTATTGTTATATAAGGTAAGTACCTACTTTGTTATAATTTTGTACATAGTACGACTCGGATAGGTTAGGTTCGAATGGTATGGCGGGAGCTAAAGTGAGCTTAGCTTAGCTCCAGTGAACTTAGCTCCCGTCATACCATTCATGTTAGGTTACTTTAAACCCTTTACACAGAAATAGGAGCTCCGCGAAGCTTCCGTCAACCGCTCCTTCACAAATTTGTCAAAGAAGCGGATAATGACCCGCTCGATTACATTACGGCTAGCTATATTGAATAACATATATTGCCGAACACTTTCTGGCGGACTTTGACTCAGCCGTAGTCCGGCTAATCGTTGACTCGCCGCAATACAAAACGGCCCGGTTTTTAGAAACGGCTAGACGTAATGTAATACGGCTATTTATACAATCCGACTGCGACATATGTATTGTTGGAAAATGTTTGGTTTTGTCGAGTGTCATCAAGTCTCCTCTAGCTTAAACTCGAAGTGCCATTTTTAATTATTGGGTCCTGTATTTATCTTCTACTAATAAAGAGCCACTTACCCTTCAATAACTTCTGAGTAGCCTTGAACAATGCTTTGAGAACAGCTGGGTCATCAAGGTCTGGTGGGTTGTCACCAAGTTGTTTGTAACATTGCGCAAGCGCCGATCCGCCAAGTCTGAAACAACATTAACTGTCAGAGGAAGAGCATTCCTTCAATGCTTTTTTTTTCAATCAAATTAAATAAAAAGAAGAAAAAAGAATCGTGGGATCGCGATTCAACGAGGGGTTCGACTTAGTTTTAGCATAATAAAGATAAAGCTTTACAAACCTGTACTTTCCAGGGCTGACAGGCACATAAACGAGAGCTGATCCTTCTTCTAATAGAGCTGGTTCGATTTTGACTGTAATGTCCGGGCACGGGGCGTAAGTTGACACTACTAACGTTCCCGGCGATTTCACTGTAAGTAACAATATAAAAAGTATGATAATGTGGGGCCTACATTAACAGAAAAAAACAAAACAGTGAAATAACTGGGGGACCCGAGCACCGCCTGCAGGCGGTTGTACGTCGGGATCGTGCGATCGATGGCCCTGTGTGGGGCCCCGATCTGGGCGGCTGACCTGACGGCCAGCACCATCACTGTTCTACGGAAGCCGCAGAGGGTGATGGCCGTCAGACTCATCAGGGGTTATCGCACGATCTCCTACGAGGTGGCTTGCGTACTGGCCGGATCTCCGCCCTGGGACCTGGAGGCAAAAGTCCTCGCGTCACTGCATAGGTGGTGTGAGGACGCGCGGGCGCGCGGCGATCGACTGATGCAGCGGCACATTGAGCTGCGTCGGCCGCAGCTACGCAAGGTACTGGTGGCGGAATGGCGGGACAGGCTCTCACGCCCTTCCGCCGGCCTCGGTACTGTTGAGGCCATCCGGCCAGTGCTCGACCTGTGGCTCGGGAGAACAGACCCCTCCGCCCGCCCCAGAGCGGAGGACATCCATGAGGATTACCACACGTCAAAAAAAAGGCCGCAAGTCTTTCCGCTAATATGATGATGATGTGCAGGAACGGGTCGCAGCACAGAAGTGCCATTGTCAAATATTAGTAAGGTAAAAGTTGAAAAATTGCAACACTACGCTGTGCACGTTCCCTATATGAGTTTCTTTATTCAAATAATATACAGATTACAGACCTTTCTCCCCGGCGACTTGCGCGCACATAGACAGCGAGTCCTTCCCGCCGTCCACGGCGACGCCCAGGCGGCGCATGGCGTCGCACACGGCGCGACAAGCCCGCAGCAGCGCGCCGCCTTCCGCGCCTGTCTTACCCGCCCACATCCAGTTGCCCGAACACTTCACGTCTTCGAGCTCGCTTATGCCCGCGAATACCTGAAATAGGTGCATGGTACTATGATATTATGTGACTGCTCCTAGGCTACCCTATACTGAAAAAAAAATTAATTTTCCTAAATTGCTATAGTATTAGATTAGTTTGGGTTAGTTTCCCCCGAATTATTGATTTGGGTTAAACTTGACAATGTCCTGTAATAGGAGATAGGATACTTATTTTCCCAGGAGTATGTTTTCTCGGGATAATTTTCGATATTCACGCGGACGAAGTCGCAGCGACTTCGCTCGCGTGAATAACATGATTGTGTAACGCACATCTTCACATTTCCCAATTCAATCAATAACATACATGGCCATTTTGCTTGTCATTACAGGATGGTCAGATAAGAAAAAAAAATAAAACTCACCAAATTAGTAAGAGCTTCGCCTAAGGACATGCGAGCACCGGCAGCAGGGTCCAACAGACCCTTGATGTTCTGAGTACCGATGGACGTGGCAGACCCGACGAGGTCGTAATACGACAGCGCGATTATCGCACAGTCTGCAAGAGGCGTGTGTAGGGGACCCACGCACTGTTGTTGAGCTATGAGTCCTGTGACACAACGGTCCACCTGTGTAACAAAAAAATCAATGATTATGACAACAAACAATTGATTTTATTCAAATTCACCTTTTATTGGCACTTTTAAATTGTCAAGGTCTGTTAGTCATATAGATGAAGCTAGTTCTGCCGCGCTGTCGACAAGGACAGCAAGTATGTTCAGCAGCAAAACACTCACCGCCGCATCTCCAGCTCGGTAGTTGAGCAAAGTGCTCTAGGTTTCCATGGGGATTTTTAGTGGAGCCTTTATGTTTTATCTGTATCATGGCTGCATTTTCAACTTTCCGGAAATTATATTTGTTCTGTGTGGACATCGTAACTGCGACATGTAACGCAAGAGTCCTCCGCTCAACGCCATTGTTACATACTTACACCCTATTTAGTTTTTAGATTTCCGAACATTCGAAAGAAACGGAACCCTTATAGGATCACGCGGTTGTCTGTCTGTCTGTCACAGCCAGTTTTCTTCGGATCTACTAAACCGATTCTGTTGAGGTACACATATGAACTTTTGTGACCCAAACACGGACGCGTTCGCAAATAAATATAAATATTAATTCCATAAATTTTGAGTAGGTATGGGGATCACTTTTGGGGGTCAAACTAGAAAATTAAAAAAACAAGTCTTTGAAACTGTATCGTGTGACATATCAAATGTAAGGGCTTTCTGTGAGGATTATAGTTATATGTTTTAAATCATTTTAAAATAAACAAAACAGTTTTAGACCAATAATTACCATTCCCCATTTTTGGTTTAATTTCCCCCCTTATCTCTGAAAAAACTGAGCCTAAAATTTCGAAAATTTGCAGATAATAGTTCTTTACCTACAGATTACAGAAAGACCTATAAGAAGTGTTAAAATGACATGTTACAAAAATGAAATTGGTTCGGAACCCTACGAACGCAAGTCCGACTCGCACTTGTTATTTATACTGGGGTAAATGGGGTATTGAGATAATAAACATACCTTATTCGTCAAGTATCTCTTGCTAGCTACATTGACGAGCCTCAACACTCTGTCGAGAGCATCGTGGACAGTTATATTTGGTGGCAGAGACAGTGGCAGCTTTGTTCTCTTCTCAGTGACCAAATCGAATGTCTTCCGTGGCATATTACCTATTTAAGAAACCATTAAATTAGTTAACCATTCTAACGTCACTCGTTTATTTCCAGACGGAGTGAAAAGCAGAGGTATATACTGTTTAGTCTGTAAGCTATGTTATTATAAACTCAGTTCTATGAAATAAGTGGCGAGTTTATCGTCATTAACTGGGCCAGAATCCAGGCCTAGCTTCTGAGAATTTTCCAGTATTTAACACTTTTCCCATCACTGGGCATAGACCAGCAGAGCAATAATTTAGCTAATTCATTTTTTATTACGTACGAGAGGTCTATTTAGTAGGTACTATTCCGTAAACAGATGATTATTGTCTCTCATTTGACGTAAATTGCTTAATTTAAACGTTCATATCTATAAATCGGTATTGTGATAAAAATAAACTTGGTAAAGCGCGATTTAATAAGTGGTATATTTATGACGCAAAAGTGTAAGTGACCTGATACTTGATAATTATGTGGAATATTATCTTAAAAACAAATACAACTGATGACATACCTATTTAGAATAGATCTAATAGTAGGTACAGGATAACGTAATGAATTGATTTCTTCCAACATAGATTACAGGATGTTTTATAATCTTCTACTAATATCACAAGTACGGATAGTAAGAGAGTTAAGACATTGCACACTTTTTATCCCAGTAGTACTTCCCAGTGGGAAAACAAAACTCTTTTTCCATGAGCTTGGTAGCAAGCAGGAACAAGTCTTTACATTATAATTCAATGGTCTACTACATACCTAGCACAGCTTCTAAATGAAGATCAAATGGCAACTTAGACTTGGTCTCTGGTTTGAGCCTCTCAGTTCTGTTCAAATACTTGTCAGTGTATGAGTCTTCCACCAAACTCATGTAGCCATCTCCTGTTACTTCACCAACAAACGATACAGGGCATCTTTCACGACGACAAATATCTGCAAAGAACAAGCTGTTTTATAAATAAGCAAATACAACTACAAAAATATATTATCAAAACGGATGTTGTTCTCTCAACAACAAATACATTTATGGAAAAAGGTTGAAAATGAATAATCAAGTATGTACCTTCTAGAACTGGCCTGTTTTCTTTAGAACAAAGCAACGCGTCGTTTTCTTGGTACTCAGCGCCCCAAAGCTCCAGGGTGGTGATGGTTGGGTCTCCTAACTGGAACTCTTTAGTATAAACCACTGCACCTTCTGGTTCCACTAACTCCTTGAGCACATTGCCGTTACCTCCAGCGCCTTGGTCATGGATCGCTGTAATTAACACAAGAAAGTTACGAATTGTTTCTTATTTGTTAGCAGGTAAGTTCCATTTTCATTAAACTTACATTCGACAGGGTTGACTTCTGCTTCTAGACATCCTCGGACAACTCTGTTGAGACGATTTCCCATTTCCGCATCACCTGTAAGAAAGTGTTGGATTTGTAAATCTTTTGGCCCGACTTTACAGACTATCAAACTGTTTGTAGATAAAGAATCGGTTGTTAGTAGAATACATACACAAAACCTTTCGAAAGCCTAGGCTTGACGATTATAAAGATACGCTTTGTTATCTCACCTCTCTGCACCGCCCCGAAATCTAAAGCGTGATCTCTTGAGTCGCCTCCCTGTACGGCCACAGACGAAGCGGCGCCGCCACCAACTCCGATACGGTACACTGGTCCACCGACCTTTACCAGCATCATACCTATTTGAAGGAATTACTTATTACAGTAGGTAGAGTAAAACAAAATGACGAACATCCTGACATTACTATTAAAAGCTGTAAAATTTGCTAAGATGTACAAGATTGCAAGTGACTCAAAATATAGAAGGGCTATTACAAAATTGTTGGTGGAAAAAATGTTCACTGTAAGATAAATATTTTTATCAATGTAAAGTGGGTCTATGAAATATTGGATTAAGAATGAGATGGTGACTCAAACCTTTTTCAGGTTTATTCTTTTTAATCATGTTGTGTGGCATGTATCCAATACCACCACTGAACATGATAGGTTTCACGAATTCCTCTCTTATATTGTCGCCATTCTTCAAGCCATATGATTGAACGAATCCTGTAAGAAGAAAATACAATACATAACCACCGTGGTACTTCTAAAAATATTATTATAAGTAGTGTTAAAATATAATATTTTATGTTACCTGAAATCAATGGTTCTCCAAACTTGTTACCATAATCTGATGCACCATCACTAGCATCAATAATGATTTGCAAAGGGCTTGCAAAGTTGTTAGGGTACTCCCAACCCTTCTCTTCCCAAGGCATTTCATAACCTACAAAATTAAAACATTATGATAATACTGTTCTAGAGGTTCAAATTATCATTAGACTGTGTTTGTCTATCCACTCATTTATGTATAGAATATGTACTAACCAGGTACATGCAGATTGCCAACACTGTATCCTGCAGTGCCAGCAACTGTATGGCCACCACGACCCACACCCTGTACATCTCTGATACGTCCACCAGTACCAGTGGTGGCTCCACTGAACGGTGCCACTGCAGTTGGCATGTTGTGAGTCTCAGCCGTGAATATGATGTCAGACTCTGTCAACTCCTTTACAACCTGAGATGCATCTCGGACATTTGTTGGCCGCAGTTTTGTATGTTTGAAGCCTTTGATGGCACTACAATTAACAAGTCCAAGTTTCTTTAATCCTTACTTAATTTATTTATTTATTTAATTTATTTGGCTCTTCAACAATGAGTACACTATAACATTTACAAAAAATAATTCTAGACTTAAATTTAAGTGCCTCATCACTTAAAGAAGAGCACTACATGCACTATACTGTACGCATAAACTGCTATAGAAACAGTGAAAAAGTAAATATAATATAATGAAAAATTACAAAAAAAAAATATATATGGAAAACTACAATTAAGAATATTACACAATTACACATTAAGTTAGATAGGTCAAACAGTGACAGTAACAGTATTCACAACAGTTCATTATTTTACAAAACACACTTTAAGTCTTTTCATGGTAGGCACAGATGTAAGAAATAAATCAATGTTTTTATCGTGGTTTTTGTATACAGTATACATTCTGGAAAGTGAGCAATGCTGCCTTAAATTGGTTTTGCTTTTTGCCATGGAAAACAGCCTCCTATTATTACTTCTTGGTAGATTTCGTGGCACATGGAAGGATACTCTACTAAGTAATTCAGGACAATTCCTGAATTACTTAACACATTTAGTGCCAAGAACTCAGCGTATGGGTCGAGCAGTGATTCGTTATGTGCCCACAACCCATATCTGAGTCATTGTTTTAAGTAGCTATATGTGACTTCTGTTCATGCGCGGGTTGTGGGCCCACGAACGAATTGTTGTTCGGCCCATGTGTTGAGTGCTTGGCGCTAAAAATGTAAAAACACTTTTGTACTTGGCACTGAAAGTGTTAATAGGGTAATTTAGGGCTTAATATTATAAATGCGAAAATAACTGTTGTCTGTAGCGCTTTCACGCCAAAATACTGAACCGATTTAAATGAAATTTGGTACACAGATAGTCTAGAGCCTGAGAAAGGACATAGGCTACTTTTTATCCCGGTAGTATGTTCCCTAGGGACCACGCGGGCGAAGCCGCTGGCAGTAACAGTAGCATAAAATACAAACTGTAAGTAGTTATTGATCATACACCATACCTGCTGTTGTCACCGAATTTAATGACATTATTATCATTGGAAGTTTTCTGAGTTGAAGCTACCATATCAATCAAAGACTCATCAATCTCTTGGCCATCTAATAATAATTTCCCCTGTGGAAAAAAACTTAATCATATTGTTGTTTCTTATAGGTTTTTTATAAGTAATGATAAGAGATTTCAATACAATGTACCTTGAAGAACCAATGACGCGAATGTTCACTATTGCTCTGAGCAAGGTCAAATAACTCAACACTTGTTGGGTCACGCTTCAATTTGTTAACAAACATATCCATATAAAAGTCCATGTCCCAGGAGTCAAAGGCCAGACCTATAAATAATAAATAGTTAGATCACATTCAATAAAACTAAAATTAAATCAAACTTGGTACATGGAAATCTCTAAACACTGACCCAATTTTTTATTGACTTTCTCCATAGCTGATCTTCCTTCTTTCTGGAGAGGCACCACAAACCAAGGTTCTAAATCTTTTGGCAATCCTTCATTGAAACTGGTCCTAGGAAGATTGTCCTTGGTGTAAATACATTGTGTCATCCTGTCATGCAATGGTGCAGCTAAATCCTCATGTAACTTTTCAGGGACATTTTTTTCTTTTGCAAAGGTGATAAGGTATCTTGTTGAAACTTCCAGCCTAATGACATCACGCAAACCAACACTCTCACATATCTGAACGGAGTTACTTGAGTCAGCTGTTGAGAAATTAAACCTGCAAGATTTAAGTTAATTTTATCATAGATTCAACTATTTTATACACTATTTTCCTTATTTTTATTTAAAATCATTAACGAATCAATATGAAAAGCATACCTTGGTCCAATCTCAATAATAATTTGATTTCCTTGCACATTTTTGTACACAGTTTCGTTTTTCAATGCTTGAGGCTGTAGAGGGGAACTGAGCAGCCATTTCAGAACTTTAATCTGATTAATGTTGAGATAGTCACAACCTTCACGTAGCTCCACATGGTAACAGAGTTCAGTTGACAACTGTGCTACGTCAGCATCAACTAATTGCAACTTCTCAAGGATCTCCTTAGTCTTATGTGCACTGAATGCTTCAGAACAGAAGAACCTTAATATACACATGTTGAACTAATGTACTAACAGAACAATATCCAAATTCAGAATGATTAAAGAATGAAGATCATAGACGTCGCTAGTAAATATCTTACATCAATGTCAGAGTTCAATTGTTATCAATTATTCAATGTTATCTGTAACAAATAAAAGACAAACAACTTCAGCTTATGCAATTCCATTAGTAAGCATTCAACTACAATTAACACAGTAGTCTGGGGGGTCAATCACAGTGATTATGTCAACCTTTTGTTGGAAAACAGTAGACAATTTTGACTCATGTTTACAATACTTATAATTTAAGAAGTAGCTAAATAAACTCTGATCCTCCAAATCATTAAGTTCACTCAAAGCTAAAATCTTACTGTGAGAGACCTATACATCTTACACAGTAAGATTCCAAACTTCAAACAACATATAAAAATAAACTTTTAAATAAGTTCAACTAACTTGAGCACAGTACCAATTAAATTGCCTGTGCAAATGAAATAATCAGTTTGTGTTTGTTTTGAGCCTTTTCGTGTAAATAGATCTAATTATATAAAATTTGTCGTCTACCTGTTTTCTAGGGGTATCGCATGTTAGCAAGTTAAATGCTATTATTAAAACAATGCTGTCCAAGGGCAGTCAAGCTTCAACACCTTCCAAATAGTACAGTATTTAGTACATGAGAACACCTTCATAGAAGAAGGTAATTTTCAGCATAAAATTAAAATATTTTATACACGTGTTCTCAAAAGTTACGACAAACTGGCCAGAACTGAGCTTAATAACCAAGTGCCGGTTCAAAAAAAACGCTCCACTCTTCGATTAAATAATATTATTATAATCTTTGGATTAATTTAATGAAGCATGAAATTGAGTACCTACAATTTATCGTTCATAACAACTTATTTTTTATTTGTGAACTATATAAGAACTAACTTACACGAATAATTTCATTAATTCTTGCTCATAATAAAAATAAAACACAGCAAGTTATTTTAAACACAAATTCCTAAATAAAGTTCCCGAACTTCCTACCAATCCACATAGAGCTTAATATGTATGTAACTGTAAGGCCAAAAAAAATTTTTTGGGAAGCAAAACTAAATGCAAATTGCGCCAAATTGTGATTCTTGGGATGAAAACCAAAACAAACAAAAAACTTTAGTTTAAAGGGCCGTCCACACATCCGGGTCAGGGCTGTCCGAGTTCCGGGTCAGGGCTATCCGAGTTCCCGAACTTCCCGGGTGGATTTACAATGCTGTCGAAAAATCACGTTTTGGGCATAAAAAAATATATTTTGCTCGATTATCGTATTTTTTTTACATTTACAGGGTGTATATAGCCTTGTTTTACAATGTGCTTTAACCCAAATATACTCTAACTCGATAGATTTTTAATAATAAAATGAAAACTGCTATCAAAATCATCACCGTCAGTGAAAAAATTGCTACAATTTACTTTTGCCGGCAAAAAAGTCGAATACCCGTCTTATGAAGTAGATTGTAATTTATTATTTACTTTTATTCATATTGTATAAAACTTTCTAGAATAGTAAATTATAATTTCTTCGTAAAATAAATAATCAATAAATAAATAAAATTTTAGCATCGAAATTCGTCAACACCGTCACGGCAATTTCAAAGTGAAGGAAGTTCTGTATGCGTAGCATTTACGTGGCCCGTAATACCCTGCCTCGCTTCCTCATAACACGCGCTCAGACAGAAAAAAATGTTGTGAACTAACCAAAAACGTTGTTTAAACAAAGTTGCGTCATTCCTGGTCATTCCCGTCAGGCTGTGGTTCAAGGAAAGTACTTAAAACAGAATTACGATTAATTTCAACAAGAACTTAGTTATAAGAGAAGATGCTAAAGAAAAAAGGGAGTTTCCTACTATTGTTGTTTCTTTTCTAGAAAAATCGACGTAGCGTCCCAATCGTCATCACCATACCCATCATCACCATTTACAAATAATGAACTTGATGAACATGATGAACTCATGTGTATGGTGATGACGATTTTGGTAATTTTTGTTTTTTTATACTTTTGATAGGCACGCGTTTAACCACTATCTCGATAGTTTGTAGCTATCAGGAAACACAGATTCCGGCAGGGAATTCCACTACTTAGCTGTACGCATTATGAATGTGTTCCCAAAACGCTTTAGGCCGGCCGCATACGTACGGTTTCCTGATTAGGTTTTCCGATCAGGAATTTAGATTCGGAATTCCGCGAGACGTTCAATTTTCTGTTCTTCTGACCCGATCACAAGGCTCGTTTTTGAATGGAACGTCATCTGTTTTTCCCATTCGGAATCCTACCGTACCGTACCTCTCACCTTCGCTAGGATCCCCAACTTTTTTGCAGCCAACGCTTTTGCATCTATGAAAGGGCCAAAATTGAGGGTAGATGTTAATGTTACCCAGAGAAGTTCAAGTTGGTCGGGTATTGGCACGATTACACCTAGGAAAGATGGAGCTGGGTGGAATTGGCTCCTTTTGGCGGAAAAAAGACACGCTTGGGTTGGGCTTTAGCAGCATTGAACTTGACCAGATTGGCGTTGCCCCAATCAGAGACAGCCTGTAAAGACACGTTTACGCAGATCCACCAACTCGTGCGTCGGACACGTATCTCTCAGCAACAGTGCTGTCGTCTGGCTCAATCCAGATTTGAATGGCATAAGCTAAAAGATCCCCAGTTGACCGATTTCGGCGGAAACCGTATTGTCGGTCACTAAGGATATCGTTCGCTTCTAGGTACGCCAGGAGCTTACGATTCAGTACTCGTGCCATACTCTTACAGAGTACGGAAGTTACCGAGATAGGCCTGTAATTTTTTGGGTCAGCTCGACTACCCTTCTCGGGCACGGGCAGCACGTTAGCCTGCTTCCAAGCCATCGGCACTTTTCCAGTCTCAAACGAAAGGCGAAATAAGCGTGTCTAGTTATTTTTTTTTTAGTTGTTAACTTAAGTTTTACTTGCAACTTGCTTGCTTTTTAGTTAACAACTTAAACAAATAAATTAGAAACTTGTTTTTTTTTTCATACAATTTTTTAACTACACTCGCTAGCGAGTATATATTGATAAAACTCATGGTAGACGTACTGATGAATGCGAATGTTCGACATACTCGACTCGCATCCATCAGGACAAGTACCGTCTCGCGCCACCGATCCAGACGTGAAGAATCCGCAAACAAAGAAACAAACAAGTTCGCTTTCTCCTCAGCGGAGTGGGCCAGCGACCCGTCGGGTCTCAGCAGTGCTGGTAGTTAGGGGCGGCAGAAGTTCGATTCGACCGACTTAGCCAGGGATCCAAAAACCTTACTACCTGCTTGGTATGAAGCAAGTTTGTTCGCTATTCGGCTAATGTGGTCAAACCGAGCCCTCCGCAACACCTTCTTGCAGGACTTGGGAGCCCTTTTGAAGGCTCTCTTCTTCTGACTCTCGTCATTTGCTTTGTGCGTATGAGCGTCGACCCATGCTAGGTACGCTGCGTGCCTAAGCGCATCAGAGCGATTGCACTCGGCACCAAACCATGGACGAGCTTTGCCAGACATTGTTACGTCAGTGAACGGAATGTAGTACTCCATCGCCCTCCGCAACCATCCGTCACGGCGTTCGCGCACAACGAACCGTCAGTCGAAGAAAAGCAAGTAGGCTGCCAAGGATAACATGCGAAGAAAGATCGCATGCCATCCTAATCTGCTAACCTGTATCGCCATACCCGCCGGGTGCCTCTCGGGCTAGGATCGGGCTGGAAGTAAACGGACACAGACTTCACCAGACAGTGGTCGGAACTACCCAGTGGTGAAAAAATCTACACCGAGTAGCAGTCTGGATTTGTTGCCAGCAAAAGGTCCAAGCAATTGGCAGTGTGCGAATCAACATCCGGCACCCTCGTTGCCCCCTGGACCAGCTGTGTAAGATTTAACGCTAAAGCTAGCTTTCGCGTCTCTGGTCCAGCATGCTCTGTGCACTGGTATGGGAAGAGCCACTCCTGATGGTGGACGTTGAAGTCCCCCAGTAACACCAATTGGGCAGAAGGGTAACGCTGCTGAGCCGCATGTGCCGCCTCACTTTGGTGTTCTGTGAGCCCAGTTGTCTTTAAATCACCGCTGTGCGAACGGTAGACACAGGCGTAGACAATTTTGTCCAGGCCTGTGACGTGGCCTATGGGCGCTATGGGTTCCACTAGAACCCATAGCGTTGAGGACCTGGAGTCCTCAAGGTTGCGGAGACGCCGATAGCAAATGTCGTCCCGGGCATACATACATACGCCCGCACGTGATTTAAAGTGATGCTCCAGGGTAAACCCTGGGTAGGACAGGTGCGACACGTCTGACGGACATCCGATCTGCGTCTCGGAAAGGAAGTAGAGCACTGGTTTCTCAGTGTCAAGGTGGTGATAGACTGCGGCGAGATTTGAGTGCAGACCTTGAATATTGCTGAGGTGCACTTTGTGAGTGAGGGAGTGCTGCTGCTGTACAGCTTTTCTAATTTTGTTCCTTAGGAGGGAGAGGAGAAGGAAGTGAAATGGTTCCATGCTGCTAACCCTCAGGCACGCTCAGACAGGACGACATCATTGGGAATGTCCATCGGGCCCTCTCATCTGGTCGCCAATCAGCACGATGGTGCATTCCGGGATTTTTCAACAATTGGCGGGTCAGTCTCGGGATGAATCTGGACAAAACCAAAGTCATGTACAATGGTCATATCACCCCGAGACCTGTAATCGTAAATGTCGCTATCCTCGAGGCTGTGCAAGAATACATATATCTAGGCCAAATTTTACAATTTGGGCGGCACAACTTTGAGAAGGAGGCGACCAGAAGAATTCGTTTGGGCTAGGTGGCATTCGGGAAGCTGCGTGATATCTTTGAATCGTCGATCCCACGATCCCTAAAGACCAGAGTCTATAACCAGTGCGTCCTACCCGGCGTGCAATGAAGAGAGCAATGCTCGGGGTTTTTCTGGTGGATAGAATTCGCAACGAATTCATTCGCCAGAGAACTAAAGTCACCGAAATTGCGCGTAGAATCAGCATACTGAAGTGGAAGTGGGCCGGCCACGTCTGTAGACGCACGGACGATCAATGGAGCAGACATGTGTTAGAGTGGAAACCGCGTATGGGCAAACGTAGTTTGGGACGCCCTGCAGCACGATGGAAGGTGGCTGGCAGCTGATGGATGCAGAATGCTCAAGACCCTCAGTTAAGAGAAAAATGTCTAAGACTGGTGGGAATAGAAATTATGAATATTGATTAAATCATTAAAAAAGTTAATTTTCATATATTTTTTTGTTTTTAATTTGACATTCGTGTATAAAGCGTCATCACCATACACACGAAATCATCACCATCCATAGATAAATCAGTGCCATACCGCCGTCGTCATCACCATTTCCCCTCTTTTTACTGGAATGCTGATATCTTCTGATCTACGCTTAAAATGTTGGTGTAAACACAATGTAGGAACATTATAGTTATCCTCCAATGATTTTGTCTAGTTTTACTCGCATTCCAATGTGTTTTAAATTTTTTTTCTGAGAAATTTTTGTTGGGTAAATCCACCCTCCCGTCAGGGACGGGCCGTCCGTCACCCGTGTCCACACACATCCAGGTCAGGGCTATCCGAGTTCCGAGTTTTTCGTTCAGTGTTCATACATTTTCTTTTTTGTAAGTATTTAAATAATGTGGATTAGATAGATCGTAATTAATTTTATTTTGTTAGACAAGTTCAGACAATTTTTCTGTGTTCATTTTGCACAAGTGCTCTCTGACGGGACACGGCCGGGACTGAAATAAAAATCGGATAGCACTGTCAGGGCGTCTGTGCATCCGTGCGTGCTCCGAGATACTGACGATCCGGAACCTCCTGACACAGATATATGTGAGGAAATTCGTACAAATCATATGTAATCGATTTTTCTTCGCCCCGTCCGTGTCCGAATGTGTCGGAATCCGGATGTGTGGACGGCGCTTTAAAAGTTAAACCCTTTCTACACGGATGTAATCTAGCGTTCCATCCAATCCTATCCAAGGTGACCTTGCTGGATTGCATCCGTGTAGACGGCAGATGTAATCCAAATTCATACAAAATTCGCGGATGGAAATCAAGCTCTCACCGAGGTCACCTTGGATTGAACGCTGGATTAAATTCGTGTAGAAGGGGTTTAAAGCATATATATATATAAAAGTATGGACTGGAAATACCTACAAAAAAAGGTGCATATACCTACAATTCAAAGTGGCGCATAAAATGGCTGCCAATGCTAGGGTTGTACCAATCAGGGAATACAGTGTTACTATAACGATACTATAAAAAGTATCGGTACTAATACTACATACTAGTATTACGAGTCTTACTAGACATCACGTTTGAATCAAAAGTATAATTTATATTCTTACAATCTGTTGTAACAAAACAATGAGTAAAGGCTTACTCCTTTCTGTTAATGACAGTTAATGTAGAGTTTTTTCTGCAGAGATTTTAAAAACACTTTTACTTGCATCACTTTTGCGCTTTCGCTTATTTTATATCTGGTCTGTAGCTTCTGGTAGGTATGTGGACTAGGTTTGCCAGATACAGTCATTTCATTTCCGGGACAATTCGAGGGATACTAATTTGGTGTGTACGAAAATAGATAGTGTTCTTTGTAAATTGCATTTCTAGTAATATTTTACAAACGTACCAATACACCTATTTCAAAAACGAACTTACCAGCTTCCATTGCTCATACAATGCAGATTATTTTTAAAATATTAAAACAACCATAAATTGTGCATCGCACCTCGCTTTTACTTATTCATTAAATAAAACTTCGGTAATAATCAACTTAAGTGTTTTATTTATTCAATAAACATTTGGTATGACACTTTGCACTTCATTGCACTTTAATTTTTAAATAAATGCTTCTTTCGTTAATCCCGGTTCCCAATTTACATGCTGGTACCATTTGCTCAAAGTTCTTGTGTAAGTAAGCATGTATTGTAAGTTCGCCTTATATAATTATAGGCGGGGATAAAAATGCAACGTTAATGCGAACTTTCGGATTTCTTCAGAGTATCCTTTCGTTGAAGCGCTTATTTTTTCTGTTTATTGACATATTTTTCAGTCTTAACTTTTCCAGTTTGTGCAACCTGAAAAAGAGAAAAAAACTACTTCAATCCTTAAGTTATATCGGAAACGCTGCTTTGTAGCCGTAGTTTAAACCTGTCTGTAGAACCTCTACAGAACAGAGAGGTTAATCCTTCATTTTTAGGAAACCTATAAAAATTAATTAAAAAATCAAAACAAATAACAAAATGATGTCTTATTTCCGGATCTTGTATAACCAATCATCATAAAAGTCTGGGGAACGATCTCATAGTGCTGTGAACAGCGAGCCGGACCTAACAAGGTCACTCGAACCGATTAGAACACGTATTATACCGATGTTGTATCAGCGCAGTGAAGGAACTAGTATCGGAAAATATTACGGCAACGGTACTACACTATTCCATCATGACATATTATTGTAAACAAACGAATGAAACTATGAAATTAAAAAAAGGTCTGTTGGACGAGAATAAGCCCAAATATGAAAACTACAACCATAAATATGTGGTAGCTTAGCATTTTTTTCATCGAAAATGTAATACTATGTGTAATATTGCATGAAAACCGGTTACTAACCTGTGCAAAGACAATTCAGGTTGATTTTCCTTCTTTCTTGCACCACACTCCATAATACAACGCACAGGCATCTTGAATGGCTGTTTTCCATCATATACGTGCAATTTGAAAGATAAAATTCCCGTAATTTTCTCACAAATCACAATAAATACAAAAGTAAACACTTATCTGACAGCAGAACTACCACGAGACTTGGCGCATAAAATGGCGAAAACGGCACTTACCTACAACTGTCACAACGTCACAAGAAAATGTTGCCATTATGAGCAACAACTGAAATACTGTTGTCTCTTTTATCAAATACGATTACCACATTAGAAAGAATGATACAAAACGATATTTCACAATCTGTTTTGTATTTCACCCATATTTGTATAATATAGATTGTCGCGGCGCCTCCATATATTTTCTATCTCTAAGGCTTCTACACGGATGTAATCTACTAGTTCGTTCATTCAACGCCCATCTCTACCCGCTAGGTAATATGTGTTCTGTGGCATTACTCCATCACTCACTACTGTGTTCTGTGCTCGCTCACTACTAATATGTGTTCTGTGCTCACTACACTGTTCCTTGATTTCAAAATGGCGGTTAGTCACATTTTCGCATTTTGCTGGTTTTTGTAATTTTGTGTGGATTGTGCTGAAATTAATGTAAAATGTTATATTATTTTGCAGAAAAGAACATTTGGTAATTGCGGGCAATTATAGTTTCGTGTTTTAAGAGAATTCGAGTGAGGACGACTTCGGCGTCCTTCGACGCCTTGGGATCCCCACCCGCGACTCCATCGTGTGAAATATTGATTAATTATTTCATTCAAAAATGATGATGTATACGGTAAGTCAAAGGGAATTCATTACATTTGTATATCCGATACGTTTGTACGCATGTTTATTATGTGGTTTACTCTCGATCTTCATTTATGTGTTCATTTTGTCAATTACTACATGGTATTTTTAATATTTAGAGTTTATCGTAAAAGCGCCGCCCAGCTTGTTTGTAATAAACTTTCTAGGAAGATTAATATCTTTACTGATCACGGTCGAGAGCTATTTTTTGCTGTAGTATCAGATATTCCCAGGGAAGTAGTACAATACCCGAATATAAAGATATAAATTCTATTGATAGGTTGACAACTTCCTGATTACCTTTTCGTATAACAATTTATTATTATGGGCTTTTTAAATGTGCTAGTTATGGTAATGAATGATTCCACTTAATCTAACTACATTCTAAAAATCCAGTAGAATCAGGAGCACTCAATTGTATTTTCGTAAGTAAAATCTTAAAATTATAACCTCAATGTTGCTTTAGGGCACAAGTACGGAGCAGGACACCCGCTTCAGCGATAAGGAGAAGAAGCTGATGAAGCAGATGAAGTTTGGTGACTGTTTAACTCAACAGGTACCTGTTTGTTGAAACTAAATTATACTTGAAATTCTTGAATAGTAACAAAACAAAATATAATAAATGTCATACTAAAAAAAACATGGCAACAAACCAATTTTATCTGTTTGCCCACTGAAATGATTCAATGCATTTAAGTATGTAGAAACCTGTAACTAAGTTGTTTGTAAGCATGTTATTATAGTTGATCTAGTTGACCTGTGCAACTTCGTCTAATCTGCTCCTATTGGTCTTAGTGTGATGATATATAGCCTATAGCCTTCTTCGATAAATGGGCTATCTAATACTGAAAGCATTTTTCAAATCACACTAGTTATTCCTTAGATTAGCGCGTTCAAGCAAACAAACAATCAGACTCTTCAGGTTTATTATTAGTATAGATATACAACTTGATCCAAGTGGCTAGTAACTGTTTCAACAATATGTTTAAGCCCATTTGATAAAACCAGAGTTATCTTCAAATAGTTAGTTGCTAACCTGGGGCATTATGTATGAAATATTTATTTAACTAACTCAGATTTAAAAGGTTACTAACTCTGAGTTAAAAAATAACTGGCTTGTTCAGTAATATTACAAGGCTTTATAATTTCATATATGTCAACTTCCTAATAAGGTTTTGTATATAGGTGGACATGTCCAAGGTAAAACTGGATGTGCTGAAGCCTTGGATCACCCAGAAGATCACTGAAATACTCAAGATGGAAGATGATGTAGTCATTGACTATGTCAATAACCAGCTTGAGGAGAAGGTGAGTCTCTATCCTTTATTTTCTTTGCCGTGTATTTCTATTCATAACAAAATGTAATCATTGCAGTTTCTTTACAGTCAGACTTTAGGTTATATTACTTGATTTTTAAAATAATAAAAGTACTAATGCTGGAAGTTTATATAATCTATCACTGTTCAAAAGAAACTGCAATTGAAGTATGATGTCAAATGTATATTGATTGCGTATGGATATTTTTATGGTCCACACCGGTTAGTGCTGCGTCGAAGCCGCCTCAGCCCGCTGCCGCCAGCTCCCCGCCGCCGCCCGCCGGCTCCGCTCTTTCGGAGGCCCTTAGCATTCTCAATCGGTATTTACGGGGAAATTAAATACTATAACCATGCTAACTGTAAAGCATCAAACGCAGTGGAGTTCCCTTGTTTGCGACATTTAAAAGATCTATGTATTGATAACAGATTTGTTAAAGTCGTTAAGAGATCGATCGATTTGACTCGAGGTATGGAAGTCCCAAGTTTAGGCCTTGCGTTCAGCATAATGTGGTTGTGTTCGCAACACCCTTACAGGTGCAAGTGGTTGAAGAGAAGAAAGAAGCCCGCGCTGCTCCGTGGTCCGGCGGCGCCGCATGCAGAGCATCGTAGTCGTAGCAGCCAGCGTGCGCCGCCGTCTTCTGCAGCCGCCGCGCCGACGTCGCTGCTCCGGCTGCAGCACTAATGAAAATTAATATGACACATGTACATACCACTTGCTTCCTTACCCGAGTCATTTCTTTGCTGATCATTGGATTCTAATTACCTAACGGCTCTTAACGGCTTTTCAATTATTTTATTTTCCTTAAAATTTGTTATTTTTTTTTGTGCAACTGAAAAACATTAAATGGAACAAATTGAATTAAATAAACGGGAAAATGGTAGGGTGTAAAATAACGAATTTGATGAAGATTAATAATGCAAGCTCTTTTCTTTCCCGATCCTGTTTCCTCGACTCCTAGTTCCCTTGTCCCAAGAAAATGCAGATCAACTTAACTGGGTTCTTGAACGGGAAGAATGCGCGTCTCTTCATGGGAGAACTTTGGGAGCTGCTGCTGAGTGCACAGGCCAGCGAGAATGGTATTCCAGAGTCATTCACCCAGCAGAAGAAAGAAGAGATAAAGAAAAGAATGGTAAATCAATGACTGTCTCCAGCATTCATATTTTATACTCAACACCTTATAAAAAATTGCCAATACTGTTTTAGAAAAATATCCCTATGTACCAATTGTATAGTTTTATAATTATAACTTTAGGAGGAACAGCAGAAGGACAAGGATAAGGAGAAGGATCGCCGCAGGTCGCGCACGCGCTCGCGCTCGCGGCGTCGCTCGCGGGAGCGGCGGCGCTCGCGCTCCAGGACACGAGACCGGTCCGCCGATAGGAAGTGAGCCAATTTTTATCATAGCATAGTTTACATTATCTTTGTAAGAGCCGTTCTTATTATGTAAGCGAATGCAAAAAAATCGAAATATTTATATTTCGAATTTTTTGCGTTCACTTACTAAAGGATCTATTTTGCTTGCCACATGTGTAAGTGACATGTGAGAAGATCATCTTCAATGAAAATATTTTGTTGTTTTAGGCCGGTAGTCTCATTTTTCTTTAACTGGTCACTTTTCTCAACAATTCTGTCGTTTTGGTTTCTTATACTTAAAGTTTGAATGTATTATTTAGGCATCGCAACGGAGGCAGCCCGCGGCGCTCGAGACGTCGCAGTCGCGAGCGCAGCAGCCAGTCCAAGTCTTCACATGTAGAGGAAAACAAAGTAGCTGAACCTAAAGGTATGGATATTTTTCACAATGCTTTTTTTTTTCTTTTTTAAATAAAGCCTTTTAATATTTACGTTATCACTGGCGTGATTTGATTTATACACACAAATCAATCTCAATCTTAGGTAAAAAAATACTGTTTTACTTCTGTATGTCTACCATGAGTTTTATCAATGTATACTCGCTAGCGACTGTAGTTAAAAAACTGGCCAAGTGCGAGTCGGACTCGCGTGCAAAGGGTTCCGAACGAATTTTATTTTTTTAACATGTTATTTTAACACTACAGACTTCTAATATCATGTAACAAGAAAACCTATAAGAAGTCTACAGTGTTAAAATAATATGTTGAAAAAAAAAAAATTCTTTCGGAACCCTTTACACGCGAGTCCGACTCGCACTTGGCCAGTTTTTTTATGTTTTCATACATTTTTTTAACTACAGTCGCTAGCGAGTATAGATTGATAAAACTCATGATAGACGTACTGATGTAAAATATTCATATGAGTTTCAGAATACACCATGTATGAAACTACATACTTATTTTGATACATCTGCTGTTAATGTACTTATGATGGGTTATGATTGTTAGAAAACGGAAAATCACCAGAGAAAGAGAAGAAAGAAGAGCCGGAGGTAAAGGAAGAGGTGAACCACAACACTACAAATGACACCAGCAAGGACGAGAGTAAAGAAAATGTCATCAAAGAGGATAAAACTGAAGATGAAGGGCGCAAGTCTCGATCTGTTTCACCAGCCAAGTAAGTGTATCATTTTAATCATGTCCCATTTTTGTTATTGACGTGTCGGAACCATGAAAGAAAGGTATCTTAACCATTTTATACGTTATTCAGGTCCACCGGAGAAAAGGCCGCTGAAGAAAAGCCAGTTGAAAAGGCGAGGCGCTCCTCCAGTGAAAGACGATCCACGTCTGCATCATCTCGTAAGTTTAGTTGAAATCTCCACTTATTTTGTTTTATTAATTGTTCTCAATTTTATCTCTGATTCTCTGTTGTATGGACGATCCACCAGTCCACAATATACCAATTTTTATTTAAATGATAAATATGGAATTTCTTATGTTTTATCAATTAAGTTATTATTTATATTTTTTTGTCACCAAAGTTTATTGTTTTCATCAACTTGTATCATCTATAGATCTATTGCCACGAAATATTTTCAATCTCAGATAAATAAAAAAGGTCGCCAGTAAGCAAACCGGTTTCACCGAAATCCGAAAAACCGGTTTTTCGGCATATTTTTAGTGGTAAAAAAACCTGTTTTTTTATTTTCAAGTTTCCGGTTTTTTCTTTATTTCCGGATGACAACATTACTACACCACGTGTCAGTCAAAACGATGCTTTTGATATCAGACATTTTGTTTTTGAAAGTCAAAAGACTTGTTGTTTGTCGTAGTCATTGTTAAATAAAAAATAAAAAACCCAAGATGCACAGGCTCGAACAAATGCAACACTCGAAAATGTATCAAGTGTCATGTGTGGGTTGTGTGTAGTTATACTATATACAATTTTTTTTTGCAAATTCAATCTTACACGGATCGTTTTAAGTTGTTTTTACAAAGCAGTGCAGTATGGCGAGCGATGCGAGACTGTTTGAAACAAGCGCACAATAATACATTGTGCGCTTGTTTTTTGCAGACGTTTTTGAGATGCTGATCTTGGGTTTTTTATATATCAATGGTCGTAGTATTGGTAATTTTGTAACTTTTAACAAATATACTTTCATTTTAACAAGATTCTGCATTTTTGACAGACTTCAAAAAAAGGAGGAGGTCTCAATTCGATTGTATGTTTTCGTTTTTGTTTGTAACGCGATTATTCCGCCAATTACTAATCGATTTTGATGATTCTTTTTTGTTTGGTAGATCTTACTTCAGAGGTGGTCCCATAAAAATTTCATGAAAATCGGTTCAGTTGTTTTGCTTTTAAATCAAAATAGCTAGAATTCGTTTACTTTGATGAATTATTTTGTTTGTCAACCAAGTAAATTAAATTGCTTATTTTGCTTTCCTGCGACTTTCCACTGGTGTTGTTAGGTGTGGAGTAGGCACCACTAAAAAGCGAAGAATTAAAAACTTTTTACAGAAAAAGAAAAACAACTAAAAACACCGACTTTCGAAATTATAGTTATTTTATACTTTGTAGATTTTCTTTGATTTGGAAGTTGGTTGTATTTTTTATAAAAGTTTTTTATTGAAATTATTTATTTATTTCTTTCTTTTAATAGATATCTCTATTGAATAATGCGTTTAAAAATGTTATATAGAAAAACACTTAAAAACCTTATTTTCAAACCGGTTTCACCGAAAACCGGGTTTTTTGTACAGAACCCGAAATAAATACCGGGTTTTAATTTTGGCCGGTTTTGCATGCCCTAGTCGCCAGATATGAATTACCAAATGAATGTCAATATGTATCTAAAATAAGAGATGGATTATCAATAAAATTGTAGTTCATTCCTTGGATGAATAATTTTGTTCCCAAAATAATCAGTTTAAATAATAGCTTCGTACTCAGAATGGTATATCTGTCACCAAATATTTGAACATAGGGCACAGGGAGCTTAGAGCACCCCGACACGGTTAGGTTAGGTTCGAATGGTATGACGGGAACTACCGTGATCGAGCGAGGCGAGCAAACAGCTCCCGTCATACCCTTCATGTTAGGTTTCTTTCAACTCTGCAGATAGAAATAGGAGCCCTTAGGACTTCGTCGAATGTTCGTTTTCAATTAATTTGAGTATACAGTTCAGGACAAACCTTATATGATAAATCCAAACTTGTAATTGTTTTTATATTGTTTGGCAACTACATTTTAGGGACAAACCCTATTATTGAAGAAATTAAAAACCAATTAAATTGACAATAGCTTAAATTAGATCCATCATTAACACTGTTTCAGGTGGTAGCGCAAAGAAAAGGTCGTCACATAAGAAGCGCCAGTATCGCTCAAACCGTGACTCGTCGACTAGCGTCAGCCCTCGTCGCAGTTCCCGCAGAGAAAGGTAAATAAGCGAGCCAGCTTGGCTTGCATTACATTTTTTGGGGTTTTCCCGATTCATTTTAACTAAATCAGAGCCTTTACTCATGCTCTTACGCGGCTAGGTCGCGAGCGCGCGAGAGTTCGGCTCGGCCGGCGAGTCCGAAACTGTGAGTATAGCCGTGCAACACTAAATGCTGAAAAGTGCACTTTTGCTATTATCCATTAATAAGTTTGTATGAATGATGCAGGAGTAAGTCTCGGCGCCGCAGCAGCCGCCGCCGCTCGCTGGAGCGCCGCGAGCGCGAGCGCGAGCGCGAGAGGGAGCGCGAGCGCGAGCGGGAGCGCAGGCGCCGCGAGAGGGAGAGGAGAGACAGGTAGCCAGCCTACCATTTTTTTGTACACATTCAAAAGGGATTTTATTTTGTTACATTCTCAGTTCTCATTGTCTTGTTATGTAAAACAATTTGATTAAAGTCCACTCATATCTTGAATGTTAATTGTACCTTTTAATTAATTATTAAATAATTGGTAAAATACCTAAAATAAAATTGAGCAACTAATAAACTCTTAATAAATTATTTCTGTCCATGTTATTTAAATTAAAAGAGCCATACACTAGGACCATAGGACTTTAAATATCGATCCTGACGCTCGAACATTTATTAACACATTATTTTTACTTAGTAAATTGTGGTAGCTACCTATCTACGTTAAATTTTACAGAAAATGGTATTTAATCATGTCATTTTTCCCTAGGTCTCGAGACCGTCGCCGCTCTGTACGCAGGCGCTCGCGTTCTCGCTCTCGAAGACGTGTTACTAGGGAGAGGTAACATATTTCTTTTTATTTAGTGTTCTACTCGGTTGAGGTAGCTTGTATGGCAATTAGCTTAGCATTGAGTTGTTGGGATTGAATGTATGTATTGGATCGTTTGTGTGACGAGGTCTCGTGATCGCCGACGTTCCCGGTCCCGCAGGCGCAGTCCGTCCCGCGCGCGCCGCCGCTCGGGCCGCGCCTCGCGCGAGCGCCGCTCCAGGGACCGCCGCTCCAGGGATAGGCGCTCCAGAGATAGGTCTAGGTAACCACTAATTGGCTTCCTTTTACATACTTCTTGTCAGTTTCGTGTAAACTGCATACACAAATTGTGTGATTTCGGTAAAACATAAATTATATTTTTCATATCTTTGATATTTGCATTCAGTTACTCATTCTGAAATCAACCTAATTTAAACTATAAAATTGATATTTGGCTAAGTGGAAATCACATCCAATTGAAACGAAAATGAAATAGAATCAAACACCTGATTGTATGTTGTATCCCAGGGAGAGGAGATCCAAGGAGCGCGTCAAGGAAAGAAGGTCGAGAGACAGGAAGTCACGTGACAGAAGATCCAGCGACCTAATTAAAGAGCGGTTGGAAAAATCTGTCTCCATACCCCGTAAAGGTTTGCTTAAATTTTGAGCTATTATATATATTCCAGTCATGAAACCACTAACATCAATGGATTATGGGTATTTGTGGAAAACATTAGGGTGGCCCGCCTCTCCACCTGCGGATATAACCTTAAGCTTTTCATAGACTTTTTTATCGGATTTATCTATTTTTAGTCTATGAAACATAAGTAATGACATTTTGTTTTTTTTTTTTCGTTAAAACATAATAACATTTTTATCATTCATTTTATAGAAAACTTGGAGAAGCTGCGCAAGAAATCATCCGAGCGAAAGTCAGTGCCGCGTGAGCAGTCTAAAGAACGAGCAGTGTCTAGTTCGAGCAGGGAGTCATCTGTGGCTAATGAAAAGCCTGTGCCGCATAACGATGACCATGCCAAGCCAGCACAATCATCTGATGACGAAGACAGAGAAGATATCATTGCGATTCCGACGTTGCGTGAATTTTCCAAGAGTTTATCTCGTACTCCATCTCCATTCTTAAGGAAACATGAAATTGAACACAAGAAGTCCGAAAGATCTGCAGATGAAGTATCAGCGAAAGAACAACATGAAGAGGAAACAGCTAAGCCGAGAGAAACAAAGAAGGGCAAACGCAAAACCCAACAATCTGAATCAGAGAGTGAGAGCAGTGAAGAAGTCAAAGCAAAGGCGAAGTCTAAAGTAAAACGCAAAGATAAAGCTGCTTCTAAAAAAACAAAGAAACCCAAGAAAGAGAGCTCGTCCAGTGAGAGTGATTCAGAGGAAAGTTCGTCAAGCGACTCCGAAGATGATAGGAAGAAAAAGAGCAAAAAGAGTGCTAAAAAGAAATTAGCAAAGAAGTCGCGTAAGAAACGTGCGCGTTCATCTAGTTCGGAGTCAAGCTCAGAAGAAGAAGTTAAACACAAGAGCTCGAAATCCAAACAAAAGAACATTCCAGAAGAATCTGATGTAGACAAGAAGCCGAAAAAACGTAACAAAGATACTAACATTGAACACTCTAGGTCAGAAAAGAGTGAAGGAAAGCAAAGCAAGTCAAAGAAAATCGAGAACACTGATGATTCGCGTGATGAAAGTTCTGACAGTGACGCTAAGTCTAGCAAGAAGAAAGTTGTAAAAAGAGACACAAGTTCTGAAAAAGAAACTAGACGGTCGAAGAAGGTAGAACCTTCGAAAGAACGTGTAACTTCACCTGATGGTGGTGGCAAAAGTAGAAAGGCCGAAGAGAAAGTTGTGAAAGCAAAGCATTCAGAGGAAGTTAAATCTAAATCACGCGACGATACCGAAAAGAAAGCTAAGAAACGCGAGAAAGATGAATCGTCTTCAGACAGTGATCAGGTGTCAAAGAAAAAGGCCAGGAAGAAGGTCTCCGACTCTGATTCAGAATCCGACAGTGATGAACCTAAGAAGTCGAAGAAGGCTAAAAAACATAAGAAGCATTCTAAGAAGCACAAAAAACACAAAAAGCATAAGAAGTCTTCAAAGAAGAAGGATGAATCTTCTGACAGTGAGGAAGCCGAGGAAGAAGAAGAGGAGGGAAAGGTGAATAATGAAGATTTGGAAAAGAAACTTCGTGAACGAGCATTGAAATCGATGAAAAAGCAAACAAGTGTTTCAGGGTCCGACTAACCTATGGTTTTTTGTCCACCGCGCTTACAAAACTGACTTTGAATGGAGGTTCAGTGGCTTAGAATAATTGTCTTTATTTTATGGTATGTTACGATTTTAACATGAAATAGCATGTATGATTTTAAGATTACGTGTATGTCACACTGTTTAGTAATA
This sequence comes from Lacanobia wlatinum, assembly GCA_947578705.1. NCBI lineage: Eukaryota > Metazoa > Arthropoda > Insecta > Lepidoptera > Noctuidae > Lacanobia > Lacanobia wlatinum. The sequence goes on from OX388026.1 coordinate 14,584,298, forward strand.
AAGTTTTAAATTGTGCATCTTTGTTTTATTTGTATGTGCTGACAAGTTAGGTATACGGGTTATTCAATCAAATCTCATGTAACGGTTAATACGAAACTAGCTTTTGCCCGCGGCTTCCCTCGCGGTTAAGTAGCCTGTAACCGTTTCCAGAGTCCCGCCTGTTTACTAAAATCCATCAAAATGGGTTCAGCGATTTAGGTGTGAAAGCGTAACAATAAACTATAATATTCGTTATAGACCGCGAGTCAGGCTCATATTTTGTCATACATTTCCTCCCGGACGATAACTTGTAAAATGGTTAAGAGAGGAAGTAGTGACGGGCGGGCGTTTTGGGGGACTGTCTATTTGTAAATGTTGACGTACAAAAAGTGCTGGTACTCAGCCTAATTTGAATAAATGACTTGATTTTGACTGAAGAGCTTTATCATGGACCTCTGTGAACGTCGGCTGCGGTTCGGTGGGTGGGTTAAGCAGCGACAGCCTCCCAAACACGTTGAAAATCAATTTTTATTCAGTCATTTCCTCCCGAATGAAAATTATGTCAGATTTATCTTGCAGAAAACAAAAGTCAGCCGGCTGTATCTCGGTGGGAAGGTCATCAGCTGGTCACACGAACATGTAATTTTTTTTCATATTTTCAGTCATTTCTTCCCGATTGAAAATGATGTCAGATTATAACTAAACCAATATCTTGCAAAAAACGTCAGCCGGCTGTATATCGGTGGGAAGGTCGTCAGCTAGCGCCTTGGAGGATCATATTAACCTTACAGGATCATATTAACTATCAGCTGTCAATTTTTTTCCGGGAGGAAATGACGTGTCTAAAGTTATTCGACATAATGCTTCATGCTCCGACTGAAAGATTAAAGCCTCTATTTATTTATTTTTCCATGAAAAGCCCTTACAATTATACATATTTAAATTTCTAGGACCTTATTCTATAATACAACCATAGGCGTAGATAGGGGAGAGCCGGGTGGGTGCCCGGGTGGTGCCCACCCCAGGATATTTAGGGACTGATTTTAAGTTCTAGGTTGGACACTTTGTGTATATAACTTCACACAAATCAATCAAATGAAAAATTTACTCCCGAGAAACCTATAAACTTACTGTTACCTACACACATCAAAAAAGTTAGTGATCACTAGCATAAGCTGACATACATATATTTTTTTAAACTTAATTTTATCAAGAAAAATTCTTTGTTGTGTGTTTTCTTTGAATAGAAAAACCCTGTTTGAAATTCAAAAATAAAACTATTTTTTACTAACTTAAATTGAGTAATTAATCAGAATGTAATTGTAACAGGAATTTGATAGAAAGAAAAAGATTGTTTAACCAAACTTAAACAACATCTATACTATTAATAAAAGGTTTATATTAATTATAATATAACTCCTCCCCTGGCTCGAACACATGCGGAGATCCTGGGCATGCTGAGGATCAAGTTATCCAGCATTTCTTGGGGTAACCTGTCCCATTCTTGAATAGCGGCTTCCCTGAGCTCTGGCACTATCTGGGGACGTGGCTGACGGAATCCCATGCGTGCTCTAGTCAGGCGAGCCAATGAAAATTCCATCAATAGCAACTGCTTTATACATGTCTGCTGTCATGAAGCTTCGATACGGGATCAAAGGCGTTCTAGTTCCAATCATAATACCACCCCAAAAGGACACCGATTTCTCGCCTTGCTGAACTGTTCCAGTGGCAGTTATTTGCCTTTCACGGTGTCCTGGTCTTCTCCAGACACGAACACGTCGGTTATCTGGATGAGTACTGATTCGCGATTCGTCAACGAAGAGACAGTTTTGCCAAATGTTTTCTTCTTCATCTTCATTTTGCCGAAGCCTAGCCCACTGCAATCTCCGTCGTTGACGTTGCCGGGAATTTAGAGGCGCTCGCTAAGACTGCCTGGTGCAAGCAATTCCGAATGGTCTGAAAGCTAACTTCAAGCCCAGAGGTGGCCCGAACTTCTGCTTTTATTTTAGTAGCGTTGATTGTTGGGTCACGCGCTGCCAGCAACCTAATAATTATAACACTTTTGGGCAGCAGTCCAAACAGTTGGGCGACCACTGCGGGGTCGTTCAGCTAAATTGCCCACCCCGTAGTACCTCTGCAACGTGGTCACGACACACTATTGGGAAATAGTAACTCTGCGTGCTATTTCTCTCGTGGTGTATCCTTCAAGTCCGGTTAAGTAGTTGCAACCTTCCCAGGTTCGTAACTGCGAGTGGCAATCGACAAAAAAAAAAAAAATCGTGGTGTATCCTTCTTCGCTCAAAGTTACTATTCTTGCTCGTAAAACTTTTGATAATCCTCTTGGCATTTTTTCAATTACAACTTTCCGTGAAAAAGTATTTTAAATCCGTTAAAATTGACTAAATCATAATTCTGAATGAGCGTAAGCTAGGACTGAAAGCCTTTTATATGGAAAAACAATTGAACTGTTTTTTATTCTAATTCTATATTTTTAAATAAAGAATCTAAAAGAAGAAGTAATCAACATAATCTACCGTAATTACCGTAAGTTTCGATTTTTCATTGATCGCAAACTATTTTTGATGTGTGTACCTACATATTATAATACATAGTCATTTAAAATATCTTACATCGCAATAAATTGTACTTTCCTGATTTTTTGGGGTGTTGTTGGGAACCTACCAGACCAGGTTGTGGACAACCCATTATTTGGTTAACACGGTACTTCTTGGCAAGACTGGAGCCAGATTAACTGGCTTCTGACAATCCGTAACGACTGCCAAAGATCTTCAAATGACAGCCGGGACCAACGGCTTAACGTGCTTTCCGAGGCACGGAGGAAACTCGTTATGTTAAGATGGTCACCCATCCACATACCAACCATGGCAAGCGTTGCTTAACCCTGAAGATTGACTCGTGCAACTCTTATCTGTATTTTAGCCGTGCGGCTGTTTATATTCCGTGGCACGGAGGAATTTCGGTATGTTACAATGGCCATCCATCCACAGACCGACCACGGCAAGCGTTGCTTAACCTTGAAGATCGACCCGTGCGGCTGATGTAGATTAATTATGTAGATTCAAATCACACTAAAATTCATCAATCACTTCTCTTTTTTCTTTTTCGGTCAAACATATCGCTATCCCCTTCTAATTAGCTACATAGCATAGGAATCTAAACTTTATTTGTCAGACATGGACCAACGTCATGTATCAGCGGAGAATCCTGACATCGCAATTTAGTAAAACGCGTCATCAGTACATCGCCATCTATCGACAATGTAGTTAAACTGTCAAAATATAAGTTCAAACTTAGAAGCTCACATGTTACGATAAATAAAATGATAAGATAACTAAATTTTCATGTCTTTCCTTTGGTATTAAGAGTTTCACAAATAATATACGCAATCATTCATGAAACAGTTTTAAACTATTACTGTTTAATGTCAATAGATGGCGTTGCGTGTATCTGCTTCACGTAATGAACTTTAAACGAAACCTATAAATACAAATATCTTTTGGTGAACCGATTGCGATGAAACAAAACCTAAGTTATACCTCCACTTACGTACAATTTTAATGTATGAAAGTTATCTACGTTATTTTTGTACTTTTTACGTGATGCCTGCACATCCAAATAGACAAACATATAAACAGGTAAACAGACAAAAATTCCAAAAGTGATGGAAATGGGTTCTGTTGTGTATCCTTTGTCTCTCTGGCTATTTTTTTAAATTTCTTTTTAATGTACAAAAACGATTCTTCTACAGATTTATTATATGTATAGATATAGAATAGATAATTACACATAATGTTAGAAAATCTGTCTTTAATAAACAAATATAATAAAACTTGTTGTTTTTTATGACCGAAATTATTTATGTTGACCGAAAAATAACCAGAAAAAGAAACAATTTGCTTTCAATCAGTGAGCAATTAAAAGCTAGGACACTTTGTTTATGATTAATAATGTGTGAAAGGTTTTTTAGCATACAATAATATTTTCTAATATAATACTCATTACATAATCATCGCATAAACACCATAGCTACTGGAAACAAGATCAATTTGTATATTTAGCTTCACATTAGTCACTTAAAATTAGTCTCAAGTCTTTGTTAGAAATATAATCCTTTATTTTATCATTTTATGGCAATAATGCTGAAATATTATACCCACTTTATTAAAATTTTACTTAACTTCAGTTGCGTTAGTCTTTTATTTGTATTTTTGCTGTATCGGGTACCACATGCTCACAAGATTTTACGAGCTGAAGCTGAGCCTTCATGGATTCTTCCGTATGACCCTTTTAATCCGCATCTAAATCACAAAAATATTACCTACTTAAACTTATTTCGCTACATTTACACAATTAACTAGCTACAAAGTTAACAAACATGAAGTAGGTACACACACAATAAACCATGGCTCATTGTTAAACATAGTAGGTTGGTTAACTGTGGGACCATTGATATATAAAAACCCAAGATACACAATCAGCATCTCAAAAACGTCCGCATAAAACAAGCGCACAATTTAAAATAGTGCGCTAGTTTCAAACAGTCTCGCATCGCTCGCCATACTGCACTGCTTTGTAAAATCAACTTTAAGCGATACGTGTAAGGTTGAATTTGCAATTTATAGTATAACTACACACAACTCACACATGACACTTGATAGGTACATGTCAATTTTTGACGACAGTTTCGAGTGTTGCATTTGTTCGAGACTGCATCTTGGGTTTTTTATATATCAATGTGTGGGACACACCCTTTATTAATGTTATAGGTTAAGATAACTTTTTAATTACTAATACCAAATATACAGTTAATACGTCAAAAGAAGCGTAATAAGAGTATCTACGGAGCTAATACAATAGAATATTTGTAATATTGAACTGAAAATATAAAACAAAAAATTACTTCCTTTTTTTCTCCAGTTTTTACACGAATAAACACAAAATACCTCGCCATGCGGCCGACACGAGTGTGATCTCGCTGCAAACGTAAAGCGGGCAGGAGGCTGTTGTAGGGTCAATGTTGCTAGGTAGCACGGAAGTACAACGCCACATTTCCGAAATATAGGCTTGGTTAACTATGTACATTTGGTTAACTGGTGAACATCTGACCCTACATCATTCAGTCAGAGCATGAAACATAAAGTCAACTTTAGATACGTAATTTCCCACGGATTAAAATGTGTAAGCTGATAGTTAATAAGATCCTGTAAGTAATAAACAAAATCAGCAGGCAAAATGCCGAGGGAAATCTCGTCAGGTGGTGCATTTAAACAGGCGATAGATACTCCTACGTTACACGGTTCAGGGCATCAGCTGAGCCAGCTGACATGTTTATTTATTCACAATAGTGTGTATTAGTTCTCATTAGAATCCAATAACATCGTATTTTGATAGTTTGCAAGAGAATTTTCAAGTAAGATCTTGTACTGTAAAATAATGACGTAACTTAAAAATGTATTTTTTGTGGATTACATTATTGTTATATTATAGAATAAGGTCTTAGAAATCTAAATATGTATAAATTGTAAGGGCTTTTCATGGAAAAATAATAAATAAAGGCTCCAAAGTAATCTTTCAGAAGGAGCATGAAGCATAAAGTCAAATAACTTTAGACACGTCATTTCCTCCCGGATAAAAATTTGTCAGCTGATAGTTAATATGATCCTGTAAGTAATAAAATAAATCAGCTGGCAAGACGCGGAGGGAAAACTCGCCAGTTGGTGAATTTAAGTAGACGATAGATGCCCTCTTCAGGGCGATAGCTGACGACCTTCCCACCGAGATACAGCCGGCTGACGTTTTATTTTCTGCAAGAAATTGGGTTACCAATATCTTGCAGAAAGACACAATTTTCATTCGGGAGGAAAACGCTGAAAAAAAATTTTTTTTTCAGTTTTTTTTGGAGGCTGTCGCTGCTAAACCCACCCACCGAATCGCAGCTGACGTTCACAGAGCTCCATGATAAAGCTCTCATAACCATTTAACAAGTTATCGTCCGGAAGGAACTTGATCTTGGAAATCTGTTGCTGGCTCGCAACCATTAGGATTTAAAAGATAATGCAGTGGTTTGAAATGGCCCAAGGCTAAGAAAACGATAACGTGATAAGTACATAATTTATTATGAATGTGGGCTATAGGTACAGTTGGTAACGAGACTGCGATGATTTACTTAAAATATAAACTTTGGATGTACTTTGGTAACTTACACTGAAAATAAATAGTTACAATCTTTCTAAATCTAAAACAATTCATTTCTTGGAGTAACCCCTGTAGCCGGTAACTAAGCTTGGGGTAATACCGCTGTTGTAGATATTGCCGTAACCGGGTCTCCTGTTATAGTAGCCGTATCCTAAGTGGTTAGCGCCCTGGTACGATGGGTTGTTGTAGCCATAGTAGGAGTTGAGGCCACCACTACCGGCGTAACCACCGTATCCGCCATAGCCGCCCTTGTACCCGCTGTATCCAGGATTTGCAGCATAACTGCCGTAGCCAGAGTTGCCGGCGTAGCTTCCATAACCCGCGCTCCCGGGGTATCCTCCGTATCCTGAGTTGCCAGCGTACCCTGCACCGTATCTCGGATCGCTGTCATAACCATTGTAGCCGTAAGGGCTATCGTAACCCCCGTATCCTCCATAGTTGTATCTGCTGTCTATGGAACCATATCCTGTTACTCCTTGGGCGCTTGGGTACCGGCCCCAATCCGAATACCGATCAGCACCGTCTGAAATATAAAAGAGATAGATGTTTAATTCCGTGTATTTCCAACAGAAGCCTCTGAGGCAGAAGCCGGTGTCTACTGGATGGTGAGATTGTTAATCATTTAAAAAACATCATAGTGTTCAAACAACAAGGACTTCTAAAGTGTTGCTGTTAGTGTTTCGTTTCAGTATGTATTAAAGATATAATAATTATCACTTACATCCACTGCTCGCAGCAGTTTTCAGATCATCTTTGTCATCGGTTAGCCCTTGAGAGACAGCAACTGACTTCACTGATCCTGATGCGTCGTTAAAAGGCGCTGCACACGTGCCTTCAAATAACACTACAGCAGCCAGAAGCAGAAAGACTCGCGACGCCATCTACGGACAAAAAAAAACCTATTTAGGTACCTACAATTTATTTACGAAAGTTCGAGTCGTCGGTCTGAATTGTTAACGATATACCTACTAATGTCCTCCTGTCTTTGTAGTGGACTGAATTTGTAAAAAATGAATCGATAAGGTATGTCCGTAGGCTGCTGCAAACACAAACTGGCGAAACGGGGTATTATAGATCCTTCCAACATCCAGGACGAGTGCTGTGCTAGCCTTGACTATGTATAATTTTGTTGGATGCAATCAAACCAAATTGTAACCCTTCAGACGTGGCAATAATCGTGATGGCCAACAAATATTCAAACAGAACACTATAGAAGCATATAAGTCCTCGGTTATGAAATAAAATCAACCTTCCTAGTTCCTTATGCAATTCCTAATTGAATAACAAAAGTATTAAGAACGTGTTGAACATGGCTAATTAATGAATCGCCGTATATGCGCATCAGATCGATAAACGGTTCAATGGAGATATTTGTCATTATAATGGCCCACAGGGAAACGCTTTGTTAGTAGTGGACATACATGGTACACAAACGCAACTCCTCTTAGAAATAAATGGAAACTAGTGCGCTGTGAAAAAGATGTAAAAATGTATATCTAAGAACCGCAGACCTGACTCACCGCAGTACCAAAGCGTTTTGTGTGGAAAAAGAAAGATCATTAAGTAACAGTATCTATAACGCCTGCTCAATTTAAAATAACAAATTTTTAAGGCTTTGCTTAAGTACTTTACTTAACTATAAGGCTTCGAACCCACAACTTCCCGCACGAACAGCGACCAGGACCACTTCCGGGATACCACGAAATTTAAATTATGCTACTAAAGTTTAATGTAGGCATTTTTTTATCCATTCCTATTATTAACTTTATTGGGACGAAACCTCAGAACAATTAATAATAATAATTATAATAAAAAATATTTGTGCCAAGAAACTTACAGATAAGTACAAAGTTTATAGCAGCAATAAAACTTATAATATAAATTTCAAATTACATAAATAAATGGACTGGTTGGTAGAAGAGAACTAGCCAGGTGTTATATGAACAAGATCTGTACGCAGAATTATGAGCCCTGCCTCTTAAACTAGGGAAACCCAGTATCTTAAGAGACAGTGAGCAGCTATTATTACAAAACAAAACTTGTAAAGTGTGTTGTCTACCATGGATTTTCTATCTATACTAATCTATACTAATATATAAAGCTGAAGAGTTTGTTTGTTTGCTTGAACGCGCTAATCTCAGGAACTACTGGTCCGATTTGAAAAATTATTTCTGTGTTAGATAGCCCATTTATCGAGGAAGGCTATAGGCTATATGCGTGATGATTCACGCTCACGCACGTCAAGTCAAGTACTGCATCTTCGGTCGAAACTCCAGTGCGAAAACTATACTGGTTGTCGGAGATTATTTTATACTTGTTCAAACTTTTTAGACGGCTGGCAAGTATCCATTCAAGTACCTTGGAGAGGGCTGTCAAAATCGAGATGTGTCTGTAGTTGTTTCCACAGCTTCTGTTCCCCGCTTTGTGGATTGGATGTATAATTGCTCTTTTAGGTGCATCAGGAAAAACACCCTTTAAAGACAGGCATAGGATAAACGTTAGTGTTTGACGGCATAGTTTTAATAAGAGGGGTGAAATACAACCTATGGCTCAGTCGTTGAGTAATTGTAAAATAAGGGATTCGACTTCAGTTCCATCAACCTCCAGTAGCGCTAAAGAGGAAATTAGGTACCTTAGGTACAGAATGAAGGTATCGCTCATACATAACAGTTCCGTTCTTCCTAAGTTCCGCTGTATTTTAATTAGCTCTATGCGAAGTTATTAGTATGCCGACGCCTTTGACCCTCGAAACAATAATGATCACGTTGTTAAACCGATGTTATTCTCACGCAGCGTTTATGGGTAGGTTCAACAGTAGTTAGATAACCTACTCAATTATTCATTGTCGAGGTTCAAGTTCGGACGCGGACGCGGTTCTGATATGTTATGTAAGGTAGGTATGTCTATTATGTTCATCAACTAACCATAACACATTTAATATTCTCGAGAGGGTTGAGGTGGGTAAAATGTACCTAGCTATCTATATACACTTATCTATCTATATCTATACTAATATATAAAGATGAAGAGTTTGTTTGTTTGCTTGAACGCGCTAATCTCAGGAACTACTGGTCCGATTTGAAAAATTCTTTCAGTGTTGCATAGCCCATTTATCGAGGAAGGCTATAGGCTATATATCATTACGCTAAGACCAACAGGAGCGGAGCAGACGAAGTTGCGCGGGTCAACCAGTGTTACATAAAGGGCCTGTTTCACGATGCCCCAATAGCGACTACTTATTGAATGAATTAAAATATAGAACATAATTAATACAAAATTAATTAATTACTTATCTGCCAAGTTAACGCGAACTTAATCATAAGTAGTGAAACAGGCCCGATGTCTCTTACTATTTAAATTGGAAGTAGGTACATTTGGCTCCATTCATTAGCGGAGATAGCATAGATAATTAGCTAGAATGACAATGGGCTTCGTTTTACTAGGCGTGGACCGCGTGGACGGATGAAACTAGAATAATAAATAATATTTTTTTTTATTTATTTTTTTATTTCCCATACTTCACTATGCTGTTAACAAAACAAATTATTATAGCAAGTTGTAAAGTTACAACATAATTATACACCTCTGACACCCAAGCTAAGATTGAACTTGTGGTATGGGTGCCAGGCCTCCAGGTTGACAAAGACAAAAAAAAATATGTCCGGAGTTTCAGTATACTATACAGAAAACAAAGAGTTTAGGGCAAAAATTAAATAAAGAAAAAAGAAAAAAAAATCATTCAATCATTCACAAAACTTGTGAGTTGTTTGTTGTGACTTATTATGCTCATACATAAGATGAGAAGCGTAGGGAGGGATGTCTTTGTTAAGAACCATGGGCTGCGTTCCAACGCCTAGTCAAAAAGAGGCGGCATGGCTTAACTTTGATCAGATCGCTCATGGATTCACCGCACGGGTTTTTGCGATTCTACTATTTTAGAGAAACATGGTAGATCCCACCCGGCTTAGAGATTTGGTGCAGTTCAGAAAAACACGGTAGGTAGGTAGATCCTACAGTTATAGGTACCTAGAACGTACTTTGAATGAGTTTAAGCGTGGAGGCATTTTGTTTTAAGTATTTTTGATTTGTAATCAGATAAACAAAGGAATGTCGATTTCGTTTAAACTTTCTTCAATTAAATACTTGAAGGAAGATTTGAAGGAAGGTACCAACAGTCGGTGAAAAATGTCGATGATTACGGCGATTTTTATTAAATGAATGCTGTATAAACTAATTATTAATTTAAATAAAATTATAATGCTAGTCTTTTAAGAAGTTCTTTTTACTCTTCAATTTAATTGTTACAAACAAGCAATAAAAATTAGATAAGTTATTATCCAGTTTTCATTCAACTACGGACACTTTGGATTGTCTTCACCGACTTATTTTGCTGACTCCGACCGTGCAAGTTAAATCCCAGCAATAACAAAGAGTGACACTAACCCATTTAAATCCAACAAAAGCATTACAAGCGTTTAGGTATTCATGTCTGGTAGGTACCTATATTACGACGATTTAACATCGTCATGCAATTGCTCGAATGAGTTCGCAAAATGATAATGTTTTGCTTTGCGCACCAACTGTTCAATAAAATAATAAAAATGTCTTCTAGCACTCAGTAGTAATTTATAGTCGTGTAAGAAATGTAATGTAAATTGCATAATACGTTCAAAGTAAAAGTAAACTGGCCAATGCAAAAAAAAAAACTTAAGTTTGGACTGCAAACTTTCACTGAATTGAATAATATGAAATTGCAATTTGAGGATTAGATAGAACGAACAAGTAATTTGACTGACAGGTCCTTTTCTCCATAAAATGATTTCGAAATTAACAAGCAGCAGAGATTTTTCGAGACTGTACTGTTTTGGGTTCGAATATAAAATCTCACACCTGTTGAGTACCTCTGCTAAATTAAAGCGTGATGGTTAAGAATTTATATCGTAGCATAGCGATGCAAAACGCCAAAGCCTATTGATTTTTAATAAGACAATATCTTCCAGTAAGTATAATTGTTTTAATTCCTTCACTATTTTCATGTTATTTTCAATTTCAGTCAACCTAGTAGCCATTTTTTAAACTATGTACTTATATCTTTAATTGTTTAGGAATATTATTGTGAGCACTCTATTTTTTATATTTATTTTACTTATCTATATGTTAGTATTATTTACTCATGCTTAAAAAAGGCAATCCTTCCTCAAAAAAAAAAAAAACAAAACAAATATTATCAAACTATTACTTACGGTAGCAATTTTATTTTCAGGAACAAACAATTCTTGATTTGAATTTCACGAACAGTTTAGAGTAAATCACAGACACAGGTAGAACGTGACAGGTGGAGATGCGCTCTGTGTCGGTGTGCGTACGTTCCAACCTTTATAAACCGTGGGAGTTTTTGTCTTGTCACTGACAATGCTCACCGGGGAGGTAATGAGTCCGTTTGTAGGCAGCTCGTCCTTCTGCCGAGAAGACTCTATGACGCATACGCTCGTAAACGTAACACAATCATAATCGCTAAACATAAATAATGATACCTCTATTCTCCCAGGAGTACCTAGTGTGCTCCCAAACTGCATGCTCGACAATATACGGAAGCTCTGCCACTAACTCTGAAGGTGACTATTCGCATCGGTACCACGAAATGGACAATGGCGACGTTTTAATATTTACCTTGTCAAGTTTGTGTATATTTCATAAAATATTTATAGTACGGAATTTTATGAATAACTTTGAGTATTTTGATGAAATGTAAAGATTCCTTTTAGGAATAATTATCCTAGGAAGATCAGGTGTTATGGAATCATCAATTCATCAATAGATTGGTCTGGCGTTCGCAGGTTCAGCTGCTCTCAGTGGCAGATCCAGAATTGTCGTTTGGATAGCTTTGGCTTAACTCCGGTTTTAGCAATTGTAAAACGCACATAACTTTCTATTTTCGTTAATTCCTTAGTGACTTTTTTAGGTTAGGTACTAAGTACTACTATCAAAGGTAGACTAGCAAAGATATCTCGGTCTTTTTTGAGCTCCTTATTATAGCCCCTCCCTAAATCCGCCAACGGCCTGCCCTCAAGCGCACCAGGCGCAGAGAATTGAACCCAGATGGTTCTGGGGATTCTCTTTACTTTATAGAATGGTAGCATTCCCATTTTCCGACTGTCCGATATTTTGATGTCTACAAAGCTATGCTTTATATTTTCACTGTACTGTTTAAAAAAAAAAAACTATTAAATACATTTCCATGATACTTTGGTATATTTAAATAGTGTGCCGAGCTATTTTATCGTGAATATGTCTAAATAATAAATTGAGACTGTTTAAATTTGAAATATATTCTTGTGCAAAGGGGCATCAAAATCTAACCCGTTTTGAGAAAAATAATACTTAAGAATTCACATTTCTTGCTACATTCTCCAGGATCCCATCATCAGATCCTGACCTGGTGACAAAGGGAACAGTTGGAAAGTATAGCCTTTCAAATAAAAAAAACAATTTTCTAAATTGAGTAATCGGTGAACATTAATATTAAAAATGTAAAAATATTCCGAAAAACTGAGAATCTCCTCCTTTTTTAACCGACTGCAAAAAAGGAGGAGGTCCTCAATTCGGTTGTATTTTTTTATGTTTGTTACCTCATAGCTCCGTCATTTATGAACCGATTTCAAAAAAACTCTTGTGTGTCATGTAAAAGGATATACTTTCTGATTGGTCCCATTTAAATTTTATCAAAATCAGTTTAGTAGTTTGGCTTTTAAATCAAAATAGTTGGTGTTTTTGGTTGTTTCTTCGTATTATAACACTGACCCAAATTAAAGTAATTTTATACCTACTTTGTAGCGTTTTTTTATTTGGAAGTCGGTTGAATTTTTTTGTGTACAAGTCGGTTAAAATATTATATTTCTCAAAACTCAGATTTTGACGCCCTTAACTATACTCTTGTTTAACAAGACTGTTAAAGTATCCCCACAGAAATAACACAATGGTGTCGCTATTGGTTCATAGACAACTTATGATCAGTCTCCTATAAAACAACAAAAGTTTATTGAGATTCATTTTCGATTACATCACTTGCCATTAAAACTCTAATAAGGTTTCGATGCCCTCAGTAAGTAACCTTAAGTACCTACGTAGCTCATTAACATCATACAAAAATTCAATTCTTAATAAATCAAGCATAGCTCACAAACTAAACAAAATTATCATAATTAACATAAACATTGGTGAAATGTGTTTGTGAGCTGATGTACTCTCACGCTTGACTGGCTGGGTTGGAGGTCGTCCCGCCAAGGTTGCACTCATCCCTTCGTTGGACACACACCTTTTTCAACTATTCGTGATCTCTTGCCATAGACACGATCGTCAGTAATGCGTCTAATCTTTACCTCACTGCCTAAACAAGATAAATTGTTTTAAGGTTCAATGTTAATGAGTACAGCGGCGTTACACTTCCCCTTAAGGATTACCAAATGGTGTACTTAAAACAGTGTTGTTAATGGGAAAACCGTTTTCTTGTGCCACATAAAGTTTAAGCCATAAACTCTATTTTGAAATGGTACTCGTAGATTAGTCATCCGTGTTTAGCTCTTAGTCAGATTAGGTACCATTACAGTCATAGTTACTTTTAAATGGAAGCAATGCTCTGGGAACAATTAGGTATAATTAGACATTTATCAAGCTCTAACAAGTTAGTTACAATACGTAATAGAGAGCCATTATGTCATTTGTCATCTTTTTGACTTGCAATCGGTGTTATAAGGTTAATTTCCTGGTTGTATAAAAACAGACACATCGTGTGAATTTTACATTTTAATCAAAAATTGTACAATAACTATACATATAAAAGCCTTGTGAAAGCCTCACATGAATCTAATCTAATGCATTTAGGTACACTAAAAATATGTTAGCATAGCTTTTAGTGCCAGCACAAGTCAAATTTTCACGCAGTTTTACCAAATGCAAGCGTTACTTAACTCTTAAAATTCCTCTGGACTGAACAACTGCTCTAGGTATAAGTAGACCAAACCACAGATAATATAATACTAGCGTAACCAAACTTAACATAGAAGACATAAATCTTTCTAGAACCTATTCCTTGTGCAAAATGTCAACATGGCCAAACACAATGATTTGGGTAGCTGCATCTCTCCCACCCTCTGTGCATTGACAACATTGATAACAATTTGATAGCATTGACATGATGCGGTAGTGGTGTTGCGGTGTATATAAAAATGTATCCCTATTTCCCTTCGTCACAGCGTCACGCGTTAACGGCTTGACCGATTTCGCCATTTCCTTTTTGTTGTGTTTGTTATTGCCAGGAGAAGGTTCTTATGAGAGAAAAAAAAAAGAAAGTTGGCAGTTGACGGGAGCTAAGCCGCGGGGTCGGTACAGCTAGTTTTCAAATAAAATGTATGTGTATTGTTTTATACTTACATAAAAAAAACCGGTCAAGAGCGAGTCGGACTCGCGCACCGAGGGTTCCGTACCAGCATATTAAAACGTGAAAGTTATTAAATTTTCATCGGCGAGGCCTTTATTCGTTGAGAATTTTAACACTGCGATGTATATTACAGTTATAGATCAGCGCCATCTCTTGACCGCTAGGAAGTAAAGTGATTTTTGAAAAAGTTTCTGAAAAAGTGTGCTTTTAAGAGACATCGCTTTATTTTTCCTGTAATCTTTACATAAACTTCTATCACATAGAATAATTTCAGATTTTTCTCTATGCAAACGGTCAATTTTTTTACATTTTTCGTCAAAAGTCGAAAACAATGTGCTCTTTCATATGATATCTCACATGCCCTAGTAGCCCAACTTCGAATTTTTAATAATCCCTTTCAGTCGGTGTTGCAAGAAAATTATATATATATTATATTCTCATTTGCAAAATAGTTGAACAAACGTCATCTAAACCTATTTCAAATTTAAAGTTCATAGCATTAGTAGTTCTTCAGATATCCAGCTGAGACAGACAGATAGACTTAGTCACACCATAAGGGTTCCTTTTTACCATTTTGGTACGGAACCCTAAAAACGGATACAAATCACTTCTGCCTTCTTCCATAAGTATCTAATAATAGCAATTTATCCACCTTCCTTCGAAATGTTTAGCAGCTGTCCCATAAAAATCCCATGATATCTGTGAGTGTCGGGACCCATTAGTAGTGTTTTCATTTTGATGGCTGTTAAAATTTACCAACTAGTAAATAGGTAACATTATTTTGACAAACCTTCCGCATATATGTATTCGAGGAACTTAGAGATATTAATATTCAACCACCTACCGAAGCCATTATAATGTTGTCATGAATTCTTCAAAATTGTTGTTTTTGTACAATTTGTGTGACAATTACGGTGGCTATGCGAGTATAAAGTTGAAAACAGTATGGCCGATGATTTAGTATGGTGGTCTCAGCCAAGGACATGACTCACATATTATTGTAATGGCCATGCCTTAAAAAATACAAGATTGTCGTATTTACGACATCAATTTTTTTAATGGACCTATGAAAATTTTGAGATTGCGCCAAAGTAACTTGTGAGAATGTAAATCTTATTGTTCAGTAGGTAAAACTGTTTCGACTGTCTGGTTTGGCCGTGTTACTAACAATGAATTCTTGGCGAAGTTCCTAGTTCATGTCGGCGCTTTGGAGATTTTGATAAATATTAACCGTAGGTACATTCCCTGCTATACAGTTTTGAAATCTGGATTTCTTTGAGGAAATTCTGAGAGGGTTTCTGAGCTTTACACGATACTTATTCATAATAAACTTAAGTAGTATCAGTTTAAATTCACTTTGTAGCGTTAAGTACCTAATATCATGCTTATACGAATAGTAAAGAAAGAAATAAATCCATAATTATATACTTATCTTTACTTAATTCATACTTCCATACTAATATTATAAATTGTACACAGCTAGTCTAGAGCCTGAGAAAGGACATAGGCTACGTTTTATCCCGGAAGTATGTTCCCTAGGGAACACGCGGGCGAAGCCGCTGGCAGAAGCTAGTATTATAAATGCGAAAGTAACTCTGACTGTCTGTCACGCTTTCACGCCAAAACTGCTGAACCGATTTAAATGAAATTTGGTACAGAGATAGTCTAGAGCCTGAGAAAGGGCATAGGCTACTTTTTATCCCGGGAGTTTTTCCCTAGGGACCACGCAGGCGAAGCCGCTGGCAGAAGCTAGTAAAGATAAAATTTATTTTGCACACACATGAAACACGCACGGTACACAGAAATGGTTGGTATGCCAAAAAACCAAGTGTGTGTCCATTTCAGTTCTGCGATATGTCAAACAGAATGATGCTGCCTAAAGAATAAGACATTGATACGTAACAATAATCCATTCATTACCATTTACTTTAAGATGACAATATATTCGAGTCAACTTAGCATAAAATATGGGTAAATCTCGGAATGAGAGATAATAAGCTGGAAACTCGTATACACCTTCATTTCGGCGTTCTAAAAGTGTCAAAAGTCTTATAAAATCTCGTGCCTGCGTCGTAAGTTATTGAAGTTCAAATGTCAGATAAATCGGTTTTTCGCGATTATCTCGGTTTCTATAGCTCCAATGATACCTATGAACAAAATTGTAGAGGAGAAAATTTGCAACAATTGTTGAAGCAAACACTATCATGCGCACAGTTGTTTTTGAGATAGAGGGCGAAGACTCCGCAGCGCTCAGCCTTACTATAATATAGGTATGGTCAACCGTGAATCTCGGTGAATAATACCCTGTTTAAAGTTAAGAAATCTCTCAAGGAATCCTTTTGTTCTTTTACTCTTTTGATGACAACAAAGTTAAGAACGCCAAAATGAAGGTGTACCTTTACGAGTTTCCAGCTTATTATCTCTCATTCCGAGGTGAAACGCTAATTTGATTGGACTAACACCCATTTATTAACTAAGGAGGCTCGATACAACCATGAGATGAAAAAGGCGAAGTCTGTTTTGCATTTAGTTTATTCATACACTTGAAAACAAGGTCGCGACTCAGCACGGTCTAGCAGCGTAAAGCTTGGTATTCACTAAGCGACTAACTTCGTACGACAGTTCCCTGTAGCATTCCCGACATCAGAAAACATGAATAGTCGCCTCGTGAATAGTTCAGCAGTGCGATTTTGTAAAGACGTCGAAGTGAAAGTTTGGGTGAAGTGATCACGAAGTGAGCTGTCAATCCAAGTAATCAAGATGGAATGACAGCTCACTTCGTGATCACTTCACCCAAGCCTTCACTTCGACATGTTTACAGAATCGCACTACTGAATTCACCGGCAGAAGTCGGAGGAGTAGCGATTAAGCTTATTAGCAGCGGCTAATAAGCTTAATAAAATAAAAAAAACTGGCTAAGTGCAAGTTGGACTCGCGTGTACAGGGTTCCGAACGAATTTCATTTTTTTAACATGTTATTTTAACGTTATAGACTTCTTATAGGTTTTCCTGTAATCTATTGGTAAAGTTCTATTATCTCCATTTTTTTCAAAATATGAGCTCAGTAGTTTCGGAGATAAGGGGGGGCGAATGGTCATTATTCGTCTTATTTCTTGAATAACTTCAAAACCATTTATTTAAAAATTATGCAAAATATATATTTAAAACCCTTACGGTAAGCCCTTTCATTTGATAAGGGGGGGGGGATGGTCATTTTTGGTCTATATTTTTGAATAATTTCAAAACCATTTATTTTTAAATTATGAAAAAATTAAACCTCTCACAGTAAGCCCTTTTTTCTTTCATTTTCTTGTTTGGCCCCGAATACTGACCCCCATACTAAAAATTTACTAATTTACGTAACGCGTCCGTGTTTGGGTCACAGAAGTCCATACGTGTACCAAATTTCAACAGAATCGCTCCAGTGGATCCGGAGAAAACTGGCTGTGACAGACGGCAGACAGACAGACAGACATACAGACACCCGAGTGATCCTATAAGGGTTCCGTGTTTTGTCCCGAACCCTAAAAACAAGTCAAGTGCGAGTCCGGCTCTCACACGAAGGGTTCCGTACCATAAACCGAAAAACACACGTTTATTGGATGGGAGCCCCCTTTAATGTATAATTTATTTGTTGGTATAGCGGCAATAGATTTTTTTAAAATTAAGAATGGAAAGGGCAGGCGAATAATAATATTATTGCGATGCTTGTAAAAGGCTGCTAAGTCATAAGTACCTTTTATTTTATTTTTTTACGGTGGGAAAAATTGCATTACGCATACCCTCCCATCGGGGGATAGGGGGCTATGTGGGACTCCCCGGGCTAGCCCGGTATACCCACTAAAACAACCCAGCGGCATTCCCGCATCGTCTGAGTGGAGGGGGACTGGGAAATCGCCACAGCCTTTACGTCCAGTCCCCCTCCGACGTCCGCCCGCCTTCACGGCGGGCCCTTGTTGCCCCAATGTCCGACGAAGGTGGTGAAGGGTGCAATGCGGGCGAAGGCACTCCCGCGCCTGGCCCCCGCCCATCACCACCATGAGGACGGAGAAGGCGACGCCTTCTCCGACCTCGTCTTCGTCTGCGGAGCGGCACAGCGAGAGGATCGTCCTCCCGCGCGCGCTCCACCGCCTCCCTTTGCGAGATTACGTCCTCGCAAAAGGAGGCCACCGCTGCCCAGGCCCCCTCACTCTCCAGCATGGCGCTGACCAAGCCGGGAAGTGAGAGGTCGAGCTGGCCGACCACCGCGGTGAGACTGCGGCGCAGCTTGGACCAAGCCGGGCACACCTCGAGGGTGTGCTGTGCCGTGTCCTCCGCTGCGCCGCAGTCGTGGCACGCCGGAGTTTCCTCCCTCCCGATCCGGTGCAAATGCGATCCGAAACAGCCATGCCCGGACAACACCTGCACCAGACGGATGAGAGGAAACCGTGGGAGCGCTCGAGCCAGTCTCGCAGGACCGGACCGAGCGCGTCCAGGGTTCGGCGGCCAAAGGTGGCGGGGGCGAGGTCCTGGCCGAAAAGCCCACTGAGCGGTAAGCCCTCGCCAGCCGCAGTGCAATGGCCCTTTGGGGCTTGCGGAGGGCGGTTGCATTCTCCCTCCTGTGGAGGGAGTCCACCCAGATGGGAGCCCCGTATAGGGCCATGCCCCGCAGGATGCCGGCATACAACCGCCGGCGTCGCGCATTGGGCCCTCTTAGGTTCGGGAGGAGCCAAGAGAGAGCATCCGCAGCCTTCAGCAGGCGCATCGACAGCCCACTGAAGTGCGGGCCAAAGCGCCACCTGCTGTACAGCACCAGGCCCAGATATTTCATCTGGGCCTGGAACCCCACCCGGATGCCCTCCACCACTATGTGGGAGGGCAGTGGGAGGGCAGCGCTGCCGAGGCCCGTGAAAGAACACGGCCTCGGTCTTGTTCAGCGCCACCCTCAACCCTAGGCGGCGGATCCTCCCTGCGACCAAGGATCCGCCAGCCGAGGCCAGACAGGCCGCCTTCCCGAAGCTCCTCCCCCGGGCAGTAAGGAGAGTGTGCCCTGGAGGAGGGCTCTCCGCAGGAGCCAGTCGAATCAGATGTTCCACAGGGGAGGCCCTAAGACAGACCCCTGCGGAACACCGGACTCGGCTGCGTACCGCCTCATCCTGGCCAACTTGGCCACAAGGAGGACCTCTCTGTCCTCCAAGTAGCTGGCCAGGACGTTCCGCAGGTATTGGGGCACTCCGTGATACCGGAGTGCCTCCAATATTGTCGAGTGGGGGACGGAGTTGAAGGCGTTGGCTATGTCGAATGACACCGCCAACACCCCCTCCCCCGCCTCCGCTGCCCCCTTCACCTGGCCCTTGAGTAGGGCCAGAAGTCATAAGTACCTACTAACAAAACATAACACCGTTGTACACTTAGTTCGCAATAACTTTTGAAATCCACACTTAGTGAAAATTTCAACTGTCTACCTATTAAGGATCTTGCTTGAGATACAGCCTGCTGACAGGTAGACGGACGGACAGCGGAGGCGGAGTAATAGGGTTCCGTTGGTTACCCTTCGGGTACGGAACCCTAAAAGACTACCTACCTATTTAAAAAGGAATATGTTGAAAAGTAAAAAATATACCTGTATTAAATTGTCAGATTCTTTTACTCAACTTTGTGTGAGTAAAAAGTTGTAACGAAATATCTTATTAAAAATATTAAAAAGTTTTTTTAATATGAAAGTATATTCTATATTCATATAACTTGCTGGATTATGTATTCTGAGTTGTATGGAAGCCCTGTGAGCTGTAGGATAATGTCTAGAGCCTCGCAGTGACCCGTGACGACGCATTGGAGTCACGGCTGTTGTGGTATACAATGCGCGATACGTAGGTAATTCGCTACTTACATGCATTTATGCGAAACGTGCGATAAGGGGATTTCTATACAAATGGTTTTTATTCGGCAATGTATTCTAAAGCGATTATATTCCCAAATCTGTTCATTGAACCGGTGACACGTTTGGCAGCGAGCGTGGACATTGATTTTGAATGAAAGTAGGTAATGTGAAAATAGATAGACTATCTGCAGTGCTATTATGTAAATAATTATTTCGATATCGAGCTTCACCGAGTGACAAAGCTCACTTATATTAATACGAATTTGATACCTCACCGCGGATTCCGCTGTCGAGACACGAAAATATTGTTATAGAATAGCACTACTGTTTCTAATCGAATGATATGAGTATATTCCTGATATGGTCGAATGATATATTTTCAATGTTCACTGTTTGTTATTCTGCAATAGTATTCATGCGGCTGTTGATTATGTAGGTACCCACGGTAGTTGAAATATAATGTACCTACTTGTACTTATAAGTATTTGTTTCATCTATTCATCATCATCATCTTAATATATAAAGCTGAAGAGTTTGTTTGCTTGAACGCGCTAATCTCAGGAACTACTGGTTCGATTTGAAAATTCTTTCAGTGTTCGATAGCTCATTTATCGAGGAAGGCTATAGGCCATATATCATCACGCTAAGAACAATAGGAGCGGAGCAGTAATGAAAATTGCGACGCAGACTACGTTGCGCGGGTCAGCTAGTAATATATAATGTGTGACAGAATAAACGCAATACAAAAAAGAAAGAAATCTAATTTATTTGGCGCACATGATAAGATAAGATAAGCTAAGCTAAGATATTTTTTTCGAGTTTTCGGAGTTTTCTCAAAGTAAAAGTTGTTCATAATCATGTGTACTTTCACTGCCTAAGAGGTTGCTGGTGTTTTACAAATAACCCTGTATAATATAAAGCTGAAGAGTTTGTTTGTTTGCTTGAACGTGCTAATCTCAGGAACCATCGGTCCGATTTGAAAAATTCTTTCAGTGTTAGATAGCCCATTTATCGAGGAAGGCTTATAGGATATATCATCACGCTAAGACCAATAGTAGCGGACCAGACGAAGTTGTGCTGGTCAACTAGTATTTAAATAAATCATATGAAAATTCGATATTTTACAACAATATAGCCGTCCGTACATCTGTCTCTCATCGAGATTGAATTAGTTTAAAATATCATTTTAAACTAATGCGTTTCTAAAGGCGTTTCCATACCATCCATTTTGTTTTGCTTGAATATTTTATTATTTTAAGTAAAATATGCTTTAAGAGTTGATACTGTTTGTTGTTACTGTGTATGTGTTACCTCATTTTGATGCATTCAATTCTAGCTGAACTAGAGAGCCTCAACAATGCACAGTAGAGCGTGTGTTAGTTAAACGCTCTTTGTCGCTAATTGTTGCGAATGCGCTTGGGAACGACTATTAACTGTCGAAAGAGATTGATTAAAACAACAAGATTATTATTTTAAAATATAATTTATTATTTCTTCACAGTTCGCATTAATGATGGCGCTAATGATGAAATTCAATTAACAACATGAATGGCAACATTGAATTGTAAATTTTAATGTGTAAATGTTACTTATAGAAGCGTATCATGAAATAATAAAATACTAGTATACATATACTTTAATATCATACAATTTTCTAAAATCCTATAAAATAATGACGTATATATTTGTGGGTAATAAATATTGTAGCATTACGTCATCTTCTAAATTTTGAGATCGTCCAAGAATTTAAACCATCGGACAGTCTCAAAATTGTCTAAGTTGTATGTACCCAAAAATTTTTACAAAAAATCTTGGCATACAACCGAATATCAACCAACCTAGTTAGAGTTAAGTTCCTACTTAGTTTTTCTTGACCTTAGTACTGGTTTTGTTTTCGTTCTTATTTTCAATTTTTGTTTCTTCCTTATTTACATCCTTCTTTTTTTCATTCTTTTCGTTCGTTTCGTCAAGAATTCGTGGATGAGCAGCAATAGTGCGTATACTCTTCTTCAAAGGTTTGATTTGGTTTCTTAGAAGGTCATCTAATTCAGAAAGAGATTTGATTTCTTTGAGATCTTTGAAGTAATCTTTGCCTGTGCTACGTCCCCTGTTGAGCCTACCAAAGTACTGGTAGATGTCTCTGTTGGCCTGGCACTGTGCGCAGTTGTACTGTACAGGTACTGCATTCGGGAAGTTTTGTTGGGCGCTGTTCATGCCGGAGCCGTTTCCTGGGCAGTATGGTACGAATACTACGGGAACGAATCCAATGATGCCGTATGGTGGGTATTGCGGCTGGTTCTGGTTATGATAATGTGGTGGGGCTGTCGCCTGGGGCGCCTGTCCTGGCTGTACCTGAGTTGTGTCGTTCTGTCCAGGTTTCAGCAGATAGCAGGGGCATGACGCCGGACTAGGGACGATAGGCAGCGGGTACGGAATGACATATATGGGGAATGGTGGCGCTTGACCGGATGGCACAGTTGCAGGTGGCTGGACTCCAGTGCCCGATGGTGACCCTTCCGAATCTATAAAAAGACGTCAATTTGTGAGTTTGATTGTTTCAGGTGTGTCGGCAATTTAAAATATTTATGCCGGTCAAACTTTCCTTCCTTTATATTCATAATACTTTATGCATTTGTAACCGATTTCTCAAAAAGAAGGAGGTTCTCAATTTGACCGCGTATGTTATTTTTTTATGTGTTCGCGGATAACTTCGCCGTTTATGAACCGATTTCGATGAATCTTTTTTATATGAAAGAGTATGCTTCCGAGATGGTCCCATTGCCACCATGTCAGGATCTGATGATGGAAACCCTGAGAAATCGAGGGCAATTCTCGAAAATTGTAGGCAAGCATCTGGTCAAAACTTAATATTTGTGTGTATATCGGGTGATACTACAAAAAAATAAAGGTTTGGATCAGACCTGATGATGGAGACGACAGAGAGTCAAGGGAACTCCACATCGGTATGTAGGAACTACCAAGTGCTTGGGCTTATTTCATTCGAATTGACGAGACCTTTATACCGAAAGCACTTAGTAAATTTTATTTTCATAACATAACATCACGAACGTACGCTGTGAATGGGTACGCAGGTACAACTAAAAAGTGAAAAAACAAAAACTTTTTTACAAAAAATATAACCGACTTCCAAAAACAAAACACTACAAAGTAAAAAATAACTTTAATTTCGGAAGTCGGTGTTTTTGGTTATTTCGTTTTTTGATATTCAAGAAGTGCTCAGCCTAATTTGAAAAATTACTATTGATTTTTTTTGGCACTTTTCTTTCGCAGAATTCATAATAATTATATCTTTTGTTAAATACAGTAAAAGGGCTTTGCCTGAAATGTATAGGCAACTGGTGACTTTTTTTGATGGCACACTAACGCCCTTTTGTTAAATGTATTATTAGAATCTCAGCTTTTAAGCACATCCGTTTCGAGTTATGCGCCCTAGTCTATAACGCGTGGTTTGCCTGATTAAATACGTTTTATTGAATAGGTCGCTTAATTCAAGATGGGGTTAGTGTACCTTAAAAACAAAAAGGGCACCATTTTTGGGCATAGAAAGAAAGAAAACTAATTTATTTGGCACACACGCAATCACACAATGTACACATAGCCCGTTGATCGATGATTAGTAACTGCAAAATGGAACATACCTGGGTATTGTCCTGGGTATCCTGGCTGTCCGGGCTGTCCTGGACCACCTGGTTGTCCTGGCTGTCCTGGGTATCCGGGTTGACCGGGTTGTCCTGGCTGTCCTGGGTATCCGGGTTGACCGGGTTGTCCTGGCTGGCCAGGTTGGCCTGGGTATCCTGGTTGTCCGGGCTGTCCTGGATAGCCTGGTTGCCCGGGCTGTCCTGGTTTGCCCGGCTCACCGGGCTGGCCCGGACCACCGGGTTGTCCTGAGAAAGAAAGAATAAAAAGACTAAGACCTAACTCGCTTTGAAAAAAATTATAAGATGTTTTGGAAAGAAAGAATAATATTGATTCAGCACATAAACTAAGTGTATGGTGTCACGGCTGCGCTAAGAAGGTTCATTTCAGCGATATGTCAGCCAGTCTGAGACTGTCTGACGCTGGTTTTCTAGTGGACCCTTCAAATGATGAGTGGCGGTTCATTTGAATCAATCCTTACTTAACATTATAAATGCGAAAGTAACTCTGTCTGTTTGTCGCGCTTTCACGCCAAAACTACTGAACCGGTTTAAATGAAATTTCGACATAGGCGACATTTTATCCAGGGAGCATGTTCTCTAGGGACCACACGGGCGAAGCTGCTGGCAGAAGCTAGTATAATATATAAAAATACAATATATTTTAATAGTATGTTAATTATATTTTTTTAATGTTAGGTGTTGTGGTTTACCGGGCTGGCCTGGGTATCCTGGTTGTCCAGGTTGTCCAGGATATCCTGGTTCACCGGGTTGTCCTGCCTGGCCTGGTTGGCCTGGTTTACCGGGTTGGCCAGGGTAACCTGGTTGTCCGGGTTGTCCTGGGTAGCCTGGTTCTCCAGGTTGCCCTGGCTGGCCTGGTTGTCCAGGTTGTCCTGGTTTGCCTGGTTCTCCGGGCTGTCCGGGGTATCCTGGTCCACCGTGTTGTCCTATGAAAAAAGAATAAAAAGTATAAGACCTATTTCGTATTGAAAGAATTAAAATATATTTTAATATTATTTTTATAATTTCTATTATGTAGATGAAGGTGGTGTGGTTTACCGGGCTGTCCTGGGTATCCTGGTTGTCCGGGGTGTCCAGGCTGGCCTGGTTGTCCGGGTTGTCCTGGCTGTCCAGGTTTACCGGGCTGGCCTGGGTATCCTGGTTGTCCGGGCTTTCCTGGGTACCCTGGTTGTCCTGGCTGGCCTGGGTGTCCTGGTTGTCCTGGTTTGCCTGGCTCTCCGGGTTGTCCTGGGAATCCTGGTCCACCGGGATGTCCTGGCTGGCCTGGTTGTCCGGGCTGTCCGGGGTATCCTGGTTGTCCGGGCTGTCCGGGGTATCCTGGTCCACCGGGCTGTCCTGGTCCACCGGGCTGTCCTGGTCCACCGGGCTGTCCTGGTCCACCGGGTTGTCCTGGCTGGCCTGGCTGTCCCGGTGTACCGGGCTGGCCTGGGTATCCTGGTCTACCTGGTTGTCCTGAGAAGAAAGTATAAAAAGAATTAGACCTGTCCCGTATTGAAGGAATTAAAAGAAAAGAATAGAAAAATATTTAAAAGATATTTTGAGATTAGTGTTGTGTTGGTGGTGTGGTTTCACCGTTTCTGCTGGGGATTACGAAAGTCGCGTACGTTCCCGCGATCCCCAGCGTCGGTGGGAGATGCAACACCAGGGTGGTTTTAGTCAGTGTCTGGCAGACCATTCCGCCCGCCCCAAGGCGGGGGAAATCGATGTGGATTTTCCCACGTAAAAAAAAACAAAAATGGTGGTGTGGTTTACCGGGCTGTCCTGGGTATCCTGGTTGACCAGGCTGACCTGGGTATCCTGGTCCACCGGGTTGTCCTGGCTGGCCTGGTCCTCCGGGTTCTCCTGGGTATCCTGGTTGTCCGGGGTGGCCTGGCCCACCGGGTTGTCCTGGCTGGCCTGGTTTTCCTGGTTCACCGGGTTCACCGGGTTCTCCTGGGTATCCAGGTTGTCCGGGTTGTCCTGGGTATCCTGGTCCACCAGGATGTCCTGGCTGGCCTGGTTTGCCTGGTTCTCCTGGGAATCCTGGTTGTCCGGGTTGTCCTGGCTGGCCTGGTTTGCCTGGTTCACCAGGTTCTCCTGGGTATCCTGGTTGTCCAGGCTGTCCAGGGTAGCCTGGTCCGCCTGGATGTCCCGGCTGGTCGGGTTGTCCTGGGTATCCTGGTTGACCGGGCTGTCCTGGCTGGCCTGGTTGGCCGGGCTGTCCGGGGAATCCTGGCTGGCCTGGCTGTCCCGGTTTACCGGGCTGGCCTGGGTATCCTGGTCCACCGGGATGTCCTGAGAAAGCAAGAATAAAAAGAATAAGTACTTCCCCGCTTTGAAAGAATTAAAAGTTATTTTAGAATTATTTTTATCATACATTTTTATGTAATAGTTGTGTTGGTGGTGTGGTTTCACCGTTTCTGCCGAGGATTCTGGAATTCGCTATTCTTTCTTTCTTTCTTTTACGTAAAAAAAAAACAAAAATGGTGGTGTGGTTTACCGGGCTGTCCTGGGTATCCTGGTTGTCCGGGCTGTCCGGGGTAGCCTGGTCCACCTGGTCCACCTGGTTGTCCTGGCTGGCTTGGTTGGCCTGGTTTACCCGGTTGGCCAGGGTATCCAGGTTGTCCGGGTTGTCCTGGGTATCCTGGTTGTCCGGGCTGTCCTGGGTAGCCTGATTCACCAGGTTTTCCTGGCTGACCTGGTTCTCCAGGTTGTCCTGGCTGGCCTGGTTGTCCAGGTTTACCGGGTTGTCCTGGGTATCCTGGTTGCCCGGGTTTTCCTGGGTATCCTGGTTGTCCTGGCTGGCTTGGGTATCCTGGCTGGCCTGGTTTGCCTAGCTCTCCGGGCAGTCCTGGGTATCCCGGTTCACCGGGTTGTCCTGGCTGGCCTGGTTGTCCGGGCTGTCCGGGGTATCCTGGTTGTCCGGGCTGTCCGGGCTGTCCGGGGTATACTGATCCACCGGGTTGTCCTGGCTGGCCTGGTTTGCCTGGTTCACCGGGTTCTCCTGGGTAACCTGGCTGTCCGGGGTAGCCTGGTCCACCTGGTTGTCCTGGCTGGCCTGGTTGGCCTGGTTTACCGGGTTGGCCAGGGTGTCCTGGTTGTCCGGGTTGTCCAGGATATTCTGGTCCACCAGGTTGTCCTGAGGAAAAACAATAAAAAGATTTAGACTTACCTCGCATTTAAAGAAATCGAAAGTAATTAAAATATATCTTAATATTATTTTTATTATAATTTCACTATGCATCAATTTACTTTTTTTTTCTCACCGAGATTTGATTATGTGATTTGTAATTAACATGTTACAGAAAATTTAGGTCATTAAATCAAACTTTTTCATGAGAGAAATGGGGATGTTAAGTGAGCCCTAAAAATGCTCCCATTCTAAAGAGGTTTCGGAAGTGACCCAAGCTCGAAAAGATTTTTTGAAAATGCAGTAAAAAATCGCCATATTGCAATACTCGAGCGTGTCAGATTTTTGTCAGGAGGTTCAGCTTGATGTTCTAGTCATGTTTGCCAAATATCTGACGATTGTTTTGAGGGGTATTGTTAATCTGACAAAATCAGATTTTATGAGATCTTGATAAAAGTCACGAAAAACTGAGAATTTTATTTCACAGTTTTTCGTCGCTTTTATCAAGTAACTGTTGTTTTCAAGAGTGAAAAATCAACTTTTATGTTTAATTTTGCCTGTCATTGTTAAGCAAGGGTTAGTGACCCTCTAATAAAAACCAGCAGTATTTTAAAAGCATTGCGTGGGTCCACTTTACTTGATATAACTTTTCCAATGCGTTAATTTTTTGGTGGATGCGCTTATCGTGTTCATCACTCTCACTGTACCAACCTGGGTTTTCTGATAAAAATTCTAGATATGTATGCAGAAAGAGTATTTTAATACCCCAATTCTTTATAAAGTCATTTAACAATTAATATACAGGGCTATCTCTCAAGGCAAAAAAAAACTAAGCTAAGTCAAATAAAACGAAACAAAAAACTGGAGATTTAACGCAAATCGAGACATTGTAAATGACCGATACGAATACATATTTACAAAACATATTGGGGTGGTTAAAGCAAAAAAAATATTACTCTCACTAATCACTACATTTATCAAAAATTTAAAGCATGCCAATTTCATGCTTTTTATACGTGATGGAAGTAAACGATTATTTATTTGGGACATAATTTATCTACGAAACACTACATGAATGCATCTCGTAAAATTTTGGTGGTGTGGTTTCAGCCGTGGATTACGGAAGTCATGTACGTACCCGCGATCCCCAGCGTAGGTGGGAGATGGAACACCGGGGTGGTTTTAGTCAGTAAGAGTCTGACATACCCCTCCATCCGCCCTAGGGCGGGGGACATCGATGAGAAATACCCTACAAAAAAAAACTCAAAAATGGTGTTGTGATTTACCGGGCTGTTCTGGGTAGCCTGGTTCTCCAGGTTTTCCGGGCTGTCCTGGGTATCCTGGTTGTCCGGGCTTTCCTGGGTATCCTGGTTGTCCTGGCTGGCCTGGGTATCCCGGCTGGCCTGGTTTGCCTGGCTCTCCGGGCTGTCCTGGGAATCCTGGTCCACCAGGTTGTCCTGGCTGGCCAGGTTGTCCGGGCTGTCCGGGGAATCCTGAGAAAGAAAGAATGAAAAGAGTAAGAACTACCTCGCGTTTAAAAAAAAAAGTAATGTTTTAACGTTAATAATGTTTTGAAGTTATTTTAAATATAATTTTTATTGTATGAGTAGGTGGTGTGGTTTACCGGGCTGTCCTGGGTATCCTGGTTGTCCTGGCTGTCCTGGTTTACCGGGCTGGCCTGGGTAACCTGGTTCACCGGGTTGTCCTGGCTGGCCAGGTTTGCCTGGTTCTCCGGGCTGTCCTGGGTATCCTGGTTGTCCGGGCTGTCCGGGGTATCCTGGTCCACTGGGTTGTCCTGGCTGGCTTGGCTGCCCTGGTTCTCCGGGTTGGCCTGGACCACCGGGTTGGCCTGGTTGACCTGGGTATCCGGGTTGCCCTGGTTGGCCTACCGCGCCTTAAAAAAAAAAAATATTAAGAATCTCTTAACAATAGTAGTCAAGTTTTGGATTTAGGACGAATGACTAAAAAACGAGACAACTTTCGAATGTTTCTAATGCACGGTGTGGACAGGCTTAAATATTGTTTTACTTATTAATAGAATTTCGACGACACGGTTGGCGCAGTGGTTGAGTGATCGACTGCTGCGCTGCGTGTCGCGGGTTCGATTCCCGCACGGAACAAATATTTGTATGGCCTACAGATAGTTGTTCCGGGTCTGGCTGTTTGTGTATGTGAGCTTTGTATGTTTGTGAACGCACCCACGATACCGGAGAAATTCCTTGTGTGGGGCAAAGTTTAAAAAAAAAAAAATTAAATAATTTATTTTTCATACCTGAAAGAAGATTAAAAGTTCGAAATGAATTAATTGTTACCTGGTTTTCCTGGTTGTCCTGGGTATCCGGGTTGTCCTGGTTGGCCTGGTTGTCCGGGTTGGCCTGGGTATCCTGGTTGTCCGGGCTGGCCTGGGTATCCTGGTTGTCCGGGTTGTCCAGGCTTACCAGGATCGCCTGGGTATCCTGGGTGTCCGGGCTGTCCTGGGTAGCCTGGTTGTCCGGGCTGGCCTGGACCACCGGTTTGGCCTGAGAAAGAAAGAATAAAAAGAATTACACCAACTACACCTTCAGTAAAATGAAAAAATACTTCAATATTATTTTATATACCAAGAAACGCTTTAAGTATATTTTACATTTGAGAAAAAACACAAAATTTAACCTGTTTCAATATTAACTTATATTCTATTCTATTCTTAATGGCAGTTGTACAATCCGTACTACTGAAATGTGTGGAGTAAGTGATATCTTCTGTGACTCTATCTGGGTTTGATTTAAAGCGAAACGTAATATTTTTTAGAGAGACTTTAAGAGTATGAGAACATTAAATTTTTACCTGGCTGGCCTGGTTGTCCTGGCTTTCCGGGCTGACCTGGGTATCCTGGTTGTCCGGGTTGTCCTGGGTATCCCGGTTGACCTGGCTGTCCTGGGTAGCCTGGCTGTCCTGGTTTACCTGGTTCTCCAGGCTGTCCGGGGTATCCTGGTTCACCAGGCTGTCCTGGCTGGCCTGGTTGTCCAGGTTGGCCTGGGTATCCTGGTTGTCCGGGTTGTCCTGGGTAGCCTGGCTGTCCTGGTTTGCCTGGTTCTCCAGGCTGTCCGGGGTATCCTGGTCCACCGGTCTGTCCTGGCTGGCCTGGTTGTCCAGGTTGGCTTGGGTACCCTGGTTGTCCGGGTTGGCCTGGGTAGCCTGGCTGTCCTGGTTTGCCTGGTTCTCCGGGTTGTCCTGATAAAGAAAGAATAAAAGAATTAGAGCAACTTCGCCTTAAGTAAAATTAAGAAATATTGTTACATTATTTTAAATACCAAGAATTGTTTTACAATGGTATCTTTTACTTTTGAGAAGAAATATTTTAAGAACAAATATTTAAAACGGCTGATTTTTATTGTTTCTAAATAAAGACGTGGACCCGGTGAAATGTTATTTCAATATTAAATGGAAGTTGTACAATTCATCCTACTGGAATGTACAGAGTAAGTGATAACTTCTGTGACCCTATCTGAGTTTTATTTGAAGTGAAACGTAGTATTTTTTAGAGATACTTCGAGAGCACGAGAACATTAAATTTTTACCTGGTTGGCCTGGTTGTCCTGGCTTTCCGGGCTGACCTGGGTAACCTGGTCCACCGGCTTGTCCTGGGTAACCCGGTTGTCCTGGCTGTCCTGGGTAGCCTGGCTGTCCTGGTTTGCCTGGTTCTCCGAGCTGTCCGGGGTTTCCTGGTCCACCGGGCTGTCCTGGCTGCCCTGGTTGTCCAGGTTGGCCTGGGTATCCTGGTTGTCCAGGTTGGCCTGGGTATCCTGGTTGTCCGGGTTGTCCTGGGTAGCCTGGCTGTCCTGGTTTGCCTGGTTCTCCGGGTTGTCCTGATAAAGAGAGAATAAAAGAATTAGAACAACTTAGCCTTAAGTAAAATTAGGAAATATTGTTATATTATTTTAAATACCAAGAATTGTTTTACAATGGTATCTTTTACTTTTGAGAAGAAATATTTTAAGAAAGAATATTTAAAACGGCTTATTTTTATTGTTTCTAAATAAAGACGTGGACCCGGTGAAATGTTATTTCAATATTAAATGGAAGTTGTACAATTCATCCTACTGAAATGTACAGAGTAAGTGATAACTTCTGAGACCCTATCTGAGTTTTATTTGAAGTGAAACGTAGTGTTTTTTAGAGATACTTCGAGAGTACGAGAACATTAAATTTTTACCTGGTTGGCCTGGTTGTCCTGGCTTTCCGGGCTGACCTGGGTAACCTGGTCCACCGACTTGTCCTGGGTAACCCGGTTGTCCTGGCTGTCCTGGGTAGCCTGGCTGTCCTGGTTTGCCTGGTTCTCCGGGCTGTCCGGGGTTTCCTGGTCCACCGGGCTGTCCTGGCTGCCCTGGTTGTCCAGGTTGGCCTGGGTATCCTGGTTGTCCAGGTTGGCCTGGGTATCCTGGTTGTCCGGGTTGTCCTGGGTAGCCTGGCTGTCCTGGTTTGCCTGGTTCTCCGGGCTGTCCGGGGTTTCCTGGTCCACCGGGCTGTCCTGTCTGCCCTGGTTGTCCAGGTTGGCCTGGGTATCCTGGTTGTCCAGGTTGTCCTGGGTATCCTGGTTGTCCGGGTTGTCCTGGGTAGCCTGGCTGTCCTGGTTTGCCTGGTTCTCCGGGTTGTCCTGATAAAGAAAGAATAAAAGAATTTGAACAACTTAGCCTTAAGTAAAATTAGGAAATATTGTTATATTATTTTAAATACCAAGAATTATTTTACAATGGTATCTTTTACTTTTGAGAAGAAATATTTTAAGAAAGAATATTTAAAACGGCTTATTTTTATTGTTTCTAAATAAAGACGTGGACCCGGTGAAATGTTATTTCAATATTAAATGGAAGTTGTACAATTCATCCTACTGAAATGTACAGAGTAAGTGATAACTTCTGAGACCCTATCTGAGTTTTATTTGAAGTGAAACGTAGTGTTTTTTAGAGATACTTCGAGAGTACGAGAACATCAAATTTTTACCTGGTTGGCCTGGTTGTCCTGGCTTTCCGGGCTGACCTGGGTAACCTGGTCCACCGGCTTGTCCTGGGTAACCCGGTTGTCCTGGCTGTCCTGGGTAGCCTGGCTGTCCTGGTTTGCCTGGTTCTCCGGGCTGCCCGGGGTTTCCTGGTCCACCGGGCTGACCTGGCTGCCCTGGTTGTCCAGGTTGGCCTGGGTATCCTGGTTGTCCAGGTTGGCCTGGGTATCCTGGTTGTCCAGGTTGGCCTGGGTATCCTGGTTGTCCGGGTTGTCCTGGGTAGCCTGGCTGTCCTGGTTTGCCTAGTTCTCCGGGTTGTCCTGATAAAGAAAGAATAAAAGAATTAGAACAACTTCGCCTTAAGTAAAATTAGGAAATATTGTTATATTATTTTAAATACCAAGAATTGTTTTACAATGGTACCTTTTACTTTGAGAAGAAATATTTTAAGAAAGAATATTCAAAACGGCTTATTTTTATTGTTTCTAAATAAAGACGTGGACCCGGTAAAATGTTATTTCAATATTAAATGGAAGTTGTACAATTCATCCTACTGGAATGTACAGAGTAAGTGATAACTTCTGAGACCCTATCTGAGTTTTATTTGAAGTGAAACGTAGTGTTTTTTAGAGAAACTTCGAGAGTACGAGAACATTAAATTTTTACCTGTTTGGCCTGGTTGTCCTGGCTTTCCGGGCTGACCTGGGTAACCTGGTCCACCGACTTGTCCTGGGTAACCCGGTTGTCCTGGCTGTCCTGGGTAGCCTGGCTGTCCTGGTTTGCCTGGTTCTCCGGGCTGTCCGGGGTTTCCTGGTCCACCGGGCAGCCCTGGCTGCCCTGGTTGTCCAGGTTGGCCTGGGTATCCTGGTTGTCCAGGTTGACCTGGGTATCCTGGTTGTCCGGGTAGTCCTGGGTAGCCTGGCTGTCCTGGTTTGCCTGGTTCTCCGGCCTGACCGGGGTATCCTGGTCCGCCGGGCTGTCCTGGCTGGCCTGGTTGTCCGGTTTGGCCTGGGTATCCTGGTTGTCCGGGTTGTCCTGGGTAACCTGGTTGTCCGGGTTGTCCTGAGAAAGAATGAAAAAAAAAAAGAATTAGAACAACTCCGCCTTAAGTAAAATTGAGAAATATTGTTATTTTATTTTAAATACCAAGAATTGTTTTAAAATGGTATCTTTTACTTTTGAGAAGAAATATTTAAAACGGCTTATTTTTATTAGTTCTAAATAAAGACGTGGACCTGGTGAAATGTTATTTCAATATTAAATGGAAGTTGTACAATTCATCCTACTGGAATGTACAGAGTAAATGATAACTTCTGTGACTCTATCTGAGTTTTATTTGAAGTGAAACGTGAAATTTTTACCTGGTTGGCCTGGTTGTCCTGGTTTGCCAGGCTGACCTGGGTAACCCGGTTGTCCTGGCTGACCTGGGTAGCCTGGCTGTCCTGGTTTGCCTGGTTCTCCAGGCTGTCCGGGGTATCCTGGTCCACCGGGGTGTCCTGGCTGGCCTGGTTGTCCAGGTTGGCCTGGATATCCTGGTTGTCCGTGTTGTCCTGGGTAGCCTGGCTGTCCTGGTTTGCCTGGTTCTCCGGGCTGACCGGGGTATCCTGGTTCACCGGGTTGTCCTGGCTGGCCTGGTTGTCCTGGGTATCCCGGTTGACCTGGCTGGCCTGGTTTACCTGGTTGTCCGGGCTGTCCTGGCTGTCCTGGGTATCCTGGTTGTCCTGGTTTACCAGGTACACCTAAACAAGAAATAACAATATTTATCTTATGAAAAACCACTCACATAGACGTTTACGTTAATGAAACCGGTAATCAAATTATACAACAACTAGCTTTTGTCCGCGACCTAGCCGAGAGTTTATCACAGTTGAAATGTTGTTTAAATTAAAATACGTAAAGTAGGATTTACCTGGCTGTCCGGGTCCACCTTGTTGATTTTCGGGCTGTCCGGGGTAACCAGGCTGGCTTGGTTGTCCTGGATATCCGGGCTGGCCTGGTTGTCCTGGGTATCCAGGCTGGCCTGGTTTTCCGGGTTGTCCTGGGTATCCGGGTTGGTCTGGTTGTCCTGGATATCCGGGCTGGCCTGGCTGTCCTGGATATCCAGGCTGGCCTGGCTTACCTGGCTGGCCTGGATAACCAGGTTCTCCCGGCTGAATTGGATGTCCTGTCTGCGAATCTGGTTACGAAAAGTACCTTTTATATAAAAATGGCAATATAGAAACAAGACGTAAAATTGAAATTAATTTTTCTGAGATAGGAGCCTTAATTGCCTTCCTCAGGTATTTTTCTAGTTTCAGTTTCTAATTACTATTTTACTCAAAATAAACAATTCTCTTTCCTTCTTTTTTTAGTAGGTAAGGGGAGTTAGATTATGAGATTTTTTAGAGATTGCCAGTTTTTTTTTACATATTCTTTTATAATAGCCATACAAAGTGGCTTTGCTCTTAGTTAAGAAAAATATTTTTTTATGTTACCTGGTTCCCCTGGTCCGCCTGGTCCTCCGGGACCACCTGGTCCTCCAGGACCGCCTGGTCCTCCTGGAGTTCCGGGTGACCCAGGTGATCCGGGTGATCCGGGAGTGCCTGGAAATCCGGGTTTTCCGGGTTCTCCGGGATAAGTCACGCCGCCGGAGGGGCCACTGGGTCCTCCGGGTCCGCCTGGGCCGCCGGGACCACCTGAGCGATATTAAGTAGTAATAGTTCTTTCTATAATGCAGTTGCTCGAGGAATTGTGAGTGAGGATTTTGATTACATAAAACAAAAATTCCTTCTTCTAAGACCACTACAACTTTGGTCAGTCATAAGCATAGTTGCGTTCAGTCGAAACAGTATTTTTTTGTTAATCGCATTAAAATGGCAATTAGCTATAATAACACGACAAATTGACCAATATAGTACGTATACGAGTACGTTAATTTGCTAGGTAGATTAACAAGTATTATTACTTTGAGTATTTTTTTTTGCATCTGTCCTATATTTTACCTACCTTATACTTCTTTTTAACAAATGTTATTTGTTCGAATATTTGTATTAGTGAATGGCGAAACATGTCAGATCCTAGTCCTCTATTTAATAAGACCTTAAATGTATCATGTTTCTATACAATTAAAATATTCTTATTCTTTTCTACTTATTTAGTGGCCATGACAACACATGGCTTCATCAGAATATCAGCGCTGCTTATTTTGCTTCACTGTCTGGACGAGTTTATATTTATGCAATAAGCTGTTCTGACAAAAAAAATAAAGTTACTTTACCTGGGCCTCCTGGCGTTCCTGGTGAGCCTGGTGAGCCTGGGGTTCCTGGAGAGCCGGGTTGTCCTGGGTAGTAGCCACCTGTTGACGGGCCTGATGGGCCTGGGGGACCTCCGGGTCCTCCTATAAAAGTTGCAGCTGATTATTAAAATTGAAATCACTTGGACGTAGGCTTTAACGGGAAAGTTGACTAGACGGAATTTTCTTCCGATATATGCCAGCTCGTTTGTATAGATTTGTCTGTCTGCGCTAACCACACACAACATTGCCATAGACACATCTACACTATCACATATTAAAATGGCGAGATTGGGTCGCAGGTATGCCCTCGGGCGTCTAGTGAATTCCGCGCTGTAGACAAAAGCGCAGATGTAACGCATATTCTGTCTACCACTAAATGCATTTATGTTTTTAACGAAAATGTTAATTTATCAAAGTTAGTTAACAATATTTAAATAATTTCTTTCTTTTCTTTCTTTCTTAAGTATAAGGTCAGCAAATAAATTATTAAAAGAATTAGAAAACGCTTACCTGGGCCGCCTGGTCCTCCCGGTCCGCCTGGTGTTCCTGGTGATCCTGGTCTGCCTGGAGTGCCTGGGCTGCCTGGTTTTCCTGGGTAGTAACCACCAGTAGAGGGACCGTTCGGTCCGTCTGGGCCGCTGGGCCCACTTGGGCCTCCAGGTCCTCCAGGGCCTCCAGGTCCTCCTGGGGTGCCGGGAGATCCTGGGCTGCCTGGTGAGCCAGGCTGTCCGGGGTAGTAGCCACCAGTGGAGGGTCCACCAGGGCCATTCGGTCCGCCTGGGCCTCCGGGTCCTCCTGGGCCTCCAGGTCCTCCTGGGGTGCCGGGTGATCCTGGGGTGCCGGGTGATCCTGGACCACCTGGTGTACCGGGCTGCCCTGGTTGTCCTGGGTAGTAACCACCGGTGGAAGGTCCTCCGGGACCGTTGGGTCCACCAGGACCTCCTGGTCCTCCAGGTCCTCCAGGTCCACCTGGTCCTCCTGGGGTGCCGGGTGAGCCAGGTGATCCGGGTGAACCCGGAGATCCGGGTTTGCCGGGTTGTCCTGGATAGTATCCATCAGTAGAAGGTCCATCAGGACCATTAGGGCCGCCTGGGCCTCCTGGTCCTCCGGGGCCTCCAGGTCCTCCCGGGGTGCCGGGTGATCCTGGACTGCCTGGTGTGCCGGGCTGGCCGGGTGGTCCTGGGTAGTAACCAGTTGAGGGACCGCCTGGGCCTCCTGGCCCTCCGGGGCCTCCAGGTCCTCCCGGGGTGCCGGGTGATCCTGGTTTGCCGGGTTGACCTGGGTAGTAACCACCAGTGGAAGGTCCTCCAGGACCGTTGGGACCGCCGGGGCCGCCTGGACCGCCTGGGCCTCCTGGACCTCCTGAGAATGAAAAAATTCTGTCGGTTATTTTCTAGCTGTTTTTTCCCTATTAATAAACTTACCAAAAGTGCTGTCTGCTTCAGAGATCACGGAGAGTCTAATAATATTATTGACATTGCTATTGCCAAACAATGCGGGGATAACAATATGACAGTAAATGAAAATACTAGCAAAATTAGTGCCTTGGCGAGACAATGAAATATCGTAGCAAAGTCTAGTTATTTTTTCGTAATTTTAGGTAGAACGGGACATATATTGTATTTTTTTAAAAGGATAGGAGTGCTGTTGCGTCAAGCACGAGCATATCAAAATTAAGATTAAAAGTTTACTCGCCTCGAATTGCGATTTCGAGCCTTCACAGCCGGACTCTTTGTCAAACATATTCTTCCAAAAAACGAAATAGTAATGCTTCGACTATGGGTTTAATAGGTCTTTAGTAAACAATCAATGGCGACTTCCCTAGATCGTTTCGACTAAACTTTGCTTTACTAGATAGTTTATATTTTTATATGCGGACTCGGAACGTCACTACATTATTCAAACTTTATGTCTGCCATTGATCAAAAAAGCTTCATCTAGCAGTAGGAAGCCTTTGTTTAGCAGTAGGATGATGATGATGCAGATTAACAGTATTCACTATTGCTGTGACATTGTTTTCCCCACACTGTATTATTTATTTACCTGGTCCTCCGGGGCCGCCGGGGCCGCCGGGTCCTCCTGGCGTGCCTGGAGAGCCGGGACTACCCGGGTATCCGGGAGTGCCCGGGTATCCGGGAGTGCCCGGGTAGTAACCCACCGTGCCATCAGGACCTAATGGTCCTCCTAAAGCCACACACATAGCGATCGGTTAGACACAAACGGTTAATAAGCTGCTTCATGTTTAGTCACAGTTTTTAGCGCGTAAGTTAGCTGGTTAGAACGCACTAGCTTTAACGACTGATTTGTATTACTGACTCAGAACAAAAACAGATATTTCGGTACAAATAGAAATGGAAAACACTCTACAAAATTATTAGCGATAACCTATTATGATTACGCCAAAATGGCCGCAATTATCCCCAATTTAAGACCCTCCCAATTACCACCTAGTTAAGATTCCTTTTGTGTTAGAATCTCGTTGCTTTGTCATTTACGATTAAGTACTCGTAGTTGTTCAATCAGTCAACAGGAATTGAATTAGATTCAATTCTGCAAGTCATAAAAGTTCTAGAATATTTTCAACATTAAAAAGTCGTTGTTCATAGTGCGTTCTAATGTGAGCATTTCACATGAAAAGCATACTGATTGATGGACGGAGCGTGATTTATGATACCACCCCAAAAGGTTTGGCCGCATCACGTCGTGTCAATGTATGGCGGAGTGCCATAAACAAGATAAGTTCTTTTATTATAGGATTTTTTTAGGAGACAAAAATGTGTGTTCGATTTTGATATTTTTCACAACGACACACTAAATTAGTTTGAAATCCTAATCATTTATTCAGAAATGAGTATGTTATTATGATTTGTTAAGTATATCGTACCTGGTCCAGTAGGTTGTCCTGGGTAATATCCGCCTGAGCC
This sequence comes from Lacanobia wlatinum, assembly GCA_947578705.1. NCBI lineage: Eukaryota > Metazoa > Arthropoda > Insecta > Lepidoptera > Noctuidae > Lacanobia > Lacanobia wlatinum. The sequence continues at coordinate 14,622,752 of OX388026.1, forward strand.
TGAAAGAGTTAGCACAAATGGATGGGTTAGCGACAAAGCTGCGGTTCGTTAAATTGCATTTAAAATGTTTAAGGCGCTTTTGTTAATGAAACAAATGTAATTTTAATGATAACTGATACGAAATTAGATAACTGATGGTACTGAATCGATCACAAAGTTAGAATTAAATGAAAACCAGAATTTTATGAAGGGCCTTGTATGGATTTCCCGTGTGTCGAATCCAACATTAAACTGATTAGTTTTAACCGGCATTAGAGATTATCGGTTTCAAGTCTATTAATGAGCATTAGTCACGTCTTACCTGGGTAGTAGCCAGGGGTGCCAGCCGTGCCTGGGAAGCCTGGAGTTCCAGGAGTTCCGGGAGTTCCGGGAGAGCCTGGGCTACCGGGTGTACCTGGGGTTCCTGGAGATCCTGGGGTGCCTGCGGTGCCGCCGCTGCCGGGGTAGTAGCCGCCCTGAGGCCCGCCGGGGCCTCCGGGGCCGCCAGGACCGCCTGTTACCAAGAGAGAGTATTTGAATCAATTTCGTAATAGACGTTTGGGATTCTGGTTTCAACCCACCCATTATGAGGCACGTTTGGCAAGCAAAAAAAAACTTGCAGCGTTGCAACATGTTGAGTTACTTGAAATAGCATTCAAGTAACTCACCATGTTTGTAATTTTGACCAAACTATATATCTGTTCTCAGAGTTTATTAGAAGCGTACGGAATAGCTAGTTTTGTTGACAGCTACGTTGTATTCAATTCATCACTGTATCATTGTTATGCGCTTTTATAAGGTGGCTAAGGTGGTCCCGGAGTTAAAATGCTAAATAGTCGACTTTGTGGGAACCAATCAATCAATCAATCAAATGTTTTATTCGCATAATACATGTTGATAAAGGTGTTTCTAACTAACTGCAATAATTTGGACATAAATAATTATTATAACGGTATCTCACTAAAATCACGTCCTTTCAGGGCATGCATTGGACTAGCGACTGCTGTTAAACTATTGCTGTGTATTACATCAAGCTATGGTATTACCTGGTCCACCAGGGGTGCCTGGTGACCCGGGTGTGCCAGCGGTTCCTGGGGTCCCTGGAGTTCCCGGAGTTCCTGGCTTACCGGGAGTGCCCGGCTTGCCAGGCTGGCCTTGCCCTGGAAACAATAAACAACAGCAATAAACGAAACGGGACTAAAAGTTTTAAAGCTTCAAGAAACACTTCGCGTAAATCAACTCAGGCTTTGTTCTAAAGGTAAAGAAAATCCTCAAGAAACAGATTAGGTGACATAATTTCAAGACACATTTTGTCTTTTTGAATAAATTCTAGACAACATACCTGATCCAGGGGCGTAAGGTCCGTTGGGTCCTGAAACGATAAGAATATAAATTTTGATCAGTCTCGGTACCTAGTAGATGATATTGTACTAAAAGGACACTTTTTCTTATTTATTGAGAAAAGGTCTTGTAGAAAATGTTATTACAAGACGTGTAACTTCAACGGAACGCATTAACTGAGATTAGAAATCCATTTGCTGTTAGGGATTGATACTGTCAGCATAAAAAGACATGATTAAAGACTACATTACATTATTAATTATTTTTCTTCGCCAACCACATTAAACTAAATCTAATCATCAGATCTGTGTAATCAGTAACTTGTGGAAACCTAAGACCTGTGGTGTGGTTTAATAGGTATGTGTTTAGCGCCGGCTATCACCGACCGTACTTCGAGGAAAGGAAAGGGTTCCCTATTTTCTTCATGTCCGTACCTTGTCCAGTTTGTACGGGTTTGACGTTGGAGGTTTGGCCGCTGCTGTCGACTGGACGAGGGGGCTTCGGTGTCGGTTTCGGCAAAGGCTTGGCTGGCACTCCACCGGGAGTACGACCACAGCCTTTGGGGAAGTATAGTTTCTTCCACGGAATGATTTGACCTGGCTGAGTGTTAGCCGCTTGACCGGTTCTGAAAATGCAATATTTAAATTTAGTGTCTGGTATTTTTATGTGCTGTCTATAAACTGATATCAAAAGATTTATTTTGTGTCACTTTGTAATGAAGAACAAAAAAAACTACTTTGTAGCACAGATAATAATAATTGTGACATCAGGTTCAGTTCATCGTTAAACAAATAATAATAATACTGCAAGCAACAAAGTTTTCGCTATTGTGCCATATTGTTAATCTATACTAATATTATAAAGCTGAAGAATTTGTTTGAGCGGTGCGAGTTGGATTTGGAAAATTCTTTTTGTACATGATAGCCACATTCATGAGGAAGGCTATAGATAGGCTATACGAGAACGGGATATGCGCATAAGAAGTCGCGGGCAAAAGCTAGTAAGTAATGTTGTGCAATGTTGTTAGGTACTTACGCTTCATCATATTCGTATTTCTCGTCAGGGAAGACCTCAACTGGTTTCTCTGGCTCCACTACTCTGTACCCGTGGCTGTCAGCCACGTAGTGAGTAGCGCGGAGGAAGCCGTCAGGGTCCAAGTAACCATAGCAACCGTAGGTGACGCCATCCGGACCGCGGTTCTCGTGGTGGAACTGCCCGTTTGGACCGACGTCATAACCGAATCCGTATGCACCTGGATAAAACAGAAAACCAGTTTAGACGAAATTATATAAGATATAAAATTAGCCACAGCCATGATGCTGCGTCTAAAACCTGTCCGCCTAAACCGGGTAACAAACATTCCAACGCGATTATTTCGCGGATTGTGCTAAAATATAGTGACTATTTTTTTTGTGTTACAAGGTTTTTTCAGTGAATGTATGGACGTGACGAATTTAGAACATTTATCGCACCAGGTGGCGCCACTGCGATAAATGGCGAAGTTTATTACTGAAATAAAAAACTAGCCTTTGTTGAGTCGTCGCGCAAGAGGAAGCTCTAAGTTAGTAAAACGATCATTATTTATTCATATAAACATATTAATCAATCGTTAACCGAGGAATATTATATTATAGTTATATTATTATCTTTGCTAAATTAATAATAACTTTATCAATTTTGTGTCAATTTGTTCAGGAAGCATTTTAATTTTATTTACCAACTATTAATCGGAATGAAACGTTTATAAGATAATAGCAGTAGCTTACCATTTATAAATAATTTCAATACCTACCTATAATATTTTCTTACTGGTTCTACAGGTTTTGAAATTCAAGTTTCTCAATAAATCTATATCTATATACTAATATATAAAGCTGAAGAGTTTGTTTGTTTGTTTGCTTGAACGTGCTAATCTCAGGAACTACTGGTCCGATTTGAAAAATTATTTTAGTGTTAGATAGCCCATTTATCGAGGAAGGCTATAGGCTATATATCATCACGCTGAGACCAATAGAAGCGGAGCAGTAATGAAAATTGTGACGCAGACGAAGTTGTGCGGGTCAGCTAGTATATAAATAAATTGATACCTACTGTAACAATTTCCTATTTTATTAATTGAATCTATGATACTTTGGAAGTATTTGTGTTATATTAATACAATTGGAAAAGTACCAATATGGAAGTTACTTCTAAAACGTTGTATAGCTAGATTTTGCCAGCGGTTTTACCGCACGTATATCAGACTATCGTATTATCTCACTATCGTAATATCGGGATAAAAGGTGTTCTATGTCCAGCTCATGGTCTACCTGTGTTTCAAACCTTCAAATTAGTTTAGCCTAGCATGATTGAACATTCAAAAATACTGAAATACTTTATTTAATATACCTAGCTGGAACTTCACGATCAACCCTACATCTATGGTAGGCGCCAGATAAATGTGCAATAACGGTCATTGACCCACACGCATTTATTGCCTTTCTTAATATCAAAATCAAAAATAAAGACGTAAAGCTGTCCTGAATCTGAAGATACCAGGGAAAGGTCAATGTACTTTATTGCAAGTTTATCTGGCGCCTACCATACTGGAATGTGATATGAGGGTATTATCCTCATAAAGGAACATAACTGTTGAATCATCTCTTAGTAATAAAACGTGTCTAGATTAATATGAAAGTTACAAACGTGGCTCACGAGGAATGATTACAAAAGCAGCTGTTGCTTATCAACGAGGAAACGCGACAGATGAAGGTAATTCGTAATTATGTCTTCTCTCATGGTAGTATCATTTTATGCGCTAAAAGATATTCTAGACTGTATGTGTCTGCCATTGCGGAATTTGTTCGAAAGAGTCACCGCGGCCCTGGAACGCAAAGGGCATTAGGAGGGGGTGGGTTTTAGTCATTAAGAATCTGACACTCCCTACCGCTCCACTAAGACCGGAAGGAGTCATTTGATTATTACCCATCCAAAAAATAAAGATTATGTATATGTATGTATCTACCTCCCAAGTCTCTATTCTATTTTTTATTAATGGCAAGCAGAGCCGATGTCGATTATTTTTCTAATGTATTAAGTAAGTTGGAAAAACAAGTGTGTACCATACAAAATAATTTTAAAGCATTAAAGAAGAAACAGGACAGCAACTGTAGATTAATACATTAAAAAAATCTTCGATTGATAAAGTTCAGCTCGTTGGGTTACTGAAATCTCCCAATTTTAATATACAAATTCCGTAAAGATGGCTCACATTATAAAATAAATAAAATAGCTTTGTTTAACCTTTTACATCTATGTATGTCTTAGCTTAATAAATAATTATGTAAAAAATTATAAGTTAGTGATAACACTTGTTATTTTTTTAATTAATTTATAATAATGTAACTGTTTTTATTTAGTTAATAATATACAAGGACCGCTAGCGGTAGCGGTAAAAGATGACGTACATGTGAAGTCAAAAGGACCTTGTTTTTTTTTGTTCTAGACTTTTCTTGCTCTTTCTTTTGAACTTCAATCTGCTTATTTTGAGAATAATGGCTTCCGACGCGATGGCAGCCATTTTATAAATACACTGTTCTACGGAAATACATAGAATAATATTATGAGAGTCTTAATAAAAGTTCTTTCGGCTGCCTACGTTCTAGATTGTTGCCTTATCAAGATAATGGTTTGGTCATGGCATAACAGATAAAATAAAGTTCGAGACGAAACGGTGCATTTGCATAATATCAATAAGGTAATGAAACTATTAAACAGTTACCAAAAACGTGGAAGAGTTGCGAAACAGGTCTGATTCAATCCCGAAGTATAAAACAAAACGGAGGTGTACATAAGTACCTATATGTTTCCTTGCGGAATTTACTTTGTTAGTGTGCATATCATGTAGGTATGGTTATTAGGTACATGTGTGGGAATTTCTGTCCATTTCAAGCTGTCTCATTAAAATTCACAATAAGCATCCCGACCACAATTAAGTCCTGAGAGTCGGCCGACCACCTGGGACAATCCATTAAATTGAAGCAGGTAGGCGGTGCCTATCTGTTGTGTTGTATGCAACAAACACCACACTTTTTTTTAAGTCAAAGATTAGCAAGTCAAGTATTTAATAATTTTCTTATGCAGTTTTTACAAATGATAACTTTATTAAATGGTTTTATTGTGATCCTAAGGAAACAGATTGGTACCAATTTTTATTGCGAGTAATCGAAATAAAGGCGTCTATTTCCACGTTGTGTTATGAATATTTTATGGGTCATGTAAGTTTTTTCAAAGGTAGCAAGTAATAAACATTCTTGAACCGAATTATCAAGTACTTACTACTTACACAGTTTGAACTTAAACTTATGTGAGAATACGGACTTTGGCAACTACTTACAACTTCGTTACTTGGCACCTAAATTGCTTTAATTAATATGTTTTTCTTACAAAAAGCTACAGATAGGGCTTGCCAAGTTAGTAAAAAAACAACACTTGGCATTCTTCGCGGGTAAAATATATTTTAAATTTGCTTCTCTTGATTGGTACCTTATTATTTTCGTAGCTTTAATTAAAATTCTTTTCAAATACCCAGAATTAATGAAAGATCAATCATTCTTCTTCGAAACTGAGATAGGTATTAATGTGTTTCTCGTCTGAATAGGATGTTACAATCTGCGGGTGATCGATAGTAGTTTAGAGTTGACATCAATGTTGAGCGCCCCTCAGGGACGGAAGAGCCGGTCTCTACAATGACATAATATTATGGAATCGAGACAAACTTAACGAGTTGTCCACAGGTACATCACACGTATAAAAGAATACCGGTTTGAAACGGAGATTGGACCAATTTGTAATATGGTCGCGTGAATCGAAATAAGCGTGATGAAATGAAACTCTGCTGTGTTGAACTATTGTTCTTAAGCGCGACTCCTTTGCAAGGGGTTCGATTTTTATCAAAGGGTTATTAGGTTAGGGGGGGGTTAGGTTAGGGTGTATAACGCTCAGCAAATGCTGAGATGGCTTCCCTTTCGGTATGGGCACGCTCAGCGCAATTATTGTGTACTTGTACCTACTATTATTTCTGTTCACTTTCTATGTTGCTGTGAGTTTGTGTCTATGCTGAATAGACACAACACAACACTGAACAGTATTAGCCCGCATAATCTGGATTTGAACCCAAATATCTACGAGTAACTGCTGAACTAGTAGTTTCGCCAAAAAATAAATATGAAACTGCATTTCTGTATTGCTACTAATTTTTAATTTAAAATCGCAGTCGAAATCTGTCTAAAAATCTCAAATTTATCTTCATTTAGACGGATTCCGAGTGAGACGCGAATGCGAACGTTGCTCAAAAATTAGTAGAATTGGCCTTCAGATATGTATCCTTTGTAAAAATCAGACATTTCAAGTTTTATAGTTGATGGTTATAAAAACTGTACTTACTTGTGTCGTAGTTAGTTTCATAATACTGTTTCTTCTCATCGTCCTCGATGTCCACGACCACTTCGTTGTCCGCCTGCCCCTGGTACGGGGCGTACTGGCGAGCCTCTCGAGCCTCGGCTAATGCTTTGGCATCATCTTTAGGTGGTTTCTTCGTAGTAACCTCACTGGCTTGTATTATTGCCAGTGCAGCCTGTGGACAAAAGAAAAAAAAATAAGTAAAGGATATAGGGAAGGCCTTTGCCCAGTAGCGGGACACTATAAAAACTAAAAAATCATTTTACGAGTAAAACAAGCTTTAGATGAACTAAAAAGTATTAAATAATAGGCTCTATTATCCAACCAGTTATTGCATTCTGCCCGAAGTAAGATGCCGTAAGTAGGTATGCGAAGTTTAAACTTAATCGGATATCAGGAAGTGCTTGAAAAATAGATGATTAAAATCCAACCGGACTCACATGCGAATGTAAGTTAGAATAAAGCTTGTAATAATGAGTCGATCTTAAGTCTTGATTCTTCTTTAAACATAACCATTATTCTTGAATCGAAGTTAATCTACTGCACATAAAAATATCTCTTTTGCAATTAAGTTTCTAATTTCTCGCTTCAAAAGGCTGTCAAATTGGATTTGTCTCCCGAATTAAAACAGATTAACCCGTTTATATTTAAATTTTCGATATGCTTACACTTCAGCTAAATGCAAATGTCTTGCATTTAACTGAAGTGTAAGCATATCGAAACAATTTAAATAACTCGTAAATCAAACAGAAACCTGACTTATAAAATTATTTAAGAAAAACATTGTGTTTTTGTTTTATGGGATAGATACTGGACAAAATAGGCTTTAACTCTTTTTGGTCTAATTTTCACAAAAACGACTCGTGTAAAGATTTAGGTATTTAGCCTCCGTTTCCCTTATTATGGGACTATCAAATTTAATAAGCTATCATTTGAAAAATAATTAATTGCCAACCATTGATATATAAAAAACCCAAGATGCACAGTCTCGAACAAATGCAACACTCGAAACTGTCGTCAAAAACTGACATGTATCAAGTGTCATGTGTGAGTTGTGTGTAGTTATACTATAAACATTTTTTTTTTGCAAATTCAACCTTACATGGATCGCTTAAAGTTGTTTTTACAAAGCAGTTCAGTATGACGATTGATGCGCAATTTTTTTGCAAATTCAACCTTACACGGATCGCTTAAAGTTGTTTTTACAAAGCAGTGCAGTATGGCGAGCGATGCGAGACTGTTTGAAACTTGCGCACAATTATACATATTGCGCTTGTTTTTTGCGGACGTTTTTGAGATGCTGAGTGTGTATCTTGGGTTTTTTTATATATCAATGTTGCCAACATGGCACAGTGAAAAGTTAAAGATAGATGTGAAACATAGTATTCTTTGGAAACGGAGGCAAAATAGTTCTTTATACAGATACAAGTACCTATGGCAGGCGCCAGATAGCCTTTCTCTAATATCTCTTCGTAGATACAATTTCTCTACTTCGTAGAACAATAAATTATGCACCGTTTTTCATTACTAGAGAACGTAAAGGATCACGACAAAAGTCGATTCAGGACAGCTTTATATCTTTATTTCTGTTTTTGATATTTAGAAAGTCCACAAATGTCAATGACTGTCATTGCACATTTACCTGGCGCCTACCATACCTACAGATTTCTACGTTTAGTTAGTGTTTTTATTTTTATTTGTTATGGGTTTCCTCTTGACTCTAGTCTAGGTCAGAGATGACAGAGACAAAGTCTACGATGGAGCGAGCTTACCAGAAGGAGCCTGTGCACTCTAACTTTGAAGAGATTAGGGTTGTAAGCGTTTGGAAACACAGACACGTGGACGTAGGCAGAGAGTTCCACTCCTTTGCTGTGCGCATTATAAAAGACGTTTGGAAACGCTTAGTGCGAATTAGTAGTACAGAAACCTTACTATAAAGTGTTAATGTCGTCATGGTTGCTGTTTGAGAGAGAGACGGAGCTATACAGGACAAATATTGTCATCTCTTTTTCACAACGGAATCTTGATGGCATTGACACGTCATCAGAAACAGATGCCTAAGTTGAGTGCTCGTCAAAGGCCTTTACAATTAAAGACAAATATTTCTCGACATAAAACTTGGTGCCTATGTCTATAATAGATATTAATTACAATTGTTGTAGTAATGTGACGACGGTAATACTAATTAAGAAAACAATATAGATCTTGTAGTAAACTAAATTGAAATTAATAGCGAATATTGAATTCCTTTAATATGATTTGATACGAGAACGATTGAATTTACTTTGTTTTGAGATAATACTAAGTCACATCTATCGTAAAATCAAAATGTTTAGATCACTAAATGCAAGTACGTTAATATAACGGTTGTATTCTATTTTTAGGAAAAGCGGGTTGTGCTGTTGAAAACAATATAGAGATGTTTGTTTTATTCAGAAGGCCAATTCTCGCTCTTAAGGAAACGCCCGCCGCAATCTTATCTCGGCGACAATCAATGTCATTTAAGGAAGAAGTTAGAGATGTTTTTGACAGTTTCAAGTTAAAATTGGAAAGCGAACGTTATTTGAAATACGAGAATTACTTCTCTGATTCCAATAAATCAGAAAGTGTAAGTAATTCTTCAATTTGCCTGCATAGGATCAGTTGAATGATATAAGTGTTTAGGTCATATTGACGAACGGCGTCAGGTGCCTGCGCCAGAGGTTGCACAACAAAACTATTGGGCGAGGCTCTATCGCAATCAACCACAAATATTATTGTGGTTGACTACTATGTCTGCATCTTTCAGTCTATTTGCTTAGACAATTTATTCGACAGAATGTTTAGCACTAGAATATTTGGAAAAGCATATATTTCATCATATTAATAGCCTTTCACTTTAAAAGCATTGTCCTTTTTTTGGGGCCAGAAAATCGAGGATTTAATCAAGGATTCATGATGTCATTTAATTTAAAGGTCTTTAACACCTTTAAAATTCTTAAGGCACATGAGTAAGCCTTGAGTAAGGTGTGAAAAGCAGGGTGAGTATCCGAAAACATTATTGTTTGCTCCTTGATTTAACATGAGACGCGAGGCAAGGCAATGTCTTGCAAAACTGTCAAGGAGCCACTTCGTTGAGTACATCGTAAATACCAAATGCTCAACAAGTTTTATTGATAATAGCAACACATGATGGCAAAATGAGCCTCACTTGACGTATCAAACACATTGCGTGAGTACCTATTGTATAAATCGAAGTATTTAAGTAAAGGTTACCCTATCAGACGTACATTAGAGTTGTTATGGTAATTTTATGAACACATTTTATTGATCAGATTACGAAACACACAAACATACGTTGCGTGTTGTACCTATTACATACACATTTGCAAATTTGCAGTTTAGTGCATATTGACAGAGCTCGCGTGAAAGGAATACTGAAGAATGATAACACGGAAGCAAAGATAGACACAAGGACAAATGTGGATGATGTTTTATTGAGATTCGCCAATGATTCAATGACTCATCTTGGCCTGTTGGTTGAATCAGAATGAAATGGTTTTGTTTTTCTGTCAATTCTATTTTCGTAAAGAAATCTGATCAAAGATTACGATCAAGTCGGTCAAAGTAAAAGAAGTATTCAGCCAACGTTTGGGCTTTGTATAAATTCATCCCATTGTGACGCTGAACACGTCTGGTTCAAACTTTTGCAGTGTCCGTCAATGTCCGTGACCGTAACCCCCTAAACTGTCGCCTTATGTTTCAATCTCACGTACAGGCGAGACAAGCATCAGAAACAAATTGTTTTTTGATCTGGGACATAAACGTGTAAGCATTTAAAAAAGGATTCGCGAGTCACGTCGACTTGTTAAAGAGAAAAATCGCTATACAATGGAGTTGACACAGAAACCTGAAGTTACTTCTGATCCTCTGAATGGCGGCGCGTGGTCTAGAATGAAGCGATTAATTTTCGCGAGTTCATAGTCATTTGTCAAGTTCCTAAACTCAAACTACAGTCTATCATTCTTAGAATTTGGAGTCACAGAATGTTTAGTAAAGTTTAAGTGGGGCCTGGATTTGTCGATGTAACGGTTTGTTACTTGTGGTTCAGGCAACTCGACGCCACCCTAAAATAATTGTTTTCATTTACTTCGACAACTTTGAGATTAATTTACTTTCGGTTGATCCGAAATCGACTGTTTTTTTTTAAGTTTCAGGTCTTGTGTTCTTTAAGACCTTAAGATTTCAGTTTTGCTACCAAGAACATTTTCTTTTCCAGCGAGAACAGTATTTCATTTCCTTTGATTTTATGAAGCTGTTGTCTGCACTAATGTCGTAGGTAAGTTAGTAATGTATCTATGCAGGTATGAAATGTTTCACTGCAAACACGTCGTATTATCCCGACATCTTTATGGCTCAGCGGTTACTCAGGTTTTATATCCAAGCGGATCTCATGGGCACGCGTGCCCTTGTCCAATGCCGTTAAATATTTATTTAATTGCAACTTCAAGCAGTCAATAATGTAAACATCTATTATGATTCTCCACTTCAACGTGACATTAAATAGCGTCATTATTTTAAGGATCATTAGTGGTATAATGTTGCTAACTAGTACGCGTCAAACAATGTGCTAGTGGAATTACTAACTACTGTTTAGTAACGCTCAGCGTACTTTGTTACTATCCGATACTGTATTGTCACATTTTGTACAACATCCTTCTGAATAATAAAATAAAATATCTCTGCATGAATCGCGATTTAATCTTTTACGTAACGAGTTTTATTGTTTTATTTCGTCAATAGCCCTTCAGTGTACTGTCGGGCTGTTAAGGATTTCCATACTTTATTGCCGAATACGGCACTTATTCCTCGAAATATTCGAAGCTGCAAAAATGTTGTGTTATGAAATATTGCGGGCGAGGGCACAATGAAGTTGTAAGGACCCTCTGAATTATCATCGCATATTAACTTTTGTTGATAAACTTGTTTTCCTAAGGCATTGGATATCAGTGCTATTAATCAATGTAGAGTTGTCGTAGTTTGTAATATTTTTAGCAGTTTAGTAGGAGTGTTTAAGGCTAGAGTTCAAATGTCAACACTTGAGTTGACGTATTATTTTCTAGGTTGGAGGTATTTGTTATTCGAGGACATTCCATAGTTGCGGTATTAGGACGGAAAATAAGATTCCTTTTCATGACAAAATAAAATTACTTGGGTTTTTGCCTCATCTGATTTAGATTCTGAAACTTTGCTGTTTAATGGCAACAGTCAATTAAATTGCTTGACATGTGATTAAAAGACGAGGTTCCTGCTGTGAATAAAGAGCTCAGGAAGGAGTCAAAACTATATTATTTTATATAAAATAATTTTTTGAACCGAGTTTTTTTGAATTAGATTAAATTTATAATTTTAAGCCAAGGCTAATGCGATGTAGCTGGCTTGAATGCATTAGATTTTTAAACACTTGTGAACTTTGTGTATAATTAGGCGAAAAACTACCTGTTTATGATCATAAATAGATTTACGATCACTAGACGTTAACCAGTATGTATATTATGTCAAGGTGCGGTTGGGTGACGCCAGCGGGTTATGTCACACACTCTCCGACGCTTGCTTCTAATTTAAGCGCTAAGTACGACTGCAAACTGTCGAAGGTCGCTTGCATCCGGCACCCATAGCGCTCCGTGCTTATTTACTTACTCCGTGACTAACAGTGAAAGTGGTTGGACTCTTCTAACCTTTGCTTTTGACCACTTTTGATATCAATAGGTCATAATTTTGTATTATAAAATATGTAACCTACATTTTTCTGTGACACAAACTTGCATCACAGGTTGAATCAACCTTTTTATCGACCATCAATCGGTGCCGATGTCGTCACGACCAGAGAGGTCACTCGTAGTCTTCTTGTGTTGTTTTTATTCTTTGAACTTTAATTATGAAGTCATCAACAAAAGAGATTTTTAATCTGACATTTCACGACGTGATAGTCATTAGGTACTTATATTTTCGATAGTTATTGAACATATTAAAGCAGTTAAAAGGTTCATTAAAAATTATCGGGGCAAGCTTTCAGCATTATTTTTCTTATGTTAATACTAACGTTAACCATATTTATAATCATGTTTGTTAATTAATATGTAGGCATGTACGGCGATCTTAACCTTGTATGCCTGCTCATCTACTCATTAGACTTGATTTGTTCATTAAGAGGACAATTAGAATTTCATAATAACGGTCAAACATCGTGTTTTGCTCGTGAGAATTGGACGTGATTGCTTCATCTGCGGGATCACGATAAAGCTTGCGACGTTACACGGATCGATGGCGAGCACACTTCGGCTAGATTAGTCCAATTTTCCTAACATTGTTGTCTAGAGTAGCTCAGCCCGACCTAGTGACGCTGGGTGAATGGGGCAAAGAAAACGACCTGGCGATCTGACATCTCTGTGCGTGCCGTGAGAACTAGAAAGAGTTGCCCAACTGCGCCTATTATACCTGATAATGCGTTCATCTACAGCTTTACTTACTATCACGGCTGAAATTCACATGACATCAAAAATAGTTATTATCTATTTGCTTCTAAATATCCTCATTTACAGTATGGATCCAGGTGCGACAAGCTGTGTGAATTACATGGCATGTGTATTGTAGATTATAGCTATCAAGACTTAATGTTAAAAAATATCGAAGCTTGTCCATTGAGCTCTAGTTCAATTTTTAAATCTACTCGTATATCTATTACTAATATATAAAGCTGAAGAGTTTGTTTGCTTGTTTGCTTGAACGCGCTAATCTCAGGAACTGCTGGTCCGATTTGAAAAAATCTTTCTGTGTTAGATAGCCCATTTATCGAGCTCTCTTGACTCTTATTGGTCATAGCGTGATGTTATATAAACATCACGCTATGACCAATAAGAGTGAAGCTGTAAAATGAAAAATGTGACGCAGACGAAGTTGTGCGGGTCAACTAGTCCTACATATAATTTTCCATGACGTTCTAATTTGGTGCAGTTTTAATGTAAATAAAAGATGACCTATTGCGAGTTATTGATATTGCAAAACAAACGAACATTTTAAATTCAATATAAATATTACATTTCATTTAGTAACCTCGGAATACGTTTATATTATTATTCTCAAACATTTGTTTGATTAAGAGATTCACTTTTGTTTGAAGTTTTGTCATTAATATTTTGCCTTTGTCGTTGAAGGCTAGCTTTCAAAAGTTTTATTTGAAAGCTTTGTTTTGGGCATCTTAAACTTAAGTTGGTTACTAAATTAATGGCCGACCCGGAAGTGATTAAAACCATTGGGAAAATGGCTCTACTCGATTGTCTTCAAAGTACTATAATTAAATTATTGGAGGATCCTTCATGAAAAGTTTACGATAACTTTTATAACTGAGAAAGTGGCCTCAATGTCTCTGGAGTTGCTATTTCCAGATGAAGGCAACGATAATGAAATATGTTATATATATATAATGTATCAAATTTATTATAGTTCTGAAAATATGTAATATATTCTGATAACCAAAACGACTTGACTGCTGATAATCTAATAAAAACTTCGATAGCTTTTAAATATTCCATATATCCCTAAAGGGTAGACTTATTTATGTGTAAATTAAACTCAGCACCTAACACAAGGCACTTATGTAGCCAATTGTTGCAATAAAACTCTGAACAAGATGGCTATAGTAATATGATATAAAATTCATTCTACTCCGCCAAGGATACCTACATACTCTAAAAGGACTAAGTGCGTAAATAGAATAAGTGGAATATTATAATGGTCAATTTTGTCATCGTTTCTGTTAGAAAACCCTCCGTGATTAATGACTGTAAAATCACGTTCATTAGGAAACTGCATTTTGTATACAAATGCTAACTTAGTTGCCATAATAATTTTCAAATATGTTGAGCATCATTCATCGCGTTAATATGCACCTGTCAGACTGTAAGCAGGTGCTTGTGTTGAGTAAGACAGCCTAAACCTTCAGAGATTGATATTTTGCAAAGGCCGCTGTAGTCGCATCAGCAAGGAGTCTTACGTCACCTCGTGACCCGGCAGTCGGCCTGTGAGCTGACTAGCAAACATCCTCAACCTTTAAACTATTGGTATCCTCCTGTACATTTACCTATGACATTATTTCTCTCATCGAAACAACCGGTATATCTGTATACGAAGAGTTTAAAAGAAGAGATGACTCATATGACGCATTCTTTATATGGTAATTTAATGCCAGTGACGGATTCTTGTTTTATTAGGGTCCCAATTTTAAATAACTTTACCCAAAGCATGATCTCATTTATGCGAAATATTTAGTTTATTCATCGGTGAGTGTTTTATTTACAACCAAACATTTGTTTGCCTGTTATAATAACAGATTTTATAACACTTTCATAAATATAAAAGGCAAAGATCTGAAGGCTGTGCTGTGACCTCCCATAATTTAAAAAGGTCTTCATTTGATGACCTTTTGAGTTAATAATATAAATAAATATGTATTTAAATATGTTTATATGACATCATACGTCTAAAACTAGGTACACTGACAAACAGCCGGACATTTGTAATAAAAAGAGCATCAATATATCACCGTTTGAATTAAAATGAGATTTTATGCTTACAAACTGTTAAATGGGGAAGAGTAGGAGTACTGGGTAGACAGGTGACAGTGAATAGGACATAGGTATACAATCAGACTATTATTAAACAGTGAAAATACTAGAAATGCCGCAACATACAAAGCAAATCCATGTTATTATGTGGGCGGTTTTTTTCTCAGATATTAAATTGTAATCCGATTATAATGAAGACATGATCTTGCGTTTTTGTCGTCCTGCATAATATTGACGTTGGCGGTAAAAAATAAGGAGTTTATGTGTTAATGATATTACGATGGATGTGTCCGGTGTAAGCGGGGCTTTTTAAATCCTGCCAAAGGTTTTTGACGAAATGATTGACAGGACAATGGAGGAGACAGATCTCCATCGGCCGGTACCAGACCGCCCATCTGTAGTTCTTCGCGATAAAACAATGTCAATGTCCTGTTATAAGATCCCGTGCGAGTCGTTAACCTTCTCACGTAAACCAAGTAGGAAACTTAACGCGGTCGTCCCTCCCAAAACTGTATTTGTGGGTTTTCTCTTATTTCCATGTCTCTTCCAAAAAACAACTTAACACTAGTTTTACAAAAACGTTGATAGTCGCGACATGATGTGGGCGACTGGTCGTCGCAGGATTCTGTAGACATAATTAACATTCTACTTGTTATTATTAATAGATTTGATTGAGAAGATTTCTCAAGTATCGGAAGTTGGAAGAGGCAAATGTCAAACTGAATGATTACAATCTATATTTTAGGGTCAAGCTTTTCCGCTCGACGCGAGGGGTCGCGGTCATCGAGGAAGCGGAAATGAAGAACATCTTGCAAGAGCATGAGAAGTGTTTAGCGCCTGGAGACAAGACGAGTGTAGACCGTGAGTCAGACAGCCAGTGAGGCGCGTCACCGACGACGTCGACACTCATAGATGTCTTAACGGACCGCCATTGTCGCAGGTCCCGACGCCACGCTCCACTATCCAATCATTTGTTATGTAAACTTAACAATGCGTTGTAACGTTTAACTTAATGATGTCTGCCAGTACACACCATGTTAAAGAAACCAACCCAGTTCTTTCAACTTTTGTCTTCTAATCTATTCACGAATCTCGGTTGAATGCCACTGAATAGTCCGACTACAGCCGAGAAGACAATGCTAAATTAATATTGCTTGGGGTTTACCAGTTCAAATATTGATCTCTATTTTAATGCGAAATAAGGAGACTAAACCAAACCAGAAAGTTGGCTTTTACAGCAGATAATTTTAACGAATGGAGCTCATTTAACATTTTGCGTCTTTTCAGAGCTAATGACACGACATTTATTTAGTTTGTTGGTAATAGCTGTTACCGTTTAAAAAAAGTAAATATTCTTTGTTTTTCTATGAAAATCTGTTTAAATTCCCGTGCAATTTATGAGTTGTGATTGAATGAATTTTACTCTTGCACATTATTTAAAATAGAGTTGTAACTCTTATTGATACCGAAATAAGCATATGATACCGAAATTAGCATATAAAACTTATTTCAGTAGCAATAAGTCCGAGTATCAACGCATACATATTAATAAAAGGTAGTTGAACAATAAAAATGGCACGAAATAAATCAGTTTTAATCTAAAATTGCTGCAACTAAACCT
This sequence comes from Lacanobia wlatinum, assembly GCA_947578705.1. Taxonomy (NCBI): domain Eukaryota; kingdom Metazoa; phylum Arthropoda; class Insecta; order Lepidoptera; family Noctuidae; genus Lacanobia; species Lacanobia wlatinum. The sequence continues at coordinate 14,639,735 of OX388026.1, forward strand.
ATATCCAATCAACTTGGTTTTAGGCAGACGTATTGGATAATAAAAAGTGCCAATATTTATTGCAGTTTTACGCGCTTTAATTGATTTCAATCGCGCGATATCCGCATGAAAAAAAACAGATTTATAGTCTATGCCAGTGAAAAAAGCGGCGTGGGTCGAAACATCCCTAATTCGCATGGAGCTGATGTCATCGCTCCTCCATTGCTCTGTTTCTGCCAGAGAGCATTCAACTTTACTATTTATTATGATATTCTAATGTCACTGTGATCGATGATGTCCCGACTGTAATCGTAGACTTAAAGAAAAATACGACACTAATGTAGATTTCAGATACCATTCAATCCCAACAGATGAATGATTACAATACAGAAGCAATGTAACTGTCGTTTTATTCAAATTTCTAGTTGCTAACATTAATCTAATGTTACATCAGTAAAAAATAGAATAGGTTTGATCTCCTTATTTAGAAATCCTGTGATAGCAGGTACCATTGAGTTCAAGAAAATTGCTTTACAAATATCTTCCCCGAATTAAAAGAATCTCAATTATTCTCAATCCCCCATGATCCTATGATCTGCTGGTACATAATCTGATTCTGACGTCGCCTCGTGACGAATTTAGGAGAGATATGATATTTTGTGTTTTCGGAGAAACATGTTCAAAGGTTTGGATAATGTAGCTTTAACAGATGTTAGTAACCCGTTGATAACATAAAATACTTTTTGTAGAACTTCGGTAAGAACGATTTTACATTTACATTTTAATATTAGCCCTTTATTTATACCCCCTATAGGGTATAAATAAAGGGCTAATATTAAAATGTAAATAAAAAAGTCTTCCTTTTATATAAAAAAAATCCCAATCCTAAGGAAAACTACTGATTGCACTGAAAAATAGACAGGTACTTACTACTTCAAAAAAATATTATTATTTTAGCAAACATTTTAGTTTGTGACGCATCGCTAGATATTAATTGAAAAACGGAGGTTTTTTATGAACGCATATAACTAGCGCACAATAAACTTTGTAAATATAAAGTTTTAATTTTGGGAATTCTAAATTTTAAAAAAATCGGGCAAGTGCGAGTCGGACTCGCCCATCAAGGATTCCGTACAAATTTGTAGCTACAAATTACTTTAAATAAAGACTACTTTTTTTTTATGATTTAATTACAAATGTATAGGCTTCAGACTTTTCCCTAAATTTGTAGTATGACACGGTATTACTTGCTAAATGTCATAGTTCTAGGATAACGGGAAGTACCCTATACATTTTGATTCCCTTGAGAGTGTCGAAATATACGTTTTTTTGCGGCATAAACCATATCTTTTTTTACGTTAACTTAGAAGTAGGATTTTTCACAGCTGCAAGGAGCCATAGACCTAAGTACATATATGGTTTTAATTTCAACTCGATACCTCCACGCGTTTTCGAGATAAACGGTCTTGACAGACAGACGAACGGATAACAAAGTGATCCTATAAGGGTTCCGTTTTTTTCCTTTTGAGGTACGGAACCCTAAAAACAATCAATTACAATTTTCAATTTTCAAATTAACATTTTCTCCTCGATGACGGAGCCCTGCTGTGCGGGGCTCATATTTCTGTCTGCAGGGTTTCAAGGAACTTAATATGAATGGCATGAAGTCATACCATTCGGATCTAACCTATGCGTGTCGGGATGCCCAAAGCTCCCTGTACCCCCCCACGAGATGTAACCAAGCTATTTGCCTCTGGTTAATTTGATGTGCAATCAGTATATTTTGATATGAAAATAATATTTTCGTACATCTATTTTGTCTCGCATTAGAGGAAAAAATATAAAATTATAGTATTGATGCATATTTTCGGATTATTTTAAGTACTAATTATGTTAAAGATTTGGTTTGTTTCCAATACAATAATTATTTTGATATAAACAATATTTAATTGATGTAAATAAATTTATAAGCTTTTTGTAACGCATTTAAAAATAAGTATTAATTTTACTTAAGAAACTTTAAGATCGAGGAGACCGATAGGGTGACTCCTCATCCTGAAACACGTTTTGTCGTACGTCGTGACACGCGAGATAAAAGATATGATCATTAGTGACGAGATACCAGATCGTGATTGAACTTTGAACGACCCGTTCAATTGACAACTTTCTAAAAACAATAATTAAACGTTTGTTTCTTTGCCTTTCCTCAATAAAACTAAATGAAAAACTAACTAACCAAGTGTGAGTCGGAATCGCGTGCAAAGGGTTCCGAACTTATTTAATTTTCGGAACATGTTATTTTAACAGTATAGACTTTTCATAACTTTTCCTGTAATTGTAGGTAAGGAATTGCATTGCATTTTTTTTTTCAAAATTTTTGACTCTGTAGATTCGGAGATATGGTGGGGAATGGTCATTTTTGGTCTAATTTCTTGAATAACTTCAAAATTTGGAAAAAAAAGTCCTTTCATTTGATATGTCACACGATACAGTTTGAAAAACTGTTTTATGAAATTACCTAGTTTGACCCCCAAAAGTAACCGCCATACTCAAAATTTCTTTATTTACGTAACGCGTTCGTATTTGAGTCACAGAAGTCCATATGTGTACCAAATTCTAACAGAATCGGTTCAGTATATCCGGAGAAAACTGGCTGTGACAGATGGACAGACAGATAGACACCTGAGTGGTCCTAGAAAGGGTTCCGTTTCATACTGATATTCGGAACCCTAAAAAAACCAGCCAAGTGCGAGTCTGACTCGCACACGAAGGCTTCTTCGTTAAAGTTCGTTTTTACAGTCTTTTTTTGAATCCCTTTAAGTTTATTTTTTTAGCAGCGGTAGAAATACAAGTACACACTAAAAATTCAACTGTCTAACTGCGACAGTTTATGAGATACACGCCGCTGTCCGTGCGTCGTTCGGACAAATGAACAGCGGGGGCTCACAAGATGGGTTCAGATGGTTACCTCTCGGATACGTAACCCTAAAAGGGGACCCTTATTGTATGACTTTATTTGTGTGTCTATCGCAGTTGCTTATTGTAGGGATTACTAATGCGATCGACTTCATAATTTTCTCTTGCTAGGCTGAAAGAATTTTCATTGTAATAGAAGTCGAAATGCCGTATGGTGTTGGCCGGTCCCGTATGGTGTCGTAAAAGAATAATACCATCCTATCACTTCCCATGGGTGTCGTAAGAGGCGACTAAGGGACTCGTCAGAGAATGAGCAGCAGCGTTCTCTGTAAAATGCAACACCATACACTGCGATCACCAACCGGCCTGCCAAGCGTAGCGATTATGGCAAACCCCCCCCATTTTGGGGGAGGCCTATGTGCAGTAGTGGACGTCTTTTGGCTGTTATGATGATGATGATGAGAAGCCGAAATTGGGGTGACCATCTGTGTGATAATTAAGTAAAGTGATCATTTTGGAAAGTTTTTTTTTGCACATTCTTCAACACATTTTTATTTTACCTCATATTTTTTTAAATGTGATGAAAATGAAAGATATCGCTAAAATTTAATAGAAAAATGTTAAGCTAAATTATTATGGAACGCTCGCCGGGCGAAATTTTCGATACGTTACATCAGTTTTGAATTGATGCAGTTAGTTTTAAAAGGGTCAAAGGTGTATTGGTTTTGCAACATAATTATACAAAGTTAGTTTCGTTTTTTTCTACTGATTTGAATATTTTTGTCTTAGAAAAGATTCTTGCACACTAAATGTTTAATTTATGATCAATAAGTGTCATATAATATGCACACAGTATTAAAATTCGCGCAACGAAAGTTCAAGGACGAGATTGACTGCAAATTGTTTTTTTTTTATTTAAACAATTCTTCAAAGTACTTTTAAAACATAATCTTGTGGAGTTCCATAAATGTGTGACCTATTAACGAAACGTGTTTGAATTAGGCTACGATCTCGTTTTCTATTTCCATAAACCAGTTGGAATTCAAAGTAGGCTTTGGTTTATTGAGTCGCGATAAGTTATTGAATCGGAGTGTGTTAGTACGTCGGTCACGTGTTACAAGCTCGTAAACGTCGAAATTGTCATCCTGCGTTCAGATAAAGTGTGAGCATATTTTAGCTCCTGTTCAGTCTTAGATTTACAAACAGAATATATTTTATTGCCTATTCTTCGAAACCTTTTACTGTAAAATGTTTGGTTTTATTAGTTGTGCAAGACTTTTCAAAATAGGTTTCTGGATATAGTTTTATGTTTCTTTTACATAACTAATTATGAAAATAATGATGAATTACTAGCTGACCGGGCAAACGTGGTTTTGCCATACAAAAAAAATAGCGTACGACCTATTCTCAGACCTAACGAATATACCCGAAAAAAATCATAAAAATCGGTCAAGCCGTTCCGGAGGAGTTCGATAACAAACACCGTGACATGAGATTTTTGTATATTAGAAGATTAGAAGTACTTAGAGCGAGTTTTTCATCGGTAGTTGTCCATAGGTTAAAAATGTTAGGCACCTATATTTCATTAATGTGCATTTTTAAATCAATATTTAGTTTGACCATTGGTCAAATAAATATGTAGCTATAAGTTTAAAACTATTAGCTAATAACTATAATTGGCCGAAAAACGCATTTAACGAAATTTTTATCACAATTTTCACTACTAGTGGAGTTAACTACGGATCAAAAAACTGGCCCTAAGGGCCAACACCACACCTAACCACCACCTAGCCACCTAACCTATACATCCTAGCCAAGGAGTTACGCCGAAGGACAAGCCTCCATCTCGACTCCATCTCGAATCATCGAATCATTAAATTGACACTTCTTTGTTATTTATTGATATTAAACGACGGATTTTTCCGTTGTCATGGTGACTGATTCGAGTAGAGGTCCCTCAAACTGACTTTAAATGGTACGACACTCTTTACAGCTCCAAAACTTAATTTAAAAAAGTAGGTACAATTGTATTTACATAGTATTTAACGGTTAACACAGTTGATGTTCAAAGTATTACGTTAATTAAGAGCTTAACATTAAACACGACCATTTTCAGTAATTAATTTTCAGCTGGTTGAGGTTATCTGTGTGCGAACTGTAGTCAGCTGTATCAAAGAGCGTTTAATATTTGAAACATACTAATTAACTGACAAGGCAACATTAGCATTTTCAGGAATCGGGACATTCATGAAATTGGAATATTCGGGAACAATACAGGGATTAACGTTGAAACGGTCGAAGTACCTACTTTTTATTTGTTCGTTTTTGACACAGGCAGGTCAACTTAAATATTATGTATTGAGGAAGATCATTTATGAAAAAATGTTAGTTGCCAAACTCAGAGAATAGAAAATAATATTAGGTAACCGAATACCTACACGCCTTAAAACACTCCGTTGTATTAATATTAAAAGTTGTGAAACACTTGAAAAAAGGTCAATTTAATAGAAGAAAAAGCAAAGCATGAGATGTTATTAAAAAAGAAACCAATCTTCTATAAATCGACAATTTATAAAATCAATATTCAGTTACAAACGACATCTATACATCTATTAACATTTAGAAAAAATACAATCATTCAATAAACATGTCTACTATTTAGAAATAAATATTCATAAAATTATGAATTATCAAGAATTAACTAGTATCTATCCTTTTGCGTCACATAAATATTATTATAAAAAAAAACTTACCAAGAAATATAAGAGTGTTCCCGGCCCCATGGCACGGGATGCGGCCCTGTAGGCCCGGCAGCGACCTTGAGGCGCAGGCTACTTCACAACCTCAGTCCCGACAACACAAAGAAAAGCCTAAAAGGCGCCAGTCAAGCATGTATTTTGCTAAAATTCGCTAACATGACCCGCTCTCCAACGGCCGTCTTTTAAAACTAAAATGTGCAAACTCGAAGATGCGCCTCTTATATTACCTCTTACGTTAACGTCGGATACCGCAACGTATTTGGCATATAGGTGTAGTCTCGCGGACGTGTGTGGGTGTATTTCGGCGATGAAGCCTCTGATAGCTCCTTCGTGTGCGTGATTTCGGCAACACGCGTGATAACACCGCGTCTGTGTGCGCTAGGGAATGTGTCCTTTTACCATATTTTAAACTAAGTAGAAACGTAAATCTCTTATCGCCCTAATTAATTTATTATTAATCCCTTTGTAACTTTGCATTACACTGATTTATTGCATAGATTAAATAAATTCTGGATGAAGGTAAAACATAAAAGCTTCTGTTTTATTTTTATGGAGTTCTGCAAGTGTACCTATTATGAGTTAGGTACCATGTTCGCTTCGCCGCCGGTTAAATAGATATTTAAAATTCTAGTAGCGTTGTTACATATCATTTGAGACGTTAAGGCATAAAAACTTAACATTTGTCCGTCGTGTTATGGCATCGAAAGAAGTTAATTAAAATATTGTCATCAGCCCATAAGGGAATGACGGGCCTCTTTAGTCGGAGTGCTTTAATTTGAGCATCACATGATAAGAACAGATATAAATTCCCACTGGTTATAAATGTTGTAATAAATAATTTAGATTTCACTTGTCATCATACATTTTCAAGAAAGCTCTTTGAGCTTTCATTAAAATTATGGTATTAAGATACATAAATAACGTACTGTGATGTATGTAAAATATTCATTTAACTTTTTTAAAGGTTTATTTTTCCTAATAATAACAATAGCATGAAGTAGCTTTTACATTTAATTATCGTGATTATTTTAATTTCTTGATTAGTGACGCAGGTTCGACACATATTTTTCGGGGAACGTCATTGGCTGATTCTTGGTGAAATTTGTTTATTTGGCATCGTTATAATGAATCGGTCTATTGAACTTGGCCAGTGCGGACATAACGCGATCGTGCCGCCCGCCGGCGCGGACGCATAAATTAATACATATTTTTAACAACCGTTTAGCTGTTACTATCTAGTTATACCAACATGTACAGTTGTACAGTCAGGTCATATATAACTTTCCACGTTTTAAAATTCTTTCCATTATCGGGACATAAAATACCTTTTGAACGTATGCCTATATATGTATAGTAAATAAAAAAAACAACACTTAGCTTAATTTAATCTCTCAAAAACCACAACATCTAAATATCATAAACCTTCCAACAATATCCAGAGACAACAATATACGGAAACCTTATATATCACAGTAATCTTCAGGTTTTGGGTTTGACATCAACCTGAAACCATTTTATTTGTCTGGCTGTTTTATGTTAAGTATATAAATTAAATCTGTTTCGTTTAATTATCCCATCTAGTGCCACACTTTTAAGTAACAATGGATTGTCATCCATTATGTGTCATAAACATTATGACAAAACAGAGTACACACAGCAGATTCTATACCTTGATTATAATGTTAATCAATTTTTGACAGCTAATGGTAACTTTGAAATGTAGTGCGTGTTGAAAGAAATATGTGAATCACCGAATCCTATTTAGTTTTCTTATTTATGACTTTTTACAGACATTAGAATGCCATTAATGCAACAATTATTACACAAAAATGTCAATCGTAATAAAAGTAACATATTCTATCGTACTTAGTGATGGGATCGAATGTATTCGCTACAAATAAATTAAATCGAAAATAATAATTTTACACATCAGTAATAGAAAAACTATGCATCCATTAAAATATCAATAATTAATATAAAATTAAACAATCCTAAATATCGAAATATTATGAAGAGAACCCATTAAGTTAATTTTGTGGATGTTGTTTGACACCGAAAATTAAACAACCACACAAATAATTATAAGTTTATTTTACTCAAATAAATAGTTATTATTAGTCGTCATCCGAAATGGAACTTTCGTCTGCTGATATATATTTATTTTCCTTCAGCATTTTAGATTGTTCCAAAATCTGCGAACTTTGAACGGCGAACGCTACCTATAGTTCGACGCATGCAAGTTAACACCATTTTTAATCGGCAGCAAATATTCGATAATCGATGCTACTTACCACCTGTCAAAAAAAGATTAACCTGGGTTCCTGACAGGACAGGAGGAAACAAAAATTATTTTAAGTATGACTGTATTGGAATATACTTTGACATTTTAATAATACCCTTTAGTTGATCATTTGATAGGTATCAAAATAATATAATTGCATCTTCATCTATCAAGACATAAAAATACATCATCCGGTTGTTGTGTTGCCGAATCAAAGCTTTATAAGATACATTTTATTATTTAGTATCTCATAAAATGTTATTTTATCTCAACATGTTCTGAATTTCCGGTTATACTCAGGTATCATGAATTTACTTGTTTAAAAATATTACGTGCGGTTTTATGTTATATCCCACTGACGTTAGCTTGTGGTTAACATTTGACACCGCCAACATTTTCTTAGAAACTTTTGAAATAAATGACACAATTTCTACGCAGCTTAGGTGCTTTCCTTGTTTTCGGGTTTTTCTTTTTTATGTTTATCTTTTACTTACGTAGGTACAATATAATGCTTTGGTAAACAGTCATGATTTCAAGTTCTAATTTTTTTCCTTAACATACTGTTGCTGTAATCTCGCAGCTGGTCAACAGACCTCTTAGATATTTTTTCAATTCTCTTTATCAGATTCGGCACAACATCATCAGCGTCAACGTTATTTAGGACTTTCTCGGTAATAACACCGGTCCTTAAGTACACTGTATGGCGATCCTGGCCCATTTTTCCTCACGCTTCCTGACAGTTCAGTCCATTTTAACCTCTCAGATTTGTCTCCAAAATCGGCGATGCCTATCTTGGGCGTATTATTGTGTTGCGGATTCGGCCAATCAGTTTAATTTGTAGAATGTTACGCTCCATTGCTCTTGGTTTAAACTCGAAGTTTGAACTTTGATGCTCGGTCAAAGACCAAGCTTAATAAACCTACCTTCTTAAAAGGTTTAATACACCCAACTTTTAATTTTTTTTTTAATTATTCAATGCTAAGAAATATATTCAGTTAAAAAGCTCACTTACGTAAACAGGCAGAAATAATGTAGTTTTACCCTGTAAATTATAGTTGTCAATTGGGCAATACCTACACTGTTACTATAATTTTTCTTATTATTTTGCGACTCACTTAAATTCCAATTCAAATCCATCGCCGGTCCAAAGAAATTCCTTACTGATCACGTAATACAATATGCACATAATTATTATTTTCTACAGTTTGACGGTTGTTTTGATTGAACATTTCTGCAACGTTCTGGTTCGTAATTACATACAGGTTTTATCTCTCTTCGATTGTTGTTAATTTGGACCTGACATGGAGGACGTTGGTCCAGAGTGTGCTTTTTTATTAATTTGACAGCCCTGAGACAGGCTGTAGAGGCACAGCCTTTTGCAGTTAAAAGCTGAGTCAGATCATTGTGTCCACAATATGGGCATCGCTCGTTTGTATAATTTTGTTGTTGGTAATATTTATAATAGATGTTACCTACTCTACTCTGTTAGTTGTTAATTTATTCTGTTTAACCGGATTTAGAGAGTGTACTTACCTGAAAATGTTTATTAAAATGTTATTAAGGGTAAATTTTGGAACTACTGATCTGATTAAGAAAATCTTACACTAATATTTAGCTACACTATTGTTGAGTGTCATATGTAATTTTTATCCCGGAAAAAGGCACGTTTCCTGTCGGATGTGCCACTTGAACAAATCCACGAATAAAATTTGCTGGTTATATTCATAAAGATATTCTTAGGTTCAGAAACAGAAAGGCAGTGACTGACTGGCGTCCAGGGATTGGTAGAAGAAATGTTAGTAGCCAGACAGCGAGATAGGCAGATGACATTGCCACCGAAGCGAGGGTAGAACCTGGATGAGAGTGGCACATTAGCGTGGAGATTAACAAATGAAATGAGACGATGTCCAGCAGTTGGCGAAGTTCATCTGTGGATGATGATGATATTCAGAAACTATATTAACCTTACCTTATATGCACCTTGCTTTTTATTTATACTACTCAACCCGATTAATTGTATGTCATCAGATATCATTTGATTCCGTCACTTATGACTTGTTCAACCAGTGGTCAAGTAATTATGACAGATAACTATTCAAAACGATTGTAATTATTGAAGAATGCGTAATGCCTATTAGTATTAATATGTAATGATCGTTTACCTATGCTTGTTGAGCAGTCCTTGGATAATATTTGAATAAGATAATGCATCCGTATGATTGCTTGTGCTGTGACTCAGTTAATATGTGCTTATTGCAGAAGCTACAACCTGGGAGTCTTTAAGTTAAGAGTGAATCAGTTACTTCTAGGCAAGCGTGCTCAATCTTCGACCACATCATCGCTTACCACCAGGTGAGATAGTTATCAAACGTGTGTCTATCAATAGTAAAAAAACCGGCAAGTGCGAGTCGGACTCGCCTAACGAGGGTTGCGTACAAAGTAGGAACATATTACTTTAAATAAAGACTTTATTTTTATGATTTAATTTAACTAGTTGATCCGCGCAACTTCGTCTGCGTCACAATTTTCATTACTGCTCCGCTCCTATTGATCTTAGCGTGATGATATATAGCCTATAGCCTTCCTCGATAAATGTGCTATCTAACACTGAAATAATTTTTCAAATTGGACCAGTAGTTCCTGAGATTAGCGCGTTCAAGCAAACTCTTCAGCTTTATATATTAGTATATAGTATAGATTACAAATGTATAGTTTTCAGCCTTTACCTATACTTGTAGTGTAAGAGGATATTACTTGCCAAATTTCATAGTTCTAGGTCAACGGAAAATACCCTACAATATTTGGTTGAGAGTATCGAAACATACGTTTATTGCGGCATAAACGGCCGTATCTTTTTTTACGTTAACTTAGAAGTTTGATTTTTTCACAATTTCAAGGGATTGTAGACCTGAGTATATGGTTTTAATTTCAACTCGATACCTCAACGCGTTCTCGAGATAAAGGGTCTTGACAGACAGATAGGTTTTATGGGTGGTTTTGGATCTACCTCCTCGCGGTCAACCCCGGGCAACGGCACTACAGGCTTGCCTGTGGTACGGCAGAACGATCCCACTAAAAGCGGTGGTAGGCTCCGCAAGGAGCCGCCTGGCTCGCTACCACCATCCCGCCGAAGTCCGGCGCCAAGCAGCTTGCTGTGTTCCGTCGGTGTGCGGGAGTGCCAGTGCCTCTGGGGGAGAAGGAGACTGTCAGTTGCTCTGCTCAGAACCGGTCTTGGTCACTGGGCTGGGCTTTCCGGGTAACTCATTTTGGAGGGTAGCGGGATCCGAAGCACGGTGCCAGCCGTTGGCCGACCGCAGTTAGTAGGGGGCCCAAGTAGCACGCCAGCCACGTGTGAAAGGCTGCCTCGCCAACTAGCGAAAAATCCCGGTATGTTCCACCGTGCCAGCCGGCGACTGGATGGGAGGACCCGGTGGCCATATCCGGGGGGGTTCGGGCGTCCCCGCAGTCTCCAAATGAGTTCCCCACAGGTCAGTTTAGCTCTAGTGTTCCACTTGATTCACTGAGCAGCGCCTCGACAGTTCAACTTTTCTCCCCACCTCTCATGATGACCAAAGCAAAGAAGAAAAATATGGTAAAACAACAGCTGCACCTCCTCCCACTAAAAGTGCAACTCACTAATATCAGGGGGTTGCACTCCAATCTCGATCCGGTCCATCACCATCTAGAGACCAAAAAGCCGCACCTGTTTTTCTTAACGGAAACGAAGATAACAACCCCGTCGGACGTGGCGTACCTCAACTACCCGGGCTACTCTCTGGAACATAAGTTCAAGAAGCAGGCTGGGGTCTGTGTGTACGTCCGCGATGACATTTGTTGTCGTCGTCTCCGTTGCTTTGAGAAATCGGGTTTTTCTGCCATATGGCTACTTTTGGACACAGGCGTGGAGAAATTTATTTACATCGGCGTATACCGATCGCACAGCGGTGATCAGGAGACAACAGCGCTGTTTAATTCCCTCGTGGAGTCGGCCGACGTAGCCCAGCAACGGTACCCAACAGCGGAGCTCATTTTTCTGGGGGACTTCAACGCCCACCATAAAGAGTGGTTGTTCCCGTACCAGAAAACTGACCATGCCGGGTTAGAGGCGCGCAAGTTTGCTTTAATGCTAGATCTAACCCAGCTGGTAAATGTGGCAACGCGGGTACCGGATGTTGACGCCCATATACCCAGTTGCTTGGACATTCTGCTGACAACTGATCCGGGCAGTCATTCAGTATCGGTCTCAGCTCCGCTGGGAACGTCTGACCACTGCCTGGTGAAATCCGTATTGACCTGCTCTCCTCCAGATAAGAGTCCTAGAGGCACGAGACGAGTATGGCGATACGAGTCAGCAGATTGGGATGAGATGCGGCACTTTTTTGCATCTTATCCATGGCGGCAAGTGTGCTTCTCCTCGGGTGACCCCTCGTGCTGTGCTGACTTGATTGCGGACGTGATTCGGCAGGGGATGGAGTATTTTATTCCATTCTCCGACATCCCGCTCGGTCACAAATCCCGGCCTTGGTATAATGCAGAATGCGCCCAAGCTGAGGCCCGTAAAGAGTCTGCATACCAAGCGTGGATCAAGGCCCGCGACCGAAAAGTTAAAGTACGTAGAGTTCGCGCGAGGAAAAGAGCCTTTAATTCTGCCGCTAAGTTCTGCAAGCGCGTTTTACGTAGGGCACGTTTTGACCATGTCGGACGTATCGGGGCCAAACTAGCATTGCACCCTCCAGGTAGTAAACAGTTTTGGTCCCTGTCGAAAGCGGTTGAAACGAATATCTGTCGACCCACTTTGCCTCCAATGTTGAAACCTGATGGCTCGCTGGCTCACTCTGCAAGTGAGAAAGCAAATTTATTTGCAACTCTCTTTGCAAGCAATTCGCATCTGGACGCTGGCTCCAAGCAACCACCGACTTTACCTCGTTGTGACTCTTCGATGCCGGAGATCACAGTTCACATTAAAGAGGTCCGAAGAGTATTGTGCAGTCTAGACGTGAATAAGGCCAGCGGGCCTGACGGCATTCCAGCGAGAGTGCTGAGGCAATGTGCACCTGAACTGTCTCCTGTGTTGGCACGCCTGTACCGCCTCTCTCTTGAAAAAAGAACGGTGCCGAAATCATGGAAGCTTGCGAATGTGCAACCGGTGCCCAAAAAGGGAGACCGTGCTGACCCTGCCCATTACCGTCCGATCGCCATTACCTCCATCCTTTGCAAGGTTATGGAAAGGGTTCTTAACAGTAAGCTGCTGACCTACCTTGAAGACAATGATCTCCTCAGTGACCGTCAATATGGCTTTCGCCGGGGACGGTCAACTGGCCATCTTCTTGTGTATGTCACGCACTGCTGGGGCGAGGCCATCGAGAGACACGGCGAAGCACTTGCCGTGTCGCTCGACATCTCGAAGGTCTTTGACAGGGTTTGGCACGCAGGTCTACTGAGCAAGCTTCCTGCTTATGGCATCCCAGCTGGTTTTTGTAGCTGGATATCAGACTTCCTGAGTGAACGGTCGATCCGAGTAGTCGTTGACGGCTGCTCCTCTGACCTCATGGCTATTGATGCTGGAGTTCCTCAGGGGTCTGTTCTCTCTGCAACTCTTTTCCTGCTGCACATCAATGACCTACTTCAGCTTGGTCTTGTTGGGTACGCAGATGACAGTACGGTTTCAGAGAGATACTTGTCCAGCGCAACAACCAGCGGGGATGAAGTTCGTTCCTTGAGAGAGGCCATGGTAGAGCGGACAAATTTAACCTAGAGCCTTGTCTCCCAGTGGGGTGATGACAATGTGGTCACTTTTAACGCCACCAAAACACAGGCGTGTCTTTTTACCGCAAAAAGGAGTCGTTTTGAACAAACTTCTACTTTTCGGGGTGCATCTGTTCCTGTGACTGATCGGCTCGAGCTCCTAGGCATGGAGTTGACATCCAGTCTCAACTTCGGCGCCATCATCGAGTACAAAGCCCAAACCGCGGCCAAAAAGCTGGGCATCCTAAATAGGGTGAAGCGATACTTCAGGCCTGGACAGCTTTTAACCCTATATAAAGCGCAAGTACGATCCTGCATGGAGTATTATAGCCACCTTTGGGATGGCTCAGCTAAGTATCAGCTTGCCGCGCTTGACTCGGTGGAACGCAGAGCTAAGAGGCTCATCGGTGACGTAAAACTGGTGGATGCCAAGCTGCACAGCTTGGCTCATCGCCGTAAGGTTGCCTGCTTGTCGGTCTTCTACAGATTGTACTTCGGTGAGTGTGCCCAAGAACTCCACGACCTCATTCCACCGGCCCCCTTCTACCATCGGACATCCAGACGCACTGCATCTTACCATCCCTACCTTGTTGCTATTCCACCAACTCGCACTAAGCGTTTCAAAACGTCTTTTATAATGCGCACAGCAAAGGAGTGGAACTCTCTGCCTGCGTCCGTGTTTCCAGACGCTTACAACCCTAATCTCTTCAAAGTTAGAGTGAACAGGCTCCTTCTGGGTAAGCTCGCTCCATCGTAGACTTTGTCTCGGTCATCTCTGACCTAGACTGGAGTCAAGAGCAAACCCATCACAAATAAAAAAATAAAAAAAAAGACAGACGGACGGACGGACTGATAACAAAGTGATCTTATAAGGCAGGGGTGCCCAAGTTGATTTGACCAAAGATCGACTTTTTACTGACGAAACCCTGTACGACCTACTAATTACATAGGTACTTCTTAAAATTACAGATGAATCAGTAGGTAAAGACATTTATGTAGTATTTTTTTATTTTATTAACATAACCTATTTAGTATTTACATCGTTGTGAAGTCTGTTATACGTACCTACTTTTTTATATTTTTTGCCTTGCCACGATCGACTGGACTAACAGCCGCGATCGACCAGTTGATCGCGATCAACCGATTGGCCATCCCTGTTATAAGGGTTCCGTTTTTTCCTTTTGAGATAGGGAACTCTACAAAAGCAAGATCGGTTTAGATAGGTTACTGCAAGAGAAACTATTCAAATGAGAGACGGCTTAAAAAAGAGGAATGCCTTTTGGAATAATTGGTGTTAAAATATTTTATAATTTTTTTTTTATAAGTCCTATTTACAAAAACTATCACTGTATTGATGTCAAAAATGAAAACCGTATGCCATACATACGGTTTTCATTTTTTGTGCTAGAAAATTATAATTAGCGTCCTCATTGCAAAGTAGTGTTTTTTCTAATTTCTTGTATTATTCTATAACTATTTATATCCAGTGAAAGCTTAGCATGCATCATTACTTAAAAAAATGTTTTGAAATAAAAAGTCCATGGTGCGTAGCAAACGCTAAAATAGCACAATAATGCTACGAAATTACGTAGCTACTTATTCCATTACCCTGGATGTCGTAGCCGCGTAGCAACGGCCTACGACGTCTACGCTCCCGTAGAACCCGTGTAGGCGACATGGACATTAAAACCACAGGCGGCTAGGGACTATAAATCCTATGCAACATGCTGCTCCATACCTTCGGGACTCAGGTGTGCGTTGCCGTCTTGCTTTCTGTTTTAGATACAAAAGCTTGTATTTGTACCTACACCAAGTAGGTAGTATAATTTTATTTAGGGCTGATTCTTCAATAGTCACGAGTTGTTTACGAACCCAAAGCAAGCGGGGTAACTTTTACTTGAGGAATAAAAATGGCAGATTGTCATCTTTTTATGGAAAATATTATGCTTTCGTTAAAAATTATCTGACAATTGAAAAATTTGGAATTAAATATTTTTTTGTATTCTCTTATAAAAAAAAAAACTGGTCATGAGCGAGTCGGACTCGCGCACCGAGGGTTCCGTTAAAAATTAAAAATATTACATGTTTTATACGGTTACGGCCTCTATTCGTCAGAGAATTTTAACACTGCGGTGTATATTGTAGTTTTAGATCAGCGCCATCTCTTGATCGCTAGTGGAACTAATCTATTTATTGTTGTGATTTTTGAAAAAGTGTGTTATTTAGAGACATCGTTTTATTTTTCCTGTTATCTTTACATAAACTTCAATCACAAAGAATAATTTCAGATTCTTCTCTTAGCAAACTTCGGAGATAAGGTGGGGGGGAGGGGGGGAGGAATGGTAAAATTTTTCACATTTTCCGTCAAACGTCGAGAACCATGGAGCCTAAAAATAAAAAACCTGTCAAGTGCGAGTCGAACTCGTGCGCCAAGGGTTCCATATCTACCCGTTATACCGCCATAGTAATTTCATGATTCTAGGTCAACGGGAACTACCATATAGGTTTTCGACCCAAAACCTATAGAGTACTTCTTATTAACCTATAATAGGGAATATGCATACGATTTTTTTATTTGCAAAATGAAATACTTATTAACTCTAATAAACAATTATGAAATTATTTTTTAAATACCTTCATCAGCGATGAAGTTATAAAGCTTCAAAGTTTACAATTAGAAAGAGAAGTCCGATATGAATTGTGACGTCAAAGTTCTTGCCGCCTATACAGCTGCCATAGAAAACAGCGTTTTCGCGAGAGGGACAGATACATTTGTTT
The DNA here is from genome assembly GCA_947578705.1 of Lacanobia wlatinum. Taxonomy (NCBI): domain Eukaryota; kingdom Metazoa; phylum Arthropoda; class Insecta; order Lepidoptera; family Noctuidae; genus Lacanobia; species Lacanobia wlatinum. The sequence continues at coordinate 14,656,193 of OX388026.1, forward strand.
AATTATGTCTCGTTTGTTTTTCGAGCAATTTTGATTCTATTTTCACTGTTAGTATTATATTTGTGTATAGTTTTAGATAAACTGAATAGATAACAAATATTTTTTTCGTGCATATTCCCTATTGCCCATTTTAGTTAAAAGTAAGGTATTTACAGTACAAATAAAGGGAAAATTCCGAAAAATTCGCGAAAATCTAAATTTGCCTACCTATATCTTTTTACCGTTATAAATAAATAATAATAAATCTTTTTATTTTCAGGCTTCTGTAGCCCATAGATATACCTTACAAAATAACATAGATATGACTCAGGGCCTTGATTTTTATACACCTAATAGGGACTATAGATCTCAGTATCTGATATAAATTTCAACTTGCACAGACAGACAGACGGACAAGAGAGTGATCTTATAAGGGTTCCTTTCTTACCTTTTGAGGTACGGAACCAAAAAAAAGATTGAAACCCAGAAAAAATGTTTAAAAATGTGCAAATAGCGCTCTGTTATATGATATCCCACATGCCTTAGTAGCCCCACTTTGATTTTTAAAAACCCCTTTCAGTCGCTTTTGCAAATAAAATATACGCATTTTTATTTCTTTCGTCTAAAACTTCCAAATTCAAGTTGATAGCATTAGTAGTTCTTGAGATATCAAGCTGTGACAGGCAGACAGACTTAGTCACACCATAAAGGTTCCTTTTTACCATTTTGGTACGGAACCCTAAAAACTAAGTTGCAGTTACTTAAAATATTAATTTTCGTAAAAAAAGCACTGTTATAGTTTTCGTATTGTCTCTATTGTTAGTTGTCATTCGAGGAAACGGGGAAGGATTCTCGAAGGGTACATTGAAAGACACATTTGATAAGAATACGGGCATTCCTTTTCAATACAAACCAGTCGTACCATCCTAAAAATAATAATGTCCTTATAAAGCGTGCGTAATGTAGCGTAACATTTATTTTGAGCCCAACAACGAGGTAGCGGTATATTTGTAAAAAACACGCGGCACATTTGGGTCTCCGTCCATTCTTCGAAGCCAGAGAACGAGAATTACAAGATTCGATAAATGGACGATATTTTCCCTCTTGACTCTTTGGGTCAACGGCCTCACATAAGACCCGCCCTTTTCGCAATAAGTTTTCAATTTAAATGCGGACATGAAGCGAGATCTTACCACAATAATAAAAACAAAAACAAGCCTATCTTGTTTGCTTCCCATTATTCTGTTATTTAACGAAGAAATTGCTACTTTGAATGCGCTGTCCTGTCATTAATATTATCAAGCTGAGTGATCAAATTAGGGTCTTATTTACTTATCAATTTGTTAGCTACCTTTTATTCTTAACTTTGCTCTGCCAAGTTTGTTTTAGACATCGTTATAATTTTATTAGGTGTTATATATTCTGCTTTCAAATTCAAATATTGGATTACCTACTTCGATGAAAGTTGGTTCCGCACATTGCTATTCTTGCAACGTATTTGAGCCTAAATCGAAATCGAAACTGAATCTAATACTTATTATTTACGAGGGCAGTACTTTTACATTCTAAGTCTACGTTATCCCACATTTCTGCGCTAGATTCTGCGCAGTTCTTTGTTTTTTTGCAACATTTAAAAACAAACAACGTTTTAAGGACACACGGACAAACAGTTGCGAGCAAAGTAGGTGAAATACAGTAGTCAATGTTTGTGTACCTACATACTGTATGTATTCTTACTTTTAAGGTAAATGATGAGGAATGTGCTTGGAGTACCGTTACAGGCATAAATTGTCTGTTTGTTCGGGACACCTGTGCCCTGTATCACATTGTCACTGAACTTATACAAAGATCTTTATTATTATTTCCCGTAATTCTTAACATCGTTATCCATGACCCAAGTGTTGTTTGTAAGGTTACTAGCTCCTGCCAGCGGGTTCACCCGCGTGAACACTGAAAATGATTTATTATTTTTTTATTTATTACGGACATACATACAGTTTCCTTACATTGACCCAATGTGATAGTGTAGAAGAAATAATTACAAGACAAATACATTTCAGTTTACGGATACAAATAAATTCAATTCATGATTTGATTCAGGACTCCACGAGATGAGAAGTATCCTATGTCCTATTCCGGGACATGGTATACTCGTGTTTCAAGTTTAACTCAAATCCGTTTAGCCGTTGAGACGTGAAAAGGGAATACACAGAGTTACTTTTACATTTATAATATTTCTAGCTTCTGCCGGTTGCATATTAGAAAATCAAAACTTTTCTGAGCAAATTTCAAAAGAACAATGTACAAATCAACAAAGTTTAAAATAACGATGGTCATTTGATCAAAAGTTCAGCTGACCAAAGTCTGGAATACCAATGTTTATATTATTTATTACACTATTGACCCAATCGTTTAAAGGTCAAAATGGATTACTGGCGACTCACCATAGTTCTGGGTGGTTTAAAAAAAAAACCACGAAGGCTAAGCCTTAGCCTTCTAATCTAACCTATCCGAGTCGGGGTAGTCTGAGTCGGGGATATTTTAAAATTACATCTAGCAACTTTTGATCAGTCGTTCATTTGATGTCACATACATTGGGATTCTAAAATTTTTCTAAATAAAACATTTGGTCATTTAAATTTTGTTATTTCGTTTATTTTTCTTTTGAAATTTGCTCAGAAAAGTTTTGATTTTCTAATATGCAACCCTTCTGCCAATGACTTTGCCCACGTTATCCTTAGGAAATAGTATAAATTTACTGTCTTTGTCCCTAGGGAACATATTCCTGGGATGAAAAGTAGCCTATGTGCTATTCCAGACTATAGGCGTTCTGGCGTGAAAGAGGAACAAACATCCATCTATCCTCACAAACTTTAGCATTTATAATATTATAAACTTTTCCATTTATAATCTTCTAATATATAAAAATCTCGTGTCACGGTCTTTGTTACCAAACTCCACCGAAACGGTTTGACCGATTTTCATGAAATTTTGTGTGTATGATCGGTAGGTTTTTTATTTGGCAAAACAACGTTTGCCGAGTCAGCTAGTATTGGTATAGATTAGTAGGATAAGTCTGTATTGGTGATCCTTTATTTGAGATCTTATTACGTTCCTAATCGGTAGGAAATCTGTTGTCAAATATTATGTTAGTAAATTAAAATGTTAACAGCCATGGGATTTGTTTTTGGGACCTGTTTTAAATTGAAATCAGAAAGGACGATGGGAATGATGAAGCACTTTCCTTATCACCTCTCCTCGGAGGAAGTTGTCGAAACAATGTTAATTGAAAGTACTTTTAAAGGCATTAATTAAAAGTCACAACATAGAGTTGTTGTTTAGAATTCGTAGTCAATGACAGTTGGGGCTTTATAAATTATTCCAATTGCCTCAGTATTATGGGTTAGAATTTAATCTAAAACAATCCTATCTGATATCAATGCAAAACTGTTTGACTAGTTGATACATATATGCCATACGTCGATGTACCAATTAGAAATCAAAAAAGTTTACGTTATTGGCAAAGCCAGAGAATTGCAGATAATATAATTATGCAAAAACTTGTGATAAACTCCGGGAGTTCCTCGAAACAGGTAACCAATCTGCTGACTCTCAGAACTCATTAAAAAGTTTGTGCATTTAAAGTTTGAAATATACGGGACGTCTTCTACGGAAGTGTATTTTCCGAAGAATTTATTTGAATTGCGACAGGACTAGGAAGGATGCTTGCACAGTTTAGTATGGGAATTCGATAAATACCTACAAGAAGTAACAAAATTTATTGTTTCTTTCAGTAATAGTCTAGTCAACAAGTGCTTTTTTGGTCACCTTTTTTCAGCTGTCTTGGAAAAATATGAATGAGGTTTCATTCGATTCGGAAGAGCATGTAGATGCTCTTCCGAATCGAATGACAAAAAAGCACTTGTTTACTGGACTATTAATTTAAATCTTAAGCAGCGGTCGGCAACATTTTTGCGGGTAAAGGCCACAAGGTGGCAAAATAAACTAAAGGCGGGCCGCACTTGTGATATTAACCCTAGAAGCCCAATATACTTACGTGTAATTGGTCATATTCCATAAAAAAAATGAAAATGCTATTAAAATTGTCAAAACATACGGAATTTAATTCGTACTCGTAATACTTACTTACATCTGTATCTAAAAATACAATAAAGTATATAACAATAATAATACTTAATACATAAAGCTGAAGAGTTTGTTTGTTTGTTTGCTTGAACGCGCTAATCTCAGGAACTACTGGTCCGATTTGAAAAAATATTTCAGTGTTAGATAGCCCATTTATCGAGGAAGGCTATAGGCTGTAAATATCATCACACTGAGACCAATAGGGGCGGAGCAGTAATGAAAAATGTAACGTAGACGAAGTTGTGTGGGTCAGCTAGTTATGTTTATATGAAAGAAAAATAATCACCGAAAAACAGAAGTGAAAACTACAAAGTAACTACTAACAAGTAACTGATTGTTTTTTACTTATTTGAGTGTGATGTCTGAGGTTGCATTTGGGAGGCTATTTCTTGTATCAGCTGTCATATTTGTAGTTGCAATTCGTAGAATGGTCCTCAAATGCTCATCTGTGAGACGAGAAGCATATTTATTTTTTCTATAATTGACAATTGAAAATGTTTGTTCGCGTAAATATTTCAGCCGAATTGAAATCAATATATATAAATAGAGATCATACGATATGGCAGCGACAGTGTATAAAAAACCTCAGTGTTTCACGTTGGGAAGCAAGAAAAACCAGTGTTAAAGCAGTCTGTTATCAAATCAGTGCCATCCGATGACAGTTTAATTAATTTAATTGTTTCTTGAAACTCTGAAAACTGATTTTCAAGTCTCTCATGAGGCTACCACTTTAGCCGAACAGTAAAATAAATCGGCTAAAGTTATATTGGTTGTTTGGTATGACATACTTTTTCAAATAAATGTATTTAACTTGGTCAATCGAAAACGAAATTTCTAAAAACATTGACTTTGATAACTTAGTTAATAAGTTCGCCGATAGAATGGCTAGAAAAGAAAAATATTACTAGTTTTTTTTTAATAATTGGTTATTATTTAATAAATAGTTCATTATACCCTTTTGCTTTATTTTTCGTATGGGTTTGAATTACAGTTAGGAGGCGCCGTAAAATTCTCGCCCAGGGCGCCAGTAGTGCGAAAACCGGCACTGCTTGGTCCCATCCCAAGCATGCGTCAACGTAATAAAATTTCAATGTTTTTTGTTACAGTCGTCTTTTTTAGAGGTTCGGCTTTTTGTAATAATTGCTTCATTGATATAGGAAGTGAAATATCAATTTAATTGTGACTAATTTTATAATAATCATGATAGCAGTGTAAAATAAAAAATATGCATAAAATTAATAGAGCTTAGTTTTTGTACATTTTAAAAGATAACTTTTGTATATTTAGGGGAGTAATGAAGTATGAATATTTCACCGATTGAGGTTATTGTTTGAGTAATAAAACGTTGATAGGGTTCCATGGGTCACCCTTTGGGTACGGAACTAAGCCTCCGCTGTTCGTCCGTCCGTCCGTCTGTCTGTCTGTCTTTCAGCGGGCAGTATCTCAAGAACCGTAATAGGTAGTTAGTTGAAATTTTTGCAGGTTGTGTATTTCTATTGCCGCTATAACAACAAATAATAAAAATTAAGGTTTATGGTACGCCACCCTTCGTGCGCGAGTCCGACTCGCACTTGGCCAGTTTTTTAAGCTTCCTACGATGGCAGTAAGTTTTGAAATCAAACTCCTCAAAGCTGTACCGTAAGTAATGAAATTCTAAATTATTTTAATATGATTAATTTTATGTTCAAAAAAGTGTAATGTCAACCATATCTTACGTTCATTTTATTTATAATAGGTTTATAAAAACGTACTTCCAAAAATTACAATGTAATATACATATATTTTGAATGGGACAATACCAAAACCAGTACTTAGTGAAATAGAAAATATAAATATTATTTTTAAGAGACTGATTTGCAAAAAATGGCATATTTTATTTTTGAAAAAATGGCAGGTACTTTGCGTCACAATCTGAAGGTATGTAAGAAATGGGAGTCAGTGATAGCGTGACGTCTTATAGGACGGAATTGAAAAAAGAAAACGTGTTGCATCGACCCCACTAAAATCTTTATAATAAAAAAGAATGACTAATAATATATAATTAAGCCTTTATTAGTCAAATAAAGTGTAAATCAAACAAAAGATTTTGTTTAGCCCAACCACCTGCCACCTGCCTAGCGTTTTCCCAACTTTGGAGCTGGCTTCCAGATAAACCGGATTCAGCCTAACAAAAAAAAATACAACAATAAACAATAGATTCTGCTGATTTTCCATAACATTTTCAGCAATGATAAAATACTTCAAGTTCAATATTTACATCACGAAATAAAAAGCTCCAGCGAATATAACGAATGTGAAGGCGGCAGTCGATTGGTTTGCGTGCTCCATGATAACATAAAATCAATTCGCGACTGTCTCTTTTTTCGGCTAATTTATTCCGTTCCGTTTACGCTTTATTTATTAATCAGACACGTTTCGTGAGTATAACTTAGCGAATAATTTATGCATGATAAGAAGTGTCTTAAGACTGAACGTTCATAAAGTTTTAATTGTCGTAAAGACTTTTAACGTTCAGAAGCTACAGACTGATTGATGCGTCAACGTGTGAGTTCAGACTTTTTACTTTAATGATGCTTTAATGTAATAAAATATTAATCCGTCACTTTAACGTATTTGATAAATGGAATTGGGATTGTTGGTATAACTAAACTTGGGGGATTAAGATAGACAGACTCATTAATTCGTTAAGTTTTGTGTAGGTTAAACCATCATTAAATTAATATGCCTATTTACAAATTTCAACATTGAGGTATGACTCAACAACGCGTCAATTCACAAAACAATTAAATAAAACTTTCAAGGGTCATCAACACCAAACTTCGTTGCGTAAACTTTATCCTGAAGTCGATGTGATAAATGAGGATGCTGCTTATAAACCTCGGTCCACAGTGACGTTTTATTCTTGTCACAATACCACAGAATACCATCGCCAAAGATAAGTTATCCAATAATTTCATTTTAGAATAAATGATGTGGTTATTCTCTCAAATAAAGTTTGTATTTATCTCCAATACAAATGATCAGTTGGACTCAATACACCTTCTTTATTAGCCCAATTTGGGATGATGTCAACGGGAAGTAATTCTGAAACAAATAAAACTCAATCTTTAACAGTCAATGCTAAGCTGAACACACAAGACTGTATCTATTATTTTTATCTGAATTGTTATTCGATCATTAAGCCGATCTCCTAATTCTCGTTTCAGTTCCGTTGTGAGCGGGTCTTTAATAGTATAGCGATCAATTTATATGATAGAATTAAATGTTCTACGAATGTTCACCGGTTGATTATGGGTGTGAATGACCCATCATGTGACAAAGAGGGTATCCACCTACATTCGACTATTTTGCATTGTAAATTCATCGCGGAAAGTTATGATTCCCTTATTTATGACTTTCAATGCTCATATAGAGGTATTTTAGACATTAACTTTTCATCACAAAACCACAAAGTCCAGGATGTAGACCGTTAACAATTTTAACTGCGACAAGATTTTAATCTAACAGGTAAAACAGAAAAAAAACATGGTTTAGGTCATCTTGTCACATTGCATGTAGGATATATGGAATCCTGTATGTAGATTAAAGATTAAAGTTTAAAACGCAGGCGCATGTGTCTAAAATAAAAGCAACTCCTCCACTTACCGTATTTTTGGGCTATTTAGAGTATCGTAGTTCAGTAATTACTTTGATGTATAAAAAACAATTTAGCTCTTAGAATCTCTAGGACCCAGGATCATAGTCCTGGGTCATAATCCTGGGTCCTAGAGATCCTGATCGGTTAATCGTTTCATAACTGAGATAATAAAATTAAATTTGAATATGTTCGCAAGACATCATTAAGGCGATGCATTTTGTATAAAGCATCTTATCGTGACCGTTTCCTCAGCCTTCTTTGAAACCCTTTGAACGGTATTCCTGAAAATAGCTGAAAAGATTACTGTGATATTTATAGATAGATTAGTTGCTACATACTTGGTACCGAATCTTTTTACGTGGAGTTACGACTATTTCAGAAATCGTGTAAACCAAAAATAGCTCTCGTTTTTGTATTTTGTTGGTAGTTATGATTTTTCGAATAATGTAGTAGAAACTTTATACGATTATGCTACTGTAGAGTGGATCCTTGTTTATAGGTAGGTATTTATTGCTAAAACTGTTTCAAAAGCTTCGGAGATTCCCCAATCAACCTGTTACGGTCCATTTAACGGTTCCGTATAAAATGTAATTTATTCGTCACTAGCGAGCGTCACGCGGTTTCACCCGCGTAGTTCCCGTTTCCGTGGGAGTACGGGGATAAAATATAGCCTATGTTACTCCCTGATAATGTAGCTAACCATTGCTGAAAATTTTCAAATCGGTCCAGTAGTTTCGGAGCCTATTCATTTCAAACAAACAAACAAATCTTTCCTCTTTATAATATTAGTGTAGACTAGCTTCTGCCAGCGGCTTCGCCTGCGTGATCCCTAGGGAACATATTCCCGGGATGAAAAGTAGCCTTTGTCCTTTCTCAGGCTCTATACTATCGGTGTACCAAATTTCATTTAAATCGGTTCAGTAGTTCTGGCGTGAAAGCGCGAGAGACAGACAGATAGACAGACAGAGTTACTTTCGCATTTATAACATTAGTAAAGATTTTATATCAACTGATTTTAAGCTATTATTTTAATGATAACTGGATACCTTGGTACCGTTGCAAATGCTTATTAAATTAATTAGCTTTATTATTTTACAATTTAATTAAGTATGTATCAGATATTTATATTTTTAAAATGCGTATTTTAATTCATATTTTATTATAATAAGGCTCGTACCTCTGAAGCGTGATTCTGCTTGAAGTTAAATAACATGGTATAATTAAGTTACGTAGGTCAATTATATTCAATGCACTTGCCAATTTTCAGGTCATTCACTGGCATTATATAAACTTAACGTATGTAAATTACTCTAGAAAGATTAACGTTATTTTCTTCTTAAATTGAAGGCGTAACTTAATTTAAATGACTTAGAAATACCTGCTTATGTCAGACATGGATACCTATGCTATAAAATATTTGGATGTAACGGTAAAGTCTAGAAAAGTTGCATCAAACTCGTGTATCTTGTCGGTAAAACTTGTAAATACTTTGCTGTTTATGCATACCAGATAATAAATAACAGGAAAATTAAGTGTACCTCTACAATATTTTAAGCGAAAACACGACAGGAGACGACGTGTAAATGTTGCTAATTTTATCCATTGATGTCAGTTTATCAACAAACCACACCCTACGCCAACGAAAGACTAATGGCATCTATTATATTTTCTATCAAATGCCGAAATAGCAAAAATCTTACAAATAACGTATTTTTAACTGACTTCCAAAAAAGGAGGAGGTTCTCAATTGGCGGGTATTTTTTTAAATGTATGTACACCGATTACTCCGAGGTTTCTGATCCGATTTCTGTGATTCTTTTTTAGTTCGATGCAATATACTTGCCATTTGGTCCCGTAAAAATTGATTTAGTTTGGTTCAGTAGTTTTTATTTTATGAGCATTTTTGCTTATTTCAATTTCTGCGTTGACGATGACGTCGTCCAAGTATCACCACTTAAAAGTGAAAAATAAAAAAAACTTTACAAAACAATATTATCGTCTTCCAAACAAAACACTACAAAGAATAAAATAACCTTAACTTCGGAAGTCGGTGTTAAAAAATAAAGAAACAAAACCAAAAACACCGACTTCCGAAATTAGTGTTTTGTTTGGAAGTCGGTTATATTTTTTTTTGTAAAAAGTGTTTTAGATTTCCAAGTGAGAAGAAGTGCATAGGCACTAGGAAAAATGTGAAATTCTGTATGTTAGATGTTCATGTTCATTCATCAATCGTGTCTACAGGGCTGATCGAATACGGATGAAACTTAGCGTGCGGATAGACCATATCCTTGGTAAGGACATAGAATATATTTGAGGTGGCACATAGGTTAAATTCCTATGTCTTACCCCTATGGTAACAAAATTCTCATGGGATAACTTCCGAGTTTCACGCAGCCGGAACAGCGGGCAAAAACTAGTACTTTTAATAAATAAGTGCCTCTAATGATTACGAAATTAGAGAATAAACGAATGCAACATCTTTAATTTTTGTTGTTCCCTGTTGTAGTCGTTACTTCGATAGCAATCTTGTGTAATTGAAACGCAGATGCTTCCTACTTCTTAGTCGTTTCCTCTCTAGGGATCATCGCTCTTATCACGAAGACAGCCTTCCGATTTCAGCTGGGTTTTTAGGGTTCCGAATATCTGTACAAAACGGAACTCATCACTCGGGTGTCTGTCTGTGTGTCTGTCACAGCCAGTTTTCTCCGGATCTACTGAACCGATTCTGTTGTGACCCAAACACGGACGCTTCACGTAAATAATTAATTTTTTTTAGTATGACGGTCACTTTTAGGGGTCAAAATAGAAAATTAAAAACAAAAGTTTTTCAAACTATATCGTGAGACATATCAAATGAAAGGGCTTAATGTGAGGGTTTTAATTAAATAATTTTAATCAATTTCAAGTTATTCAAGAAAGACCAAAAATGACTATTCCCCCTATTATCTCCGAAACACCTGAGCCTAAAATTAAAATAAATGCAGATAATAGTTCTATACCTAAAGATTACAGGAAAACCTATAAGAAGGCTGTAGTGTTAAAAATTAGTTCGGAACCCTTTGCAGGCGAGTCCGACTCGCACTTGGCCAGTTTTTTAATAGAGAGATGATGCTTATTTGTTCACAATAATCAATTTTCCAAGCTTGATACACTTTCTTCAAGTTTTTACACTTGTTTCGACGTGACTTGCAGTAACAGATCTTATATCATGTAAAAAAAACTAATAACACTAAGTAACACTAAGTAATGGTTTTTGAGAATTTAGGGATTTTCTGATTCTTTGGTTAAAAACTAAGTATTTACTCGTTGGTACGTAGGTGTAATGAAATACAGGCGAGTTGATAGAGATATAGGTTTTAGTAGATCATTTCCTTTAATTTTTCAACTTAAATGTCTAGTGAATAAAAGAGGACCTACACATCACCTAAAAGTTTTAAAAGCTTACTTTTGTGGAGTCGAATCTGTCACCATTTTATATAATAAATGCACATTCTTTTGAAACAAGTGTTTCAAATGAATGTGTAAACAAAATAATGAATACTAAGAGACATTTGATTTGCATATTGGGGTCCTTCTAGAGATATCTCGTAAAAATTCCTTACGGTACTCTTTCATCCACTCACCGATTTTTAGCATCGAACAATGAAAGTATTATTGTGGTGTAAAAGTTAAGAAATTTATTAAGTTACACTCGGCGTTAAAGGTAGGCAAATAATAAAATATTTATGGTTTTATTTTACCAAAAGTCTATCAATCAAAGTGTTTTTGCCAGAAGTGTCTATTTTTTAGGTGAATTGTTTGTGTAGTTATTATGCAATGTATGTGACCTATTGTGAATTGCTTACGTAATGACTATTTGGTTTTGGAAAAATAATATAATTTTTATTAACATCACAGTGTTAAAATAAAGTAATTTTGGAATGTGCTATAAAAATATCACTTCTCAATTTCCATAAAAGGAAGACAGTCTAACACTTACTAATTTGTGAGTACATACACAGACGTACACTAATAAACATTCCAATTAAGGAAACTACATAAAACATTGGGATTTTTTCAACTGTAACTAAACGGAACTGAACTGAGAGACATTTATTTACTTATTGTAACCTTGGATGTACATGATGTGGTACTAAATACAATTATCACATGGCCCGTGATATCTCGGTAAAAATTAGAATTGTTTACATAGTCTGGTATGTTTACGTTGTCATGGTAAATTGGACCCTAGATAGATCCGTGTCTTCGTTTTTAGCGCAGAATTCATATTTTAATTATACTTATATACTGGAATGCATTAGAATGAACTTAGCCGAAGTAAAGCGAAACAGCAAGTGATTTTCAGTTCCAACATCGCGCGACATTTTGCTAAGGAGCTTACCAACTTCTGCAGACCTGGTATAATTTGATATACCTACCTACATAAACTTCACGAAAGTACCTAGGTAGCTGCTTAGAGCATTTATGAAACGATTTGCTGTGTGAATAAAAATTAAGCTCTGATATTTTTATATTATGTGCCTACCTTTCTTTCAAAGAGAGGGTTTATAAATTAACATTAAACATCCTTTTTTGTGTCTAAAAATAATACTAGGTATATATTAAAATGTATAATTCATCAATTAATTAAATTAAATTGATTATTTAACAAAATTAGATTTTAAAACTGTTATTTCTCTACAAAACGGTTTATAAATGTTAATTTATTGCGACAACAAGAGTTCGTAGATCCATAATATCGTTTGTGTATAAATCATAAAGTTGCTATCTTTGAAAGTACCGTTTTTAATAGGTTTTTTGTTAGACTTAGCAGAACTAACTTACAGGAACCAGTTTGAACCGACTACACGCGTTTAATATAAAACGGAAATTATTTTATAGTGCTATAAAAACAGAGCTTATATTATCTTTCTTCATTTAGTTGTTTGAGATATTTCTTGAAACATTGTCATGTAGAAGTTTGCCCTTTTTGGAGCTATAAATCCTTGCTCTGTCGAATGTAACGCAAATTGATGACGGAATACCTAACGAAAGCTGCAAATATCCTAAAATGTTCGTATTGAATAAGTGACAAAGCAAGTAATTTCTTGAAATCTCAGAGTGCATCCAGTGTTAGCTGAATACTGGCTCAGTACCCAAGTCACGTTCCTCTACGACCCGGCCATCTGATTGTGATTTGCCTGTTATCACAGAAGCTGTCGCTTGAACGCGCTATATCAGCTGTTGAATGAGAGTTGAATCGTAAACACTGCAGGGAGTGTTCTCGTAAAGAAAACATAATGTAGGAAAGCTTTGAAAATACTTCTGTCTTATTAGTCTGCTGCCAGCCTTGTCGTTACTACTTATATTGGGTTCAGCGTCCAGTCTTTAGCCAGATGCAGCTGTCTTTACGTGGAGCGACTGCGTATCCGACCTGAACACTTAAATATAAGTTCCAGCTATTTTTCGTCGTATACTGTATCTATAAAGTCAACGTTAAATAAAGAAATTTTTGTAAAAAATCTTTAAAAGTTCATGTATCAAATATTCGTAACATCAACATTTTGCAATTATGATGAATTGGCTTTATTTGCATTGAAGATTTCGAACATGATATGATTTAAAACATATAGACAGACTTCTTGTTGTACTTGTGAAAAATGTTAGTGGAAAAGGTTGTGTAAACTTATTATTTTCTTCCATGTGCGAAGGTACAACGTGTTTGTCATCGCAAATGGGGAATTCACATTTACTTAAGGTAACATCACCGTAGGTATGTGTCCTGTTAGCAATATGAATTACAGTTTCTTGGACTGATTTTCGTGTTTGTACGAAGAAAACAAAGTACCCAATTGAGTGACAACTTTTGATAATATAGAAAACCTTAGTCTGTTACCTGGAAGCTTGTTACGTTTATATTTGAAAGAGAATGAGTATCGATGCAATTATCTTAGTTTCAAGATGCCTGATAAAACTTTCTCCGTTCGGGCAAACCCGTAGAAGTTCGAGAAAGTATAAGTTCGTAGACATTGTTAACAGAAAATTAAGACTTGAGGTATTTAAATAATTTTCTTAGTAGTTTCAGATAATACTCATATAAATATTCACATAATATATATGAAACAACTCATAAAAAGATCTTAACGTTATATTAAAAAAATAAGATAAACTGATGACTACTGTAGTCATCAGTTGTAATTCTCAGAACTAATAGGATAGCTATTTTCCATTATGCATTACTTTGAAATTAGGTAAGTAGTGACTACAGTGCCAAATAGGTTAATTATACTCATGTAGGTACTAATATCGTAAGTCATGATCAAATGCCTAGTAACAGATGATGTCATATTTACTTGCTCTCCTGAAATCTAAAATATTATTACATAATAATATTTAAGATTTCAGGATTTCTTAAATATTATTACATAATATTAAGACATATTTAAGATTTATACTAATATTACAAAGGTGAAGAGTTTGTTTGTTTGGTTGAACGCACTAATCTCAGGAACTACTGGTTCGAATCAAAAACATATTTTAGTGTTGGATAGCATACTATACGAAGCGGGAGACGCCGATTTACGCTTGCTACCTGAACCTGACTAGGGCTGTTGATCTGGTTTCCTATGATGTGTTATGGAGTAAACTAGAGCGGGCTGATTTGCCTATAGAACTCTTTAACATTTTAAAGTTTTGGTATGGAAGCTAGATCAACACTGTGCGATGGGCTGGGGCGTTTTCTCGTCCGTACAGGTTGGAATGTGAGGTGAAGCAGGGAGGGTTGAGCTCACTTACGCTTTTCAACCTTTATGTGAACTTATTGCCAAGCTTAGTAGTACCAGGGTTGGATACTACGCAGTCATCTACGTAGCATCCAACCCTGGTACTACTTGACACAGATACCATTATCTGTGTTAATAATATCAGTTATGCGGACGACATGGTGGTGTCAGTCTGTGGTCTGAGGAAATTGGTTGCCCAGTGTGAGGTGTACGCCAAAGTAGGATCTGTGACCAACATTATCTAATCCACTTGACTATTAGCGAATAATAATCAGGTGGGTTAGATAATGTTGGTCACAGGCTGTACATGGCTTAGCCTAAAATTGCAAAAGTCTGTGGTCATGGTCTTTAAGGCTGGGGGTAAGAGCCCGGACGAAGTGCCTCCTGTAGTATTGTATGGCACGCCTTTACAAAAAGTCCAGAAATTAAAGTATCTTGGTCATATATTGACCCCTGACCTTAATGACGATGATGACATTGAACGAGAGCGCAGGGCGTTTTCGGTTAGAGCGAACATGTTGGCTCGCAGGTTTTAACGATGCTCACTTTCAGTCAAAGTTACGCTCTTTCGAGCGTACTGTACTACATTATACACGTGCAACCTGTGGGCAAGATGAACGTAAAGATTATACAATGCTCTTCGCGATCAGTATAATAACGCGTTTAGGATGCTGGTGGGGCTGCCCCGCTTCTGTAGTGCGTTGGGGATGTTCGCAGATGCGCATGTAGATTAATTTTACACAACAGTGCGTAAAAGGTGCGCTTCCCTGGTGCGCAGGGTGTGGGGCAGCACCAATAGTATCCTAAGCACGATTGCAAGTCGCCCGGACTGTATTTATGTGGATCGCTGTTGTGGAATCACTCATGGTTTGTCGCAGCAGTGATCCACCGGTAGTTGTTGTGTTGTTTGTTTTTTTTTATTAGTGTATACAAACATAGTCGTAAGTTTTACTAACTGTTTTTGAGTCGTGATACTGGAATAAAGATAAATACTATTCTATACTTTATATATTATATACTTGCACTCTTTGCTGCATTTGATGCAGACGAAAATGCGCAAGTCAGCTGGTGAAGTAATAATATTGTACCTACCCAATGTAAAATTCATTGGTTAAATTTTTTCAGATCAATATTACACATAATAATTAAAATAATCCATTACATTTTGACTTTGTAGGTTCTAGTTTTATTTTTTTTCAGTTTAATAATAACACTGCACTTAAAAACTAGGTACCTACTACATATACCTAGTTTATACAGTGAATGAGTGATGAGATCAATTACTATCCGTTTTGGAGATGTCAACAATGACGGAGCACTGCTTAACACAACAGGCGACTGGGGGCGTAGTTGATGATCCAAGCTTGCTTTGTTTTAGCATCCATGTTCGAAAATGTCACAGATTCTATCTCAAACTGCGACTTGAATATTAAAATCCTATAGGTAGGCAACATTAAAAAACGGTTCACCGGAGGATAACTGTAAATACGAGTTTAGTCATAATATTGCTACATGTTTGTCGCTGGCGTGCTGGACTGCCAAAAGCCGTTCAACAGGTGAAAAGATCCTAATGTTTTGACAACAGCCTACATTGGGTCCTTAGAGGTTAATTTTACGAGTATCGCTACTTTTAGAACAAGCGAGCTCCAAATAAATTAGACTCTGGCCTATAAGGTCACATTAACAATAAATTTTACTTGACAGAATAACAATATCCAATGTGAACGTGTTATAAACCGTTAAAAGAAACGCCCAACACCATTTATATTTATGCTGGCGTTTGGCAGCGAACTAAGTTGTGAACTTGTAGTCGCTGTATCTGCAAATGGATTTAAAATAATTAACACAACTTTTTCATGCTTGTTGTCATACACGACAGTTTTATAAAGAGTGTATACACCTATGGTAGATACTTTATGGTATGTCTGTTGGCATCAAGAACCATAAACAGAACAATGCCTTTTACCGAATTCAGTTTTGTGTCAGTGTCCATAGTTAGCTATCAGAGATACAAAATAAACACATTCTCGCTTATTTTAGTAAATGATATTTTAAATAGCAGATGAAATAAACATTTTATTTTTATTTTTAATGTATGTATAAAGTTGCGACAGTTTGAGCTCCTAGAAGAATATTGCTCGAGGTACATCTTATATGGGGAATAAAATATTGAAATTATTTTAAATGAATAGTAAAATATATTTGTAAAAAGTTGAGTATCACTTAGAATAAGTAAAAAAAATACATATCATACAATTAGTTACATATTGTACAATTCAGTTGAGCTTTCCGTTTATAATTGTCTTTAAAACTTATAAATTTCCAGTCCACTATTAGAGGCGTCGACGCTGGCGGTGACGCTGGCACCGTCGTCGATGTCACCGTCGTCATCAACATTATCTTCTACGTGGATGATCTTCTCAACGTTCTCATTGAACGTTACCACGGATTTTCTTGGCTTTGCGCTAACTTCCCCAAATTCGTCATCCGAAGACTCCTCCGCATCTTTCAATTTGTCAATTGATTGTATAACTATAGGTGCGCTAGATTCAGGTATAGGCAAATCAAGTATAGCTTCGACAGGAGCGTCCACTTTCTTTGGCACTGGTTCCACTGTAACCTCTTCAATAGGAGCATGCAACATTTCTTGCAATCTCTTTTCGCTTCTTTTCAGATCTTCGATGTTTAGTCGCGGTTTGACAACTTCAGGTTTTGGTAGTTCCCCTAGTGATGCATTTCTCGAGGCTAAACTATTTTCATCATTAAATTCATCGTAGTTTTTGTTCTTCCTCCTAGGGATAAAATTATGAATCAGTTTTCCATGTTATAGGATAGGCATATCAGTCGAGAGCTCATTTAAATAACTGTCACTTACCATCTAAGGAAGAACCAAATGGCTACCAGCAACATAACTGCGAAGAGTAGTATGCTGAGGATTATCGTGGCCACTAACAAGCCAATTTGACGATCTAAAATGTTCATATCTTGAAGATGATCTTCCAGTGGGATAGTGCTTGCAACATTTGCTATTGCGGCGTTAGTAGTTATATCTCTGAAAAGAATAGAAAGTATTTTGATAAAACATGGCAATTGGGAATGTTTTGTATTATAATGAATTTCTGTTTATTCATAATATTCTTACGTGCTAAGGCGATCCACGGCGACAGGTTCTCTCTCGTTTATTCCATAAACATAAAGTTGTAGTGAAGCTCTAGGTGTGCCGGTTTCACGTTTATTCCTGGTATTGTCTTCATCTATGTCATCAGATATGACGACTGACCTCAATGTTTTAACTTCATATCCGACGGCATCACTCAACCGAGCCAAAATAGTTGTTTCATCGTCTAGGAAGGCATTTCTTATTGTTACTACGGCTATGTGGTTCATGTCTAACAGTTTTACCTGGAAATAGAAATATTATTATGACTTCAGGTTATGAGATACTAAACGGAATAAGCAGGTTAATGCACTGGTTACCAAAAGACTATACTAGTATGTTTATAAAATAAATAAATAAAAAAGCCTTTTAATTACTAGTATGTTTATTCAAATTAAATTAAAGTTTAAATTCGCCCCTATCAGAAGCAAACAGCATTTAGTTAAGCTTTTGTTGTTATTTTGTTGATTAAATTATCATAATTTTTATGTTTTGTAGCTCAAACAAGCATCTTTAATTAATAATTTGTTTCTTGATTGCATGCAGTGGGGTTACTGAACATTAACAGGATGTTGTCCCATCCGGTAAATTCTGTTGCCCCCGAGCAAGTTTTTTTGCGGCTTAGTAAAACATTGATTTGTTACTGGAGTAGATTTATCAAGAGCAATACATTTTAAGCAAATTGTAGCTGGTTCTTATTTACTAATAATTAAATCAGCCTTCTCGTTTTGATTGAAATAAGTGAAGGCAGCAACAGATCTTTAAAACATATTTAAGGACATGATTCATTAGCGATGATTATTATTAACTTAACCAACAGATGGGTACCGTGCCTGTCGTTAGTAGTGCCGACTTATTTTTTAATTTAAATTAATTGTTTGAGCTTGTTACCTACGTTAAAAAAATATGAACTTTAATGGGCAATTTAAGTTGATAGTAAGTACCTAATAAATATCAGAAAGTTTTTAGGCAGGTTTTTTATGTATATAGTAACCTAAATATATAAGTTTGAAGGGTGACGACGACAAGATGCCTATTTCTATCAATTTTAAAGTTTTAAATGTTATGTGTTGAGGTTATTAATTAGTGACGATGTATCATACATAGCTATTGTAAAAACTTCCGCCATTATGGTGTCATTGGTTCCAATAAATCAAATACATAAGAATGAATCAATGACAACGCGTATTCCTAATTTAATAGAAGCCTTATATATCTACTCTAAATATTTCTTGTCTTAATTAAAATGGAAATATAAGGCTTTTAAAAGTTTATCAAGTTTACCGATCTCTTACCAAATTCGTACAAGTTTAAGGTTCTGGGCTTATTCGATGCCAAAGTGGAATTTTTAATTGTTTATTCTATGTTTAGGATTTTGCTACAAATTTAAATATTTTAAAATACTCCACGATACAAAGGTTGTTTTGTTATTTTTACTTGGCTATGTTTTATTGTGTAACAGGAAATAGAATGTCAAGTAAGTATGCATTGCATGAACCCACATTATTGTATTCTAAATACGAATAAAATTCTGTTTTAAACTTTTATATCGTAACGTATACCTACCATACTTAGAGCTATGTCCAGCCGGTCTATTCTGAAAACATCTCACCGTGAAAACTTGAGCGGAGCAAGCTTGACTGTCATTGTATCTTGTTTGTTTGTTTGTTTGGATTGTCATCAATTGTCACTGTCAGTGACTTCATGGTCACTTCACCAAAGTTATACGGTGAGATTTTACAGAATCCCACAGCAGCAGTGCGATTCTGATTATGATGTGAGCTGTCAATCCATGTAATCAAGATGGAATGACAGCTCATTTCGTGATCACTTCACCCAAGCCTTCACTTTTAAAGAATCGACTGGCTGTTGTCGGTGACACCTTACCAACATTTTGTTTTTTATGGCTGCTTAAAATCATAATTTAAAACGTCATGATTATATTTACCACAAGTTGAATAGTTCCAGAGAGTCCCTCTCCATTCCGGTCGGTGGCGGTGACTGTGAGGACCTGGTCGTGTCGCAGCTGCGCTCCAGAGCGGACGTGCACGAAGCCAGTCGCCGGCGCCACGGCCAACACGCTCTCAGTACTCCAGTACCTCAACGCTGCGTTTTCACCTATATCCGCGTCTGTAGCCTGATTTGATAAGTATATTAATACCATGTTAGATAGTGTTTAGTTAGTATTAGCGTGAAGCCCTCAAGATAAGTTAAATGTGAATACGCTAGCCCTACAGTGCCTTGATTAAATAGTGCGGTCGATGAACAGTGGTTTTGGTGTTTGATTGAGGCTTCCACAAAATAGAGAATCCTATTGTGGGGTCTAGTAAATCTGGTTATAATCTTCTGCCTGTAGCAGTCCACTGGAGGATATATACCTCTCCAATGATATCGCCATTTAGCATGATACTCGGCCATTCAGCTTATCCAGCTGCTACCAGCCACCCATTAAAGATTGTCGCTCCACTTGTCTCGCAATCCCGTTTCGTGGTATTCACTCAAGAACTCGATCAAATGGTTCTAACTTTCAACGACCTATCTCGTCACTCCCGAATTCCCGACTGCGGACCATTGGGATATTGATGATTTATTATTTGGTACAATATGCCCCGTGTGATCACTAATGTTTTGGAAAAGTTTATCTGACTTCATTATAGTTGTTTGCTAACAGCCTTGGGCAATGCACGATAAGCTTTTTTATATCGACATCACTATGTGGTGTGCCGACAAGCTTTTAGTGTGACGTTGTTTATTCTCCGCCCATTCATTTATAGGTAGTAGGTCTGCCCGGCCCTTAATTTTTTTGATCATTTCTACATATAAAGGCGGACAAGAAGCCTTTGGCCAAAAAGATTTTGGGGCATTTTCGGAATCAAATACTCGTAATAATAGTCTTAATAAATGCAAAAATTGGACGGGTGTTTGTTACACAATCACGCCAGAAAGGCTGAACGGATTTTGATCAAATTTGGCAAATAGATAGATTTTAGTCTGGAATAGCATTTAACCTATTCCTGGTATTTTATCCCGTGACTATGATCCCTTGGGATAATTTCCGAAATTCATGCGGGCAAAGCAGAAGCTAGTATTTAAAAATGTATTCAGCAAAATATCACCGAGTCTGTTAGTTTCTAAGTAAATTTATGGTTTTAAGTTTCATTTTTAACAGAAAGACTTAAATAGTGTAAGAAATTGCTTTCAATATTGCAAACGAAAAGGATCTTAGATTTTACTTTTTAGAAAACATTGTGGTAAGTGTCTCTAATAGCCAATAATATTGACCTGTTGTTACACAATTAACTGATTCGGCAACGAAGGACGCTTGAGATACAAAACATCCTCGTCATTAATAACGTTGGGTTTGGCGGCAATGAGTCAGTCAGGTAGGACAGTCGGTTTTATATTCAAAGATAAAACTCTTTCCAACGTGAATCATGTTACAACGTGGGAACTTAAAAATAAAATATAAATGCAAGACACAGAGTTTACGACGTTCACGTTGGAGATACACAAAACATTTGCATAATGTAGGCCTACCTTTAACTCCGCCAGGGAACGGGGTAATATCCTCTCCTCGAGCTCTCCAGCGGGGTAGCCGACGGCGATGGGTTCGTTTTCTTTACCGATGAATATAGGATAGTTGTCGTTGATGTCGTTCACTATTAGATTCACTAAGCTGCGTCTGGAGTTGTATAGAATCGTGTCTGTGAGGATCCATTTATTGCTACCGTAGTTACCGAGTCGTTCTGTTCTTTCTGAGAGTTTTTCACGTGTTGCGCTGTCACCTTCGCAATGTAATGTGAGTTCCACTTGAACTTGTGAAAGTGGCATAAAGGCTATGGATGCGTGTTCTCTGTCGATGGGTAGTGTATGCAGTCCGTTTTCGTTGACGTACAGCCACGTCTGGTCAATGGGCCAGCGGTTCGTTAAGATATAGTGGCAGCCAGCATGTATCGTAGGATCAAGCTCGACTAGATTAGTGTGAGGCACTTCTTCATCTCTGTCCAATATGATCAGCGGGTCCATAAAGATGTCATTGTCATCACATGCCGCGATAGCTTGTACTGTTAAATGCACCTGCGAAACCAATATAAATAACTTAAGAAATAACTAGGAAACAAAAATGAGAAAATCACAAGCTTCTGCTGTATAACCAAATACTATTAAGATATATTAACAGTAAGAAACAATAGATAACATGCCTCTATAGTGGAATGGTATCTCGAATTATTTTCTTGCAATTCAGGTATTGCAAGAAAATAGTTATGTACGTCTACATTGCGAAATTTTATCATCTATACATGGATCAAAGAATTCATACCGTGGCAGTACCCGTCGCCCCTGATTCAACTGTAGTGGCAATAACTTGTAAAGTGTAGACACCGCTGTTAGCCGGAGCAGACAAATGCAGTTCACCCTCATTGTTTATTGAAAGACGAGTCTGAAGATGTCCTGAAACAATATAAAGATTTTAGATTAATATTAAGAACTTGGTAGGTCAACGCTTGCAGTTTTATTAGTTTTCTTTAGGAAAAACATATTTGTTCCCTGTTTTATTTGTTTAGTATGTGTAAGAGCTATAATTTATAATACTAAGATCAAAATTCAACATTTTATGCATACTGCAAGTTAATTCCTCATTTCACTACAAAACACGATGAGTTTTGTAGAGAAAGGAAAAATAAACTTAACCTTGGCGCCTACTAAACAACAACAATTATTTCGCAAAGTAAAATTGCTTTCGAAGAATTTAAGGCGCGCGCTGAAATTTACCGTTTGGGCACGATAAACAAACTTAGAGAATTCACTTTAAAACTTACATTTAAACTTAAACACTAGATGTTAATATTTCTTTTTGTTCTAGACAAATTAATTCTTGAAAAATATTCTAAAATTTATCAAGGACTCCTACGAAAAATGTAATTGTATTCAGCGAACAGATTAATCCCAGTCAGTGTGAAATTATTAAACTTTGTATCTTGAAATGAAACACGTGAATTTAACGTCAGTTTTAACACTAATGGAACGAAATGATGTTGGTATTTTTTTTCCCAAAAGGGGAAATTCAAGTACTTTGTGTTGGTGTGAGAAGTAGTGAATTTTCATTTTCCGTTGATAACTAGCAATATTCGTGAAACTAACTGTAGCTTTATGGGACGGACATTGGTAATGACTAAAATAACAATTGTTTCCACGGAACCTACAAGTTAAATAAGAACAGTGTTGTTGTTTTCTTAGAACCTGGCGATGAGTTCTAAGATACCACGAAATCTTTTTGCGGAACTTTTGTACCTAAATAAAGATAGAAAACATACCGTTAATGCATAGCTATAGCAAATAGACTTAAGCTATTATATCTTTATAATCCAGTCAAAACTGAAGAAGAACAAAATTTAAAAGGGTAATTTTTAGATTGGAGAGATCGCCTCTTCGCGTGGAACAATTTAGCGGGTACAACCGCACCTTGAACGTGGGAAGTACTTCAAACCTGGATAATTAATGCGGTTGAGATGTTCCACCCGCGTAAATCTAGAAGAAAAACATTTTCACTTTATGTAATAAATATCTCGAGGGGCTCGGCTTGAATAACAAAGTAGAAATATTACAAACAACTTTTGTCTTTTACCATTCGGACAGTAAGTTTATTCAAATGCAAAACAGATTTCGTGAAGTTTGATCCTGCTCACAACTTATAAATACAACAACAAAGCGTATTTTTGTCATAGCTATTCACGTCAGCTTTTGTATTTTTAAAAGTCATGATTCAAGGTTTTGGGATCATAATGCAAAGTTATGCATATTTTGCCATGAGTTTAGAATAAAAAGATACACTAAAAATCCTGACATCCCCAAACGAATAAATGAAAAAAAGAGCGTTGAATTTAAACTTGAAGGTAGCATTTTACCAATTCGTCCTTAGGAGTTACGAACCCAAATGAGGTATATTAGGTATTTCGAGGGAATGTTGAATTGCAGGATAAACGAGTCGTATGACGGTAAGATGAGCAGACGACATTGTTGCCATCGCGGGTAGAACTGTATGATGTTGGCTCTGGACCGTGGGGATTTGCGCAACAACAAGCAGATCTATGCTCAGGTGGGCAAAGTCAGTATACGGCTTATGATTATCCAGGATATCAGGATTTCTGGTTTGGTTCGAAGTTCTTACTGTCCGCTACTATTTAAACAATCAGTTTCTTAGGGTTTTTGATAGGCCTGCCAGGGTTGCGGAATTTGTTCGATAGAGTCACTGCAGCCCTGGAATGCAAAGGGCACTCGGAGGAATACGGATGGGTTTTAGTCAGTAAGACACTCCCTTATGCTCCGCCCAGAGCCATTTGATGAGTTTAAATCCTTAAAAAAAGGGTTATTGAAATGCAATAAAACGCTTACCATCATCTGTTCCGATTGAGTAGGTGAGTTCCTCTCCGGTGTCAGCAGTGGCGGAGACTTGTCCCACCAGGCCAGTCTGCGTCGTGTCCACAGACACCACGTACGACTCCGAGGAGAATGTCACGGTTGGAACAGTTGGGAGAGTTGGTTCGGTTGGGAGAGTTGGTTCGGTTGGGAGAGTTGGGTCAGTTGGTCCATCTGGGGAAATCAAATAATTAAGAGATTTTTCACACAACCTGCACGAAAACGTCACATTACGTGTCATGCAAACGGTTCACCCTTGTTTGGTATCAACGTTTTGTCGAAAATCGGTCCGGCTAATATTAGTTACAATAAAGTCATTTCGTATAATTATTCAATTGACCGAATAATTAATAGGTAGATTTTTATTTAGCATATTTATTTCTTTGAAATAATGTCATTTGACCAAATTTTCAAACGCACTAATTTTATTTAAACTAATGTTTCACTAGACTAATAATCACTTGATTCTTAAATTTTATGTTGTTTGCGTACTTTTTTGTTTGTTTATGTGCTTGAATTTGTCTGAAACAAGTCTAATTTATGGTTACTAGGTTATTAGGTTATTTATGGAACTTATATAAAAATAGTTAATTATCAAAAAAAAAAGTGTAGGCTAGGTTAGGTTAGACCTGTGACCTCCTACGCACGAGCCGAGCGAGCGAAGCGAGCGGTGCCGCGGCAGCGGCCGGCGAGTGCCAGAAACGACTAGATTATATAGAAAGAAAACTTAACAGTATACATTGTAAGTTAATTTGAATATTCTTTGCAACTGACATATAGGTGCAATTTTTTGCAATTTGTTTGCAAATGTTTATCGATGTTGTACAATTTGATTATTTTCTTAAACGTTCGAATTAGTAACATTACATGCAAAGTTGTTACACCAAACAAGTGAACCCATGCAAACTCAACCTAAAGTTAGTCATTATTCCCGGGCGGGTCATAATGAAATTCAGTACAATATACTTCAAACCTGACCTGGGGGTCAATTATGTGATTTGAATTTGGAACTCAACTTTGAAACCGACGGGAACCCATCTCTCTTCATAACTTGCGAACAATTTTCTCGCAGTAGGTGTGAAAAGTAGAGTATTCTCCTCGGGGATAAAGGTGTCTACCTTGGGCTCGCTTGAATCCCTCACTGCATTTAGGATTCTTGTATTAACTCCCTCGCTTCCCTCGCTTCGCTCGTTATCCCCTCGTTGCATAATCTACTATTGTTGAAAATAATCGTAGCGTACCTAATGGACCGTCCACACGATACAGACTTCCATAAACTTCTGCAGCATTTTGTCTGTGCAGCAAACTTTGTGCAGACAAATGTCGGTTGATAGAATTGTTATACTCAGAGTTTAAAGTCTGCCAAAACTACAGACTTTTCTATATCGTGTGGACCCACTATAAATTAAAATCACGTCTGTTTACTTCGGAGACAGTGTAGGTAATAGAACATATTTCACATCATTTTTTTTAATGAATTGGCACTGTCTTTGTTAAGTATCGAAAAGAGTGATTGTGATTACTTAACTTTTGTTTTTTTTCCTTCAAATATGGCAAAACACAAATATATCTACGTAGTAACTCTGTATAGTTATAGTAGGTACCTGCCTCATCGAGTTTAAATAATAAAAAGTTCAACTTTGAAAGTGTCATCTTTGACAGGTATTGGATAGGTAGACTATTTTTAACTTAGATGTACCCCCGGGTACATATATACCCCGGATACCATCATGTATCATATCATATTCATATATGTTATCTTATCATTGTGGTGACAGAATGATAAGCTTGATGTTGCTTGTTGTTGTTGGTAAGCTTGTTGTTGTGTCGCTTGTTGTTGTGTCGCTTGTTGTGATGATGAGCTTATATGGTGCACATAATAAAGAGTATTCTATTCTATCTTACGAATTGTGGTTCATTTGTGGTGGCAAGCCAATTAAACCGACTCCGGGCTCAGCAGTCGCGTTTAAAATCACCACAGATCAACGAGGCAGCGATATTAGTCTGTTTTATGGAACGTCGCAATAAATAGCAGCAAATAATGAAAGTGGTTTTAATAGCAGACAACACATTCACAGTTGCCCTTGTAATCTTCTCTAAGTTGTTGAATTCTACGACAGCTGTAGAAAAATGGCAAACTTTCTATGATGCTTACATGACTGCCTCGTTGACCTCTGCTATATCTATGCTTATTTTAGGAACGTTAATCATTACGATGATTATAAGCTACCTACCTACCACATATTTATCTTATTCCAGGATGAGCAATAAAATTCAAGCGTTCAACACTTATAGCCATCTACATCACCTTGTTTAATTATCTTTTTTGATTAGCTGTCCCGTTTGAAGAACATGAACACTATTAACAGATAGTACTTGTTACTTAAAGGTAGTTCCAAAGTTAATCCAGGATTTTCCCTTAGGTGCAAGCATTCTTCACCTAAAAGCTGCACTATAATTATTTATTTAAAACTTTATGTGCAGTAGTATAAGGTAAGGTATAAGGTGCAATAAGATAGTTTCTAACAGGAAATCACTATACATATTTAACTCTTCCGTTACTGATGACTGAGTGACTGACAGACAACGTACAGACGAAATTACTGGTCGTAGAAAGCTGAAATTTGGCAGTATGTCAGGTTCCTCGGGGAGTGTAGAGGAGCACTAACACAGGATTTCCCGAAAATCCTATGGGAACGGGAAAATCGGGATTTGCGCGTACGAAGTTACAGGCAAAAGCTAGTTCCCTATAAATTAATCAAACATTTAAAACTGTATAGTGTACAGCTTATCTGAACCTATATATGGCGGAATGTTAGTATAAACGATATCACAGTACGTGAGAATAAACCTCTAATAAAGATGGAATACCTACTAAACTTATTTTCTTGACGTGAAGCTACAGTAAAGTTTCTTAAGTTTGAATATTTTGTACTTAAATATGTATGTTCTATCAAAGGAGGTATCAATTTTATGAGAGATCGCTCTGTTAGTCCGTTTAGATTTAGAAATACCTATAAGTCCAGGTTTTGTATATTGTAGGTTCTTTTCTAATATTTACCCAGGAGTGAGGCGATTTAATTTCGAGATACAGATTTACTGTAAATACTTCATAATCACAACAAACTTTACTACCGTCAACATATTGCTCTAAGTAGGGGTGAGTATAGAATACACCCACCCCAAGCCACTGTCTCACTGAGTAGACAAGGACTCCCAACAAAGTCAACAAAGAATTGCTATTTCTGCTTATATTGGTGTGGTACAATCTTGGTAACATATTCAGACGTTCAAATAACTCTAGTTTAAGTATATTATTCACAGATACTCGTAGCACAAAGATTTAATATTACGCTCTGGTGCATCTAAATGTTTGCTTCGCTTACCTTTTACATAAACTTTTTTTTTAATAAACCCAAAACTCAAAAATCGCAGTACTAATCATTTTGAACAATTTTTTACTTTGTGATCGAACCTGAAATAAACTGTCATTTCATTTCAAATCAGCATATTTTGTCGAGTTATGCACACATATGTAAATGTATGGGGCAGTCCATTTTATTTCGCAATTTCAAGGTAGGTCCGATAGTTAAAGTTGTTCATAATGATGAGTAAAATGACTTCTTCTCAGGTTTTGCGGTTATTCTGTTACACGTTGCATACAAATCAAAGTTACAAAGTCGATAAACCTTTTGAAAGACTAGTCGAACATCGGTTAAGAATCGATGAAATCTTCTCTCCAGTTGCAAGTGGTGCAACAAAATTTTAGTTTGATAAAATGCGAATGTGAATGTGATTTGAATAAATTTTTGCGTTACAGATGGTTTAAGTACCTTGTTTTAAGACCCTTAGAAGCAGTGCAGTTCCAGCAGGTCCTGCATGAAGTTCAAGGGCCACAGTGGTGACACCAGATGGCAGCGTCAACGGCCCCCTTGCCTGCACTTGCACCCTCCCATCCGACACACGGCCCTCAAACAAGTCGCAGTAATCTAAAAAATAAAAAGGTTTATTATTTTCATGTTCTATATTCATATTATAAGATAAATTTATTTTTATTTCAGCCCATTCGATGGTTAGATATCGCTGTCTTCTGTGTATATTAAATAATATTTGTGGTTTACAATTAAGTATATATACTATCTATCTAACCCGACCCTAAACCAATCTAATCCGAAAAAAAAAACAACTCATAAGATTTTATTTACAAAGTCATTAAGTAGCGGAAAATCATCACGAAAAATTGATAACCTATTTTCTTTTTATCTGCAAGGATAAGAATGTGTAATTTTTTTTTATTTTCGGCCTTGCTTTGTCATTGATAATGTCAATTCTTTGGAAACTCATCGAAATATATTTCGTAGCCCTCTCAATTAAGTCTGTCTATTTTTTTAAGTATGCAGGTACTATTCTTACAAAGAATAGGTTTTAATTAATTTAAATCAAAACTAAATTACTAAAATGCTCTTAAATGGATCTAAAAAAAAGTTGACTCCTAAAATCGGCGTATAGGATTACAATCAATCATTACCTAAATATTCTTTAAGATCCTACTCCCCAGAATTAAAAATAGCTGAGTATCGACATCGATGAGATTCCGTTCCTAAGGTTAGATGGCTATTTTTAACCGCAACTTGACTTTAAATCGATTGTGTAAACCAATACCAAGCAGATTTGTTTGAAAAGGATGTGAATTATTAAGATGATAAAGACCACGAAACAAAAATTAATAAGCCAAAGTGACTGAAAGTTCATTTCTGGGGGCTGCGTTGGATATATAGAGAATACATTAAAAATAAGGGTACTCAAGAAGAATAGTTCTATGCTGTTGTTATGGGTATACTTAGTTAATATTATATACCAGGAATCGCTTGTGCCTATTAGGTCATTAGTGTATCCTTTGTTACCGATTATACTGCGTCCACACTGTACATACTTTTGTCTGTACAGATCATGAACTCAGAAAGAAACAAATCTATCACACCTAAATTTTTCTGCATTGCTTTGTTACACAGACAAAATTCTGTAGAAGTTTACGAAAGTCTGTATCGTGTGGACCCACTATAAAAGTGCCTGTCCATTTCAGCGGAGCGGAGAAATGGAGAAATATTAACCAATCATGTCAGACAAACTGTCAGTGACTCACGTGGTACGGAGATTTTATGCAATTCCATTTGTTAAACTTTCTCCGTTACTCCGCTCCGCTGCCACACTCCATTGTAATGGACAGGCAACCTTACGGTCATCAACAAATTGTATCTAGTGGGTAATGTAGAAATGTGAATACTAAATACATTATGTTTCTGTAGATATTGTACTATGTCGAATCCACTAGAAGGTATCCAGTTATGAGGTAGATCAGTTTTCAAAGGATAGTTCGCTTCGTAAGATTAGGTACGAGTATATCGGATTACCTACAAATCAACTGAATTAATATTGGCTTGCCAATATATACCTAATAAAGTCGACTTACTTGAGTAGATTATACATATCATAGAGTAAAATAGTTTCGATACACATACAACAAACGTACAACGGTTCGCTAAATTAGTCTATAAAGGAATTTTAACTAAAATGTAGATTTTCAAAACAAAAAAGTTTCAAATATGTTTACATCATCTTTTTCTTAAGTTGCAAGTAATTTGAACATTACAAAATAAATGTTCAGATTTTTTTCGATACTCAGTTGATAATACTTTAAGTACCTACCTTAAGAGCATGGTAAGAGGCACATTTAATCAAAATAATAAGCTTGAAAGGTCTCGACTGATGAGGTCTACGCTCTGTCCAGCACAGATCCAAATGCAAAACTCCGAGAGCTTTCAGCTCAAACTTCAGAACCGTTTCGAGTGTCTAGGGAGCTCCGTGGACGATTGCGACGATGGGTTCGTGGATACTGTCCATACGGTCGGGTCTAGGTTTTTCAAGACTCGCCGTACAGATTGGAACAAGAGGGTCTCTGATCCTCCTTTGAAGCTCATGAAGGAGAGGCGGGATATGATTCTGCAGTCTTCAGAAGATGCGTGCAGATACCGGCAGCTCAATAAACGGATCTCAAAGTCCTTGAAAAGACACCTCCACCGCTTTAATACTGGAAAGATTAAAGATGCGATAGAGCGGAATAAGGGCTCCAGGGTCTTTGCCAGAGATCTGTCTATTGGGCAAAGCCAGCTCACGAAACTGAAGACCGCTGATGGCAGAACCATAACCGCTAAATCGGAGCTTCTGAGAGAGATCGAGACGTTCTACGGACAGTTGTACACTTCAATGACTAAACCCGATACGAATCTAGCTAACACCCCAAGAGCTAGATTGACCCGGCACTATACCGAGGACATCCCGGACGTCAGCCTGTATGAGATTAGGATGGCTTTGAAACAGTTAAAAACAACGGGGCGTCGGGTGAGGCTCCTGTAGGCGTGCGGAAGACCGGTCCTTAAGGCCCTTCAGGAACTGTTCAATTCCGTCATACTTGAAGGGAAAACGCCACAGGCATGGAGCAGAGGTGTGGTGGTACTCTTCTATAAGAAGGGCGACAATGCCCTGCTTAAGAACTATAGGCCCATCTCACTTCTGAGCCATGTCTACAAGCTGTTTTCCAGAGTCATCACGAACCGTCTCGCACGCATGTTTGACGACTTTCAGCCTCCCGAACAAGCCGGATTCCGAAAAGGCTTCAGCACCGTGGACCACATACATACGCTCCGTCAGGTTACAGACTACGATAGCGTTTGTGGACTACGAGAAAGCCTTTGATTCGATCGAGACTTGGGCTGTGCTGCAGTCTCTCCAACGGTGCCAGATCGACTATCGGTACATCGAGGTGCTGAAAGGTTTGTACAAAAACGCCACCATGTCAGTCCGACTTCAGGATCAGACCACGAAACCTATCCTCCTGCAGCGGGGTGTGAGGCAGGGAGACGTCATTTCTCCGAAACTGTTTACAGCCGCAATGGAGGATGTCTTCAAGGTTTTGGACTGGAGAAGGCTAGGTATTAATGTCAATGGCGAGTATATCAGGCAACTTCGATTTGCCGACGATATAGTCAGCATGGCTGAGACTACGGAGGACCTCAGTACAATGCTCGATGAGTAGAGCTTCCGAAAGGGTGGGTCTCAAAATGAACATGGACAAAACCAAAATCATGGTAAATACCAATGTAGCAACCACTCCCAACAAGATCGGAAACTCTAAACTCGAAGTTGTAGACGAGTACGTCTATCTGGGACAAACGGTCCAGCTAGGTAGGGCCAACTTCGAGAAAGAGGTCAACCGTCGCATCCGACTCGGCTGGGCAGCGTTCGGGAAGTTGCGCGGTATCTTCTCGTCCCACATACCACAGTGTCTCAAGACGAAAGTCTATGATCAGTGCGTGTTGTGTAGTGGCGACCGCGTACCGGAAGACGTAACGTTGGAAGGCCTCCCACAAGGTGGACCGATGACCTGGTGAAGGTCGCGGGTAGCCGATGGATGCGAGACGCACAGGACCGGTCGTTGTGGCGACGCTTGGGGGAGGCCTATGTCCAGCAGTGGACGTCTTTCGGCTGATATGATGATGATGATGATGATAAGTAAGTAAGGCACCTAATACAGGGATGAGTGCAAAATATGACGTCAAAAATGCGATTGGAAATATTTGAAATGATCAAGACTGATAAAACCGATGCCTACCTAATGAAGTCATTACCAAAAATAACATGTAGGCAATAAATGTACCTAGGTACATCCATAACTCGCCTAATAAATAATTATGGCATAATATACTTTCTTAATAAATAGTTATTTTTATTTGTTTCTTTTGCTTTATTGTTTGTATCCGTGACAAAAGTTATGACTAAAACTTTCATTAATAATAGTGTTATTATTATGAACTTTCCTCAAACTTTTTATGATCGTTACACGACTTGAATAATAACACAAAATTATAGCGTGACCGAATATAGTTCCTTGATCCATTTTCATGGAATTTTTACATAGTTGCCTAAGACAGGTATGTAAAAATAGGGGTAGTTATAAAGTAATTTTTCCGTTTGTTGATTTTAAGTCGTTGCAATGCAAAATTGCATAATTATGATAAAACTTTGGACGCAACGTTTACATCATCTTTTTCTTAAGTTGCAAGTAATTTGAACTTCAAAAAATAAATGTTCAGATTTTTTTAGATACTCAGCAACTGACAACCAACTCAACCAACCAACTTCAAGTGAGTATCTAAAAAAATTGGCCTAAGAAGTAGGTAGAAATATTCTGTGATATTGATCTTAAAGTTATTGTTGAACTCAATGTAATTAACGCTTTGTGTGTTTTGATACCTACCTTTTGAATATTAAAGTTGAACTGTTAAAATAGAAAAACACTTAAACACGTTGGAATAACTCAGATAATCCCATTAAAAATGATTTCATTAGAAAGAAGGTAAAAATCATAGAAAGACAGCTTTATTTAAAGCTTTCCGTTCTTTAAAAAAAAAATCTATCTCTCTATCGTAATATAATCAAATTATGCAAAATTTGGTAGCTATATGATACAATTAGCTGACCCACGCAACTTCGTCTGTGTCACAATTTTCATTTCTGCTCCGCTCCTATCGAACTTAGCGTGATGATATATTCCTTCCTTCCTCGATAAATGGGCTATCTTAAAATTCTTTCAGTGTTAACTGAAAGAATTTTTCAAATCGGACCAGTAGTTTCTGAGATTAGCGCGTTCAAGCAAACAAACAAACAAACTAACCAGCTTTATATATTATAGTATATAGATATAGATTTACCTCCCAATATCTCCACACTTGTTCCGTCGTAGCCAGTCAATGTGATCGTGTCGTGCCGGACATCATCCAGATCAATTTCTCCTCGGTAGAGATACCTCCCGAACGATACGTCATGTCCAGTCTGCGAATCTGTAGGACACAGCAAATAAAATATCATTTTTTTATTTTGGAATTAGATACATAAGTCTATTTTCTAGTCCAAACGTTACGTTAAGTTAATCTACAGAACGAAAACCACAGTATTTATGCGTAAAAAAGGATTGCTAAAATAAAAATGAAGTTCAATAATGGTATCAATCTTGATCCAAGTTTTATTAAAATTGATTATGTTATCATCAAATATTGCGCTTATTGTATTATTTTATTAGAACCCGTTGATGAAAATGTACCAAACATGGTGTTTCATTTCGGCAACTCTATAAAAATACAAATGAAAAGATAACAATCAATCCAGATAGTACCGGGCTCGAAAAGACAACACAGAAAAAAATCTCGATCAGTTTTCAGAAAACCATGAGAAATCTCGAAAGTTTTTTTATAATTTCAGTCAATCTCAATTGCGTAAAAAATCAGTTATTCTGTACCTCATTTTGTCAAGTTATGGACAGGAACAAAAAAATATACGCGGCAGTTGTTTTGTTTTCGAGATTTCTTAGTACCTAATAGTTGTTCATAATACTGCAATGACCCCCTTGCAACGTGCAAGGGGGTCATTGCAGTAGCATTCTGTTACACGTTTTACGAGTATACAAGTAATGTCATCAGTACATAATTAAACACAAGATTGCGAATAGTTTATAACCCTGTCAGCACTGAAATATTTTCGCGATAGTCTACCACGACACGAAATGCTTTGTTTTCACTTAGACGTTCCTTCGACTTCCTGCCATTTTCACAACACTATTACACGGGTCCATTGAAGGCGGCCTGACATTGGACGAGATGAGCCTGGAACGCTATTCAAACATCGCCAACGTTGCCTGTCGCTACGCTTTACTGTTTGAAAGTCGTGTGTAAAAACTACTATATATTTATGTTATTTTGTTTCTCTTGGATCACACGTCTTAATCCAGAACATACGTTTTGGTAAACTTGACAGGTCTACAAGCTCCGGTTGAAAATTATTGTTTCTGTATGACAAACTGTTGCTGAAGCAATGCTGAACCCATTACCATAGTATAATCAGGGGCTCTAGACAAAGTGCTATTCTATTAATGAATGCGATTGTCAAACTTTTTTTTTAAATTTTCTAATTTGACCCCCAAAAGTGACCCCCATACTAGAAATTTAATCATTTACGTAACACGTCCGTGTTTAGGTCACAGAAGTCCATATGTGTACCATTTTTCAACAGAATCGGTTCAGTGGATTCGAAGAAAACTGGCTGTGACAGATGGATAGACAGACAGACAGACACCCGAGTGATCCTATAAGGGTTCCGTTTTTTGTTCGGAACCCTAAAAATAGTAGTATTGGCCTTAGTTGGTCTAATCAAGTAAATCTAAGCGCAGGGGCGGATTATCCTTAAGGCAAAGTAGGCACGTGCCTAGGGGCGCCAGATTACATGGGGAAATTAACACGAAAAAAGAAGTAGGTACCTATACTGGAAAGGTTCCGGTAGTTAAAGGTAAACAATTTTAATAAAAACTTACTTTAAAAATAAATGCAACTAAAAACCGATTGAAATAAGTACAACAATATCGTTTTACCTATATTAGTATCTAACGTTTATTATTCAATTTGAATTTTGAGTAAAAGATTTTAAAGTTTTTTTTTAATAAAAGATTTAACAATGATTACTAAATCAATTGAGCCACTAGTTTAAGCATTAGTTTATTTGTTAAATTTGTGTGTTTTTGTAAAAAGTCACATCAAGATTGTTTACCGTTATCGGGTTGGGCAAAATTCTGTTTTTCTGTTTTGCTCATGAATGCAATATTTAGTTTTTATGAAAATAAAGATGCAGATTACAATGCCCCAGTTTTTAATAAATCTCAGTATATTGACTCTTTAATATTATTGTAACCATCTTATTGTAAATACCTACATTCTGAGCAAATAAATGAATATTCTATTCTATTCTATTGGCAAATATAAGGAGGGAGGTGTATTACTTGAGAACACAGCGCTATTGATGCAGAGATTTTATAAATCAGTTTCCTTTACTTTGGGTCTTTGGGTGGTGAGTGAGATTATGACGTGGATGACACCAGTTACGTTTAATTATAGTTCAAGGATTTCGAGATTGTCAGTGCGTATGAATCTTCAGGCACACTGTACTGGCTAATCCCAAATAAGCTCAGATCAATCAATTGATATTGAGCCACGAAACATTCTAGATTAGTTTGTACAGTGATGTATATTTACTTCAGATAGATCGAATATCTATGAGACCCGCATCAGCTAAATTGGTAAACTGCTTACTTTGAGAAGAACGAAAGAACATACATTATTTATTAAAACATACCTATAAAAACTCATGCAAAAAAGTTCTTTACTCCTTCGATGACATTACAAATATTGTATTATAGATTGCAATTTTTGACACGCAATGGAAATCGGCGAATGTCGAAAATCCGTGTAAAACCCGCATTAGTAAAACGATCATGCTTAAATACGATTTCCCTTATAATAAGCCATTTTACGGTCCCTGCATCGTGAGGTATGTGTTCATACATTTTATCATGGTTAAGAGGGGACTCGGGTCGGTAACTCTTGGGCCTTTCTTCATAAAAACACATTCCGCTGTTTTCTTCGTCGATAATGCTGCTAGAGCAACGATTTTTTTTCCAAAAAATCTAGATCGAATTAATACGTGCCTCTATCGATTTTCTTTTTTCCAAAACATAATTACTTAAAGAATTATGACAATTCAAAAACACGAAAAAGCAGACCGTTTTTACCGCCATGTTCAGACGACTGTCAGACAAATTTGATAAGTTTTTAACAAATACAAAATAATAGAAACATAGAAGTAGTCTTCTTTTAAATTTTGATATATGTTTTTTTAGATCATTCCAGTTTTGAAGAAGAAAACAGCGGAATACAAAACGTCCTTTAGTCAAGGTTTTTAAAGCTAAAAATGCAGCCTGAGCTGCAGTTGTCGCTTTCGCCATTTACTTGATAGGGCTCAGTGCGACGCATCGGCAATAATTTCTTCAAATAATACAACCCATTTTTTAAATCATCGGGACCAGAGTCCTCTCTTAATACGATTCGTTTCCGTACACCCGTGCTATCTCACGCGAGAATGAGTGGGAGCGACGTCACGCCCGCCCCTCGCGTTCTTCCCCCGTGTCGTCGCGCGCCCACTCGCCCAGCCTGCACTCAAGTGCACTCCTGCAGTCATTTTCTAGATTCATTTGTAAACGTACGTATTGTGTCGCGCTCCCTACATTAGTATTCCATTATTTGTATACTTAATTACGTGTTGTATCTGCATTTATTTAAAAAATGACAACAATTAAGCAAAAAGCATTCTCACTTCAAGAAAAAATGAAAGCTGCTGAGCTTCAGTTACTAGTTTCTACATTACGTACCATCTTAAAGAATAGATAAATTAAAGAAATATTCAGATTGGTAGGCGTGAAGAGCAAAAAGCAAAGGTTAGGAAAGTTTGACAAATTAGAGAAAGTTTTAATGAAATGGTTTCATGAAGCACGAGCTTCAATTGGCTGGATAGATCGTTTTAAAAATCTTTACGGCATTTTATACCGTCAAATCAGTGGGGAATGGAAGATAGTGGTAAAGAAAGAGGCCCTAAGTGATGATGATCAACAGAAGTCAACTCCGATAACATCGACAGCACAGGCATTATCAGCAGTTAACGATTTAAAGCGCTATGTATCTTCTTTGGGTGAAAACGAAGACGCCCTGCAAAAGATAAGTTATATTGAAAATATTGTAATAACTAATACAAAATCTCTAAGTCAAAATTAATTTAAGTAAGTTATGTTACATAAAAATAACATACTATGGTGCAACTTAATCTAAAAATACATTCATAACATTATAATTACTGTCTGACGACTTTATACATATTTAATTAAATAGGGTTGCGGAAGAGTTACCGCGGCCCTGAGGCCTACTCTCTAAGCCCGAAATCCGTTGTTTCGGCCTTAGTTACGAGTGTTTTCTACTCCGTATCACCTAAACAATAAGAATGAATAACAACGTGATTTGTCGAATCGTGTAGTTATTATTTCATAGTTCGGGTTCGGGACTAATTGTAAGTCCTTAGGTCGACGTCGGGCTTAGAGAGTAAAGCCCCTGGAACGCAAGGGGCATTTGAAGAAACACGGGTGGGTTTAAGTTAGTAAAAGTCTGACACTGCCTCCCGCTCCACCCAGAGCGGGAAAAGTCATTTGATGACTTCTCAAAATAAGGGTCCCATTCTATGTCTCCGGTGTAGGTATTCCGTGAAAACCTCAGAATGACTCGATCTGTTAAGTCTAAAACAAAATATAACGAGGTAGTATATAAAGCTGTGTCCCCAATCATCTTTTGCGTGTAGTGATTTAACTTTTTTGCGGGCTTCATTTTTGCTAGTATCAACATTAAAAATCAGTGCTCCAAATTTGTTTGCCAGCCTATTCCAAACACACAACACAGACTCATAACGTGCGAGGTACGAGCTGCAATCAAACCATCACAAGTTCCTTTTAGACCTCGATTTAATTTACTTAAAGCAAACTGGGAAAACTTTTCAGTGGAAGTTAATGCAAAACTAATTGAAGTAGAAACTAGACCTTTCGATTATGACACATTTGTTAATGCTTTTTGCACTGCGTCACGTCAATGCATACCTAGAGGCTATCGCACTTTATTATTTTAAAAAGTATGAAGATTTTATGAAAACGACCTTTTTTCGGATTACACAATAGCAGCAGGGGAAGAATTGTTACCAATGGTAGGTGATAATTGAAAAACAAAAGAATTACAACAGTTACAAATATCAACATGACCCACAACAGCAAAAAAACCTGGTCTACTATCCGAAGACTAACTTGAGACCCACCAGAGCCCGTGAATCAAGGCCACGTCTCAGCGAACCAAATTGCCCACCAGCTACTACTCAATGGAAAAACACCACGTAGGCTTTCAAAAACACGGAGAACCATAAACACTGGCGATCCCACCGACATCAATAAACCATCACAATCACTGACGTAATACTGGCCATAAAGGCATTAAAAAATGGTAGGGCTGCTAGAGTCGATAATCTGACAGGGAAACAACTAAAACATCTGGGACCTGTAACTGTGTCATAGCTCCTCGCCTTCTTTAATGCATGTCTGGATTCCACGAACATTCCCAAACTTTGGAGACGGATTAAAATCATAGCATTGCCGAAACCGGGGAAGCCTCTAAACGAACTTATAAATTATTTGAAAGGTTACTGCTGAATCGACTTACTGAAACTGTTGAGTCAAAGCTTATCTTATATAAAGTTATTATTAAGCTTATCTTATCTTTAGCTAATATATATATATATATATATATATTAGACCTGGTATGTCTTACTCTGCTCAAGTCCTACGACTTGCTTAACATATAGAAGACACCAAAAAGTGACAGGTGTCGTATGCCGCTGGCAAGTCCACTAAGGACCTGCCAGCGGCATATCACACTATAAATATTAAAAAATGTGCTCGCTAAAGTCGCTTCTATTACTAAGGACCAGGGGTTTGTGAATGTTTTAAGTTAACTATTGCTTAACCGTCACTTTCAGGTGTGCTTCCAATCAGAAAACAGCAGTAAGCACCGCAAAAAACGGTCTACCTCAAGGCAGTGTGCTGGCTCCCACGCTATTTAACATATACACCAACAACCAGCCTACTACGTAGCACACTGAACGCTTCATATATGCAGATGGCTTAAGCGCAATCATCTAAATTCACAGAAGTTGAAAAAACATTGACACAAGCACTCGAGTCACTTGGTAGGTATTATGAAAGTAATACTCTTCGTCCGAACCCGTCCAAAACTCAATCTTGAGGCCTTCATCTCAGCAATCGTTTTCCAAGTAGGAATATTAGGCGGGATACTGACGTAAAACACTGCAATATAGCGAAGTACCTAGGTGTTGAATTGGAAAGTATTAACTTTTAATGTGCATTGCTATAGCACGAAGTAAAAGTCTGGTCCCAAAACAACCTGTTGCGCCGACTTATTTCTACAAATTGGGGAGCAGCACCCGAGTTTCTTTACACCACTGACATGTCCTTATGTTCTACTGGTGAATTTTCGAGACCAGTGTGGCACCGATCCGCTCATGCAAAGCGTGTCGACATCGCCCTGAACGAGACGTGTCGAATTATATCGGGTTGCCTAAAACTGACTCCGCTCAATAAACTCTACCCGTTGGTTGGTATTTCACCACTAGTAATACGCGGGGATGTGCATGCGCGCTTGAAAAAAACAAGAATCAAGAATCCGATTCCCGACATCCTCTCTACGATCACACAACAGTCCCGGGTATGCAGAGTTTTCTTTTTTGGCCATCCCAGACCACCTAATATGAAAACCGAGCTGTGGGAAAAACATCATCCACCACCATGACTACCACTTGCAACCACAGGAACATCTACCATCTGGACGTGATCTGCAGTGGCCTATATGGAAAGCACTGAAGCGGTTGCGCATCTAGGTAGGCAGCTGCAGACATAACCTGGTTAAATGGGGTTTAATAGAATCGTCTGATACACAATGTGAGTGCGGTGCTCTTGTTCAGGATATGAGCCACACGTTGGAATGCCCCTATTGCCCATGCACCTGTACTTTACGGGATTTGATGAACGCCACCGACAATGCAATTGACGTTACCACCTACTGGGCACACACATTTAAGGAGTTAACCATCGACACGGAAAGAAGAAAAGTAATAATAATAATTACTCGGATGTGAGCAAGACAGTCTTTTACTTAATAATGATTTCAATTCCACAAGTAGGTACAAATAACCGAATTGATCACTGAAGATGACTACAACGGGTTCACTACATAAATACGAAAAACTTTATTCCGACAGTCACAAATACGAATTTCAATATACCGATTTTCATAATTCCGAATGGTTCAAAATTCCCAATATCACAACTCCGATTTATCATTCATCCTTTTTTTTTATAATTCCGACATATCAATATCCCTTACGCTTATAATTATTATTATTCTTAAAATACCGAGTTTTAATAGATCGAATAACAAAAAGTCCGACTTAATGATAATTCGAAACATAAAAATACGAATTCCGATTATTGAAATACCTATTAATTAGAATTCTTAAATAAAAAAAACGCCTTATAAATCTGAATAGCAAGACACAATTGCTCGTCAGAACTAAGTATAATATTATGTTTAGTATGAGGAGGTAGAATTAAAAAACTAATGACAGATGCGTTTTCCTACTCATAATAGCATAATTAAGTGATTGTTTACAGTAATGATCCATGTGCTATCTTTGTATAATACTGCTTGTTTTGACAATGAGTGAAAAAAAGGTAATAATGTTCAGTGTCATACATTTGTCAAGCATATGAAAAAAAAGGAGTGTGCAGTGAGAATTATTTTTGGAGATGTAAATTCAAAAAATTATATGGATGTATTGCAACATTACAAACAAAGTTTAATGAAGATAACAATGACCAACATTATTACCAAAACCGATACATAATCACGAACCAGAGCCATTGAGGATGTCTATAGCAGAAATAACAAAAAAGATGAATGCAGGAACACAACAAAAAAGACATGCAGCATTGTTCAAGATATGCTAGGAAACTGCTTCAGCTATTTTGCCATCAGTTTCAGCTATGAAACAGTGTTTTTGTCGAGAAAATTGTAACTATAAAAAACAGATCGAGCCAGATAATGTTAGGAAACTGAGCTTAATATGGATTTCATCAAAATTAACGATGATTTTTTTTTTTAAATTAAACATATCTAATAAAAAAAAGGATAATGTTGTTCTCTACTCGCAAATTAATAATATTGCTCAGTGAGTGTACGTTCTGGATTTTAGATGGAACGTTTAAAATTGTGCCATCTGTATTCTTAAATTATATACGATCCATGGTTGTTTATCTATAAATGAACAAAAAACTTTTCCTATGGTTTTTGCTCTAAGTACACATAAAGACAAGAACTCATACGATAAATTATTTGAATTGTTACAAGAATAAGCTTTTGAAAATGAGATTCACTTAGAACCAACGTATTGTATCGCAGATTTTGAAAAAGCAGCAATTTTTAGTATTCGACAAAATTTTGAAAATGTAATGACAAAAGGTTGTAACTTTCACTTTTGCCAAATTATATATAGACAAAGTGAGGGACTACAAAATTTGTACATAAGAAACCCAGATTTTGTAAAAGCTATTAAAAGTATTTTTGCACTAAGTTATTTGAATTATGAAGAGGTGCCTCGCTATTACGAAGCCCTGAAGAATAATTTTACTGGCGATAGTAAAAAAAAATTCATGGTTTGGAATATATTACGTTGAAAGTAAAAATCAAACACCCTCTTCATTTGGCCCAAAGTTATGGAATGTTCAAGAATTTCATGAAAAAAAATTACCACAAATTCAAAATCACGGCAAATTTTGGCATTATCATATAAATGTAAATATCGGGAAAAAAACTCAGGCTTTTATAATCTTGTCTACGAATTAATTTAAGAAAGACGAATTTAAGTGAACTCATTGATATATAAAAGACCCAAGATACACACTCAGCATCTCAAAAACGTCCGCAAAAAATAAGCGCAATATGTATAATTATGCGCAAGTTTCAAACAATCTCGCATCGCTCGCCATAGTGCACTGCTTTGTAAAAACAACTTTAAGCGATCCTTGTAAGGTTGAATTTGCAAAAAAAATTGTTCAACTCACACATGACACTTGATACATGTCAGTTTTTGACGACTGTTTCGAGTGTTGCATTTATTCGAGACTGTGCATCTTGGATTTTTTATATATCAATGAGTGAAATCGAAAATCTTATGAACGGTGAGCCTACAAAACCGAAACGACGAAAGTGTATAGCAAAAGAAGAAAAGATAAATAAAATAATTTTAAACAAAAACCATACGATGAAGAACATTTTATGCCGTGTATTAGTTTCTATTTAATACTATCATTGTTAACTTCTGAATAATTATTAATACAAAAAAATATTTTCTTTAGCTGATCACAATTCTAACCTAACCTAACACAAGTAATTCACCAACAATAGAAGGGATCTGGCGCAGAATCAGCTTTTGGCATGCAGCAAGCATGCAGCATACAAGCAATCATGCACCATGTAAGCGATGTAAGCGAGCATGCAACATGCGGCATACAAGCAAGCATGCAGAATGCAAGAAAGTATGCAGCATGCAACCAAGCATGCAGTATGCAAGCAAGCATACAGTATGCAAGCAAGCATGCAACATGCAGCAGGTATGGTTTCTGTCACGGGTCCGGCGCTGCGGGGTTCCGACAGACCACCACAACCGCAGCTTCGGCTTGGTGGCCGGATTCGTCGGCCAGTCTCACGCGCGGCGGCGGGCGTTATAATACCCGCTCCTCAGCTCGCGTGCCACCTCGCCCCCCTACGCCTACGCGGGCTTAAATTACACTCTAGGGGTAGGGCAAACAAGACTACGTGGAGTCAGTTTTACAGCGATTCGTTTCTGTCACTTACTTTTGTAGCAAAACTTATTGACTGTTTAAGACAATATTTTAATTTAAGGTTCAAAATGTTTAAAAATATGCGTTAGTTATTTTAAACAGTAGGTCTTTTGAGCGTAGTTATCTCTAAAATAGTTAAATTTCTTTGGATATTATAATATGTAACCTATTGAATATTATACTGATAAAATCTAAATCAGAATCTTAATTTTAGCAGTTTATTCGAAGTATTGAAAATCGGAATGTCGTTTTTCGGGCCGAAAACCCATCGAGCATTTGATATTAATTACTTAGCATACTTTTATATAGATTCAAGTTCTTAAAA
Source organism: Lacanobia wlatinum (assembly GCA_947578705.1). NCBI lineage: Eukaryota > Metazoa > Arthropoda > Insecta > Lepidoptera > Noctuidae > Lacanobia > Lacanobia wlatinum. The sequence continues at coordinate 14,699,054 of OX388026.1, forward strand.
CGTAACCGACAGATGTGTTGCTGGGGAGTTTGTTGGCCACTTCTTCTCCACAGCTAAAACACTAGGAAGTGGTGACGGGCGGGCGTTTTGGGGGACTGTCTTTTGTAAAACTTGACGTTCAAAAAGTGCTGGCTCTCAGCCTAATTTGAATAAACGACTTTTGATTTTGATTTTATTCTTCGGACACATGAAAATCGGAAAACAAACAAATCGTATTAACGACTTTCGGTAAAATAAGTTTCGTGATTTTTAATATCAGACATTATAATTGTTAGCTATTATGAAATTAGGACTTGAAAATTGGAACATCGAAATTCGGAATAAAATATTTCGGAGTAATTGGGTGTTCCCGACTACAACGCCCTATCCCATTGTGTTTACATCCAACACACACTGTGTAAAGAGGTGTGTTAAAAGTTTGACAGCTATCATTTAGTGTTTATATCTGTGGCGTCGTAGCTCCTAAACGGACGCTAAGATTTTAGAAAAGCGGGTTTTAAAAGTTAAAAAGGCAGCAACTGTCTGATTTCTGTACCCTATGTACATATTAATTTATTCTGCCTAAATTAAATTTAACCTAAAACATTTCTCAGACATCAGACACAGGGAAATGAGTGCCTGTTGCCCTTTGAAAATCAAGCATTTACCTTTTTCAATGTCGATAGATACAGCCGATCGTGCAGCTAACGCTCCAGGCTTCGTAGCGACGACAGTCAATAAAAACTGGTTATGTGCTTGTAATAAGTCATTTGAAATCGGCGTCGGAACAGTAATGCTGAGCGAGTTAGGACCCCTTGTATTCAAAGTAAACAACGACCGAAATTCTGAAATAAGATATTTGTTTGGGTGTTAGGTTGAATTATTTACTGAAGTAAAATCGTGAACTAAAATGATTTCTTTGATGATTACCTCCGTCCAAGTCAAAGATAACCGTGTTGTCGTAGCCGTGCGATAAGGAAATTTCTTGGTTAAACTGCAATCCCGATTCAGCATTGTAAGCTCCCCTGTAATACGCTTGCGTAAATACCGGGGCTACAATTTCTTGTCTTATAATCTCAATGATTATACTTGTCCATCCAGATACAGCTCTTTCCCTTCTTGCTTCTACCTCCAACACTATGAATGTGTTTTCAGTTGCAGCAACGGGCAAAGGACTGGTAAGCGATAGTGATAAAACGTTGGCATTACCATCGTGGGGCGTTAACGTGAAATGGGTCTCGAAATCTGAAATCAATAAAATAGGCTTACTTCCATGGTTGAAAAAAAAGAAGTTACAGGAATTAGTTAGGTTTTTGTAACCAAAATCTTACCTCCAGTGAGAATAAATTGAGTGCCTGGCTCATATCCTGAGCTAAGGACAATATTTTCAGCTGCTAGATTTGTGCTTTCTATGTGTCCGGTGTAGGTATTCTGTGAAAACCTCAGAATGACTCGATCTGTTAAGTCTGAAACAAAATATAACTAGGTAGTAAATAAAGCAGCGTTCCCAAGCATTTCTTGCGTGTAGTGATTTATAAGCATGTGCACTAAAAGATGAGAGGCCTACATTTTTTTGACGTGCTTAACAAACAACTGAAATAGCAAAACCAAGCAAGATCTACTCGGATGTGAGCAAGACAGTCTTTTACTAAATAATGATTTCAATTCCACAAGTAGGTACACATAAATTTGGTTTGGTATTCAAATAACCGAATTGATCACCGACGATGACTACAACGCCCTTTCCCATTGAAATTACGACCAACACCCAATGTGTCAGGAGGTGTGTTAAAAGTTTGACAGCTATCATTTAGTGTTTACATCTGTGGCGTCGTGGCTCCTAAACGCATGGTATGATTTTAGAAAAGCGGATTTTTCGAGGTAAAAAGGCTGTCTGATTTCTGTACCCTGTGTACATATATATTCTGCCTGAATTAAATTTAACCTAAAACATTCGTCAGACATCAGACACAGGGAAATGAGTGCCTGTTGCCCTTTGAAAATCAAGCATTTACCTTTTTCAATGTCGATAGATACAGCCGATCGTGCAGCTAACGCTCCAGGCTTCGTAGCGACGACAGTCAATAAAAACTGGTTATGTGCTTGTAATAAGTCATTTGAAATCGGCGTCGGAACAGTAATGCTGAGCGAGTTAGGACCCCTTGTATTCAAAGTAAACCACGACCGAAATTCTGAAATAAGATATTTGTTTGGGTGTTAGGTTGAATTATTTACTGAAGTAAAATCGTGAACTAAAATGATTTCTTTGAAGATTACCTCCGTCCAAGTCAAAGATAACCGTGTTGTCGTAGCCGTGCGATAAGGAAATTTCTTGGTTAAACTGCAATCCCGATTCAGCATTGTAAGCTCCCCTGTAATACGCTTGCGTAAATACCGGGGCTACAATTTCTTGTCTTATAATCTCAATGATTATACTTGTCCATCCAGATACAGCTCTTTCCCTTCTTGCTTCTACCTCCAACACTATGAATGTGTTTTCAGTTGCAGCAACGGGCAAAGGACTGGTAAGCGATAGTGATAAAACGTTGGCATTACCATCGTGGGGCGTTAACGTGAAATGGGTCTCGAAATCTGAAATCAATAAAGTAGGCTTACTTCCATGGTTGAAAAAAAAGAAGTTACAGGAATTAGTTAGGTTTTTGTAACCAAAATCTTACCTCCAGTGAGAATAAATTGAGTGCCTGGCTCATATCCTGAGCTAAGGACAATATTTTCAGCTGCTAGATTTGTGCTTTCTATGTGTCCGGTGTAGGTATTCTGTGAAAACCTCAGAATGACTCGATCTGTTAAGTCTGAAACAAAATATAACTAGGTAGTAAATAAAGCAGCGTTCCCAAGCATTTCTTGCGTGTAGTGATTTATAAGCATGTGCACTAAAAGTTGAGAGGCCTACATTTTTTTGACGTGCTTAACAAACAACTGAAATAGCAAAACCAAGCAAGATCTACTCGGATGTGAGCAAGACAGTCTTTTACAAAATAATGATTTCAATCCACAAGTAGGTACACATAAATTTGGTTTGGTATTCAAATAACCGAATTGATCACCGACGATGACTACAACGCCCTTTCCCATTGAAATTACGACCAACACCCAATGTGTCAGGAGGTGTGTTAAAAGTTTGACAGCTATCATTTAGTGTTTACATCTGTGGCGTCGTGGCTCCTAAACGCATGGTATGATTTTAGAAAAGCGGATTTTTCGAGGTAAAAAGGCGGGACTGTCTGATTTCTGTACCCTGTGTACATATATATTCTGCCTGAATCAAATTTAACCTAAAACATTCGTCAGACATCAGACACAGGGAAATGAGTGCCTGTTGCCCTTTGAAAATCAAGCATTTACCTTTTTCAATGTCGATAGATACAGCCGATCGTGCAGCTAACGCTCCAGGCTTCGTAGCGACGACAGTTAATAAAAACTGGTTATGTGCTTGTAATAAGTCATTTGAAATCGGCGTCGGAACAGTAATGCTGAGCGAGTTAGGACCCCTTGTATTCAAAGTAAACAACGACCGAAATTCTGAAATAAGATATTTGTTTGGGTGTTAGGTTGAATTATTTACTGAAGTAAAATCGTGAACTAAAATGATTTCTTTGATGATTACCTCCGTCCAAGTCAAAGATAACCGTGTTGTCGTAGCCGTGCGATAAGGAAATTTCTTGGTTAAACTGCAATCCCGATTCAGCATTGTAAGCTCCCCTGTAATACGCTTGCGTAAATACCGGGGCTACAATTTCTTGTCTTATAATCTCAATGATTATACTTGTCCATCCAGATACAGCTCTTTCCCTTCTTGCTTCTACCTCCAACACTATGAATGTGTTTTCAGTTGCAGCAACGGGCAAAGGACTGGTAAGCGATAGTGATAAAACGTTGGCATTACCATCGTGGGGCGTTAACGTGAAATGGGTCTCGAAATCTGAAATCAATAAAGTAGGCTTACTTCCATGGTTGAAAAAAAAGAAGTTACAGGAATTAGTTAGGTTTTTGTAACCAAAATCTTACCTCCAGTGAGAATAAATTGAGTGCCTGGCTCATATCCTGAGCTAAGGACAATATTTTCAGCTGCTAGATTTGTGCTTTCTATGTGTCCGGTGTAGGTATTCTGTGAAAACCTCAGAATGACTCGATCTGTTAAGTCTGAAACAAAATATAACTAGGTAGTAAATAAAGCAGCGTTCCCAAGCATTTCTTGCGTGTAGTGATTTATAAGCATGTGCACTAAAAGTTGAGAGGCCTACATTTTTTTGACGTGCTTAACAAACAACTGAAATAGCAAAACCAAGCAAGATCTACTCGGATGTGAGCAAGACAGTCTTTTACAAAATAATGATTTCAATCCACAAGTAGGTACACATAAATTTGGTTTGGTATTCAAATAACCGAATTGATCACCGACGATGACTACAACGCCCTTTCCCATTGAAATTACGACCAACACCCAATGTGTCAGGAGGTGTGTTAAAAGTTTGACAGCTATCATTTAGTGTTTACATCTGTGGCGTCGTGGCTCCTAAACGCATGGTATGATTTTAGAAAAGCGGATTTTTCGAGGTAAAAAGGCGGGACTGTCTGATTTCTGTACCCTGTGTACATATATATTCTGCCTGAATCAAATTTAACCTAAAACATTCGTCAGACATCAGACACAGGGAAATGAGTGCCTGTTGCCCTTTGAAAATCAAGCATTTACCTTTTTCAATGTCGATAGATACAGCCGATCGTGCAGCTAACGCTCCAGGCTTCGTAGCGACGACAGTTAATAAAAACTGGTTATGTGCTTGTAATAAGTCATTTGAAATCGGCGTCGGAACAGTAATGCTGAGCGAGTTAGGACCCCTTGTATTCAAAGTAAACAACGACCGAAATTCTGAAATAAGATATTTGTTTGGGTGTTAGGTTGAATTATTTACTGAAGTAAAATCGTGAACTAAAATGATTTCTTTGATGATTACCTCCGTCCAAGTCAAAGATAACCGTGTTGTCGTAGCCGTGCGATAAGGAAATTTCTTGGTTAAACTGCAATCCCGATTCAGCATTGTAAGCTCCCCTGTAATACGCTTGCGTAAATACCGGGGCTACAATTTCTTGTCTTATAATCTCAATGATTATACTTGTCCAACCAGATACAGCTCTTTCCCTTCTTGCTTCTACCTCCAACACTATGAATGTGTTTTCAGTTGCAGCAACGGGCAAAGGACTGGTAAGCGATAGTGATAAAACGTTGGCATTACCATCGTGGGGCGTTAACGTGAAATGGGTCTCGAAATCTGAAATCAATAAAATAGGCTTACTTCCATGGTTGAAATAAAAGAAGTTACAGGAATTAGTTAGGTTTTTGTAACCAAAATCTTACCTCCAGTGAGAATAAATTGAGTGCCTGGCTCATATCCTGAGCTAAGGACAATATTTTCAGCTGCTAGATTTGTGCTTTCTATGTGTCCGGTGTAGGTATTCTGTGAAAACCTCAGAATGACTCGATCTGTTAAGTCTGAAACAAAATATAACTAGGTAGTAAATAAAGCAGCGTTCCCAAGCATTTCTTGCGTGTAGTGATTTATAAGCATGTGCACTAAAAGTTGAGAGGCCTACATTTTTTTGACGTGCTTAACAAACAACTGAAATAGCAAAACCAAGCAAGATCTACTCGGATGTGAGCAAGACAGTCTTTTACTAAATAAGGATTTCAATTCCACAAGTAGGTACACATAAATTTGGTTTGGTATTCAAATAACCGAATTGATCACCGAGGATGACTACAACGCCCTTTCCCATTGAAATTACGACCAACACCCAATGTGTCAGGAGGTGTGTTAAAAGTTTGACAGCTATCATTTAGTGTTTACATCTGTGGCGTCGTGGCTCCTAAACGCATGGTATGATTTTAGAAAAGCGGATTTTTCGAGGTAAAAAGGCGGGACTGTCTGATTTCTGTACCCTGTGTACATATATATTCTGCCTGAATCAAATTTAACCTAAAACATTCGTCAGACATCAGACACAGGGAAATGAGTGCCTGTTGCCCTTTGAAAATCAAGCATTTACCTTTTTCAATGTCGATAGATACAGCCGATCGTGCAGCTAACGCTCCAGGCTTCGTAGCGACGACAGTTAATAAAAACTGGTTATGTGCTTGTAATAAGTCATTTGAAATCGGCGTCGGAACAGTAATGCTGAGCGAGTTAGGACCCCTTGTATTCAAAGTAAACAACGACCGAAATTCTGAAATAAGATATTTGTTTGGGTGTTAGGTTGAATTATTTACTGAAGTAAAATCGTGAACTAAAATGATTTCTTTGATGATTACCTCCGTCCAAGTCAAAGATAACCGTGTTGTCGTAGCCGTGCGATAAGGAAATTTCTTGGTTAAACTGCAATCCCGATTCAGCATTGTAAGCTCCCCTGTAATACGCTTGCGTAAATACCGGGGCTACAATTTCTTGTCTTATAATCTCAATGATTATACTTGTCCAACCAGATACAGCTCTTTCCCTTCTTGCTTCTACCTCCAACACTATGAATGTGTTTTCAGTTGCAGCAACGGGCAAAGGACTGGTAAGCGATAGTGATAAAACGTTGGCATTACCATCGTGGGGCGTTAACGTGAAATGGGTCTCGAAATCTGAAATCAATAAAATAGGCTTACTTCCATGGTTGAAATAAAAGAAGTTACAGGAATTAGTTAGGTTTTTGTAACCAAAATCTTACCTCCAGTGAGAATAAATTGAGTGCCTGGCTCATATCCTGAGCTAAGGACAATATTTTCAGCTGCTAGATTTGTGCTTTCTATGTGTCCGGTGTAGGTATTCTGTGAAAACCTCAGAATGACTCGATCTGTTAAGTCTGAAACAAAATATAACTAGGTAGTAAATAAAGCAGCGTTCCCAAGCATTTCTTGCGTGTAGTGATTTATAAGCATGTGCACTAAAAGTTGAGAGGCCTACATTTTTTTGACGTGCTTAACAAACAACTGAAATAGCAAAACCAAGCAAGATCTACTCGGATGTGAGCAAGACAGTCTTTTACTAAATAAGGATTTCAATTCCACAAGTAGGTACACATAAATTTGGTTTGGTATTCAAATAACCGAATTGATCACCGACGATGACTACAACGCCCTTTCCCATTGAAATTACGACCAACACCCAATGTGTCAGGAGGTGTGTTAAAAGTTTGACAGCTATCATTTAGTGTTTACATCTGTGGCGTCGTGGCTCCTAAACGCATGGTATGATTTTAGAAAAGCGGATTTTTCGAGGTAAAAAGGCGGGACTGTCTGATTTCTGTACCCTGTGTACATATATATTCTGCCTGAATTAAATTTAACCTAAAACATTCGTCAGACATCAGACACAGGGAAATGAGTGCCTGTTGCCCTTTGAAAATCAAGCATTTACCTTTTTCAATGTCGATAGATACAGCCGATCGTGCAGCTAACGCTCCAGGCTTCGTAGCGACGACAGTTAATAAAAACTGGTTATGTGCTTGTAATAAGTCATTTGAAATCGGCGTCGGAACAGTAATGCTGAGCGAGTTAGGACCCCTTGTATTCAAAGTAAACAACGACCGAAATTCTGAAATAAGATATTTGTTTGGGTGTTAGGTTGAATTATTTACTGAAGTAAAATCGTGAACTAAAATGATTTCTTTGATGATTACCTCCGTCCAAGTCAAAGATAACCGTGTTGTCGTAGCCGTGCGATAAGGAAATTTCTTGGTTAAACTGCAATCCCGATTCAGCATTGTAAGCACCCCTGTAATACGCTTGCGTAAATACCGGGGCTACAATTTCTTGTCTAATAATCTCAATGACTATACTTGTCCAACCAGATACAGCTCTTACCCTTCTTGCTTCTACCTCCAACACTATGAATGTGTTTTCAGTTGCAGCAACGGGCAAAGGACTGGTAAGTGATAGTGATAAAACGTTGGCATTATTACCGTGGGGCGTTAAGGTGAAATGTGTCTCGAAATCTGAAATCAATAAAAGAGGCTTACTTCCATGGTTGACAAAAAACGAAGTTACAGGAATTAGTTAGCTTTTTGAAACCAAAATCTTACCTCCAGTGATAATAAATTGAGTGCCTGGCTCATATCCTGAGCTAAGGACAATATTTTCAGCTGCTAGATTTGTGCTTTCTATGTGTCCGGTGTAGGTATTCTGTGCAAACCTCAGAATGACTCGATCTGCTAAGTCTGAAACAAAATATAACTAGGTAGTAAATAAAGCAGTGTTCCCAAGCATTTTTTGCGTGTAGCGTGACGAGCTTAACAAACAGCTGAAATAGCAAAACTAAGCAAGTTCTACTCGGATGTGAGCAAAACAGTCTTTTACTGAATAATGATTTCAATTCCACAAGTAGGTACACATATTTGATTTGGTATTCAAATAACCAAATTGATCACCGAAGATGACTACAACGCCCTTTCCCATTGAAATTACGACCAACACCCAATGTGTAAAGAGGTGTGTTAAAAGTTTGACAGCTATCATTTAGTGTTTTTATCTGTGGCGTCGTGGCTCCTAAACGTATGGTCTGATTTTAGAAAAGCGGATTTTTAAAGGTAAAAAGGCGGGAACTGTCTGATTTCTGTACCCTGTGTACATATTTAAAGCGGCGGGTAGGTGTTAAATAAGTAAAGACATTCGGATTTTTCTCAAATTTTTAAAATTGTATTAATTTTATAATAAGTGAATAAACTGATCAAGTTTACTTCAGTACTTAGACCACAACCTTTGTTATTGAAGTACTCACCTTTGTGACTTTATGTGACACTGTAATACTTCACAAATACCGCCTGTCACCTGATCACATCACTATCATAATTTTCAAAAGGCAGCACTTCACTCAAAATCATGTCCCAATACGCTGAAGTGCTTGCTTCTCAGAAAACTCTGGAGGAAAACTTTTTGAGGAAGATGGGTGAGCTTGAAGCACAAATCCAGAGCGCGGGGCCTGCTAAAGCAAACACTGTTGCAAAGATCGCAGATGAGTTTCGTGCTTTCCGTGAGCTCATATTCTCCATGCTGGGACTGCTGCGAAGCCAGATAAACGAGTGTGCTAAACAAATAGATGGATTGGAGACCAGGCACCGACGGAAGGCTCTAGTTTTCCAGGGACTTGCCAAAAAAGAGACTGAAGATAGCACGGCGGTTATCTTGGATGTGCTAAATAAGAAGCTTGCCCTCAAGAATCTCACAGTATCTTCAATTAAAGCCTGTCACAGACTTGGTGTTTTCCAGCAAAGAGCATCACAGGCCTATTCTTGTTCGTTTTGCCAATTTGGATATCAAGGCCTCAGTTTGGAAAGCAAAGATTGGTTTGAAAGGCTCCAAGATTTCTATTAAGGAGTTCTTGACTAAGGCCAGGCAGTCTGTCTTCGGGAAGGCGCGAAAGCATTTCGGTATGCGGTTGTGTTGGACTCAGGACGGCGTCATTCACATAAAGACCTCTGACGGCAGTCGGCACAAGATAACGTCCACCGACGAGCGATGACGCCTGGCTCGACCTTATCCTCACCTTGAATCCTTCCCTCGTCTCTTCCCATGGTCAACATGACGCTCCTGGTTTTTCCCATCACGACATGATTTTCCTTCCCTATATCCTTAAACCTCCGAAACCTAAAGCCAGGGTTCTCTACAGGCGTTGTTTTGCGAGGATGGACATTGAGAAGCTTAGAAAGGATGCGTCTGTGGTTGATTGGGAGTCTCTGACGGAGGCCACTTCTGTCGACGATAAGGTGGCGATCTTCAACGATGTTGTAGTCAACCTTTATAATATCCATGCTCCAGTAAGAAAAGTTATATTGAAACGTCCTCCTGCACCTTGGATGACGGGAGGGATACAGATGGCTATGCGACGCAGGGACCACGCGTTCCGTAAATATAAAAGGGACCGTACTGATGAGAGCTGGACTCAATTTAAGGCATCAAGGAATAGATGCAACCAGATGATACGCAATGCTAAACGCCGCCACATTCTAGAAAATATTTCTACTTCCTCTTCTACCGATATTTGGAAATTACGTACGTACGTTACGTTTTACTAGGTATCGGCAAACCGCGACATTTAGACCTTCCCAATTCCATCAACTTAGACGATCTAAACCGACATTTCTTCACTGTGCCTACCATGGATCGTCTCACTAAATAACAAACTCTGTCACTGATCTTTGGTTTAACGCGTCCTCGTATTGATCCTTTTCGTTTCGTTCCACTTGAGCCGGGAGAGATCAGAAAGATCATACTTTCCATCAAATCCAATGCGGTAGGATGTGATAATATCACTTCTGGTATGATAGTAACTATAGTGGATCACCTCCTACCTGCTATCACCCATATTGTCAATTTTTCCTTATACTCTGGAGAATTCCCCACCTTGTGGCGTAAAGCCTATGTTCGTCCACTGCCCAAAGTCCCCAGTCCCACTCTTCTAAGCCACTTTCGACCAATTTCCATTCTTCTATTCCTATCCAAAGTGCTTGAGGCCTGTGTACACAAACAACTCACTAAGTTTGTGCAGTGTAATTCAATGATAAGCCCCCTACAATCTGGGTTCAGGGGGGCTACTCTCTAACGAAATCCGTAGTTTCGGGCTTAGTTTCGGGCGGGCGTATTCTACTCCGTATCACCTACAGACTTACGATTAGTCCCGAACCCGAACTGAGAATGAATGACAACACGATTTCACAGTAACTGTCAAATCGTGTTATCATTAGTTCTCAGTGGTTAGGTGATACGGAGTAGAAAATGCCCGCCCGCAACTAAGCACGAAACTACGGATTTCGTTAGAGAGTAGCCCCCCAGGCCCGGGCACAGCACTGTTTCCGCCCTTCTTAAAGTGACTGGCGATATAAGGGCAGGATTAGAAGACACTAAAGTCACTATTCGAATCATCATCACTACCATATATATATATATATCATATATATATATCATATATATATCATCATCACTACTCATCCTCTACCTGGTGTGATTTAGAAACTGGCGTTCCTCAAGGCAGCATACTTTCTCCTCTTTTGTTTTCCATTTTCATTAATCTCATCACTTCCGAACTTCAGTGTGCGTATCACCTGTATGCTGATGACCTGCAGCTGTACTGTCAAGGGAGGGTCGATGAAATACCTGACATTGTTGACAAGTTAAATAGGGACTTAATAGCCATTCAAACCTGGTCCGATAAATTTGGTGTTACAATTAACAAGTGTCAGGCTATCATTATTGGGAGTCCTCGAAACATTGCTAAACTGGATGGTGCAACTTTGCCTACTGTTCTGTTCGATAGTACGGTCGTTCCATTTAGTACTGACGTAAAGGACCTAGGCTTGCGTATCGACAGTACCCTGAGCTGGCGTGCTCAAGTCGCTAGCGTCAGTCAGAAAGTTACGGGAACGCTGCGGGCTCTGTATCGCTTGAAAAATTTGTTACCATCGAATACGAAGACAATGCTTGTACAGACCCTAATTCTTCCCATCATCGATTAGGGTGACGTGTGCTACTATGACCTGAATGCAGATCTCCTCAATAAACTTGACCGCTTTCTAAATTACTGCATTAGATTTGTTTTCAATTTGCGCAAATATGACCATGTCTCTGCGCATCGGTCTCTTCTGAAGTGGCTGCCCATACGCCAGCGCAGAGAGCAGAGGGCGCTAACTACCTTGTTCTCATTTCTTAACTATCCTAATTCCCCTAGTTATCTAGTGCCCCACTTTCAATATATTTGCGCAAATCACAATAGAAACTTACGCTCATCGCATAACCGTCTTCTTCATTGTCCCTCTCATCGTACTGACTTCATTTACTGTTCTTTCTTCATTCAATCAATTTCTCTGTGGAATGCGCTATTCCAGGAAATCAGGATGGCAACCAACCGGTTCACCTTCAAGATCAGATGTTTGGTTGAGGAGAGGAGGCAGTAGTATCGCCACAGCGCTAAATTTTTTGTCATTGTTTGTTTGCACGAACTATTAATGTATATTCGTATATTAGTTTGTTCATTGAGAATATATATTATAGTACCTATTGTATGTATAGTTCATATATATATATCTTTGTATTTATTAAATATCTATTAATCGCGTTTCTTGCTTAAAATTGCACCTACCACTAATTGTCTCTGCATTACCCAAAGGTTGACTGGTAGAAAATGCCTAAGGCATTAAGTCCGCCTCTGTACATTTGTGAGCATGAAGTAATAAATAAATAAATAAATATTTATTCTGCCTGAATTAAATTTAACCTAAAACATTTCTCAGACATCAGACACAGGGAAATGAGTGCCGTTACACTTTGAAAATCAAACATTTACCTTTTTCAATGTCGATAGATACAGCCGATCGTGCAGCTAACGCTCCAGGCTTCGTAGCGACGACAGTTAATAAAAACTGGTTATGTGCTTGTAATAAGTCATTTGAAATCGGCGTCGGAACAGTAATGCTGAGCGAGTTAGGACCCCTTGTATTCAAAGTAAACAACGACCGAAATTCTGAAATAAAATATTTGTTTGGGTGTTAGGTTGAATTATTTACTGATGTAAAATCGTGAACTAAAACTATTTCTTTGATGATTACCTCCGTCCAAGTCAAACATAACCGTGTTGTCGTAGCCGTGCGATAAGGAAATTTCTTGGTTAAACTGCAATCCCGATTCAGCATTGTAAGCTCCCCTGTAATACGCTTGCGTAAATACCGGGGCTACAATTTCTTGTCTAATAATCTCAATGACTATACTTGTCCAACCAGATACAGCTCTTTCCCTTCTTGCTTCTACCTCCAACACTATGAATGTGTTTTCAGTCGCAGCAACGGGCAAAGGACTGGTGAGCGATAGTGATAAAACGTTGGCATTATCATCGTGGGGCGTTAAGGTGAAATGGGTCTCGAAATCTGAAATCAATAAAAGAGGCTTACTTCCATGGTTGAAAAAAAAAAGAAGTTACAGGAATTAGTTAGCTTTTTGTAACCAAAATCTTACCTCCAGTGAGAATAAATTGAGTGCCTGGCTCATATCCTGAGCTAAGGACAATGTTTTCAGCTGCTAGACTTGTGCTTTCTATGTGTCCGGTGTAGGTAATCTGCGAAAACTTCATAATAGCTCTTTCGGTTAGGTCTAAAACAAAAAAATATATTTTTGAGAATACTGTTCCACACACCATTATTTATGTATAAGAAACACTTAAAAAAAACCCGGACATGTGCGATTCGGACTCAAAGTTTTAATATGTTTTTTTAAATACCATAGACGTCATGGGTTTTCGTGTAAAAAGTGGCAAAAGGGTTACGGTTTTAAAATAAAAACTTTAAATGTGTGTGGAACGCTTGGTGCGCGAGTGCGTCTTGCATCTGGTCTGTATTTTTTATTTATGTCACCGGATATTTGCATAATTCGTAAGTCTACAAAATATCTTGAGAGAGTGGAAACTCTCGATAAATTGTCAAATTAACATTTGGATTACCTACTTTTTTACGCATCAAAATTTGATAGTTTATCATTTCTCGAAGTCGTTCCGAGTAATTAATTGGGAACTGACATAAAATGGCGACTAATCAAAATATAAAAATGGCTACCGTGAGTCTACCTCACGAGATACACATATCGCGGACTTTTCTCAAGCTTTTTATAAGAACTTCAATTCTTTAGAACATAATTATCTTACATATCTTAAGGTTTAGCCAGCGTACGCCATGAATGCTCCCGGAAATCGATATTTTGACGACTTGATCACGAAATATTGATTTTTCTCTCCTATCAAACATTTTGTTACAATGTAATTTAAACCTTCCTCTGGAATCACTTTATCTATTAATCGCATTCCGCATCAAAATCCGTTGCGCGGTTTTATAGATCTTAGCATATATAGGGACAGACAGCGGGAATCGACTTTGTCTTGTACTATGTAGTGAAGCTGAATCTGGCAAGATTGTTTAGAAAGAATAACCACCTTGTTAGTTGCTGCTGGCTTAGGGTAATGAAGAGCCGCCGAGTTGGTAAAAACATTTTGCTTACGTTTAGCTTACTCACCTGCCGGGAAATCAATTGAAATAGCCGCGTTCGCGCCCACAGTAAGTGCTTTCGTTGCTAAAACGTTAAACACCAAAACCTTCTCCTTGAAAATTATGTCTTCAGGGATAGTCATTCGAGGAACGACCACGACATTGTTTCCTTCATTCTCTTCAATTCTGAAGTAATGAGCATGCTCTGTAAATTTTTTTTGGAGTTGTGCGATATATTCAAATTTTTGATGCATACTGCATCAAACGTTTTAATCATTTCATCTGTTAGCTTACCCCCATCGAGTGTAAAAGTTACGCCACTATCGAAGCCTTGTGCCAATTTAATTTCGTCTATGTTAACTTGTAATGGGCCTAAGTATGTTCCGTAGTAAATATTACGACTAAATACAGGTGTCGTTGTGTCATCCTTTATTATATCCAGAAGTACACTTGTGGAGGTCGTTACAGCGTTAGGTCCAGATGCGACGAGAGTCAATATCATTATATTGTTTTCTAATAAAACATCGGGAATCGCCGCCCGTTGAACTATTACGGCAGGATTCTGACCACTCGATACAGCAAAGTAATCTTCGTAATCTATAAATTTAATTACAATTTTAGGTCTTGATTATTATTTTTCTAAAATAATCATTTTTTGTTCTTCTCTCTAGAATATTCAAAGCAACAGATCTCAAATAAAGCTAGATATACATGGTTGTTATCCGTAGATGACTCACCTCCAGTAATAGAAAATACCACGCTACTATCATAACCAACCGTTAACGGAATTGGATCAAGAGTAAGCACATTATCATGCCAACTTCCTCTGTGAATAGATGTTCCAAATTCCAATTCTCTAGCTGAAATAGGGAAGGTTACAAAGAAGTAAAGGAAAGAGACCCCAGAAATCCCACTAGAAGCAGATTAAGTATGCCAAATGAAGATTTATAGAAAAGAGTTACAGATGAAAGTAAAGCGTTGGAAAAACTTGATAAAAGTTATAATGTTACACTCAACACAAAACAAACCGTAACGTTTACACATCATCAATACTGTGGTTTTCGTTTAACAAATAAAAAAACACATAGAATCCTAATGACCATTAAATCTATTATTTGGAAGCATCTCGCCTAATTTTCTAATCGAATACACCTGAGTTATGTCAACTCAGGCGTATTATATGCTTATAAACATTGACGAGGTATAAGAATATTCATAACTTGTAAAAAAAATGGAACAGCGCTTTTCAGAATTCCAAGGAGGCGGGATGATCCCAAATTGCTTATTTTTCAGAGCGAAAGAACATCTCTAGCCCCCGATTTCTGAAATAATAAACTCTACTTTAGGCTGAAAACTTATCAAAGTTGAACTTTAAGGAGTGTAGGGAATGGTAAGTTCTAAGTTGTATAAATAAATAAATTTAACGTAACAAAGAATATTCTTAATGATGTCATCATTGTTGTTAGTATGAAGATTCAGAATATTACTCATGTGTAGATTTGATTATAATTATCAAAAAAATAAAGAACTCGGTGCTAATCAAGATAAAATAACCATATCTCAGATATCACTAAGTAAATTCCCTTGTACGTATATGACATGGCAATTACCTACTTCGTATAGGACGGCCAAAAATGCATTTGCAATTATATACTGTAGTTGCAAATGCATTTTTGGCTGTCTTCTTTGGGCTGGTTTATTAAAATTAACATTTGTTGTCACAGTAGAGATATAAAAAACAAAACAGGTTCCACGCCTAACATTTTTTTTTGGTTTGAAAACTAGGAATTTCTCCTGTATCGTAGGTGCGTGGTGCGTAGGAGTCGTGTTTATAACAAAGTTATAATTTATGGTTGCAAATGTGTCAATACAGATCTAGCAATAACTTACCTGCCGGCAAATTGATGATTATTGCAGCACTGGCACCAACTGTCCTTGGTTTTCTGACTTCCAAAGATAACACTATCCGTTCTATGTTATACATTTCAGGAGGAATAGGTTCAGGCGCCTCTATTGTCACAGTAGTTCCTGTTAGCTTCGGTGTGAAGTAATCCTTGTGTTCTACGAATAAACAAACAAAAGAAACTGCTAATTTTAAATATTTAAGCAACATTCGCATTCACTTCTCAACCGAAATCTGTGAAAAATGTATGGACACTGACGCAATGTGACTGCATTTCGAATGTGAATTTTGCTTAACAATTTGTAGGATTCTGGTACTAAAGGAACAAAATGTTGTAAAGGCGAATATTGTCGATATTAAGTGTTGCTGCTGCTTAAAAGACCATTCATATTATATTGTAAAAAAAATATTTAAATGATAATGAATTTACCTCCATATAACTCCACTGCATCAATTCCGTCATGACCCTGGACTAGAACTATTTCATCATCAATGGTGAAACTAGCAGGTTCATACGTTCCCGTATATACGGCCTTATTGAAAACTGGTGTAATATTGTCGTCCTTTATAATCTCAAGGGTGACAACAGTCGTAGCAGTACTGAGGCCATTGGTGGCAACTACCTCGAGATTGAGAAAGCTATTGTTCTCTATAATACTTTCGTCTAAAGGTCGCATTGATAGCGTGACAGTATTCCCCTGAACACTGGCAGTGAAGAACGTCGAGTGGTCTGGAAAACAAAGTTTGAGATGTATCAGACGTAATTCGGGAGCGATATAATTAAAAGAACCTTCAGACAACGTAACATTCTATCAGTAATAACCACTTTTTAATAGTCATAAATATATACGATTGACATGCACTACCGAAATACCACGTAGTCAATCTCAAACTTTTTGTCATTCCGATAATTGCTGTCGCCTGTAAAAGTCCATAAAAAAAAGAAAAAATAACTGTCAATAAAAATGTTTAGCGCTCCAGGAGTAGCTTCGTCAAATTCTTTTTTAAAATACCGCACAGTTAGCTGGGATAGAAAATATTAATAGGTGGGTACTTACCATTTCTGACAATAGCAGTTACGGTTGGTCCCCCATATCCTTGACTTAGAATTAGCTGTGGGAAGCGTGGATAATTGTTCTCAATCGTTCCATCATAGTGAGCTCTTTCAAATTCCAGAGGCACCACTGAAAAATATGGTTTTTGATAAGTTTTATGAATAACTGATTTACGGAATATAAATTAAAACAGTATTTTTTGTGACCCTGATGGGAAATTGTAAATCCAGCCTGGTACCTAGTATTAGATAACAAACGCAAATTAAAATTACCCTTCCATGAATGCAAAAGTCAAGTTAACCAATTTTTTGCCTACGTATAGGTTTGAAACTAAATTAAATAAATAACAAAGAAAAGATGTAATTAATTTTTTTTCTGTCTAAAGTATCATTATTTCCTCTGAGGAATTTTACTAGCGTGCAACGGAAACTTTTTGATGTCTTTGTTATATGTTCTTAACAATGCAAGCACAAATACTTAAGGCATATGGTTCACCTTCAGGTAACCGTAGTACGATAGTTGCCGAAGCTCCACTCGTGTGTTCCCGTTCGGCTGTCACTATGAGATGGATGTTCCTCTCCCTGAGGACATCGCCTTCCAGAGGAGTATTCACACGAATTGATCTCTGATTTTCCTGATCTGGGTTCGATTCCAGCACAAAGTTTTCTGAGAAATCTGTGAGAAAAATTGAAATGTGAAAAACAGTAATTAGGCATCAGTATCTCTTGAGGTGTTCATCCAATCCTGTTAGGTCCGCAAGAAAAGAAAAACCCAAGATGAACAGTCTCGAACAAATGCAACACTCGAAACTGTCGTCAAAAACCGACATGTATCAAGTGTCATGTGTGGGTTGTGTGTAGTTATACTATAAACAATTTTTTTTTGAAAATTCCGCCTTATTCGGATCGCTTAAAGTTGTTTTTACAAAGCAGTTCAGTATGGCGTGTGATGCGCAATTTTTTTTTGCAAATTCAACCTTACACGGATCGCTTAAAGTTGTTTTTACAAAGCAGTGCAGTATGGCGAGCGATGCGAGACTGTTTGAAACTTGCGCACAATTAAACATATTGCGCTTGTTTTTTGCGGACGTTTTTGAAATGCTGAGTGTGTATCTTGGGTTTTTTATATATCAATGATTGAAATATAAAAATCCAAGATGCACAATCTCGAACAAATGCAACACTCTAAACTCGTCAAAAACTGACATGTGTGAAAGTGTTATGTGTGAGTGTGTATGTAGTTATACTATAAAAAATTTTTTTGCAAATTCAACCTTACACGGATCGCTTAAAGTTGTTTTTACAGAGCAGTGTACAAAAAGCAATAAAATTTTACGACTGAAGTAAGTCAATAGAACAAGGCATGGAGTGGAGACGGTTCTCTATTGTGTCACCTACCTTTTTTATCCATAATTTAAAGTGCCATAACTTTTTTGTCCTAATCATCATTTGTCCGAATGCTAACTTACCCGAACTTAATATCACATAATATGATTATGCCATAAAATTGAAATTCCTAAATATAATATGTCCTAAATCCGTTTGTCATAAATATTACAATAAACGATATACAAAAGACATAAAACCGTTTTCAATAAAAGTTAAAAGTCCTTAATTCAAATTACATAATGTTTTTTACATATTCTTAGAACAAATTTGTATAACAAAGCTTTTACTATGAACTTCTCTCAGGCTCTACGTAGATACGAACGGGCAATATTTTTTCTCCTACCGACTTGTATTGAGATAGTTCACTTGTTATGTAGTTCTGTTTAGTAGCAAGATATACGTTTTTGTTTTTTAATATACTCGTATCAAAAATAAATGATTGAAAATGCAGCAATGTGAGCTTTTAAAGACTAATAAGGTTGGCATAAAATTAAATTGTGATGGCTTTACTTACGACAAAAATCGATTCTACGAAGAAAAATATTACTGGGTGTGTGAAAAGTACAAAAATAAACAATACAAGTGTAATGTGCGAGTGTTTTTTGTAAGCATGCAGCATGCAAGCAAGCATGCAGCATGCAAGCAAGTTCGCAGCATGCAGGATGCAAGCAAACACGCAGTATGCAAGCAAGCATGCAACATGCAGCAGGCATGGTTTCTGTCACGGCTCCGGCGCTGCGAGGCTCCGGCGGTCCCACGCGAGTTTATCGTCGCAGATGGGTTTAACGCTCACCGCCGCGACTGAGGCTGGCCAGCGAAGCCGGCTAGCAAGCCGAAGCTGCGGTGCACAACCACCTGCTCCTCAACTCACGGGCCGCCTCGCCCCTCCGCGCCTACGCGATTTTAAATTACACTCTAGAGGTAGGACAGACAAGACTGCGTGGAGTCAGATTTACAGCGATTCGTTTCTGTCACTAAAACCTAATTTTTAGCAAATGTTTTAGGACTAAAAAATGATCATAAATGAATATTCGAAATAATACACATTATTTAACACAATATTTAGGACATTTATGACTTTAGGTCATGTAAAATTAGGAGATTCAATTATTATAGTACTCGAAATAATGATTTTCGGACAAACAATTTTAGGAGAAGAAAGGGAGTACCAGTGGAGACGTATATATAT
Organism: Lacanobia wlatinum; assembly: GCA_947578705.1. Classification (NCBI taxonomy): domain Eukaryota; kingdom Metazoa; phylum Arthropoda; class Insecta; order Lepidoptera; family Noctuidae; genus Lacanobia; species Lacanobia wlatinum. The sequence continues at coordinate 14,718,590 of OX388026.1, forward strand.
TTTTATTTGACCTTGAGTTAGTGTTTTAAGAGTGTGGTAAATTGTGTTCTCAACACATAATAATACTGATAAATGAGCGTAAATATGTTTTTTGGGAAGCACATGTCGAGCTTAGGTTTGTGGTTGATATTTAATGAAATGGCTAATTCTACGATATGGATACGATAGACATATTTTCGTCAAGTTACGCTACGTTCACACGGAGACAGGATTTGTCGTCTCTGATTTTTACCGTACATGAAAAAAAAAGGAATAGCGTGTATACGCAATTTGGTTTTTTGCAGGAAAGCGCTCTGACACTGCCAACCCCTTGACTTCGATTGCAAAAACATTTTTTTTTAATTTGCTTATGTCTCCAAAACGGTGTGTCCTATCGCAAAATTAATTAAAAATTTGCCCCCCTTAAGAGCGCCCTGCCGCGTAATTCTCAACATGTAGGAGGAAAAAAGAAACACGAAAATTTTCACAAATTCCGCGCCCGCGACCCTGATTATCGCATCTGATTCTGATTTCTGGCATTCGGTAAAAACCCGCTCGTGTGAACGAATGTATTGAAATGCTACTGCCACTAAACCATATTCTAATTTTATGCGGACGTGTTTGAGATGCTGAGTGTGTATCTTGGGTTTTTATATATCAATGATTTCAAGAGATAAATTTCATTATATTCTTGTCTACTAACTTTCGGAGTTTGTTTAGATTACGTTATAACCGTAGGTACGACAATAGTTACCTCCTTTGATATCAAATTTCACAAGCTCATCATAACCACTTCGTAGAGATATCGGTGTAGTTAGGACCACTTCATCGTCTTCCGTATAGTCTGCGAAATAAATAGTTTCTGAAAACACTGGCTCTTCGGGGAGCGCAAAATCGGAATTCCCAATAACAGTTAAATAAGCCGTCTTTGTTCTAGGGTCCTGAGGTGTTCGATCATGGTCCTGTCAAAAAAAAAGAACAAAAATTGTAGCGTCTAACTCACACTAATCATTGTTACGTTACTAATAAAATTAATCCTAAAATACAAAATTCTTCCGTTACTGAGTGATTGAGTGACTGAGTGAGTAACTGACAGACAAGGCACAGCCAAAACGACTTGTCGGAGAAAGCTTAAATTTGCCACGTAGGTTCCTTGGAGAGTGTAAGGGAGCAGTAAGAGAGGATTTCACGAAAATCCTACGGGTACGGGAAAAAACGGGATATGCACGTACGAAGTCGCGGGTAAAAGCTAGTAAAGATTATAAAACTTATACCCTGAGAATATATGTGAAAAGTTTTAGATTAAGCCTTGTCAGGTCAGTGGCCCTGTTTCAGATTTTCAAAAGGAAACCCCTGTTTCAGATTTTCAAAAGGAAACTTTTTAACGTGCTCTTCAGAGTCGTTCATTTAGATCTGATCGGGTGCTGCTTATCGCAAAATGACCTAAGCGGGCAAATCTGACCAAGAAATTGTGGGATATCCTCAAATCTGACGATTACGAAAACTTCGACTTCGACTATTTTAAAAGGACCTGTGTTCAGAATGAAATACTTTGCGCAAAAGTATTTTAATTATGTCTTGATAGATATATTTATTAATATCTGACGGGGTGATGGGGTCTTTTGAAAAATATGTCGATAAGTACATAATTGAATACCGGATTTCCTGAAATTCCTAAGGGAACGGGATATGTGCGCACAAAGTCGCAGCAAAAAAACTAGTAGTAGTATAAAGTCGGAATGATGTAACATTGTTGTACTCTGAATTATGAACTGTTTGTGATCACTGATCACGACCCGCGCAAACGTCGGAACGTCTGTGGTTCAAACCACAGAAGTTCCGATGTTTTGCGTGGCATAATAAAACGGCGCTTGTCGTTGTTCTAGGTAATTTATATATTTAAAAGAGGAACTGACTGAACGACATTTAAACGCACCGCTGAAACTACTGGGATTAAATGAGGATTTTATAATGAGGATTTTTGAAGTGCTAGTGCGACCATATTAGTGGGAAAACTGCATTATTACGATATTAAGCGATTCAAAAACTTTACAGAACACACTATTGGTGATACCGGTACATGTTGGACATCCCACCCACACGCACTAAACGTTTTGGGAACACATTCATAGTGCGTACAGCTAAGGAGTGGAATTATACCGGAGTCTGTGTTTCCTGATAGCTACAACCTGGGGCGCTAAAAAGGCCACTTTAGGAGAATCATATTAGAATCATACAACAATCTGTCAAATTTCATTTTCATCTTTATCACTAAAGGATTAGGTTCAAGGTTGATTGGGAAAATTTGACAGTGTCGGGTAGCGTGATGTGCTTTCTGATTCTACTAAAGTGGCCTTTTTAGACCCCCTGGGAGTCTTTAAGTCAACAGTAAATAGGTTACTTCTAGGCAAGCTAGTGCTCCATCTTCGTCCACATCATCGCTTACCATCAGTTGAGATAGTGGTCAAACGCATGCCTATCAATTGTAAAAAAATATCTACAAAAAAAAATAGTGTTAAGACCACTTGCGTGTGAAAGGTCGTATGTATCTAAATTCTAGAACCAGATTTTATGAGAATGAAGACAAGATATTCAAATAAAATTCTTACCGTAGCGCTGATTTTTAATCTAATTGGTTCTGGAATACTTCTTATAAACGTCTTTGTCCTTATTATTGCCCTAAAATTTTTCGGCGTATCAGCCGATGCGAATATTTCTCTTTCGATTTCAAAATATGGGTTTTCTTCAATTTCGAAGATAATTTTTTCCGTCGTAAGATCGATATCTCTGACAATCAAGTCGTTTAGGCATCCAGTGATTTCGTACCCTGGCGGCACTGGTGCAGCAATGGAAAAAAGAAATTCATCCTCATTGGGTGGCAGGAGGAATGTTGGTGGGTTATTGTTTGTGTCTCTCACATTTACCCAAACTGACTGAAAAATTAAAAGTACATTATATTATTTGAGAACGAAAAATAAATGATCTAATATGCGTCATAGTAACACTAACATCACATAACGCTTATATTCCCCGAAGGGCTGGCCCTGGCAGAGGTATGCATACATATGGTAGGTATATTCATATACAGAGTGATTTTTTCAATTGCGAGACTGGACAAATCCGGAACTGTGAGAAATAACGAAAAACACTGAGGGGAGTCTCGAACCGAGATGGGACTTTTTAAAATTTGGTAAGTATTCCTATCCAGGATAAGAACCGATTGATTTAGAAAAAACGCTGCGAAAGCCGGCTGGGAAAATTCAAGAAACGTTTGCCAGACGCGGGAATCGAACCTGAGATCTCATGCTCAGCAGTAGCACATACTAGACCAACGCAGCAGTTGTGCATCAATTCATTCACATAAAGAAAAATCATTGCAAAATTGCTTAAAACTTGGTGTTTAAGATCCGATTTACGTGACTGCTGTGAAATCGTCAAGAATGATTGCTGTGGCAATGGCTGAGCTGACCCGAATTACTATACTTAAGGCTGTAGAGAAATGGTCTTACAAAAGCTGCACTATCTGAGCCGTCCGTACATCTGAATCTTGTGGTGATTGACATTATCTCGGCAACCTCTCTTTCTTCATATTCCTTAAAGAGATCAGTCGTAGATAAAACGAAGCGAGAATCGACTATCTGTATGTTATAGTACCCTCTGCCATCGGTTGCTGTGGGATCAATGTCTGAAATAAAGATTTTTATTGGAAATTTGTTATTTTGTCTTTTATTTAAAACAATTCCTAACCTACATACACAAGTTAAACGGGTCTGTAACAAAAATACGCAAAACTGTTGACTTACACAGACTTTCTTAAAACTTGATTTTGGATACCGAAAATCTGATATTCATAAACGACGCTACTTAAGTTTTAAATTTGTGCATGATCAAAAAAATATCAGTTTATTATCCAGAGAGGAACAGATTCCTCACAGTTAGTTATTTACAAAAAGTGGTTTTTGTTCGTAAGGTAGAAAAGGAGAAGATTCACGGTTCCTAGAAATGTAACTTAACTTCGGCGCAAACGTTTTATGTCTCATATTATGGAGTAAAAAGAGTAGTAAAATAATATACTATCATTATCAACGCTCTATCTAGTGGTTAACACATTTTGTTTTGCTTTGAAGAAGTTTGTAGGTGTGGCTTCTTAGCCAAACTTTATGACCTAAACGACTTCATAGATTTTAACAAATGAGGATTAGGATACACTGAGTGACATAGGACATAAAGATTTTGAAAAACAAAACAGGATGGCGGATTAGCGTTGTCGTATTTTTTGCGACTTGGTCATGTGAGGTACAAAAGGCTCGATACGACGATTTTAAAAAATGTGAGCTTATGTGTGAAAATAAAAATTAAACTGTTATCTTAAAGTGATCTAACTTCTTAGTCAAAATGAAGGATTTGTTTTTATCTAATGCAACTTTGAATTGTGTTTGACTTCAAGGTTAAGAAATAAGCTTGTACATATACAGTAACTTGTTGTGAATATTTTGAACCAAAATTATTTTTTGTGAAGTGAACAAACTTCTTCGGGCAAAAAAAATGTGTTAACCACCCGATGGAGAGATAGTGGTAGTATAATCTATACTACTCTTCATGCTCTACAATCTGAGATATAAATCATTAGCGCCGGAGCTGGGTTAGTTTCTATCAACTATATAGTCGGAGATTGCCTGTGCCTATTTGTGTGATTCTGTAAATGTCTCAGCGTGTCTGCTGAGGTGAATTGAACATGAAGTGAGCTGTCAATTCATACATACAAGATGGAATGACAGTTCACTTCATGCTCGCTCCACCTTAGATTAGACGGCGAGGCCTTGACAGAATAGACCGACTAATCTGATTCACTCAGATACTCCTTGAAAGTGATGATGATGATGGTATAAGACTGGACAGATACGTTTTTACTAAATCAAGGCAAATTTTATAATAAATAAAGGACAATGCCAGTCTATTTATGGCAGTTGGACCAAGTGCGGCCAAGTATGAACACATTTTGTTGTTTATTATTGAATAGTGATAAATGAATAGAATGTTAACAATTAGATACAACCACTATTAAATAATATTGAAAATGTACAAACTTAAACCATTGATTAAAAAAAATAAATTAACACAGACATGATTTTATTATATTAAGTAGTAAGTGTGCTTTTTATGTAATAATTGTAAAAATAATAATCATTTACTAACCCTAGGTCAATGTCTAGGGTGAGGAGCCAGACTCAAAACTGAAAGAGACCCGATCTCGAAAAGTCTTGTTATTCCGACTCTGGCTTTATTGACGGGTCGGAGAGAAAATTGACATGGATCAGAGCTCTCTCTTGCCTTTATTGGCTGATGAGTGGAGATGCAAACGTGCCTAGGTGGAGGATCTAGGATCCGGTAAGATCCACCTTATAAGATCTTTGTGCCTTGTCCACCCTAAAAACCAAACTATCAACAAACTCAGAAATACGGTCAAGAGCCCTACCAGCGTCTTACTAGGTTACAAAACCTGCTCCTGAGCACTGTTGCTCTTGTAAATCTCCATTCGGGCCACCCAATTAAGGCAAGAAATAGGTGGAAGCCATATTCCTCGTCATTTTTCACTCCAGCCGGTCAATAAAGGCAGGAGACGAGGAACAAGAATTTACCCAGGAGATCCACCAGGTCCACTGACCTGGTGGATCTGGGCGCTACTACTCAACAGTTCATGGTGAACTGTTCGTGAAAATCCGCAAAGCAGTTTTATGGAAAACTGCTTTGCGGATTTTATCTCTTTTATTCTGGCTCTTCACGTTTGGCATGTTGCGGCAAAGTAAAATATACCTGCATAGACCTAGGGTTTACTAGGCCGCGTTTATAAAACGCGTCCTGTGCCGCGCCCAGCATGGTACGGGATGATGTAATGGGATCTGTTACACGCGGATTTATTTATTTTGGAGAGTAATTTATCTCAAAATATGATTTAACAAAAAATCATTAATTACGTACGCTGTTATTATAAATTATAAATTTCGTAGATTACTAAGAGTGTCTTGTCAAAATTGCCTCAAGATTTAATGATGATTATATCTTATGCAGATTATGTAGTAGGTACAACGTTAAGAAGCATAAATAAGAAAGCTACTTGCTAGTTTGGAGCTGATGCTTACCCACAATGTCCGTTGTCAGATTTTGCCAAAAAGTGCCTCTGAATGTGTCTAAAATAAATGCATGTGGGATTCCAAAAGGGCTAACCTCTGGATCACGCACTACGAAACATCCTGGAAAATGAAAAAAGCAGAGGATAAAGTCTAATACTTAAATCAAAAAGCAATGTTCTGATAACGTGAGTTAATTAAAATATTAGTCTTACCATTACTGTAGCATAAACTCGCCGTAAAAATAAGTGAAATTAATATAGTCTTATGGTTCCAATGCCCCATTGTCTTACTTTGGTTTTATTCGCATAAACATAGACATACCTAAAATGTTACGCAACTTTAGGAAAGGATGAATGACGATGTAATTATTCACTTTTCAAACATTTCTTATAACATCACTTAGATTATATTATCACTAACACGCACTTTCACTTACCGAATAGGAACATAAACACAACATGTATAATTAACTTATATCAAATAATTTATGACACAAAACAACTATAGAGGTAAAACAATAACTATTGAGCACTGTCAGATCCGGCTTGTGTACCTTTATTATCAAAGTAGGTACGTCAGATACCCGAAAAACTTCACAAAGAACTGAATTTAGTGTTGATAAGTATCAATGAATTGATGATGATTACAATATCTGACGATTGATATCTGCGCGGAAATAACGTGATAACAATATCATTATACATAAAAATACCTACTTAATGAGACATGTAAGGAAGGGTTTTTCTATTAATTGTACACAAAAACGATTTTATTGTATTTTCTGTGAGGAAACTGAATTTTCCATCCCCATCTCACTTCTGAGCCATGTCTGCAAGCTGTTTTCCAGAGTCATCACGACATAGGGAACCGTCTCGCGCGCAGGTTTGACGACTTCCAGCCAGAATAAGCCGGATTCCGAAAAGGCTTCAGCACCGTAGACCACATACATACATACAAATCTTTTACAATTTATGTCTCCGCGACAAATCCATGTCAAAACTCGACAAACGAAGTATGGAAACGATATTTTATTTCAGGCGATTTTGACAGATTTGAGGCCGAGGTAGAATGATGAGATTTGCACTTTTTGGACAAATCCCCTTTACACTATTACAAACCGCTCCAACTCCTAAGAACCCGATTCAACAGCGGTAACCACATAATAAAAAAAAACCTGAGTCGAAGAAACTCCTAGAGAATCTATTCAACTCTCTTGGATCAGCGGAAAAAATCATCGAAAGGGTAAGAAAAACCTAATTACCAGTCCCCTCCTTAAAAACCAGGACACGGAACAGAGCTAGGTTGCTAGGCAATTGGCACAAAGAATTTCAGATGCACGTCGATTGTCATTGCTACACATCTGACATTACATTTTCTGAAGAGCATCACCAACAGATACAGTGTGTGGTCTGTGTAAATCCATTTAGGCCGTTTGCATTCAAAATCTGCCTCGACCTTTTGTACTTTCTTTTCATTTATCTTCTTAATAATTATGTTTTTACATAATATATTAATAAAACTTACTTTGTAGGTAAGTGTTACTAAAGGTAATCAGAAACAAATCTTCGGATTTTACCCCTACAAAACATTCAGCTTTTCCGGTCAGGGATCAGGAAATGCTGAACGTTTTTGTCTCATTAGTAAAAAAGTTGAGTTCGAAGACTTTAACGATACTCAAATGTTTGGACTTTTGCAAAATATCAGGTTGTTCCAGGAAGCTATAACCTACAAGTCGCGGATGAACTCGCCAGAAGGGGTTCGAGTATGGCAACGATAGCACCTGAATCCATCGTGCCGCTGTTTTCGGGTACCTACGCAATCTGGTAAGGAAACGCACCGGAGATAAACATCACAAGCTATGGGCTAACCATGGTGAGCGTACATAGGCCAAAGAGGCACTTCTCTCTATAGATGGCCGATTCACAAAACAAGCCTTAAGACTGACTAAACAACAGTTGCGTACAGTTACAGCCGTAACAACTGCCCACGGGTCTTTTAATAAACACATCTATGCTATAGGAATCACTGACAGCCCACTACGCGGAGCCTGCATGGAGGAGAATGAGACAGTAGCACACCTGCTTCTAAGCTGCCGCCGGGTAGTAGCGGATTACAGAGCTAAGTACTTCGGAAACCCAGGTACCCTCTGTGAGATAGTTGGTAACACCAAGGCGTTGCTGGCCTTCCTTGGGGAGCTGGGGTGGATCGAATGACACATTTGTCCCACCTGCACGCAAAATACGCGCTTAGTCGTGGAGTTGCGGAAACCAGCCCGATTTACATACATACATACCTACAAGTCGTTGCTCGGGAGCAATTTGCAGTGCGATTCTGTAAACCTCTCACGGTGTAAGCTCAGGCGAAGTGAACATGAAATGAGCTGTCAATCCATACGAACTGGATGAAATGACAGTTCGCTTCATGCTCACTCCACTTAAGTTTACACGGCGAGATATTGACAGAGCTACATTGAGTAGTTTTTTTCCGCATCATACTGTTAAGTTAACGTCTATTTATGGTTTCGATGACTGAATAATTTGAATAGATAACAATTTAAGACGTTTTTTTTATCAGCATAAATATTTTGTTATCGTTTGATAAGACTTTTTTATTTGAAACATGAATATGACGTTTGCGGATAATCGAAAGTATTATCGGTATTATCTTTGTAAGTATTATAGATATGCATACAAAGGCGAACATAATAAACAAATATTTTTATTTATTGGCAAATGTTTATAAATAGAATGAGTTGAAAATGTTCTGGAACAATTTGCTACCGTAGGACAAGCTGTAAACGTATGCTATTTACCTATTAGTTTACATACTTAAAGCAAAAAGTTGTATAGATATTAATCATATAAAGGTACCGTCAAACAGGATGAATAGGTACGGCGGCGGCGGGGTAAATCGAAACAAAACTTTTATAGGGATTTTCACTGTTATATCATTGGTTTTCTAAGCTAACAACTTTTTTTTTAAATTTCTATTTAATAAAATAAGAGACCATAAATGCTGCCAAAAAAAATTAAATAACGTAAAAATACCCTTTAAAGTTTTGTTTCGATTAACCCTTGCATTCCTTGTAATTACTTTGTAGGTAAAAAAAGAATGAATTACAGCTAGATGTAGTTACTACCTACGATGATTCAGTTGTCAGCGAGATGAATAGAACTATTTATTTATTAAACCTTAATGCACTACTAAAAACACGGTACAAAGGCAGACTTAAAGCTTTGGGCATTTTCAACCAGCCGACTTTACAGTGAGACAACGTGGCAAATTAAAGGAAAGACTAACAGAGATAAAACATTTAATAAATACACATAATCGTAATTAACAATCCCTTCAATCCTTTTTTTACAACCGATTCATGATGTAGTTATTGAGTAGTCGTTATTTACGGAGATTTGGAAGTTCGTAATAGGCAATTTATGCAATAACGAAGACTCGTTTTAAAGTACACAACAGGATATTTTGTATTTTTCTGGTAGACACACTGAAACGACCGACGCGCCAAAAGTTTAATTATATTGTGTTTTTCTAGCTACCAAGTTATTTCTTTTTGTGTTTAAGTGCGTAGTTTTTTTTTATAATTTGATGCCTAGTCCTTTTGTACATTGTAGGTATACCTATTTTGTTGTATTGCATCTGTAGGGTATGTATATACTTATGATTGGTTTCGAGCGCGTACGTCACAACGTACGGACTGGGTGGGAGGCAGTCTATGTTAAACCGTCAGTCAGGCAGCACGTGGTGGTGCGTAGGCGAGCCAAATACCTACTATTAGTGATACTATTAGCGTCCACGCATCGTGCGTGGACACTACATATGGCGACGAGGACAAAAAAAAAATTAAAACTGTAAGTAAAGTGACTTTATAAAAAAAAAAGAAAATGTGACTGGCGAAGTGGCAAGATAATTTACTTATGCTACTTAGGTACATGAATATTACTTATTCAAACTAAGAAAACATGCGACATTTTCATTTACATTTCTCAGCGATTATAATTACCTTCACAGTTTAAACCATTAGTTTACTTTAACTAACAAATAGATACCCATTATGATTCAAAATTATAAAACTTTATACCTACTTAACGGTGGTGACTACTGCTTAACTTACGAAAAAGTTATTACATTGGAATGTTCAGCAACACTGATAACATTTTAAGGAATGTTCTTCGTTGTTTAGTAACTCGCACTAAAGTAATAATGGACTATAGAATAATCATAATGGTATTGAAGAGCAAATGTTAAACTGTATTTGTTTATTTACACCTAAGTAAGTTATAAATTACGGCAAACAATAATATAATGTCGGTTTTACCCTACCCAGTGATCTTGTAATTATTATTATATTCATAGGTATCGCTAAATTGTTGAAGTACCTACATGTGCCATAATGAACAAAGTGATTAGTGGATATTTCAATAATTATGAAAAATAATCACCACCACATCTTAAAAACGTGGTCAGAGACGAGGAGTATTTTTAATGATTTTGTTATTTTGAACCCTAATATTATACTTGGCATTATCGGAAGGATAGGTTGCAGTATTATTTAAGTACTGTGGTATTTATTGGTGGTTATTTAGGAGAAGTTCAAAAACAATGATTGACCGTCTGGACGTTACCTAATTAAATGGATATACCCCAGCAACTTACCTATATTCCATGTAAACTGGCGTAGTACCTGGTCATTTAATATACAAAAAATAATAAAGATATTTTCAAGTTTTATAACAGTATAATGATATAATAATATTGATTTATTATGACTTTGGAGCAGTGGTGGCCGAGTGGTAATGGCTTCGACTCACGAGTTGTAGGTCGCGGGTTCAAACCCAGCCAGGCACATTATTTTGTGTAATTTATTTCATCACCCATCACCGCTGCTCTCAAAACTGTGAAGGAAAACATCGTGAGGAAACCGGCATGTCCTAGAACCAAAAATTCGAAGACATGTGACACTCACCAACCCGCATTGGGCTCGCGTGGTTGATTACGGCCCATTCCCTCTCCTAGAGAGGAGGCCTGAGTCCCAACAGTGGGAACATTATAAGGCCGACTATGCTATGCTATATGACGTTGGAGCAGCATTGCTGGTCATTAAATTGAAACCGTTTGACTATGTTCAGAGGATCCTCAACAGCATTATTGGTCATCAAATTGACGCATTATAAAAAGGAAGCAAAATTTTGTGATAAAAATTGATATTGAAATAACAACAAACTAGTTGGTTCACGATATAACACTAACATGTCCCAACTCACATTGGAGAAATTCGACTGCGAAGGAGAACGTTCTTCGGTTGGAGTCAGATGAGAGCGTGGGAAACGAACACTATCTGTTTCGATGCTTCTGGTATTGATAAGATCGAAAAGAAAAAGGCAACGATCTGGGAGTCTAACCAGGGACCTCATGCTTAGATATTTGATTTGTACTACATGATTAGTTCTAAAATAATAAATCAAAGAGCGCATAAATTTAATTACAGTAGAATATACCTACTGGTCATTAAATTGACAAGACATCATTGAATGACAGTAATTTCAGTAGAATATACCTACTGGTCATTAAATTGACAAGTCATTATTGAATGACAGTAATTGCAGTAGAATATACCTACTGGTCATTAAATTGACAAGTCATCATTGAATGACAGTAATTACAGTAGAATATACCTACTGGTCATTAAATTGACAAGTCATCATTGAATGACAGTAATTACAGTAGAATATACCTTCTGGTCATTAAATTGACAGTTAGTTATCAAAGACAAAATAGGTCAGCAGTACCTAGTGGTACTTTTATGTACATACTGGTCATTAAATTGACAAATTTGATTGTGGGGGGGAACCTTCATCGGTAGGAACGAGATAAAAATGCTGGACGTAGGAACTCTTGATCTACCTGAAAGCTGTTGGCATCAAGGGTAGTGACAAGAAACGGGCTTTGCTGCTACATTTTGTGGACTGGAATTGTTAAAAATGTTTATACTAATATTATAAAGCTGAAGAGTTTGTTTGTTTGGTTGAACGCGTTAATCTCAGGAACTGCTGGTTCGAGTTGAAAAACTAGTTTAGTGTTGGACAGCTTATTTATCGGGGAAGACTATAGGATCTAACATCATGCTACGACCAATAGTAGCAAAGCATTAATGGATAATGTGACGAAGACGAGGTTGCTCGGATCAGCTAGTTTAATAATATACCAAATACAAATATCACCAGCTGATGGAGTGGATGTCTTTGGAGTGGCTATCACCAAACTCCACGCATATTTTATACCTAAACAAATTAAGAATTAAGAACGTCACTCTTTTTGATTGATCAAACAAGGGGCAAATGAAAAGTTTCAAAAATTTCTTAGTACGGCTTAGACAATAAACAGACAGATGTCAGTTCAAACAGAGTCGAAAGACATACAATATGTGTTCAACATCGATGATGACTGCAGTTTATTAGATTGTTGTATTGGTGGAATGAAGGTTAAAAACTACAACGTACTTAAAATCGGATTACAACAAGTACTTAAAATCGGATTACAAATTGACCAAATGGAAACTAAGAGAGTTTCCGAAATCCAATGATGTTTTAGTGGAAGCACCAATCGATGAGAAAGTACAACCAGCTTCTCAATCATTAAGAAGGATCATAGAAAGAAAAGTTGAAAAAAATATATAAAAGAACGGTTACCAGTAACTCATCTTAAGGCCATAATGTACCTACCATATTCTGACAAATACATGATTATGGTTGGAGTAAGATTTAAGGAGTGTAATTCCCTGCCGGAGTCTGTGTTTCCTGATGGTTGCAGGCTAGGAGTCTTTGAGTCAAGGGTGATTGGGTTGCTTCTGGGCAAGCGTGCTCCATCTTCGACCGCATCATCGCTTGCCACCAGGTGAGATATTGGTGCCTATCAATATAAAAAAGCGAGTACTAAAAGAGCTTCCCATTGGTGGTAATAGTTTCAACATTTTATTCAGTACGAACTTAAAGAATGAGATATTGCATGGCAAGGTTGCCATAAGGTCATGTTCCGACTTAGACGTGTTTAGTGAAAAATTGGATTTAAGCTTTTATATTAACGTGTCGGTGACAGTATTCTTACATAACAAGTTATTAAATTCAGTTCGTAAACGATTAGAAACAGTAACTTGATATTAATGACATTGATTAAAGCTGTAGGGATACAGAGAATTCTGAGCTATTACAATTTCTAAATAGATTTTTCACTACCGGGTTGCTTGCTGTAGATGTAAATTAATATAAGTAAGATTTAAAATAATATTGATTGATTCAAACTGTTCGGTGCAGTTATGACCATGATGTTCGTAGATTGACGTAGAGTAATTCGTGAACGTAGCCCCTTCACATGAACGTTAGACACAAACATTGACAGGCCTTGGTTCTCTTCTCTTCGTAAACTCTGATGTGCATAACTTATCGGTTGGTATGTTTTAAAATCTCTTATCTTTTAATATTCGCTCTTTATTATTATAATTCTATTTGATATTTTGAATTTAATAATGAAATAATTTGAATTTTTACTGACATTTGTACGCCTAATGGCAAAGCATAGAGCACTTGGAAGGAATGTAACATCTCACACACCTGTGAAACTGTAACCTATGTTTACAAATAAATAATCTGAATCTGAATCTGAAAATCTCATTGTCGGGAAGATGCCCAAGGCCAAGTATATGAATAATTGACGTTGTGAAGTTATGAAATAGATGACGAGTAAGCATCAAATTAGTTTGTTTGAACAGGTTCTTAGTTCTGTGGGTCGGCGGGCGTACCAGGGTATCGTAGCAGTATCACAGAGTGATATAGACGAGGAAGACTGTATCAGGGTGTCGTTGCTATTGGTGGTACAAATTAGAGTTTACTCGTTATTCTTCCCATGGGGAAGTGCGAGTATAGGAATTGTGTTTTGCTGAGCTATGAGATAGATGTTGACTGTGAATAAGATACGTAGTCTTTGATTTTCTTTGTTAAAATCAATGTGAGTTTTATGATTTGAGTTTTTGTGCTTGGACTTGGTAATCACGAATACTAGTGAATCACGAATCAAACCTAAAGGATTGATTACAGCCAGTTTAGAACTGTCGAATGGCTAAAACACTGAACGAAAAGTCAGTTAACTGAAGATTTGGAATAGCTCTGTGTGTAAAAGTTTGTAGACAATTGCCGTAGATATTAACGATAGCAAGTTTCTGGGGGGATACTGAAGTATGTAATGATGAAACAGGACAAATGATGAAAAAGAAATGTCGTACATTTATAGAAATTGAAGGTCAGTGGAAAGTTTTTAATGATAAAGAAACCAAGGAATTGAATCAAAAAGATACATCTACTTCATAAATAAGATTGATTAATTATGACTAAATTAAAAAGAGAAAAGAAAAGAAAGATATAGAGAATAATAATATCAAGGCATATAACATTGAATATAAGAAAGAAAATCAAAACAATTATCTCACATGTGATCATTGAAAAAAATATAATTACAATATAGTATAACCGGATCGCTAACCGAAAAAAAAAAAATAATAAAGGAGTAAAATACCTCTAGTGTCATGTACAGTGTTTGGAAGGAAATAAATACTTAGTAATAAATACATACATATATATTTATAAGTACCTAGATCCATAAAAAACTTACTACAGGAAGTAATTATATACAAAATAAAAATAAGGAAGGGATGTAGTGTATGTATATACTTATGATTGGTTTCGAGCGCGTACGTCACAACGTATGGACTGGGTGGGAGGCAGTCTGTGTTAAACCGTCAGTCAGGCAGCACGTGGTGGTGCGTAGGCGAGCCAAATACCTACTATTAGTGATACGATGCGTGGACACTACAGCATCAAATAATTGTTTTATCTGTCTCTTACTTGTATGTGAAAAGGCAATGTATTATAATTAAAATCTGGTTAAATATACATTATTCTAAGGGCCATAGCTACCTGTTTCGTTTCGTACTATATTATTTCGAAGGTATCGTTTATGATCACGTCTTGTCGGATCAACGTCCTGTCAAAAGTAATTACGATTTTAATGTACATGGTAATAATGGCAATTTAGTTTATCTATAAATAGAAAATTGGTTATGATAATTGAGTTCAGTCTCTTTTTGATTAAGTCGCATTGTCAGGCTATTGACTCAACCAAAAGGTCAGGCGTTCAAAATGATAACTTTGAACTTTCACAAGGAAAAGAAATTTAATAAAAGAAACAGTTGCTTTGGTTTCATTAATATTGGCGTGCCCTCGTTATTAGCATTAAAAGTAGAAAATAGATCTAAGTACCTATGTTTTTCTTAGCTTTGGTTTTATTTGGTGGATTTTTGGTAAAGATTTTTTTAAATAATGAAAGTGTTTAAAATAAATCTCTGTCTGAGGGTTTGAGTTTGTCGGCGGATAGGTATTTTTTTTATGAGATACCAAGTAAAGCCCCTTAATTGAGGTTTTAGGAGAATCGAGCGAAAACGACACCGTTAAAAACGTTAGGCTTGCTAGCGGTAATGGCTAATGTGATTAGTTCCGGGAAATTCCTTAGATAAGTAGGTATTTGTCCAAATACTAAGTAACGTTCATTTAATATGTTTATTTGTTGGTAGTATCCAGTACATAGAAAACGCAGCTTCATATCAAATTGAAAAATGATACGGGCTATTTCAGGTATCTATGGGCTATTTACATTGGCAAAACTAATTTCATTCTGCTGCGACTATTTAGGTTAAACGCGTCATATATGCACCAACATCATAGCTCTAAAAAACTAATCGGTTACAAGATAGCTTCATAAACGAGCGCGGGGTACCTATAGGGTTGCGGTATAGTTACCTTTTTATAGTTATTTTCGGATTTTTTTATGACTAGCTGACTCAGTAGACGTTGTATTGTCATATAAAAAAAATAGCCTACCACCTATTCTCCGACCTACCGAATATACACACAAAATTTCATGGAAAATCGGTCGAGCTGTTTCGGAAGAGTTTGGTAACAAACACCGTGATACGAGATTTTTATAATTTAGATTAAAATATCAAACAAATAGCCTGACCGTACACGGGCCATGCGCTATAACCACAAAACGCCGCGGCCGAGCTACGGACTGCATTTTCATATGAACCCATCTCACGTGGTTGATGGTTCTCGCTTCGCGTGGCACCGTCCGTAAAACACCGACACAAACAACCAAGTCTCGCCACTGACAACAAGCAGTGTGTTAATCAATACGGTAGTTAGTGTCGACCACTGACCGAAAATGACTGTCACGTGCTTACTTTACTAAGTAGCAGCTTCCAGCATCAGGTGGCGCTTTGTGGCTCTTGTGCGACTAGGCTTAAAGCAGCCATTATTTTGAAGTATTTTAAAATCATTAGAATAAAAAACATTAGTCGGAATGAACTCTTCTCGTTATTGTTTATATCCACATGGACCACTCTCTGTTATCATCCATGTCTAAAAACATCGAATAAGTTTTATTTAGTCCGAGATAACGCCATATCGTTTACTTGCCTATAAAGCTTGGGTACTTACGATATAAAACTGGAGAAAGTACCACTTTTGCTGTTTTTTTTTAGTTAGGAAGGGGTTATGTATTTTAGAGTGATCAATTTCGTAGGAATTTGCCTAGGTCTTGTATAAAAAAAGTTGAAAAGGCAGCTGCAGAAAAAAAACTTGTTGCCAAAGGCAGCTGCAGAAAACCGTGTGGTTTGGTCAGTAAGAGATATCCATGACCGGAAATCCATGAGGACTTTGCCCCATTTAAAAAGGTCTTGCATAAAATAGAGGTCCGTTGGGACAGAGCCAGAGTTAGTCGTTACGATACTATTAATGTCAGAAATAGATTTATGATGGTAAATATGCTACTGCGAGAAGAATCCGCAAAAGTTTTGAGTCATTTTCCTATATATAAGAGA
This sequence comes from Lacanobia wlatinum, assembly GCA_947578705.1. Lineage (NCBI taxonomy): Eukaryota > Metazoa > Arthropoda > Insecta > Lepidoptera > Noctuidae > Lacanobia > Lacanobia wlatinum. Next base: position 14,735,639 of record OX388026.1, read on the forward strand.
ATTGAAACCAAGTTATAAGGTGGTTGACCTATTAATTGGTTACATTTTTCATCATTCCTAAGCTTTTTCATTTACTGACTGTTTCCGTCTTCATTAATTGTTTACGTGAAAAAAGAAAAATTACGTATTCAATATTTTTTGGAAATCTATCTGACGGACTTATTAGATTTTTTCAGTAAAATACCCTATTATTATGTAAATTTAAATTATTATTATTACTAAATTGCAATTTATACTGACAAACCAACTTGTTAACACTGTCTGCATAATTGATAGGCTTGTTTTACGTGGTATTGTATGGTTTGTCTATATTTCGCTACGCTACAGCAATCTTGTTTTATTTTAACTTGAATATTTAAACTTTTTTGACGTTCAAGTCTTTTACTATTTATGATTTTTTAACCCATACCTACTGCAAGTACCTAGTTTAACTATGAAATAAACTCAAATAGGTTATAAAGCTTTGAATTATTCTTTTTTAGTGCTTGACTTAATGCGCCGAGCTTCTCAACTTAATTATGCGAATTAACATTTTAAAGGCTAGGTATATAGGATAAGGGGATGCAATAATGACATCATGACATAGCTTATTAAAACTTTATTCTATGCCTCTGCTGGAATCGCCGCGGCAATCGCCATTGTATTTAGTTTTAATTGTACTCTTTAAATTAAACGTTTCAACTTTTTAAGCATGACAATATTTTCGAACAATATTATAGTCATAATTTATTTTCAAACAAAAGGAATCACCTTCATTTTGTGTTAATTTTCTACTTGTGACATACCTACCTAAGCTGAAGATTAAAAATATAATCTGTGCTATTTATGAATAGATTTGGATTTAAAGTCCTACAATCTACATATTAAACAAATACTTTATTTATTAACATATAAATAGAACACGTTGATACAAAAAAGTCGAGAACTTTTGAAAAATATTAATACGTATACTTAAATTGGGTTACAAAAATACATTACACGAGTACAATGAAAAAAGAACAAGCTGGAACATAAAGCCATCTTAATGCCAAGTATCAACGGTGGTGACGTCATGGTTCTGCTCCATACTGTCTTGAGGTTTCCTATTTACAGACACATTTAACGCTAATAAATGCTGTATAGGCAACCGAGGTGAAAGATTCACCATGCTTGCCCATTGACCGGCACAAAGTTCAGGAAATTTGAGCTTTTTGAGAAAGTGTCCTTCAAGATACCAGGGAGACACGCAGGTTGGGGAGTAGTCCCATATCTTCATCTCATTCAGACGAACCCAACTGCAAGAGAAATTAAATAAATGTGTACAAAGTAAAACATCAATATTATTATTGTTTTCTGAAGCCTGTTCAGGACACTGTTTAACGAAGGTAGCTCATTTCTGGGTAGGTATTGTAATTAGGCTTTGTTAATCGCCAACTAAAATGTAGAAGTTAGGTAAAATTATGGCAGTAATGTTTGAACTGAAAATACAAGTGACCTATTTAAATCATTATCTACAATCAAGTTTTTAAACAAGTGGATTTAGGGTGCCTGGCCATTTCAGCGGAGCGAGGCAGCGGAGCGAAGAAACGGAGAAATTTTAACCAATGGAATTGCATAAAATCTTCGCCTACCACGTAAGTCACTGACTTTTGATTGACATGATTGATTAATATTTCTCCATTTCTCCGCTCCACTGCCTCGCTCCGCGCAAATGGCAGGCACCCAAATTGTTGGTAACCTACTGTCAAGAAGGTATGAAGTTTGTGTATTCATTTTATTTATCCATTTGAACCTTCTACAAAGGAAACACGGTGATGGGATAAATCACAGTTATACAGGTGGTTCATTTAAGTTTGCTCCTTCAGATATAGTGTGAAATATTTAAAGATATTATTATAATTAGATATATTTTCTATGTAGTTTATTGAAATCAGAAACAGTCGATACGAATCGATCCAATCGCTTCTAATAAGAACTTATTTTGATTGCGATCGAACTGATAAAGATACATTATTTTAATTGCTTGGACTTAGACTTGACTTGATGAGATAAAATTTTTGTAATTGGCTTTATAGGAACCGAATGAAAGCAACATGTGTCTTTGGCATATTTAGGTAGTTATTAAGTAGAGACAAAACAGGGATGTGGTAGCCCATCTAATTAACAAACAACGACAGGAACAATGGTGTATTTCCTGTTGTTGAAGATTTGTACAAAACACCTACACACATTCACTATTTTTTTTTCTTAATGCGTATTTTGAAAAGGATTGTCATTTTATTACTCTTTATCTGAAAACCTTTTATAAGAACTTTGAATTAGTAGTTATACTTCTTTAAGCAGAATAAGCTACATTACGCTTCAAGAAGTTATAAATTACACACACATTAAAATTCCAAGGAAATTCTATCTATTAATCAAGTAGGTCATATTAGTGTTAAGGCTTGTATACATGCCAATGACCCTGTGCATATAAACGGAGCTAACTAAGTACTCCTCTAAGCGTCACTCCGCTACCCGTATTTTCAATTAAAAAAAAACAACAAATATTTAAAAAAGTAACAACCCAAATTATTTTTGTTTGTATTGCAAAGCATTAGACATTTTTTTAGACTTTTGTTAAAAAATAAAGGAGTAAAATTATTTCACTCAACGATTTGGAGGTGATTTGGTGATTTTTAGGGTTCCGAAAAAAAACGGAACCCTTATAGGATCACTCGGGTGTCTGTCTGTCTGTCCGTGTGTCACAGCCAGTTTTCTCCGGATCCCACAAGACCGATTCTGTTGAAATTTCGTACACATATGGACTTCTGTGACCCAAACACGGACGTGTTACGTAAATCACCGCCACTTTTGGGGGTCAAACTAGATAATTAAAAAAAAAAGGTTTTTGTACAATATCGTGTGATATGTCAAATGAAAGGGCTTACACTGAGGATTTTAGTTATATTTTTTTCATAATTTTAACATGCATGGTTTTGAAGTTATTCAAGAAATTAGACGAAAAATGACCATTCCCCCCTTATCTCCGAAACTACTGAGCCTAAAATTTTGAAAAAATGGAGATAATAGATCTTTACCTAAAGATTACAGGAAAACGTATTAGAAGTCTGTATTGCTTTTATAACATGTTAAAAAAAATCGAGTCCGACTCGCACTTGGCCAGTTCTATTTCTTATTATGTGATACCGAAATATAAATTCTGTCTAAACCTAATTACGTATCATATCATTTAGATTACTACCTATTTTTCAGATGTAATTTCTCAGTAAATACCGACGAAAAGTCGCTTCTCTTGATCTTGATCTTTTAAGCATTTCTCGAGAGAGCAGCATTAAGCAGAAGTAATTCGCTTGCTGCGTTTTACGAACTGCATTCCATGCAAATAGTGTCTCAAGAAAGCATTTTTGAATAATCATAGAAAATTAAATTGTAATAATAGCAACATAAAAAGAAATAGAACCAAAGTCAGCTAAATATTTAAAACAAAGCGCCTATTCTGGGAAACGCTAACTGCATCTTCCACAATCTCATTTTAGTTTTATTCCTGCTTATTCGTTTCAATTCCAAGCTCCATATTGCTTGAAATAATTTTAGAGGCGGTTTCGCGTAAGGCGGCGGAGGAATGCATGTGCAAAGTTAGCGATATGTTCGCAGTAGCGCAACGGAAATGAACTTTGCGACCTGCATCTGGAGATAAAGTCATTTGCATTTGAAATGCGACGTACTTACGCTGAAATATACAATGCATGGCAGTCGCAATGCCACGGGTTGCCTGATAGTTTAACGATCGCAAGTTTGGGCATGTAATCCAGTGTGCGGGACGGCAATGAAGGGAACATGTTGTTGTCCAAGTGCCTGTAATATAATTGTAAAATTAGTTAATATTAATCATGTTTCTCGCTTTAAAGTACTCAGCAAAAAATATAATGTGAGCACTGCCTTCCCACGTTATCTTATCGACAGTCCCGTTTCTACTCATTGAATACGGAACCATAAGATCTATCAATCATGGATTAAAATGAAATACTTACAAAGTAGTGAGATTTTTCAAAGTAGAAAAAGTTTTGAAGTGAACTTCGAACAATTTATTTTCTGACAACAAAAGCGAGGTGAGATTTTCCAATCCTAGGAATGTGGTGACATTTAAAAAACGCAATTTATTTTTCGATAAGTCGAGCTTCTCCAAGTTGGTGCAATTCGAAAACGTGTAATCCGGGAGTTCTATTAGAGCGTTATCCTTCAAATCCAATGTACGTAAAAACTTCAATTTTTCAAACTCTACGCCCGTTAACTGAAAATGTTCAGACGGAATTATCAAAAGGCTTTGGACGACATTTCTACAGGAAATGTATAAAGGCAGAAACTTACACTCATCAAATTGTTACTGGATAAATCGAGGAAGGTTAAACAATCCACATTATGAAACAGACGAGTTGGAATACTTTGTAATTTATTTCGCTCTAACAATAAAGTTTCCAAAGCTTGCAGGCTCTCAAAGGCATTTTCACTGATATTACATATTTTATTGTCTGAAAGTTTCAATATCTGAAGTGTCTTCAGACAAAAAGTTCCGTTTTCTATGCGTTGTATTTTATTCTTAGATAAGTCTAATATTTGTAACGATTCGAGGCCCACGAAGCTATCTGAAGGCATGTACATTATGTGATTATTTGAGATGTCGATGGTTTCTAGAAACGAATTATTAGCAAACAATTTTTCTGGAAGGGAATATAAGAAATTGTTTGATAGATCCACGTGAAATAGTTTCTTTGTTGACCTGAATGCTTGACTGTCAATTTCTTCCAGGTAATTTCTTTGAAGCCTCCTGAAAATACATTTACTTTAATACTGGTTATCAAAAAAGTCCTCTCTTCATAAGCAATTATTATTTTATGATGTCAACAGTGTAGTTCCGTGACCGACTATCGTTATCACAAAGAGGAAATACTTATCTTAGATTAATTTAAGGAAAATTATAAATTTCTACCATCTACTATTTGAAAAGGAATTCAATATAAAACGGACTTGCACTTCATAATCTGCCTAGCTTTTTCCCAATTATATTGGGATCAGCTTCGGTCAGTCAAACCGGATTTTAGATGAATACTTAAACATAAATATTTTTTGTAATCAATACAATTATGTTAGTTCTTGGGTAACCTAACTGTAAAATTCGGTGAATAGCGGTGAATAACTATTCCGAATATTTTATTCGTTATGATAGAGAAACACAAGGACTAAGATTGTAGAGGTATTGTTTGTGTATCCCATGTTCTCTGATCAAAAGCAAACCTACTAAACTACTAGACAACAGCAAAAAAATATTTTTTTTCTTATTTGTATCCTCTATTAAGGTTAAATACTCACAGTATTCTCAAGTTGACCAACGAATCAAATATCCCAGCTGGCAGATATTCCACATGGTTGTCGAACATGTCGAGCTCAGCCAGCGAGCGCATGCCTTTAAACGTCGTCTTGTGCAATGTCCGCAATTTGTTAGTGCCCAAGTCACTGGAAATGATTAAGGTGGCAGTGAGATGATCTAGATTACACATACTACCTACCAACATTAAACTATATGAAGCACGTCAACTCGTCTATTATTCTAGTCAACAAGTGCTTTTTCATCCCATCTATTCGAAAAGGACGATTTGGTTCGCCTTTAAGTGCAATTATTGCCGCAATTATCTTTGCCGCGCACTTTTTGAATTCAGAACATCTTAGTGTTCAGCGCCAAAGAAATTGAACGCAAATATTGTTGGTCAAGTGCGAGTCGGACTCGCGTGCAAAGGGTTCCGAACGAATTTTTTTTTTACATGTCATTTTAACACTACAGACTTCTTATAGGTTTTCCTGTAATCTTTGGGCAAAGACCTATTATCTCCATTTTTTTCCAAATTTAAGGCTCAGTAGTTTCGGAGATAAGGGGGGGGAATGGTCATTTTTCGTCTAATTTCTTAAATAACTTCAAAACCTATTATTTTAAAATTATGAAAAAAATATAATTAAAGCCCTCACAGTAAGCCCTTTCATTTGATATGTCACACGATATTGTTCAAAAAACTTTTTTTTTTAATTTTCTAGTTTGACCCCCAAAAGTGACCCCCATACTAAAAATTTAATAATATACGTAACGCATCCGTGTTTGGGTCATAGAAGTCCGTATGTGTACCAAATTTCAACAGAATCGGTCCAGTGGATCCGGAGAAAACTGGCTGTGACAGACGGACAGACAGACAGACAGACAGACAGATACCCGAGTTATCCTATAAGGGTTCCTTTTTTTTCGGAACCCTAAAAAAAGAAATCAAATTAAAAACGCGCGAACTACAGCCTGCGTTTTCGTAAATTTTCACGGATTGTTAGAAATTCATGGTTTTGTTTTGAAAAATGAGTTCTTCAAGTGTCAGTGAAAGTATAGAATTAACTCCTGAAAGTATTAGAAGTGACGCAAGAAATGTGATGGATAATCTATTACCTGCAAAATCCCGGAAGAAATATATGAAAGCCTATGGTAATTTTATTGAATGGAGAAATGCAAGAGGCGCCAAGAATTTTTCAGAATCTGTGTTTTTGGCCTACTTCCAGTACTTAGCCAAAACTAAACAACCTTCCACTCTTTGGAGTACCTACTCAATGCTAAAATCAATAGTCAGTTCTAATAACGATATATAACTGGGCACATTTTCGAAATTAACCACTCTGCACGACAAGATTTTGACATTTCACACACCAGCTGAGTCGACGGGATTTTGCGAATTACGTCATCAAATTCAGGAATTACATCACGGCAATCGAATTTACTATGAAAAATTTGTTTCCGTAGCTATATTATACGATAAGTTTGTGAGAAATATCTTAAATTACAAGTTAAGGTCGTTCAAATCGCTTCAGTCTACTTAAAAATGTGTCTTAAATATGAATTACTTTACCTCTCAAAAAGGTTGTCAACTTAGATTTTCTGAAAATATATGAGTAAACAAACTTCTCGCTTGCTAAAAAGATGTAAAAGGGCAAAATCAAGACATATTTATTCTATTTGCGTTTTTCGTTTTGTCCTTATTCATACATAAGTTAATTAAAAATACGATCGAATCTTGTCAAACAATTACGAGTATCTACGTTGCAATTTTGATGTCAGCGATGTTTGAGGCTAAAAAACATGAAAATTGTGGATTTCGGACACCCAAACTCCATTACGGGGGTAGCGGTTTGCTCATTATTTGATTATCTGACGAATGTATCCATATTTCTAACGATAAGGTGTAGCGGTGCTACAAAGCCTAGCAAAGGTGAGAAGGTACTTCACGCCGAAACAACTGCTCAAACTCTATCAAGCGCAAGTTCGACCGTGTATGGAGTACTGCTCTCATCTTTGGGACGGATCTGCCAGATACCAGCTTGATGCCCATAAGTCAATTAAAAAACGAGCCAGGAGGATCATCGGCAATGAAAGGCTCGTCGCGACGAAGCTCCAAAGTCTTGAGCATCGACGGCGAGTTGCTAGCCTGTCGGTTTTCTACCGGTTGCATTTTGGGGGATGTGCGACGGAATTGCATAATTTGATTCCGCCAAGCTCGTTTCATCATTGGACCATAAGACGAACGGCGATGCGCCACCGGTACATGGTGGACATCCCACCCACACGCACAAAACGTTTTGGGAACACATTTAAAGTGCGTACAGCTAAGTAGTGGAATTCCCTGCCGGAGTCTGTGTTTCCTGATAGCTACAACCTGGGAGTCTTTAAGTCAAGAGTGAATAGGTTACTTCTAGGCAAGCGTGCTCCATCTTCGCCCACATCATCGCTTACCATCAGGGGAGATAGTGGTCAAACGCGAGCCTATCAAAAGTAAAAAAAAAGCGGCAAAAAGATTTTTGATTACCAAAGTCGAAGTTTTGCGCCAAATGTGTTTGTTTACGTTTTTATTTTACACAAATATCACCCACTCACATGTAAATATGATTAAAAATATGACAATTATGAATCTAAATATCACGAAGAACAATAAAAACCCCAGATCTAAATGCTATTTACAAACACAGATCCAATAACACGTAATTTCATTCCCACTACACTTATTTATGGTTTCATATTACATTTAAATAGGTTTTTGGGCAAATTTTGAGAATTAAAAAAAAAAACAACTCAAGAAACTCATCAGACCCCTGATCAATGTCGCGCGGTATTTTCTTTTATTCGGAAAATAAATTTAGAATGTCAGAAAAAAATATGAGATAAATTATTGCGAGTTTTATGTTTGACTAGTTTCTGCCCGCGGCTTCGCCCGCGTTATTAGTATTTTCATGGGTTTTGATATTTGTCGACGGAACCCGAATCCTTTCAAAAATAAGTTACTCATCTATTCTAATATATAAAGCTGAAGAGTTTGTTTGTTTGTTTGTTTGCTTGAACGCGCTAATCTTCGGAACTACTGGTCCGATTTGAAAAATTCTTTCAGTGTTAGATAGCCCGTTTATCGAGGAAGGCTATAGGCTATATATCATCACGCTAAGACCAATAGGAGCGGAGCAGTAATGAAAATTGTGACGCAGACGAAGTTGCGCGGGTCAACTAGTTATAACATAATTAAAAAAAGCGTTTTTGTTTTAGCTGTCGTATATACTTTCATATGCGTTCAGAAAAAAAACTGTTATTTTGATATTACTAAAAGACACTTGTATGTATGTTTGGAGGTATGTTTTTTTAATTCGAACGCCCGGTAGACTAACGGCGGATTATTTTCATATTGAACATCTACAACTGTCTTTTAGTATTGTACCTTTATTAAGACAAAAAATTTAGATTATCTGGGTTATATACTTATCCCAAATTCTAAATAAAATAAATTTCATTCTTAATAAATTTTAATACGTTAGTCGAAATGGCACAGACAAAAATTTGCTAGCTGGTGGCTAAAATTCACAGATTTGCAACGATTCATGTGAAAGGTAGGTAACTACCTTTCACATGAATCGTTGCAAATGTTTGAGAACATTCATGACATGCGTGATCCTATTCTATAGGGTTCTTTTGATACAAGTATTTTTTGTTATTCGCTACATCTTAGTGCAATACATTTTTGGAATCTCAAGCCCCTTTTTGGATACTCCACATAACTACGTACAGCTTCCAGCTAAATAATAACAGCGGCACACATCGAAATTCAAAGCTGAACTTCGCTTGCTGAGGTCGGGCCGCGGGTGCGTGATAATTCATTGAATTTCCTCTGTGCCTCGGAAAGCAAGCTTTGCCGTTAGTCCAGGCTGTCGTTTGAACATCTTTGACAGTAGTAACGGGTAGTCAGAAAACAGAAACTTCGACACCATCTTTCCAAGGGGTATCGTATAACCCAGTTACTGGGCTGTGGAGGTCTGCTAGCAAGTCAGCTGCCGAGGTAACTGAAAGCCGACCCCAACATAGTTGAGAAAGGCTAGTTAGACATGCCTGTGTCACGAAAAAAATACGACTTTATTTACATACCGACGGTTTCAATCTTTTTTACAAATTCATCTAGTCTATCAGTAGCGTAGCTAGGAGTGAAATGCTACCGTTCCTTAACTATTTTTTTCAGGGTCGGCTGTCATCCGGGTGACGCTTTGAAACCTGATGTCCGAGATGGGTACAAACATTTTCGAGCTTCGCTCGTTTTTGCATTTTGCACTCTCTCTCTAATTTTCAGTGTAAGTCAACAAAATGGCTACGAATAAGTATGGATGATTTAATGAAAATCAAGCATTATCCATGCTAGCTACGCCACTGAGCCTATGTTATTTCGATACTTTAAGACAAACCTAATGACTCCACATTTGAAAAATCTATCCAGTCGCTAGGTTGCGTTTCCACAGAACTATGCAAGGATGTGTTGAATTTTGCACATTTACATACTTACTACCAAAAAGCACTCGCAACTTCGTTTTGCAGGAGAAAAAGCTTCTAAACGTATCTATAACAAGTATACACATCCACACAAACCTATTTTCATGCATTATAAAAAAATACAACCTAATGCAATACTTAACAATAGTGTACTCAAATTTACTCAATATAAAGATTTTTTTTTAATTGATGCCGAAGTCCTACACCCACTTGGCATATCTACATAAATGTATACCGGGCATTCTGTATGGGTTTCATATAGAATACCCGGTATACATTTATGCTGAAAATATCTACACAAACTCTCAATATTTTCAATCTAATAAAATATTTTTGAATCACACGCGCATTCAGAATTTAAATTTTGGGTAGGGAGGCAGGTAATATGAGCAATTAGCGAAATTAGCCATGGGTCCGATGAATTTGTTGAGTTAGTTTTATTCCTTAATGTCCAAAAAGCTGTTTAAATTACATGAGAAAACATAAATAATTATTATCATTATTGCATATTGTGTTTCATGCTTTTAACGTATTTGTATTTTTTTTTTAATCGAATTACGATAATCGCTCATTTAAATTAATCGGGAAGATAAATTTAAAAAAAATATCGATTTGTTTTGCTACACCCTAAAAATAAAAAACCTATGGTTGATGGTGGATGGCGATTATCACATTTTATACTTTGATTTTGTTTATGAAAAATAGTAAACCTGCGGGTTAAATACGAAAGAATTATTTGCGCTATCATATGACCTTTTTATCCAATTGTTTATCAATAACAACATAAATAAAAAGGATGTTGTATGACGTAACTCTTAGTACCTAAAGGTACTACTACCGAGCCGGCGGAGGTTTGCTTGTCTAGTACCTTTAGATACTAGTACCGAACTATACGGTTAATAACGTATCTGAAAAGGATGTCTGATGGATTGAAACCTAAAAAAGTGTTCTCAGTCAAAAACGTGGAGACTTTCCTTAGTAAGGCACCCGACAAAGTCTTTCTTGCTGTAAAAGTAAGTAACTATGTGTGTGGTGGCTTAGTAAAGTATAACCATAGTGTTTTAAAATGCGCATTTTATTGTAACCTGTACTTCGATAGATACTTGTCTTATTCACATTCAGTTTTGTTACAGGTGGCTTTAATTTTCGGAGTACATGGAGCTTGTCGTGGCAATGAACTTTTAAAAATAACTGTTGATGATGTTGAAAATCACTCGGATGATTAACTGTTAGTAAAGCTGACAGACACAAAAACAAAAATTGACCGATCCTTCGTAATCCGAGTAGAATATAAAACTATTGTACAGAAATACCTGGACCTGCGTCCTGCTGATATAAAGACCAATCGGTTTTGTATACGTTATCCAAATGGCAAGTGCTTCAAACAAGTTATGTGAATAAAAGAAAAAAATACAATTTCTAACATGCCACAAGTAATCGCTACTTACTTGAAGTTACCAGATATCAAGCTGTATACAGGTCATTGTTTTCGTCGTACTTCTGCTACCCTTTTGGCAGATTCTGGAGCGGACTTAACTGTTCTCAAGCGACATGGAAGATGGAAGTCGAGTGCTGTAGCAAAGGGGTATATAGAAGATTCCATTGAGAACAAGGCGAAAACATGTGATTGCAACCTTCAGTTAATCCATTCATGCCACTGTCGCCGCACCCGTCTACATCCAAAAAACGAGATACACCGTCACATTTTCCTCAAAATGAGCCAGATTCGGACATTATTTCAAACACGCAGATTATAAAATCTACAACAATCTCTATTCCTAATTAACAATAAATTTTCATAATTGCGAAAATGTCTCAAATGTACTAGACCTTACAACTAACATCTTTTCCAACCTCGATAAAATGCAGAAGGTAATTGGTGTTTTTTTTTTAGACCTGGCAAAACGACGAACTTCGATACGATTTCTGTCCCCAAACTTATTGCTAAAGTCGAAAGGATTGGGATTAGAGGCATTCAACTTGCTCTTTTCGAAAGGGACCTCACGGGTAGAGGACAACGTGTCAGGATCGGCGACTGGATTAGCAACGAGCTTCCTATAGCATACGGAGTCCCCCAAGGCAGCATCATCGGTCCGACCCTTTTTCTCATTTAAATCGATGAACTCTGTCGTCTAACGCTTTCGAGTGCGTCCATATTCACCTATGCCGATGCTACTGCCATATTATTCCACGGAAACTCCTGGGAGCTGGTGTTCCCGAATGCACAATTTGGACTCAACCATGTCACCAATTGGTTGACTCAAATCCTCCTTACTTTAAATGTTGACAAAACCACTTATCTAACTTTCTCCTTTAATGCCGCTGGGAAACCTTCCTCTCACTACTCCTTGACGGCCCACTCCTGTAGCTCCCCCCCCCTCTCGGCCTGTAATTAACCCAGCCTTTCCCGTAACAACTTCGTTAAATATCTAGGAGTACAAATTGACGATTGCCTGTCCTTCACTTCTCACATACATGCACTCACCTCACGAACACGCAGGATGATTTACATTTTTAAATCCCTTCGACACGTTGCGGACTATAAGGTGCTAAGGCTAGTGTATCTCTCCCTCTGCCAATCGCTTATCCAATACTGCATTGTCATCTGGGGCGGATCAGCAAAAAGTCATATGCTGAAATTAGAACGAGCCCAAAGAGCACTCTTGAAGGTCGGTTGGCGGCTACCTTACCGCTTTCCCACCATCGATCTCTATAAAACCTGCAAGGTGCTCTCTGTTCGTAACCTATTTATCCTGAACCTTGTTTTAACAACCCATTCTGTTACTCCATACACTTCATCTAAGTTCACCTCCCCACGACGTAAACATACTGTCTGTCCCAGCACCCGCACAACTTGTCGATCGGTCCAGCGTAGTTTCCCGTTCCTCAGTGGACACATCTACAATAAGGCAAACAAAATTCTAAATATTTTCGCTGTCCAGATCAAAATGCAAAAGAACTGTTTCGAGTTGGTTACTTGAGCTGGATTATGCAGAGACTGAGAACATCCTTAATGTTTCGAAATAATATCATTATCGCGTTTGACCTTCTGGAACCTTGTCAAAGACACACTTAGCATGTGACCATTTTTTATTATTATTGTAATTATCTCTCTCTCAATACGCAGAGCTTTCACAATTCTGTGTACGTAAGTGCAATTTTACATTTTAATTTAAAGGGTGTGAGCCCGGAGTTCTGTCATACAGGTCCCGTGCCCAGTATGGACTCCAGCTCTCACAAAGGTTTGAATATGCATGTAAATTAAATTTTATGTACCAAATTGTACCTTTTTGAGAGAAATAAACGTATATTATTATTATTTTATTTCCTCATAGTGGGTGATGAAAAGAAGGGTGTATCACTCGGGCGCAATATATATTTTTGGCTCGGGCGACGTACTTTGAATCTCTCGGTACGTTCAGAATCCTAATCCTCTAGAATAAAATATTATTTTGCTCCCTTATGATACAATCTACTATTTTTGGTCAACTTTTTTCAGCAGTCTCGGAAAAATATGAATGAGGTGTCATTCGATTCGGAAGAGCATGTAGATGATTTCTACATATTAAAAAGTACCGCTCGAAAAATTGCAAAAGTTATAAACAATTTACTGAAATAGAAAGAAGGGTTTAAACGCAAAACGCAAAACACCTGACGGTGCCTGAAGACGCCTGACGACGCCTAACGACGCCTAACTACGACTGACTACGGCGGACGACGCCTGACGGAGACCAAAAAAAAGCACTTGTTAACTAGACTATATGGAACCTGAAGACAGATACGGTAAGGTGCACAAAGGTTTTAAGTCGGACTTACCAAAATATATGTATAGGTAGTTTGTATTTATTATAAACGGTTACTTTGTAGTTTTTTACAGGTTCTAATTAAGATGTCGTAGCGAGGAGCATGAACTTAACATCGCGCCTCTATTTCTCGACGGATAAGACAGAGGTGTACATACCGTAACAAGAATATTCTGTTCCAGTTTTCCTTCAAAAATTCTTATGGCAATACACAGTTCAAAATAATAAAACCAGTTAGTATTTGTAGACCGCGGTTTTTGAGTAGGATTCGGCGATATTATAAATTGTTTTTATTTACAGAATATTATTTTCACTTTAAAACTTTGATTTGGGATTCATAAATACAGGCAGACTTAAAAATATAATCTAGATCTTATAACTGATGCTAAAATATTGACTAAATGTTGAGGTCTAGCTTACACAGTATTGTTGTTATTGGATGGAAAACAGAAGACAAAGGTAATATCTGTGCTCATTATCAGGAGGTAGTCATGGAATCGTTACAAAGGCTATGTGTAGATACATTGTTCGCATTTGCAAATTATGCTACAAATTGTTTACATAATTCATTGTGAGTACCAAGCATTACATTTTAAGCGTGTTCAAGATGGTCTCTCAATATTCACTAACAGAGAAAACGTAACCTATTCAATAAAAGCAAAATGACTACATATGTTGGTGTACGGTAGGGTTACCACATGTATCTGCTATATTATTTGATATCGTTCTATATCTGAGTCAATTGTCCAATATATTATTGAAAAAAAAAAAAATGAAAATATGTTTTATTCAATTACAAACATATAATTATAGTGGGTACGCAAGATACCTTTTTTCCACGCTAATTCAAACTGTAGGAAGTCTTTTTTTATAAAATTTGGTACGAGGATGAAATATTTTCATGAATACGTAGTTTGGAAGTGTCATAATTTTACGAGCTCTACGCGCCTCTATGTAGTGGCTAAACCGCCTTCACTTGGTGACTACATGGCCACTACGTACACACACAAGTCAATATAGATCACAGTGGTAGCTAGCTGAAGTGGTATCTAATGAACTGGCGGATGGAATGTGCATAGAACCGATAGTCATTGTGGAATACTTGATTTTGAGTGGAAATTGCGAACCGGTAAACGACACGTAGTCACCAAGTGGAGGCAGCGTAGCAGAAATGTAGTCGCGTAGGTGCCTTAAAGTGGCAGTGTGCCTCATAGAAGCCACATGGTCAACTCGTGGAAAATGTGGAGAACCTTTGGAATAATTTATGAAAAGTAATATCATTATCCCAAAAATTAGTGGCAACCCTAGTGTAGGTTTATGTACCTAGTAAATGTTACTAGGTGTATAAGACATTCTATTCAATGTCTTACAGATGCAAATATTTCTATTTAGATTGGAAGTTAAAGTTATAGAATAAGATCATTGTCTTGGAAAAACATAACATAAGAGCAAATCTACCAATAAGTGTCATTATTAAATTATTCAATTTTTGACGACCGAATAACGTAAATAAAAAAATCAATACAACCAATATCTCAATTCATTCAAATCAGCATACTGCGGTTCACTAATAAATATTGGGGTACTATATCTACAGTTCTGCAGCCCCGACACCGCTTGCCGCGCCCTCTTGCGAGGACGCAGCGACATCTACGACATACAGTTCTGCAAAACGTTTCCGACGTTCAAGTGGCGAACACAGGCTACAGGAGTGGAAAATTTGTAATAAAGTTTGTACAGTAAAGGCCAGTTTGGAGGACTTCCAACGGAATTTAATGATCCCAGGCAAGATATTAATATCAAAACTTCAAGTGAATTTAACGTCAATCTAACATTTTCCCTAGTATTTAATATAAGGAAACACGTGGAAAGAAAATGTTCTGAAGGCCAGATGTAACCCCATGGGCCCTAGAAGTCCTGAAAAGTTGTCGCTAAAAGATGTTCCGAAGATTTATGAAATGTTACACAATACGTATGAAAAGTTTTACCTAGCGAACTCTGAGTTAGTACTTTACAAAGTGAACGTGTGTATTTGTATACTACGAGTATGTAAAGCTAAGGTTTTATCGATTTGTGACACTTTGATGAATGTCTGTTATAACTTCGAAACGTTGGACCGGCTGAATTAAAAGTCCAAAAAGTGACAAATGGACAACCCAATGTGAAACCGATTTACTTAGGATAACTCGTTTGTTAATCTATTTTATTCATCTATTAATTTTTGTTCTTTTATTTGTTTTTTTTTTAACACATTTTATTTTTAATATCTATTATATCCTTTTTAGTAGGTTCAACAACTATGAGAATTTAATCATTAGTATTTCAAAGATATAATCATGGAACGTGGATTTACTTCGTACCTACAAATTCCTTGACTGTCTATGTCATTTTCAGAAATAGATATTATAAACCATATTTTGTCGGGCATCCGTTGAAGTAGCTAAATAATTATTTAATCATTAACTGATAGAGATCTGAATACAATACGATTATCTGAATTGTTTACGAATGATTATCTGAATTAATTGAAGTAATCACGATTTAGTGTAACGTACAGTAGGTATGCCAAAATTTTATAAAGGAACTGAACCGAAAAATATTTATAAAAAGTTACTCACATATTAACCAAGTCAGCAGGAACGATGAGGTCTGGTGTAAGCGTGGTGAAGCCGGCCCTCCAGCAATTAAGCGAACGTCGGGCTGAATCGCATCGACAAGCACTTTTCGCACATTGCCTCCAACGAGATTGGCCGAAGCTTATTGTCCATGCTGTGAAAAAACCAATCGAATGTTTTAACATCAGCATCCTAGGAAAATAGCCAATTTTATAAAACGCTTAAATATATAACAGAAAGCACGTACGGCTATTAACCTCACCGAATGATTGATTTTGTACGGCTATTCTCGTGGCTAGGTAGGTATGCATGAAAATAAAATCAGGGGCGGACATAATGATAACTTTATACAAAACAAAACTTAAAAGATTGAAACACTATTAATGTGAAGGTAACATACTAAGGTGCAGCGCAGTCGACAGACTATCCGTGACGCACTTTTTAGTCTGTGAAAATAGAACCTAAGCAATTATCAACCTCGCCTCAATTATTACATATATAATATAAATATATACCCATAAACATTAATACTATATATTTTTTATTTTGTGTGTATGTACATTAATATATAAATTATTTTGTGCGCCACAGACTCGATCCCGCAAAAAGTGTGTCGTTAACGCTGCACCTTAGGGAAAATAGATTAGGAATTTAATGTGAAGTGTGTAGTAGATACAGTGCGGTAGTTGGTATATTTGATAAGCTATTTGCAAATACATATATTATCTAGTTAATAAATGTTGGTACAAACCTATTTATTAGCACTCACTACATATGTACAGAACTTTGGTAAACTACAATCTGTATTAGTCTAATTATCAAATAAGTTTAAATATAGTTACTTAATAATTAAAAACAAAATAATTATTTTGTTAATTGTTTTGTTTTCGTTTAAACTAAGCAAAGAATCTGCATTACAACATGCATTGCTAATGTAGATTCTTTATTCAAATTGTCTAAAGAGAATTTGAATTAAGAATCCGCCAAAATTATATTTTATGCTTAGTTTTTTTGAATCAACGAGTCTAAACGAAAACTCAATTATTATTCTGGCCATTTTTATTATTTTCGTGAATTATTTATGTTTTTTTACAAGTGGCCAGTGCGATTTAAAAGATCTCGATAGACGATATCAGCTGATATTCTCGTTCGTTTAGCAATGTGTATAGGTTTTTAAAGTATTTTTTTGGCATCTATATATTTCATTGTGCCTGTAATTTAAGCAAAAGTAACTTTGTTCTTACTGGATGTCCCACGACACTTCTTGTTTTTGTTAATTAAATTCGTTTTACCAGGTTGTTCAATGGCCCTAAGCCGTCGATCTAGCTGTCGCCAATGCAGGTCAGAATTGCAGGCGCCCGAAGGAGGAGAAGATTCGGCTGCACGGCTGCTCCTCGTAAACATTTCAAACACGTCACACGCGTTCAAACTACATGGTGTCTCAGCTGCCTGGAACACTTATAATAAAACGAATGAGCTATAATCTCTGCATGGCTTTATGCATGTACCCACATCCTTACGATCTTATACTGAGGAGAAGGAATCATCATATTTTAATGAGCACGAGATTTAATTATGCCAACGGGATTGCCCTTGTGGAAGTAAAAAAATATTCCAATGCAACGTAGGTATAGGTACCTACTACTGGGATTAAAGTATACTATGTTTATAGTCCAGGTAATGGTCTACCTATCAATAAAAATAAATAAATAAAAAACACGCCTGCCATGTCTAAAAATGAACTAAAAAATGAAAAACAAGCATTCGCCCAAAAATTTAAAACTGAAAAACAACTTCTTTATTGCAGTTGGGGGACTTTTAAAGAAATGGTATAGAGTAGGTACCTACTGTCCCCCGAATGCAATAAAAAAGTTGTATTTCAGTTTAAAATTTTTGGGGGAATGCTTGTTTTTCATTTTTTTTTAAGACGGCCAACGCCAACCACCTAAAAGCCAAAGCCAAAGCCTACCTAATGAATATTTGAACGGTGAAGTGAGATCAAACTAATTTAATCTAGCTAGATTTTAAAATTAGTTTTTACTCTCGACTTCATGCGCGCATATCCCAGATTTTCCCGTTCCCTTAGGAATTTCGTGAAATCCTTTAGTAATGCCTCCTTACACTCCCCAAGAAACCTACATGCCAAATTTCAGCTTCCTACGACCAATAATTTCGGCTGTGCGTTATCTGTCAGTCACTCAGTCACCCAATCTCTCAGTAACGGAAGAATTTTATAACCCGATTGCCTTCGGGGGGCCACATATGACACACACCATGTCGTATACTTGCCCTCTTCTTCTTCTTCATCGTTTCACTCTTGACAGAGTGGTCGTGATCGTCTTTAAGATTGTGTAGCATGCTTGACAATCCGTCGCCACTCTTCACGCACCTTTGCCTTTCTGGTGCATTCATACAAGAGACCATTGTCTAATGCTACCTTAATTTGGTCAGTCCAGCGCATAGGCGATCTACCACGTACTCATTTGCCCTCGACGTTTTCTTGTACCACAAGGCGCTCTATGGAGACATCTCCACGTCTTGGTACGTACCCGAAGAACGTGAGAATTCGAGCTTGTACGATAGAAGATAGGCGCTGCTTGATACCTAGATCTTGTAAAATGGACATGTTGGTTCTATGCTAGGTCCAAGATATCTTAAGCATTCTCCTCCAACACCATATTTCTAGAGCATCTATCTTCTTTTTCTCACTCTCCCTCAATGTCCAGGTCCGAGCGGCGTACAGAAATATGGGAAACACAAGTGCTCTGACTAACCGAATTTTCGTGGCTACTTATGCTTGCCCACCTCTCGATTAGTGTAAGCCATGAACGGCGGGGATGGACATTTTGGGGTTAGAGGTCATGTAAAACGTCCTATGGGGATCTACTCTGAAAGAAAGGAAATATACTCTTCACACAGAACCCGTATAATAATGTTGTGTTTCTAGAAAGGAAGCAAGTTAAGAGACGAAAACTACTAAATTATTAATGAATGGATATTGAATACTACTGTGATATTTGTAATATACTCAGCGAGGTCTAGGCGATGATACTCGTAGTATAAGTGGTTAATTATACACGAAAAAGAAATGGTCCATTTATATTCATGAACCATGACTGTCCTAATATTATTTTTAAAATTTTCATTATTAGCGAACAAATGCATATTGAATACTAATGTAATATATTTTGTTATATACTAAGCAAGCTCTACACGATGATCGTATTTGTCGGTAAATTATCATGAAAATAAAAAAAAAATATTTCCGTTTTTTTCAAGATCCATCCTAATTATATATTTTTTTAGTTCTTACTAGCATAATATGTTACCCGGGATAACGCAACGCTTCTGACGATATCACATACATCGAAATCGGTTAAGGCGTTTAGAAGTTATGATGGAATAAAGAAACTCACAAACAAACAATGTATGTTTGTTTGTTTGTGAGTACATACATACATGAACCCAAAACAGTCGTGTAATAATTCGTTGAGTTGTGATGGCGTTAATAATTAACAAGAATGTAATTGTTCAAAATATCATCCTATTATAATTATGTGGTATTACTGAATTACAATTTTTTTAAAAGAAAGTAAAGTATAGGTGGTTGTTTGAACAGACTAAAGAACTTAAGATACAGTACTTGTTCTATTCTTAGATATTTTAGCAAAATCTGAAAATTATAAGCGGATCAAGTATATTTCGTGATTACGTAATTTCTATTTTGTTTACATACAGCTTTAATACCCTTTCTTTAAAATACTTGTGAACAATTTATGAAATTAGGAACAAGCAATTAAACCTTTTTAAAGCAGCTTAATAATACAGCCCAGTTAATAAGGTAAATGTTCAATTAAATCATACTTATTTAATTTTTAATTTGTGTAAGAGCTGCTTGGTTCCGACCAGTTGAATAAGTTGGCTATGTTAGTTTCTCTATTCAAAATAATTTTCATTCAATTTCAAATTAATGAAAGTTTATCGAAACTCATTTTTGAACGACACCACTCACCTGCAGATTTATAAAACAGTCTTTACGAGTACATTATAGGTATAGTACCTAGTATCGGAAAACCACTTTTCGCCATTAATGTTTCAATAGAAAAGTTTTATAGAAACTGGGCTTTTAAGACATATACTATAAATTGAGTTTATCAAAGTTTTGGGCTTCAAAAACACAAAGTTAAGGAAGTCACAAACGAACGTCGCCGTCGAAAACGATCCTCAAGTAATTATTGATAACGTAGATCGTGGGACAGGCAATGAATATAAATTAACGCTTCAACATCGGCATCCTTCGGAAATACTGACTTTAGGAAGGTTGCCAATCCCAAAACGAATTTATTTTGCCAATGAGAAAATAATTTTTCGCTAGATTTCCCGCGAAAAAAATATTCTTTACCGTAGAGGTATCCCGGTCGGGCCGGTTTTATTAAATGCGTTTATTAGCTGGCTGATGCTGTCCGAGGGTTGGAATTTAATATGTGATAAATTGTAAAAACATCTTATTAAATGATTCCAACATTTCTTGAGAAAACCTTGACCTTCATTTAAAATGATTTCAAATTAAGCTTATTGACAAAATAGCACCTCGCTCGCAACTTTGTCTGCGCAGATTTAGCACAAACGATTTTTTTCTTTGCGGGGTGCAAAGAAAAAAATCGTTTGTTAGGGTTAGGGTTAGGGTTAATTTTCGAAAAATCCCCTTCCACCAATCACCAACGTCATAAAAGAGAGTCTTGTGCAAAATTTCACGTTTCGGGTTTCAGGTTCCAGTAGTTTCGGCGGTGCGTTGAGATGTCATTCATTCAGTTTCCCTTTTAGGTTATATAGATAAATCTGAACTTTACGCCAGATACCTAAGTGAAAAAAAAACAAAGTACTAGAGAGTAATTGCATCATATTAACCATGCTGTTACCTACTTCCCCAAGTTTAATATTTCGAGAGGTAAATTAGGTAACAAACTTTTAGAATGGTCAACTAGGGATTGTTTGACTAGCTGAGCTTTCTACTCCTTTAGTTTCATTTCTGCTTATTCGTGGAATCGTATGTTGCTTAGCATTGAGACAAAGTTGCCTTAGATGCAGTGGTTGAGAGTTGCAACGGGCTGGAAACATTATTACATTGCATGCAAAGGTTTGTCAGAAATTGTCAGACATTGATTCTGATATTAGTCTCAGTATAGAGTTTACCTCTGAAGACTTTTTCATTATCTTCAGGTCAGCTACAGTTTTTTTTAGGGTTCCGTACCTCAAAAGGAAAAACGGAACCCATATAATGATCACTTTGTTGTCCGTCCGTCCGTCTATATGTCAAGAGCCTTTATATCGGGAACGTGTGGAGGTATCGAGTTGAAATTAAAACTTTACCATATACTTAGGTCTACAGTCCCTTGAAGTTGTGAAAAAATAAACTTCTAAGTTAACTTAAAAAATGATACTCACTTTAAATA
The DNA here is from genome assembly GCA_947578705.1 of Lacanobia wlatinum. NCBI lineage: Eukaryota > Metazoa > Arthropoda > Insecta > Lepidoptera > Noctuidae > Lacanobia > Lacanobia wlatinum. The sequence goes on from OX388026.1 coordinate 14,757,372, forward strand.
CAATATACTCTTACTCTGTGATAGCGGAAACAATATTACGTGTATTGCGCAAGTCAAGAACATTATTGCAAAATAATGTTAATTACGCGTTCCTTCGTTTGGCAGCCATATTGTGGGCGTGCGCATTGCATGGATTATTGGTTTTTAGTTTTTGTTGTCTTTGGTGCGCACAGATAACATAGCTATTTTTTTAGAGTTGTGCGCGCCACTGTTAGTCGGCCTCATTCCACCGTCTGCACAATAGACTGTTGCCATCTCTTTACCGTCTTATTTATTATATTTTACCCTTATGACTTTATTTTTCTGTTTATTTGTCCCGTTTAATTACTTTTTATGCTGCTCCGATCGACGTCATACTCAACGCCGGCTGTCGCTGAAAACCAGCGCTGTGGCTCTGTCTCGCACACGGGTCCTAGCATCATGCTGAGCGATGGCCGTTTTGCGCGAATGTGACGCATATCTTCCCAACTATTATAAAATTGTAATTTTGTTTTAGTTAATTTTAATTTTTTTGGTATGCGTCATGCTTGGCGCAAATAAACGCTTTTTCTTTCTTTCTTTCTTTCTTCTTTCTTTATGCCGCTAAAAATGTATATTTCGACACTCAACGGAATCAAAATTTATAGGGTATTTTCCGTTGACCAATCAATATGAAATTTGGCAAGTAATATCGTCTTATACTTACTATAAGTATAGGGAAAAGTCTGAAAACTATGCATATGTAATTAAATCATAAAAATATAGTCTTTATTTTAAGTAATATGTGCCTACAAATTCGCGCCCTCAGTGGGCGAGTCCGACTCGCAATTGTTCGGTTTTTTTATTAGTGATGAGCCTGCTCTTGTCCTTTATCTTGCTTGATGGTAAGCGATGGAGCGAGGGAGCTCAGAAGTAACCTACACGAGGGAACCTCATCAACACGACACAGTGATCTTTGTTCCCACTTATTTTTTAAACGACTTCTTGTGAAGTGTTTTTTACAGTCAGAGGTCACTACGAAAAATCCGTAGGTAGCTTTAATACTCTACGCTGCTATCATCCTGTCCTAATTCCTATCCTGCTTGTCCTATTTGTGATATTATAAATGCGAAAGTTTGTGAGGATGGATGGATGTTTGTTACACTTTCACGTCGGAACGACTGAAAGGATCTTCATGAAATTTGGCACAGAAGTAGATTATAGTCTGGAATAACACATAGGCTACTTTTTATCACGGGAGTATGTTCCCTAGGGATAACACGGGCAAAGCCGCTAGCAGAAGCTAGTTATCATAAAATTTTGTAAGCCGTATATGTATATGACATAGTTAGATTTATCAAACTATGACTTGAGTGTTGAGTTTAAATGGACCTACCCATTCCTACTGTAAAATTCTATCAAAACCTCAGTTTATCATGCAGCATTATGCAAGGTAGCGCGTTCTGACAAGCACTCTTAACTTTTATTTAATTAAAAATTCTTTCAGCTCGACTTACTAAAATGGCTGTAACCCTTTCAGGAAAACTGGAGTTTTAAGCGAATGGCGATAGAGCCTAGTTACATTTGCATTGTAATGGTAAATGGAGATATTTCTAGTGTAAAGCTTTGCCAGAGAAAGTGTCATAGAAATTTATAATAGGTCATTGTCTTCAGAGTCGTTTAGGCGTGGCATACACTTATAGGGTTCAGAAGGTTGATCAAATCGATGAAGAGACTCGTAAATACAAGCCTATTAATTACGTTCTCTCTTCGATACCTTCCCATTAGGTTAGTACTTTAAAACGGGTGAAGTTGGTGGTATAATAGAAAGAAATAAATAAATTTTATTTGCTCAAACATGTGTTTACATACAAAATTAAAATAATACATGCATGCAAGATCTTAAATAAGTGTGGCTCACGACATGTTTGCCATTTCTCATGGCGTGCTAATATCTTGGGGGATTTTTTTTTTATTAATTCATTGATTTTTAAATATTACGTTTATACATTACAAAAATATTATTATAAAAGCATGGGTTTCTTCCAACATTTCAAATCTAAAACAAGTAAGAACAGGGATACGTTTACAAAAGCGGCCACTATCTAGCATCATCCTAGGAACACCTGATATTTTTATTTTGATGCAAAAATCCATATATTTTTACAAATAAATCACCGGTGTTACTCTTCTATGAAATGAGAAAAGTGTATAAAAAATAAAGTCGTATATCAATGTTTGGAGGGCACGTCAGCACGCTTGAATGAAGCGAGAGGCGTGTCAAAAACTATCGAGAGCGGCGCCGCGGCGCTAGCCTACTTTATTGACTGAAATATAGATAAATGAAAGTGTCACACAGCACTGTATGTTACCTGTCAGATTTCGGTGAATTTATGAGAACACGGATTTTTATATAAGCATGAAAATTGAAAATATGACTTCAAAAAGCTACATTTTTTTTCTGTGTATTTAGGTACACAAAAATATTTTCGAACATATTTCAAAACTAGAACTTCGCTCGCGACTTCGTTAGCGCGGGTTTAATTGGTACTCCACGAACTTTATCTCCCATCTAACCTCTTAAAGGGTATGTGTAAATTATTTATTAATAGACTAAACATAGGGCGGTTCACACGCAACATTTTTCTTACTTAGAGTATTTTTAAAACCGTCGTAACTTTTAAACGAAAGGTCCGATTTAAATAATTTAAAGTGTAATTTACATGCACATAACGAACCAAAGTTATTAACCAATTTAAATAGATAAGGATTAATATCATGATACTAAAATCACCACTATTCCATTTCACCCGGGTTTTGATTGAATAATTTGAACAAAAAGCGGTCATTGTGACTTAAACATAATAGTTAGATACATACCCCTACGGATTTTTTTTTGGAGATATTTATGTCTTCTATAAAACTGTAGTACATCACTTTGCTCTATTGTTAATAGTTTCCGGAGCGTACGCGATATAAGGATCTTTTTTGTATTTTTTTTTCACACCTTGGGTTACATTATCGAAGTTTTCATATGGATCCCTAACTTTTTTGAAAATATTCTAGCCTATGTTCATCAGGGATAATGTAGGATTCTTATGGTGAAAGAATTTTTCAAATCGGTCCAGTAGTTTCGGAGCCTATTCAATTCAAAAAAACAAATCTTTCCTCTTTATAATATTAGTATAAGTATAGATAGTATAGAAAACATAAGAATTGCCTGTATTTATATGTAATTACTAAATGATTAGAAAACTAAAATAGAACCTACCTATGTATTTTCGATCGATATTAGTAATTTGAAACGTTTACATTACTTTGTGCTAACGTTAAAGACAGGCGTTTGATCAAAAGCAAATACAATATTGGAATTATTTATAATAGGCTTGTACTTCGTACTTCAGAGGGCTTAATATTATCAACAAAGGTATTTATATATTTTATCTGTTATTGTCTCTTCTCTTGTATTTTATATATGGTCTTCAACGACTTTGAAGTGAAAACTGCGGTGAGCTCATAGCGTAAAACTTCTTTAGGCGCGTTTAGCATTTTTTGGGTGAGGAAATATCTTTGATTTTACGACGACGACGATCTACACTAATAATATAAAGAGGAAAGATTTGTATCTTAAAAACTGCTGGAGCGATTTTAAAAAATAATTTGCCGTTAGAAAGCTATATTATCACTGAGTAACATAGGCTATAGAATATTTAAGTTAGGGTTCCGTATGAAAACTTCGATAATGTAACCCAAGGTGTGAAAAAAATACCAAAAAGATCCTTATCGCGTACGCAGCGCAAACTATTGACAATAAAGCAAAGTGATGTACTACAGATTTATAGAAGACATCAATATCTACAAAAAAATCCGCAAAGGTGACCACTTTTTGTTCAAATTATTCATTCAAAACCCGAGTCAAATGGAATAGTGGTGATTTTAGTATCATGATATAAATCCTTATCTATAATAATTACGTAATAATTAAGGTTTATAATAATTACGTAATAATTAAGGTACTTTAAATTATTCAAATCGGACCTTTCGTATAAAAGTTACGAAAAATGTGTTACTTAGTTTTTACTTCTATCGGCAGTCCCCAAAGACTGTCCGATTTTTTTCTAGGGTTCCATACCCAAAGGGTAACCAATAGAACCCTATTATTCGGCCTACGCTGTCCGTCCGTCCGTCAGTCTGTCAGCGGGCTGTATCTCGAGAACCGTAATAGGTAGACAGTTGTATTTTGCACAGTGTGTATTTCTATTGCCGCCATAACAACATATAATAAAAATTAAATTAAATTAAAAAGTAAAGGAGGCTCCTAATACAAGAAACGTGATTATTTCGGTTTATGGTACGGAACCCTTCATGCGAGAATCTAACAAACACTTGGCAGTTTTTTATAAATATGCTAATAGTTTGCTAAAAGTGTAAATTAATTTAGATTTTATTAATAAATAAATTAATAATATAATATATAAATTAATTGAAACTTGCATAGGTAAGCACAAAATCTTTTTTCTCTTCATCAGAATTTACTTTTGTACTTACCTTTTATCTTCAGAACTGCAACAACAGTAATGATTATTCGCAGCAACTTGATGTTCATTGTTTTATTCACTCCGAACGAAAGGGGAGAACTACTACAACAGAATGACTTGCTTTTGTTTCACGTATTACCGCAGTGTAGTTCTTTATGCAACATTGCACTATTTTATTAAATGCTTTGAAATTGCGGCTTGAGAAAATTCGAAGTACATATATAACGATATACGGTACAGTTATAGAAGGTTATTGTTAAAACCATTTCGCTTGAGGTGAGTGGATGCACCATTAACACCATGCTCAAGTATAAACTTTTATAGCGCTTACCTAAATAAATGCGGAAACTGCTGAAGATTGCCTTTATGCAATTGTGTTACAATTTTAGTGAACAGTAGAAAAAGCAGCTACTTTATTCTGTTTCATGGTACTTACTTCGCTTTCTAGGTCCTTCCAAGTTCTCTATGTCCTTTTAGTTATCTTTGATCACAAAGATTTCTTTTATTTATTTCTTTCTTTTCACGTATATTGTCAAATGAATAAATAAATGATATTTTTAGTTTTTTTTTCTTCTTCGTGTAAAATGACTTTGGCATTCAATATCTACCTAAAGTTTCATATTTTTGGCTCGACCGCTCAGAAAGTTTCGTTTTACAATATGTTGTTGAACTTTTTTCTGGGAATATCTCACAGTCTATTTTTGTCTTTGGTTAGATTAGGTTTTGGCCTACCAACATATTTCGATCTATATCTTTTTATTTTGTTCGCTGCTTTGGTGCGTCTACTTTTCTAGATGAGGCTAGACAAACCCATGAATAAATATTGGTATTATTTATAATTATAAATTTATTATGCTATAATTGTTGAAATAAGATTTACAAAAAAAACTATGTTACTAAATTACCCTTTCTTTCTGTGAATTTAACTCACTCTCCAAAGTTTTTGCAGTAAGATGTTTTAGAATAAATCAACAGAATGCGCTCCCTAAGGTGCCTATAACTAAGCATGATAACCCTATTAAGGCTATTACCTTGTGCATATGACCGGAGCTAACTACCCCTCTTGGCGCCACTCCGCTACCCGCATTTTTAATTTTTTACGGATTTCCAAAAAAGGAGTAGGTTCTCAATTCGGTGCGTTTTTTTTTTTATGTATGTACACCGATTGCTCCGAGGTTTCTGATCAGATTTTTGTGATTCTTTTTTAGTTCGATGCATTATACTTACCATTTGGTCCCATGATTCAGTTTGGTTCAGTATTTTTTATTTTATGAGCATTTTTGCTTATTTCAATTTCTGCGTTGACGAAGACGTCCTCCAAGTATCAACACCTAAAAGTGAAAAATAAAAAACTTTTTACAAAAAAAATATAACCTACTTCCAAACAAAACACTATAAAATACGGAAGTCGGTGTTAAAAAATAAAGAAACAAAACCAAAACCACCGACTTCCGAAATTAAGGTTTTTGTTTTATTCAAAGTAGTGTTTTTTTTTTATAATAAAAATAATACATGTTTTTAAAAAGTAACAAAACGAAATCATTTTCGTTTGTATTGCAAAGCAGTAAATGTATTTTTTAATACACTTTTGATAAAAAAATGAAGGAGTAAAATGGTTTCATCTCAACTATTTGTAGGTGATTTGGTGGTTTTTATTTCTTATTATGGCTGGCTAAACCACATTACGTATCATATCATGTAGATTACTAAGTATTTTTTTCAGATGTAATTTCTATGTTAGTGCCGACGAAAAGCTGCTTCATCTGCACGCTGTTTTTAAGCTTTTTTCGAGAGAGCAGCCTTAAGGACACTCCTATTGCTATATTCCAGATTTCTAATTTAATGAAAAAAATATCTATAGTCGCATTGAGCACATGTTGTATGCCGCTGTTTTTTATTTTATTAGTGACACACAATTAACCAGTTAGCTGAATTGATTGCGTCCGCCGACCACGTGCAGTAGGGACGGAACCAAAGGAATTGGGGACATAGAATTGTTTAATGAATTGAAAAACCAATCACATAAACCATTTATATTGTGGCTTTTATAAGAAGTTCAGCAGACTTTATTGCTGTTAAAATTGATGGCGGTATACTCGCCCAATGTGAAATGGGACGATACCATATTTGGTGAAATGTTAGTGTACCTATTTCCTCTGTCTAACCCTTCGGGGGGTAGAGGACGCTCTACTTGAATCTTTAGCTAAACATAAATAAATGTTATGTAGGTATATGTATACAAGACGTTATAGAAGTGTGTTCATATTAAGGGTGATATACAAGTGAAGTGAACATGAAGTGAGCTGTGAAACCATAAAGCTGACCAAGTGTGAGTCGGACTCGCACACGAAGGGTTCCATACCATAAACCTTAATTTTTTATTACTTTTTGTTATAGCGGCAAAAGAAATTCACAATCTGTGAAAATTTTAACTGTCTACCTATTATGGTTCTTGAGATACACCCGCTGACAGACAGACGGACGGACGGACAGCGGAGGCTTATTAATAGGGTTCCGTTGGATACTCTTTGGGCACGAACCCTAAAAACAAAATGGAATGACAGCGCGCTTCATGCTCTCTGCACCTAGGTTTTCGCGGTGAGATTTTGACAGAATAGACCAGTTTCATCTGATACACAATTGCTAGACAAAAATAAAATGACTTATATCAAAAAAGCCGACCGCAAAAATCAAACATTTCCAAACAAATCACTTTTCAAGCAGTCTGATGCAGTTGGTGGCATTTACATTAGTTCAATCACTGATTACGTTCCACCAACTCCATCATTCGTGTCAGTGTTGTCGTTTTTTGCGGTCGGATTTTTTGATTTTTTATCATTTGTTGTTTTTTAACCCTAAAAAATAAAAAACGGAACCCTTATAGGATCACTCGTCTGTCTGTCCGTCTGTCACAGCCAGTTTTCTCCGGATCCATAAGACCGATTCTGTTGAAATTTGGTACACATATGGACTTCTGGGACTCGGACGCGTTACGTAAATCATTAAATTTTTAATATGGGAGTCACTTTTGGGGGTCAAACTAGAAAATTAAAAAAAAAAGTTTTTTGTACAATATCGTGTGACATATCAAATAAAAGGGCTTATTGTAAGGGTTTTTTAATATACTTTTTTCGTCATTTTAAAATGAATGGTTTTGAAGTTATTAGACGAAAAATGACCCTTATCTTCGAAACTACTGAGCTTAAAATTTTGAAATAAATGAAGATAATAGATCTTTACCTATAGATAACAGGAAAATCTTTAAGAAGTCTATAGTGTAAAAATAACACTATAAAAAAAAATTGGTTGTTTGTAAAGTAGGTTTACGATCGAGATGTTTACGTGATAACGAAACTTAACCGCACGAGAAAATCTCCATTCGTTTGTATGCCGCTAGAGTGAGAGAGACGGAAGATCGGTCCACTCACTCGAACGCTATGCCAGCCTCCGCTCGTGAGGATTCCGCGTGACAAGTTTCACGGAATGACTGGCAGCGCTCGAGATGAGACGGGAGATCGGTCCGTCTCTCTCTCGTTATACCTGCGATCGCGCTCGTGAGGTTTTGGTGTGACACAAGTTTCTGAACATGTCACCCGACTAAAACGATTTTAAAGACGTTATCACGTCAAAAATGAACTTCGTTCGGAACCCTTTGCACGCGAGTCCTACTTGAACTTGGCCAGTTTTCCAATTGTGTCTTTACCTACTGTCTCTATATTATTATCATATACCTAAAGAACATCACTCGTATGATTGCGTACTTCTAAAACTCACAAACAGCCCGTCAAAACATTTAAATTGTCTTGAAATAATGCAATTGGGCAATGCATTTATCAATACTTATTTCCTTATCTTATATCTCTTGTCTCGCATAAGTAGGTTGATTGGTTTCATAAATAGTGAAAATCTCCTTTTAATTTCAGTGGATACTTAACATCGTTATTAATACTTTCCCTGTACTTGGCGTATTATTAAAACGTCAAATTTCAACACAGTCATATTTCAACAGAAATGATGACTGTTGAAATACATATGACGTTACCTACCTTTTATCAACGACTCCCAGTCTAGAGACTGCATATCTGATCTCCAGTACAATCTAGTTACTGGATAACATGATACTCCTTGGCTAGGCACAGCTTAGTGTTATAACGAATACGACCTGTTTAGTAATAGGAACTCTTTACCTAAAAATCCTTACTAATATTATATTATAATATTATAAATGCGAAAGTAACTCTGTCTGTCTGTTCGTCTGTTTGTCTGTCGTGCTTTCACGCCAAAACTACTGAACCAATTTAAATAAAATTTGGTACACAAATAGTCTAGAGCCTGAGAAAGGATATAGGCTACTTGGGCCATGCGGGCGTATCCGCTGGCAGAAGCTAGTATATTTTATTCAGGGCACATTGTAAATGACTCAAATAACAAGCACATTTCTTTCCAGGGAAATCTTTCACTAAGAAATTTTTTCGAAAATAGGCAAGTACCTGAGTTGTAAAGTACAAGAAAAGTGATGACTAGGCAACTGCAGAACGTTTTCTGCGCATTTTTTTAATAGCAGCGATTATTGCAATTAATTTCACAATTATTATGCAGCACAGCTTCAAGTTACGACAAGTATATAGACTTATCGCCCTATACCGATGCCTATCTAGATAATAATACTGCGACTTCATCTGCATACAAACTACATTTCCCCGTTTGGTAGGTCGGCTTTAGAGAATACTTTATTTGTGTCACTACTAATACCCTCATCATCATCATCATATCAGCCGAAAGACGTCCACTGCTGGACATAGGCCTCCCCCAAAGGGGGGGTTTGCCATAATCGTCACGCTTGGCAGGCGGGTTGGCGATCGCAGTGTATGGTGTTGCGTTTTACAGAGAACGCTGCTGCCTATTCTCTGTTGAGTCCCTTAATCGCTTCGTGCGACACCCACGGGAAGTGATGGGATGGTATTATTCTTTTACGGCACCATACGGCACCGGCCGACACCATACGGCATACTAATACCCTGATTCTGTGAATTAGAATACACTAAATGCCGTTAAAATTTAATCGTTCACAATACATACACACGATGCCATTTTAGTCGTCTTACATCGGCAAACCAGTTCGTCGATCCAATGACTGCCACACATTCATGAATAAAATAAAATTAAAAAAAAATCTTTAATAATAAACTATTCTTATTCTAATTGCGCCAGATATAGCATCAAATATTAGGTCCGTCATTATATAATTATGAAATTGGCGTTTTGTCGTACTGGCCACTTTGATCTCAAATATCTCCTCTTTGGTTTGGAATTGCAATTTCAAATTTATAGAGCTATTTACTCATGCTTTTGTGTTTCGAAAACCGTAATTCATTTGTTTTTTCCCACTTTGGTTTTTTCTTTGCGCCAGTCAGTTTACAAAATGGAAAATTTGAAATATCGCGTTATTTACGAGTACGAGTTCCATCGTGGCACCAGTGCTGCAGAAACGGCTCGAAGGATTAATGATGTGTATGGTGACGGTGTCGCAAAAGAAAACACAGTCACATTCATAGTGCGTACAGCTAAGGAGTGGAATTCCCTGCCGGAGTCTGTGTTTCCTGATAGCTTCAACCTGGGAGTCTTTAAGTCAAGAGTGAATAGGTTACTTCTAGGCAAGCGTGCTCCATCTTCGACTACATCATCGCTTACCATCAGGTGAGATAGTGGTTAAACACGAGCCTATCAATTAGTAAAAAAAAAACAGTGCGTTTTTGGTTCCAAAGTTTTCGTTCTGGAAATTTCGACTTGCAGAACAAGCCCCGTGGACGGCCGGAGACCAAAGTTGATAATGAAGAATTGAAGGCTACTGTGGAAGCGGATCCATCGCAAACCACGTCCGAGTTACCTGCAGGCTGCGGTGTTAGTGATAAAACTGTTTTAATCCACTTGAAGCAAATTGGGAAGGTGAAAAAGCTTGAAAGGTGGGTACCTCATGAATTGAGTGTAGCAAACCGACAAACGCCTGTCGACTGCTGCGTTACATTACTCAACAGGCACAATAATGAAGGGACTTTAAATCGAATCATTACCTGTGATGAAAAGTGGATCCTGTACGACAATCGGAAACGCTCATCGCAATGGCTGAACCCTGGCGAACCAGCCAAATCCTGCCCCAAGCGAAAATTGACTCAAAAAAAAAAAAATACTTGTGAGCGTTTGGTGGACTAGTGCTGGTGTCGTTAATTACAGATTTCTTAAATCTGTCCAGAAGATTACGGCGGATGTCTATTGTCAGCAACTGCAAACCATGATGGCAAAACTAGCTGCTAAACAGCCGAGGCTGGTCAATCGCTCTAGGTCACTGCTGCTTCAGGACAACGCTAGACCACACACTGCACAACAGACGGCTACCAAATTAGAGGAGCTTCAATTGGAATGTCTAAGACATCCACCGTACTTCCCGGACCTTGCTCCAACAGATTACCATTTTTTTTTCGAAATTTGGATAACTTCTTGCAAGGGAAAAATTTAACTCCGATGGGGCAGTCCAAAGCGCCTTCAAAGATTTATTGATTCCCCTCCAAATGTTTTTTTCAGTAAAGGGATCAATGAACTACCTATGAGGTGGCAAAAGTGCATAGATAGCAATGGTTCATACTTTGATTAAATAAATATCATCATCATCTTCCTGCCCTCATCCCATGTTACTTGGGGTCGGCGCAACACGTTTTTTTCTTCCATTCTGTTCTATCAGTCGTCACTCTATCACTAAGTCCCTTTTCATTCATATCGTTCCTCACACAATCCATTCATCTTTTTTTTAAATAAATATATTACAATTAAAAAAAAAATCGACTTTGTCTTCCTCCCTTACAAAACGCCAATTTCATATGTAATGACCCAATATTAAAAAAATATATATTATTCATTATCATGACGCGTGACGTGGTTTGAAACATCTAAGAGCGACCGCAGTCCCAGTCTCGTGTTCCAAGGACGGCGCGGAATGGAACGGTGACATTGTTTTAATACGTGAATATTATTAACAGGGTATTCTAATGCATTATTTGTTTTTGTTGTACCTATCTTAATGAATTATTAAAAAAAACATTCGCGCCTAAAGGTAGTTTATGTCGGGTACATTAAGTGGTCTTCCTTTGTAAGACGACTAAAATGGCACCGTGTATGTAATATACCTATTTGCTACGTGAACCTTGTATTTATATCACCGGATAATTGCAAACACCCCGTATGTTTGCAATAATCTGTTGTTTGCAATTAGTTCAAATAAACGGAGTAAATTCGTTGGGATTAAACGTGAAAATGGGCGTCCCCCAGAGCTCAATTTTGGGTCCTTTCTTATTTTTGGTATTTATCAATGATTTACCCTATTTATTACAACAAAAACTTGGTATGGTGTTGTTTGCCGACGATACCTCTTTAATTTTAAGATAAATAGACGGGCGAAAAATGTTGATTTCATAAGTATGTCGTTCTCTGACATAACAATATCTGGCGAAGCTCGTCAATGGTTTCGTGCCGAGTGCAATCACGCTGATGCGCTTAAGGCCGTATCTCTGAAATAAATGATTGCTCGAAAACACCGATTTCACCTACCGGCACCGCGCAGTCCCCACATGCTTCCACGCGCAAAGTTCAAAATATCGAACCTAGCGCCACAACATCAAATTAATTCAAACCGCCAACTGATTCAGTGCTGCCCGCATGCAAAGTTCATAAACTCCTGCTGTCAAAATATTGACACAAATCAGCACTCTTATAAACAATGATTTTAGACGTAGATAAGATACAATTAAATAAAATATTGAGCGACGAAAAATAATTTTTTGTTTTACTACTCATTTTGTACAGTCGTTGGTGAAAACTACTAATTCAGTTGACTATTTAAGAACATGGCCATAGTTGTGCGAGCACTAGAGACTTTTAAGCATACGGAAGGTATGGAGTAGACCAGTTGTATAAAAGTCATTTTAATCATAGTTGAAATATGTACACAAGTTATGAAAACAAAAGAAAAGAGAAGTAGTCAATTTGTTTTTTTTTTCGCGTGCTTTTACTCACGTAGCCTTTTCCACAGAAACCGGGCATTTCCGGAGATTGTTTTGTATCAGTGAAAAATAAATAGAACGTCCTGTAAACATATATTTTTAACTGTTTATCATATTAGTTGAGTTCAATACCTAGTTAACCAATATTAGAACCTAAATGTGATGCAACGACCCTTTTACTAAACTTCCATCGGAGGTATACATGAGTGCCGCTGCTATTATATGCGGCATTCCAAATCTGGAGCTGTAGGATAACCCCGGTTCCATCCTCAGGCCCATATTGCTAAGTAATAGTTTCATCCTGATTGTTGTTTAATCCACGGAACATCTTCAAGACTTATATCAAATCATGGAAAAATACTTAGAATTTAGAAAATCTTTGCATTTGTCTTCGTAAACTATACCTAACAAGACTTTTGACAGGTTGGAAAGGGGGAAAAATGTTAACCTTATTCTAATGCTTGTAATGTTTATAGACGTAAAAGCAAAAGAAAGTAAGCGTTTTAAACAAATTTGGACGGTAAAAATTTAAAAATTATGTATAATTTTTTCGCCGACGATAAGAGACGTTTTTTTTTTTGACAATGACCACTCGTAGTTCACCTCTAGACGGATGGTTGCTACTTAACCGGGCTAGCCTGTGGTGGCCTCAGAATGATTCTAAAGCCCCCAGCCAAGGCAACTAAAAACTAATTAAACCTACAACTCTGCTCACTGGGGGCACCCCCTGTGGGGTTCGGGCCTCGGCTCAGTGGCATCGTTATCGGGAGGGCAGCAAGGGACAGGCTGGGTCATGACATTATTATTTGGGGAGTTTAAAGCTAATGGCTCAGCGGCGCGGGCTACGATAAGAGACCCTCAACACTCGATTTATATACTGGTTTACAGGCGATATATTTAACGAGACGTTGAAAATGCGTCATCAATGACGTCATTGTCAATTAAATTGAACTTATTAATGTTTTATTTTTACAAAAATATGTCTGTGGTACGAGATGAAGTAAGGCTGAAATGATGAGCGGTAAGGAGTTATAAAATATCAGGAGCCCAGAATTTTGATAACGTCAAATTAGGCTAACAACTATTACAACATAATATTGATTTAGATTTTTAACATTAGTAGGATTACATCATATTTTCATTTATTTCTGGTACTTCTAAAACCCACGCAGACAAGTCGGGGTAAAAAGTTAGTATTTATTTAACACATTTTTCACAATTCAAACGCGACTCCATAATCATCCTAAGGCTTGTTGCCTTTGACATTTAACACATTCTTGACACATTGATGTTTGACGTATTTCAATCCTAAAATTAAAACATTTATTTTAGCGTGTGTCTTGAGTTAAAATGTAAGATTAACGCTGTATAAACAGACACTCTAATATAGAAAACATGTTTACGGAACAATATTGCTTTGTCAGATGAAAACATTGGAGGATACAGTATGTATGTACAAGTAAAGGTGATGACTTGGAGACGTTATTTGCATCAGTGATAGTGGTTCTTAGGGTAAATGTAAACGCACTGGATTTCGTTTTACTAAAAACGAAATCCAGTGCGTTTATATGTTCTAAGCACATGATCTAAGCACGATTTTCCCCTTGTTGCAGTATTGTCGGCAGGAAGTAGTCCATGGAAGGTATTTGTGTACGCTGTGTTAATAGGGTTCGTTTTAATAAGATCAATATTTGTGTCGCCAACTATTACAATATTTTTGAAAGACGAATAGCCTTCTAATAATGTATGTAAGGAATCAATGAAAGTATCAGGCGTTCTAAAACTGGGTGGCCTATAGATCGCAATTAATATTGTATGATTTTGTATTTTAATTGTTAGGCAATTGGCTTCAGATAGGGATGGTTCCTCTACAATACATTCCAGGTTACTGTTTGTATAGACTACAAGGCCATCATTTTGATTGTAGTTATCATTGGTTTTAAACGAGTTCCTTCAAGCAATGGTAAGTTCACGACATGGGATAGCCAGCATTCTGACAGCACTATATTGTCACAGGTTAATTTAAATCGTTTAAGGAGGACGTGTAACTCATGGAAGTTGCAATTTAGACTACGAATGTTCTGTTGTAGAATATTTAGATATTGAATAGGATTTTGAAGATATGAAATACATTCCTCCGGCTCGCAAGAAATAGGGACAGAAATATTAAACTGGTCAATTTTTTGTATTAAATTATTGGTGGTATCGAATGATGCGTACAATTATTATTACAAGTGTAAAGAAGGTACAAATAATATTTTTTTGTTTTAATTTGGAGGTAAGGTAATAGTCGCATTTGTTGTATGTGTACAGTAAAAAAGACGTCGTAAACTGTATATATATCTTGACTTTATAAAATAGTGCAAGGATATTAGTCATTGTATCTTTATTGTAGTCAGATCTACTTCACAAGAGATCAATTTGGATGGGTCACCTTCTTTCTGACGAATATACACCCTTCCAAACGAGGTCCAGCAGCCTGCGTATTTGTTGCTTTTGACAGATTGACGTGCCAAGAAAAATAAGCGCCTCCCATTAGCAGTGAGAGATTCTGATACGCAAGGTTAAGATTCACCGGTTAATTTCAAATGTCCTGTATTCAGTTTATCTTAGTTCTCTTTATTGAAGGTTTTAGAGGCATTCATTATATTTTCTTTAAGAGAGGTCGCTGAGAATTCCACTATTATTGGGGCCGTTTTGTTTTGTGACATTTTTGGCCTAAATATATTTCGTATATCAGACTCTTGTATCTCAATCTTCAGAACGTCAGCAACATTTTTTACCATGCTTACTAGTGTTGATTTATTTTCAGATTGTTGTTCGGGTACTTTTCTGAGCTTCAAAGTTGACGCTTTAGCATTCCGTTCAAGAAATTCGACCTTTTGTTCTAGTAGTTTAATTTGTTTTTTGAACGCAGTATTTTCGGTTTTCGTTTGCTTAAGTTCTTGCAGTATTTCGTCGTATTTAGCTGACATGGTCTCAATGGAAGTTATTACATCCGTATTTTGCTTAATCACTTTATTCATTTCGGTATCAAACTTTAAAGACTGGGCTTTTTGTTTTTGTTGTTGTACGTTTGATAACATCTCTTTTATGTCAGTTAATGAAGAGTCGTCAAACTTACGTTTAAAACGACGTGTAATATTTATTTGTCCTTCGCAGTCAGGATCAGAGCCGATATAGTCAGATGGCGTATCAGACTCCTGTGTTAAAGTACTTGGTTTCAGTAGTAATTTTCCAGGTGGAGTGTGCCGAGTAGGCATGATGATTAATTGATTATAAAGCACTTTTCGAAAGAATTATATACTTTGTGTTACAAGCAGCGAAATGTTTGATTATTTCGGTGTAGTGCACAGCTCAGTGTGTGCCTACCCGTCCTTATCACTCCAATAACGGCGCCCACAAGACGTAGCTTTCGCTATTTTGCTCACACAAGGGGTCCAGCGTTTTGGAAACCGACCGACGGTTTAGAACAAATTTGACGTTCGTCCAGTTTAAGGAGACCCCTCGGTTAAATTACAGAAAGAATTACTCACACAAGACTGTGTTTCTGAATCTAAAGCGTAACGTCTTGTAGCTAAAAAAGTAATTGTGATTTTTTTCTATCGAGAAAATTTATTCGTATCGTGTATTCTTTCAGTTGGATACTAGATCATAAAGTCAAAAATAATATACCGTAATCTCACATCCCTGTTCCAGGTACCTAACAAGATACGTTAAAACGAAAAACGGCCTTATTATAAAGGTATCCCCTTAAACACGCGGCGTACCTAGCATGGGTCGACCGACGCTCCTACGCGCAAAGCAAATGAAGTGAGTCAGAAGAAGAGAGCCTTCAACAGGGCTGCCAAGTCCTGCAAGAAGGTGTTGCGGAGGGCTCGGTTTGACCACATTAGCCGAATAGGGAACAAACTTGCTTCATACCCAGCAGTTAGTAAGGTTTTTTGGTTCCTGGCTAAGTCGGTCGAATCGAACTTCTGCCGCCCCTCACTACCACCACTGCTGAGACCCGACGGGACGCTGGCCCACTCTGCTGAGGAGAAAGCGAACTTGCTTACTTCTTTGTTTGCGGAATCTTCACTTCTGGATCCTGGTGGCGCGAGGCCCCTGCTTCTCCTACTGGATGCGAGTCGAGTATGTCGAACATTGGCATTCATTAGAAGGACGTCTGTAGGGTACTGCGTAACCTAGACGTGAATAAGGCTAGTGGCCCCGATGGGATACCTGCAATTGTTCTGAAGACTTGTGCGCCTGAGTTGTCACCGATCTTGACGCGCCTATTTCACCTTTCGTTTGAAACTGGAAAAATGCCGAAGGCTTGGAATCAAGCTAACGTGCAGCCCGTGTCCCATCTCGGTGCTGAATCATAAGCTCCTGCCATACCTAGAAGCGAATGATATCCTTAGTGACCGACAATACGGGTTCCGCCGAAATCGGTCAACTGGGGATCTTGTAGCGTATGCCATTCATGTCTGGAGTGAGGCCATAGAAAAGCACGGAGAGGCACTAGCGGTCTCCCTTGACATCTCGAAGGCCTTCGAACGGGTCTGGCACGATAGCCTTTTTAAGTAAGCTTCATTCCTTCGGTCTGCCCGCCGGTTTGTGTGATTGGATCGCGGATTTCCTGAGGGATCGGTCTATCCGAGTGGTCATAGATGACTGCTAGTCCGGACTGCTGGATATTAATGCCGGGGTTCCTCAGGGGTCGGTGCTTTCGGCAATACTGTTTTTACTGCATATTAAAGATCTGCTTAAACCTGGTACCTTTGGGTATGCGGACGACAGCACTGTTGCTGAGAGATACGTGTCCGACGCATGAGCTGGTGGGTCGCAAATACGGTCTCTCTGGGAGGCTATGGTTGAGCGCTTGAACGTGTCCTTACAGGCTGTCTCTGAATGGGGCGATGCCAATCTGGTCAACTTCAATGCTGCTAAGACCCAAGCGTGTCTTTTTTCCGCCAAAAGGACACCTTCATTTTGGCCCTTTCATAGAGGCAAAAGCTCAAGTGGCTGCAAAGAAGTTGGGGATCCTAGAAAAGGTGAGTCGGTACTTCACGCCGGAACAGCTGTTCAAACTCTATCAAGCGTAAGTTCGATCGTGTATGGAGTACTGTCCTCATCTTTGGGACGGATCTGCCAGATACCAGCTTGAAGCCCTTGAGTCAATTGAGAAACGAGCCAAGAAGATCATTGGCAATGAGAGGCTCGTCGCGACGAAGCTCTAAAGTCTTGAGCATCGACGACCTGACCTGACCGCTAGCCTGTCGGTTTTCTACCGGTTGCATTTTGGGGAATGTGCGACGGAATTGCATTATTTTATTCTACCAAGCCCGTTCCATCATCGGACCACAAGACGAACGGCGATGCGCCATTGGTACATGGTGGACATCCCACCCATACGCACAAAACGTTTTGGGAACACGTTCATAGTGTCCCCAAAATGCAACCGGTAGAAAACCGACAGGCTAGCAACTTGTCGTCGATGCTCAAGACTTTGGAGCTTCGTCGCGACGAGCCTATCATTGCCGATGATCCTCTTGACTCGTTTCTCAATTTGCGCTTGATAGAGTTTGAGCAGCTGTTCAGGCGAGAAGTATCGTCTCACCCCAATTTCTTTGCAGCCACTTGAGCTTTTGCCTCTATGAAATAGCCAAAATTAAGGGTAGATGTTAATGTAACCCCAAGAAGCTCAAGTTGGTCAGTTATCGGCACGGTTGCACCTCGGAAAAATGGAGCTGGGTGGACCTTGTCAATGCGTTTACGAAAACATCATGTATGTCAGAAAGAATTTACATCTTTTTAGTAAAACAGGCCAAGGAGGGAGGACCAAGTCGCTTCATCTTTCATGGGGTACTGTTTGAAATGTTATAATAAGGTACCTCCCCATATATTAGAACTTATTGAGACAAAATTTAAATCTATTAACGCACACTATGCAGGCAAGCATATTATAAGTTGGGGGATAATATTGAAGATAAAAATGCTTGGCTAAATGCTGGTCCTGCTCCACAGCCACTAGGGCGCACAAACTAATCTGTTAGCATTTGGAAACATTATTGGACCGGCTGAAGATTGTAAGAAAGCTATATTTGCATTGTATAGACTCAATTAATTTAGAATTGTATAATTCCATCCATTAATGGCACATGTGTGAGTACTGTGTACCTTAAACTTAAACTATAGCTATCAGTTTTAGGTTTGTTTTTTTTACTTGAATGTACCCTGGCGGTTGGGAGTGTCATTCTCACTCAAAAGTCTAGCTGATGGTGGCGTATGCGTTGGATCATGTGGCTCCCTTCAAAATGTTTGAGCCGAATGGTGCAAGCACATGCGTCATGTTCGTGAACGGGCGTCGTCAGTTAGTACTGGTAATTTTTCAGCTGCCATGGTTTATTTTAATTAGGTATTTCTTTGAATTGTTTCGTTTTTTTCTGGACGCTTTTATGCTGCTCGTCTTTAAGATCGTTCTCACATGTATGTATAATTTCAACATGATGTAAACAAAACTTTGTAACAATTTATTATTTTTAAGAGTGTCCGTGAAGTTTCTTGCACGTTCTTCTCTACAGAGATCTACGCTTTGGAACGTGCAAATAGCTTCATCTTTTTGGACCGACTGACCTTGACAATTGAAAAGTGCTTGTAAATGGTTTAATTGAATTAAATGCTTTTGAGTTTGAGTTTGACAAGGTAACTATTATCAATTAGCAACATTTCAGAAAGCCAAAACACGTAGGTACTTAAAAATTGATCAAATAATAACTTATCTCGGTGACAATCAATGTCAAAGTAAGAAAATTCGAGGAGTTTGTACAGATTGACACCGATATTAGAATACGAACCTTGCATATGGAAGAATTTACATGTATGGGTACATACCCTAACACCACCACGTTGCAGTGACAAAATCTGGTCAAGCTAGGAGTTACGTGTGAATAGTGTCGCTGCAGCTTTTTGCAGTTGCGTTCTGGAACAAACTATCAACGTGCTTCAATAGAACTACGGTGCAACTACTAGCGTCAAACACTAGTGTTTGCAGACAGACCGAACGACTCAGGTGCGTGGTGCCGTTGCATCGACGCAACGTAGTTTGCGAGGTGGTTGGCCGTTAGTACGCAGTGTCGATGTTGGCTGCGATGTGGTCCATATCCCAACCACACGGTAGAATTTGGAGGCATACCGTGGTCCGTGTGAATCAAACTATTCATATTCATATAAATAAGTACTCGCTCACAATTAAAAAAAGAAATCCGCTGTTTAGTACTTATCTTATTTTTTACAAAACTCAAAAGGAAGGAATACCTGATTTTATCTCCAAAATTAAAATCATTCAGTGTGTAGGTATGTGCTGCATGTTCTGTCAATCAAGTAGACAGACGCATAACAGTTTCATCCATTGTTGGTATAGATTCATTGAGCCTCTCATAATCTTTTATTATCACCCGCAAAGGTCCACTGCAGAACATGGGCCTCCCAATGACCGCTATTCACAACTATGGGCGTATGCTGCTACTTATTGTATTAACTATTAAGTGATAACTGCCGTTCTTTATGACCACTTAAACTACATTAACTCTAATCACATTATACGTCGACCCTTACTTGACGACTTCGAGGGTCCAAGCCCTTGAACCCATAAACATTATGACACGGAGAAATAGATGAGCGACAACACACATAAACCAACTCTGACAGCTTATAAAACAAATATTTATATAGATTACACTACATAAATAACAAGTTTAATATTGTTTGAAGGGTCCTCGATATCAACTGTTGATAAACAACTAAATTTTCGTGTCATTTTGAAATATGCCTAAACAGATTTCAATGTTTTGTGAATGAAATTCAGATGAATAATTTAATTTAATCAACTCTTCGAGATTCACTCGCCATGTTAGTATTAGGTTCATCGTAGACTAAAGTCCCTAGGAACAGTTAAGGCTGTTTGACGTTATGAAGTTGGTTCTCGTTACGTGCCTAGTTTATACAATAATTAGTATTCCTTATTCAAGATATGGATATTCAGCACAATATCGAACCGTGCTGAGTGTTTAGCGACGACTTATTTTTGCAAAACGAATTAACATAAGATATCTGATAGTAAGTTGACTAAAATATGAAGTTGACAAAAGCTATCACTAATGGGATAATCTTTGAATAACCAAGGTACGATCAAATATAGAAAACTTCTTGTAAGTTTCCTACTACTTTTATTTGAATAGGACGCTCAAAATTGAGGAAAAGTCATGCCAAATTACTTTTATTTTTCAGAAAAGTATGTACGAGGTACCTACACTACAAACTTATTAAGTGGCCATTATTGGAACGGACGTCGTCGTTTATGCTTTATAAGCCATCGATCAAGCAATGTTTGCAATATTTGTGTTTGTTGTTTGTTTTGAATACTTTTTTGAACTGATTTTGTACGCCATAAATGGCTTAACATGTAGCAACCTCATCATTATTTATAAGACCTGTATGCTGTACTCGTGTTTTACAAAATAAATATATCTATCTATCTTTGAAAAGACTTGTAAGCAATTTTCGTTTTCAAAACCTAGATGGCAATATTTATCAATTTCAATACCGTTTTTAAATCTATTACAACAATTACAGCTCCTTTCAGCGGGTTAATATCGAGACCCTAATGGGATTATAATTTGGTTCACAAATGAACGTATGTCAATAAGAAGCAAGATAGCAGAAGGGCCCCCCTTCTGCTCGACAAGATTAAATTATTACATTGAAAAGCGAGACAAAGCTCTTGTCTTCGCAAGCTTTGCTTAGATTTGTGAGTGGACGGTGAACTAAACTTAGAATAATTTATTCATGTGTTATTGAGTAGGTATGTACATACTACATACATTAATTTTGGATGTAGGCGAAAGGTTTGAGTTATTACGTAGTGTATACATATTGCTTGATTTTTAAAGTTTCTTCATAACAAGAACAATTTATAAACAGAAAAGAAAAAAATATTATTTTGTACATTATTTTTAAATAGGATACCTAGATGCAGGTCCGGCCTTAACCATCTAAGCGCCCCGGGCGAGTCATGCATGTAGTGCCCTTTCATATTTCAATATAATTAAAATAACTAATTTAGAAAAACTTTTACACCCATCCCCAATAGCTTCACCCCCACCCATCAGTATTTTTACGATGTTGTTAAAACACCATTCCGGACAACGAATTATTTCCCCTATTTGGCAGATTTTGGCTTTCGTTTGGTGAGCTATAATTTAAGTTTAGAAAAAGTGCGTTCTCCACTTTCAACAGTCACTGGTATTGTTAGATTTGTTAGCCGAATACGCAGCGATATCCAGGGATATTATTATTCTTGAAGATTGTGCTTTTTAATAAAGTTTCAAGATTTCGATAGGTTTTGCCTGAATGTCTTAGAGATTGTGTTGCCGACCTAAAATTTCATCGCAATTTCATCAAATCACCATCAATGTCTGAATTTTTCTTTATGTCGAAAGAAATAGGTGGGTACTCAAATGACGCGCAGCGCCCTGTATGACCCGGCGCCCTCCAGTTGCCAGCGCTCCGGGTGGCCGCCCGTGTCACCCGGCCCTAAAGCCGCTACTGCCTAGATGATTATTCATCTAGGTATCCTATTAAAAAAATATGAACAAAGTTATGTTTGTTTCTTTTAAAAGATAGAGTAAACGACGATGTCGGTGCTAGTACTGTCTATGTGACAGACACCGGCACCTCCTACAGTTTTAAACATAATATAGTATTATAACAAACAGATAAGATTTTGATATATTTTCGTTTTTCTGATTAAATATTAGTAAAATAAAAATTTAACATAGTGAAAATAATATTAAACAATTTGATTTTTAATTCAATAATTGATGCATGCATGAAAATACATTTAAATGAAGGTAAATAAAATATGAAAAGAGAATTGATTTAAGAAAAGCTTTTAGAAAGCTCGCTTTATTCGGTGTAAAAAATAAAACGAATGATGTGTCGTATTTAACTGTAGGGTAAAATATTTAAACAAACTGAAACAAAAAGTATGCGAAAATTGTCATATTCAGCAATCCTTGTCGTGGCAAACGAGGACCATGCAAGCGACATAATAAATGGTGCCACGCGAGATCCCTCTCAAATAGCTCTTAATAAAGTGCGCTGAGACCAACTTCATATAACTAGACTTTAATTAAAATTAATTTTAGGCACGGTAATGTAGAACGAATTGCGGTGTCACTGCTTTCAAGAATTTTCAGAAATTTCATTGAAAATTGCATTTTAGAATTTCACCGTAGAAGAGCGTTTGAGGATTTTTTATATTTTTTGTCGTTGCTGTTACTAGCTATGATAACTTTATCGTCGAACTTGGCATGGGCGAATGCTGACAGTAGGTACCTATCAACTTTTGAACGTATCTCATTTTTCGGCTGCTGTGCAAAGGCCTCCCTCAAGTACCGCCACACCACTCATTCTACCCGCATTCTACAAATTCTCATGACCTTCGACTAGGTCGTCGGTCAATTTTGTGAGGTGCCTACCCGCGTCGCGTCTTCCGTTACGCGGTCCTCTCGAGATCACTTCAAACCAATCGGCCATCCATTCCACGTGAAATATAGTCTACCACTTGAGTTTATCAAATCTTCAGTTTAGCGAAGATTTGATAAACTCAAGTGGTAGACTGCGTATAAATGATTCCGATAAAAAAAAATCTTCTTACGGGGAGACAGATATCGAAGAACTTTTCTACATACTTTGTTTTGTATAATCGAACATTTTAATTGAGCTTCACTTCTAGAAGAATATTTTCGGTAAATTGATTGACAGCGGTGCGTGCATCAATGCAATCAATGTTCGTGCGTGCATGGAATTCGACTTCATTAGGTTTGTAAGTTAGGGAATACTCGGTAGACAGTGGGAGTCTGGACGAGGTAGGTACTACCAGTTAATGGCAATGAATATGTAGGTTCCTCTCCTTATTATATGGGTCCTTATTAATTACGGATGAAATGTGGGTGCACCATATCTAGGTAGATAAAGACACTGGTCGCAACGTTTACGGTTTCTTCCCCTTTTCCCCCTTCCCCTTTCAATGAATACAAGCGATATGTTATCATTATTTATCTGTTTTTATTATTATTTTATTTGCAAGGTAGCAACTCGAAGTCGCAACATAGTTACCAACTTACTAGATATCACAAAAATAACACCCACTGAAAACTTTTCCAGCGTTGAATCTGAACAAATTTAACACAGTTTGTCTGTAGCGTTTCGCCAGCTGTTGCCGTGGCATGTTCGCATCACTGCACGGCGAGCATCGGAGTGTCGCAGTTCTAACCTACTCCAATCGATCAATTTGTCACAAACCAAGTCGGGCATAACGTATCGTTCTTAATAGTGGGTCCACATGATACGGACTGGCTGCACAGCGTTGAACGCTAAATAAAAAAAAAACTATCACAGAAATTTGTCTGCACAAACTTTGTTGCACGGACAAAATTCTATACCTAGAAGTTTATGGTCTGAATGGAAGTACGTATCGCGTGGATTATTAACGTTTCAGCATATATTGACAGTTATATAAAAAAGCCGACTATCAAAGATTTATGAAAGCATAAGCA
Source organism: Lacanobia wlatinum (assembly GCA_947578705.1). NCBI lineage: Eukaryota > Metazoa > Arthropoda > Insecta > Lepidoptera > Noctuidae > Lacanobia > Lacanobia wlatinum. The sequence goes on from OX388026.1 coordinate 14,781,525, forward strand.
TATCGTAATTTTATTTGCACCATAATCACTTTTACTGTTGAATGAGTAAACGATAGAAACTCCCTAAGGAATTGACTTAACTGTCTTGAACCCCGTTGTAAAATTAATCAGAATAATAATGAGAAGTGAGAAATTGGGATGAAAATTAATTTTCATCCTCCATCAAAGTCTATCGGGCGGAAAAAAAGATAAAACCCATAGAGAAAGAAAAAGATTTTTCGTGATTACTTGTTTAATTTTTTTTTCGGGATCAGTTGCTGAGCTCCTTGAACGGGGGTTTTATCGCGATCATCTTTCTAAATTAAACATGAGCATCACAATGTTCGCCATAATGAACTGTCAAAATGTCGCTATGATCTTGAAAATTTTACCTAATAGACTGGCTGAAAAGAATCATTAAAACTGTCTACAAAATGGCCTAGATGCCGCAGATTAGCGGCAACAAAGACAAAAGAAAGGCGGTTACTTAAATTGTCTTTTATTCACTCACGTAACTACGGTACAAAGCTAAGCCAGATACTTTTGGGCAACTAAAGAAGTAAAGTAAAAGATCCATTAACCTGAACAACCCAATTTTAGAAGTAAGAACTACACAAGAAACGCGGTTTAAACTTGTGGCAGTATTCGTTTTTATGTGTGGGGACAAAAACTCGGGAACACTAAGTCTTACTCGAAGTAACAATCCTAAATTACAAAGTTAATATAGGCATTAGATGGATTTACAAGAATACTCTGACTTTTGTTCTAGAAATCCTCTATTGGTATTACTAAAGCCTTGCGAACATGGACTAGAAAACTTGTACCATTACTAGACTTCTTTCCGATGATCTCGACACTAGATTAATCATGCAAAAATATAATTTCTGGTGCCTGTTGTACTGTTGTATGAAAAAATAATATTTTCGAAAAGTAATAAGACTCATCGCGAAACCGAGCAAATATCTTTTAACAAAAAATTGTTTTATGATCTAGTAGCTTTTGCCCGCGGTTTCGCTAGGGTTAATAACGATTTTCGTAAATAGGTAGCCTATAACTGTTAACTGGTTACTGTGTAAATTGATGAACTTTCGTACAGAGGAAAATGGGTCCAATTTACCTCTGCACTGAAATTCATAATTTTCGGTTCTGCAATTTAGGCATGAAAGCGTAAAAACAAACTTACTTTTCCATTTATAATATTGATTAGGAAATGAACAGTTGGGATACTGAATGCCATTATGATAAACATTTTTGCACAAAGGCCAACCTTTTTATTCTACAAAAGCAATCTGGCCGAATACAAAAGCAATAAACCAAAACGCTAATTTCACAAATATCAAACTACTCTTCACTCTCATCATTTATGACACTATCGTAAATGTATAAAACTCCAAAGCACGACGAGACTTTATTATCCTTCTGCTTGAAATCGACCATAAACTTTAAAATTACTTCTGGCAGAAGTCTGGATGATCTTATGTCACTTAGTGTCAAAATTATTGAGAAAATCAGACTGTTTGAAATGATCAGAAAAACTGCCAACATTGAACGGAACGGCAATATTGTAGCGAGTTATGTTTAATCTAAAATGTGAAATTGAAAAAACCTTCCCTGAAAAATTTACAAATAAATAACGAAAACCTTTGTTTTTGAGATAGTCGCGGACATAGAAACATACGGGTCGAAAACAGAACCTTGTTTTTTGAAGTCTGTTAAAAATACCTACCTACCTATTCTAATTTTCGTAAAAGTCCTTATCATTTTTGAACTTTCTGCTTGCTCAATTTTATATTAATCATCATAATCATAAATTTTTGTTTTTTGTTAATGTAAAGTTAAGTCTCTATTACATTTGGTAGTAGTCAAACACGGGCAGGATCCTGAATTACATATTACCCGGCTCTGTAAGATACAACTACAAGATACGACAATAACTCTAAAATTGCTATCTTTCTATCGCAGACTGTACTAAAATTAACCTACAAAAGAGTTGAGAGTAGTTATAAATAGGTAAGTGTGTAAGAAAAACCATAATAATTCATTTTCTAGAACAACAACTTTTCAACTTGGATCTAGATCCAAGTTGAAAGCCTATGTTCTAAAGTGAACGTTAACAAGGTCAATAGTTCTGTTTACCAGAGATAAAAAGAAGCCAAATGTCAAACTACTTCGAAAGTTCTATTGTACATCAAACTAAAACCTCACTGGCTTTCCTTTGGGACAATTTAATTTTACAAGTTCAAAGGTAACCTACAAAATGTATACCTTTATCGTCCTAGTTTGTTCAATTGAATTTTACTATGAAAAAAGTTTTCTTTGTTTGCACATTAGTGAATATGCTGCAAGTTTTTTGAGCACTTTTTTTGACGACACTTCGATACCATTTTGTTTTTTACTTTGTAGGCTTATTTACGAAGTTTACATAAAGTGTTATAGATTGCATTTTCTACAATGTCCTTGAATGTTGTTTAATACATTCTACATCTAAAACAGCGCTGCATTTATTTATCTTGTAACTACAAAAATAACAATTTGTTCGTCCTAAGAACGAGAGCAGAAACTGAGCCCGCCTTGACACAAATAAAAATAAATCTACATGAATTCAAACACATGCAAACATAATATATCTAAACGGAAGAAAGTGTGATTTATGAGTTTATTTTCATTTTCATATTAGGGTATTGTATGTCTGTGTAAAACGGCACCCACCCAATCAGTTTTACATTTTTTTATTAAACTAAGTGCGTGTAGTTTATAGTATTAATAAGTCCTTATACTTAAAGTAGTGCATTTTTAATCCACGCATTTAATAATTGCCGCTATTATTAGTTCAGCAAACAGTTCAGTAGTATAATCATTGTTGGAGCTAGGTGCTCGAACTAATGAATATGTCCACACGGCTAAGTTGACAAATAACATTTTCATGAGCTGCGCTAGTGAGGGGTAGGCAGCTAGGCATGTTGGCACGTCGGCATGGTATACCCGCGTAGTAGAATGCGTCGGCCGCCTACAACGTCGCCCATTCGCCTCTGAATACGCGACGCGGCGCGCCGCTTCCGCTGCGACCCTCTGAAACTTTCCTTCGCGCGATTTTCCGCCGCGACTATTCAAACAAAAAACTTCAAAATACATTAATAATTTTATTTTTGTCTAAACACGCTGTTAAAGAATTAATTTTAAAGTATTTTGTGCATTCATAATTCTAATAATAGTGTAGCTAAGTTTTCTCTTCTTATATAATTAAGTAAATAACAGTATTAAGAAGTTTTAAAGTACTGAAAACCATTGTGACATAAATAAAACAAAATTATAATAGTGTATAATATTAACTTATTTGATTTTATAACTATCTGATTCGGGGTTGAAGTGAGCAGAAAAATAATATGTGCAACAAATTAGTTTTAATGTGTTTAGTGATCTCAGACGTGTAAATCAAAGTGAAGCGATACCAAATATCATTCAAAGTTTACAGAAGTAATTTCTACGTGAAGGTTAAAAAATCTGTAAGTGCGCAATGTCAACTTTGGGAGCGGGGACAAGCGTGCTAATCGTTCTGCAAACACGCTGTAAAGCGGCGTCGAGCTGTGCACTCGGTGTGTGTCCGGTGTGTTAGCACAGTCAGCCAACGAGGCCTTAGTGAAACAAGAACAAAGAAACTGGCGTTATCAACAGCCACCATCCTGCTGCAAATTGTGGCCTCGTCCCTGTTCGCAATGGACACTAGGCAAGTTATTTCAATGAAGTAAAAATTATTAGGTGATAAGGCCTTAGATAAGGCACCTTAATAAAGGTTCGTGAATCTCCCCTAGGTCTCTCGTCCGACCGTTTATCCCAGTAAATCAAGTAGAAAAAATACACGAGTGCCTTTGTACCTTTTTTACGGTTACTTGGAATAAGAGCAAGACGTGATTTTTCAGAAACTCTGTTTTTTATAATTTAATCAATTGAATTAGAGATGAATTAAAACGATTATAATTATTGGAATGAATATCGCACACATACTTGAATCCCATTTAACTTGCAATCACATTTAGATGTACGTGTTAACTTTGTAACAAAAGTATCATATTGTACGGAAGATTTGTTTCACTGTTTATTTTACAATTAGCGCGTTACTGAGATGTACAAAACATGACTTTATAATTTGGAATACAGATTATTAACACTAACGTGTCTGATATAACAGGTAATAAGTGCCATTGTATGCTTGTGAATAACCTATCCTTTTTGAAGCGCGATGGCTAACAAAGGCACAAAAGTTGGCATTATATCTATATATAAAGTAGTGTACTCCGTCGAACAGTGGCAGCACTTTAATTCTCCTTCCCTTATCATAACAAAGCCGAGTGGAACCCCTGACCGCCGTTGTTCAGGTCTATTAATCTCGATAGGAAAATTTCTTTCATCCTTCATTGTCATGTTGTTTAGATTCCCCTTCCAATTATTGTATTATGAAACTTTATCGAAGTGTTACCAAACAAGTTTATGTAATCCTGATATTTATTCGTGTTTCCGTAGACAATTAATAGAATATTTCGGGAAAGGCAAGCATGATTTTCATCAAAAATACTGAATGTAATGATAGCAACTTAGGAATCATCTAAATTTAGCAAGGACTCACATATCTTCCCAAGCTGTGTAGACGACAAGACTCTTTCTAAACATTACTTCGTGTGATAAAGTTATAAGGCAATTCAACTCACGATAATTTATAGTCAAGGTCTAGTCTTCCAGCTTCAAAATGTTCATTGCGTCTGATCTCGAAATCATTGTTTTCTGCCTTTTACCGTTTCAATACCTAGCCAGCTTTTCATTGTGCAGCTAAGAGTAATTGTTCTGGAAACTGTAAGGTCAAGGTTTCTTAATTCAAGCGGAAATGGAACTCTTAAAACTATAGTTATGTCCAGTAGTAAATTCGTTTTTCCAACGATTCGTGCATGTTAATGATTCCCCTGCCAACTTGGCTCCCAATCGAAATTACGTTGCGGTACACATCTGAATTTTAAATAGAGTAAGCCATATTGGTTCTCGCCAATGAAAACAGGGATTTACACGTTTGAGATTTTTATTTTACACTTTTCACACATTGAAGTTTGATATATGTCATTACTACTCTCTACACCAAAGTGTTTTTATAAAATATGACTTTAGTAGAATGGATCCATTCTTAATAAGGGTACCTAATTAATGAAATGTAATCAATTATCACATATACAACACCACGCCTGAATGCGTAGGGGTACCGAGTAGAAACTTAGCCTAGCTCAAAGCCGGACCCTCAAATTTAAGTGCAATTCAGATTCTTTACAAGTATACAATACAGTGGGATCTTCTTTAGAACAATAACTAACACAATTCTTCCTAGTCGTAAAAAAATCTGGATGAACTGACGTGAATCATTAATTAAAACTAAATGCTCAAATTCAATAAAAGCATTTTTGTAAACGATAGCTAACTATAGTTTCTGGAAAAAATTAAGAACCTGTTACATATTATTCGTAAGTCAAAGTACTAATCACGGTATGATAACGCGCATTTGACAATTTGTCACAATAATTTTGTGAGATTTTCGTACGAGAAACTGAGTCTTACTCCTTGTAGAAGTCCTCTTCAAGTGCAACAACTTTTGTAACATCTCCCTAAAAGTATTCGCTAAGATCCTGCGAACTCCGACATCAAAATGTTTAACTTTCATGTAATACAGAGGCAAACCTGTACTCTCAACCAGCACTCTTAGGGCTGCTTCTTATAAAAACCAGGTTAAAAGTTAGGTATTTTGAGCTTTTATGATACAATAAATAAATGTAAACAAACAAATGTGTTAACAATTCACTTCCTAAGTGAACGGTCAATTCGAGTAGACGTTAACTGCTGCTCCTCTGACCTCATGGCTATTGATGCCGGAGTTCCTCAGAGGTTTGTTCTCTCTGCAACTCTTTTCCTGCTGCACATTAATGACCTACTTCAGCCTGGTCTTGTTGGGTACGCAGTATGGAGTATTGTAGCCACCTTTTGGATGGCTCAGCTAAGTATCAGCTTGCCGCGCTTGACTCAGTGGAACGCAGAGCTAAGAGGCTCATCGGTGACGTAAAACTGGTGGATGCCAAGCTACATAGCTTGGCTCATCGCCGTAAGGTTGCCTGCTTGTCGGTCTTCTACAGATTGTACTTCGGTGAGTGTGCCCAAGAACTCCACGATCTCATCCCACCGGCCCCCTTCTGCCATCGGACATCCAGACGCACTGCATCTTACCATCCCTACCTTGTTGCTATTCCACCAATTCGTAAAAAGCGTTTCCAAACGTCTTTTATTATGCGCACAGCAAAGGAGTGGAACTCTCTGCCTGCGTCTGTGTTTCCAAACTCTTAAAACCCTAATCTCTTCAAAGTTAGAGTGCACAGGCTCCTTCTGGGTAAGCTCGCTCCATCGTAGACTTTGTCTCTGTCATCTCTGACCTAGACTAGAGTCAATGTGTTTGACATCACAAATAATAAATAAAAAACAATTTATCCATCATTTCAAAGTTAATGTGTTCCATTACTATGAAAAAAGAAAACTAAAAAGCCTTTTAAACATCAGCTGTTAAAATTCGATTAGGACCAAGTGATGATTAGCTTCGATTAAAAAAATGTACGGTGTTTTTAATTATTTTAGAGGAAAACGAAATTAGGTATCGACGTGTTTGAAACGACATAGTTGTTTTGAGGAAAAGCTGCAGGTAAACATCGGTTATTTTGGAAACCACACGGTGCAAATAATTTAAAAATAGTATTCTACCAAAGCTTTATTCAGTAGCTATTAATACATGAACAAATAAAAACTTAACAAGTAAAAAAATAACTTTTTACAAAAAAATACAACCGACTTCCAAATAAAAACACTAAAAACTTTAAAATAACTTTAATTTTAGAAGTCGGTGTCAAAAAACGAAGACCCAAAACCTATTGGAACATGCTTGGCACAAACTGAGAAGTCGTGTGGAAATCGGTTATCATGGTATAGATAATAATATGTAATACGAAGGTATATGTAAGGCGGATAATAATTTATAATAGGAGCGGACGACCACAACGTTTTATGATCTGTGTGAAAGATGATAATTTGTATGCATGTCATTTTTGTGACAGTTTTTTTCTTTCTTTCTGTATATGGTTAGGAAGGGGGTGACTATTGAAATGTCGAATAATAGAAAACTATGGAATAATGAGAAATTATAGTGCCTGGCACCAGATAGGTGAGTACAGTCAGCATGCGAGATTTCGATAATTATGTAATGGGTACATTCAGTCCATTGAGTTTAGGTAGGAACCAACACCATATCACTGCTGAGCCTAAGCATCCCCCAAAGAGCGGCAACCATCCCGGTCTTGAGGTGCAGTCCGCATCAATCCGTTGCCAGCCAGCTTCTTTAAATCATCGATCCATCGTGCCGTAGGGCGTCCCACACGTTTGGCTATACAGCTTTTTACCAACACCAACGATACACGTAATTTATATCGCATTTTATAGTATTGAGCAGTGCTCTCTGGGGGCTCAGCACAAGTACCATGAGAAATGAGTAATGACGCAATATATTAAAGGTACCTACTGCGATATTAGATATAACTCTTGTACAAACTTAATGGTATGAACGATCGATGCATGATTTCGAACATAAACTACCCTGTTCGTTACATATCTAGTTGAGATATTTTATGTAGAGCAGAACAAATTATTTTTATTGTGGTTTTATATAGCCAAGACAAACATCCAAATAATCATAAGTTCATTAAAAAATATACCATTATTATTGCGTTGTATATTATATTTAGATACAACTCTGAAAACATGCTATAAATCAATATTAGTTGTAGCATATGCTGACACAGGGACCTTTTTGGCCTCGCACAGATAAATTTCAGGATGTCGTTTAACTGTGTAAACATATTTTTATGACGGTTATTAACCCCCGACCAAAAAAGAGGGATGTTGTAAGTTAAACCGCTATGTATGTCTGTGGCACCATAGCTCTTAAACGGGTGAACCGATTTGGATGCGGTTGTTTTATTTGAAAGCAGGTTTTCTAGCGGTCATTCTTGTCCCAAATTAACATTTTTCTTTCTTTCTTTCTTTAACCGAAAACTGCAGCAAAATAAAATGAATAATAACCATGATAATAAAAAGAATAATAATGAAAAGAAAATTCTATTTTTTTTTTGTTTTTAGTATATATAGGCATACGTTTGACCACAATCTCACCTGATGGTAAGCGATGATGCGGTCGAAGATGGAGCACGTTTGCCTAGAAGCAACCTATTCACTCTTGTCTTAAAGACTCCCAGGTTGTAGCTATCTGGAAACACAGACTCTGGGAGGGAATTCCACTCCTTAGCTGTACGCACTATGAATGTATTCACAAAACGTTTAGTGCGTGTCGGTGGGATGTCCACCATGTACCGGTGGCGCATCGCCGTTCGTCTTGTGGTCCGATGATGGAACGGGCTTGGCGGAATTAAATCATGCAATTCCGTCGCACACTCCCCAACATGCAACCGATAGAAAACCGACAGGCCATCAACTCGGCGTCGATGCTCAAGACTTTGGAGCTTCGACTTGACGAGCCTGTCATTACCAACTCATCATAGAAAATTTTAATTATGAATCTGCCCATCACTGCTTAAACATTTTTTTTTTGCCTAATGACACCTAAAAATCATAAAAGAACATGGAACAGAAAAAAGGGACTACCAAAAAAACAAGCAATACAATATAAAACAAAGTTGCATCTCCTTTAGTACCTACTCAATTATATATTATTTTGTGGAACGGGAGAGAATATGTAGAGCTACTTAATTTAAATTCATGACAGACATAGACACGGATAATCAGATTAACATCGATATATCGATTGCGAATTAAGGTTGTAAAATTCACGCAAACAGGATACAGTAAGGAATAAATTATTTTTTAATGTATTAGCAACACAAATAAATCATATTGTCTGTGTCAGTCATTCAGGTCGTAACATCGTTTCGTGAACTGTGTTTGTTTTTACGAATCAAAATATTGATGTTTTCCGAAGCATCAAAGTCGTTATTTAGTTTATGCTTTTATTGGAGAAAATAATCAAGCAAGTAAAAAAACCGGCCAAGTGCGACTCGGACTCTCACACGAAGGGTTCCGTACCATAAACCGAAAAAAAAAGTTTCTTGTATGGAAGTCCCCTTTCATTTTTAATTCAATTTTAACTATTTTTAGGGTTCCGAACAAAAAACGGAACTCTTATAGGATCACTTGGGTGTCTGTCTGTCCGTCTGTCACAGCCAGTTTTCTCCGAATCCACTGGACCGATTCTGTTGAAATTTGGTACAAATATGGACTGTGACTCAAACACGAAGGCGTTACGTAAATTATAAAATTTTTAGTATGGAGGTCACTTTTCAAAGGGTCAAACTAGAAAATTAAAAAAAAAAGTTTTTTTAAACAATATCGTGTCACATGTCAAATGAAAGGGCTTACTATGAGGGTTTCAATTATATTTCTACACTAATATTATAAAGAGGAAAGATTTGTTTGTTTGTTTGAAATGAATAGGCTCCGAAACTACTGGACCGATTTGAAAAATTCTTTCAGCAATGGATAGCTACATTATCAGGGAGTAACATAGGCTATATTTTATCCCCGTTCTCCCACAGGAACGGGAACTACGCGGGTGAAACCGCGTGACGTCCACTAGTTTTTCATAAATTTAAAATAAATGGTTTTGAAGTTATTCAAGATTTTTTTTTTATGTATCCTGCTACTTAGCAATCTGTTTCCAAGGAACAATAATCTAATATGGTGTCAGATTTTCATCGGGATTATTATTTTCAGCTGAGCTGAGCACCTACTGATGCCATACTCATCTTCTGTCCGCGAATTTAAATCAAGAAATTAGACGAAAAATGACCATTCCCCCCTTATCTCCGAAACTACTGAGCCTAAAATTTTGAAAAAGAAAAATGGAGATAATATATCTATACCTATAGATTACAGGAAAACCTGTAAGAAGTCTATAGTGTTAAAATTACATGTTAAAAAATTTAAATTCGTTCGGAACCCTTTGCACGCGAGTCCGACTCGCACTTGGCCAGTTTTTGTTATACATACTCTTGTGAAAATTTCTACTATCTACCTGTTACGGTTCTTGAGATACAGCCCACCGACAGATGACAGATGGACGGACCGACGGACAGCGGAGACTTAATAGGATTTAATAGGACATACAGTTAATAAATTACAAGAAGAACTCACAATGAATCAAATAACTTTAGTAAGTTATTAAGCTGGTAGTAAAAAGTGAATCAGTGTCGGTAGGTACTCGTAGTTTTAATTCAATTATTGTAGACTTGCGTGAGGAGTCGTGATTAAGCCTCCTTAACTTACTTACCGCGGCTCCTAGAGGGTAACCGGGAAATCTCTTCATCAGTGTAGGCTAGGCTATGTCAGAACACGATTGTTTCTCACTTCTTCCTTATTTACACAACATATTTTACGTGAAGCCTTGGAACAGGCAGTAGATTCTATCTGTGAAAAACCTCGACAACATCAGCTTTCAGTTAATTTTTGTAATTCAACTCTGATACTCTTTTTTTTTGTTATTTAACATGTAATATTTTCTTTTCAACATAAAATAAAATTCTTAAGCGGTGTTAGGATCAGCAAATTTACATTAAAAACTTTTAAGGTTTAACTTTTATGAAAGAGCCTTCTTAAAAAATATTTACGAGCCGTACTTAGAAAAAGTTTAATTTTTATGTAAATGTCGGATGTTCGGATGTTAGTTGGTACTTAAAGGTGCCTAATGGTAGGTGGGTACTTTCAGTTCACTCAGACAAAGAGTGGAGTGACAGCTAGTGTGTATACGGTCGACGTAGTACGTGTTGCACACGTGACCTAGTGACTTGCTTGTGATAATGTGGCCGAGCCGTGCCCGGGCTGCCCAATATTAATAACAAGCCCACTTGTTACCTCAACGTAGCTAATATTTTGTAGCAAGATATGATAGTGTTAACACCACCATTCTCTCCGGACAACATGATATTATTAAGGCACATTTAGATAGGTATGTTTATTAAAATAACAAAGAACATAAAAGGCATGTTTACGTTACCAACGCTCATTTAGTGTAGGTGTCCTAACGACTTCTGCGTCTGAAAAATCTAACTGCTTTTTAACGCGATCATTAACGCCGCACATCAACTTAAATTTAATATCCGAAAAAGTCTTTCTTCACAGTGGATTTATTATTAAGTCTGGGTTATATTTTTATGTTGTTTAGCTAAAAGCCAAAATAAACACTGAACATGTTCATTAAGCGAAGTTGTACTGTTTCTTCCGTTGTGTGTTCAGTGTACCTAGCTCAGTGGGGGTGCGCCTTTGTTGTCCATAAATATAGGGCATGTTGAGCCAACTATAATGATTTTAAAGCATGAACTGGAAACAGCTTATTGTTCGGAACACTTTAAGCTGTATCGACTACTTTCAATACAATGTACAATTTATTTCTTCATTATTCACAGCGTCTTATTAACTGAAATCTTGTTGAAGTGTTCTCGCCACCATATCTGTAGCATTCATAAATATCAAATTGTAAGTTTAATAAACTATCAATACGCTCCTATAATATGCCCTGTAAGGAATAACTTGGTGAGGGGACGAGACATAATTCGCAAACAATGTTATATGAAAATTAGCTGTGCCCGCGGCTGAATGGCTATTCTTTTGACATTTTATTTATATTTATGGGAATGTGAACTTATTTGTTTTCTATACTTATATTATAAAGAAGAAAGATTTGTTTGTTTGTTTGAATTGAATAGGCTCCGAAACTACTGGACCAATTTGAAAAATTCTTTTAGCATTGGATAGCTACATTATCAGGGAGTAACATAGGCTATATATTATCCCCGTACTCCCATGGGAACCGGAACTACGCGGGTGAAACCGCGTGACGTCCACTAGTATTAGATAAATTGGACAACATGTAGTAGGTGTAGCCTCAATCAATCGGTAAAAAAGTTAATGGCATAACTACTAAGTCGTGGTAAGAGGATGAAAATTTTAGATAGAGAGCCCCGTTGACAGACAGGCGGTTTTTTATATACAGTATGAGTACCTAATATTTAGGGGAATAAATACCTATTCTAGGAATAATACGCATAGGTATAAAATTGCCGTTTTGTAAGTAGTGATTGGCGGATCCTAAATTTAAAATATTCTAGAGAAAATTTGGATAAAAAATATGATTAGTAATTAAGCATGTGTTATTTTTTATTTTCAGGAAAAGATTAAGTTTATATGAATTCAATATTCCAAGTCCAACCTCAGTTATCATACTCGTAGTTCAAAGAAACCCGAGAAAAATCGGCTTTCTATATTAATATTATAAAGCTAATGAGTTTATTTGTTTTTCTGCTTTTTTGTTTAGTTGAACGCGCTAATCTCAGGAAACACTGGTTCGAATTAAAGAGGAAGACTATAGGCTATATAACATCACGCAATGACCAATAGGAGCGGATCATTAAAGAAAAATGTAACGTAGACGAAGTGGCGCGTGTCAGCTAGTTTTTTTTCATAGATAAAGAGCCAAAAACTGCTGCTTTCTAAGAAGCTATTACGGTATCTGTATTACATATAGTCAAGAAATAACATTGTTTTTCTGTTTATATGAACCCAGTCTGAAAGAGTAGCTTGTAACAAAATTATTTTACATCCAGTTTATATACGCAACTGTCACGTAGAAGCTAGGTATTTCCTTGTAATATCGTTAATTTGTTTCTTCATAGTGACATTCAGCACGTTAAAAAGACATTAATAACAAATAAAAGTAATAGATAAAACAGGTGTATAAAAGTAAAATGGAACGGAGAAAGTTTAATGATATTCTTGTCATAATGCCTTTGTATTAATTGATTTACTTACTTACTCATCAATTTAATTTCAAAGAAAGATTCGACGAGATGACATATTTTTAAAACATCTTAATAATATTCATCTTATATTTTATTAAAGCTTGAGTCTCATGCGTTATGAAATGTATACTGTGATATTAAATTACGATGAAAAGATTTTATTTTCCTTTCTCAATTTTCCTTATTTGCAATATTCTATGAATACATAAATATAAGTAGAAATAATATAAGAAGGCTGAGTCGAATTTTTCTTCTAAGCGTAAAGTCCGAAAACACTACTTAAAAGCCTGTCTTTCTTAGCTTGGTCTACGTCATGATCATTGTGAGTTCTCTCGATCGGAAGGATTATTAGAAAACATCATATTTATTAGTTTATTACTTTAGCTTATATATGTATTTTATTAGTATTAAATATATTATTTGTATAATGTTCCCCAAAATACTCCATTTATTTTTATTTTTTTGATGTACACCTACCATAGTGTAGTCTTTCTAACCCAAAGGTTGACTGGTAGAGAATGCCTTGTTGCATTAAGTCCGCCCATGTACCACTAATGTACATAAAGTTTAAATAAATAAATATAAAGTCTATTCCTTTTGAGAAAGATATTTGCCTCAAACGCAAGTCATTTAATGTTTTAGTGGCTAGTATTTGGTTCAAACATTCACCCCAATTTTTCGCCCCACTTTCGGAAAATAAAGGAAAAATCTTCATAAATGAAATCTGAAGAAAATCTTAACTTTACCGATTGATTTATTACTAGGTTACAACTTGGTTATTTATTTTATTGTTACACCAGTAATTGGAAAAAAAAAACCAAAGAAAAACCATATTTTACCTATTGATTTAATAGTAGGTTTCTACTTCATTTCGATTTCGGTTTACATCAATTTGTCTTAGAGATTTTTGTTATAACTAGCTTCTGCCTGCCACTTCGTACGCGCATATCCCGTTTTTTTCCGTTCCCTGTAAGATTTTCGGGAAACCATCTCTTACTGCTCCCCTACACTCCATAAGGAACCTACTTGCCAAATTTCAGCTTTCTACGACCAGCAATTTCGGCTGTGCATTGTCTGTCACTCACTCAGTCAGTAACGGAAGAATTTTATAAATTAGAATACCAGATACTTTCATAAATCATATAAAATCAACATCCCTTTGTAAATGTTAAAATGTAAATATTTAATTCATACTCTATTTCAACTTTGTATTTGTGTGATATAGCTCCAGATTATTTTTGCACATGACTTGATAGCTATTTTTTTGTTTTAATTATGGCATGTTCTGTAGAACGATTATGGACCTAGTAGATTGTGTTAAGCAGTAAGTCTAAATGGTTCACAAGATCGCACACTTGCTTGGCGCCTCAATTCCAGTTTGCCTTAGAGTCTGGGTCACTACCCCAGTTCTTAAATACAGGAATAATCTACCTGCTCCATAAATCAGGTAGTACTGTGGAGCCTAAAAATTATAGACCGATCACGTGTTTACCAACGGTCTCTAAAGTTCATCTATTTTGAGGGCAAAGATATTTTGACACGTCTCATAGTTTTAGGTTTAAGCCTACATCAAAAGCTCTAATCTACATGTTCAATTGCTCACCCATCTCGCAATTATCGTCATCACCCTCCCATGTCATCATATAACTTGTCAATTTATTTCGGGTCCTTCAATACATCTCGCACTGTCATTTCTCAGTACTGAGAACCGTCAAAAAATTCAATAAATAAAGTTATATTTATTTGAAAATTAGAACCAGGAATAAACCAGAACAGTTATCTTTTAACCCCAGAAGATAAAATGTTAAGGCTCAGTCCACTCACGCTTTTACCAAGTCTTGTACGTGACGATCATAAGGCTACGTTCCCGAGCCGCTGCCCTTAATTTTCTGGGATTGTGAGGAGGATTCCATATACATTTATATGTGTCTTCGTCTTCGCACTGAAGACGGGGACGTAAAGACAGTTTCTATTACTGTTGTAGCTATAAAAACGATTTCGGAGACAGGCTATTAATTTTGCGAATCTTGTTGTCAAGTTAAACGTTTTTCGTAGGTAATAAGGGTCTTTTTAATTTCATTCTACCATTCAATTAGTATTAATGAAAGTGAAATAAATGGATGTTATAGTTGCAGCTACAATGTACATTGTAGATGCAACTATTAAATCCATTTATTTCACATATCTATACGGAGTGTACTATGCCAAATCGAATGCCAAATAATCGAATATCAATTGAGCGAACACTATAAATCGAACGTCTAAATACTCGAACGTTCATAATCTCGAATGGTTAATTAATCGCACATTCAATATATCGTACACTCAATACACCGAGTGTTCAAAATATCGAATGTTTGTTTGATCGAGCGTTCAACGTTATGTAGAATACAGGAAAAACACAAAATTAACTAACAAATCACATTTTAATCTGTAATTATTTATCTTTTATAGGTACATTTCAAAATTGTATGTGAAATTGCACGGGAAATCTCAAATATATAAATCTAATTGTTTGTGTTGTTGTTTTTATTAGATTTTAAATACCTTTTAAAAATAAAATTATTACCTCTTTTTATAATTAGGTATATTGAAAGTAATCACAGATATATTAAGATGTACCTATGAACAGATTAAAATGTGATTTATTAGTTAATTTTGTGTATTTCCTGTATTCTACATAACGTTGAACGCTCAATCAAACAAACATTCGATATTTTGAACACTCGATGTATTGAGTGTACTATATATTGAATGTTCGATTTATTAAACATTCGATTTGGCATAGTACCCATCTATATGCTATATTATGCTAAATATCTGTCTTCACAAAATAACCTTTCAAAAAACTTGAAATCACTCCAAGAGTAGGCTTCTCTTAAGGTGTACTAGCTCCCTGGCTAGTTTTTTTCAAAATAAATGTGTCGCAAAATATTACAAAGTCGAGTCAGCTTTGGTTTAGCAGTGTCATGCGGCTACAATGTCCTATCACAAATTCTCAGCTGTTTAATGAATTTATGAAGTTAAAATAAAATGAAGCAATCTTAAGTTATTTTAATCGTGAAGCGTACTGAAATGTAACATTGACCTTTATCAGACTCATTAGAGTCGTTCATGTCTGAACGTAAGAAGTAGCACAAACAACACTGTTATCACCTGGCCGTATCAGAGGCTTGCCGACAACAAATATATGCTGAAGGATTTTATACTAAGAAACCTACTCTTGCCTGATTATATGCGCGACAAGAAACATTTTTTGATGCATCTAATCTGACATTGGTAAACAATTTCTTTGCTCATTTCTTTTCATGATTTGTTTGTTTCTACTTTATTTTTAATTTCAGTTAAAGTTCTTTGAATGACAGGCAGGCACTATTTGTCTTGCTGGGTATGATCCATAAAAGATAAGTCAGATGGTATCAGCAGCTTGATTGACTTGAAATTAAATACCCGTGCAAAGTAAAGAAAAAACAATACATTTTCGAAACCTCGACCTTTTCTTTCAATCTAATTAAGTAGCAATATGACTAATGCCATTATTGCAATAAATTCCTTTTTAAAACTGAAATTATGATTGGTACCTAAATCACTCAGGATCCAGCCACGGATCTAGGGGGAGCGGGGGGCAAACCGTGGCACATGCTCTGGCCGGAAAATTCAAGGGGCGCCAAATTCAAATGTTTGAATAAAACTTATTCGATGCGTGGTGCTAAAATTCCTCAAAAAAATCGTTTGCATATTTAGTTTAGATTTTTTTAAGATAAATTTTATTTCTCCCTTTTTAGTTAATACAATTTTCAAGTCGGTTCATTTTTTCTTTATTAAATTTTTGAAACATCACAAACATACATACACAACGAACATTTTGACTATGTCTGAACTAGTAGTTTCCTATGCATGGTCTAGAATTTATTCTTTTTGTGCCAATGATGGCTACAATGGATTTTCTTTATAGTAGGGTCCATTTCACCCAATAACTAATAATATTAATCACAAACGTGGAAGAGAGGGGGGCGCAACTATCATGTTTCTACGCCGGTTCGGAAAAATCGTAGATTCGGGGCTGTGAGGATCAATAATTCATACGGAAAAATATCAAATAGGCTTCTCACACAACGTAGACAACCTCTTATAAAAGATTTTTGAAACTTCACCCCCAAGAGGGTCATATACCGAAGTAAAACTTTATGCGAACAAAGTCGCAAGAAACAGACAGAATACAAAAAAAAAGAAAATTCCCGCCACTGATTTAAAGCAGGCAATACAAAGGACCTACGGTCCTACGTGATAAACTCCTACTCGTAAATCATCTTTGCGAGTTAATAAAATTGATTGATCCGTCGAACGAGAGCTTATTTGGACCGTGCTACGTAATATCGTATGGTCGTCCATGTTTTATTAAACGTGGTCGAACTAAAGCATGGCCATCATCACTCACTTTCAACTTCAGGCAACGAAAACGCATTAATCTTGGGAGATAATCAATTGTCCCCATGGTGTAAAAGTGGAACAGATTTTAAACGCACAGCTTGTTATGGACACATTTTTGGCTCGACCCGCATTTCCGTATTTGGCATACCATTGAGGGATTGCAAATTCTCTTGTTTGGTACGCGCTAAAAAGTTCTGTTGTGGAATGCCTTTGTGGGGCATCTTAATCTTTTTCATGGGCTTTTGTAAATGTCCCTAAGGCTTGGAGAATCTTTTCACTTTCAATAACAAACATGGGTACAAATGTCTCATTGATGTTACGGTGTTTTGATTTCATAGGTTTATAATATGAAGTAAGCTCGATATAGTGAGGAGTCTGCTTTATTTACTATGGTTTATGCTACAAGATGGAAAATCTAAAACTAAAGAAAACCAGTTGTTTATTTATTTTGGCAGGGAACTTTTCAGCCAAGCTTTATTATTTATTATTGTCTAACTAGCCCATTTTATTTCGGAGCAGCTTTGAAATCATTAGTTCTAATATTTCAGGTTTTTGTATTGGAGAGTTGTGACATCAACAACTCTACCAATGTTTACCATCAATAGATAATCCGTAAATACTAAGAAGACTACTAAAAATGCCATTTATTGCTATTCCAACATTTTTTTGCTAAAAAGTAAAAAGAAAATACCTATATAATTAAAATTGAACTCGTTGCAAAAACTACTAAATGCTGTTCTGAAGGAAGAATTGTGAACTCGTTTTTGCACGTATAAAAATAAAATAGCTTTATTATTCCTTTAGGTAATAATTTTATTAGTAGGTATAATTTTACATTAAAACAAAATATATACACTTAAAAAATCCTAACTAAAATAAGGCGTCAAAAAATTCGTCCGCATCGCTGTCGACTGGAAGGGAGCCCAAAAGGCTGGCGGCATTGCCACGTTGTATGGCAATGCTTATCCTCTGTCCGAGGTAAAAGCCAGCCCTTGGGTCACGCAAAGTGTCAACTAAGCGTTTAGAAAGATCTTTAAATAAGGCATGAGCACTCGGACCCCACGGTCCAAGAGTTTCAACCTCAAACGGCTCAAAAATATAATTATAATATATTATTACTTTTAAATCTATCTAGTCCTTAACTTTACTAATGAGTTATGTTACAAAATTAAATAATATTATTTTCCTTAGTAAGTTAATAATGTAACTATGTGCAAGGTATAGGGATATTCCCACATATCACATATTGAATTAAAAGCGACTCTATGAATTAATGGTCTTGTTAATTTCCCAACATTTTGAGGACTTTACAGCACAATAAAGGTTTTATTGTTACCAATAATATAACGATCTATTTCTATGAATAGTTAATTGTTCTGTGTCATTTTCGTTTAATTAGTGTTTACTTAATAAATGTTAACATGAGTGAACAATCAATTCTTTTTATAATGTTAGTTTTGTTTTTGTTGCAGTACAACAAATTCATCACAGGATGACGACGCGGATTGGTCAAGGAACAGTTCCATTGACGAGTACATGGTACACAATGGAACTAATGACACCTTTGGTAAGTTCCTGAAAGTCACCTACAACAGAGACCTGCATGATAGTTTTTTCTCGTTTATCGCGACTATAAATTTTGGCAGCGCCGTAGATAAATCAGACGTGTTCAGGCATCAACCTTCCTATATTGACTGCCGATTGAATCTCTACTTAAATTGTATCAGATAGGTGACACTTTGTCCTCGTTCCTATCGCTCTCATCACAGACTGTGAGGTCAAGTTTTAAAAACGAATTCGCACAATTTTTCATTAAAATAATTATTGACGAAACAGCCACCAAAGGGCCGCTTCAAGAATTTCTTATTTGTTATTGCAAAGTCTTCAAAACTTAATAAGCTTACAGCATGTTCTTGTTATTGGTATAAAATAATTCTATTTAATTGTTCTTAACAGTCAAATATTTTCAAGTCTTTAGCTAGTTAAGTACTTGGAAATTTTCATTTAATTATAACACAAATTATGACTATTTGTCTATAATTTCATCTCTTCTTTGATGTTGAGTAATTCCAACTAAAGCAATGACTACCTTTAAAAACATCGAAACTTTTGTTTGATTGAGCGTTTGCACGAGAGGAAAATATGTTTTCAGATATTAAAGAAATCGAAGCCAGGATTTCCCAGAAAAATATCGCAATACGAAATAAATTTGTTATAATTATATTTTGGCAGTTCATTTGCTCACAAAAGATATTATTACAAATACCAGTAATATGTTTCTGTATTTGTGTATCCTACATCTTTGATTTACCTTCAAACCAATGCTACACGATTCCATTACCTATGAAAAGGACACGTAAAGAGATTTGATGATAGCGTTTGTTTCAGAAACATTGTATGACGTGCCGACCGGCATGATAGTGTTGCTGTCATTTCTGTACGGGTCGATATCGGTGCTGGCCGTGGTGGGGAACTTCCTGGTCATGTGGGTCGTGGCCACGTCGAGGAGGATGCAGAGCGTCACCAACTGCTACATCGCCAACTTAGCTTTAGCCGATATAGTCATAGGATTATTCGCTGTACCATTTCAAGTAAGTAACTCGTGACTTGATGCTAATTTGTATGATGTCCGCAGCAAATAGGGGGTAGAAAATTGTTTTAGCAAACATGGAGTTGTTACTTAGTACTTATCAGATGTAGTTTGTAGCTGTAAAAGGAAATAAACCTTTGTTTCAAGTGAAGGTATCATACTCTCTTTTAAAATGATTGTGACCAGCTGTGGCAATGGATTTCAGGGAATCAGTTACATTCTGATGGTAAACAAACATAATGACGACCACGTTTAAAAAAAACAACACTCTTCTCTTGTTTTACAAAATAAATCACACAACCAACCACGATGTTCTCATAAAGTGCAATCGCCACCCACTTCTTAAACTTTCCACAAAAATTAAAAACCACTTCTAAGCGTTGCCATGCGTCATAAAACGTAATTTATTAGATACTTTTGGAAACAGAAAGCGTTAACAATAAACGGAAGAAAAAGTTTAATAGCTAGATAGAGATCATACGGCACTGCGATTCTGTAAAAATATCACCGTGTTAACTTAGGTGAAGTGAATACGAAGTGAATTGTCAACCGTACAAACAAGATGGAATGACAGTTCACTTCATGATCATTCAATGTAATTTGATCAAACAGGCTGGATCACGACTATTTTTTGATCAAACTTTCCCCCACATATTCATGCCAATTTGATTAAATAACATGAACCAGCCTGTTTGATCAAATTATTGGAACGTGAACCAAATAGACCAGCAGAATTTATTGTGGATTGAGAATTCTGACAGTAAACCTGAAAGGGGTATGTATATCATCAGCACGAGGTTTCATTAACTCATTTGGTAGCTTTTCATTAAATTAAATAAAGCCATTCTGTGTTTGTTTACTATGTTTAAAACCCTTTGTCAGATTGTATAATTACTCCACTGTAAATTTGAAAAGTGCTTCTGACGTGTTCAATTTCGAAACGGCTTGCTACAAACATTTACTTTCCATGGTAGAATAACGTTAAAACAAAAAGTATCTACAAAAGTACCGGCGTTCCATTGACGTAGGCAGTTTCACAATGTATGTGTATACGTAAAAGCGCAAGATAAAACAATTTATACTTACCGATGAAAACGATAAGCCCTGAATATACAAATCCGTATAATTTGTTTCCAACATCGTCTGGATTTTCTAGTTAGTGTCAGTAACATAGACTGATTTCTTTGTTTATGTACACACAATACACTTATTAAAGAATTATTTATATGCAGAGAGAAGAGCACAAAGGTACTGCATATTTCAAAGAAATTTCTTCCAGCAGACCTACGACGGAAGGAGTAGAATATAATGAGAAACGTAGACACAGTGTGCAGAGAGTCAGAGAAGAAAACTTAAAATAGAGTGCACTAAACTTATGAGAGACTTATTTATTCATAGGTTTTTTATTTGAACAAACTTTTCCATTGCCATTAAAGCCAACTCCATTAAATCGCATATTGGGTAGGAGGTCAGATTGATTAATTGTGCCCAAATGTTCCACAAACCTTTATGGCGACAATTATTCACTGAATTCAAAAGGGAGAAAAGTATTGTGAAGGGAAAGCTTTTAATTCATAAATTTTCCAGGGTGGTCATCATTGTGAGTGATTTTCGAATAACTGTTTTGTGTTTACATTGCAATGGAATTAATGCGGAGCCGCTGGTGAAGATTTAATGCGTACATCTATATTTAATACTAGCACTTCGCCCGCGACTTCATTCGCGCGGGTTTAGTAGGTACTCCATGAACTTCATCTCCTATACCTTCTACTTTATAGGGTAATGTGTAAATTACTTATTAATAGACTCAACGTAGGGCAGTTTGCTCTAACCTCAACATTTTTCTTACTTAGAGCATTTTATACCCGTCGTAAATTTAAACGTAAGGTCAGATTTGAACAATTTAAAGCGTAGTTTACATGTACATAATCAACCTTAATTATCAAACCATTCAAATGGATAAGGATTAATATCATGATACCTAAATAACCATTATTCCATTCAGCCCGGGTTTTGATTCAATTATTTAACATTTAACAAAAAGCGGTCATTGCGACTTAATCATAATAGTTAGACATATACCGTCGCGAACTTTTTTATAGAAAATAATGAATACTTCAATTATGTGGTACATTATTTTTATGTATCATCAATCGTTTTCTCAGCGCACGCCAGTTAATGAATTTTGTAGGCAAAAATTTGCTACTTTGGGTTACATTATTGCAATTTTCTTAAGGATCTCTAATTTTTTTGAAAATATAGTATAGCTTATGGTCATCAGGGATAATGTAGGATTCGAAATGCAAAAAAGTTTTTCAAATCGGTCCAGCAGTTTCGGAACCTATTCATTTCAAACAAACATACAAACAAACAAATCTTTCCTCTTTATAATATTAGTGTAAATAATATAATTAATTACTTTGTCTGTCTGCCTGTTTCTCACCTTTTCATGTCAAAAGACTGTACGGATTTGAATACATATGTGAGTATTATGTTCCCTTACTAGCAAACTTATTAATTTTACCTCTTCTGGCATTTCTTTATTGTACCTATTAGTAGAATATAAGTGTTTTTTTGGGAGCATCGTCCTCACATATAATCAACTGATTAATGTATGCAAATATTGTAAAGCTTATTTTTGAAAAGAGTAACTATGGAGTTTCTTGTCCGTTCTTCTCCATAAGAATCTACCTTTTGCGAACGGACGACTAGAGTCACTATAATATTTTATTTTAATTTGACGTTCAAAAGTGCCTTTATTGGTCTAGTTGAAATAAATCATTTGACTTTGACTTTGACATTTGACTTTGTTCATCAGGGATAATGTAGGATTCGAAAGACAAAAGAGTTTTTCAAATCGGTCCAGCAGTTTCGGAACCTATTCATTTCAAACAAACATACAAACAAACAAATCTTTCCTCTTTATAATATTAGTGTAAATAATATAATTAATTACTTTGTCTGTCTGCCTGTTTCTCACCTTTTCATGTCAAAAGACTGTACGGATTTGAATACAACTTGGCGTACGGGTAGACTGTGTCGTGGAATAGGCCATAGGATATTATTATCGCAGGAGTAGGTATATTTAAAGCGAATATGAAGTCACTGGCAGAAGAAATAAAATATATCTATTTTATTTAAAACATAGTTGTAAATAAAATTGATGTTTTTTTAGGAATAGGGGAGCGGGGGCACGTTGTTACAATTTTTAGATAGTTGTTAATATGACAAAAGCTATCAAATAAATTATACATTTGATTACTTGTAATGTTAGTATGTCTATTTAGCTTTTAAAATATGACTGAAAAATTATTAAAATTTATGTAATTTTTTCACAATGGAGAATTTAACCAAACAAGTAGACTGTAACATCTTACCCCGGAATTGGGGCTAGTTGTTACATCATCGGGGCATGATGTTACGGTAGATAAATAAACAAAATCATCAGTGATACATATTTTTTTATTAGTATTTCAAAACGATATAAGCAATAGAGATCACTTTATACAGTCTTCTAACATTTATGAGTAATTATAATATCTATTATGGTAATTATTTAAGTTTTTTTTGTAGAAAATCACTTTGGCAGGAACATTTTTAAATCTTATATAAAAACACAGACTTAGTCTGCAAATAACAACTTGTAGTAATTAAATTATTGACTTTCACTTCTTAATTAGTTATTTTAATAAACTTTTGGCAAACTAAAATACTTTGGTTTAGTTTTGGTTTAGTTGTTACATGTAACAACTTACCCCAAACAATTGTAACTACTTGCCCCATGGCACGTTTTTTAATATAAATTGAAGTCATTATTAATGGATGTCGATAGTAGAATAAAACAATATTGTAAATTAAAGTTAGATATATTATGAACGTTCAAGGTTAAAAATTTTGACAAAATAAAAAATATAGTCATCAGGAATTAAAAATTTCGTAAAGGATTTTTTTACTCACTTGGTTGAAATCGGGAAACACGCACACAACCTAGCAGCTCAGCGCTTGGCGGGTCACTGATTGTTTTTATCTAATGCACGATGTTATAAGAAAACGAATGAGTCCGATTATGTCCATCAAAGAGTTTAAAATCCCGGTAAAAAACGCGTGTAACTTCTTACCCCTGTAACAACGTGCCCCCCGCTCCCCTACTGCAAAGCTGCTCAGTACTACAAAGTAATCAATCTGGAATCAGAACTCGCTATTTATTAAACCTACTTTAGAAATACAGTACACAAACGTATTGATAGATAACACCTACAAAGTTACGTGAAAAGCCGTCACACATTTACTTCAGCTCAAGCAGACAAATAGAGATGAGTTCTCGTTTCATTTAATATTCTACAAATCCTAGACTATTACACTGAGACGTAATACAGTGAACGCACGGTTTCCCTATTATTCGCAGTCACTTCACAAAGGCGCCGGGTACGTAGGTATGTTAATAGGTATATCATAAGAGTAGTTTAGCTTAGTGGCACATAAAAGGCCTTTCTTTCGTCGTGACGTGAAACCGCGTTTGATGTGCTAAGCTTCTTGTCAGAATAGCGAGTAATTCGGTCCGTTGTGCGTAGGTGTCCTGGCTAAGTTAGCCAGCCTAGCTCCGCCCAGAAGTACAGAACTGACTGGAGAGCTTCACAGGCTTCGTGGAGTGATCTCACCGTTCCGAGGATTTGTTTACGTTGGGTAGCTGACAGAAAGCTACTGTGAGAAAGGTGGGAGAAGGGGTGGGGCAGGGAGTGGGTACAGGTATTACCATCTCGGAACCTCTCCTTGCAAGTTCGTCTGCGGCATTATTGCTTAGGGACCCACTGTGCCCCTTGATCCTCCAACTATTTTTTTTTTAACTATCATCAACGTACCTTTCCAAATATCCTGCCCAGCCCAGCAAGCCAGCAAGTACGAAATTATTTTTCCGATGTCGCAATTCTTGTTTATTTTAAATATAATAATTTCAAAGGTTGAAAAACTGATTAAAAAAAAATCGAAGTTACTAAGGAGCGCTGCGGAAGTGATATTCCCAAAGTTCTTTGAAGTTTTCGGAAACCAATAGGTGAGAAAAGAAATTGTAGTCTATTTATTATTCTTAGGCTATTGTACATATAAGGCGGTTACGTATTTTTTTTATAAAGTGAGATCTAAACTATTCCAGTTTCATATCGAACAAAAGAAAATGTTGAAACGTTCTCGTAATTTTGGAGTATGCATATTGCATTAATGGATAACGGTAGTACTTAATTTTAATTCATTACCCTTTATTTATTTATAAACTGAGAGTTTTGAACGATTGTCCTCAATCTGGTGGGATGCATTGTCCTCCTAGTTAGGTTATAATTTAACCTTTTTTTTTCGAGCGAAGAAAATGCCTATCGCATACCACGACATCCGGGGAGACGACGTGGTTATGTGGGACTTGCACCCACCAAAAACTTCGCCTGTGCACCTACTTTCACCTTGATGGGTGGGCCGCGAGAACTGCTACGCATGACATTCGCGACCCATCCAGCGTGGCCCACTACTGAGCTCCCTCTTCAATGCCCGCTACCGGGCTTCCTCTTCCTTCAGAGATGTCCGGGTGCACTGGGACATCACCACGACTCCAGGGACCTTACAGCGCGGACGATAGATTCCCCGACCTATAGGGAGGTTATAATATAACCTGCATTAAGGAGTAACAACAGTGGCGGAGTATGGTTTTTACAGCACAAATGCTTAAAAAAGTTGTATTATAGGAACTAAAACTTATGATAATAACTTTAAGCTTAGTTAATATAGTTTTTTTTTGTAGATATCGGTACAAAAAGAAAACACTTCGTAGCGGGGCTGCAAAAAAGCGTTCTTGCGTCTTTGAGGAACGTATATTATGAGAATCAGCCTTTAAAAGAAAATGCAGTCTTGGAAACGTGGAAACATAATGGAACATAATATCTATTTATTTCCTAAGTATGCGAGATCGCCTGCACCTTTGGTATGCATAGAAAATTTTGCTTACCTTTTACACACGAATATGTAATTTAATAATACGCATTCAACATACTTTTCTGCTGTCAATCTTGAATTTACATAGGTAATATATTATTCTCTCGATGCTTTTCAAGCATCGGCCGGCACGAGACGAGCCCTCAGAACATTTGCTAAGACGCCACCTCCACGGGTAAGTCAAACGCCGCGAGTCAAATCGGAGGTTCTAAAAAAGCCACTTTAGTAGAATCATAATATAAATCATACAACAATTTGTCTTTCATTTTCAACTTTATCGCTAGAGCTTTAGGTTCAAGATTGATTGGGAAAATTTGACAGCGACGAGTAGCGTGATGTACTTTCTGATTCTGCTAAAATAGCCTTTTTAGACCCGTATGTGCAGCCATAGCTATCGTCGGGTAAACTCGAGTGCACTGAGAAGGTTACGTCTCGCAGCGGATGCGCAGCTTATCGTTGAAACTTTGCTCGTCAAATCGCCGCAATAAAATCACCGTTTGGAGATGTCACCCCAAAATTGCAAACATCGTAGAATTGTAAAATATCGCGTGAAATATTTTTTCTTGATAAGCCACGGACATATTGGAAACTATTGATTTTGGGTGGGATTTATTGTATGCAAATCGATTTTTTCATAATATATCGAGAAATCATAATCTAATACAGATTTATTACAATCTTACGGAGTCTGCAATTTTCCGGCGACAGAGACATATTCATAGAGTTGTTACAAAATGCAGTACAGGACAAAATTATCGCCGCGAGCACTGGCTCATGGGGGAGGTGCCTTAGAATCACACGCCGGATTAATAAAGTTAAAAAGGTTTTATGGCTTGACCTTCAAGCGAGATTTCACTGTCGAGGAAAGCGTAAAAAAGTAGAGTTGTGTATTGGAAACCTCCTACACACAACCCTGCGCTTCATAATCTTAGAAACTCTTAGAAAGCTTAGTATCTGTTACAGGGCCCAGCGATTTTTTATGGACAGTAAATTCTTATCGCGGCGGCCCAGGCTTAATATAATGATAATTTTTGACATAGGTGGACAGATAACCGAGAGCAGTCAATGCCGCATGATGTATGTTTTACGGGTTCTACCTAGAGCTCCAATATATTCAGTTCACTGCAGTACGTTAATCTGATACGACCATCAATATTTTAACAGTCGGGAGTTGTGATTTCAGTGATTATTAGTTTCGTTAATTTATTATTGTATGTTACCACAATACATCCGTCGTTACTAGCTGAATCTTTTCATTGATGATAATAAGCCCAGAATGACAATGCCCAGTTGTGTGACAGTGACAAGAGCATTAAGCATCACGCTTAATATTAACGATAAGAGTGTCTTCTTTGATAAGTGTTTTTCATGAAAAATATCTTGGTGTACCAAGATATTTTTCATGGAAAACACTTATTTATAATAATCATTGTACGACGGAGAATTACTTGAGAACGGCTCCACCAATTTAGCTGTTTTTAAGGTTCCGTACCTAAAGGGTAACCAACGGAACCCTATTACTAAGCCTCCGCTGTCCGTCTGTCCGCCTGTCCGCCCGTCTGTTAATGTGTCTGTGAGAGAAAACAATAAAACGTGTATTTTCGGTTTGTTGTACGGAACCTTTCTTGTGAGAGTCCGACTCGCACTTGGTTGCTTCTTTTTTGTTCGTAAATTTCAGGACAATAATTGTATGAAAAGAAAAAAGAAATCGAAATAAAAAACACCCGTTCGAAGCCGGATCGAGTCATCAGCTATAAATAAATCTGTTACTTGTAGTTTAATGTCTTGTACGTTAAATTTAGTTACCCTCTAAATATAATATCTCTCTAGGTACTTGTTAGACTTTTGAGAGTGTGACCTTTAGGTAAAGCTTGAACGACAGAAATCTAGTTTACCTTTCAAATTGATAAAGTTTACTTTTAAGTCTTAGGCTTAGCTAGAAGTCAGGCTTCAAGTGTGGGTAGGGGGTATTTTAGGCAACAATTTAATTTGAGTACAGCTTATAGACTACTTTGACACAGGTACGTATCTGTTTTCTATCTTACAAATGGTTATTTATAAGTCCCCGTATCTACGTCTGCTACAATCGAATTTATTATTTTCCCTACGTCATTTTCTCAACCTCACAATTGATCAATAATAAGTGCTGTAATCTTTTAAAATCTTTTACATAATACAACCGTTTTCATGTTTTTGATAAAATGTTCCCCACCTTACATCCAGACCTTTCTTCCCGCGTTATTTCAAGCCATTTCACGGTACATTAAACGAATGTATTTTACGTGCCACCACAAAGATATAGGAGCATTCTCTTATCCCACCAAATATGATAAGGGCTGAAGTGTTTCAAAAACATAACCAGAGGTAAAAACTTTACTTGCCTATATTTTTCAGATTCTATTACCGACGAAGTCGCAACGCGCAAATTGAGTGGGATTTGATATGTCAAGATATCATTGAAATGATGGATTAGCAGTGCATTAATCGAGAATCATTATAAACACTCTTATGTATTATAATTTTCACACAAGTATTCATATGGTAAATTTTGATCGTGTTGTGCTCTTAAGTATCCGTTTCCTTTAGATTAGTTTTTTAATAGGGAAATAACTGAACCGACATCAGTTTTTATCATTGACTAGTGGACGTCACGCGGTTTCACCCGCGTAGCTTCCGTTCCCGTAGGAGCACGGGGATAATATATAGCCTATGTTACTCCCTGATAATGTAGCTATCCATTGCTGAAAGAATTTTTCAAATCGGTCCAGTAGTTTCGGAGCCTATTCATTTCAAACAAACAAACAAACAAACAAATCTTTCCTCTTTACAATATTAGTGTAGATTACGAGAGTTTTGAATATTACCGCATGTTACAGTAATGTACATTACATGAGAAGAGAAAGTTTCGTATAACCAAGCCAATGCACTACAGCTGAAAACCTCGTTAAGGTAGAATTACCTGTAAACGACACTTTGCAACGTTAGCTTGACAGTTTATCGATGCTAGCTCCATTAGTTGACTTCATGAAATGTTATGTTGCAGCTTTACCCAGGGAAAATTGTATTTTGTTTTTTTTTCTAATATTAAAAAAAAAAATGCATACAATACAATGTCGTAGTCTGGGCTCCAGCACAAAATTCTTCAGTTGCCTAATGGCTCTACATGCTTTAGTATTCCACAGCGTGCCAATGCCAGTTCGGTAATCGATTATGATCCTTACCAATCCGTTGAAATATTTGCGGTACCTACAAACAATATATCCATTTAATACTACGTGGAATGGCCCCGGTTTTAACGTTAAGTTGCTGATAACGAATGTCAACATGAATATTCAAAGTATAGTGGTTCGTACCTGCAATTTATATAATCAAGTGCTTCATATAAAGCCGAAAATCCCAGTTGCTTTTTATATAATTTTTATTGCATCGATGTAAAGATAGGGAGATAGTGACTGTTATGGGTCAATGACATGGCTGGAAAATGCTATAGATACTCGAAGGTGGCTGGCAATACTGAGTATCATTTTTCATAATACCTACCCTATAGTTTTGCAATACCGGGCTATTAACCAAGTGACATATCGTCCCATTGTATTTACCGGCTATTCGGCCCTGGCCATCTTTATACTACCAGTCTCATTTGACGAACTTAGCTTGTTTTCCTTTTTTTCTGATATGAAATGTTTGGCAGTAGACAGTATTAAAATATTGTTGATTTGATGGGTATTGTTCAGTATTATTAGAAGATACTCGGCTGCTCTTGACTAGTGGACAGTTTATATAAATAGGAACGAAGTTCCTTATCGCGCGTTGCGAAAAGGGGCTAGACGGAAAAAATTAAGACCAAAAATTGTAACGACACTTTTTGCTAAAGTTGTAAGCCATGCGCGTGTTTCTATGTCTGTACTCTCTCTCTCTCATAGAAAGCAAACCAGTTATTTTGACAAGCCAATTATTGAGCCTACTGATTAAGTTTATATTACCTACATTTTATTTGTTAATAATAAAAAATATTAGTATAACTTAAAGAAGTAAAATTTTATTACAATTCCTTCACTAATTAATCGAAAGGAACTTCGTTCCATCCGGGTGTCCCTTGACACCTCTCAAGTTTTTTTTTATACTTTTATTGCATAGGTACCAACTAAGAAGATCCGAGAGAAAATATGTCCATCTTAATTTCCTCGTAAAAAAATTAGCGGGACGTAAAGCAAATTACAACCAGTAAATGGTCAGTGACAGTAAGTAATGGTCTCATCCAGAACAGCAATCATACTTAAGAAGTCCCGCCTACATTGTAAATGATTCATTCCGTTTCATTACAGCAGAATTTACATGAAATCTTCACGCAAACTTTGACGGAAGGTTTAAACATGAACTTGGCCGTTTCCGTTCTAAGAATTAGTTTTGCATAAATTACATTCCAGCTTGATAGGTTTCCTGTAATAAAATTACAACTTTCTTCTTCATCGCTTTTCTTGTACGTGTGAAAAACTACACCCTAGCTACACGGTGCAGTGCTAACAGAACGTAGTATGTTTGAATACAATAGCTCGTTTCTTCAGTGTGACGTTATCTGTAAGAACACTGGCCATATGTATAGATACGTTCTTAGTCAACCTTAAGTCACTTGCCTTATGAGTACAGTACGTGGCCTAGAATGCTGTTATTTGCACCATTTAGTGTCCCCACATTTTACGCTGCTTGTTTTACCTATCACATGTTTTTGATCGCAGTTCACACCCTTTTCATTTTACGTGTATTAATATTTGTTGTTTTTTGACAGTTCCAAGCCGCGCTGCTACAGCGGTGGCTGCTGCCGCACTTCATGTGTCCATTCTGTCCGTTCGTGCAAGCGCTGAGCGTCAACGTCAGCGTGTTTACGCTCACCGCCATCGCGGTTGACAGGCATCGGGCCATTATCACGCCTCTAAGGTAATTTAATATTAACTATATTTAGCTTTTCCATTTTATTATCTACTTTAATTTTAACATCATTTAGGCCTATATTTTTTCTTAGTCCTCCGCTTTTCTGATTCATTTCGTTGTGGGATACAAGCCAGTTGAATCGTTTCTTTGGTACTCTTCGAACTTCCTTGAGTTGGCGTTTTTCTGCCATTGTTGATTCTGGTTTTCAGGAGTTGCAGTGGTTGGGAATAGAGTTGCGGGGTTGTTTAAAAAATAGGCCAATAATTGTGATCAAAACCTCAGCTAACTTTTAATAAAGACAGCCATTGAAGTCGGTGCTACATTGCCAGTGATATTGACTTTTCAGAAAAAACAACGTTCATACCAGTTTAACCTACCTCATAAATAGCGACTCTATTACTTACATTGAAAATATCAGCGATATGCCACAAGAGCGGAACACTGAAGAATTTGATCGAAAACGAACCTATTTATATACGTCGAGAAGTTTTGTTTGTATGTTTAGAAAAAAACTGAGGCATTCGATGTTCCATTTCATATCTTCGCTATGATGTAGGTACTACAATTTCCAAAACAAATTGAGTTAGATTTTTTCGTAACATAAAAGGGGAAAACTGTCGGGCTATTCATTATGCTTGTGTACGTGCTTATTGAAGTTCCTAAAAGCGGCTCATGACGTCATCATTTCTTGCGAAAATGACGGCAAGGGATTTTGCCGGTCCATTAGGTAAATGATTCTTTGGTAAACAAAACCCCGAAAGTCAAACGGAAAGCTGTTTAGTTAAGCACATAGTAAGTTTCGTAGGTCACGTTATTGTGTTTTATGGACCTTTTTCGATCGATATCTACATTTGTACAGCAACTAGATAGATACTGATATAAATTGTGAGTATTCAGTTGTCACGGGCAGTTGCCGGACCGTAGTGTCCTCTACGTTTTGGGAAAAGGTTGTTCAATTATTCAAGCGAATTCCGTTTCACCAGGCTTTTCATCGCAAATGGACGATGAAAAAAAAAACCTAAAGCTACTTGAAATTCATACTATATATAGAGTACTAGGTACCTATCAAGCCCTCATTGCCCTTATTAGTTCTTGTGGAAAATGGAAGTTCAACTTTATCATATTGGGTAGTTCCAATTGTATTGTTTGGCATCATGTAGGGTAGGCACAGAATTTACTGTTTTTTTTCTGCGTAAGTTCTTCGTTCCGGAATTGTATAGTTTGTCGGTTGTGTTAGTTAGTTACCTGCAAAAATCTTTGAAAATACGTTGCCTTTAGTCAAGAAATAGAGATATGAGTCCAATTTTGTTAATAATAATAATAAAAAAAATAATAATCTTATGTCTCTACGCAAAATGTTTAGAAAACATGTAATTGAATATTTTAAAAACGTCGTTTGATGTTGATCTGAAGAAACATGGCAAACAAGGCTTTTTTGAACCCGTCTCAATCGTAAACCTTAAACTTACAAATAAAGAGACATACATATTATTTTATAATGGTCTTGTTTCTTTATGAAAAGTCTTTAGAATAAATCCGTGTACAAGACTTTATAAGCAAAAATAATATACAGCTTTTGGCATAATGACTTCGCCCGAGGACATCCCTCGGAAATATACTACAGAGATAAAAAGTATACTTTCTCCTAATCCTACCTTGTTTCAAATAAATACGTAAATTAATTTATTTAAATTCCTTTTAGTCATTGAGGCTTGATTGATCAACAAACATCCAAATACACAGATTTGCATCTATACTAATATTATAAAGAAGAAAGATTTGTTTGTTTGAATTGGGCTCCGAAACTACTGGACCGATTTGAAAAATTCTTTTAGCATTGGATAGCTACATTATCAGGGAGTAACATAGGCTATATATTATCCCCCTACTCCTACGGGAACGGGAACCACGCGGGTGAAACCGTGTGACGTCCACTAGTATCATATATTTTGATAAGTAGGCAGATATAAACAATGGAGCGCCAATCGCCATACTCCACAAGAAAAACCTCTAAATTCCTAATTGTGTTCCGGTTGTTTCATCTCTCTATGTGACGATTTGCACTTGCCTCAAGATTCCCGATTTCATCGGAACAGACTTTGATACATTTTTTGAGACTCTCCCACACATATCTTGACCCTAAAAAGTCGGCCGAAGAGGAAAAGCGTGCTACTCGACGTACTGAGAAAAGTCAAAGATCGAGGCAATTCCAGGAAAAAAACATTCCTGTACAGTTGTGTGAATAATGAATTGAATAAATAAAGGTTTTTTTTTAATAAGGGCAATGACATGGCCCAATTGCAGAAGACCGGATAAAGTGGGAGGATTCCCTCCTCCCACTTTCTCCGGTCTTCTGCAGGGAGGCCTTTGACCTGCAGTGGGACAGTGCAGGCTCATAATAATAATTAATAAATAATGGCACCAACAAGTTTCAAAGCCTTTCAGGTGTGGTTTGAAACCTAGAACCCCTGTTTCTGACTAGATAAACTAGTAGCAGGACTTATACAAACACAAAATTGTGAAACAGTCCATCTTACGCTCAAAACTTTTCTCTAACAATAAGTAGGCGAAACTCGAAACAGCGCCTCTTGTAACGTAAAAGCCTCATTAACCCTAGAGAGTGCGATGACAGGCTATCTTTTATGTTAACAACTAGCTTCTGCCTGTGGTTCTGCCCGCGTTATAGTCGAAATTCATTCCCAGGAAATTACTTCCGAAAGAATCCTATGTCCTTGTTCAGGATATAGTCTACGAGTGTTCAGGGTTGCGGAATTTGTTCGAAAGAGTCACCGCGGCTCTGGACGCAAAGGCCATTAGGAGGAAAACGGATGGGTTTTAGTCAGTCAGAGTCTGACACTCCCTTCTGCTCTGCCCAGATCGGGAGGAGTCATTTCATGATTTCCCATCCTTAAAAAACGAGTGTGTCAAGTTTCAAATCCGTTCAGCGTGAAGAGGTAATGGGAAAGACAGACAGAGTTACTTTCACATTTGTTATGTAGTAAAGATTCAGTGACTGATAACAAATTAATTTTGTGGAGTCATAAGATCACATGTTGTTTTCTTATCAAACTCTTAAAATGTGTCATAAAATGAATACTGATATAATGTTTTTTATTGTTTATGTATACTTCTATTCTAATATATAAAGCTGAAGAATTTGTTTGTTAATATATCATCACGCTAAGACAAATAGGAACGGAGCAGTAATGAAAATTGTGACGCAGACGAAGTTGCGCAGGTCAACTAGTAAAAGATAAATGCAACTACTTCTCCCCCGACAACTACCCTCTATTTTTTAGATAAAGAACCCTCTGCGATGAGATTTAAAAAATAAAACTGGAGAAGTGCGAGTCGGACTCGCGTGCTAAGGGTTCCGAACCAATTGCATTTATTTTAAGCTTTTATTTTAACACTACAGACTTCTTATAGGTTTTCCTGTAATATTTAGGTATAGAACTATTATCTGCAAATTCAAAAAAAATAGGCTAAATAGTTTCGGAGATAAGGGGGAATGGTCATTTTGGTCGAATTTCTTGAATAACTTCAAAACTATTACTTTTAAAATTATAAAAAATATAATTAAAATTAAAACGCTTACAGTAAGAAGCTCTTTCATTTCATATGTCACACAACAGTTTGAAAAAAATATTTAGGTTGACCGTCAAAAGTGGCCCCCATACTCAAAATTTATTTATTTACGTAACACATCCGTGTTTGGTCGCTCCGGAGAAAACTGGCTGTGACAGACTGACAGACAGACAAACAGACAGACGGACGGAGAGACAGACACCCCAGTGATCCTATAAGGATTCCGTTTCTTACGGATGTTCAACCCTAAAAACGCAATAGATTTCTAATAATTTTCTTACGATGAAGCAAACTTCGAAACTTTTCAATATGAAATTGACAGAATTGGGTCGAGCGATAGATTCAAAATATCCGTCTTGAATTTTCTCTAATATAAGACTTTCAGTTGCGTACTCGATCGAATGATTTATGTAAGCCCATGCATCACCGATAAGCAATCTTGTGTTTATTTCATACGCAGAAATACGAGCCACATTATAAATACGCCGAGCCCCGCGACGGAACACCGTAATTCTTTTCCTAATTTTATATTATCATACACTTCTGATACGGTACCTATCATACAATGCGTGGATAAAGAATTTTAAAAGATGCACAAAATTTAAATATAAATTGCTTTATTTTAAACTTGCTTTTGCCAGCGACTTCGTCCACGTTTAAGTCGGAAATTTATCTCACGTGAACAAATTGATGGTATAAAAAGGTAACCCAATCTATGTCATAGTACACTTTTTTAAACGTAGGCAACGTTTAAAAAAATGTACTTGGAATTTCTCCTGCATCGTGGGTGCGTTTACGAACATATATAAATTCACATACACAAACTGCCAAATAGTTGTTCGTGCGGGAACAATTATCTGTAGGCAATACAAATATTTGTTCCGTGCGGGAATCGAACCCGCGACACGCAGCGCAGCAGTCAATCGCTCAACCACTGCGCCAACCGTCTCGTCATTACGTATGCCACGTTTTATCTAAATCAGTTTAGACGTTTTGCCATGATTGATTAAATTCATTCTCATGGCAAGGGGGGTAATACGGGAATGTTTAAGGAACATTTTGACAAGTGTCTATGTCATTGTGACAGATTGACAATTGATTGTCGCTGAGATGAAATTGCGAATAATCTTTGTTTTTTGTCTTTGGTCTCAACGTTTTTCCATAGCACATCTAACATTGGTAGAACTGTCGATATCGGCACCATTGCCATAAACGAAAATAGAATAGAACAGAATTCGAACGATTTTAAATTACGAAAATTCTTCCGACATTCGCATAAATATTACCACAAATTAGTCAAAACACAACTTAGTTTCATGTTGATGTTTACACATACACACACTCAAGTGGAATGCAGCCTTTCTTTATTTGGCAGTAAACAAATTACTACCTACTGGCAATCACTGTTTCCACCAGCTTAAGTGGAATAAAGACTAAAAGGTTTCTCCTTCACTATAGGCCAGAGTGCTAATTAAGACAAAGTAATAGGAACTTTATAACAGTTCCGTCACTAAGCGGACGATTACTGCCTATATTGGAATTGAGAATTTGATATGTTAACAAAATTTTAGAAAAACGGACTATATCATAGATGACTAAATTCAAATTAAATTGCTAACGCCTCTGTACTTTTATCAGGGCATTATTCACAACGCTAAAATCTATGGTTGCGTAAGTGATAGAATATTGAAATTATCTA
Source organism: Lacanobia wlatinum (assembly GCA_947578705.1). Lineage (NCBI taxonomy): Eukaryota > Metazoa > Arthropoda > Insecta > Lepidoptera > Noctuidae > Lacanobia > Lacanobia wlatinum. Next base: position 14,817,649 of record OX388026.1, read on the forward strand.
GAATTTGATAGAAAGAAAATGAGTCTATTAGTGCCAAGCATACCGTAATAAAGCGAATAAAAACCAAATGAAAAATGTATACAATAATGAATTCATGTAGGTAAGTATAATTTTATTCGACAATGAAAAGGATACCTGAATAGGAGTACTTATTTAATATCCTACACGTGACCTAACTTAACTATATTGTAATTACTATGAACCAATCAATTAAAATCCAACAGTATATCTATTACTAGCTTTTGTCCGCAACTTCGTACGCGCATATCCCGTTTTTTCCGTTCCCGTAGGAATTCCGACAAATCCTCTCTTAGTGCTCCCCTACGGAGTGTAGGGAATCTACATGCCAAATTTCAGCTTTCTACGACCAATAGTTTCGGCTGTGCGTTGTCTGTCAGTCAGTAACGGAAGAATTTTATATATATTGTTTGATTATGATTTTTCCTTGTAGTATGAATTTAATTGTACACTCACATTTACCTTAATGAGGCGCTTCCTATGTCACTGAAGGGTAAGCTAGTAGATATATGTACTCTCCCTATTTTGACCTCTGGTGCAGATGTGGCAGACGTGGTCTTTGACCGACATAAAAAAAACCAAACTCAAGGTTTGCCAACGTGTTTATAAGAGTGCAGTTTCCTTGGTGTTGAATTAACGGATCGCGTCTCAAACTCTATACTGCGGTTCAAAACGTAAAAGGTTAAGTGGATCGGTAAGCTGCCCAGCTTAAATGGAACTGCTGGTCGATTCTGTAAACACGTCGAAGTGAAGGCTTGGGTGAAGTGATCACGAAGTGAGCTATCATTCCATCTTGATTACTTGGATTGACAGTTCATTGCGTGATCACTTAACCCAAGCCTTCACTTCAACACCTTTACAAAATCGACCGGCTGGACTGGATAGAGGACGTGCCGTCCGTATGCTAAATGAGTGGTGGGCGCGGTGATCATAAGATTCATGCCTTAAAACGGCAAGTCAGGACAATGGTGTGAGTACTTGGATGTCTTCCTTAGGTATTATTAAGAAATGGTGCCCAAATGTGGGAGCAGTACAGGCTAGTTATTTTAGGTAATAATAGCTAGTAGATACCCAGTTATCTGACAGTCGATACTTTGCTGGCCAAGTTTGTTAGGAATAACGCTATCGTACCAAACGAAGGTTTTTTTTTTAATTATTGCGCATCCCATTTGCGTTTCTGTTATCTAAAAGCTGATAACAATATTTAACCACTGACAATCTGAATGGAAGGTAGGTACGTAAATCTTAAATCGTTGAGTAAATTTTCCGTTTGCAAGAGTAAATATTTTTCCTGTTTCATAAGCCTTTAATTTGAGTTCCGACATTTTTATAGTGTTTAACATTCCAACACGGGTTCAAACATAGTGAAACATAAATAGCCATTTGTAGGAATTTCTGAATAGAAGAGATCCTTTTGAGATAAGACAGAGGTAAGAGCAGAGCACATAACTAGCCATTCCTAGGAATTATGTACCTCAATGGAAGAGATTCCATTGAGATACATAATTCCTCGGTCCACAAAAGTGAATATGGCAAACATTTTAAGCTTTAACGTCGTCGCTTTAATGTCGGGGCAAGCGTGAACCTTCTTCGACCGCTTGATGAATTAACGTCAGCTGAGAATGTAGGACTACGAAACACCATCCATACAGAGAAATACAAAGATACCAACATGTGACTCCGTAGCTTTCTATGAAAATTTTATTTGACGCTGAAAAAACACAAATGTTATTTTTAGGGTTCTATACTTCACAAGGAAAGAACAGAAGGAACCCTTATAAGATCACTTTGTTGTCCGTCCGTCTGTCTGTCAAGACCCTTTATCTCGGGAACGCGTGGAGGTATCGAGTTGAAATTAAAACCATATACTCAAGTCTACGGTCCCTTGAAGCTGTGAAAAAATCAAAGCTCTAAGTTAACGCAAAAAACGTATGTTTCGAAACTCTTAAGGGAATCAAAATGTTTCCCGTTGACCTAGAACTGACCTAGGAAAATGTCTGAAAACTATACATTTGTAATTAAATAAAAATAAAAATATAGTAGTAAAAATAATACATACACAAACAATTTGAACCACGGAACCCTCGGTGGGCGAGTCTGACTCGCACTTGGCTGGTTTTTTTCTATTCTACTTAACTTTCAAGAGAACATAATACTGTTATTCATGATTCATATAATGTATCTAATCCGTGGTGACTAAAGTAAGTAGGATTTTGAAATTAATGGTCAGTTGGACTATGTAAGCAGATTAAAACTTTCCTAAAAGCATGTCAGTATTTGGAACAAGCACCAGCGAAACTTTAGAAATGTTCATAATGGACGAATTAAATACGGAATGATGAATTAAACGGATGGAAATCATGTTCGGGTCCCGGTACAAGATTCGACCGACAGTTTTGGTTTTTTTTTTAAGTGAAATGTTCTCTTTGAAAAACATTTTGTAGGAGTGAAACTTTTTTAACATTTTTTGATTTCGCATCCTTAAAAAAAAAAGGAGTGAAACTTTCTGTGAAAACGTTTGTAAACGATTAACGGATTTACTAAACGAATTGTTGGATTATCAACAATTTCAGATTTGTTGTATTTTTATACTAGTTGAGCCCCACGCAACTTCGTCTGCTCCGCTCCTATTGGTCTTAGCGTGATGATATATAGCCTATAGCCTTCCTCGATAAATGGGCTATCTAACACTGAAAGAATGTTTCAAATCGGACCAGAAGTTCCTGAGATTAACGCGTTCAAGCAAACAAACAAACAAACAAACTCTTGAGCTCATCTACGAATCCAGAATTTGTGTAGTATCATAGGATGGTTTTTCAATAGTCACACAATTTTTAATGACGAAATCATCTAGCTGGTTGACATATTTTCTATACTGTCCAACCGCAAGTTTTATTTCTCGAACTTGACTTCTTAGTGCAATATATAAAATAGGTTTCTGTACAGCATCTGTACAGTGAAAGCTTGTTCGTGCTAAACGCAACTATGTAGGTTGCAATTAAAATGCAAGTTGGTAATTATGCTTCACACGCTCAGGCTCTTGATCGTTATTCCAGTCGATATCTACACTAATATTATAAAGAAGAAAGATTTGTTTGTTTGTTTGAATTGAATAGGCTCCGAAACTACTGGACCGATTTGAAAAATTCTTTTAGCATTGGATAGCTACATTATCAGGGAGTAACATAGGCTATATATATTATGCCCGTACTCCCACAGGAACGAGAACTACGCGGGTGAAACCGCGTGACGTCCACTAGTGTTAGATATTTTGGTACTTTTCTTCAAAGTTGATACGGCTAGATGGGGTACTGAGATTACGAGTAATAAAGAAGTAAAACATGTTGCACCGACCCCAAATTATTTGGGACTAGCACTTCGGCCGCGACTTCGTTCGCGCGCGGCAATTGACAACACTTCAAAATTATTCAGACCCCAAAACAAAAATACCATTCCTAGATTTTCCTAACCCTTTTTTGGAGAAATAATATAATAATAAAAAAACGAGTGATGACGTCATGCGGTAGAATAAATTATGACCTATAAACACTGTTGAATTAAAAAAAGAGAAAATTGAATATACGTCACTGTCATTCGTAGGGATCTCTATTTTTTCCGAAAATAAATCATAGCCTATGTTACTTCCTGATAGATCAGCTTTCTATTGATTAAAATCGGAAGAATAGGCTCCGAAACTACTGGACCGACCAACAAACAAACAGATTAAAAATCCTCTTTATAATAATATAAGTAGGTATAAATAAGGACTAGACGTTTACTATGTCTTATTAACTTCTCAATAACACTAACTACAGTAGTATACCTCTATTCGTGTGCCCGCGGTATCTTAATGTTCAGTACTTTATTATAATGTAGAACCGAGATCGCCCATTCTCTATAAATTCTAGGTGGGCTAGACAATTTTGGAGATGACGTGAAGTGCTTCTAGTCTATCAAATAGTCGTTAACCCTGACCTTTTGTCTATGCCTCAAGGGTTAGCCCCGGACAAAAGGATACCTGTTTAGATAAATGATAAACGGACATCTATTGAAGTTGTAAGCAATCCTTATATTAGGTATAGTTTTGCTTTTAGATTCTCCTCAACTGAAGTTATCAAGTAGGTCATTTTGAAAACCATAAATCGTAGCCGGGTGCCAAATGAAATAAAGTAGTCCTTTTAAAAGGGGATCTACCCACAAAGCGGAATATAAATCTTCCATTTTCTACAAGAAGGCTGACATTCTGAACTATTTCTTCTACATTTGACCTCTTATATCTTAAATCTTTGTCACTTACTTACTCGTGGTTTAACACCGAGATCGGATAGTCCATGTTTTGTATCAAGACAGGTTTAGGTAAATCCATGGCACTAACCATAAATTGTCGTAATGAGATTCACACAATACATCTTCAGGACTTGTAGGAGGTACCTTTCTTCTGGTCTAGATTGGCCGGGCTTGCACATCTTGAATATTCTATGCGGCACGTTGTAGCTCTTGCTCTGCAACTGGACTAATACCTCTTTGCACTTCAAGTATCTATTGTACACAAAAGCGGTTCCCACTATCAATGTACTTGCATTTTATCTTGTTATTAAATAGATTTTTATGTACAATTTCCTTTATTGTAAACCAAAATTGGTACAATCCTCTGTTACATTATTCTTGATTGTATGGGTACAATGGCGGTCATATCGCTGACAGCGAATTTACCAGACTATCTTAATATGTACTGGACGAACTTTGAATAAATAGTCAACGGCTAAAGGAGAATCATGATATGTTGGGCTGTGAAAAAGACAAATGAAAAGAGATCGCGTGAAGCGGATTTAAGGTTGTGGAGTTACGAGTAGATTAGATTTTATTAGAAGACTAGCTGACCCGCGCAACTTCGTCTGCGTCACAATTTTCATTACTGCTGCGCTCCGCTATATCTCTATAGCCTTCCTCGATTAACGGGCTATCCAACACTGAAAGAATTTTTCAAATCGAACCAGAATTTCCTGAGATTAGCGCGTTCAAGCAAACAAAGTAACAAACAAAATCTTCAGCTTTATATACCTACTAGCTGACCCGCGCAACTTTGTTTGCGTCACAATTTTCATTACTGCTCCGCTCCTATTGGTCTTAGCGTGATGATATATAGCCTATAGCCTTCCTCGATAAATGGGCTACCTAACACTGAAAGAATTTTTCAAATCGGACCAGTAGTTCCTGAGATTAGCGCGTTCAAGTAAACAAACAAACTCTTCAGCTTTATATATTAGTATAGAGTATAGACTAGGTGACCCGCGCAACTTCGTTTGCGTCACAATTTTCATTACTGCTCCGCTCCTATTGGTCTTAGCGTGATGATATATAGCCTATAGCCTTCCTGGATAAATGGGCTACCTAACACTGAAAGAATTTTTCAAATCGAACCAGAAGTTCCTGAGATTAGCGCGTTCAAGCAAACAAAATCTTCAGTTTATATATTAGTATAGATAATATTTGAAAGTGGTGCCATTGACAGAAAAGTTGAAAGCGAATCGTATGTCTTGGTCCTGTGAAGAAAGTGTGTGACTAGAAAAGGAATATGAATATGGGGGGATGGATAGGGACAGTGAGGCCAAAAGATAAGATGGATGGAATGTGTGAGGAATGATAAAAAAGAAAAGGCAGGTAGTTGACAGGACAGAATGGAAGGAGGAAACGCGGTGCACCTACCCCAAAGTAACATGGGATAATGGCAGGAAGATGATGATACAAGAGAATAAAATACAAGACATTTACTAAAAACATAATGTTTGTTTCAGCGCCCACACTTCTAAGCGCGTTGCCAAAGTTATAATAGTAGTTATATGGTTTCTGGCGCTCTCGTTGGCCGCTCCGATGGCCATGTCCTGGGAGGTCATCATGGAAGACGAATTGGATCCAGGTATGTAGATTTTTACGATAGAAAACCTCAACTATCGCGTTCATAACAATCCGAAAGATACTCTTTTGTTTATTTATTGGAATGCAATAACTATCCGCGTGTATGTTCGAAATCCACGAAAAACTTTCAATAGATGATTTCATTTTAACACGGAATAAAGCCGGATTCCATAAAACAGAGCTTTTCAATCAAGAAACGTTAAACTAAACCCTGGCTTGTAGTAGTTACGGCACCACTGATCAAAGTGAATTCATTTACCTACTTTAGTTGCTTACCACAGCGATCAATTACCGTTTTGTGATTGGTGAATACTGCACATGTAAAAGAATAAACGCAATTCCTCTTAAGGGGTCATTGTACTCATCATTATGAATAACTTTCACTATGGGACCAAGACAGAAATCGCGAAAAAAAATTCGCATCTCCCATACATTTTTGTGCACATAACTCGACAAAATGTACTGAACAGCTGATGTTTTTTGCTAAAGTTGTTTATAATAATGACAACTATGACCCCTTAAGAGGTATTGTGTTTATTCTGTTACACGTTGTATCTTACTATATATCTGCTGTTTGATGAACGATGGCCGTTGCGTGGTTTGAGAGAAGTTAGCGGAGAAAACACACGACGGAGGCAAGCAGCGATTTTGTTACATAAAATTCATATAAGAGAAGATAATATACTTATACATAGATACTTTTTTCCCTTCAAATGTACTTCAAAACTTTTGTTACAATTATACTTTGGTTAACGAGCATAATAAGAACAAAATACTTGTTGAACAAGTAGTTCGCGAAAGTGTATCCTGAAAAACTGAATTGTTAACACTGTTTCTTTCTTTATTTGCAGTTACAAAAATCTTTTACAAAAAGCCTTTTTGTGCTCCAACCGAGTTCGGGTCGCATTCGCTGGCCATTTACAGGCTACTATTGTATGTATTCCAGGTGAGTTTTATTCCTACAATTTATTTATTGACGTCAGTATCTTTTTTTTATTGAATGAAATTTCATGCTGTGTTGTTATTTTCTGAAGTATGTTTTGATCTTCTGATAAAGTAGAAAAGTTTGTTTTTATTGTCGTTACGTACAACCTATTTTGTCTCAATGTTGGGTAATGGTCTCCTATTGCCTTCTACTCTTCTTAGATGGATTACAGGAGATTAGCCGGAGAAGGCAACACACTTCATGAAATAGGTTTTCAATACAAAATATTAAATGGGTCGATTGATTTTTATAAGAAACATCGACTGTAATGGTAGTAGTTACATATTCTTTTAAGACATATAACATCTTACGAGTCTCATTCCTTCGCTTAAGATGTGAACACTGAAAATAATAACAAACGCATTCAATGTTTTTCTTTTTATTCCTTGATCTGCCTGTTTATATTCTCCGAATAATAAAGAAAATAAATGAAGAAGCTTTATATGTGTTTTGTCTGTATCTTGTATTCAGCTATTTTGTATTTACTTTTTGTATGAATGCTTCGTGGTATGAATAGCTAGTTCGTGGCACATACATTACCTACATGTGTGGATCGAATCTCATAGATATTTGTTAGTCCGTGTAATGTATCAGTTTGTTTTATTAAGCCGTTAACAACCCTAAAAGTAACTGTTGATTTAATTCTCTAAGTAGGTACCTACCTCGTTTGACGTCCAATATTGAAATTTTAATGATATAATAATCAGCTGAGCTGATAAAACTTCAAAGGCTCCTAATTAAAAGGGACAGCTTTAAAATTTAACGTTGAGTTTTTCTAAAATGAAATTCTGTAATATTATCACAAACAAAAGGCCGATGGTGGAATCATTAATTTAAATTAATAACTCTGGAAAATATATACATAGAAAAGCATAGATTAAGAAGACGTTGCGGTGATCCCGAATAAATTGGAATAATGAGGATAAGACAACGATAATGACGATCCGTGTGCATTGCATTAAGTTGATCCAATTAATGTCTGTTAGTACCAACGTCATTGGCCGAAGGCAATGAATGTCCATAATCCTTACTAATATTATAAATGCGAAAGTAACTCTGTCTGTCTGTCTGTCTGTCGCGCTTTCACGCCGATTTAAATGAAATTTGGTACACAGATAGTCTGGAGTCTGAGAAAGGACATAGGCTACTTTTTATCCCGGGATTGTGTTCCCTAGTTTCTCATAAGTTTCTCTTTCCTTTTAGTACGTCATCCCGCTGTGCGTGATTACGTTTGCGTACGCGCACATGGCGATGAAGCTGTGGGGAGCGCGTGCGCCTGGAAATGCGCAAGAGACGAGGGACGCCAACCATATGAGAAATAAAAAGAAGGTGAGTTTCTTCATGCAATACTCACTCTAAATGTTACGCGCAGGGTGATCCATTATTGCGGAATTTGTTCTATATAGTTACCGCGGTCCTGGAACTCAAAGGGCGTTTGGAGGGACACGGGTGGTTTTTAGACAGTAAGAGTCTGACAGTCCAGTCCACTCCGATCAGGGCGGAAGGAGTCTTTCGATGATTTCCCATAAAAAAGGGGACTTCCATGAAAATTTTTGGAACATATAATGACAGAGATTTATAAGTGAGATCATTTAATTTATTATCGTCCGAGTGTCAATGCGAGAAGCTGAAAGCAGCGAATACTGTTATGGCCACCCTTTCAGTACGGATGCCCATGCCAAAAGGGTTATCAACGCAGCATAGCAGCTCAGCGCAATTTTGTCTATCGTATTCTTTCTTTTTATTTTTTTAATTATTAATTTTGTGTTGTCATATTATGGAGACAACATAAAATCTTATAGTGCAGGAAAATTAAGGAAATCAGAGCGAAATTCGTGTAGTTATGAAATTTGGTCTAGTTGTTCTTTGCGGTGTGCAGACGAATATACTAAAAGTCCTCGAGTGTGGGAGGTGAGCCGGCGGTAGGGGAGGGGGGAAAGGTATCTTTTTTCAGTTTTTGGCATGTATCTCCAAAACCATTGAACCCGTCTCTTTAATCAGTTCTACGTTAAATATCGACATCAAATTTTCTTTAAATTATGACTTGTAAATTTTACTGCAAGATTAATACTTTAGGAAATGAGGGAAACTTAATTGATAAAATAAATTTTTTCAAAGACAGATGGTAATATCTGAACCGGAGACCGACAGAGTTGGGACCTATCGTAGTTTTTTTGTCATCTAAAAGAGAGCAAGAACATGTTTTTTTTTCGATTTTGATGGCTAAAGCATAATTATATGACCTTGAATAATTATGCTTTAGCCATCAACTAAGAGAGCCACTACTCACTTTTATGATTTCCATCATCAGACCCTTGTTACCAACTCCAGGGAATGGTACCCAACAGTACAATTCACAGGTATACTTGTAGGAATGGATAAAGAATTACTTTTTAACCGACGAAAAAATGGAGGAGGTTCTCAAGTCGACGCGTACATATAATTTTTTTTATGTATGAACACGCATAACTTTTTACAGAGTAGTCGGATTTTGATAATTCTTTTTTTTATTGGAAAGGGTATACCTTGAGAGTGGTCCTATACGGAAAATCGACGAAAAATACGATAGGTCTCAATTCTGTCACGACTCTAGGTTAGAAATAGCAACGAACACGTTTGAACGCTTTCCACGTTTCTGCTCGTCATCATCAGACCCTTGTTATCAACTATGCATAATACTCATCGGGACGATTCTAATGAGCTCAAACACGATTGGCATACTTGTAAGCATGAATGTAAAATAACTTTTCGAGACTTCGTCAGCTGAAGACATATTCAAGGTCATATATTTATGCGTTAGCCATCGAAATCAACAAAAAAAATAGATATTCTTGATCTACTTTTAATGACAAAAAAAATACGATTGGTCTCAACTCTGTCGGCTTCTGGGTCAGAAATTAGCATTCGTCTTTGTATGATTTATGAAAAAAGAAATGATCAATTTAGATACCCTGTATCTCCTGAAGTATTGATCCTACAGTTAAATTTATGGGACATAATGTATAGAAAATTTAATGTAGAAGGAAGCAAGGCGATATTTTTAATGGTCTTGGAGATACAAGCAAAAAGCTGAAAAATTGTACCTTTCCCCCCTCTCCCACCTCTAACCCTCGGGGACTTTAAGTATGTTCATTTGGACACTTCAAAGAACAACTATACCAATTTTCAAAACTGTTGGTACCATCGACATTCCCTGAGCAAATTTTCCTGCACTATTCAATATTTTCTTTACTATTCTAGGTTAGTCACTGTTACCCATTTTTTTTTTCATAAGCAGAAATCAGACTATTCCAATCAATCCATCATTCTAAGTTTTAGTCTACGTACAGTCAACAAAGCTATAGAGTATGCAGGCTACTTTTAAACAATGTTGTGAGTGTGCCGAGTAGACAATTATTATACAAGACACTCGTAAGTATGTCAAAACATTAAAAAATTATAATGCACACATTAGAAATAAACATTGGCAGTGCTGTGGAAATATTAATATTTTTGCCTGTATACCGAATAGCTTCGTTGACTGTACTAATGAGACCTGAGTAAATTCTTTTGGCAAAATGTGAGGCATCTCCTTTATTTGGCAAAATGAAGGTAACGCTCCATAGTTATCATCCATTGGGTTTCGCGAAAGCTGGAGAACATTTGATTGGTTCTTTCCGCTGTTATTTTGTCATAAATAAAATAATATACCTATAGCTAAAAGCACAGAGGCGAATCCATCAGTAAGATAAACATCAATAACAATTTACTATGCTGAGATAGAGACAAATAACGACAAACAGTACCCCATTTCCTTGATTTACATTTAACAACTTTCACAGGCGACGATGGACAACTTTTGATGATAGACAAAGTAACTTTTAGTGCTCCTGAAAATGGTGCTGATTTAATTTTATTGTAGCCGGTGATAAGAAAACTTTCCTGTGTTGTTCAATGTTTGGATAAAATTAGGAAGACAGTAGGTACTTGCTAATTTATTATTTTATCTAAACAAGTGTGAAAAGTGCGAGCGTGTGGGACAGCCCGAGGCGGACGTACAAAGCTGTGCACACAATAGCTGACCCGACCTTGTCTCACGCTACCCCAAAAAATCAACGAATTATGTTTTAGGAAAAAAAGCAGTTGGAAAAGATATTTCAATAATTACGAAATAAAAATGTCAACGTCTGTTACGGAGCTCACTTAAAATATTACTGATATTAGCTGTATATTAATTTACCTCAGACTCTAAATACTATCTTTCCTCGTTCGCACGTGCAATTTGTTTTCACCCTAGGGCATAAGGTACTCTGGAAGAAATTGCCGATTACAATCGAACCATCCATCATTCATCCTCTTGATATATTAATTCCTTTGTTTCTACTTTATAAGGCACACATTAAAGAGCACTCTATATTTATAACTAATGAGGCTTTCCTGATCACACCATGCTGTCACGGAAGACCGATCCATCATCGACGTTATAATGATGTACGAACTTAAGGGCAAGGTTGGTCACTCTGGCCACACCAGGTTAGCTGGCCAAAAGAGCCGGAACATCTAGAAATAGCGTTCTATTTCAGTTTAACAGATGGTTAGCTATTTAAATCCATCTCGTGCAAATTGAATGCAATGTAATTTAATGTGAATAAACACGTTTGAACATTAGCTTGTTAAACCACATGTTACATTGGAATTCTAATGTTAATGCTTAAAGGGTTAATGGATATTGTGTTGTTTGTTGTTTCTTACCCTTAAACTGTGTAATGAATTAGGACGTAAGCTTTATAACCGTACTTAATTTTGTAATCGTATGTATCCCTACCATGTAAGTATGTGTTTTACTTTCCACTGTGTCTAATTAGTGTTTAGACAATCAAAATGTATACTTTTAGATATTATAACATCACGTTCGTAAATGATGATATATAACAATAGTACGTCGAAGTCGAAATTTCAATTTAAATTACGTTCAACTGAGCATTAAATAAGATTACAATATTGCCAAGAGAGTACTTATAAGTCTTTTGGAATAATGCAATAATAAGCAGGGACAAAGTTGACAAGGACGACTGTTAACACAAAAACAGTGACCTACAAGACTTCGTTGTCATCGTTTTACGATTAAATTAATTAATGTTATAACAAAAACAGGCGGCAAGGTGCCCTACATTAAACTTAACATACGGAAGATTTCACACGCAATTTCCTTTCGTAATTAATCGATCTATTATCCTCGTTTAAGGCAATTAAGTAAGGTTGATAATGTAAGCAAGTTCAAATGTGTCAGTATAACGTGTGATATTTTATCAAACTCATGATGACGAATATTATAAAGAGGAAAGATTTGTTTGTTTGTTTGAAATTAATAGGCTCCGAAACTAATGGACCGATTTGAAAAATTCTTTCAGCAGTGGATAGCTACCTTATCAGGGAGTAACATGGGCTATATTTTATCCCCGTACTCCCACGGGAACGGGAACTACGCGGGTGAAACTGCGTGACGTCCACTAGTCTATTATAATAATAAATACAAACAAACTTATTAACATATAAATCTTTATAAGTTTAAAATTTCTCGATATACAGTGAACAGATCATTTTACATACAATAATTAATTTCATCCAAAATCAATAGTTTCCAATATATCTATTTGTTTATGAGAAAAATGGGATTATAATGAACTTACTGCGTTATTCGATTATACGGTATTCGAGGTCAAAGAAAATTGAAATTCCGATACCAAGGAATATTTGAACCCTTTTATGTATTACTATTTAACTCAAATTATCGTTAAAATGTTAGTAGAATGTTCACCGAAAAGCTTTTAGCGAATAAAAGTACTTTTACTACAGTACTTTTGGCAGCTCTACATTTTAGTGTTTATTTAAACGGGAAAGTTCACCAGTAACTCTCACTACATTTCACGACTAAATTGAAAATCAGATCATTTTCAAATAGAATGGAAGAAAATAATTGTATTATTTCACACTGCATTTACCAGTAGATTGAAATAACTATATTGAGAACCAACATTGTTTAACAATTCATTTAAAATAAAAATATTGCTAACTAGCTGACACGACAGATGTTGTGCTGTTTGTCATACCCGAGAAGATCATGCTAAAAATCTGTTCCACTTTAATTTTTATTTTTCCTGAGAATCTTTCACAATTTTACTGTAGATTTAATGGGTTCAATAGTGGTGGGGTCCTATCATTTATATCTTTCTTACGTTTGCTGTTGTTGATATCAAGAATGCGCGGAAACAGTAAAAAATCAGTTTTTCATACTGGTAAATAGCGCAATATCACTGACAGGACCTTATATAAATTTAAGCCTCCGCACTTCAGTCTGATTGAACCGGGATACGGATTTATAAGGGTCCGAGCACCTGAGCGAACACGAAATGGTAATTTCATTGATTATTAAAATAACACCGAGATGTGAAGTTAGAGGTCGGTTAAAAATAAAAAGGATACCGGTTAATTCAATTTACCTTATTCGTTTATTTAGTAAATATGCTACTTAAACTAATTCCGTAAAGTTTACTGAAACTTTTATTTGATAGGCTGCAAGACCTACTGATTTTTTTCCGTTAGGCTGTCCGATAATCGGCGACAGATTTTTCGTAGAATAAAAATGGAACGTACTGAATGCAATAGTGTAACGCACATGTCCAACAAAAAAAAATGCTTGTTTTTACCTAGCAAGAAAAAATCGGCGCGATTATCGGTGCTACAAAAAGTCTGAAGTGGGCGGGCAGCGTAAGGTACTACAAAAAACTACTTGATTGTATTTATTTATAAACATCGCGTTTTTTCTCGTTCCCATAGGAATTCCGGGAAGTTCTCTCTTAGTGCTCCCCTACACATCCTAAGGAACCTACAAACGTCGGCTGTGCGTTGTCTGTCAATAGTGGAAGAATTTTATATATGTATTAGGATCATCGTTGGCCTATCTTTGTGTCTTGGGGATCTGACAGCTAATCTTCATATCGTCTGATTTGCCTGACGACATCTCTTAACAAGCTAGCCCATTCAAATAGGCTATTCAAAAAGCTTCATATAAGTTATTTATAAATCCAAAATGACAACATAACTCACAGTTATGGAGCCTTACATTCACTCTTGTAGGACTCTTACAATGTTATTTAGTAAGTTATTCGGGTGTAGGTCTAGTGATTCCATTAAGTAGGATCCGGCAATGGAGCCAGCAGCTTCCTAACTACTTATTTCACTATTATTAGACTTCGTAATAGACCTTCTCAACGACCTATCCAGCTGAACGTGAGTACCGTGGTCATTTGCCTGTTATTTCGTGGTAATTTTTTTTAGTGATAGAAATTTTCAGAAAAACAATTATGCCCATGATAAATGATATAAACGACACTTTTTTACGTCGTTTATTTAACATAATTTGTGACTTACAAGTAATAAGACTTATAATAATAATAATACTGCGATATAATCATCATTATATCGCAGCTATACTTTGGTGATTTTTCTGGGTTGCCAACTATTGAAAAGTCCATGATAATGGCCAATAAAGGTCAGGTCAATGGAACAACTCCTATAATTTTATACGAGTAGATACGGTTTTTTTCCAAAAAAAAAAAACAGGGAAAGCAGCAGGTGCAGTAGAAATGCTCCTATAGCTTATTATAACAAAGAAAACCTGAGTCGGAAATTCTGAAGCTTCTTCAACCCATCTTGTGTTGTAATACCTTCTGAGTTAGCTACGTTGCATTAAAAGTGAATGAAATAAAACTAGACGACTCGTGCAGCTTGTCCTTTCTTTAAAACCAAAAGGAAATACTTGACTTAAAAGTCAAGTATTTCCTTTTATTTCGCATTTGCTTAACAGAAACAATAATCCAGATTAGAATCAGACAAATAAGCGACAAAGCCACAGTGAATAAATTAATCTTAGACAGCTGTTTACCACGGTTAAATTAAACTTGTAATTATACTTGTTAAATTGTTCGCAGGTGATCAAAATGCTGGTGTTGGTGGTGGCACTTTTCGCATTGTGCTGGTTACCGCTTCAGAGCTACTTATTACTGCAATCGTTCTTTCCTTCGATTAATGAGTGAGTACCCAAGATCGTTACAAGTATTTTTTTCTAGAGCCAGTATCAGTTTGTAGTAGGAATATGAATAAATTAATCCAGGCGTATTCCACTAGTTCCACTGGAATTTTAGATAATATCACAAAGAAATGTTAGTAAAAGTAACTGCTGAAGTGACACAACATTGGCACAAAACATTTTATCAGCAAATCCAAAAGCCTGCAGAAAAGCAAAATGTTTAAAATAAATCGGAAATGTTGTCACTGTGTGTCTTATTATTTTCATATCTACGTAAAAATTGAAACCATATCGTTTCGTTTAAACTTTTTATCTATACTTATATAATAAGGCTGAAGAGATTTTGTTTATTTATTTGGTTGAACGCGCTAATCTCAGGAACTACTGAATCGGATTGAAAATTATTTAAGTGTTGGATAGCCTATTTATCGAAGAAGGCTACGGCCAACAGGATTGAAGCATTGATGATAAATGTGACGCAGACAAAGTTGCGCGGGTCAGCTAGTATTCTAATATAGCTATTATTGTAAATCAATATTAAGTATCGACTTCAATATTGCGAGTGAAACTTCAACGTAAACAGCACTGGTTTGATGGAAGTTTCAACTCCGGTTAAACCAATGCTTAGATGGAATTCCGAGTAAGCTTGTACCTATGTTGTAAACACAAACAATATTTAAACAATTAATAACTTTGCGAGGAAGAAGTTTTCAGCGGTTCCGACTCAGTTTGACATTGCGAGATGGATGATGTCTTAGGCATACAAGTCGAACACAAACAAACCACAGACAGATTAGCATTACGGAATTAAGTAAACCAGCTCATTTGAATAGCTCTTTAGAAGTCTTTAGCTGGGCTGTTTTATTTATGGAACCGCGGAGGGAAGTGAAACTTTATGCTAATAAATGCTGAAGAAACAAACAACAAGTATTTGCAAACTTATTCCGTTGAACGCTTAAAATTGACCAGGTGAGATAGTGGTCAAACGTGTGCCTATCAATAGTAAAAAAAATAATTAAAGATAATCCATTGCAATTGATATGGCAGTTTCATCTTCCATCAATTTTTTAAACTTGACATAAATTCCGGTTCTACCACCATTTTTATTCATACGTCTTTTTTGGAACCAACATTATTTTATTTGAAGAGAACAATCAAATATTGCGGAAGATTTTTCTGGAAATGAATTTAACGTTATAAAAAGCATGGCCAGAGTTCAATGAATTCCGAGAGGCCTCTTATTATTAATGAATTCTTAGTATCCCTTGTCAATGGGGTAAGCGAAAAAAAACACTAGAAATTTTCGCATGAAGAAAACCCCCATTTTTTTGCAACGCGGTTTCACGCCTGCAACTAAGCACCCATTGAGTGCTCTTAGATGGAATTTCATGAAATCAGTAATGCATTATGGAACTGTCTGCTTAAGACGTACATGTGGGTGACATACGACGGTGGGCTACTGGAAATACATTGCGAGATTATACAATAATACCATCAACTTATTCAACTCATAGGAAATTGCAGCGGTTTCTGAAAATGATGCAACAGCGTAAACGCGTTGGCTGCTAACTGTGTATATTCTTACTCTATAATGCACACACAAATACAAACACAACAGGGCAGCTTAACCCAGAATTAGGTCCAAACAGCAAAAACTCACCTCACGAGTGGGGTTTTCGAACTTTTATATTTGGAAGTTAATACTCTGACATAGAGTCGCCTTATCACATCCTTACCCCTTTAGTTATTAGATTTTCAAATCCATTAGACACTATTATCTTCACAACTATCCATAAAACACCTACATTCTGATTTTCTTTACAGGTACAAGTATATCAACGTGCTCTTCTTCTGTTTCGACTGGCTAGCCATGAGCAACTCTTGCTACAACCCTTTCATCTACGCTATTTACAACGTAAGTCTGATGGCAACACTGTATCTTCTATTTACAAATACATGAGTGTATAGAATATATCATACGTAGAGATTCCTTTTATAATCTTGTACCGTTTTCTCCTACGTTAAGTATTTGAGAGCGGAACGTATCTCCAACGGGTTTTCTTGTGACTATATAAAGCTGTATCGAACTTACTAAGTAAACTTACTATGTCTACTGCTTTTTCCATATGTCATAGGGAAATACTTATTATGTAAATAACTAGCTTTTGCCCGCGACTTTGTCCTCGCCTATCCCGTTTTTTCCCGTTCCCATAGGAATTTCGGGAAATCTTCTCTTAGTGCTCCCCTTTTTTATGATGGGAAATCATCAAATGACCCCCACTCTGGGCGGAGCAGAAAGGAATGTCAGACTCTCACTGACCCATTCGTGTTCCTCCTAATGCCCTTTGCGTTCCAGGGTCGCGGTAAATCTTTCGAACAAATTCTGCAAACTTTGCAGGCATTAGCCCTAGCGGGCTGTCCCGTTTCTGTAGGATTTTCGGCAAATCCTCTCTTAGTGCTCCTCTACACTCCCCAAGGAACTTAAATACCAAATGTCAGGATCAATAGTTTCGGCTGTACGTTGTCTGTCAGTCATTCACTTAGTCACTCAATCAGTCAGTAACGGAAGAATTAAAAAAAAATATATATATATATATATATATATATATATATATATATATATATATATATATATATTTATACATTGATAAACACTATTATACTTTTAACTAAATGAGAAAGTCTGTACCTTTGTACCTAACATTAATCTCAATTAAAAGAAATCAAAAGACTGTGAAAATATTTTCAACGCAAAGTAAACCAACGTAAATTCACTAAAATAACGATGGTACTGATATGAAAGTACTAACTCTATGCTTGATTATTGGGTTCCCAAACTTTTCCTCTTATCATTTTATGAAATCTCGACGGCCGTTGTAGTTTTACAACGTTGATATACCAACCCTTTTTCAGTTACACGCAACTACCAAATTATGTACATTCACTACCTACTGTAGATTTTCTTTAGATTCCCCGATCTACCTCATTTTTTACCAAGCTCGAGCACTACATCATACATGTAAGGTGGTATAACACTGCTTTTTATAGGCTCTCGTGAGTCGTGACGCACGCTGCCCTTTCAGCTTTGTACTCTCAGATTTCCCTACAGAGACTAGGAAGGGCGAAAATTGCCGCACTGCATATATCTGAAAAACTGAAATTCAGAAATAGTACGCAAACTCCTATGTGGATATAAATTATCACAACAAGCTCTTTAGAAAAACACTAGCTTCTCTTTTTCGTGTAATATAATTGGTGCAAAACCAAACGACGGCACTATTCTCTTCACACCAAACACACGAGCCAATTAACAGTGAATTGCTTTCGTTTCAGGAAAAATTCAAAAAGGAATTCAAACAACGCTTCACTTTCGGGAAAAAGCCAAGTAGATTTGTTAACGATAGCTACGAGGTAAGGCTGCCGATGGATTTATTATTCGTTTGTGTGTTAAAGTTCCAGCTAGGTTAATTTCGAATTAATTGATTACAGGATGGCCAGTCGTACCGAACCCGGATTTTATCGTTCCGATCAACAAACGATAGAAGTGGCTATTCAACCAGGAAATCTATAAACATGCCGCCGGGAGATACGTTAAAAGTTCCGTCAAGAAACTCATGCCATTGCATGGGAAACCAGAGTAGAGAAAATGGATTTAATTTTATGAAAACTGAAGACATGGAAGGACACGGCAACAGCAGGAGGTATCTTAACCTACGAATGAGCAACACAGATATTGGTAAAGGAAGGTCCGGGAAGAAGCTGTCGAATAGAGATGACATGCCTATCGGCGACGAGAGAGTCAGTGAGCTGTATATATTCCCAAACAGTAACATAGTAGAATTCACAGACATATCATACGATGACAAAGTGTAAATACGTTGAGATTTTCATTACATTTAGGATAAAAATAATAAGTAATCAAACATGTGATGTGATAGAATTAAAAATAATAGGTATATAATGTTAAACTGTGACTACGTTAACGAAGTAAAAATATAATAATTATAAGTTCTACTGAGGTTGTTTCATTGAAGTTGAAAATTAATTAAAAATCAAGAATTTTCTCCTGTGACATAATGGCGACAGAAATAAGAGAACATGATCCAATTAACTAGGTAGCCATTAATAAATCTGACGTAACAGAACCTGGAAAATTTTACTGAAGCCAATTTACATTGATAATTATTTCGTGATTACTTGAAGACCGCAGTATTTTGAGATCGGGGACGAGAACTAAAATAGCTTCTGCCAGTGGCTTCGCCCGAATTTTCCAAGGAAGCATACCTCCGAGATAAAAAAAATCCTACGTCCTCCTCCAGGACTTGCTTTACTCACTGATGTGAAAGCTTAGAAACAGACAGACAAAGTTATTTTGGTATATATAATACGAGTATTAGTATGAACTGTTGAGAAGACTGTCGGAAGTGCCTGAACTAGTGGTGGCTCAGTGTTGGAAATTCGACAGTATTTTTTTTATTAATTAAATGTATTTGCTAAGCATCATTATGAAAAAATATAGCTTTTTATACTCCTTCTCCGTATAAACTTTTAACTGTACCAAATTTCCATACTCCTCCGCCCACGTAATTTGCGTAAAAAGGGGTGCAAAGTTTTTGCTTCACGGATATAAATATATTATACATAGACTAGCTTTTGCCGGCAACTTCGTACGCGCATATTCCGTTTTCCCGGATGCTCTCCTACATTCCTTAAGGAACCTACAAGCCAAATTTCAGCGTTCTACGACCAGTAGTTTCGGCTGTTGACCGTTGTCTATCAGTCACTTAGTAACGGAATAGTTTTACATATTTTAATAAGTTATCCCTGTTTTGTGACTCATTGCACATTTAAAACATGTTTTCATGGATTCATTGGCTAATCAAATCTGAATCACGGGATGTTTCTCTATGTGTGGGCTATTCAACTCTTTTATAAACAAACTCGTTCTAATACGGGACTTCTAAGAATTCTAAAGAAAAAGTAATAAAAATTCCTTGCGCTAAACGTAGTGGTAATAAACCCTGCGCGCACGTAATACTTTGTTGTGGGCTTGCAGCAAAGAAACGAGAGAAAAAGATGAAAAATTTAATAAAAACACAGTTCATACACTGATTTACAATATTATTTCGATTAGATTTATACCTAAGTAGACGCCCCGACTGACACTGTCTCGAACATTCATTGATTTTTCTTAGGTAAGGAAAAAAATTATAATCCGATTGTAGTGCCATCTAACGGGTTCAAATGTGAATCTAAACCACTAAACTCAAACACACATTTTTTTATCAAAATTGCTTCAGTTGTTGAGGAGGAATTCAGTGACACTCACGTATAGACCAATTTATGAATAACATAATTTCACTCATCAAATATACAGGTTCGGAGCATGATGGAGATGACCCGGTAGGGGTCAGCATTGGCGGCAGGACGACGATCTTCCAAGTACCCCTTCTTATCCTCAGACACGTGGCGAGGTATTCTTATGGAACAGACCCTGTTAGCCACACCTGTAACAAATTAATTAGATATGCTAATTATCAAGTAACAGAACTTACGCCCACAAAAGATTACGTCTACTAATGGCGCACAAGATATGAGTTCTCGTCTTAAGGCGATAGGTACCTCAAGTAGCAATTCTTCGAACCGTTTTTCTCGTTAACTATTGGATTTGAGAAACGTTGCAGTTCAGAAATACAGAATATTTTCTGGGACGTTGTCTTCTACAGTTTTTACCATTTTTTGGAGGAAAAGATGTTTCAGTGATGTGTACAAAAATTCGAAACACGCTCCCTTTAATTTAAGCATATAAATCACCTACTTACAAATTAAATGTACAAGTACAAGTTAGTGTTCATTTCGTTCTAAACATTGCTTTAGCTCTCATAGATTTATTAAAAAAGGCCGATATTTGCCGCGGCATCGGTACTTTAAAAATTATGGAATTTGCTCATAACAGGGTTTAGCCCCATGAGGCTACGACATAAAACGACAAACTGAAAGTTAGTGAAGTTGTTCAGTTTGATGTATCAAACCGCAAGGCAACGGACATTGCTAGTTGCATAGTAGCAAGCTAGTTTAATAAGATAACTAACCAGAATGTTGTATACGTAACCATGTAAATAGGAACCCTTTTAAACACAAACGTTTATTGAGATTCCTCGGAAAAACGATCACGAAAAGCCTTTCCAATTTACTCTAAGCTCACTGGCTATGTTGATTTTGATTTGTTTGTGCTCCAAAAACAGTTACATCAATGAAAGGGGTACAAATCGATTATACATTATTTTCACCAGGATTTGCTTTTATTTTCTACATAAAAGCACAAAACAATTAAAAGGTTTGTTTGACTACTAAAAAAAAAGTTGAATCGATATCTCATAAATCTTTTTAACTTTTTACTGAGTTGAGATGGTAAAAAACGACGCTTGAATGTGTCACAAGTTCACTGTTATCATTTTTGCGTTACGAAATACAATATGTATTTAAGGTCAACGCTTCATCCCTTGAAAGGGGTATAGCATAACCGTACCCAAAAAAGTATTCGTACCCTCTGACTTTAATATCTCGCAACGCTGCACACCCTGAAGTGATGTGGATAGGGATTTTCACACGTTTTGTTTTTATAACACCATTGTTTGAACACCGGTGTCTTTTTATCCAGTTGGCTATTTAATTTTTTTTAGATATACGATTTTGCTATTAATATGGTAGCCCATTAGATCTGTACTGATATCTAGGTACTGTAACTTTTATGTTTTACCACTTGTGTTTTATTTCTTTTCCCCTTTAGGAACAACATCAATAGTTTGGTACATTTAGATTACACTCTGGAAAACCAAACTACAAAATCGTTCAACAAATAAAAACTTCTATTTATTAATATAACAAGCCAAAGTGCTTCTCCAGTTGTCTACTGCGTCTACAAGTTCGGTAGGTAAAATGTACCGAATAACATGAATATTGCATTTTCTAGTTAGCCAATGGATACGTACACAATATATAAGGCGGTAAGTAACCGCTACCAGCGTCCATCAAATAAAAGTTTAGTACAAAGGAGAGAGGATTACTCGGCTGGCCGAAAAGCCGGAAATGAGTCGAGCCGAATATGAATAACAAATCTGAAAATCTGCGGCTAAGCTCAACTTGTAGCCCGTAATTTTGAAAGAGAAATGTCAACTGTCCATGTTTGTCGTCTTAACTTGTACAGACGACTATACGAGTACAGGTTGTTCCAGAAGTTCGAGGTCATATTTAAGGGTTTTGTTCTGTACCTGCAATACATACAGTCATCATCTGCCTAACCTTTCTCCAACTATATTGGGGTCGGCGATTCTACGTGGAGCGGCTGCATACCAGACCTCCACAACACATTAACAGGGTAATACGGTAGGTACTTATTGGCAAGACTGGAGTCTGCTTTACTGGCTTCTGACAATCCGTAACGACTGCCAAAGATCTTCATATGACAGTCGGACCAACGGCTTAACGTGCTTTCCGAAGCACGGAGGAAACTCGGTATGTTAAGATGGTCATTCATCCACGGACTAACCTTGGCAAGCGTTGTTTAACCTTAAAGATCAACCCGTGCGGCTGTTATTATTTAGCCACGAGCTCCTCACCTGCTATACATATAGTAAAGAAACAAAATAAAAAATAAAAATATTGACCGTCTGCTGTAAACGACTAAACTTTAGAAAAAGTCACTTCTCAAGATGCAGGAGGTAGCGTTTATTTTGTTCAATTACATATTCGATGCCACCAACTGTATCAAATTGATTGAAAAGTGTTTTTTTTCTTACGTTTTAGACGTTTTCCGAGGTCGGGTTTTTATAAAGTCTGTAATTTTTATTATTATATTGTTTCTTTATTTTATAACAGCTACAGAACACCACCCTTAAACATGATCACTTATGAAACACCTGTATAGTGTCTCATCACAATGATTAAATAAACTGTTTAGCAGCACGTTACTCTGCGCTGTTGCTATGGCAATAAAACTGAGTAACGCGCTGTTTTTGTGGCTTTCCACACAACACTGATACGACGCAGTGTTCTTGTATTCACATAGATTTTGGTAAATTAACAAATCGGCCAAAATACTGTACCTACCTACCAGTAGCTGGATTATCAACTCAAACTTACAATTTTACAACTGAATTATTAGAATTATTAGTTACTTACAACAATTAGGTAATGTGATACGTTGCTGCATATCACGCAGGTGATAATCATAATAAGTAATCTATCGAAAGTCCAATAAAAAGGTTTTAAAATATAAAAAGTTACTAACTAGTCCATAAAATCTCTCGTAAACTCTATTCTTGTGACTCAAGCATAATGATAAATAGCATGGCCTGATGGCCATAGCCGCACAGGCCAACAATTTGCGGCTAGCTGTTTGGCGTGAATCCTGTATCAGGACTAGACTTTCCACTAACTGCCTGGAAATCGAATGATACTGAAATTCGGGTCGAATCTCAGTATCATTCGAAATCTGGAAACGAAGGATACTGAAATTATTTGGCCGCATAGGCCGAAAAGATGGTCACAACCTCGAAAAAATTATGGTGACAGGCAAGATAGACGGCAGGCGGTCTGGAGGTCGCAGCCCTATTAGATGGTCCGATCAGATTCGTTTAACGCTCAACACCAAGCTCCATGATGCGCTCCATGATGACAGGTACTGGTGGAGAAACATTGTACAACGGAAATTGAATACCTATCGAAGGATTCACGACCCTCAGCAATGAGGAATACGACGCGAGGAGGAGGGTTTGGCGTGAGTGTGCGTAAGTATTTGTAATATTTGTTCGCTAAATCATACAGACAAACTGTTTTTGGCTAGAAGCTAAATGAGGAATTTCAATATACCGCAAAGTGTTTAGTCTGATAGTGCTCTATGTGGCACTGTTTCAAAGCAATTTTGAACAAAAATGAAATTCGTAGTACCGATAACTGACTAAACAAATACCAATACTGAAACTTCTTTCTAAAAATATTTGTTCTGCTAAAAAACTAAGAATAAATTTTTATCTACGAACCTGGAAACAAAATCGATGACTAACTCTCATATTTAGCTAAACAGTTTTGACTAGAGCGGTGCGTCTAATGCGATCAACAGACTTGAGTGCTTGGATAAAGTGATTCGGATGTAACTTTGTACGGGAATCGCTTTTCCGAGATTAACCTCCTTGTTGTCGTTTTAAATCTATAACATACTAGCTTCTGGCAGCGGCTTCGCCCACGTGGTCCCTAGGGAACATACTCCCGGGATAAAAAGTAGCCTATGTCCTTTCTCAGGCTCTAGACTATCTGTGTACCAAATTTCATTTAAATCTAAATATATTTCAATTAATAAAAATGTAGTTTTGGCCTGAAAGCGCGACAGACAGACACGAGTTACTTTCGCATTTATAATATTAGTAAGGATTGAAAACACATTTGTAGCGATGAATCTAAAGTACGAAGTACGTAACTTCAATAAAACACGAACATATAAGGAATTTTAATTAAAGAAAGGCCAACGGTCTCCGGCAACATCAAAAGTAAACGCTGATCTTTCAAAGTTACGAAATCGTTTTTATATAAGAAAACTTGTTCATTATCAAAGTATTCTTGTATACCTATTAGCAGACAGATGAGCAAGTATCATTATTATTTATTAAAAACAATTATTGGCTCCGATGATACAAAATGCATTAGGTCTTTAATTGTGGATTGAATTGTACGAATAGCCTTAGGCGGGCTATGTCAGCGGTGACATAGCCAGCCACTTTTACGCCCATATTTACTAAAGCTTCCTTAAAACCTCACAGGCTTTGCGAACCTGTTTCACATTTGCAAAGATTTGTGATCGTTGAGTAGTAAAGGTATCACATTATAGGATACCGTGGACGGGTAATTTCCATAACCTTAAGAAGCCTCTGAAAAATAGGCTGTCTGTTGTGTCTTATTGAAAAGTTGTTGGTTCAGGGAGCCAAGATTACCATTGCAACGTTGGCATTGTAAGGAGTGGAATTTCATGCCAGAGTCTGTGTTTCCTGATAGATGTACAACCTGTGTCTTTAAGTCAAGAATGCAAAGGTTACTTCCAGACAAACGAGCTCCATCTTCGACCACAGCATCGATTACCATCAGGTAAGATAGTAGTCCAACGCGTGCCTATCAATAGTAAAAAAGTAATTGTTCCTTCATTCTAACAAAGGATTCAATATCAATATTCTTTCCTATGTTTTCATTTTTAAACATGATTTGAGGAGTGACTGAGATATTAATTTAACGAAGCAACATCATAAACTATACTTCAGTTAACGTACGTACCGTAATTATAGATTTTTTTTTTCAGTGGGTATACGATTTCATTATTCAAGCAATAAAGAGTTTTATGCGAGTCAACGAAGCGTCAAAATGACATAAACAATTCTGAGGCGTGGATATGTCGAATTACCGGGATGTTACTGCCGAGTTTATTTTCCTAATAAAATGAGCGGCTCTATGAAAATAATATCAAAAAAGATTTATAACCTGTAAATCGTATTAAGAAAATCCAATAAACTACACGAGACAGAACAAAACATTGGCAATGTTTCTAGCAGTTGTAGTCTCCAGGCTAAATAATTGAGTAGTACGGCATGCGAAAATATCTGCGAAGAATGAAACCTAGATTGTAGAGATACATAAGATTGGCAAAGTAGGAACAAAACCAGCCAAGTGCGAGTCGGACTCGCACACGAAGGGTTCTGTACCATAAACCTTAATTTTTATTATTTGTTATTAAAGCGGCATTAGAAGTACACAATCTGTGAAAATTTTAACTCTGTACCTATTACGGGTCTTGAGATACACCCACTGACAGACAGACGGACGGACGGAAAGCGGAGGCTTAGTAATAGTGTTAGGTTGGTTACCCTTCGGGTACGGAATTCTAAAAAGGATAAGTTACTAAAAATACTTGGGAGAATTCCGGTTTTCTCTTAGGCTCTAGACAGACGGACCGCATTTCAACTGCAATTCAACCGCAAATTGCAGTTTGAATGCAGTTGACACGACTGCAAACCAAACGTGCAGTCCGATTGCAGTTCAATTGCAGTCGGCGTGCAATCGTGTGAACTGCACACCGACTGCAATCGAACTGCACGGTTGGTTTGCAGTTCTATTGCAGTCGTGTCAACTGCATCCGAACTGCACCATACCCACCCGCCCGCACTACTTTAACGCTCAGCCCCCCATGTTTTATTTACGGACAGACAACGCGTGTGCTCACTCTAACCTTGTTTCTACTACTGATTCTATGCGCGGGGGGGAGGGCGGAGCGTTAAAGTAGTGCGGGCGGGTGTGGGTATGGTGCAGTTCTATTGCAGTCGTGTCAACTGCATTCAAACTGCATCCGAACTGCAATTTGCGGTTGGATTGCAGTTGAAATGCGGTCCGTCTGTCTGGGGCCTAAGTGGCTAGGCAATAGGTTTTTTAAGGGTTCCGAAAAAAAAAGGAACCCTTATAGGATCACTCGGGTGTCTGTCTGTCTGTCTGTCCGTCTGTCACAGCCAGTTTTCTCCGGATCCACTGGACCGATTCTGTTGAAATTTGGTACACATATGGACTTCTGTGACCCAAACGCGGACGCGTTACGTAAATGATTATATTTTAACAAAAATGACACTTTTAGGGTCAATCTAGAAAATTAAAAAAAAAAGTTTTTTGTACAATATCGTGTGTCATATCAAATGAAAGGGCTTACTGTGAGGGTTTTAATTATATTTTTTTCATAATTTTAAATAAATGATTTAGAAGTTATTCAAGAAATTAGACGAAAAATGACCATTCCCCCCTTATCTCCGAAACTACTGAGCCTAAAATTTTGAAAAAAAATGGACATAATAGATCTTTACCTAAAGATTACAGGAAAACCTATTAGAAGTCTGAAGTGTTAAAATAACATGTTAAAAAAATAAATTCGTTCGGAACCCTTTGCAGGCGAGTCCGACTCGCACTTGGCCAGTTAATTCTATAAACGAATGTTATTTGCTACAACACTAGGTAATTGTTAGCAAACGCGTACCAAATAAAAATTTCAACTGATAAAGGTAAAAGGTACCCGGAAAAAATATTGCTAAAGCAGTGTAGCAACGCCAAAAATAGACAACTTCAGCAGATAAAAAATCCAGTGTTTTCCAGTTTCCTAATACTTGCTTTTCTTTTAGTTCTAGCGGAAGCACCATCAGCACGTTTGTGTTGCTAGAAGTAAAAGCTGAATAAATAATCTAAAGTTTCTAGAAAATAAAGCTTTGACCCGCATGAGCATTCTCTTGCTCGCAATATTGCAACTGTTACAAATTTTATTTTCACTGTTTTATAGCAACGCTTGTGTGAATCCCGAGTCTATTTATAGGACTATCGTCCATCAAAATAATCGTTTATTGAGCATTAGCGTAGCGAAACTTTTGTGGTTTTCATGTTGGTAATCGTACGTGGGTGTGCCATTTTAATAGTTGCTACTCAACATAAATCTATACTGGGTACACCGACTGCGCTTAAACCACACAACAACACAAGAAGTACAAAGCAAGGCATTAGATGCAGCATTACTAAAAGTAAAATATAATGTTTTCTAAAATGGGTCGTCAAAGTTAATAGATATTTTATTGATTTTCACATCTATCAATCACTATTCTATTATAATTCCTGTTTAATAGAGTTCCAAATATGCGACGTCGTTTTCTAAGATTAAAGGCTTGTTTGGTAAATAAATTAAAGTCTAGAACAACGAAACATAAATCCTTTTATGATTCGGCATAAAGTAGGGTTTACTTTCAAATAATTTTAGACACCCGCTTTCGCTTTTGCAACTTATTATAAACACGAAACTCGACTAAAGTTTTAATCGTTAGAAACACGTGCGGTAATAGGCGCTTTACATTGTATTTTAATAGGTATGTATATTTGGTCTGTATAAAGGTGTAAAGCATAGTCGGCCTTATAATGTTCTCACTGTTGGTACTCAGGCCTCCTCTCTAGGAGAGAGAATGGGCCGTAATCCACCACGCGGGCCCAATGCGGGTTGGTGAATGTCACATGTCTTCGAATTTTTTGGTTCTAGGACATGCCGGTTTCCTCACGATGTTTTCCTTCACCGTTTTGAGAGCAGTGGTGATGAAATAAATTACACAAAAATTTGTGCCTGGCTGGGTTTGAACCCGCGACCTACAACTCGTAAGTCGGAGCCGTTACCACTCGGCCACTACTGCTCTCATAAAGGTGTGCTACCAACTTATTTTATTAATTTGATGATCTATTTGAGTTTTCTGGTACCAACGCCATTTACGCCAACCTTATCGTAAGCTTCGGTAGTTAAGAATTAAGTAAAAAAATTCATGACGTAATAAAAAACGAACACTATTACTTCAGCTTGAGAATAGGGAATATGCACGAAAAAAATATTTATTATCTATACAGTTTATCTAAAAATATACACAAATATAATACTAACAGTGAATATAGAATCAAAATTGCTCGAAAAACAAACGAGATATAATTATTTTATACAAATGTATCTGTCCCTCTCGCGAAAACGCTGTTTTCTATGGCAGCTGTATAGGCGCCAAGAACTTTGACGTCACAATTCATATCGGACTTCTCTTTCTAATTGTAAACTTTGATGCTTTATAACTTCATCGCTGATGAAGGTATTTAAAAAATATTTTCATAATTGTTTATTAGAGTTAATAAGTATTTCATTTTTCAAATAAAAAAATCGCATGCATATTCCCTATTCAGGTTTGAATGTGTCACAGTAGTCTTTGGCGGTATATAGGAACTCTACCAACTGGGCGCTTCATCCACTGTTCTTCTTATTATCACAGGTACCTAATAATGTTTTTTGCCTTGACCTATCACAAAAACCGGCCAAGTGCGAGTCGAACTCGCATAAGAAGGGTTCCATACCAGAAACCTTAATTTTTATATAGCGGCATTTGTTGTTATAGCGGTAATAGAAATACTGTGTAAATCTGTGAAATATTCAATTGTCTACCGAACCGTAGTAAAACGGTTCTTGAGATACAGCCCGCTGACAGACAGACGCGTCCGCGCGTCTGTCTGTCGGACGGATGGACGGACGGACGGACGGACGGATAGCGGAGGCTTAGTAATAGGGTTCCGTTGGTTACTCGTTGGTTACGGAAACTTAAAAATAGACTTATCCTGAACAAAAATATATCCACCATGCCCTTATTCAAGTTTTTGTTTTGTGACACACAAAAACCAAACAATGACTCTCTTATTTTTTTATATTGAAGAAAGAAACCTATCTCATTAGTTTGAGTGCCTACACACTGAATAACGTAGCATTCCTCACCACACAGCCTTATTGAACTGTCATTTATACAAGGAGTCTTTACAGTTTCGTCAAGTCCATCCATCTGTTTTTCCGCGGTTTAACTGAGAGACTATTCGATGCTGCTGTAATTTAGCATAGTTATAGATATTAACAATTCTAAATTGTAAAATAAAATCTGGAAATTATTTTTTTACGATACCTCCCGTACAGGTAAAAGGGGATGGGTTTAGGTTCGCAATAACGAAAATGGTATCGAAATAAAGAATGACTCATATTCTCTGTCGGGTACCTACAGCACAAAACCATGGACGTGATTACATGTCCATTTTGAGCAACGTATTAATTTATGTTTTTGGTCCGACCCAATAAATCTGGGAGATACAAAGAGCTTTGTACAAAAGCGTAACACGTGCAACATTTTAGAAACGCGATTGTTGTGCAACTGAGCGTTGGAGATCTGTATCAATCATTGTAATGCTTGTTATTTCAGTATTGTAACCATGTTTTGGTTATGCGATTGGTGTCACGTTGAATTTACCTATAATAGGGATCATCATCATCTACCTAGCCTTTTCCCAACAGCATTGGGGTCGGCTTCCAGTCAAGCCGGATTCAGCTGAATACCAGTATTTTACATGGAGCGGCTGCCTACCAGACCTCCACAACCCATTAACTGGGTAACACGGTACCTATAATAGGGATGATTACTAAAAAATAAGATTCTATATGGTCCGTCAGTTAGATTATCGAAAAATATTGGACACGCATTTTTTGCTTTACCAAATCAATAAAAGTAGACGAAGATAAAACGTATCAAAGGTCAGGAGCGGGGTCTTGTGACGTCACTACGAAGTAATAAAAACCGGTCAAGAGCGAGACGGACTCGCGTGCGAAGGGTTTCGAACGAATTTCTTTTAACGTGTTAGTTATTTTAACACTATAGACTTCTTATAGGTTTTCCTGTAATCTATAGGTAAATATCCATTATCACCATTTTTTTCAAAATTTTAGGCTCAGTACTTTCGGAGATACGGGGGAATGGTAAATTTTCGTCTAATTTCTTGAATAACTTCAAAACATCTATTTTAAAATTATGAAAAAAAATGTATAAAAACTCTCCCTTTCATTTGAAATGTCACACGACATTGTTCTAAAAACCTTTTTTTAAATTTTCTAATTTGACCCCCAAAAGTGACCCCAATACTAAAAATTTAATAATTTCCGTAACACGTTCGTGTTCGGTTCACAGAAGTCCATATGTGTACCAAATTTCAACAGAATTGGTCCAGTGAATTTGGAGAAAACTGGCTTGTGACAGACGGACAGACAGACAGAGAGTCAGACAGACAGACAGACAGACACCCGATTGATTCTATGAGGGTTCCGTTTTTTGTTCGGAACCCGAAAAAGTGTTCTGAAATGTGACGTCACACGAATTTTCAACCCACTGTATCGACTTAGTTTTGTGTTTACTTGAAAAATGAAAAATACATGTCCAATATTTTTTGGAAATTTATCTAACGGACTCATTAGTAAAAAACAATCTAGTTAGTCCGTCCGTCTAGAATAAGTACTACAATAGAAAAGAAAAGAATTTATCTTTATTCAAGAACCCAAGACTATACATGGTAAGGTACTTAACTCACGGTTATGTTAATAAACACTGATATTACACAAAATCATTAACACAATAAATAACAGTGGATCAATGCTGCGACAGCCCATGAGCAATTGCACTTCAGCGATAATACACTGGTCAGCAAATAAACCGAGCCACCCGCTACCTAGGAACTCTGATTCGATTTTCTCAAAAAGTATAAAACTTACAAGTATCAAAGTTATACCTACAAAAAGTGCGTTTCATTGTGATTAAAATAAAAGGAAACTCATTGGGTTTAATCAATTTATTTCAGTGTTTATTAAGGAAAGAGTCGTTTTCCAGTCGAGTCAATCGTTAGTAATCATAAAGTGAAAAAGAAATGAAAGCCAGAAACAAAGATTAAATAAATAAAAAAAGTTTTTGGTCACTATTCCGTATTCCCTCCCCTTGCTCGGATATTTGCCAGCATCCTCGTATTCATCGACCTTACGAGCCTGACGATAAAATCTTGAGGAATTGCATTCCACTCCTCTTCAATTGCGATTCGCAGCTCTGGAAGCCTTGTTGGAGCTGGTACCCGGGCTCGAACCCGACGTTTCAGCTCATCCCATAAGTGTTCTATCGGATTCAAGTCCGGGCTTCGAGCTGGCCAGTCCATCGTACGAATGCTGACGTCGCGTCGATACTGGGTCACCACATGAGCAACATGAGGTCGGGCATTATCATGCATCAATTGCATATCCTGCCCGATATATCCTGCGTAAAGTACCACATGGTCTGCGAGGATTTCAGTAATGTGGCGATGAGAAGTCAATCCACGTGTACGGCCCGGCGTCGGTTCGATGAAAACTAGAACGCTAATCACAAACTCTAGTCAAAACAGAGCAAATCGTTAGCATTGTGTTTGTTGCTTGATTACAATTTGAGCTGACGGTACTTTCGAATTAATTTACAGTCATATGAATTAGCATGAAACGCACTTTTTGTAGGTATAACTTTAATAGTTTTAAGTTTTATACTTTTTGAGAAAATCGATTCAGAGTTCCTAGGTAGCGGGTGGCTCGGTTTATTTGCTGACCAGTGTATTTTACTGTTTCTGTGCTTCATTGTGTGCCAACCTTTAGGTGATAAGAATATTCACAAAGACATGAGCACTAGCTTTGCCAAGTAAAAAATGATCGAAAGGTCTAATTTGCATATTTTCATCCCGTCTTTTCAACATCTATCTATACATATAATAAAATCGTAGACTTGCCATGTCTGTACATTTAATATTTTTGCATAAAAATTACATAGAAACGTTAGGAAAAAGACATATTTTTTTTCTGTTTGTCTGTTTTAATTTTTGTCTGTGCGTTTGTGGGAGCATCACGCATAAATCACTGATAAAATTGAAAATCTAGATACTTAAAAATATTAAGTGATAACCCGAGTAACATTTAACGTTTATTTAACCAAAATCGATCCAAAAAATCAAAAGATATTCAATATTTAAGTTTAGGAAAAAACTTCATCGAGCGCTAAAATAGGTAGTTTTTATTGAGACTCCAGATACTTGCAATGCCATCTATTGAGAATAATAATAGTAACAAATGTGTGAAAAGAACACCAAAACATATTGTTGAGTTATTTGTTAAACTTTTAAAATGAAGCAAAAGAAAAGTGAACATGTTATTATCATATCATTATTTATAGTAACATGTAAGCTGTTGTGTTAATAAATTTATGGACGCTTCCCCAACCACTGAACGGAGAAACATTACAGAACCTTTTATTCATCTTAACTAGAAAATGTAATAGGTCCCCACGACGCTCGAGTAAATCCACATTTAGGATCAATGTCTCCCCTACTATAAGCTAGTAGTTAATGTCCTTAAAAAATTGGTTGTCCGTAAATTCGGTTTACGGACGATAATTTTACGTGATAATGTCATAAGAAAACAATTGAATTCTTAACAAACAAGCCGAACGCTTAGGCCGCTCGTGCTTCTCTATCGCTTGTTCCGCGCTCTCGCTTGCACGCTCGGCTCAAGCGGAACGTGACACTTTTTCGTGCGTGCAGCCGGCGTTCATCGATTTATAAGACGTTATC
Organism: Lacanobia wlatinum; assembly: GCA_947578705.1. NCBI lineage: Eukaryota > Metazoa > Arthropoda > Insecta > Lepidoptera > Noctuidae > Lacanobia > Lacanobia wlatinum. Next base: position 14,850,663 of record OX388026.1, read on the forward strand.
ACGTCAATAAGCTAGTGTATTTTTATTATTATTGATAGAAACTCGTTTGACCACAATCTCATCTGATCAAAAGCGTGTAGTTGAAGTTACCTTTTTTTTTAAGGATGGGAAATCATCAAATGACTCTTCCCACTCTGGGTGAAGCAGGAGGGAGTGTCAGACTCTTACTGACTAAAACCCATCCGTGTTCCTCTTAGTGCCCTTTGCCCATGTTTTCATGCAAATAAATGTTTTTTCTATTTCTATTCTGCGTTCCAGGGCCGCGGTGACTCTTTAGAACAAATTCCGCATCCCCAGCAGGCACTGGCCCTAGCGGGCCCCGTCTTTTATGCTGAAAGATCTTTGAGGCGCGCGTGGAACACAGCGCGCCGTCGACCCGAGCCTGGTTTAGTTGAAGTTACCTACAATTACAATCGATTTAGTTACTTAAACGTTACCTGCGGTAAAGTCTTTGATATGCGGCATTCCATTCTTCCCAGTGAGCCGCTTTGCGTTGTCCAGGCCATTGTTGGCGTCATACTCATTGATGTGTGCTCCGTGCCGACGAGCTAGCTTGTCAATAGCGCGCTCGATCACCCTGAAAAAAATATCTTTTATATAAAATCGAAACAATACTTAAGATCATGCCTGTATTGGCTGTGTGAGTTTGGCAGAAAATATATTGAAGCGAGTTGTCATCGACAGGGCACAAATAGAAAAAGGAACATGGTCCAACCTGGGACTGGACCATAATCTCACACCAATAAAATTTTATTACACAAATGATACGCAACGTAGTCACAAACAGTCAAGTGCAACCGTAGAAAACGTAAAAAAAAGGTTTAAAAAATCTGCTGGAGTTCCTGGTCAGGCCAAGGCCTATCCGTGTTTCAAATTTCATCCAAATGCGTTCAGCTGGTGAAGTCTGACTGATTAATTATTTACAACCTGTAACAGAATAAACGCAATACCTCTTAAAGGGTCATTGATCTCATCATTATGAACAATTTTCACTATGGGACCAACGCTGAAATCGCAAAAAAAAAATCGACTCCCCCGTACATTTGTGCGCATAACTCGACAAAATGTACTGAATAGCAGATTTTTTTTCGCGATTTCGGGTTTGGTCCCATGGTAAAAAGTTGTTCATAATGATGAGTTCAATGACCCCTTAAGAGGAGCAATGTCTGGCGTAGCTCGCCCATGGTTTGGAGCCGAGTGCAATCGCGCTAATGCGATAAAACATGCGGCGTACCTAGCATGGGTCGACACCCGTCCGCGCAAAGCAAATGACGTGATTCAGAAGAAGAGCGTCCTTAACAGGGCTGCCAAGTCCTGCAAGAAAGTGTTGCGGAGGGCTCGGTTTGACCACATTAGCCGAATAAGGAACAAACTTGCCTCATACCCAGCAGGTAGTAAAGCTTTTTGGTCCCTGGCTAAGTCGGTCGAATCAAACTTCTGCCGCCCCTCACTACCACCACTGCTGAGACCCGATGGGTCGCTGGCCCACTCCGCTGAGGAGAAAGCAAACTTGTTTGCTTCTATGTTTGCGAAATCGTCGCATCTGGTTCCTGGTGGCGCGAGGCCCCCTGCTTCTCCTGATGGATGCGAGTCGAGTATGTCGAACATTCGCATTAATCAGAAGGACGTTCTTCGGGTATTGCGCAACCTAGACGTGAATAAGGCTAGTGGCCCCGACGGGATACCGGCAATTGTTTTGAGAACTTGTGCGCCTGAGTTGTCTCCAATCTTGACACGCCTATTTCGCCTTTCGTTTGAGACTGGAAAAGTATCGAATGCTTGGAAGCAAGCTAACGTGCAGCCCGTGCCCAAGAAGGGTAGTCGAGCTGACCCGTCGAATTACAGACCCATCTCGGTAACGTCCATACTCTGTAAGAGTATGGAACGCGTGCCGAATCGTAAGCTCCTAGCATACCTAGAAGCGAATGATATCCTTAGCGACCGACAATACGGGTTCCGCCGAAATCGGTCTACTGGGGATCTTCTAGCGTATGCCATTCACATCTGGAGTGAGGCCATAGAGAAGCACGGGGAGGCACTTGCGGTCTCCCTGGATATCTCGAAGGCCTTCGACAGGGTCTGGCACGATAGCCTTATTAGTAACCTTCCTTTCTTCGGTCTGCCCGCCGGATTGTGTGATTGGATTGCAGTTGCTGCTCGTCCGGACTGGTGGATATTAATGCCGGGGTTCCTCAGGGGTCGGTGCTCTCGGCAACATTGTTCCTGCTGCATATTACTGATCTGCTAAAACCCGGTACCTTTGGGTATGCGGACGACAGCACTTTTGCTGAGAGATACGTGTCCGACGCACGAGCTGGTGGGTCGCAAATCCGGTCTCTCCGGGAGGCTATGGTTGAGCGCTTGCACTTGTCCTTAGAGACTGTCTCTGAATGGGGCGATGCCAATCTGGTCAAGTTCAATGCTGCTAAGACCCAAGCGTGTCTTTTTTCCGCTAAAAGGAGCCAATTCCACCCAGCTCTATCTTTTCGTGGTGTAACCGTGCCGATAACCGACCGACTTGAGCTTCTTGGTGTTACGTTAACATCTATCCTCAATTTTGGCCCTTTCATAGAGGCAAAGGCTCAAGTGGCTGCCAGAAAGTTGGGGGTCCTAGCAAAGGTGAGACGGTACTTCACGCCGGAACAGCTGCTCAAGCTCTATCAAGCGCAAGTTCGATCGTGTATGGAGTACTGCTCTCATCTTTGGGACGGATCTGCCAAATACCAGCTTGATGCCCTTGAGTCAATTGAGAAACGAGCCAAGAGGATCATCGGTAATGACAGGCTCGTCGAGTCGAAGCTTCAAAGTCTTGAGCATCGACGCCGAGTTGCTGGCCTGTCGGTTTTCTATCGCTTGCATTTTGGGGAGTGTGCGACGGAATTGCATGATTTAATTCCGCCAAGCCCGTTCCATCATCGGACCACAAGACGAACGGCGATGCGCCACCGGTACATGGTGGACATCCCACCGACATGCACTAAACGTTTTGGGAACACATTCATAGTGCGTACAGCTAAGGAGTGGAATTCCCTGCCAGAGTCTGTGTTTCTAGATAGCTACAACCTGGGAGTCTTTAAGACAAGAGTGAATAGGTTGCTTCTAGGCAAACGTGCTCCATCTTCGACCGTATCATCGCTTACCATCAGGTGAGATTGTGGTCAAACGTATGCCTATATATATAGAAAAAAAAAAAAAGGTATTGCGTTTATTCTGTTACAGGTTTTGTATACATACAAACCTTCAGACATTTTCGTTTAGGTACAAGTAATATTAGCAGCATTAACGTTTATTCTATGATAAACGTTGTTCCCGGAAAATATTTACGAGAATTCAAAAATGTCTTCATCATCAACTTTTAACGACACTCACGGCATTTACTACTCAGGATAGGAGCATATTAGACTGGCTTGATATCGTCCAATATTGAACAGCTGAGCGATATTAAGCTATAAACCACCAACCGAATAGAGAATGCATCACTTCACATAAATAGTTTTCATAAGTGGTTTTTGCCATACCTATTACTGAATCAAAAGTAGCTCACAATTTGAAACCCAATAGTTTTAGTGTTTATATATTATCCGTGGTGCTTGGCAACTGGGCTTAACCCAGTTGTATATGTCCCTTGGTGCCTTTTGGCCTAGCTCTATTCTGTCTCCTGCTTGATAAGGAGGGAAGTGGAAGTTATATTTTTTTCCCACTTTTCTGATTAATTTCGTTGCGGGATCCAACACAATTCAATCAGAAAACAGTAAATCAGGAATGATGATATCCGCAAGAGAACAAAGGTTACCGACATAGCCCGAAGGATCGCCAAACTAAAGTGGCAGTGGGCAGGGCACATTGCTCGCAGAACAGATGGTCGATGGGGCCAAAAAGTTCTGGAGTGGCGACCGCGTACCGGAAGACAACGTTGGAAGACCTCCCACAAGGTGGACCGATGACCTGGTGAAGGTCGCGGGTAGCCGATGGATGCGAGACGCACAGAACCGGTCGTTGTGGCGACGCTTGGGGGAGGTCTATGTCCAGCAGTGGACGTCTTTCGGCTGATATAATGATGATGATAATCCAAGACAGTTTAATAGTTTCTCCGGGACTCGTCGGGCTTTATTGGCATTGGCGGGTTTTTCTGGTGGTTCACTGTTGATTCTGGCTTTCAGAAGTTGCAGTGTATGGGAATGTGTGGCGGGCTTGTCCCAAAAAAAAAGTAGTTTTCTTTTTAAACACGATTACTACCTACCATATAATATATACACAACGTGTTACAGAATAAACGCAATACCTCTTAAGTGGTCATTATTCTCATCATTATGAACAACTTTTACTATGGGAACAATCCCGAAATCGCAAAAAGAAACAGCTGTTCAGTACACTTTGTCGAGTTATGCGCACATAACGTATGGGGGGCAGTCGATTTTTTTTTACGATTTCAGTGTTGGTTCCATAGTGAAAGTTGTTCAAAATGATGAGTTCAATGACTCCTTAAGAGCTATTGCGTTTATTCTGTCACAGGTTGTATTACTTCCAACGTGGAACAAATAACCTGCACTGAGGGACCGATTTTCAATAATCTAAGTTGAAATCGTAACAGTGGTCTCTGTTTAAAATGGATCCTCAATAAAATAGCGTATGTAAGTACAGTGTGAAAGAAACCTGACAAGATCTGGAAAAGTGTGATAATGTCTATACAAATAATCAGCCAATACTCAATAGAGTCAAAGTACTTTAGCAACTTTATGTGTCGTAAAAATAGGGCTAGGACTTGTTGGAAAAAATCTTTTTTTTTTTTTTTTTTTTTATCTAATTTTATTTGGGGGCTTTTATCAAAGATATGGCAGCCCCATCGTACCCTATTACATTAATTGGTTCACTTCACATTTTTATTTTTCATTTAACATGAATTGGATATTTTTTAAATCTTTTTATAGGTCATAGAATAACCTAGTTTAGTACAGTACAGTGCCTATCTAGTTTTAGAGGCAAACTGTGGTAGGTATGATAATTTAAGCGACGATGTTATGCAAAGGCATTTTTTTTTCTAAATGTCGATGTTCCTTCTTTACTAGTGCTACTGGTTCCCTTAAAACAGTTGTAGACGTGTCACAAATTAAAAACACTACAAGTCATGCGATTCGCTGTCCACAATTTTCAACCAATCGTAACAACTAGCGCGTATTAGACAATTATTCGCCATCATTTTGGCATAAATTAACGTTTCAGTAAATGAGCCTTAGCTGATAAGGCTGTAAGGACGTTAAAAATAGATTCTTAACCGATTTTTTTTAAGTGAATTGGTTATATACCTATCAATAGAGTTAATAGTTAAAAAAGGAGAAGGTTCTCAAGTCAGCCTTTTTACGAAGTTGTCTGATTTTGATGATTCTTTGGGAACCAAAAAAAATCACTACGAGTAAATCAAGAAGGATCAAAATTAACCTACGTCCTATAGCAAAGCTAATACTTCATGATTATGATTATAATATTAAGATTTTTTTAATTAAAAAATGCAATTCAAATTTGTTCATTTGTAGAACATACTTAAATAAGACCGAGAGAAATAATGCACTCTTGATTTCATAAATATTGATGTAATATCCGAGCATGAACTTTTTTTTTGTGCTTATACCATGAAAACTTTAATAGATTATTAGATCAACTTCCGACACTGCAAAAACGCTCTCGTACTCCTAAAGTTTATTTGGGATTATATCTGTGTAAAATCTGAAATGGATAGCCCAATACAAGAATTGGTGCTATATTTGTTTTTCCAGACACACTGACTGTAGCCAAAAAAATATGTTTATCAAGATCATGTCTTATGACTGACTTATCTTGTCTTATGTTTTGTATGCGCCCGTCCCAGTTCTAGATGATGGTAATATAACATTGTATGGGGATCGACTTATCGTCTCTGAGAGTACTATTGTTGCCAATAAGCCTGGCATTGTGGTGATAGATCGATTGGAGTTTTGCGCAATGATTGTTGATATAACGGTCCGGCTGAACTGAATTGCTGATTGTTCTGTGGAGGCTCTCGGTTGGCAGCTGGATCAAGGGCTTGATTTAGAAAACAGTACTTATAGACACGGTACGTATTGTTAAGAGGTTCCTCTCTCAAGAGCCCTGACAACTGGTAGCTCAAACCCTGTTCCCGTAGCTGGTGGGCTAGTATTTTTTATATTTTTACCCGACTGCGCCAGAAGGAGGAGTATGTTTTTCGAGAGTATGTATGTTTAAATGCTTTTTTTTGTGTGGGTGTACTATTAGGTGCCTGCCTAATCCTTCAGGGATTACAGGCGTGATGTTATGTTGTGTTTTTATATAGGTTATTATATAGTGTTAATAATTAAAATGTAAACGATATCTGATAAATCAATAAAGGAAATAATTACAAAAAATAGTATATGTAGGTATAATTGGAACATAGTCTAGAAAGATACGAGTAGGGTTACTCTATCGTTGTCTATTCTTTTCTATTTAACATTAATGCTAATGATCAAACTTCAAGTTATAACTCTGACTAGTTCAAAAGTGAAAAATGAACTTCTGTTGTTCGATGATGGAACTCAAAGTCAAGTCAAGATAACCAAATATTTCTCAATATTGTAGTAAATACATTCATTGTAGATATTACTGCCCCTGAACGAATTTTCTTAGCAGTTTTCTTTTATGTTACTTTAAGGATGAAGTTTGGAAGTAAGCCATCTTTTTATACCTATTTTTATCTTTATTTTTTAAATACTTCTCTTTGCTGTAGGACGTGGGTTAATTTTGTATGGACCGTACGAGCCCCCTCTTTGAGGAGAATAATTGTTCACTAATGATTTTATTTTTAATTTCTTTGCGAACCATGATCAATGTTCAGCGATAAACAAAAATTATTGAATTCGAAGAAGATGAGATGAAATCAATGAAGTTTTCATTACAAAGTTTACACGTGGCGCCTAGTTTTTCTTTAAACTAATTTAGTGATGGCGTGGAAGTTTTTAGTCTATTAATAAGTAATAAAAGAAAACTAAAAATTTAAGAACCGCTTACATATTCTTGGTATTTTTTTGGAAATGTGGGTGTAGTTTCTCATATCAAAAGTCCACTCGTCGAAATTAATGTATGTACCTCACTACTGGATGTGGTTTGCAAATACTATATTATATATAACCAAATTACCGAATAGTTGCCGGCAGTGACGGTTGTACTAACAAAAAAGTGATTACAGTACGGATGTAATCACTTTTTTTTTAGTGCACACAGTTACAGAAACACAAAAACAAAAGCGAGTAATAAAATTACTCACAGAATGCCATCGTCTTCTCTCATGTCCTTAGAGGAGAAGTAGCAGAAGGTGCCATTGCCAGGCCAGTCAGGAATTGGCTGTGGTTCGAATGAGGCCACCGTGCCATACTCTTCTGCCAACCGCGCCAGTATGAAGCGGGCCATCCATAGATCATCCGCCGCCCTGATGCCAGGACTCGGGCCCACCTATACATCATCGTAAGATTAATATTCATGCACAAAGCAATGTATCATCCAAATGTTCCATCATTTATACATACATATAGGTATCTCTGTATGTATGTTGCCATTGGAATCCTAGGATAATTTGTTATCTAAGTATCTCCAAGTCCGCTGTAAACTAATTCCATAATTAAATAATGCATTTGTAAAAATTTATTGAAAACATTAAAGTAGGTACTCCTATACCTAGGCTTACATATCAAAGCTTACGGATAAAGAAAAGGAAAAACATTTAGCGTTAATGACCAAGCCAATTCAGTAATTGGAGGGGCACCAGAAGAGACGAAAGCTTACACAAAATGTGTTAATAAAAACGTGTGCGCAGTTCCGTAAATATTTGTAATTTTCGTCACGTTCCGCATGTATGTTAAATATCCCCGTTCCCTCAATTTGCTTTCAAATTTATTCAAATTTCAGTCGAATGCGCTATAAGTAAACTTAATGGTAGACTTGTAATGTCATTGTAGGTACGAAGATTGGGAAATCTGTTCCTAAATTAACATATAAACTGGACAAAATTATCAGACGTCTTTAAATGTAAAGTAGATCCTATGTAACACTATGAAGAGTAAACAAATGATTATGTAACGGTATAGGAAATAACAGTACCATCTGGACGCACGTGACATAAACGAATCGAAGAGGGTTGAAAACCAAGAGCCCACAATCCTCGTTTTGATATATAGTACGGTTATGACTGTTCTGGGACTTTGTTTAGCGAAGAAGCCCAATGTTGTTTGCGACAAACAAGGTCAGGCATGCACGTGGCAAAAGAAACCCGAAGACAAGTCTCCCCCAACACTTTTCACAACACATTTTGTTGTTTTCAAAGTAGTTAATTCAGCCCAGGCACGCAACATATGGCTACAGAAATTTGAATGTTGCTTTAATCTGATATGGTAGGATATATGTATATTAGCAACATAATTATTGTTTACATTTAGAAAATGTTAGAAGCATAATCATAGAACTTTTTTCAAGTTTCAGTTATTTTGAGACATCACAGTGTCAAATGTCATAATAAAACTACAATTTTATTCCATAAAAAATTCCTAATGTTCCAACATAAGGACTTTTTATGCAAATTAATTACATTAATAAGCAATTATTTTACTATACCACCTACTAAATCAGAGTGACAAAAAATTGCTCTCGAGATCATAACTGAATCACAATCAATTTCCCTGAAAACAGAAGATCTCTGACGATATATTTTCGAACGAACCATTTTCACTTCTCCGGTCATTTACCTGGAAATTCCACTGGGAAGGGGTAGTCCCTGGATTTATACCGTTGATCTGTATCCCCGCATAAAGGCAGCATCTAAAACGTACAAAAGATAGTGAAAATAAGATAAACACGACTTTATCCAGAGCTGTAAAGCTTAGAAGTACATTTAGTTTATTGGCCAGATCGCTGTCTATCTTAAAGTGAGTTATATTCTATTGTTGAGACTTTCCACAACACCCTTAAAATAACAACGTAACAATATAGACGGGCAGGATCTTTACGAGTGAAAAATCTTGTACCACAATCCCAACGTTTTCTTACGAAATGTACGAACTCTGTACCTATCCTAAGGAAAATCTGTTAACACTTTCTTACAAGATTTTAAACTTTTCAACCTCGTTTACGCCTCCACAATCGAATTTGTAAGTACAAGCTAGCTATAATGCATATAGCTATAGCTTTTTCATTTATGGACTATGTAGTAAATTCAGATAAGAATCTCAGTACCTGTAGAAAGCCTCCATGAGATCTCTAGCGACTATTTTGTTGGCCCCTGTGGCGCAGTAGTAAGGCCCCGGGGGGGCGGGGAAGCCACCGGGAGGCCAGCCCAGAGGGCGACTATCTGTTGTCGTGAGGAAGAACTCCTGGTTGAAGCCAAACCACGGCTCCTCAACTTCGCCCTTCTCGCACAATTGCAAGCAGCCTTTCCGGTAGTTCGTGCCTGTGCAAAAGTTTGTTTGTTTTAGTTTATTATCAGGAGGGTTACGTGTTGTGGCTTTGAGTATCTACTCGGACAAAGTGTGACATTTTAACTTTATTTCGAAGTGTAAGTAACGTCAACATTTTTTTATTTAGTTAAAAACAATGTAAGTAGGTTTATTCTGTTACGTTACGTAAAATATGGAGTTGAATTTAACTTGGTATTGTATTGGTTTCAAGCAAAATAAAAGATTGGTCTACGTTACTTTAATAACCTACCTCTATCAAACCCACGCCCACTTAGTACTTGACAGATGCCCACCTCCACATGCTCTAATTTTAACAATGTTTCACGCCCATTCACATGTCATTCAAATTTAACGTCTTTATCATAACAAAATAAAATTAAAACGAAATTTTTTACCTATATTTAGAGGTACATAGAAAAAGTTTTTTGTTGCAGTCGTACCTAACAGGACAAATAAATGAACGATGTGCAAAGCATCCTCCTAATCAAACGAATATTGTCAAAATTAAACAAAAAGGTACTTATTAGGTACCTTTTTGTATATTTTTGACTTTTTGTATACCCGGAAGAGAACAATAAGGCCTTTTTATAAGATAAAAAAAACTTTTACTCGCCAGGTTGAGCTGTCGAGCAACTAATATACCAGGTGGGCCAAAAGAAATCACCCTATTGCTCTATGCTCTTATTTTTGCAAATGGCGGCCAATGTCAAATCTGTTGTGACATTTGTGGACTAGACAGATGTAGAATACAAGTGAATAAGCCATGAAGCGATACACTCGCCAAGAACGCGGAATAATCGTGTCTATTTTTTTGCGTAACAATTCGTCTGTGGTGTTGGCGCAGCGCGAATTCCGTCGCCGATTCCCCGGTCGGCCGACATCGAGTGCACAAACACTGCGCCGTTTGGCCACAAACCTTGAAGAGTATGGGACCACACGAGACGTTGCCAAGAGTGGCCGGCCCCGGAGCGCCCGTTCTGCCGAGAATATCGCCGCTGTTGCCGAGGATGTCGAGCTGTCGCCGGAAACATCGACCAGACGCCATGCCTCGCAATTAGCCATCAGCCGGTCGTCCCTTTTTTTTTAAGGATCCCATCCTTAAAAAAAAAAACATCAAATGACTCCTTCCACTCTGGGTGAAGCAGAAGGGAGTGTGAGACTCTTACTGACTAAAACCCATCCGTGTTCCTCCTAATGCCCTTTGCGTTCCAGGGCCGCGGTGACTCTTCTCTTCGAATAAATCCCGCAACCCCGACAGGCATTGGCCCTAGCGGGCCCCGTCTTTAATGCTGACAGCTCTTTGAGGCGCGCGTGGAACACAGCGCGCCGTCGACCCGGGCCTGGTTCTGACCAGACGGCGAGCCACCCAATGCTCGCCGTCCGCAGGCCTACGGTGGCCGAGAATCGCCCTGCGTCTCTCGACGCCCGGGGCGTCTTCTTCTGTTGCGGCGGCTGGGGCGTGAGGTTTCCCTCTCTCTCACGCGTTCGGCTTCCTTCTTCGCTAGCATTACGGCTTCGCAGAAGGAGGTGACCGCTTCCCAAGTCTCCTCGCTCCGGACCATGGCTTGAAACAGGGCCGACTGCGACAGGTCGCCGCCGCCGATTGCCTCGACGAGCCGGTCGTCCCTAAGGCGAATTTCGGTCAAAGACCTGCGCATGTTCCCGTACAAAGTCCATTTAACGCCGTTCCAGACATTTTTTGTGGGGTTTTTTGAAGTCGTGTGTTTACGGGAACAAGCTCGAGACCCTGGAAGCTCTCAAGGACAACATTCGACACGAGTGCGAGAATCTGTCGCCCGAAGTTTTCGCCGAAGTGATGAAAAATGCCATAAAACGAACCCGTATGGCAATCAATTGTGACGGCGCCCATTTGGCCGATATCATCTTCTCGACTTAACCAATAAAATTCTAAAGGGGCAAATAAACATAATCAAAAAACAAAATCGAAGTTTTTCATTTAGAAAAAAAATGAGAGCCAAACAACATCGGATGACTTCTTTTGGCCCACCTTGTACATACCCTATACATGTAGATGGATAAATTATTTTTAACTGTAGACAAAAACAGTCAAACCGCTAGATTTACTCCACAGATAAAAGTTATCAGACTATAGAAAACTCGGCCTTGAGTCAAGTTAAGCAATGTTAGTAGTATCTTTCAATACAATCTTAAAGAATACATACTTTCAAAAGGTTTTATGAATTCTTTGATTTAGTTTAAACACTAACTAGAGTCAAGTGCAATAGATGTAGGAAGTTCGTGTTCGCCAGTGCGTTGGTCTGCCGGTCACGACTCAGAACTGCCACTGAAACATTTCATTAGCCCTACAGTGTACTAGTTGACTTGTATACTCGATTTACAGCGTTTTATCGACTGTTTTTCGTTAAAATCGACACAGTTTTAGCACTTTGAAGTAGGTACCTAACATATCCTAATAATTAATTAAAATTTCAATAGAATGTAGTAGTCAATAGAGAAGAAAAAGAGATAAAGTTGTCAAAAGCCTAATAAGTATTACCTTTTTTTAAGTTTGGTTAGGAGAAAAAATATCCGTTTTCAAACCTCATTAAACGGGAAAAAGAATTTAGACAAAATTATTTTACATAACGGAGAATTACGCTAGGATCCAGTGTCACTTTTTACTTTGATTTATTCGATGAGTTCTTTGTCTTTGTTTAATAGGGTTTGTCAGAAGATGGCGGCAATTTCGCCGAATCATTACCACTCATTAAGCTCGTCCTTCATTGTGGATTGTCGCTGTTGGCAACATTGCTAGCCGCGCATTTCACGTTGATTCCCAATTGACTAATTCATTTGGTTGGTGACCCACCCCCGCAGATGTGGCTAATAGCTGTTGTTTTTAAAAGACTATAAAAATAGTTCCCTCAGTTTATTTAAAGACTTTCACTTTGCTATGTTAATGTTTTACCTAATCACTTACTAATAACTTTTGATGACACTCAACAGTATTTGTTTAATAATTGACGATAAAAATCCCCACAGTTAAATCATTTAATTTTAGATTCTAGAGTCTTCATCTAAGCAAAGCTATTTGAGTTTATGGGTTACTGTAATAAAATCTGTTGTTACCATTTCCCATCTAGACACGCGGCAGCGTGTCCAGCCAAAAGTTCAAAGACAAAAGAAACTGGTGCCGTAGCAGCCATGTGTAATAATTACACGAACCATTTCGAGCTACTTTTGACCTCTACACAATTCGAAATCTATTTAACTTACATACATGAAAATTGGCACATTTATTAAAACGCCTTAGCATCTAGAATCCAAAATTTTAAAAATGTGATTCAAATAGTTTTTGATATTTAAAAACCGTCATTTTTCTGACTGATTGACTCATTGACCTATAGATCAAAAACTGACCCAATTCCAGATGTCCTGTAGAAAGCTAAGTAATTGTATGAATAAAAAGCAAAAATCTGAAAACCGGGATTTTTTAAGATTTGATTTTATTCCAATCAAACGATATTGTTAGGTAACACAGCGCTTTTCAAAATTATAAGAGCTAAAATTTCTGCTTGCTTTTTCGCATGAGAATAATGAGTTCCATGAACACAGATCGTTTTTATAAGTACTTACGAATTATTTATAATACTAAGATTACCGATAATAACTAACTGCTTCTGAAAGCAGCATTCTGACATCATTGTGAACAATTATTGTTACAAAATTATGTGTTAAATGAGAGAAATACGTTCTTATACAATCTTGCTACTTATTTTTCAAAATAGGCAAACGGTGCGGGGTGCGCGGTGCGGGCAACACGATAGGGGCGTGCGCGGGAACGCAGGGGCACGTGTTGAAAGATGAATAATAATAGTTTCTTACAAAAGGTAGTGATATCCCATCAAAAACATAAATGTGAAAAGGGGAGCCAAAAGTTCAATTTTAATAAAATTCGTGATTGTAGATTTTAGCGAAAAAAGAATTAAGATCTAAATTGGGTGCCTAATTCTTTAGATAATCCTGAAATAAGATAAATTTACGTTCAAAATATGACTTGGCTAGTTTTTAGTTCTACCAGCAAATCTTAGAAGAGTAAGATACACAAACACATGTATATCGACATTTCAGTATAAAAACTGTAACTTCATACATTACATACAACATTCGAATTCAACAGAAGGGTCCGGGAAGGACGTCCGTAGGGTGCTGCGTAACCTAGACGTGAACAAGGCTAGTGGCCCCGACGGGATACTGGCAATTGTTCTGAAGACTTGTGCACCTCAGTTTTCTCCGATCTTGACACGCCTATTTCGCCTTTCGTTTGAGACTTGAAATTTGCCGAAGGCTTGGAAGCAAGCTAATGTGCAGCCTGTGCCCAAAAAGGGTAGTCGAGCTGAGCCGTCGAATTATAGACCCATCTCGGTAACGTCCATACTCTTTAAGACATACCTAGAAGCGAATGATATCCTTAGTGACCGACAATACGAGCCTTAATTTATCTTATTTCAGGATTATCTACAGAAGGTGGTGCCCATTTAGATTTCAATTCTTTTTTCGCTAAAATCTACAATCACGGATATTATTAAAATTGAACTTTTGACTCCCTTTTTCACATTTATGTTTTTGATGGGATTAAATTAAACACCAATAAAAGTAACAATCTTCAATTACATTACGTAGCAGTTGAATTTAAATCCTGACAACGCAACATAAGTTAACAAACTGAAACAAGATGTAAGTACAACAATTTGCTAAATTTGGCGGGAATTCACATCATAAATTTCGCTAATACCAAAGTGGAAATGCATTTTCACACGAATGTGAACTAATTATAATTTACTGCCCCTATTCTCCAGTTAAATGCTAAATACGTTGCATTGTATTTCCTATATAGGCTGCCTGTCCCTTGATGCGGAGCGAGGCAGCGCAGCGGAGTGAAGGAGTAATGCGGAGCGGAGTGGTGGACTGTGCTGTCGATGCGGAGCGAGGTAGTGCAGATCCACGCGCCGCGCCGGTTAGGTAATTAGAGCGGCAGGCGGTTTTTTTCCGCTTCCCCAATCCGCTTCCCTGTTCCGCTTTCCCTCTCAGCTGCCTCGCTGTGCTTCCCAGTTTCTTTATGATTTTAAACTATTTTTCAAATCCCTGTCTACTGAAGCAGAGCGGAGATTTTATGCAGTTCCATTGGTTAATATTGGCACAGCTCTACTCTGCTCCTCTCCTCTCCGCTCCAGTGGAAATGTCAGCCTTATAATGGCAAAAACATTGACCTCAAATATTTGGTAGTGGGAATTTTCCAATAATCTTCAAAAGGGGTCAAATTGCAATCCATCCCCAATTTCCTACAAATCGTGTTACTAGTTGCGGGGCAGCAAAACTATCGAGCGACTGCAAATCACGTATGAACCGAAACTCTCTCCATTTCTCCAAACAGGTAAAGTAAGTGTATTAAATGGTATACTGGATGTTCGCTAACTAGGGCTTTAGGAAACATCTGAAAGCTACCCATTAGAGCCAGCGGGAATTATTATCCGACGTACTGTTTAATGCGCGACCTCACTTACTGTCAAACAATACTTGCACATTTATGACTAGTGCAATAATCCAAATAAAATAATAATATTGCACAGAGTTTAACGTCATCTTCTCTTAATGACGTCATACGAAGCAGAGACGATTAAATTCTATAGCAAGTAATGCTCATAGGTACATAAAAAGATTGCTTACCAAAATCAAATCTCTGAATAAGTTTTGTTTTAGCTGTTAAACCAACCATCTCTAGATGATATTAAAGTCAGATTAGCGAACCCATCAGAGGCTACAACGCTGAAATTCGCACCACCGCTCAACCGAAAATTCTCGAGTACTGACAAAGAAAATATCCCAAAATAAACTAAATATTTATTATGTCCCGTATTGGGTTCATTCAGGTACTCAAGTGGCTTACGATGACAAGTTGACAACCATATTTTTCCTGCAAGTACATGTAGGATTTACCTTGCTCTTAGTTATATTTAGTTTTTCGTTCCTGTCGACATATTTATGTTTTGTTTGTAGTAGACATGTATTTTTTTTCCATTCACAGTACTTTAATTAAAAATTGGCCAAGTGCGAGGTCGAACTCGCACACGAGTTCCGTACCATAAACCTTAATTTTATTTGTTGTTATAGCGGCAATAGAAATACACAATCTGTGAAAATTTTAACTCTCTAACTATTACGTTTCTTGAGATACAGCCCGCTGACAGACAGACGGACGGACGGACGGACGGACGGACAGACAGACAGCGGAGGCTTAATAATAGGGTTCCTTTGGTTACCCTTTGGGTACGGATCTCTAAACACGAATTGAATAACCACAATCAAGTTGATAACCGTATTTTATTTTACAGTATTTCCTACAGTTCCATTAAATACAATTAAGGTAAAACGAGTACTAATGTAAAGTGAATAACGGTGTAAACCGAAATAAGCGGTCGCTTTGTACAATTTAAAATAATAGACGTGTCCAACCAAACGAATAATTAAATAAACTCTACCTCTAGCATGTTTCACGCCAACCATTAGTGCACTTAATTATTACGAGCCCATTACCGAATTTATAATTATGTTCCAAAGAAGGTAGACTAAGTGTGGATCGACGCCGAGCAAACTGCAGTTAACACATTACTGACAAATAGACTTAAGTACAACTTAATCTTCTTTATATATAACAAGAATAAAGTTTACCCGACTACAGAATAATGGACCATAAACATTTTAATTTACTTAGACAATACGAGATACGTATGTACATATTTGAAACGTGTTTGTTAAGACCTTTCTTTTGGTACCAAACATGTCATGATTATCTCAGTTAAATTTTTTTCAGGGTCAATTTACTTGTGAATTCTCGCATTTTAAATTTAGTGAAAATTTACATATTTTATGTCACCCGGAGTATTTTAATACCCCATTCATCAAAATAGGTTGAAAAAAATGAATCCCTATTTCCCTTGGTCACGGCATCACGCGAGAACGGCTGGACCAATTTCGCTAATTCTTTTTTTTTGTGTTTGGTATTGTCAGGAAAAGGTTTTTATAAAAGAAAAAATAAGAAAATTGCGGGGTAGGTAGGTAGGTAGGGTAGCCAGTTGACAGGAGTGAAGCCACGGGGGACAGCTGGTAGAATTTTATTAATATAAATTAATAAACTTTGAACTGCTAGACAAGGGCTCATCTCAAATCGCAGATTTTCCGGCTTCAACGATGACTTTTTCATCAAGCTATAATAATATATTTTTCACGTCTTCTGCACAATATATTGTTATCGTAATAAATATATAATAATCAGGCAAGCTAGTGTTTCCATCAATGCGCTTAGATTTATTTTAAAAAAATTAGACAACGCAAAAGACTGACCTGTTGGTTGGTAGTTGAACGTATACGTGTCAGTCAGCACCACTATATGGCTTCCTCGTCTAAATGGATCGTGATAAATCACTTGTGGGAATATATACGTGTCCGAATTCTCGTCTTTAGCTTGCGCCGTATTGCTGCCATCAAAGTACCAGATCGGCAGATCTGTAACAAACAGTGAAACCGAGTAATCAGTGTGATTGATGATATTTTCAGACTTTGAACTCATCATTAAGCCTAAATAGATTAATGCCCATTTATTTCAATACTAAGACAGTATTTATCCTGCACTCGTTGGAGCTTTATACACTTTTTTTTTGCCAAAGCAGAGTCAGAAAAGTTTAATTAAGTACACTTAGGAGAAAGGTATTTTGAAACAACCAATGCCAGCAGCTACGCTTGCGAAGTCGTCAATTATCCGAAGAAAACCTAATCCCCAGATAAAAGTATCCTACACGTACAGGGCATATTCTATCCATGCGGCTAGCCTGTACCAAATCCATTCAGCCGTCAAGGGCTGAAGAGATAACCAACGGACAGCTCACTTTTACATCTGTACTTAATACATAAAGCTAAAGACTTTGTTTGTTTTCTTGCTTGAACGCTAAACTCAGGAATTACTGGTCCGATTTGAAAAATTCTTTCAGTGGTAAAATATATATCATCACGCTAAGACCAATAGGAGCGGAGCAGACGAAGTTGCGCAACTAGTTTATAATATTTGTCGGAAATAAGTCAGTTAATTGAACAATCAGGACGCCAACGCCGTCTAGTGACGTTCGACGGAGTCTAGGACGTTGTGCTCGACAGAAACTGAGCTCAGTCTACTGGTCGCGGTAGAACAGTGCAGACGTGCACACGTCTAGAAACCGCCGCGTGTTACGAATACTTGTTCAGTGTACCTATTGTGAGAGAATATTGTAATTGAGACTTTGAATGTGAATAAGAAAACGGACGTTTGATTAAGAACGTTTGATAAAGCAAACGGTGTTTCTGTTGCGCAACTAACACTTCCCATATTACGCCCACTGTAGTTCGAATATCCTGGCTGATGTAACCTGGAGAGGTGTACCTTCGCCGACATATTTAATATGAATACAGAAAGCACGTAAAACTGTTGGTTCCTTATGTCTTTATTCGATCTTCGACAATCACCAGTCTTACCAAGGAATAGCTATTTACCCAGTTACTGGTTTATGGAGGTTAGATAGGCAGTAATTCTTATTATAATACAGACACTCAACTGCATCCGGTAAGATTGGAAGCCGATCCCTACATAGTTGTAAAAAAGGCAGATGATGATGATGATTGTTATATAGGCCATTTTGTAGATCAATTTCGTCCGCTGTTTTATGAGATCGTATCTGTCCCTATATCTGATATAAAACAAATGTCGTGGGTATCAAAGCTCCAGTTCGATCATATCAGAGCTACAAAACCTGTACTCAAAGGAGTATTAAAGGAATCCCACTGACAAAACCGACAAATCTATTTTGGCAACATAAATATTTGAGATTTTCATGTTATATGTCGGAGATACACACATTAAATCAGCTATACTCAACCTGCGGTCCGCAGGCCGCATGTGGCCCGACAAGCTTTTCCATGTGGCCCTGTAGCCTAACACATTATTGATGCTATATTTATGCATTGTTGATGCACTGGATAATGTGTATACTGTGCTGATTCACTCCTTGACGATGTGCTGAGACAATTCCTCACCCACTATAAACGTGAAAAGTTGGCCTATGTCATTTATGAAAACGGTCCTTTGTCTAAATTCAAAGATCCCATTCATGCAAATACTATTAAATGTAGAATTTTATTTCACTGTAAGTTATTACCGCCCATCATGACCATAGTAGAAGCGTAATGTGGCCCGGAGAGAAAAGAGGTTGAGTACGGCTGCATTAAATAAATATGTATCTAGTCGTAAAGCCACTCGTCGACATGTCTCCTAGACTCACTGAAGTTTCTCGAAACGTTCCATGCTAACAAGATTTATTTGGTTACCTTCTACATTCGACTTGGACGAGGAATATGACGGATGGAATTCCTCGACAGCATTGGTATCGCAAACGCAAAGCATTTATAGCAAAGGATGAAAATTGGGATACCTACACAACATAAAATTCATACTTTGACACAACACATCAATCTATTTATATCATGCTATAAAAGCAGACTTTATATGTACAGCGCCGATACTCATAAAACCGGACGGTCGGATGTGGGCTCAGTCACACAAGCCATGTGATTTGTTCTCTCTGAAATTGCAGAGCGGTCCAATATCAAAGTAAAGTAATTGAAAACTAAAGTTGCCAAGACCAGAGCACGACAAATACTAAACAACAAAACCGATCCAGGAGTATTCGTGCTTAGTTTGTTTCATCCAAGTATTTCGGTGCTGACGTTCTGCAAATAATAGAGTAAACGAAGATATTTGTCTGAATATCCGTAATGTTGAATTCATTTTAACGACTGTTGTTTAAACCTTCAAACAACTGTAAAGTTTATAAAACATGTAAGTACATACTATGTATTAATATTACACTATTAATTGAACATCTTGCTTAGCATGATGAAATTTTAATACTATATTAGAGCGATTCAACGTATGGAAAAAATATTTGAATATATTTGTAAAAAATTGGTAATGAAATCATAAAAATATTCTCGTACCAATCTGTACCGAACCAATCCCAAAGTTGAGGTCTACATCGTTTAACTCCTTTTTTGCCCTCTACCCAGACTCCTATAGAAGTGATCTATGCGCTGGCACAACCATGCCATGTAGTGGCAAAGTATTGGACAAATAAATATATGTTATTAAAACGAAGAATATTACAGTCTTAACTTAGACTTCAGTTGTGTTGTCGTACTAAACACACACACCCTTTCCATTTCAAAACACTAAATCTCGTAGGTTTTCCCAAGAGACATACAATACTTGTTCAGATAGGTACCTTTAGGTAATTTCGGTATAAAATCGAAAGTCCTGTCCTTGGCGCGGACGTTAATTCCGGAGCCATCGATCCACACGTAGCTGGCGAGTATGGACTCGCACGGGATCTCCAGATCCTCGTACTTTCGCATCGCTGCCTTGTTCAAGAGTACCGGTGTGGAATTCATCGTGATACTTAAAATTTTAAGAATAAATGAATATATAGAACACATCATCGTCATCCGTAATCGGACTCCACCCACAGCTGGGAATAGGTCTCCTTTTTTGTGCCAATCCGCACGTTCCTGTGCTAAATACATCCATACACACACTTCATCATCATATCAGCCGAAAGACGTCCACTGCTGGACATAGGCCTACCGCAAGCGTCGCCACAGCGACCGGTCCTGCACACACACTTATTAAAAAAAAATCTCTCAAGACATTTTTTATACAATTTATAGGTTATCTGAACCCAGTGGTTTTTAATTATATTTTTTTGCAAATAAAATGGCCAGTTTACTACTGCTGCAGCAACCGCAAGTTATTTCATTGTTTATGCCATGTGACAAAAATATTGATTCAAAACCTGTTGTGTGCTTCCGCTTCTCACTGTAGAGGAGATTTATGGCACCTTCGCTACGGGAAGACATGAAATTACATTTTAACGGTGAGTTGCTATGTTCCTTCCAGATTTAAGGCTCTCCAGAAAGGCGAGACACTACAATGCAACAACGATACGGCGACGCGTTAACATGGACATGTTTCTATCCGAGTAAATTTCAGACCAATAGCTAAGCGTGACGCAATGTCCAGATCGCCTCTCTGGGGGAACTTCAAATGATATTGTAGTGAATCTATTTTTAATTTCTTATATGGTTGACTTCGTTCATCTAGTATTATTGTTTTTAATATGTCAGTTTATACCTTCAGGGTTGTAGAATGGCGATTCACTCTTAATTTTTTCAATGCATCTGATATGTTTTGAATGTTTAATGAGAAAAACCAGTGAAAGCTTTTAAACTCAGTCTAACCTTCCACTGAATCACAGGTCTATGGTTACAATATTATATTGATAGCGCCTTTATGTCCCACTAGTAAGGACGGTTTTTGTAGTTCAAGTTAGTATTTTGCTAGTAGTTGATCCAACAAGCTTTCATACAACATGAAACTATGAAACCAACTTCTCATTTCCCTATCTTTCTCGCTCATATCAACCGTAGGTACCTGAATTTTTCTATTTCTGAATTTTTCTACTTTCCAAATTTTGCTTGTCGGATGAAAAAGGCTTCTCACAAAATTAACTAAAAACACATAACAATTTTAAATGTCAAAAATAAATTGTTAATTACTGTTGCTACGAGATTCTCTGGTTTATGGCGTTTATGGCCTTCAAATTTATCTTTTTTATTGATTCGTAATTCTAAATTCCAAACACAAAATGAGGTTAAAACTATAAATAAAATAAGAACTGTTTTACGCAACCTACTTACTTGTGACAATTTAATCCTTATAGTCTATGATCATCAGGGACACTGTGGCATGTCATGTATGTCACGGAGAGTTAGTTCGTGTTACTATGTCACAATTATTGTAAAATCTTTGTTGAAAATTGTAATGAACACAAAACATTTTTTCCTAATATTATGTTTTTAACTAAACATCATGAAACTAGCAGCACCTCATGAAATATTTTTGTCACTCAGTTTTGTGATCATTCAAATTGCGGTCAAATCAGTAGAGAGCAATCTCTCATATGAAAACAAAAACTTTGTTAAAATCAAACAAGATCCTACTAGGTTCCAACAGTCATCCGCTTATCGAAACAAAAATAATAATTACGCCCCAAGATTTTATAGTAATACAACTACTCCAAGAGAAAACAATAAAATAAATAGCTATGTAACATTACGCCAGGCCGGAAATTATAGCCAAGACAAATATAAGATTGGTTATAATCATGAGAAAGCTTTTCCTAAGGCGGGTCAAATTAAAAAGTGGCAAGTGGGGAGAGTGAGCCGAAAACAATATGAAATCATAAACATGCTATGGAGGAAAACCAAGATATTTGGTGATGTGGAGTCCACTACCGCTAATTATCTTTACAGACATCGTAACGATACAATCAGAAGTTTCCGCAAACCTTTTATGCGGTTTTCATCACGGCCTGCTTTGTCGTCAACCACACCAAGTTTCATCGAATTTTATTACTTGGACGAAGCTGATGAACGTGTCAAAGAATTACCAACTCAAAAGCATACTTCGGCTTCAACAATGAGAGAATATTTAATAAAAAATCATGGCAACCATAAATTTGTTCTCTCTGATTCTCCGATGTTTTCTTTTCGCATTCATGATGCAAGCTACAAGCCACCAGCGTTTACCACTCGATATACGCAAGTAACTAACAAACATAGGCGAAGAAAAGCTAGAACCCGTGATTCTTCTCACACAGGGTTTGATTCCCTCAGTTCTCTGACACCTTCGTATAAATTGTCGCGTATACGTACGCAACCACATAAGTTTGTAACGAATTCAACGGTTTCAAGAAATGTTATTCTGAATACGACAAGCACGATTTCTACTACTGAAAACACCTACGATAACGAGACCTGTCCTACTACAGAAGACTCTACCATTGATAATGATAGGACTGAAACTGAAAATACTAGAAGTGATATAGTTACCGTGACTCAAACACAAAAGTCTACTACTGCTTACGATAAAATTAAGTTTTTTGAAATGTATGATAAGTTCACTCCCATCCCGTATTATGATGAGAAGGGCAGATATGATATGGATAATGTTGACGTATTCATAAAAGGAAACGATCTTGAACGTCAAGTTCTGTTGGAACACGTAGATCAGAGCATTGGTAATGTGCATAGTCAACCTCACAAAGCAAAACCTGCAAAAAAACATATAATAGATTCTTTTAAGAGGGAATCTAAAAATCAAAGTTACGCGAATTCACTGGTTGGATCTAAAACAACAGTTACACCTATAAAGCACAATGCTTCTAATGTGGCTCAGCATCCTGCCCTAATCCCAAATGTTTCCAAACAAAATGTTAATAAAAAATCAATCATCAAATTGTTACAGTCTGAATCAAAAGCTTCTCCACTTCTTGAACATGGGAAAAGCCAAAATGTGGAATGGTCGCAATACCCTTTTGCCGCTGCCTATGTTTATGAACCTTTACGGGTATTTCTCATTTTAATAGTTTTTAATTTAGAAGACCCAGAAGAATAACACTATGCGATAATCACAATCAGTATCATCCATAGACATTAGTAAAATTAAGTAAGACAATTTGTAACTGAAACTTTTTTATTTTAGGTACACTGCGACGCAGGTGGAATTAGTCCTCACTGGCTGATAACTTCTGGGTCATGCTTGTCAAGGCATCATAAGAAGCCTAGCGGGGAAGGTCGTTCTGCCTTTGTAACGTACTGCGGAGTCTCTTGGTGGAACCCTGAACGAGTGGCTTATGTGAAGTATAGCGTTGTACACCCACGTTTCCACCCAAGGGATAAAACACGAAGGCATCTTTATAATATAGGTATGTAATGTATAATATAAGTTTTTTTTTGCCTTTACCGAGCTACGTTTGCAGTTTGCTCGTACGCTGACATAATGTACTTTGTTGGCAAAAATCCTCTTAAAGCGCTCGACTGTTTAACTAAAGGTAATCCATACACATTAATCCTAGTCATATTCTACGTATAGTAGGCAGGAGGGGAGCATTACGCTACGCACGTGAATTGACGGCACGAGGCGATAGCGGTGTTAAACTAATGACAAGGCAATCAACATAAATAAACCAATTCACAAAATTCGACCCCCGTGCGATGGGTTGCCCATTGCACGGGGGTCGAATTTTGTGAATGTTTGTTTTTAATTGAAAATAACTCTCTTTCAAAATAGCTCGTGGCTAGATAATAACAGCCGCACGGGTCGATCTTCAAGGTTAAGCAACGCTTGCCAAGGTTGGTCTGTGGATGGGTGACCATCTTAACATACCGAGTTTCCTCCGTGCTTTGGAAAGCACGTTAAGCCGTTGGTCCCGGCTGTCATGTTGTGTCACCGGCTGTTGTAGATCTTTGGCAGTCGTTACGGATAGTCAGAAGCCATTTAATCTGACTCCAGTCTTGCCATGAAGTACCGTGTTACCCAGTTAATGGGTTTTGGAGGTCTGGTAGGCAGCCGCTCCATGTAAAATACTGGTATTCATTCATTCTAAATCCGGCTAGACTGGAGGCCGACCTCAATGTAGTTGGGAAAAGGCTAAGCAGATGACGATGAACTCTTTTTCAAAATGCTGGTTTTTAAGTGACTTTATTCCAATATAATCCATACTCCTATACTTACGAGTATAATATTATAAATGCGAAAGTTCGGATGTTTGGATGGATGGATGTTAGTTATTCAATCACGTCAGAACGGCTGAACGGGTCTTAATGAAATTTAGCACAGAAGTAGATTATAGTCTGGAATAATATTTACGAAACTTTATATCCCGAGAGTATTACCGTAGTTCCCTTAGGATAATTTTTGACATTCAAGCGGGCGGAGCCGCGGGTGGCAGCTAGTTTGGTATAAAGTTTGTTCGCGACGGAGCGTCAAATACAGTTTTATATAACTCGCGTACATACGAGCTTGTGTTATAGAATAAGATAGTTATAGTATGAGTACTTATGTAATGAAATTAAATTTATATTTTGTTGTTATTTTTCCCCAGACACGTAAGATGTTCTTGGGGAATTTATTTTCTTTAAATAAATATATAGGTAAACCCCTAAAAGGTCCTTTGTTATAACAGGTTATAGCGTTTTCAAGAAGGTACACAGGTATTGAACATTTCACACACAAGAGAGTTAGACAAACAGGTAAACAGGGTGTTCAGAAAAACCACGATTTACAGACGCCTTCATTTACTAAACATACAGAAAATCTAGGTACCTATTTAGACTTTAGATAATCGTCACTGGAAACCTAGCGCTGGGCTCTGTTCAGATATATATATGTCACTGAAAAATAGCAAACACCGTAAGATTGTAAAATATCGAGTAAAATTGTAAACTATTTTTTTAAATAAGACATGGATATTTTGGAAACTATTGCATTTGGATGGGATTGATTGTATTCAATCCGTATGCCATATGGTGTCGGCCGGTGCCGTGTGGTGCCGTAAAAGAATAATACCATCCCATCACTTCCCGTGGGTGTCGTAAGAGGCGACTAAGGGACTCACCAGAGAATGGGCAGCAGCGTTCTTTGTAAAACGCAACACCATACACTGCGATCGCCAACCCGCCTGCCAAGCGAGGCGAATATGGCAAACCCCCCCCCCCCCTCTTTTGGGGAAGACCTATGTCCAGCAGTGGACGTCTTTCAGCTGTTATGATGATTGTATTGAAAATGATTTTAACATAATAATATGTCGAGAAATTATAATCTACTAAAAATTTATTACTATCTTATGGAGTCTGCTATTTTCCGGTGACATATACACATCTTTATGGTCAGATAGCATAAAGCCACAATTTAAGAAAATGGATTTCCGATTTTATAATGCTTCTACCCTTAAAGGGGTGGCTTTGAAAGTTGTGTATATGGATAGAGGGATCATGCACCTACCCTAAGACATATATCACAACAGCCCTTAAGGCACAGTTTTTCGGGAAATCAACCCTAAATAGTAGACAAGTTCACACTTATGGATGAATTCGGTAGTTAAATGCAACCAGCCCCTCGGTGGGCAGGGTTGAAGGGTTGATTTTCACCCCATTCGACGGGGAATTTCGGGGGCTTTACAGAGAGGTGCACCGACCCCTATCCAGACATAAAATAGACCTAGGTATAGCCGAAAATGTGTGTCAGTTATAGTTGAACTCACAGTTAAATTAAACCTAAAACAGTTAGAGATTTATGGGCCTCGTTACGGTAAAGTTACAAAGAACGTTGTTAAACAGACAGAAAATAGAAAGTTTTAGTCATTGGCAAGAAAAATATTGAACATTTAACTAAATATAATGAAAATAGTCGCGAAAAGTTTCCCTTAAACCGCTAGCTGCAGCGTTAACAGTAAATTCTGCATCTTCATTTATCACTGGTAAGCAAACATCCCTAACCCCAATCTACCCCGAAGACAGCAAGTGTAAATAGCAAGAAAGAAGAATTTTACACGTGTGGTACGGGAATCTCAGTATACAGGTACAGGACGCCAGCGCGGTTGGACGCAGCCGGGTGGTCACAGTTTACATCGAAGGAATAGAAGATGGATAGACCTACCCAAAACCTGGTTGGTTTCCTGGTTTCCTGGTTGTCTGGTTGTAAATTAATTTCTTTCGCTCTCGACAGTACCTTGCGATATTTAAAATAAGGGCTCTTCATTTTTTTTCTGTTATAACGAAATGTCTAAACTTATTACTAAGTTTAATTCATTATTACAAGGTCTTTGCTATGTCAATTCTTTCTAAACTTTTAACAAAGTTTTGTTTATTGTTCAGGATTAATTCAAGTGGTGAATTCAATGGCATCGGCATGCAACGGTTGGTCGTCAATCTCGCTGATGTCACATCAAATTACAGCAGAAGGGGTGGGCGCCACAGCTAATGCCGTGGGATGGGGATTGGACAGGTAACTAATTGACCCGGCCGTAAATATTACACATGTTAATATACCGGAGTAAATTTATAACCAGTAGATGTACGTAACCTGCCCGAGTCTGTGATTCCGGATAGCTGCACCCTTCTAACCTTCTCTAAGCCAAGAGTGAACAGGTTACTTCTAGGCAAGCATGCTCCCTCGTCGACCAAATCGTCGCTTCCCATCAGGCAAGATCGTGTACAAACGCGAGCAGCATCAATAATACGTAACAAAGGCCTTTCCGTATATTTGTTGTGCTTAGATTTTGTTTTTTATTATTATTTTGTTCTTCTAAGTTTTTTTAAAAAGGAGAAGGATGCATAATTTGTCATTTTGTGAATGTTTCTTTTGCAAAAACAGTAAAATATATTTTGAATGACCACAGGGTCTTCAGAATAAACACCTATTAATTATACCTAGCAAGCGTTGTTAGGCTCTGTAATACATGCCCAAGCCTGCAGGTATTCCTGAGCGATCCTACCTGACACTGCAACATTATTAGGGTTCCGAACGTCCGTCAGCATCTGAACCCTTATAGGATCACTCTGGTGTCTGTCTATCCATCTGTTACAATAAATTTTCTCAGAACCTACTGGACCGATTCTGTTTAAATTTGATACACATATAAACTTCTGTGAAAAAATAAAGAAATGTTGTTGTCACTTTTGGGGTTCAAACTAGAAAATTTCTAAAAAATGTTTTTTATAACATACCAAATAATAAACCGAAATTAAACGAACATTTCTTGAATAACTTCAATACTCTTTATTTTAAAATTATTAAAAAAATATAATTAAATTAAAACTCACAATGAACATCAGTAGTTCCGGATATAAGGGGGTTTATCTCCGAAACTACAGAACCTAAAAACTTAAGAATACCTATAAGAAGTCTATAGTGTTAAAGTAACATGTTTCAAAAATGAAATTCGTTCGGAAACTCTTTGCACGCGAGTCCGATTCGAACTTGGCCAGTTTTTTTTTAATATCCATGACAAAATGAAGCTAGGTGATTTCATCTAACTACTACTTACTAGGTCTTACTGGGTAGGTTATCATAATATGTATATTTCCACAGATTGGATACACGATATTCGTCCGATGATTTACCAAAATCACCTCTCGCGTCTTACGAAAACCAAGTCTTCTCGCATTCATGCCCTGGAAACATTGGATATGGGTAAGTTTGATATACCTTAATACTTATTCCATACAACAACACATACCTATGACATTTTAAATGATCTGTCTCATAACATGGATTACCGTGTCAGTGAAATTTTAATTTAAAATTAATAAATGTTTTCAGTAAAGCGAAGCGTCTTGACGAGGAAGGTGGCATCAAAAACGTGTACTGCCTGGCTTTGCCGCCGTACTTAGGCGAGGCTACCGACCCGGTACATGGGGGCCTACTCCTCGTGGGAGGGAAATTAGTCGCCTTATACCTCCAGGTTATTTATTTACTCCGACCATTTATACATTCAAATACCAAAATGTACTCAAATATTTATTTGAGCTTGGAATTGGTAAATTATTTCGGCAGATTCATTTAATTCGTTGCTAAAAATATAAGCTGAATTGTAGACTTTCAGCTGTTGTTGTATTTGGTTGAATTACAGAAATATTAAATAGAGCAGGCAGGAAAAAAAATATACCGACCTACCCATTAGTACAACTTGACATTACACTTTATAGTGGTATATTTTTAACGAAAACAAGGTTTTCATAAAAATTCTATTTTTCTGTAACAGATCGAGTTGCGTCCGTTTCTCCAATAGAATTTGCATTTAAATTGCTCGCGTATCCAGCTGCATTAATTGAGAGAATTTCTAACTGCGTTTGTTTAGGGACGACCCGAACGTTTTGGCACCAAAATGTGAACAGTTACTGTTGATTGGAAGTCAAAATCTGGCTGTAGTTTTTTAACCAACTTTTAACTGATTTTTAACCGATTTTGCACGAATACAAAAAGGAGGAGGTTATGAATTCGGTTATTTATTTCAGCTGAATCCAGTTTCATTGGAAGCCGTACCCAATAGATTTCGTTGGGAAAAGGCTAGGCAGATGAGTTAGTTCCAGAGATTTACAAACAATCTATTTGACCTCTCTATACATTAGTTTAGACAAGGCACGTTGGTATGGTATTCTCATGAATCAGTCGGAAATAAGTAAAGCCTAGCCATATCCAACAGTATTATACAAACCAGTCAGTTCCACTTTGTCTGAGTGATAGTCTGAGCTCTGCGTTGCGGGGCTTCTCATTTCCTGTTATCATGTCAACTTTACTTGCAGAGAGTACTGGTGCTGGCGTCGGCTTACGCGGTCGATTCACAATCTAACAAGCGTCATATTCGCGCCAATAGACACCCTAAATAGCTGATACTATATAAGGTTACTTAAGCTTATCTGTTTTTTGCTATTTTTAAATAAGGTCTATTTAAATTAGATAGCAATCAGATCTGAAAACGCTCGAACAAAAAAAAAACTTATTGTTTTGAGTTCATACACTACGAGCGGTTGTAGACTCCATTGTTGCCCTGAAATAAATAGGTTTGATTTTTTTCGTCGACGACTCCAATGCTATTAGCTAGGTAAACATAGCTAATTTAATATCATTGGCCACGTATACGACATTATTAAAACCGTAAGTTTAATATGCATCACTATGTTCTCATTTTCACGAACCTACTCCTTTCATAAATAAATATTGAGTTGAAAACTCTTAATTTCAATCCTCTTTCGCGTAGCGTCGTACGGTGCTCATTATGTAAATTGACGAAATAAATTAGTACCTTCTAAAGCACCATCTTTGAGAAATATTTGCACATTAAAATTTTAGACATCATTAAGAGCGAGATTACAGAAGAACCTCGTGTAATCTTCCTTAGAGGCTTGTAACGTTCCGAATCAAGTACGAAGCCAAATTATAAAGATTAAATCTAGACATGCGGCAGCGTGTCCAGCCAATAGTTCTTTTTTTTTTATTTGTGATGGGTTTGCTCTTGACTCTAGTCTAGGTCAGAGATGACAGAGACAAAGTCTACGATGGAGCGAGCTTACCCAGAAGGTGCCTGTTCACTCGTAACTTTGAAGAGATTAGGGTTGTAAGCGTTTGGAAACATAGACGCAGGCAGAGAGTTTCACTCCTTTGCTGTGCTCATTATAAAAGACGTTTGGAAAAGCTTAGTGCGAATTGGTGGAATAGCAACAAGGTAGGGATGGTAAGATGCAGTGCGTCTGGATGTCGATGTAGAAGGGGCCGGTGGGATGAGGTCGTGGAGTTCTTGGGCACACTCACCGAAGTACAATCTGTAGAAGACCGACAAGCAAGCAACCTTACGGCGATAAGCCAAGCTATGTAGCTTGGTATCCACCACTTTTACGTCACCGATGAGCCTCTTAGCTCTGTGTTCCACCGAGTCAAGCGCGGCAAGCTGATACTTAGCAGAGTCATCCCAAAGCTACAATACACCATGCAGGATCGGACTTGTGCTTTGTGTAGAGTTAAAAGCTGTCCAGGCCTGAAGTATCGCTTCACCTTATTTAGAATGCCCAGAACTTTGGCCGCGGTTTGGGCTTTGTAGTAGATGGTGGCGCCAAAGTTGAGACTGGATGTCAACTCCATGCCTAGAAGCTCGAGCCGATCAATCACAGGAATAGATGCACCCCGAAAAGTAGGAGTTTGGTGAAAACGATTCCTTGTTGTGATAACGACAACTCGGATCGACCGTTCACTTAGGAAGTCTGATATCCAGCTACAAAAACCAGCTGGGATGCCATGAGCAGGAAGCTTGCTCAGTAGACCTGCACGCCAGACCCTATCAAAGGCCTTCGATATATCGAGCGATACGACAAGAGTTACGCCGTGTCTCTCGATGGCTTCGCCCCAGGAGTGCGTGACATACACAAGAAGATCGCCAGTTGACCGTCCCCGGCCATATTCACGGTCACTGAGGAGATCATTGTCTTCAAGTTAGGTCAGCAACTTACTGTTCAGAACCCTTTCCATAACCTTGCTTAGGATGGTCGTAATGGCGATGGCACGGTAATTTGCAGGGTCAGCACGGTCTTCCTTTTTGGGCACTGCACATTCGCAAGCTTCCATGATTTTGGCACCGTTCTTTTTTCAAGAGAGAGGCGGTACAGGCGTGTCAACACAGGAGACAGTTCAGGTGCACGTTGCTCCAACACTCTCGCTGGAATGCCATCAGGTCTGCTGGCCTTATTCACGTCTAGACTGCACAATACTCTTCGGACCTCTTTAATGTGAACTACGATCTCCGGTATCGAAGAGTCACAGCGAGGTAAAGTTGGTGGTTACTTGGAGCCTTTTCCTCGCGCGAACCCTACGTGCTTTAACCTTTCGGTCACGGGCATTGACCCACGCTTGGTAAGCAGACTCTTTACGGGCCTCAGCGTGGGCGCATTATACCTACATTATACCAAGGCCAGGATTTGTGACCGAGCGGGATGTCGGAGAATGGAATAAAACACTCCATCCCTTGCCGAATCACGTCCGCAATCACGTCAGCACAGGCCGAGAGGTCATCCGAGGAGAAGCACACTTGTCGCCATGGATAAGACGCAAAAAAGTGCCGCATCTCATTCCAATCTACTGAATCGTATCTCCATACTCTCCTGCCTCTAGGACTCTTATCTGGAGGAGAGCAGGTCAACACGGATTTCACCAGGCAGTGGTCAGATGTTCCCAGCGGGGCTGAGACCGACACTGATACTGAAAGCAAACTTGAGCGCCTCTAACCCGGCATGGTTAGTTTTCTGGTACGAGAACAACTACTCTTTATGGATGGCATTGAAATCCCCCAGAAAAATGAGCTTCGCTGTTGGGTACCGTTGCTGGGCTACGTCGGTCGACTTCACGAGGGAATTAAACAGCGCTGTTGTCTCCTGGTCACCGCTGTGCGATCGGTATACGCCGATGTAGATAAATTTCTCCACGCCAGTATCCACAAGTAGTCATATATATGGCAGGAAAACCCGATTTCTCAAAGCAACGGAGACGACGACAACAAATGTCATCGCAGACGTACACACAGATCCCAGCCTGCTTCTTGAACTTATGTTCCAGAGAGTAGCCCGGGTAGTTAAGGTTGGGGTTGTTATATTCGTCTCCGTTAGGAAAAACAGGTGCGGCTTCTCGGTCTCAAGATAATGATGGATCGTATCGAGGTTGGAGTGATACCCCCTGATATTAGTGAGGTGCACTTTTAGCGGGAGGAAGTGCAGCCGTTGTTTCACCTTATTTTTCTTAGCTTTAGTCATATTATGGGGAGTAGTTGGGAAAAAAGTCGAACTATCGAGGCGCTGCTCAGTGAACCAAGTGGAACTCTAGAGCTAAACTAACTTATGGGGAACTCATATGGAGACTGCGGGGACGCCCGAACCCCCCCGGATATGACCACCGGGTCCTCGCATCCAGTCGCCGGCTGGCACGGTGGAGCCTACCGAGATTTTTCGCTAGTTAGCGGGGCAGCCTTTGACACGTGGCTGGCGTGCTACTTGGGCCCCCTACTAACTGCGGTCGGTCAACGGCTGGCACCGTGCTTCGGATTCCGCTACCCTCCAAAATAAGTTACCCGGAAAGTCTAGCCCAGCGACCAAGACCGGTTCTGAACAGAGCAACTGACAATCTCCTTCTTCCGCAAAGGCACTAGCATTCCTGCACACCGACGGAACACAGCAAGCTGCTTGGCGCCGGACTTCGGCAGGATGGTGGTAGCGAGCCAGGCGGCTCCTTGCGGAGCCTACCACCGCTTTAAGTGGGATCGTTCTGCCGTACCACAGGCAAGCCTGTGGTGCCGTTGCCCGGGGTGGACCGCGAGGAGGTAGATCCCAAACACCCCAAATAGTTCAAAGAAAAAAAAGAACGGGCGACGCAGCAGCCGTGTGTAATACACGAACCATTTTGAGCTACTTTTGACCCCTTCACAACTCGAAACTTACTTAACTTACATACATGAATATTACCACATTTATTAAAACCCCTTAGCATGTCTATAATCCAAAATTTCGTAAATGTACCTCAAACAGTTATTGATATATAAACGTTTAAAAACCGGCATTTTTGTGGTTGACGCACTGACATATAAATTTAAAAACCTGACCCACTTCCAGGAGGGGATTTCTCACCAGCAAATATTTTTTTTAGAAGAGTAAGATATAAAAACTGTACTTTGGGTAAGTATAACATAAAGATGAAAAGTAAAGCCAAATATAAGGTAACATGTACCTATGTAAAAACTAGCCAAGTCGAATCTTGAACCTTCATTTACCCTATTTCAGGATTATCTACGCATTTTAGTACTTAATTGGATCGGTACTTTCATAGATTACCTCCTATAAACAAACACACGATTTAACCTTTCATAATACTAGTTTAGATTTCTAAATCATTTCAAACTTGGATTGGAACCGGGATTTTTTTTTAAATTAACTTTCAGCTTGCGTGACCTACGAAGTTTTGCTACGCGGCCGCTACGAGTCTACGCTGTAGCAAATTCGTAGGCTTTCGCATTTTTTTGCAGGTTCTCTTCATGTACACATTTTCTGATAGACAGATGAATGTCTCCACATTGAAATATTTCATTGTATGTATTCATGTGAAAAGTGTAGATCTATTGTAGGAAGGTATGAATACTGAATACCTTTCTCAACAATAATGACATTGACTGTTATCGACAAACTGCGACAAAGGTACAAGTGATTCATACTTTTTAGCATAAATGTAGGGCTTTCGAGAGTCAGGATATTGGTATCCCTATAAACGAATTCCTTTCCCCCTCCTTGTACCGCTCCTTTTATGTCAGTACTATGTACCTATATGAAATCTGACAACTAACATAAAATTATATTACAATCATCGGTTTGCTCGGATCTCTTAAAATAAAGTGCATACTCTGTTTTTTTTTCGGAGCTGAACCGTCTTAAGAAGCTTATTCGGGATGAATAAATTACACAGCTAATTTTAATTGGCAACTCCAATTATTTATTCTCAGAAACGATCAATTTGCTAACTTTAAGTACCTATAAATTTACCCAAAATAAACAACAAAAATAAATGTTTTATTATTTTCCGCATATCTAGGATTAGCTGCTATTATTTCCGGATTCAGCAGAATACCAGTATTTTACTTGGAACGACTTCAAATCTATCTTCCATAACCCATGACTAACTGGGTAAACGCAAGACTGGCATCTGACTATCTATAACGACTAAGCTAACAAAGATCCACATTACGGCCGGAATTACTGGCTTAACATGTTCTCTGAGGCACGCAAACTTTAAATTTATGAGTCATATT
Organism: Lacanobia wlatinum; assembly: GCA_947578705.1. Classification (NCBI taxonomy): domain Eukaryota; kingdom Metazoa; phylum Arthropoda; class Insecta; order Lepidoptera; family Noctuidae; genus Lacanobia; species Lacanobia wlatinum. The sequence goes on from OX388026.1 coordinate 14,884,411, forward strand.
GCCACAAAACCAAAACAGCCACCAAAGAGCTTTAAAAATTAATTTCAATATTATTAATATTGCAATTATTATTTAAAGCCCTTTAGAAGCTGTTAACATGGTATTTTGTCGGGATATGAGTGTCAAACTCTTACTAACTAAAACTCATCCGTGTTTCTCCTAATGCCTTTTGCGTTTCAAGGCCGCGGTGACACTTTCGAACATATTCCGAAACAATATGGTGTATCTAAATAGAACACAACTAGACAATCGGACTCCAAAGCCAGCTCGGTTAACTTTTTCGCCGACCACCCGCAGCCAAGTTTTCCAAACTAATCACTGCCATGGCCTTGCAGTTTATTTGCCAAATCGAAATTTCGTACGTTCAACGTAGTAGTTTGGTCTAGTCTACATCACCCTGGTTACACTGGCATTATTTGTAATGTCATTCAATCAACTCAGGTGCATAATACTCGCAACCGGTGTCAATTAGAATCGCAAACTGAATTTTCCACCTACTCTCAAAACGGGAAAAAGTGTATAAACCCAAAATTAGGACACCTTTTATCACAGGTAAAACATGCATGAAATTTTTGGCGTATCTATCCGTATACTTATTTCTTTGGTTGACTCAACCAACACAAATAATTAAATCTCACACAAACCGGTGTGAAATATATAATGGCTGGAAACGTTAAGCTACTTTGGATTCATTTCATAAAATTAAATGTTTGCTCACTGCAATTTCACCTGGGAAATTCCTGGGAAACTAGTTTTGATTCGGAGCGTCGACGTTGTAAGTTTTAATATTGCTACAATATGCAATCTGGGATTAATTTATATTATGACGGAATTAAAATGTATCGTTAATAAAATGAAACTTCAAAACACTGACTTGTATATAAGAATGGGTTAGACCGCACATTTTTCTTAAGAGCCCTATCACAGAATTTTGTTTTCACTCATAAAACTGCTGACTCATCACATTATGTATAAATTACGCAGTTGCAATTACGTTTATTTTAGGGTTTATTATTAATTTATTTAATGAATATTTATTTAATTCATCTGAAAGGATCGTTTTCGTGAGACACGAAAAATTCCGTATGGTGAACGCTTATAGGCAACAGGCAACTTGTTCGAACAGCCCTATCATCATCACTTTTTATTTTTTATTTATGCTTCATTCAAGTGATTTGCTAGGATAAGGAATAAATTGAAAAAAAACAGTTTATTATTATTTCGCGCTGCGTAATATGGCGCTGCGTAGCGCGGCACTGCGAATATCATCCCTATATGCTTCATGAAGCCACGGGATGCAGCACAGGCAAAGCATTGCTGCGTCACGCTGCATTTTACCTGGAGTTCTGCTGCGGAGTGTTTCTTCTTTTGTTTTATTTTTGTATGTTTTTAGGTAGTTTCCATAATTGAATCCTAATATATAAAATTCCTCCGTTACCGAGTGAATGGGTGACTGAGTGAGTGACTGACAGACAACGCACAGCCGAAACAACTGGTCGTAGAAAGTTGAAATTTGGCATGTAGGTTCCTTGGAAAGTGTAGGGGAGGCACTAAAAGAGGATTTCTCGAAATTCCTTCAGGTACCTAGAAAAACGGGATATGTGCATACGAAGTCGCTGGTAAAAGCTAGTAGTCAATAAAGATCATTAGTGTCATGTGTGTGTGTTCTAGATAACGTCATAATGGCGGTTTCATATTCTGATTTCCCTTTGTATTTGTCTTGGCAATGTCACTTGCCCTTATCTGATGAAAATTAATGGCATACAGCGGGACTAACGCTCAGGGCCGGCCTTTACCATCTAAGCGCCCTGGGCGAGTTTGGCGCCCTTCATATTTCATTATAATTTAAAACTTATTTTCAATTTTGTACCATATTTATAATTTTTTTTTTCATATTTTTCATTGAGTTAATAATAAACTACAAACATGTAGATATTTATTGTTATCAATTTATAATAACAAATTTTTAACACACACGTCAAACTTATAACACCCCTATTTGTTGGTTAATAGGGGTGTTTTTAGTTTGACGTGTGTGCCTATGTATCTGTATGTCTGTCTGTGGCATTGTAGCTCCTAAACGGATGAACCGATTATAGTTTTTTTTTTGTTATTTCTTTCTTTTCGAGTCGAAGGGTCACCCTTAAATATTTTGAGCCCAATATTATTTTGTTAGAAAGGCAATTTAATCGAGTGTTTTTAGCTATGATTCAAGAAAATCGCGGAAAGTTGATGAATACTATAACCAACTTCCACAATCTTTTTGATGCGAAATTTGGTATTCTATCACTTCAATAGTGTTGCAAGAACATGGTTACCTTAACCTGATACTGCAGCATGACCTGAGGTCTCCAGAATACATCTTTTTTTAATATTTTTTGTAGTTGATGTTTATTATCTCGAAATACGTGACACTTCACGTGACCATGTTTCAACATTTTTAGTTTGTTGAAGTGTCCTCTACCCGCAGACGCGTATGCCGCAACTTTGAAAAAAATAATTAAAATGGCGGCGGTGGTAATTTTTTTATACTAAACAAGATATAAAAAAAACTGGCCAAGTGCGAGTCGGACTCGCGTGCAAAGGGTTCCGAACGAATTTAATTTTTTTAACATGTTATATTAACACTACAGACTTCTAATAGGTTTTCCTGTAATCTTTAGGTAAAGATCTATTATCTCCATTTTTTTCAAAATTTTAGGCTCAGTAGTTTCGGAGATAAGGGGGGGGGAATGGTCATTTTTCGTCTAATTTCTTGAATAACTTCTAAATCGTTTATTTTAAAATTATGAAAAAAATATAATTAAAATCCTCACAGTAAGCCCTTTCATTTGATATATCACACGATATTGTTCAAAAAACTTTTTTTTTTAATTTTCTTGTTTGACCCCAAAAGTGACCCCCATACTAAAAATTTAATAATTTTCGTAACGCATCCGTGTTTGGGTCATAGAAGTCCATATGTGTACAAAATTTCAACAGAATCGGTCCAGTGGATCCGGAGAAAACTGGCTGTGACAGACGGACAGACAGACAGACAGACAGACAGACAGACAGACAGACAGACAGACAGACAGACACCCGAGTGATCCTATAAGGGTTCCTTTTTTTTTCGGAACCCTAAAAATGGAAAAGAACAATGTTTTTTTTTTTTACTTTATAGAGATTTTTTGTCCGGGGTTGTTTTAATTTTAAACATTCAGTAACTAAACAATACTCGCTCACTCCTACGAGATATTTATAAAAATGAATACGCTGAATTAAGTTTTTCTTAATAACGAAAGTAATAGGTATTCAAATTAAGTGGTTAAGTTCAGCCCTGAATGTCCCGCTCTCCAGGCACCGGCGCCCTGTGCGGCCGCCTGCGTCTCCCGGCCCTGAAGCCGCTACTGATAACGCTGAAACCCACAGTTATTTAGTTTTCCCCAATCGTCGCCCACACCATCCTTAAGTGCATTCTTGTGTAACTGTGTATTATTTGTGTAAACTGAACCACATTAGTGAGTCGTGTATATTTGGTAGGCCTGAGAATAGATCGTAGGCTATTTTTTATATATATGGCAAAATAACGTCTGCCGAGTCACCTAGTCTTCTAATATACAGGCTGGAATTTTGTAATGCCACCTGAAGGGAAAGTACTTTTAATACTGTAGATAAAAAATATTACTCAAAGAAAATATTCCTTTATTTATGAAAAGAAAGAAAACTGCATTCAAAGATTTTCGTAAAAAAATTTGCTTGCCACACTAGGAATCGAACCGACTAAAATCTTTAAAAATTACAACCTGTACTTTTATTGCTTCCATCGTTACAATTATAAGGATGAAATCTCTCTAACAAACTTGATAAATTAAATTTAAGGAAAACCATTAATCTTAAATTATTTACAAAAAATGGTAAACTAACTAATCAGTTGTTCGAAATGGGCTCCATTTTCTTGGATAGGTACACAAATTTATTCTTCTAACGGGGGCCTTGAGCTGAATGATGACTTGTTCACTTGGTGGTGTCTTGAGCGTTAATGTTCAAAAAGATATTGCGGGCGACGAGCACTAGCGACCGGTAGCGGTCAAGGATATAGATGAAGTGTGTGGGGTAGTGAGCCAATGAGATATGTTCGCTGTTACAATTCTATAGTTCTTGAGCTTTGGATACAAGCCTTTTGGACTATATGAGTCAAACTATTTCGTGAGTAAAGTTTGGCGGCAAAAAATTCATTTCTGTAACCCTTAATAACGTGTTGTGTAAATAGTCTGAACTTCACCTCTCAAGTCGTTTAAATTCGCATAAGATTTTATATTATTTTTATTTTTTACAAAAAAAAATCTAAAGGGGTGCAAAAAAAGATCTGGTGATCTCGCAGGCCATCTGATTGTGCTGTTTGTACCAATCTAGGTATTAAAATGATTATTAATGCCTAGTAGTGATTCTGCTGTTATGGCACAGGTTATGGGCTGGAGCACCATCTTGCTGTAGAATTACTTGGTTTCGCTCTTCCTCGGGAAACCATTTAACTCATTTCTTAAGAGATCCAGTATTTCATGATACTTCTGTCAAGTATCATGAAATAATGGATGTTTAAATGACCTTCGTATACGCAAATAATTCATTCATTCAGTGATTTTAATGGATAAATGACGTCAATGATAATTATTAGTTACTAACATAAGGATATAGATAGATGTTTGAGTAAAAGTGCTTTAACTTGACCCATTGAATTTCCGAACCAAGCGAATTTCCGAAAATCTTTAAATGCACTTTTCTTTCTTTTCAAAAATAAAGGAATGTTTTCTTTGTGTAAAATTTTCTATCTACACTGTAGATAGAAAATTTTACACAAAGAAAACATATTAAGAGTAGATTCTACAGTATTAAGAGTACTTTCCCTTCAGGTGGCATTACAAAATTCCACCCTGTGTAAAAATCTCGTGTCACGGTGTTTGTTATCGAATTGCTCCGAAACGACTTGACCGATTTTTATGAAACTTTTTGTGTATATTTGTTAGGTCTGAGAATATGTCGGAGGCTATTTTTTTTTTATATGGCAAAACAACGTTTGCCGAGTCAGCTAGTATTTTCATGAAAACTTTTTTGCGTTACCTATCTCCGAAGTTCTTCATCAGATCTTCACCAAATTGAAATGGGACCACTCCGAGAAAGTACTCTTTCAAAAACTACCCAAACCGCTTAAGTGTGCCTATAAAATTTGAAGAGTTCCCTATATTTCTCCAGGTTCCCATCATCAGATCCTGACTTGATGATCATGGGACTACCTGGGAAGTATACTCTTGAACATACTTACATAAAAATAAAAAGGTTCCGACGAATTGAGAACCTCTTCGAATAATTGTTCTAATCTGTAGAACAATGTCTATGAACATGAAAACACGTTTTCGCATTATAACGCTTGCTTAGAAATGAGTATCACCTTTGTACCTCTTTTTTGGTTCTTTCTATATAAATGTACATGAATAGGGAATATGCATGCTATTTTTTTATTTGCAAAATTAAATACTTATTAACTCAATAAACAATAATGAAATTATTTTTTAAATACCTTCATCAGCGATGAAGTTATAAAGCTTCAAAGTTTACAATTAGAAACATAGTTCGACATGAATTGTGACGTCAAAGTTCTTGGCGCCTATACAGCTGCCATAGAAAACAGCGTTTTCGCGAGAGGGACAGATACATTTGTTTAGAATAGTTATATCTCGTTTGTTTTTCGAGCAATATTGATTCTATTTTCACTAATTTTTTTTTCGTGCATATTCCCTATTGTTAAAGTAATAAAAAAACGCCGCACCTGACTGCGAGGACCTACAAAACACCTTTGATTTCTTAATCTGCAGGAAGAAAGGCGTCCTTGGGGTGACCAGTGTGCGCAGTACACAGGCACTTGGCGCCTCGTCCCCTGGATACTCAACGTTGCGCGCGAGAATGATGACGCCGACACCTTCACCCTAGACATCTAATTTTTAATAATTTTATTTTTTATAATGTATTTAGTTTTTAAATAATTCTGTTATAAAACTTTTTACAGTTTCTTTTTTGTAGTAATTGTCTTTTTTAATTTTGATAAAGTTATTGGTGTTTTTGTATTAAGTATTATATTATTTTCGAAACAAAAATGTTTTATTTACCTAAGTTGGGCTATATAGGCCCAGTTAGTAATTCAGACATAGGAGCTACCTACCTATTCGGAGAAAACTGCACAGAAATATTTGTAAAGGAAACTTGAAATTCAGTACGATACTTAATAAGCGGCCTGAATGAATAGTGAAAGTTTGAACCAATACTCCCTTGTATGAAACATGAATAGGTACTCGTAGGTAATTCTGGATATTCGAGAAACATTCCAAAATCTTTAGGTAGAGAGCCTTTTCAAGCTTGAAGGCAGAGGCATTGAACCCTGTTTATGTAAGACATCAAGTACCTGGGTATTTTACACTTACACGAGTATTGAACTCTGTCTCGACTTTACTGTGTACTAGGTGCCTAACAGCTGATAAAATCATAGTATTTCACTACCAGACTGTGTCATAGTGGGTGGTAAATCAAACGACGCTATATATAAAACTTAGAGAGACTTTATTTTATCATTTTACCTAATATTTACTTAGATTAAAACATAAGTACAATGTACAAAACAAAAGTTTCGCAAAGTGCTCACACAATGTGATTATAAATTCCATAAAACTGTAAACAAAATTCCAATTAATCTTGTATTTACATATTATTTCGAAAAGAGAACAATGAATAATTTAGTTTATTATACTTCTTTTCAAACTTCGTAAGAACTTAATTGTAACAAAACGGTGCTTTCAAACTCAGGTTAGTACTTTTATAACTTTTTATTTTTATGTAAAGTGAACAAAGTCTAGGTATTTCGTAATGTAGAACGAAATCCCTATTGTTACATCAAAAGCTTCATCACAGGGATTAGTACTCATCGATCACTCTTTTCATTAATCACTTTTATGATACTAGAAAAATATACTCGCTCTTTATAAATCGATAACACATCGTTCGGTAAATGCAAAGAGAAAGATTCGGGTTGGGTATCATTACTACAACTTGTTCTTAGAACTATGCACAGTGCATAGGAGTTTTTGCAAGATGAAATAATAGATAACTACGATAAAAACTACCTATCACTCAAAACGACTGATAGTTATGGAACATATATGAACAAATTCGTCAACTTCCAGGTCCAGAAAAGGAACTTTTTTTATTGATAAGCTCGCTTTTGACCACTATCTCCCCTGATGGTAAGCGTTGATGTGGTCGGCGATGAAGCACCCTAGCCTTTAATTTAATAGCCTCTGCTATCTTGCTAGCTCTTGAAAATTGATGCAGAAAATTACGATACTGATAGAGATGTTTGTTTAAAATTCATCCAAGCCTCCACGAGTATCGACCGCTGACAGACTAATCTTTTCAGCACGGCCACACATAACAAGGTCATGCACAGGGTAGGATCAAAATAAAAATGTGCTTCCATTTTCCTCGTTCCGCTAGTCTGCATTTTAAGGGTTTAGTACACAAAGGGTAACCAACGGAACCCTATTACTAAGCCTCCGGTGTCAGTCCGTCCGTCCGTCTGTCCGTCCGTTTGTCTGTCAGTGGGCTGTATCTCAAGAACCGTAATAGGTAGGCAGTTGAAATACGAAACTCTTCATGCGCGAGTCCAACTCGCACTTAGCCGGTTTTTTTACATGAAAGAGTGTTGGTAATATTCGATTAAACTCAGACATGTTGTTTACATGTATTAATTCCACATTTTTATGCAAATTTTCCAATCTCCCCCACATATTATTCAAACATATTTCAGAAAAGAACAAAACCCACCCAGTCAGAAGACAGATTAAATATTTGTCAGGCGCCTGTAAATTTTATGAATGTATACGTATTTTGCCAGATTTCGCACATTTCTATACATAAGTTAATATTCAATACTTTAGTTTGCATAAAAAGCAAGTCACCGTAGTCAGAATAAACGCGTTAGGTCACAATAAATTGCACTGGGAATGTTCGTGTAAAAACCAAGTTAGCAGTTTTGAAAGACTTGTGCTAAATGTGTGAAACTCAGGACAATGCAATTTATAGCGACCTAAGATGTTTGTAATGACTTGCCTATATAGACAGGCTCATTCACTTCGTTCGGATTAGTTCCCGTTGCGTTATCTAGCAAATATTACAATCATGTTCTGTTAATTTACTTTATCTTGGGAACAAGGCAATGTAAATGTTGAAACGGTTTCTTAGTACGCTCTATGTAATATCGATCACAAATTAGTAGCTTAATATAAATTCCCTCGCATATCACAAATGGGTCGAACAAACCACAGGTATAGGTAAGCTGTAGTTGGAAGGTCTCGTCACACCTTAAGCGGTTTCAATCAAAATACTTGTTGCTCATGACGTCGCGCATCCACGACACGTAGCCCGCCGTGCGCGTGTATATTCCGTACTTGCCACGCTTGCCGCAACCATCGCCGAAACTCGTGATCCCCTGCCAATGCAAAATTGTAAACTTTAATTAACATGATTTAAATTACTTGTAGTAATGTTTGTTGACGTATTTTAATCATGAATGATGATTCAAATTTTATGTTGTTTTTTGAATAAACATTTTTTTTCTCATAGCTTTTTTATTTTACTTCAGTAAAAGTTCTATAAGTAACAAATAAAATAAACTGAACTGTACAGACTAAAACATAGCCTCAAAAAAATCTTCGCTCTCTTCCAGCTGGTAATGTGCCCAAGAGACTGGCGGCATTGCCACCTTGTATGACAATTCGTATTGGAAAACTATTGGCTTTTATTTTTTTTGCTCATGGGCATCCAGGTTCTGAGGAAAATTAAGGTCGACAAACCCTAGCCTAGAAAACTGAACATATAATACCAATCCATCTATAGACCGATTTCAGACGAATACTATTTAATTGAGGATATCATGCAACATTTATCTAACTGTTACGGCTATAGTTCGGGGTACGACAGTCCAATATATTCTGACTGCATACATATAAAGGAACTTGCCCATCTGTTCTCCTGGACGCTAACATCAATCTAAAGCCAACTGTACAATGATTTGTCATGATGTCACAGGCGGAACTTGGTATTTCTAACTAGACCTAGCTGTTAATATGCACATATAAATCAACTCTATTTCGCGGTCTCTTCGGAATTCAACAGGTGGAAATCAGTAGGCTCATATTCATAGGGTACCTATGCCCAAGAGTTTGTGTTAGGTTCTCGCCAGTAGCGTAGCGAGGGGGGGGGGCGGGGGGTGCGGCGCGCACTGGGTGACACCCGCTTGGGGGTGAAACCCGACCGCTCGTTGACTGGTTTTTTGTCACTATCGGGTGGCACCCCTAAACGTTTGACGCAATGGAACCTGTCGGGAGTAGGATGCAAAAATTTTTGAGCTCGCTTCGCTCGCTCTTGCATTTCTCTGACGTCCAGAGTTTTTCTATATAAATCAACAAAAAACTTAAATTTCAATATGAATGTTCAAAATACAATAAAACCCTTCCGAGATGGGGTGCAAAAATTTATTTTGTTCTTCAGGTATTCTGCATTTAGGGGTGACACTCGTTCGTTGGCTTTTAGTCACGGTCGGGTGTCACCCCTTAACGAGCGACGACATAACGAAACCCGTCCATGATGGGATGTAAAAAATTTCGAGCTCGCTTCGCTCGCTCTTACTTCCCTTGTATGCAGCTACACTTTCTACTCTCTCTTTATTCTCGAGCGTTTCTGTATATCTCAATAAAATCACTATGTTTGTGTATGAAATGATCAAAAGAAAACAAAACCTTTCCGAGTTGGGGTGCATGAATTTTCGAGCTCGCTTCGCTCGCTCATGTGTTCTGCCCTCTCTCAGTTAATGAGCTTTCTTGCAAAAACTCCATAAAGTTATTTCTATTTAAGTATGAATGATCAAAAGAATATAAAACCTATCCGAGGTGGGATGCGAAAATTTTCGATCTCGCTTCTTTCGCTCTTGTGTTCTGTCCTCTTTTACTTCTTGAGTTTACTTGCGTTACTCAACAAAGTTGGGTTTAGATAATGATGTAAACAAAATCTAAATAATCTGCTTTTTGAGAACATTCCTGAAAATAAAAACCTGCAGCGCAAATGGCACACCTTCCCCCCTCCCTTCTGAAAAATGGCTTGCGATTGCCGTCACCAGAACGAAAGGCCAAAGGTGCAACTCATAATTATTTGGTAGGACCCCACAAATGAACCCCCCCCGGGTTCATTTGTGGGGTGACACCACATTATCCGCCCCGGGTGCCACCCATGCTAGCTACGCTACTGGTTCTCGCAAATTGTCGGGATTAAGTCCTTTGACATCATAATAATTATGTGAATCTACTTTTATGAACTTCAAAATGAAAAGTACTAGAAACATGGAACGTAGTATAAAGCCATGTAAGGCTATTGGAAGGCCTCCTACAAGGAAGACCGATGACCTGGTGAAGGCCGCGGGAATCCGTTGGATGAGCGACGCAAAAGACCGGTCGATGTGGGACACCTGGGGAGACCTATATCCAGGTGGACGTCTTATGAAAGAAACGATGATGTTTGTAATCAGAAAGAAGTAAGCAGTAGGTTATTTCTTTAAATTTTGCCTTTTATAGGTCAAGATGATGTTGTCTAACATTTTCAAAAATCCATATCTATATATATAAAAATGAATTGCTGTTCGTTAGTCTCGCTAAAACTCGAGAACGGCTGGACCGATTTTAATAATTCTTTTTTTGTTGGATTCGCCAAAATACAGGGAAAGCTTAAAAGCAAAAAAAAATGGGTAGGTAGATAGGTAGGAGTAGGGTAGGAGTAGGGTAGGAGTAGGGTAGGAGTAGGGTAGGAGTAGGGTAGGAGTAGGGTAGGAGTAGGGTAGGAGTAGGGTAGGAGTAGGGTAGGAGTAGGGTAGGAGTAGGGTAGGAGTAGGGTAGGAGTAGGGTAGGAGTAGGGTAGGAGTAGGGTAGGAGTAGGGTAGGAGTAGGGTAGGAGTAGGGTAGGAGTAGGGTAGGAGTAGGGTAGGAGTAGGGTAGGAGTAGGGTAGGAGTAGGGTAGGAGTAGGGTAGGAGTAGGGTAGGAGTAGGGTAGGAGTAGGGTAGGAGTAGGGTAGGAGTAGGGTAGGAGTAGGGTAGGAGTAGGGTAGGAGTAGGGTAGGAGTAGGGTAGGAGTAGGGTAGGAGTAGGGTAGGAGTAGGGTAGGAGTAGGGTAGGAGTAGGGTAGGAGTAGGGTAGGAGTAGGGTAGGAGTAGGGTAGGAGTAGGGTAGGAGTAGGGTAGGAGTAGGGTAGGAGTAGGGTAGGAGTAGGGTAGGAGTAGGGTAGGAGTAGGGTAGGAGTAGGGTAGGAGTAGGGTAGGAGTAGGGTAGGAGTAGGGTAGGAGTAGGGTAGGAGTAGGGTAGGAGTAGGGTAGGAGTAGGGTAGGAGTAGGGTAGGAGTAGGGTAGGAGTAGGGTAGGAGTAGGGTAGGAGTAGGGTAGGAGTAGGGTAGGAGTAGGGTAGGAGTAGGGTAGGAGTAGGGTAGGAGTAGGGTAGGAGTAGGGTAGGAGTAGGGTAGGAGTAGGGTAGGAGTAGGGTAGGAGTAGGGTAGGAGTAGGGTAGGAGTAGGGTAGGAGTAGGGTAGGAGTAGGGTAGGAGTAGGGTAGGAGTAGGGTAGGAGTAGGGTAGGAGTAGGGTTGGAGTACGGTAGGAGTTATATTATAGATGAAAATTGTGACGCAGACGAAGTTGCGCGGGTCAGCTAGTTAACTAAATAAATACTTAAAATATATCTATGATCATAACGTAGGACCGAATAACAAGAAAAAGTAAATAAAAGCTTATTATAAATCTGAAACGTGCAGTACGGTGAGACGGGACGTATTTCTACTTTAGTAACTTTGTAAGAAAATTTCAACAAGGTTTTTTCAAGGGGTGCAGAGCTGCTGCAAACAGAAATGACGCACTTTCATTGTGTTAGTGGCTCGTTGATTTTTTCATTTCATTTTCATTTCATTTATTTATTCCTTTCACAAGAGACTAGCTTTTGCCTGCATCTTCGCTCGCGTTAATAGAGGTAGGTGTAGCATATCGCAAATTATCGATTTTACCAAAAATCGTGAAAAAAAATCGTTGGTGTTTTTTTCGCGTTATCAGTTTTGGTTCCATAGTAAAGTTGTTCTTAATGTTTCATAATGTTCACCTCTTTTTAGGTGAACATTATGAATGTTTGGCGTTTATTCTGTTACACGTTGAATATGTAGGTAGCACATATGCACTTTTTCGGTAAATTCTTGTACAAAGATTTAATAAAAAGAGTTAGTGTGCATGAAGCTCATGAAGCTCTAAGCTTTAAAAATAAATCTTAAAATGAAACTTAAAACGACATAGAGGGTCGCATCTAAGCAACAACGTTAAATGCCACACGAACTAAAAGGGAAGCTTGTTGAGTTGCTTTCGCGTCGGTAATGTATATAACCTGCATAGCTTTAAGTAAGACCCTGTTTAGTACAAGTTGGATAATCCATAGACCATAAGTTCACCTTTCGGACCAATCTGTAAATATTTACAAAATCAATAATACCTACGTTGTTTTCATGTAAAGCATAAGCACGAGGATTTTTTCGACAGATATCTACGCTAACAATAGCAACAAATAAATATCACCAAATTCCTTTTCACAGCTGACAAAAAGACAGTCTAAGCGAATATAAAACATAAATGTCAGTTATACCTAAACGTGCTCACATAAATGCAAATTACAAAGGACATTACCCTTGTTACGTTTACGGCTCTGTGCCGTTTAATACGGTATCCTCAAAAAATTATCCCTCTTTAATGTTCGCTAAGCTTCTTGCTTTCTCGTCAAATTGTGAAATGTCACGTCCATTTTATTGTGATTGAAGGAAACCTTTTAAAAGGTAGGGGTTTTATGTAAAGCCTCCAGTATACCTACGGACGGGGACATTCGTTATTGACACACGATGATCGTGGTGGCTATTATCAGGGGTCATAAATCATGCCAATAAGCTTGCACAAACATTGTTTATTTTATCCTAAAAAGATCAGCACCTGAATGATTTTTCAATAGATATTTAAATCTCTCTGAATCATAATAAATACGTACAAAGTTACTTGCGGAGCAGGTAAGCGGAAAATATGATTGAGTGTCAAATACCTTGCTGATGGCCACACCATCGTTTTGCAAACCAATCGCTATTCGATGTCTATATGGCTTTTTAAAAGATAATGGGGTTATGTTTATTTATTTTTTTAACCGAAGAAGAAAAAAAAATATTTCATAACCTGGAAATAATGTTATTATTCACCACAAAAGAGGTAAACTAATACACCGTAATACCTACATTCTGCGAGTGCAGGAAGCGGCCACCGGTAGCCACCCGTTTCGAATTGTACAACATTTTCTATAAAAGCGCACGTTTCTATTAATTCCACGGAAGTAAAGCTGGGATCTCACGCAGGGTTACTCGTTTCATCGTAAATATTCATCAATAAATGCCTTAGCATAAATATCTCCCTACTTTTTTTTCATTTGGAAAATGGCCTACTAAAATCCGGTTAACATAAATTTTGATGTGTTTGTTTAAAATTTAATCTCGTTTTTATATAACGGCTATTCGACTTTTTACTGACCTACCATGTCAGCTTATAACGTCCTCACTGCTGGGCCACAGGTCTCCTCTCGGTACAAAGGAGTGGGCCGTATGCAGGGTGAATTTTTTAAGTGGATGGCCAAACCCAAAGCTATAAGGGTTGGCGAAAAACACTGAAAGGAGTCTCGAGCTCGATTTTGTAGGAAACTAAAACTGCAACATTGGATTTTTGAAAAATCAGTATTCCTAGCCAGGAATGAAACCGGTTGATTTTGAAAAAAAAAACACACCCTGTATTATTATACTATCCGAAATTGCCCATACTAAAGATCAATTTCTGGGAAATAATAACACAATGGAAAACTACGGGAAAGCTTTCATTTTTAACAGGCACATTGCTGATTAGTGTATGTCTCATGTCTTCGAAATTCTGGTCTTAGGACATGCATGTTATCTCGCTATATTTTCCTTCACCGTTTCGAAAGCAGGGGTAATGGTGATGGTATAAATTACACAAAGTAATGTGCCTTCCTTGGTTCGAACTGACGACCTACAACTCGCAAGTCGAGACCGTAAACACTGGGCCATTTGCTCCAGTGTTACTAATAGAAAATAAATAGGCAAAAAATTGCAAATAGAGACCTTCCTCCTTCTTTTGAAGTCGGTAAAAAATCAAGATACCTTCGTCTTCTCCAAATATGATTAAATAAAGATTCAGTCAGCATCGGTCGGTTTCTCCACTTAACTACTTCTAAACCACAAAGCGGATTATGGTACGGTTTTCACATAGCAGAGGCGAGCCGTTAGTGTAAGAATAATCAAGTTTCTGTCCTTCCTACCGGATATCGAACTACCAAAAGCAGTCTCAAACCGATCCAGTCATGTAATATCATTAGAGGTCACAGTTCGCTCGACTGGCGCGTTTCCGTTATCTCCGACAGGACTATTTGAGATAATAAGCGAGATATAGTTAGCAATATAATAGGACTGTCAGTTACTATTCTGTTTGACGTCGCCGTTTGAGAAAATAATGTCCTCCGTTTTGGACGATCATCGTTATCATCATTATCCTAGCCTTGTCCTGATTTAAGTTAATTAAGCGCAGCGTATTATATAGACATCATCTCAATATCCCCTTCGAAGCGTTTTACATTGGATGCAATATCCTTTTTTTCTCTTAGTCTATCAAATTACAATTTTAGATGTTACAGACCAGATTTCTTTCGCACAATTGAACCCAAACCACACAGTACAGTAATGATTGTGATAGATGACTAAAAGTATTATCATCATTGATATTATCATATCGTCTGCTTACCTTAGTTTTAAAATTGTTTATTCTGAAACGAGTATTATTTTAAGGCTCAAACCCACCGCCACGCACGCTGTGTACGAGCACGCGGCCCATTTGGGCGTGGGTCTACGTTTCCACTGCAGTACACACTACACACGGCTACGTTCCACAAGACGTATCCCTCTAAAACTGTGCTGCGGTACAGTTGTACATAGTCGTGGGTTAATATTCGTGTATAGCGTGTACCGCATGCACAGCGAGCATGGCGTTAACAGCGTTGAGCTATATGAGCGCCATACTCGAGTAAGCCACGCGTGTACCTATGACGTCAATTAATGCGTAGCGTGTCCGTGGGTTGCAGTGGACACATTCACATACATTTTCTTGCAAAACGAAGCTTAGCACACGTGCGTAGCCTCTCCGTGCGCCGCGGTGGGTCTGCGCCTTTACCGTTGAATTTAAATTCTTAGAAACTCCCTCTCTTTTGACTAACATCATAACTAGGACTGAATTTTTGAATTCCTACCGCTGGAAAAAGAAACGACAATCTTTGACAACTTTTAACTCAAACGGGCTTACAGGGCGTACTATTCTCTTGTGCTATAATTTTTGCTGAGTTGAATAGAAAGTTAAAGGTGATGTACAAATCATTTTAGGTGAAAAGATTTTCATCATTATCTAAACGTCTTTGATGTATTCGTTTTGTTCTGTGCACGACCATTATTTTCAAAAGTTTTACTCAAATACCGCACAAAACCGTTTAAATCTGTTAAGAAATTCGCTCTCACCTCATTGTTGACAATCTCTGTACCCGATGTGGGTCTGTGAAATGGAACCTCTTGAAATCTGCCGAATACAATGTTTTTGTTGAAATACTACCACTTGGGTGAATTTCACAAGGCTTCGATCATTTTTTTTATTTTCCGCCAATTTTCCTGTTTTCGTAAGATTTTAGAAGGTAGATCACGATTGTAAGACAAGTAGCGTGATTAACAGTTTGAAAAAAAAAATGACACCATTGATTTATCAAAGGTACAAAGGTGGCGTATCCATTTCACTGTAAATTAAAGCTTTTTCAGTATGCGGACATCAAAGCGACAGCCCTGAATGCTGGTTAAACTACACAACACAAAACATTTATGTAAGTGTTTAACTATATTTATTATGTAACTACGAGTACTAAAGGACGCACACATTTAAAAATTTGTGAAAACTCGAATTCACATGGCTTTTCCATTCCGCTTTTATTCGTTAATCACAAGTAATGTAGGTAGGCTATAAGTGCGTCATTAAAATAAATTAGTGCTCACATTTTCTATGAAATATTAAAGAAAGCCAGTGACACAGATATTAAAAGATGAAAAGTATTGCGAGATTAAATACGTGTGGAAGACAAACCTACACGTAAATTAATAAGCAGGCTAAAAAACCATACGTTACATATATTATAACGCGATATGATTTTCAGGCATGTCCAAATACGTGATCGTATATCAGTGATAATATTTTATTTTTTATATATTCAATAAGTCGTTTGTACGTGGCATACAGAGTTGTCTTATATATTCAAATTTTATAAAGAAAAACCCGTACAACAAATATAAAATAAGTCATAGGACGCTTTCCTAAACTAGGCAGAAGTCTGGGGGCCGAGTCACCCGCGTCCGTAGGAGAATACCCATTGCTAGTCCCTACACGTGGTCCCCAGGTGGTGCTAATCAGGTGACACTAACTGGTGGTAGGCTTCGGCCGATGGCTTGTGACCACCCACTGGGCAAAGACGTACCGCCAAGTGGCCTAGCCGCGTTCCGGTACGATGCTCAGTGTAGCCAATTCAGAGGAGTTGGGTCGAAATAGTTGTTCCAATGCAGGTAGACCGACCAGGCTCGCGTTGATATGGGCGTATCGGGAGACTAGTCGTGGAGGGTAGCGGGATCCGAGGCACGGTGCGCCGCTGGCCGACCGCAGGTAGTTGGGGGCCCAAGTAGTGTACTAGCCATACATGAAAGGCTGCACCGCCAACTGTCAAAAAATCCCGGAATGCACCATCGTGCTGGTTCGCGACCAGACGAGAGGGCCCGATGGACATTTCCGGGGGGGCTCGGGCGTCCCCGCAGTCTCCAGACTAGTCCCCCAATGATGTCGTCCTGTCAGAGCGTGCCTGAGGGTTGGCAGTATGGAACCTCATTTCACTTCCTTCTCCTCTAACCTACCAACTCAAAACAATATGGCCAGGAACAAAAAGAGAAAAGCTGTACAGCGGCAGCACTCCCTCTCGCATTAAGTGCACCTCTCCAACATACGAGGTCTGCACTCAAATCTCGCCGCAGTCCATCACCACCTTGAGACCGAGAAACCAGCGCTCTTATTTCTGACGGAGACGCAGATCGGATGTCCGTCTGACGTGTCGTATCTTACATACCCAGGGTTTACCCTGGAGCACCACTTCAGACCACGCGCGGGCGTATGTATGTACGCCCGGGACGACATCTGCTATCGGCGTCTCCGTAATCTTGAGAACTCCAGGTTCTCGACGATGTGGGCTTTAGTGGACACCGGCCTAGATAAAATTATCTACGCCTGTGTCTACCGTTCGCACGGCGGTAATCTGGAGACAACCGGGCTAATGCAGCACCTCAGTGAGGCGGCGGATGCGGCTCAGCAGCGGTACCCTTCTGCCCAATTGGTGTTGCTGGGGGACTTCAACGCCCACCATCAGGAGTGGCTTTTCCCATACCAGCACACAGACCATGCTGGTCGAGAGGCGCGAAAGCTAGCGCTTGCGTTAAATCTCACCCAGCTGGTCCAGGGGGCAACGAGGGTGCCGGATGTTGATTCGCACACAGCCAATTGCTTGGACCTTCTGCTGACAACAGATCCAGACCGGTACTCGGTGTCGATTTCTTCTCCACTGGGTAGTTCCGACCACTGTCTGGTGAAGTCTGTCCGTCTACTCCCCGCCCGATCCTAGGCCAAGAGGCACCCGGTGGGTATGGCGATACAGGTCAGCAGATTGGGATGGCATGCGATCATTTTTCGCATGTTACCCTTGGCAGCCTAATTGCTTTCCTTCAACTGATGCTTCGTCGTGCGCTGACGCCGTGACGGATGTGTTGCGGAAGGGAATGGAGTACTACATTCCGTTCTCAGACGTAGCAATGTCTGGCGAAGCTCGCCCATGGTTTGGTGCCGAGTGCAATCGCGCTAAAGCGATAAAACATGCGGCGTACCTAGCATGGGTCGACGCCCGTGCGCACAAAGCAAATGACGTGATTCAGAAGAAGAGAGCCCTTAACAGGGCTGCCAAGTCCTGCAAGAAGGTGTTGCGGAGGGCTCGGTTTGACCACATTAGCAGAATAGGGAACAAACTTGCTTCATACCCAGCAGGTAGTAAAGCTTTTTGGTCCCTGGCTAAGTCGGTCGAATCGAACTTCTGCCGCCCCTCACTACCACCACTGCTGAGACCCGATGGGTCACTGGCCCACTCCGCTGAGGAGAAAGCAAACTTGTTTGCTTCTATGTTTGCTGATTTGTCGCGTCTAGATCCTGGTGGCGCGAGGCCCCCTACTCCTCCTGATGGATGCGAGTCGAGTATGTCGAACATTTGCATTCATCAGAAGGACGTTCTTCGGGTATTGCGTAACCTAGACGTGAATAAGGCTAGTGGCCCCGACGGGATACCGGCAATTGTTTTGAGGACTTGTGCGCCTGAGTTGTCTCCAATCTTGACACGCCTATTTCGCCTTTCGTTTGAGACTGGAAAAGTACCGAATGCTTGGAAGCAAGCTAACGTGCAGCCCGTGCCCAAGAAGGGTAGTCGTTCTGACCCGTCGAATTATAGACCCATCTCGGTAACGTCCATACTCTGTAAGAGTATGGAACGCGTACTGAATCGTAAGCTCCTAGCATACCTAGAAGCGAATGATATCCTTAGCGACCGACAATACGGGTTCCGCCGAAATCGGTCTACTGGGGATCTTCTAGCGTATGCCATTCACATCTGGAGTGAGGCCATAGAGAAGCACGGGGAGGCACTTGCGGTCTCCCTCGATATCTCAAAGGCCTTTGACAGGGTCTGGCACGATAGCCTTATAAGTAAGCTTCCTTCCTTCGGTCTGCCCGCCGGATTGTGTGATTGGATTGCAGATTTCCTGAGGGATCGGTCTATCCGAGTGGTCATAGATGGCTGCTCGTCTGTACTACTGGATATTAATGCCGGGGTTCCTCAGGGGTCGGTGCTCTCGGCAACATTGTTCCTGCTGCATATTAATGATCTGCTAAAACCCGGTACCTTTGGGTATGCAGACGACAGCACTGTTGCTGAGAGATACGTGTCCGACGCACGAGCTGGTGGGTCGCAGATCCGGTCTCTCCGAGAGGCTATGGTTGAGCGCTTGAACTTGTCCTTACAGGCTGTCTCAGAATGGGGCGATGCCAATCTGGTCAAGTTCAATGCTGCTAAGACCCAAGCGTGTCTATTTTCCGCTAAAAGGAGCCTATTCCACCCAGCTCTATCTTTTCGTGGTGTAACCGTGCCGATAACCGACCGACTTGAGCTTCTTGGTGTTACGTTAACATCTACCCTCAATTTTGGTCCTTTCATAGAGGCAAAGGCTCAAGTGGCTGCCAGAAAGTTGGGGGTCCTAGCAAAGGTGAGACGGTACTTCACGCCGGAACAGCTGCTCAAGCTCTATCAAGCGCAAGTTCGATCGTGTATGGAGTACTGCTCTCATCTTTGGGACGGATCTGCCAAATACCAGCTTGATGCCCTTGAGTCAATTGAGAAACGAGCCAAGAAGATCATCGGTAATGACAGGCTCGTCGAGTCGAAGCTCCAAAGCCTTGAGCATCGACGCCGAGTTGCTGGCCTGTCGGGTTTCTATCGCTTGCATTTTGGGGAGTGTGCGACGGAATTGCATAATTTAATTCCGCCAAGCCCGTTCCATCATCGGACCACAAGACGAACGGCGATGCGCCACCGGTACATAGTGGACATCCCACCCATACGCACTAAACGTTTTCGGAACACATTCATAGTGCGTACAGCTAAGGAGTGGAATTCCCTGCCAGAGTCTTTGTTTCCAGATAGCTACAACCTGGGAGTCTTTAAGACAAGAGTGAATAGGTTGCTTCTAGGCAAACGTGCTCCATCTTCGACCGCATCATCGCTTACCATCAGGTGAGATTGTGGTCAAACGTATGCCTATATATAGTAAAAAAAAAGGCAGTGGGCGAACAAAGTACTAATGTTGTTGAAATTATGTTTCTTTTCGACGTATGCTATAACAGGTATAACTGCTCTGAGATTACTAATAAAATATGCTACTGTGTCCCAAGAACTGTTATTAGACGAGAGGTGCGTGCACGTCCTCTTTTTGCTGTGTCCCATTGCCGCACCAATGTTGGTCTGCGGGCGCCTCTACGTCGCTTGTGCAAAAACTATAATGACTTTTGTTCAGAAACTACAGAATTAGATTTATTCTCAGTGTCAGCAAATAGATTTCGTTCTGCTTTGTTAAAGAAACTTAAGGATTCCGATGTACAGTTATTTGAACAGTCTTGTGGTCTTACTCGCATAGATTGTTCATTAGTATAGTTATATGAATTGTATATGCTGTGGATAACGGTGTGAGTTTCACATTTATATAATATCTTTGTTTATATTTTTTGCGCAGATATAATGTGTTACTGTTTGTTTGTCCCAAATAAATAAATAAAATAAAATAAAGGATGAGATTTAAAAAAAAATAACAAAATGTGCGTAAGTGTGTGTGTATGAGATGGTGTAGTTGTGTTTGTTTGTTTTTAAGCCTTAAGTATGTGTAAACCTATCTCGTTTTAACGTACAGTGGTTAGAGGTTCCTCGGTATCACTATATGTCAATGTCTGTAGCCAGGAATTAAGCTTGTGTCAAGATTCATGATGCCCAGTTCGGTTTTCGGGCTGGATTGTCAACGAAGACGGCCATCCTTAGTCTGAAGCACGCTGTCAAGTATTACACGGATAGGCAAACACCAGTCTACGCGGTTTTCCTGGACCTATCCAAGGCCTTTGACCTAGTCTCATATGATTTACTCTGGCAGAAGCTAGGTGACACAACACTGCCTCCAGAGCTCGCATCTCTCCTCAAGTACTGGTACTTACACCAAGAGACTCGGGTGAGATGGGTAGGTGAGCTTTCGGAGCCATGCAGGCCGGAGTGTGGAGTGAGACAGGGGGGACTGTCCTCGCCCTTGCTCTTCGGTCTGTATGTGAACGCCTTGGTCGAGCGACTCAGCAGCATGCGTGTCGGCTGTTATGTGGATGGCATTTGTTTTAATAATCTGAGCTACGCGGACGATATGGTGCTGCTGGCTCCCTCGATTAATGCTCTCCGAAAGTTACTGGCTGTGTGTGAGTCGTACGCGGAGTCTCATGGGTTGATATACAACACCAAAAAGACAGAATATATGGTCTTCAGGTCTGATGCCAGGTGTCCAGCTACAGTCCCTCCCTTGATACTTAAGGTCACACAATAAACAGGGTGTATAAATTTAAATACTTGGGCCACCTGGTAACAGATACCCTGAAAGATGATTTAGATTTGGAGAGGGAGCGCAGAGCGTTGTCAGTCCGGGCGAACATGCTGGCTCGCAGGTTCTCTCGTTGTGCGGACGCAGTTAAAATAGCCCTTTTTAAGGCATATTGCACTGCACTGTACTCGGGGGCCCTGTGGTTCAGATATACCCAAAGGGCTTACAATGCTCTGCGTATCCAATACAACAATGCGTTCAGGATGCTGTTGGGACTGCCACGCTTCTGCAGTGCGTCGGCGATGTTTGCCAATGCGCGCACTGACAGCTTTGACGCAGTATGGCGCAAGAAATCTGCCTCGTTACTTCACAGGTTGCGTGATAGTCCTAACATCATTCTGCACTCGATAGCTGCCCGGGCAGATAGCTCGCTTGTGTGGGCACTAGCCGATCGAACGAGGTCTGTTTTAGTTATTAAGTTCTAACATAGGCTAAGTAATTTTGTTACTAACACAGTGGACCGCATTTGTAGTCTGAATAAATAAAAATAAATTATTTACCTCACGCATAGTCAAGGCGTAGATGTTAAATTGTTTGTGGGCTTTATTATAGAGCCTAGCACTTAGGCCATTAAACTGTCGTCTTGCGAAGGCAGTCCTACAAGAGACAGTTGGACATAAAGGAAAAGCCACGACGCCGCTGACTGACAAGCTGCTTATTGAATGAAATCACAGAGTGCTTGTAGAGGATGGATCTTAGGATATACAATTTTCTAACAGTTAGGACATTGCATTCTGAATATAACGTATGTGTAGGGTAGTCACGTGGTCGACGTTTGGCTCCCAGACTGGCGCGAGCCGGGGCTGCCTTCAAGCGGCTTCTGCTCAATCTAGGGGATCCAAACGCCTCCTGCCGGAGGCATTACGCAGGGGTCGTGCGTTCCATGGCCCTTTATGGGGCACCGGTGTGGGCGCCTACTTTGAGGAAGCGACCTGCCGTTACCTC
The DNA here is from genome assembly GCA_947578705.1 of Lacanobia wlatinum. Taxonomy (NCBI): domain Eukaryota; kingdom Metazoa; phylum Arthropoda; class Insecta; order Lepidoptera; family Noctuidae; genus Lacanobia; species Lacanobia wlatinum. The sequence continues at coordinate 14,906,843 of OX388026.1, forward strand.
AATGCGTCCCAGAGAAATGTAAAAAATTGGTCTTTTTAACATTTAAGTTTAAAAAATACTTGCTAACCAATGCATTACTATTCGTAATGCGTTTTCCGAGTGTAATTTAGCGTCATCCCAACACTTGCCATATGCCCCTACTGCAGTGTCGTCTGCGTAAGTGAAAATATCACAGTTGACGAGAGGAAGATTACAAAGGCCGTTTATATAAATTTGAAAGAGAGTTGGACCGAAAATACTTCCCTGGGAACTCCGAAGGTTATTTGTTCCTCTACACTAATTATATTGTCTATCTTGACAGATTTTCTACGGTCAGAAAGATAGTCTTTAAAGATGTCGAGAGCTAGACCACGTATTCCCACATTTTGCATTTTCTCTATCAATTTGGAAATACAGACAGTATAGAATGCTTTGCTGAGATCTAGAAAAGTGCCGTAGCATTTCAGTTTTTTGTCTAGTTTATCAGCAACTGACTGTACAAGGTCGATACGGCATCTTCCGTAGAGACGCCATTTCGGAAACCATATTGGTTATTGGCGAGGATATAGAATTTAGTTAAATAATTAGTTAGGCAGTTGTTGAGGACTCGTTCCATGATTTTAGACAAAACGCTCAAGACGCAGATGGGATGATAGCTAGAGATCTGATCTTTATCTCCAGTTTTGTATACAGGGGTGACTATTGCCGTTTTAAAGGCCCTCGGGAATACCCCTTGAGATATGGCAATGTGGCATATATGGGCGATAGAAAGCACAAAAACGTTTCGCGCCATTTTGATTAATTTGGCTGGTATGTTATCCCATCCTGTGGCACAGTCATCCCGAAGGGTTTTTATAATTATCTCGACGTCACTTGCACTAACCAGGAGAAACGCGATCGAGTTTAGCGTACAATGTTTGGATATCAGATCTCTGTCAGTAGGGAGGGTGGTTATTTTAGATGCCAATGTCTTACCCACATTATCAAAATAATTGTTGACTAAGTTAACACAGGATAAAGGGTCCGAAGATAGTGTTAAGAGATATGCGTGATATAGATATTTATTTCTGTATAAATGAGTTTTTTCACGACTTTCCATGTTGCTTTGCTATTATTTTGGGCTCTAGTGAATTGAGATTTTTCATAAGAAAGTTTAAGTTTATTAACTAGCCGATTACAAAAAGTACGGTATCTAGTGTAGGTTATTATGAGAACAGTGTTTTTAAGATCTGAATTTAGCTTTAAATGCATGCTGTCTCGGTTTTTAAAGCACCAAATAAGACCAAGTTTCATCCAAGGCTTGATTATTCTAGTCTTTCTTGCAATTTTATATGTGAGGTATAAATAAGTTAGAACAATGCTTCTGAGAATAGAGATGAAATAATCTGCAGCAATGTTAGCATCAGTAGTGTCCATCACCGTGGCTAAGTCAGCGTTTACGGCATTAGTGTAATTTATACGTGTGGTTGTGTGTGTAAAAAAATTGCGGCTCACTTTGATTCTTTCTATACATAAAGCCGTGGCATGATGATCCGTGATACTCGTTTCTAATACACAGGAGTTTGATGGAGATTTTGTTTTTAGTAAGATGTGGTCTAAACAAGTATTTGCGCTTGGTCTAGTGGGATATAGAAAAGCCGGCAAAAAGCCCAATATATAAAATATTCGTGTGAGTCTGAGTCCTCGTTGTTAGGTTAGTATCAACGTTCAAGTCACCCATTACTATAACAGAAGTGAAGCTATTTAAGGCAGAGACAGCAGTTTCTAAATAATTGTAGAAATTAGTTAAGTTTGTGTATAAAGGTGAACAATATATGCCCAATGATTGCAGTGTCTTGAGTACGACAGATTAAACAATTTGCGTCCACAAAGAAAGGCGTTTCTATTAAAGTACATTATAGGTTATTTTTAACGTAGATAACTACTCCATCATTTTGAATGGGGTTTTTTGTAGTGGAATACGCGGTGTACCCGTCTATAGTTGGGGTTGGACCAGCATTTTTCAGCTGGCATTCCGTCAGTACCATAAGGTCGAATTGTATAGGTATCTATGCAAGAACAATAAAAAAACTGTAAAGGTTTTTGTGGACACTACGGATATTACCCAATGTGAATAATTTTAATCGACGATTTCACTACATTTTGTAAAGAAGTATATGCGTGTGGGGCACAATGCAAGAATATTATTTATACAAGCCATTTATAATTTATATTAAATGATTTTAAAGATAGATCTAAAGGAAAGTCTATTTGAAGTATTTTTTTTGTTGATATAGTTGGAATGGATGTTTTGTTTGATTTAGTGTAGTGTGGAAGTAATTGCGTCAGTTTCTGTAGAGAAAAAGTAGTATTAGAAAAGGTGAAACAGGGCTTCATGTGAAGTTTGTGTGCCACATGTGACGTGTAGGCTGAACGGTGTGTAAAAAAGTGTTATGTGTGCGAAGTTTGCGTCTTATGTTAAAACATTTCACAATTGTAATTTTAAGACATTTACATAGTATTTTTAAAGAGTATATAGCTAAGAAGAGAGACGGGGTAATTATGTAGCACAGGTAGAATAGAATAATCAAATCTTTTTCGGTTTGCCAGGCAGTCTTCCGTCTTATTAGTGTAAGTTTCTTTATACTCCGGGCCTTTGCGTAACAGAATCTTGCCATTCGAAATCCAGCAGAATCTAAAACCATTATTTTTGGCAAAGTCTCGAGACTGCAGGAATAATTTCTTCATAGATCCCGGAAGATGTTTGTCGAGATTTATCGATTTCTATCTCTGCATATGCCAACTATTTGCGTTTTTCATTTTCGGCTCTTGTTGAAACTGCGAGCTGCCGTCACGTAGTTGGATTTAGTATGCACAGTAGATAACTCGACCACAATAGTTTTGTTTATGCCAGGTTTGACCGGTAAACGATATATATCGCGTATTTCGGACGCTGGTACTTCAAAGTCGATAGTTTTGCCGATCTGAGACCCAATATTGATCATCTCCTCAACCGATTCATTTTATTTGTTCGGGACATTTCTAATTTCGACATTAGTTGACCTCGAACTCAGTTTCATATCTTCAAATTGTCTCTCTAGCTTAGTGATAGTTTCAGCATTTTCATTTCGGGACTTTTCAAGGTCCAGGATTTGAGGCTTCAGGTCCTCAAAGTGATTATACATATTCCATCGACTTCTTGATTTCTAAATTAGTTTTTTGTATTTGGTGTATTTTTTCCTTGACCTCAGACATTTCCGAGAAGATTTTGGCAAACGTCACTTCTTGTTGTGTTTTCATAGCGGTCAATAGTCACAATCTGTTCAAGTGAGACATTGTTCGAGGATTCTTGTTTGTTTGGTGAAGATTCCATGCGCGCCCGCTTAGTTCTCGAAGTAATGTTCCTTTGCGGAGAGGGAATCACTTCAGAGTTATCGAATCGTCTTCAGAGTTATCAGAGGGAATCACATCATAATGTTAGTATCATCTGCCCAGCCTTTTCCCAACAATGTTGGGGTTGACTTCCAGTATTTTAAATGGAACGCCTGCCCTGCCTATTTCACCTCAACAGCCCCCTTACTTAGCAACACGATACCAACCCTTGAAATCCCTCGAACCCTCGAAATTGTTATAAATCTTATTATTTCAAGGCAGCAAGCACTATAGTTCTGGTGAGCGCTATGTACGCCTTAATTGTCATGTGCATTAGAAATATTGTTATGGAGCTTTTTTTGTTTAAATTATTGTATAATGTATGTGACCACACATGTACTTAATTTAAATAAATAAACCCTTTGATGAGTATAGCGACTGACAGATGTACATTCTAAACATAAAACCATTAGCGTTTAGTACTTTTTTTTACACAATGATTGATAAATAAACCGACTCAGTCTGGTATGTTACGGTGTTTCGAGCAAATTTTCAAGTTATTTTTCTTTCCACAGAATGAACCGATAGTACCTAATTTATTTATTACTAGCTGACTCGGCAAACGTTGTTTTGCCATACAAAAAATATACCCTACCACGTATTCTCATACCTACCGAATATACACACAAAATTTCATGAACATCAGTCAAGTCGTTTCAGAGGAGTTCGGTAACAAACACCGTGACACGAGATTTTTATATATTAGATTTTATTTATTTATTTACGGACTTACATCTATTATTACGGTGACCCAATGCGATAGTGTAGAAAAAATAATGATTACGAAACAAATACATTTCAGTTTACAGAAACAATTACATTTAATTCATAACACAAAACAATACAATTCAATAAATTAATCAATTAAATAGAATTGTTCCAATCAAATATAGGTAATAATATAAAACAACACAATACAGTAAATTAATCAATTAAATACAATAATTATTCCAATAAATCTAAAATCCAATAATATAACATGTGTAATGAAACCACCACGCTTACTCTACACTTACACCACAGGAATAGGGCTGCCCGCCTCCAGCAATTGAATTTCATCTACTTACCTACTTGAGTTTCTTTCTATTTTTGTGATTGTGAATATAAGATTATTTATTTAAAAACATTAAAAAAGAAATAAATAAACTGTTGTCGCCGAAGTTTACTAATCTTCAATTCTTACAAACTTGATCAACTATCTACTCAACCAAAATGCAAGAAACAGCTGATATATAATTATAATATCTTTTTCATCTCAGCTTATTCTTTCGTTCCCATTACCTACAGCATGGAGCAACTCGAAATAACAATATTTTTGGTCACCCATCCGATGTCAAACCTTTGCAAACCCTGTCACTTATTTATTTGAGAATGCCGGTAGTTATTTTCCTACCTATTAATAAAACAACCAAATTATGTACCAGGTAAACTACTAAATGATATCTTTTTGGTGCGTTATTCATGAATCCAAGCAACCAAAAACACACATAATAATATGTTCTATAATTTTTCTTTTCCATTTTAAGTAAGTACTTGTACTTATTTCAGAAACAAATATTTACAAATCACCCGCTTACTGCTTGTAAATCAATCACACCGTTCGTTCGTCACTGCGGCGCATTCGCGACTGCTTGCAGTTGGAGAGCAGTTTGAACTCGAGCCGCGTAGGTATGACTCGCGTTCCGACCGTTTGTATGAAGATAGAATACTGTAAATATTTTATCGTGCCTACACTTACTTTTCACTTTTCCGGAGACAAATTAGATTTGATCGAAAATCGCACAAAAGCTTACACGTGTCGCTATTGTAGCGGTAAACTTCGTAAGTGTTACCAATGCTTGTAACACCCCCTGAAGTTTGTCTCTTGAATATTTAATAGTTTATTCTTAATTTCGCGTCTCCGTCTCTTTTATTATTTCATTTTATGAAAGGGTCGGCAGTGATTACTGGGCGGCTACCGCCAATTCCTTAATTTTCTAGCTTTGTTCTGAGTTCATTTCTTTTTGTAAGATTTTTTTATTCATTAATTAATTTTATTTAGTGTTAGGGCGAAACACTAAAGTAGGTACTGCTATTATTGTAAATTCTATGATTAGTTCTTGTGAAAACAACAGCCTTAGAGCGATTTTCGGTTTCGATCAAAAATTCGTTTCACATTTGTTAAAGAGCTGATTCACCGCTTTATCAAACATTTGTGACCTTCTAGACTTGGCTGGATTCACAAGGTTACTGTAAAACACTTAAATATTATAAGGGTACATCAGCTCCTTTTTGTTTATTTTTCAAAGGGTTTTTCTCCTTTGAGACAATTTTAGGCAATTTCTAAGAAAATAGGGTGCTGAATATGTTTATTGGCACTTTCACTCGTTTTTCATTATACTTTCTCGGTCTTTGAAACGTTAGGACGTACAAAATTAAACCTAAAATACGGTTAGTGAAACCGCATTTGAACTAAGATTATATCACAGTACATTATTCTTTTTTCTGTTCGTATTCAAATCATTATTAAGAGAAATTATCGCAATTACATACTTATGCAAAATACAAGCGCAAAAAATGAAATACCTATATGAACATATGTATCTATTGTTAATAGTTACATTAGCTGACCCGATATACATTGTTATGTCCAAACCGAGTTCTCACCAAAACCTCCACACAAACATACAGGCAAATCTTTCAGTTTTTCACGAATTTTCCGGACAATTTTATATTTTTTTTTTCCTAAAAGCCTTATTCGTACTATTGCGAACATCGGGCAGACTGCCGACTTGGGGGCTATCCGCCGAAAAATTAAATAGGAAGGTACTGGCCGCCGCGAAATACACTTCAATGCGAGCCTAGAAGCGGTTAGTGCAAGAGCCAGTGTTCGAGTAAGTGTATTGAAATTCTTCTTACCTGTAAGAAATATCTCATGGTACGATCCCTGCAGAGTAGAGGGCCTCCAGAGTCGCCGGCGCAGGAGTCCCTTCGTCCCCTCCCCGCGCACACCATGTCATCTGTTATCGCGTACTGCCAGTACGAGCGCCGGCAAACACCTTGCTGTATCGTCGACACCTGGACATAAGAAAGGGTACTACTTATTATAGAATGTCTGTTAAAGAGGCTTAACTAAACAAATGTTGTCACAGAACGACAGACATGAGATTTATAGCCAAGCTGGAAAACGCCAACGTAATATAAGTTCGATGACGTTATCCTATGAATTATATAGGTATTATAGCTTAACACCGCGCTAGTATTCTACGAAGGGTTAGGTAGAGGTAGTGGTATAAGGTGGTGGTAGACTCACATTCCGGGCTGCTGCTAAGATATTCTTTAATGCAAACCAAACTAGTTACACAAATAATTTTTTAAGAAATCTTAATTTGAAGCCAGCCGATTTAGGGGGATATTTACTCAAAACAATAATTTAAAGTTTAGCGCATTAATAATAATTGCATAAACATAATTTAATAAAGCGAACCTATTTGGCATGATGCATGCAATATAGGTACGTTTTATTAATATGGTTTCCTAAAACACTTATTAAGACTAATCCTTCACCCTCGTCAACATTCTGCAGAATTCACCCTTTGGGATCTCAATTTGTTTCTCAAACTCTCGAATGCATCGCCTACAAGCGAATACTGTCGGCATTTTCTATAACAACCATGCGATGGAGTGTTTATAAATGCATGATACCATAATGCAGTCTGTGTTACCGCAAATGATTGGCTAATGCCAATCATTTTATAAATGCCTATGTAAGTAATATAAGTTTGTATGGAAGAATATCTTCCATACATACATCGTTTTTAAAACCTACCCCCTGACTTTAAAACTTGGCATTTATTTTATTTTAAACTAGCTGACCCGTACCCACTTCGTTGGGCGGTATTTTTCGGTTTAATACATAGCCCAGCATATAACACTCACAAATAACGTGGCTTTCTATTGGTAACAGAATTTTCAAAATCGGTTCAGTAGATCGTGAGATTAACCCCTACAACCTCACATCCTCACAAACTTTACCTCTTTATAATATTAGTATAGAAGTATAGATAAAAAATAAGAATTTCGTGTAATTAGATTTTAAAAAATCTATTTCTAAGGGGTTGATGAAGTTGTTTATGATAAATTTAACTGCTTGGTTGAATTAACTCGAAAGTTGATATAAACAATCTAAGAGTGGAATATTATTGAAGCGGGACGAACGACTTTTTCATAACAACCCCCAAAGGTATGAAGTGCCCAACGGTTACGCTGATCATGTAGTCTTAGCAATTGTTGGGTAATTAATAAAAACCGTTGTGATTCATTTTCGAAACTAGCCTTTAAAAAGGATAGAGGGGGCGTTGACGTTCGCGGAGACCATACTAAATGTCGCGTACGTTGTCGCGGGCAAGTGCTAGTATATTATAAAGTAGAAAGAAGTGGATTTATTTAAAGTGGAACATAAACCTTCAGAACTCTTTTATAAATTAATATTTATGCATAGATTTTATACGATGCAAAAAAAAATATGAAAACATAAATATTATACTCAAAAGTATCGTTCCTGAGATAAAAATCTTTTAATTCTTTTTACACTTCTAATCATCTTTATTATATCGACAAAACATATATATTTCAGTGATCTAAAAAGTAATATTAAATAAGCAATAAATCCTAACTATATACATATGAATATACAAAAACAAACTTAAAGCTATCACCATTAAAACGTTTAATTAATGTCTTCAGAGGAGTTTTACTTTCTATTTTAAGTGTATATAGTTTGTTATTTATATATATTATATTGTTTATTATATCTCCAAGACTTTTATGCAGGTTAGTAGCTACGCAAATTCCAGCTGTTCGGTGCGTTTGTATTAAATACTTCTCATAACTATGGATTACAGTTTCCCGAAATATTTTCGTTAGCGAATAACTGAAATATTTCATTGAATATTGCTTCTAAGTTATTCGATAACTTCTATCACACATTCTTATGAAATCAATATGAGACTAAAAGTACGAAAAATGAAAAAAAGGCATAACATGCAAAATGATTTACTATTTGAATATTGTTATGATATATCCACGAATAGTTCAATTTATTTACATGAATCTACAGGTACCTAAGCGTAAATAACAGAACATACAACCTATGTCTCAGTGATAAATGTAGATAAAATGAGGGTTGTGACAAAGTGAATCCCAGATCAGAACGATAAAATCACGAGAAATGGTGAGGTTTGGGTATTGTCCGGCAATATGGTGATGGATGAACGATTTAGATTGATTGTCGGTCTAACCGTGGCATTTCCTTATTCAATAAGAGTTCTGGAAGTCTTTAGACTATGCATACTCGGCTTCTGCAGTCTTTAGAATATTTTTGAATAGCATAATCAAAGTGGATATGAAGTTCCCACTACTGGGACACAGGTAGCCTCTAGTGTGGCCGTAATCAACGAAATGGGCCCTAGACAGGTTGTTCTGAAACTGAGTCAAGATGTACATAAATCAATATCACTAGCGAATATTTTAAAAGCTGGGCATCTATGAGGAAAAACATCAAACTATTATACCGATATAGTAAAGGGTCGCCACGCCGCCGCCCACTCAAGGTGTTATCATCAAGCTAACCGCCTCTCGCCGCAGTCTTGCTTCCGGTACTTTTAATAGATTCATTGATAAAATCTGCTGTTCCGTAATCATGGTGATAGCCTGCAGCACTTTATCTTTTCTTAGAACTTTGACGACAGTACCTAACTAGATTGCACGCTTAACGAGTATTGATTACAATAAGCATGAAAGCTTTGTGTATTGCAAATCAGGTTCCAACCTACGTATACTTTTGTATTATCGGATCTGTGGATAACTATGTTGATCGAGATGGTTGTGAACCTATTCTGTAATATCTTATCCAACCCATACAAATCACGTTTTGCCAACATACCTACTTGTAAACACTGAAATGCAAAATATTTATTTATTCATTAAATCCATTCATTTTCAAAGGTTCATTCAATAACTCAGGCAAACATTTTAATCAAAATGTAGAAAGCGTAGGTGCATTAAAATATGACCAAAATAAATTCAATCATGTAAATCACAGGCTTGCCATAAACTATAAAGAAATCACCTTGCATATTCACATTACAATATCTATTGCAATTTTTAATCACATACTCAAACCTAAATTATTAATTTTGCTCTTTCAATTAACATTATTCTCAACATGTTGTTAAGAAAATAAAGAGATCTAAAGAAAATTAATTTAAGATTTGCTCTCACGATTTTAATTAATACGAGGACAATGTCTTATCCACATAATATCTGAAACTACAGCTCTGATTGAGATTTAGAAACATAATTAATATTGTACGTATATACCTAGTACATATGTATGTGGCTTACCGAATGTGATGAGTTAAGGAAGGTTTTAATAAGACACAAGGTCAATAAATCCAGCAAGAAATTGAGGGATTTGAAGCAAACTACAACTGTAAATAGTGGCTCTCCCTAACTTACCTACATTACATGGATTTTCACATGGAAATTGGTATTCGTGATATACGGGATTATCCGACAAAAACTGTATGAGCCCCTGGGGACTTGTAGAAGCCTTGAATAAGCCTCCTCGCAAAAAAGGTTTCGACGAAATTATATTTAGGACCATTAAATCCACATTATTTGTCAGAATTCATTTCTCCATATACGTTTATCATGATTCCATTTTGCGTGCCGAGGGTTAGATCTTTTATAGTCAAACTGAGCCTTGAAAATGGTCTCAAAGCTACAATTTTTTTATTTTTTTTATTTGTGATGGTCAGAGATGACAGAGACAAAGTCTACGATGGAGCGAGCTTACCCAGAAGGAGCCTGTGCACTCTAACTTTGAAGAGATTAGGGTTGTAAGCGTTTGGAAACACAGACGCAGGCAGAGAGTTCCACTCCTTTGCTGTGCGCATTTATTAAATAAATCTTTTTTTTTTTTCTTTTTATAAATCTTTTGGGTTTCTTAGCTAGTAAATACTGTGCTCTGATACATATAGCTAACAACAACACTAAAATCAATTAACTGAACTTTCAGCAACAATATGTAAACCAGTTCCTAAATGCTTAAGCAGTTACTAAAATATTCGCGAGTCGACTTACACGAGCTTACGAGTTTGTAGTCTTTATTCGTCTCTTGCGGTTTAAACTGTGTCTCGTTGATAAACTGCGCACATGAAACACAAAGTGTATCAAGTCCTTATCACAGTGTACCGTACAAGTTGCAAGAGTCAATTGAGAAGTTTGCGATCCGCAGTAACTCGTTAACTACAGACTATAATGTAGGTGGTGAACCAGTGTGTACGGCTTATTATGATATTAACATTTGACGACATTGCTCGTCTGGGTTTTAAGTATACAGGGTCTTGGGTTGAATGAGGGACATACTTTAAAGGAGTATAATAACAGTACGCAAGTGTGTGTGCAAACACTGTACTCTCTCTTCTTTCACTCTCATATTTCGATGGGACGGCAACCGGACTGGCACAACCGGGGACAGATCAGGCGCAGGATCATGTTTCTGAAGCACCACCAACCTGGGAATCAAACCCAGCAGGTCATGCTCAACCGTAGCGCTTGCAACCGCGAGATTAACGAGGCAATAAGAGAGTACTGGAACCACAAGTTTTACTATGGGTCAATTTTAGGTACTCACTCCTCCAAAGTATGTCCTTCATTCAAGTTAACACCCTGAATACCTACATATCTACACATAAAAGGAGGATAATGGTGCGGAAGATAAATAGGGACGACGGAGACACAACTCTACAAATACAGACAAACCTATCTATTCTTAGAGAAATAGTGGCAAAATGTGGATCTGCACGTATTACACGCACGTACGGTACACCACACCACCTACACGCCTCTGCCTACCCATTCAGAGAATACGGGCGATATGTGATGTTATGTTATGTTTGTATCCTTTGAAAATTAATTCGAATGATCTTGTCAAATAGTTACTTTCGCGTTTATAATATTAGTATGGATGATGAAAAACTACTAGCAACGTGGGAAGGACATCAAAAAGTATTCACCCACGTCCCAAAGTATGTGGAATGTGTGTTCACGATGACACTTCAACGTGCTAGGTACGAATTTCAATCCTCCCACTCGCCGTTTGACGTTAACATCTTCAACCGAACTAGTGGCAATAGCCTAGATCAAAGCAAATTATAGATATGAGCAAACCTGTGCTTCATGCAGCACTCGAGTCCCATGGACATCAGTCGGCCTCTTCTTGCCCCAACCCAGTATAACGCAGGAGGTATGGGGCGGCAGAGCCTGATGGGGTGGGGGCAAACACGCCACTCCGTGCCCCAGATCTGGCCGGGCAGGCCCCGGCAATCTGACAATTAACAAAAAAAATAATTAGAAGGCAGTAAAACTAAAAAATCATTAATTAAATGAAATTATAATATAACATCTATATCACTCGCTGCCCTCTACTGTGGAGTAGAATGTATATTTACTATCTTAACGACGGTGTTAAAATATTTATGCGCAAGTGTTGAAAACGATTATTTTGGGTGTATCGTATTAGCAACAGTCCTTTACTTAGCTTCTTTACCTAAACCAAGATGGCAAAACGTTTTTTGTTATTTTAAGCAACCTACTTAAGATACGCAGGTGGATACCGACTTGTATATTTACCTCCTAATAAATATTATAATTTATAAACACTACGCCAAAATCGTGTCAGACTACTAAACAGTACCTACAGAAATATATATTTGGTAAAGTTAATATTAGGTTGGAATAATTTACGAGTAAAGCACCCGTTTATTTCTTCCTATAATAATTTTTCATCCTCGAATTATGGAAATTTAATTCAATTTATAGCTCCACATTTCAGTTTCAGTCCGCTTTTCACATATGCATTACTTTCTCAATTCGAAATATTGCCAATAATAACTTTATTATTGTCGAACTTTGGTGATTTGAAGTAGGAAATAAAATTAATATAAACGCCATAATGTTATATCATTTCTTTGCCAAAGTGGCAAGTGAGTTATGCTAAGTAGGAGGCTGTTCTTTGCCAGTATACTATTATGTAAAATATAGTAAAATATTATGAGGAACATAAGAGAGGAACAATTAAAATACAATCACAGCAATATGTCAACTGCTATTTCTAAATGGTTTGCTGATTATTTTAAACTGTTTTTAAAGCTAAATAACTTCAAATCCGATCCAATCAACTGAAATTCCAGAGATTCAGATAAGCGATCCCCTTTTATATCATGGAACCTTAAAAAGAGACAATATTAGAAATTACCAAATTCTTTGTCAAAAATATATAACTTAGTTACCGACTTCTTAACTTAATTGACAGTGGAATTTAATATAATTTTCCAAAGTAAGTAAGTTAGAAAATTCCTTACAAAGAGATTTTATCGACGATTTATCATATTGAAAACGATTATTTTCACTGTAATTGGTACTTAACTACCTACAGTAGAGTTAGTACCAAAAGTTGTGGGGAAAATATTTTCACATTATCTTATTGGGTCGGATAGAGACATAAGGTATATTGAAAAGGGATCTGATGGCTTAGATATTTGCCATCAAATGGAATATTTATTCATGGCATGTTATTGGACGCAAGCTGGGTTGAATAATATCTCCCCGACACTAGTAAAGAGGCGACCCACATCAGTTTAAGTATAACTGCTGGTCAGTACCCCAAGCCCAGTTATCACAGAACCGGGTTCAATAGATGATAATGTGATTAAGGCTTGTCTTATTTATTTACTTTCTAATTAAAAATTCTGCCTAGGAATTTAGGCGAGATGTTATTTACATCCGCCTTTTACACTCAAAGCTCACTCGGGCCCAAACACACCATCGCGAATAATTCGATCTCTTCATAGACTCAGTACATTTAAACCGACTTTCACAAATTCTAGACTATTTAATATCTCAGACATACACATTTTGTTTCATAAATTAGCATATGTTAGAACATTGACGACAAGAAAAATAATTCTCACTGACTTCATAAATGCAATAAACTTTTACTTTGTGTTTGGTAAACGATTGTCGCCTACGCAACGCCACTCAATATGCCTAGTATTTTTCAAACTGATGTAGTTAGGGTCGACTTATCAGTCTTATTGACAGGAGCTGAGTACCAATATTTTACGTAGAGCACATGCTTATCTAACCTCCACAACCCAGTAACGGGGTAGCACAATACTCTTCCCCAGCTTTTCTGGCCTCTGACTTTCCTTAACGACTGTCAACGAAATTCAAACGCCAGCCAGGACCAATAGATAACGTGCTTTCTGAGGCACGGGAGACTCTCCCTATGTAGGTAATAGATTGTCACCCATCCACGGAACGACCGTTACTTAACCTCGAAAGCCAACTTATGAGGTAGTTGCTATTTAGCCACGCAACTCCAGTCGAGGGGTTATAATTCAGTCTTGCAGATTATACAACGGTATAACTCAAAATTACTCAAACCTTAAAGCTAAGGGTTGACGCTTAAGTACAGTCCGTCATAAAATTGATAAGTCCCTATTAAAGCCTCTTGGAGAAAAATAGAACGCGATAGCCTTGAAGATTACACTCGGGCGGAAAAGCGATATCGTGTTGTGATGCTACGTATATATTTAACAATTTCATTTAGGGAAAATGAAAACGCTATTCAACCTACTTGTATTAGAAGTAATAGACTACAAAAATGTCTATTAAGAATGTTGCAAGCCGGCCCAAAATAGCGTAGGGTGCTCTAAATTGATAAACACCAACCTAAGCCTGTTTACCCAAAGCGTAGGCGTTTGCTTAAAGGAAATTAATCACTCCTGGTTACTTTATGTCAAAGGTCATTGACTGTGCGGTCAATCCTTTTTAAATTCGGCGAAGTCGTTATTAAATGCTTTCAGTGTCTCAAAACAAAATCCGCATTTTCCTGCCAGATAGGTGTTAGGTAAATTAGAAGGTCAATTTAAATTAGCCATCGTTAGTTTCCACTTTATAATCTATTACAACGAAGAACGTTATTACATGAATTTAATGACCCAACTATGCAAATAAAATTCAGTTTATAACCATTTGCGGCCAAATTACGGACTCTAGACAATAAGGGTGACGCAATACTTCGTAAACTAGGTGTAATATGCTTCCGGACTTCTTAAGAGGGAACTCTTGTCCCGAGGAATTTGAAAAATAGGTATTTTAAGAATCTATTGCCGATGCGTCGCACTGTGACCTATCAAGTAAAGTGCGAAAGCGGCAACTGCAGCTCAGGCTGATTTTTACCTATGAAAACCTTGACTAAAAGACGTTTTGTATTCCGCTGTTTTCTTCTTCAAAACTGGACTGATCTAAAAAGTTTAGAGGAAGACTATATCTATGCTTCTGTTATTTTCTATTTTGTTAAAAATTTGTCAAATTTGTCTAACAGTCGTCTGAACATAGCGGTAAAATGTGCTGATTTTTTGGGTTATTGCCTTTATACCTGACATGGATATGCACGGTGGCTCGTAGAGTATACTTTTAATAAGACAAAAGGACGACTGAGTGGAATTTCGGTAACGCATGTCAATCAATCACATACATTTTGGAGTTTTGATAAATCGTTACCGCTAATAGACTGTTACTATAATCTGGTTACTGTTTTCTATAGTTTAAGGCCTTATCTATGAAATTGCATTTTATTATACAAGTTACTTTGACTTTGTTATGATAACTTCGATTGGACTAGGAATTTTAAATTGAAAAAAGTTAAAGACCCAATATTACCGTAGCATGGCGACGTCGTTGACGACGGTGTCGGGATCGTAGTGGGGATGGATAACGGCCTCCGTGACCCTCATCTCGAGCTCTCCGCGGTTCCTGAGCAGCAGGTCGTGCTCGCCCAGCCGCACGTACAGGCGCTTGCGCACGCAATGCGCCGCCGTCACCACCCACCGCAGTGAGATGAGGGTGCCTCCGCAAAATGCTTCCTGGGAATAGAAACATTTTTTAGTAACCAGCCGTCCCTTTTTTGGTTTTTGGATGGAAAGTGGCCGCCCGTATTCTGTGATATTATTTGGTGTTACTGAGATGTCGACATGTGAAACGTCGAAATTTCCAAGCTATTTTTACCTGGTATCTGGAATGAAAAACACATACAATTGGTTTAACTGTTGATAATTCACAGCAATTTGTAATATTAATTATTCACACCGAATATCGTTTCACAAATTGGGTAAAAGGATACTTAAATTCAATGCACAATAGGTACTAAAACCCTTATAGAAAAATATCTTATCCAGCAGCGTTTCCGTATCGGCCTTTTCCAGCAGCATTTCCGTACCGGCTTGGTCGTACATCAACATACTTTATGAACAATGAACATTGCAAAATAAAAAACTAAGAAAATGGCGCCCGTAAGTAAAACAAAAGAAAAGTTTCCGAGATTTTATTTTTCAGTTAGGGAAAAGTTTCATTTTCCTTTTGTTTTTACAAGCTGTTATTTCACTTTCGTTTAATGTTCTGGCTGCACCATGAAACTTGTTACCTAGTTCAATTGAGACTGAATTCTCTTTTTGAGTAATAGCTGGTTTAAAAAAGTTTTATGTTTGTAGTAGTTCTGAATAATTGTGATATGTTTTGTTTAAATCTAATGTACTTTTCCATTCGAGTTTATCAAACCGGCTAAAGTTCGTGAAATTTCTGGAATCTAGTATGATTTAAGTATTAAAATCTGTTGTAGTTTATGCGTTTAAATCCGGACCCACAACCGGATGAAGCATAATGTCAGATAGCAGAATTCACGTCGAAGGTGATTTTAACTCAAAATAATATCTGCATTTCAAAGCACAAAATAGTGCTGTGAGCGCAATAATTCCTTTGGCTATCTTCCATCCAGTAGCGGTAAATAACATTCTGCACACAAGGGCCTTTGTGGGCCATAATCGCCGTAATAGCCCATTTGTACTACCTCACTACGACGTTTTTGGCTTTGAATGTGTTTCACATTTACCTTAATAACGTGCAAAAGTGACAACATAACATTATCTAGCTGAGTGAAAATATTTAAAGAAAATCTTGAGCGTCAAACTTTATCAAGAGTTTGTCCTACAATAGCTGAGTCTATGTTGAAAGTACGGTACCGAACCAATTTGCTAATTATGGACAAGAGACTGTAATCTGATAGGCCCTTCACTCGAGCCAAACCCTTATCAAACAAATGTCTCAGCAAATGCACAATAATTATGTAGGTTCCTTACTTACCTTAATTACTTAGTAAATAAGTTCGTATAGCTGCGTGAAGACAATGGCTTTAAGAGATTATGTTGAATTATAAACGGTCTTCCGAACTCAAACAATCTGTATTTTTCCTTGCGATGAAAATTTTCCTAATCCCTCATAATACCAGGATTTATTTTAAGGAAATCAATTTCACCTTCCCTTAAGACGTCTCAAAAAGTTATCTCGCTACTTATACGGGGACCAAATTAAGTACCTACTAATAGTAATTTATTCCGAAACTCAATTCGATATTTACCTAGTAGACCTACATGATACGCTACTGAGTAAATAAACGTACTATATAGAGATGAGTCAAATTAAGTAACTTCATTTTGTAGACAGAGGCGAGCTTCCATCGGCTAATTGGCTTTTTAGCGTAAACCAAGACCTATTTTATTAGAAGTAAATGAGAAGGCTAAATAAATTGAGATGTTAATTTGTCAAAAGAGAATAATTATTTAATTTTAAGTTAGATAGTAAATACTGAAGTGTATTATTATTTAATTTTAAGTGACAAAATACTAATAGTGAGTTGCAAAATCGAACAATATTAGATAGATAAGTGCAGTTTTGTTGCTTTTAGACTGTTATCCGCCATTATTATGGATGGTTTGTAGTAAACTAGCTTCTGCCAGCAAATTCGCCCGCGTGAATTTCAGAAATTACCCCAAGGGAACATATCCCCGCGATAAACCGCTGTTCCAGATTATAGTCTTTCTCTGTGCCAAATTTAATCTAGATCCGTTCAGCCATTCCAGCTTCATTGAGTAACTAACATCCATCCATCTAACCTTACATATTTATAACAGTTAGTAGTAAGATGAATAATATTTATTTATTATTTACCCTGCATAACAACTGCGTTAAGAACTACTTCGCGTGATTATGCAAATTACAGTTAACAACTAAATCGTGCGCAGTAATTTCCAAACAAATTAGTAAAACAATTACACGAAATACTTTTGTGCGTGACTGTGCTTTGACTGCGCCTTTCTTTTTGTGGCCATCAATTACTTTTATTTGAGCTTTGGACGTAGGTACCCTTAATAACAGTTCGTGTCATAGTTGTTACATACAAAGTGTAGGTGAAACCATCATTATGGTATTCGATTTATTTGAGCCATGGAAACCAAATGCCCATCACATTGTATCAAAATTGCCGAGCACGCTGTTAGGTAAATGGACAGATTTCGCCAATAATCATCCGGCTCGAAAGACCAAATCGATTCTGGAACTAAGTCTGCATTTTATTTCGCCTCCGTCCGTAATAATTCTGTATGACCCAAATATTTGTTTGTAATCAATTTTAATTTTTGTAAAGCGACCCAACCTCTGACCCGGCCTTATCCCACGTACAATTTATGTTCAAATACACATGCGTTTAATTACACTTTCATTATTTATTCAACCTTCTTTATTCGCCGAGAATTTAATCCTAATTCAGCCTGAAATTTTCAAGTAATTATTAAGCAGCTACAATTTTACTGCCCCCCGTTTGTCCGTGGATGTAATAAATAACTTCGTTCCTACTTTTTACAAAGTGTTAAATAAAATTATTTCAATAAATTCAGACTCGACCCGCTGTGGTCTGTAAAGAGAAAACTTTTTATTGCTAAAATAAAAATATAATTAGTGCGTAATCCCATTTGGCGTTCAAATTAGAGAGGCCCGTTCACTGTAGCGGTACCTGTTATATACCCCTTACATGAACAACAGTGGACGTTTTATAAGATAGAATATGACTGGCCAGATAAGCGGCATTGGAAAGACCCTCATAAAATCGGATATAACATTATATCAAGTGTTTTCTTCAGACCAACGTAATAAACTAGCCAGACGCTTCACCTGCGTGAAATTCGGTAAATAATTATTCCATGGGAACGCTTTCCCGGCATAAAAAATCATCTTAGTCCTAATCCAGAGCATGGTCTTCCGTGTACCAAGTAACACCCAAATCAGACATGCAGACTTTCACATATTTAACATGTTCCTTTTGATATCCCATAACTCTAGGGTGATGAGCATGTCAAAGAACCACGTGGCACGTTAATTATTTTTTAATTTAATTTATAAAGTATTTCGTAAAAGTCACGATTATTTTTATTAAACACCCTTACGTGAAATATGATAACGTCGCATTTTCTTAGCTTTCAATATGAATGATTGGTTTGAATTAAAATGATTTATACGTACTTTTCAATGATTCAGATAATATGTTTTATGAAAATTATGAAAATATATTTAACACTTGTTCTAGGACTTTTCGTAGTACTTTTATATACAGAATATAACCATCAAGTTATGGGTTATCAAAAGGAACACGCTGTATATCTGTTAGCAGGATAGGATATCATTTAAGAAAAAAATATTCAATTTATTTAGCACAAAAATGAAACACTTGCTTTTCATAGAAAAGTCTTGAAAACTTTTCTTGTATCAATACAATTACCTTATATCGGTTAAGCACAGCGACCTGCCAGGGCCACTTGCCTGGCGGGGCGGGCCTTCCACCAATGATGCGGACCATGTCGCGCATGCGCTGTCGCAGCCGCGCCGATGCAGACCCGCGGTAGCGGCCTAGTCTGCCGCATGGTGGGGGATCAGGCGACGCCCGGGAGTCTTCAGGGTGGATCGCCGGCGCAGGAGTCGCTATTGACTCGGCTACTGTGTATCCTGAACCGAAGTATAAGATGATTTTCAAGATTTAATATAAAAGTGCTTTTATACCCGTTTTCATTAACATGAGGAAAGAAACAGAACGCCTAAACATTATTGCACTGTTGAATTTTCAACTATTGCGCTGAAACGAGTGTTGAAACTTCAACAGGCGTTAATGAAAACGAGCATTAATGATGCACTTTTTAACCGAATTCAAAAAGGAGGAGGTTCTCAATTCGTCGGAACCTTTTTTTGTGTTTGTGTATTCACAGTAGTTGAAAAAGTTCTCTTGGATGTAATTCGGAAAAGGGTCTTGCAAACAAGCTAAAGTATTTATCTGAACCCTTGAAAGGGTTTATTTGAATTTTATTTTTATTGGAACTAGTTCACCATCAACCTTCATTTAGAAACTAACTCGTGAATCAACTTCCGTCCTCGTCAAAATTCGTGTTCAATCGCCATTTTTCGATAAAGAACTCACATTTTTGGTTCTCATTAATCTTCTATCTATAGTATATATACGTACTAACATATAAAACTGAAGAGTTTGTTTGTTTGCTTAATATCGTCACGCTAAGATCAATAGGAGCAGAGCAGACAGTAGTATATGTAAAATACTTTGTCCTGAATGACTGACGGATCAACGCACTTGGAGGGTGTGTTTTTTTGTATGACGTTAGCGTCCGATAAGAAAGGATTTTCCGAAATTCTACCCCTAAGGGGGTGAAAAAGAGGGGCAAAGTTTGTATGGAAAACCATCATTTTCAAAGTTAGAAGCATGAAATTCATACACAAGTTTCTGCTTAGAAATAAATAAGAACGCATGTCAGTTTTTTTGAAAATCTCTCCTTTGAGGGGGTGAAATAGGGGTTCAAAGTTTATACGGTAAATCCGTCATTTTTGAAGTGAGTAGAATGAAATTTAATAAATAAAAAATAATAAAGCTTCTGTACATAAATAAATGTACACGTGTTCATCGTTTTTGGAAATTCAACCCCTAACGGGAGAAATGGGGTGGTAACGATAATAAAACTGATAAAAGAAACTCAAAAACTGCATGATGAAATATGGATAGAAGGTAGACATGAGTAGAAAACATCAGTTATGGGCTGAAATAGGGTTTGGAAGTTTGTGTGCATTATCTTATTCCTCAGGTTTGTAAACTTGATACTTGGCACGAATACTGGCCTAAGTGAACTACAAAGGTTGTCTTTATTAGGTTTTCTGAACTACCCCCAAAACACTATTTAGAGGATGTAAAAGTTTCTATGAAAAATCATATTTTGTAGGTTTATAAACTTGAAATTTGGTACAAGTACTAAACAAAATAAATAAAAAAAATATAACATAATTAGTTTTTCAAAACTACCCCCAATATGGGTTTAGGTGGTGTTAAAGTTTGTATGGGAAGGATGTTAATGCTTGGTCCGATGAAATTAAAACTCGAAAAATTAACTATCTTGATACAATAACACGAAATACACGATTTTTTATTTTTCTAAAATCAACCGCTGAAGTGGTGTAAAGGGGTGATAAAGTTTATAGGGGAGAATATTAGTTACTACTTGCTTCAATTCACTTGGAAATTGGTATAAAACAATCTAAAAGTGGGATAATTATTTAAAACGGATCTAGCGTTTTTTTATAATCAACCCCCAACGAGGTTAAAAGGGGTAAAACGGATTCTATGAAAAATCTCATTCCATCAATTTTAAATCATGGAACATAGAACCAATACGTATCTAGGTAAATAATAAAGAATTATTTAAACTTTAATTAGTTCAACTACATTTCAAAGAGCCCGGTGGAGTTAGAATGGATTATGGAAAAATTTCATGACGTTCATGAACTCATAGTGCAACCCACACCTATGATGTCAGGTCATTATGATCAGTATAGATGGTCAAATCGAACCAATTAACATAATACCCAAAGATCGAATCATTCACTTTTCTTAAACAACGAACCCTACAGAGGAGAATGTTCGTAGACGAAAGTGTCTGCTAAATCCGCGCGAACGAAGTCGCGAGCGAAGTGCTAGCCCATCTATATAAAAGCTGTTGTATGATTATATAAAAAAGTTAGTAAAGTGAACACAAGCGAAAAGCAATCAATCAATTTTCATTGAGTTATAAATAATGATAATAATCATTCTGTTCAGCGCCAAGTGTTTGCAGCACCTGGCCTATTCCCTCGACGAAGTCTATTTGCTTACAATGTTGGAGAAACAAGAACGATTTTATGCACACTTAGTTCCGTGCTCACGGCAACAAAAAACCACGTAAACAGGTACATTTTCACAGAATTTCAAAATGAAATTCATGTTGTGTGAACAACTTGGCATACTTCAATATTATATATTCGCGAATTAGTTTGCTCGAGTAAACACATCCTTGTTTCAAATTGTCGAGTTATTTTGCGAAATTGTGGCGAATAAAAGGAACCACTTTACATGATGAGACAGAACAAAACGAATGACACTTAACAAATGAAATCTTTTCAGCTGAATTGCATGTGACTATTCTTGCAAAATTTAAGTAATTTTTTGCAGGCTGACATCTGACAAAAATAGTATGTACTATTTTACTAAAATAGTGTTTTTGACTTGTAAATTAGCTCATTAACGCTTAGCGCGCTCGCTAGACATGCGATAACAATACACATGCCGCTAACTGAACATAATATATTTTCACGGAGATACAAGTTATAATCTCTGCATGTGTCAGGTGTCAGACATAAATCATGATGCTCGCAACCACTTCGCGTTTAAGTTTTGTTATACAAAGTTTGAAAACGTGTACCATATACGAATAGCCTACAGATATTTCATTGTTCTTTATCCTAGCTATTTCTCGACTTGCTGCCAAGTTTTGTCTCGCGAGTGTACTGCTTCACTTAGGTATGACAAAGCTGAATTTAGGGTTAGACAAAATCAGTCACTCAATCAGAGGTCACTTCTAGGTACGTACATGTTTCTTTTTATTTAACAGACTATTTAGTTCCTAAGAACAAAATTTTAGGACTTCAAAATTTCAAATTTGTTCATTTGGTAGAGTCAGCAATAAAAGTCGATTTAGTTTCGATTTTAATTAATGATTTTGATAAAATAGTATTTAAAGAATATTAACTCTTAGCTATTGTTTGAAATGTTAAAAAGCAGATCATCGAATCATTTTGTGTCAAATTATTATTATTTTTTTTTATTTGAGATGGGTTTCTGTCGGAAATTCTGTCATCTCTGACCTAGACTAGAAACAAGAGCAACTCTAGTCTAGGTCAGAGATGACAGAAATTGCTAGTATTATTAGATTTTTTCACTGACCGTACCTACCAACTCATCTCATCGGACTACCCTATCTTGATTGAGACCGAGCCCAAATAGTTACAAAAAGGCATACCTCATGGATACACAGATATTCCATAATGAGTTTAGATAAATTACCAACCATCGTCCGTTCAACTTTTAATATTAGGCGATTCAATCTCATTTGATAGGAATTTATGTTTAAACCCACTGCGAGCCTATACCCTCAAGATAGGAATTTCTATAACAACATTCTTACCCGGCCTACGCTAGCGAAAACGCGTGTTACTCGTCTAGGTTATTTATCCAATGCCTACTTATCGATATACCAGTTACCCAAGTTCGGACTGGATATTCTGTTCATTACATAACATGTTCGGTTTACCTCAAGTATTCAAAAACATTCTAGTCGACGGGACGGTGAATATAAGATAAAGATTTATTTCTCACCACAATATAAGGTACATTTAACATGGTATCAAGTACAATACATAACAGGTACAGTTTAATCATTATACTGTGGGAGACTGGTGCCTAAACTAGACGTAAGGCCTGTATTTCAGGATACCAGCACTACCCCCATTTGGAGATAGTCACATTTTATAGATGATTACCTATGTATTCACACATAATCAAATGCGATAAGTTTTATAGCAAGTAGGTATTTTATAACAAAGTATGTTTAAAATTATTCATTGCAGTGTTAGTATTTTAGTGAATATGTGTTAGGTATGTCGAATATGTTAAGGAGTTATAAATTACAGTATTAAAACAAACACGACACATGCATAGCTTCTTCCAAACTTTGTTGGGGTCGGGCTCCAGTCTAACAGGGTGCAACGGAGTACCAGTATTTTACGAGGAACCGCTGCCATTTTGACCTCCACAACCCAGTAACTGGGTAACATGATACGACCTTGACAAGTCTGGTGGCAGATTTCTTGGCTTCTGACTACCCGTAACGACTGACAAAGATCTAAAAATGACAGCTGGGACCAAAAGCTTAACGTGCTTTAGGCACTGGTCTAACCACCGCGGCGGTAAGACAAGTGCCTGCCAGCGACGAAGCAATTAGCTATCAACTATTTGCTCGCTGAGGAAAGGGACAGAGTTATAGATCTCGTGTGAGTAAAAGAGACACATACATTCATATTCGAAAGCTGGCTGTTCACACTGCAGGCGAGCGGCTCTTACCACTTGTTGGTCGCAGCGACAAGACCTATCAAAGATTGTACTCGCTCAGCGATAGTCGCCCGGTGATGCTCGCTTGGCGGTCAGAACTCACCAACCAGCGGTAATTTCTACCTACAGTGCGAGCATGAACATGGACAAAACCAAGATCATGGTAAATACCCATGTAGCACCCACTCCTATCAAGATCGGAAACTCTACACTCGAAGTTGTAGACGAGTACGTCTACCTAGGACAAACGGTCAAGTTAGGTAGGGCCAAATACGAGAAAGAGGTCAACCGTCGAATCCGACTCGGCTGGGCAGCGTTCGGGAAGTTGCGTGGTATCTTCTCGTCCCACATACCACAGTGTCTCAAGACGAAAGTCAATGCGTGCTGCCAGTGATGAAATACGGAACTGAAACGTGGTCGCTTACAATGGGCCTCATCAGAAGGCTCAAAGTCACTCAAAGGGCAATGGAGAGGGCAATGCTTGGAGTTTCCTTGCGTGATCGAATCAGGAATGATGATATCCGCAAGAGAACCAAGGTTACCGACATAGCCCGAAGGATCGCCAAACTAAAGTGGCAGTGGGCAGGGCACATTGCTCGCAGAACAGATGGTCGATGGGGCCGAAAAGTTCTGGAGTGGTGACCGCGTACCGGAAGGCGTAACGTTGGAAGGCCTCCCACAAGGTGGACCGATGACCTGGTGAAGGTCGCGGGTAGCCGATGGATGCGAGACGCACAGGACCGGTCGTTGTGGCGACGCTTGGGGGAGGCCTATGTCTAGCAGTGGACGTCTTTCGGCTGATATGATGATGATGATGACAGCGAGCCGGAGGCGAATTTATAAAGGCTTATACTATTTGAGTCACGAGTCAGTTTCCATGTACCTATATTATATATTACTAGCTGACCTTTGTAAATACGCGGGCCGTAGCGAGTATTGCGAGTAATCGCCCGCCGCACAAAAGCACTCGTTTTAAGCCGAGCGGCAAAACTATCGAAACTTTTCACTCGCTACTCGCTGCTCGCCAATCGTTTCGAGTACCGAGTAAAGCTTGCCTCAACAAGTGCCATAAGCTGTTGGTGTAGGGTTTGTGGCACAAAGAACATAATATTATTATGTTGGTACACATACGTTACAGATAAGAGAGATGAAGAAAACATCACATCAAGTGACTCGATGGGCGGCCTTATCGCTAAAAGCGATATATATCTTTTCAAGACAACCACGGAGACTCGGTATTTAATTAATGGTCACCCATCTGGTCCGAGTGGTAATGGCTTCGACTTACAAGTTGTAGGTCGCGGGTTCAAACCCAGCCAGGCACATTACTTTGTGTATTTATTTCATCACCACTGCTCCTAAAACGGTGAAGGAAAACATCGTGAGGAAACCGGCATGTCCTAGAACCAAAAATTCGAAGACATGTGACATTCACCAACCCGCATTGGGCCCGCGTGGTGGATTACGGCCCATTCCCTCTCCTAGAGAGGAGGCCTGAGTCCCAACAGTGGGAACATTATAAGGCCGACTATGCTATGCACCCATCTACGGAACGACCTCAGCAACCGTTGCTTAACCTTGAAGATCGATCCGTGCGGCTGTTAATATTTAGCTACCAGCTCTACGACAACTTGACACGTAGATAGATACAATAAAGGCCTTGAAGTAACATAATATTATGAGAAAGGATTTCACTTCTGTAGACAACAAGATTGTTCTACATATGTACATACATTATTAACACGTGCCGATAGAATTTCCAAACATCAGTTAGTAAATAATAACGTTATTTATAATCAGTAGGTAGGTACATAATTCGTGTATAGATATAGAAGCATGGTTAATGTGAATAAATACTGTTAGCGTAGTACCTATGTGCTAGATCACCTGGGTCCTTTCTCCTCTGCATCCTGCTGCGGATCCAGAGGTGGCAATAGCTGCCTTCCATGTAGCAGTAGGCCGATTGCTTCACCACTTGACGACCACATATCGCTCGTCTTACGCAGTGCCTGGGGACGAACAATAACGGTCATTGACCTACATACATTTATTGACTTTCTTAATATAAAAGACAGAAATGCAGCCATAAAGCCGTCCTGTAGAGTCCTATTCTGTAAGAACATTTTCGTGTCTCGACAGCGGAATCCGAGGTGAGTATCAAATTCGTATAAACATAAGACCTTTATGAAAATACACAATTTTTCTATTTCCTCGCTACGACTTTTCAAAATTCGAAACATTTTCTTTCCATATAAAAAATATAAACATAGTCTAAATTGTTATAAAGCTCACTTTGTAAGCTTTGTCACTCTGGTGAATTTCGATATCGAAATGGTTATTTACAGAATAGACTAGCTGAAACGACATCTACCGCGATCCTTTACGTTCTCTAGTAATGAAAAACGGTTCATCATTTATTGTTCGGGTATCTACGAAGTGATATTAGGGAAAGCTCATGTACTTTATTGCAAGTTTATCTAGCGCCTGCCATAGTGAAAGTGTAAAGACAAGGTAAAAATAAATAGGTAAGGGTATAAGAATTGACGTTTAGCGGAAATTGCAAACAATCATTCGAAGTTTTTGAAGTGAAAACTTCTTTAGCGGCGTTGAGCACTTTTTCTGTAATGGGTATAAAATCTTAAACTCGCGTCAGGACACGTGACCTGATCGCAAAAAGCGTAAGACGGACTCGCGTCAGGGTCACGTGATGCGAAAAAGCGTAAGATCGAGGGGAAGGGAGAGGAACTAGTATCTCCCACTCTTTCTACCGTGCCTGAGTGTGCTGCTCCGCTTAGGCGGCACAGGGCGCTTGCGCGAATGTCCGTCTGTGTTTATGTACAGCGTGCCACGCGTATCTAAGGATACGAAATTACGGAATTACGAAATTATGGATGAAAGTTGATTTTTCTAAGAGATAAAAATTAATGTAATATATAAATAAATAACGATATAATATTATGAATAATAACATGTAAATTGTCATATTTGTGTACGATAGCGCAATAAATAAACATTGTATTCTACCTCATAAATGATAGTATTTTTGTACTTATAATTAAACACAACG
Source organism: Lacanobia wlatinum (assembly GCA_947578705.1). Taxonomy (NCBI): domain Eukaryota; kingdom Metazoa; phylum Arthropoda; class Insecta; order Lepidoptera; family Noctuidae; genus Lacanobia; species Lacanobia wlatinum. Next base: position 14,933,710 of record OX388026.1, read on the forward strand.
TTATTTTTTGTTGTTTTTATGGTTCGTTTTGTTTATGTCAGGAACTGTGTCAAGATTGACATCTGTCACTGACAGTCGCTGTCGCGGCCACACGTCAGTGTCTTTTTGTTTATTTTGTTGTCGGTGGTTTGTCTATGATGTGACCGCGACAGTAAGGATGTATTATTTACATGTTTTCACTTCTGCCGGCACTCCCGGAGTGCTACCGGTGTTTTTTTTTTTAAAAGAAAAACGAAGTCAGAAGTACACGGAAGTTACGGAAAAGGCGAACACTCCGAATAGTGAAAAGAAAGTATGTTGGTAGAAAAAGGTTCTTTTTAGGTTTCCGAACAAAAAACGGAACCCTTATAGGATCACTCGGGTGTCTGTCTGTCTGTCTGTCCGTCTGTCACAGACTATTTTCTCCGGATCCACTGGACCGATTCTGTTGAAATTTGGACTTCTTTGACTAAAACACGGACGTGTTACATAAATTATTAAATTTTTAACATAGGGATCACTTTTGGGGGTCAAACTAGAAAATTATTTTTTTATAATTTTCTAAAACTAGAAAATAATTATTAAAGGGCTTACTGTGAGGGTTTCAATTATGTTTTTTTCATAATTTTAAAGTAAACGGTTTCGAAATTAGAGGAAAAATGACCAATCCCGGAGATAAGGGGGTATCTCCGAAACTGCTGAGGCTAAAATTTTGAAAAAAATGTTGTATATTAGATCTTTACCTATAGATTACTGGAAAAGCTATAAGAAGTCTTTAGTGTTAAAATAACATATACACTCAAACCTGCGTGGTGCTTTCCTCAAAAGGCCACCTCAGACCTTAACCTACATATTTTTCATATGTTATTGGCAATTGTATGGACTTCAAAAGAGACTGTGACCTCTGAGTTTGTTTCGGTGTTTCTTCTCAGGGTAGTCAGCTAGGAAACATCCGGCCTCATCTAGATAAATATGTCAAAAAAAAATTGACGTGTAAAAGAGTTACTTGTAACCTATTTGCAAAATAAATATCGTTTATCATTTATATTCAAAAAAATTATTTCGTTCGGAACCCTTTGCACGCGAGTCCGACTCGCACTTGGCCAGATTTTTTAAATTTCACTAGAAGTATTCAAGTATTGCTAGACCACGGATTTCCGGTTGAAAGTTCATAACGTAAAAAAGTGAACTTAAATAGTGTAATGTAGTCTATGCACGTGTCCATAGCAGAATGTCAGACACTAAATATCAGAGGGACTAGCACAAATGTTTTGACTTATAGTATCGTTATAGTGAGTGTATTTTGAGTACAGTAAACTACAACGCCATAGTATTTTGGTTTAATTGCACATACAAAAATATGAAAAAGCAATAGGTATAATAAAATATAATATGATATCCAATTCAAATAAATACTAAGTGCGAAAAGAGTATTATTACTATAATAAAATTTTAAGTTACGTTGCTATACGTCACAAACATTCATGCTAGACCTTCAGTTATTAATTGACTGAGTATTTTATTGTGTTGATATTGTTATCTTTCACCAATACAGTACAAGTCATCAGCTTCCTCGATTGTTTGCGAAATTTAATAAACATTACCGTAGCCACGCTTCAAGATGATTAATGTTTATATGTACCAGGAGCGTCATTTCGCGTGAATCAACGAATTTTTAATTAAATATTGTGCTGAAATTCAGAAACATTTTAAATTGGTTAGGTTTATGTTATAATTAATTTTCAGACTGCCTGAAGTTTGAGGCCTGTTTCACCACCTATGATTAAGCAACTTTTAACTTACTTCGCAGGTTCATACAATTTCTATTCCTTTTTTGGAGATAGTTAATGCAGAGTAGTGGCTATTTGGACATCGTGAAACAGGCTCTTCATTTTTGTAGGCTTGTGTGATAGCGGTTTCAGATATCATGGTTCCATCGTAATCAAACTGCCCGTAGTCACCACAGATTTAAAAGTCAATATTACCCACTGATAATAACCATGATTAAAAACATAATTAAAGCAGATTTAAAACAAAACAATAAATTGAAATTATTCATTACTAATTCATACAATAGGGTTCTTTTATTCTTTTGTTTGGGACAAGTCCGCCACACATTCCCAACCACTGCAACACACACACAAAAACATTACACACAGGGCACATACACTACACACTATTACATTTACAGGATTTGTTCCTGTGCGGCATACAATGAATACCCAATATTATTTGGTGACTGAACTTTGTACCAATAATAATGCATACACACAGGAATATTAATTTATCTAATAATATAATTATAAAGCCATCAATTTCAGTTTGATCCGATCATAAAGTAAAATTCAAACTGTGTTTCTGCAAACTAGATTTTAAACCGATTGTAAATTACTAAATTAGTGATGCCACTGAGTTCCTAGTTTCATTTCACCTACAATATTTACTAAATTATGATAGGAAATAAATATTTCAGAAAAGTTCAAAAGCAAACGAGATATCCACTTTAAAATTTTGATTTAAATTCGTTGGAGCGCGTTACAGAACGGGCGCATTGGTGCAGACGTAAGTAATATTTACAGTGCAATAAAGGAAATTTGATATTTATCTGTGATAAATAAAGTGCATATTTGCATGGCCATTGTAGAATTAGGAACTTGGGATCATCTCCGTTCTTCCGTAAATTGAGCACCTAATCGATGGAGAGCATCCACCAAAATGTGGAATACTCGCGCATGTCACCGGGTTCTACGCGTACCTAGATGTGACAGAAATAAATAATAGAACACGCTCTTCCCAACTTTCTGCCGAAAAGGCGTCGCAAATTCTCTGAGCTGCATTTCCACACCAAGAATATTTATAGGGTTAAAAGTCACATTACTTAGATTGGTGGTTCCTGTAATTCAGAGTAGGAACACTGGCAAAGAAGTCAGAGCATTCATTAACACAATAAGGCTCACCTGCGCAAACCAGAGTTATCTTTTAACTCAGGGTTAGTTGCAAACACCTAAAAAACTAAATTTATTTATTTATTTATTAAAACTTTATGCACAAGTAAAAAAACACTGTACAAAGGCGGACTTAATGCCTTAGGCATTTTCTACCAGTCGACCTTAGGGTGGTGCAGAGACAGAAAAAAAATGAAATCTGATGTGCGCGAGTAGACTTAAAGTATACACGGCACCATTTTAGTAGGCTTACAACGGCAGCACACTTCACCTATCCAATGACTACTACACATTAATTATAAAAAAAACGATATTTATGAACTTTTAAATTATAAAAAAAACTTTTCATTATCATGACGCATGACGCAATTTGAAACATTCAGGAACGACCGCAGTCCCAGCCTTGTGTTCCAAGGACGGCGCGGAATTGAACGGCGACATTGTTTTGATACGTAAATATTATTAACAGGGTGTTTCAGAATTCTAATGCATTATTTGTTTTTATTGTACCTATCATCTTAATCATTTATTTAAAAAAAGTAATCGCACCTAGAGGTAGTATATGTCGGGTACATTAAGTAATCTTCCTTTGTAAGATGACTAAAATGGCACCGTGTATATTTGCATTTATTTGAGGAATAAAGGTGTATTAGACAATCCTACATACGCTTCTAATAAAGCGTATGTACGTTCTTACCTTTTTCTCACCGTAGTACATTTTCTAGAACAAGCACTCCACGAGCTCCATTGGGAGAATCCCCGGAACCTTCTCTGCACATCCTCACCCCTCAGCTGGCGTACTTGCGGCTGTCAATATATTCATGAATGTATCTAATAATATTCCCCTCTAGACCGAATTTCGGCCACAGGAGCTAATTACAACGGAGACTAGAATTGGTTAGACTCCGCAGGGGAAATGATCGTGCTCAAGCGTGTGCTCAAACGCAGGTGCGCTCTTGCTTCTATCACTCCTCAGTCGGGTAGGATGACGATCGGCGATCGACGCCATTACCGAAGAGAAACTAGGCCCAAGATCAATGGGTTACCACACATCTCACACACCAGGCCGATACTGAGAATTACTTGAAGAAAAATCCAACAACTTATGTTTCGTCTGATCAGGAATTTAAACTTGGAACCCCATGCTCAGCGTTGCCAATTACAACCACTAGCTCACCGAAGTAGTCAATATATTATCGAGCGTTCAAATCTAAACATTCTCTTATCTATCATCGCCGCCTACCACCTAGGTGCTAGTTACTTCAGCCAGCAATACTTTATTAGTTAGGTATTCACCGCAAACCACTTCAGACGTCTACGCTGTTTGTTTTACGTATCTAGCATTATATAAACAAACATGATACTTGCCCATTAAACTAACGAAAATTTCAGCTATCTGAATATTATTCATAACGTCGGAAAATTATTCACAGAGAAATTTTGTACAAGGACTTTCTACATAGGGAGTTACGAAGGCGAAATTAGCCGTCGTATATTTTTGATTACTGTGGTAGAAGACTGGCACTCCCAGTCCTATCTGTTTTACATTAATTACAAAATGATTTCTGTACGTACTGCAGCAACATTTTCTTCTGTTTGTGTTTCTGTCGACGAGTTTAGCCGGCGTGGGTGAGATGATTCTTTACAACTGTAAACAAAATAATATTACTCATACTATAATATTATGATGACTCAGTTAGTACCGAGCCATTAATCACGCCATTTTATTTGAAAAATGTATATAGGTAGTCCTACATATGTTTTTCAAATAAAATAGCGTGATTTTTGCTGACAAAAAGGTAAATTGGTATCTACTAGATATTTAAATAGATAATGCGCAGCTATTTTCAAAGAATTTTTACGTTGAATTTGTGGTTCTGAGATTCTACATATTTAAGCCGAACTCGATATCTAATCGTATCTATATGATCTTATTCAATTCTGAATGTCTCTTAAGACTATTATTTGTAAACAAATCAAATCTACTCTGAGGAATTTTGTGATGACTCATACTTTAGCGTTGTATAGGATCGATCATAGAAATATCTACTATGGTATCGACTCTACATTCTGTGAAGATTTTTGTTTCATAACATCTTGAACAATAAAATCTTATTCGGAGAATTCGTAAAAGCTTTCATATTGTCACATTCTGTGTACCTTTTACACCGATGTATGAAATCGTTTCAATAAAATATTCAAACATCACCTTGCGATTTCTATGCGGAGTGAGTCCCCGCATATTTGCCGACGCAAGCAGTGTCGCCGGCGGGTCTTGTGCGCGCCCCGACAGAGGCTCCAGCGACCCCACGGAGAATATGAAGACTGTTTTAAATGTAAACCTGGGATTGGAATAGATAATCGTATAAGAAACTTTTTAGAGTTCAACCAGGTGCAACACTCAGATACAGTCGCCGGCACGTAACTTGACAAGAGTCATTAGATGATCCTCCCCTTTGTTTAACTTTCTTCGAAACAGACATGTTTGGAAATGAATTATAACAATCACCATAGAATAATTACAAACAAAATAAATACCATTTGTTGTTGCACTAAGTGTACATGCGCAAAACCAAAGCCTTGCAAAGTTACGAGCCCGGCGACTCGTATACATGTGCCAAAGCTAAAGGAAACAAACCTTTTTTATGTTCAACGAAATATTCTAAATCGTCGATATCTTCGGAATAACTCATCTGTACGATTTCATGATGTGTTGTCACCTCGTTTTCAATCTGCAATTCATAAGTCTCATACAATATATCAATATCCTAACAATACATAATAGCTTAGATAACAATCAGTCTCCTACATGGATAACTGGGTCAATCCTTTTGAAAAGCCTCAGTTTCCATACAATCGCTGCAATCAACCAAGACATATTTCAATTTGGCGGTGAGCCAGATATTTTTTGTGATCGAAAATGCATTCTCAGCTGCAATGCTAGCAATGGATCTAGAACTTTTCAAATCTACAATTCGTCTGCAATAATGCAATATGTTGTGCATTGACAATTTACAGCGGAAATTAAAACTTTACAAATTATTATCGGTATCTAGGTCATTCTAATGCAAATACCAATCTAGGCCTTAGACAACATCATCAGTATAAACATTTATCCAGCTGATTTACAAGAACCTACTGGTTAAAGAGTTTCTAGAAAAACCCGATCCGTTTCTATTTAACTTCTTAAAGTAATTGCAAAAGTTTAATCAATCAAACAAAAAACGTTTTTTTTTCGGACAATAAAATATATAATCCATAACACACTCATCAAATCAAATAAATAACAATTAAAATAAACAAAAATTAAATTGAAACCATACTTAAAAATTATATCAAAATTAAAACAAATTAAATTAAATAATTAAATAAATAATAATAATACTAGAAACAAAAATAAGAGTATATAATAATAATAGTACATTTTAATTAATTTAATGAGATTTAGAATATTTTTATCGTGATGTTTAGAAGAACAGCTTGGCGATGGCTATTTCATAGTTTAAAAGAAAAACGCGACTTTATTTTATATACATAGAATATTTTTGAGTTCCTTTTAAGGGCAGGCCTATGAGTCAAAATAACAAATACTCACTTCGTGTCCCGGAACGGTTTCGATGATAAGGATGCTAAAAATGATGACAGGACATAACCACTTCATATTCCTCAGTCCTGGCAACTAACTCTCCGTCAACATTCGGCATCTAAAACATAAAACAATTGACAACATCAAAACAAACAATTATTTTGAAATTCAATTTCGATTTTTCTTTCCTAGAATCAGGAAATGGTATCCTGATAGATAAATAATGACTGGCATTTTCCTGTTGGCAAAGTTCATTAAACGAATATCCCTTTTGGGGAACAAATCCACAACACGTGACCTCGTTAAAGCTTAGTATTCCGGTTTTTGTGGTAATTCCGATAAACCTAAAGACTAACCGTCCGATAGGGTAAAAGCCGGAGAGTTACCACACTTTTTGAAATTACTTCATAATACTCAGTATAAAAAGCAAAATACTTTATTTGTAAAACGGATAGGTACTTTGGTGTATGTAAAACAAGGGGTAATTACAACCGTGGCAACTTGCCCATGGGGCAATTGTCCTGTTACCCCTATATAAAAAAGCCTCAGCCTGCTTGTTAGATAACAACTCAAACAAATAAATTAGAAACTTGTTTTTTTTGAAGTTTTATACATTTTTTTAACTACAGTCGCTAGCGAGTATAGATTGATAAAACTCATGGTAGACGTACTGGTTTTGTTTCTTCATTATTAGTCGCCGACTTCCGAAATTAAAGCGATAGATTTTTTTAAACACCAGTAGGGCACGGTTTTAATAAAAATGGGACCAATCTGAAAGTTAACCTTCAAATTAATCATCCACTTTTTAAGTTTATAAAAGACGGGAGTTCTGAGGTAACTAACACAAAAAAGTAGGTGCAAGCGAGTTGAAAAACAAATCCTTTTTTTGAAGTCGGTTAAATAGTGATGAGTATCATAATTTTTATCTCATTTAAAGGGATAACTAACTACTTTCAGCTTGACAACTTAATATCAAGTTAATTGACCCGAAGAGAAAGTCAGATTTTAACTTCACTGAAATGGCTGCTTGAATGCCAACAAGGCGGAAAATTTTCAAATAACGTGCAATATTTAAACAAGGAAATTTCGAGCAAGAAATAACAGTTCAACCCTCATTAGTTTTCAACAGAAAAGCCTAACGACGTATATTGGACCCACTTATATGGACTATCTCCATTATTTTGTTGTATGGCCTACAGATAGGTGTACCGGGTCTGGCGGTATGAGTAGGAAGTATGTGAGATTATATAATATGTATATTAACTCAAATTCCTAATGTGGGGCAGATTTTTTTTTGTAATAAAGTGCGTTTTCTCTGTATTTCATACAAACTCGCTAGTCTTTTATCTTGAATATGAATGAACCAATTTTTCTTGACTAACATTTAAGATACGTACATATGATTATGTATCATGCGTAGGCGTAGTAAGTTTCATTAAAAATCGGTTTATTCTGTTCAGACTTTCAGAGTAAGGACTTGAAAGTTTGAATGGAATATTTTTTAGTTGTCATGCAAACTTCCAAATGTCTAAGAGCGTTTGCGCGCTTTTAAAATTTTACACATAAGTAATTAACATTTTCCGGCCGTAAAACTCAACAAACTTTTACAGAATTTTTAACTTTGCAACCTTGGCACAACATACAGGTAAATTATCATAAAAATAAGTTTTTTTCCATAATTTTGGTAGTTAGTATCGCAATTTTGAATGAAATAGTTGGCTTTTAAATGAAATAAATAAATCAGTGTTGTTCCCAATGTAAAAAATCTCATATACATATGTACAGTCAACGAAGCTATTTGGTATACAGGCAAAAATGTTATTTTTCCACTGCACTGCCAATATTAATTTGTAATGTTAAATAAATAAAATGTGTGGATTATAACTTTTAAGCTTGTCACATACTTACGAGTGTAGTTGTTTAAAAGTAGTTGTAAGTTATTTGCTTGCATATCAAATAGCTTTGTTGACTGTAGGTACATACCTAGTACCTACTGTGTTCTGTAAAAGTTTTTGCAGTCGATATCAGAACCTTTTGCAAAGCTCTTTGAACTCGAAATGCGCTGTATTTTCTCTTTAAAACTTAATTGGGTGGCGGTGTAAATAAAACAGCCAACAAATGACGCTTGCAGTCTACTAACAAGGAGAAAGAAGGGAGAAAACGACTCTTAAATTGGCAATAAATGCTTTTAAAACAATAACATAAATTTACGAACGACATAAAAAGTAAAACGTTTTTTGTTTATGTAAATGTAAACTAGTGTTTGTTGGTTGAACCATTTATGGCCCAGTACTTATGAAGGACTTTCTTTTTGAACTAAATCCTTACATTGTTTTCGCAATTAACTACTTTTGGTCTCTTTTTGTGACAAATGAATTAATCTACTAAAGAGTTCGAACATTTTTCTATGACAGCTGGCATAGCCACCCTCCGCCATTTTTTTTTTCATAATCGCGGCGCACTGTGAAGCATGTAGATACCTAAATTAAAAAAAAACTGGCCAAGTGCGAGTCGGACTCGCGTGCAAAGGGACCCGAACGATTTTTTTTTTAACATGTTATTTTAACACTACAGACTTCTAATAGGTTTTCCTGTAATCTTTAGGTAAAGATCTATTATCTTCATTTTTTTCAAAATTTTAGGCACAGTAGTTTCGGCGATAAGGGGGGGAATGGTCATTTTTCGTCTAATTTCTTGAATAACTTCAAAACCATTTATTTTAAAATTATGAGTAAAACATAATTAAAACCCTCACAGTAACTCCTTTCATTTGATATGTCACATAGTATTGTTCAAAAAACCTTTTTTTAATTTTCTGGTTTGACCCCCAAAAGTGACCTCCATACTAAAAAATAATGATTTACGTAACGCGTCCATGTTTGGGTCATAGAAGTCCATATGTGCACCAAATTTCAACAAAGTCAGTCCAGTGGATCCGGAGAAAACTGGCTGTGACAGACGGATAGACAGACAGACAGACACCCGAGTGATCCTATAAGGGTTCCGTTTTTTTTTTTCGGAACCCTAACAAAGACAATGTATCACATTGTCGAGACATTTGGAGGTAAAAACAAATGGCGACCGGGGATCTATTCCACAAAGGTTTTATCCCCCTTCAATACAACATAATAAAAAGCTTGTAAAAAGTAGGTATAATAGTCAATTTACTCATTATTAGATATCAAAGTTTGAATGGGTCGAACTTAAGTGAACCCTGACTACAACTCAGCGTTTTCCTAACAATAAATCCATTGAACTTGACCCAGAAATTGAACCTAGAACCTCATAGTTTGCCATTCAGTCTAGACTAGACCAATAATTGTATTACTGTCAAATCAGTCTTGCTATTGTGATGTCTGATAACCGCCGTAATTGTCTATCATGACAACCCATGTAACCTTTACCTCGGCCGCGATAGATCAAGCATAACATTACCAAATTCGGTATTCACATCTACCGTTCTACGGCATATCTATCTCAAAACCCTATACGAAACGATGCTATAACTGTACCTAAACAAACAGATGAACTGTATCCAATCCTTACTTTCTTACTATATCTATAAAAGAAAGTCGTGTTAGTAACACTATTTATAACTCAAGAACGGCTGTACCAATATGGCTGAAAATTGGTGGGTAGGTAGCTTAGAGCCAGGAGACGGACATAGGATACTGGGTAGGGTAGGTAGGGTAAGTAGGGTAGGTAGGGTAGGTAGGGTAGGGTAGGTAGGGTAGGTAGGGTAGGGTAGGGAGGGTAGAGCAGGGTAGGTAGGATAGTGTAGGTAGGGTAGGGTAGGTAGGGTAGGGTATGTAGGGTAGGGTAGGTAGGGTAAGTAGATAGAGTAGGGTAGGTAGGGTAGCCAGTTGACGAGAGCGAAGCCGCGCGGATCAGCTAATCACATTAAAAATGCGAAAGTAACTCTGTGTGTCTGTCTGTCGCACTTTCACGCCAAAACTGCTTTTGCTACACAGGTAGTCTAGAGTCTGAGAAAGGACATAGGCTACTTTTCATCCCGGGAACATGTTCCCTGGGGATCACGCGGGCGAAGCCTCTGGCATAAGCTAGTACCGTAAAAAAGAGTCTAACATAACTGCGGTATAGAAACATCTTATATTGTAAATGAATTCCAGGTAAGTACTGAGCCTTTATATAGGCCGAGTAAGTCACGAGACTAGCAATAGTCAAAGCTCACATATCGCTATGAAAGTCTTCCAGGAAAACGTAAACGAAGGTATACTGAAATAAACCGATTGAGGCATGCAACATGTAAAGATATCGTATGTGGAAGTACCCACTCTAAAAAGTTCCCTAGAATTTCATTTCGTGCATAGGTCTCTTATGGAACCGTAGCAGGAACAAAGACAATTGTATCGTTTGCGAAGAATGCAGCTGAAGTGTCAAGTCCAATTTGTTTTGAGCTTTGTAAAGATTATTTTATTTGATGTTAAGAAAACAAGTATAAAGTATTTGTACCCGATAATACATTTTTAGTGACAAGATGCTTAGATACGTCAAAGTTCCTAACTAGAATACAAATAAACTTGTATGAAGCACTCTTAACTCTTACTTAAAGTTATTAAAACTTGAATGACAGTTCACTTCAAGCTAAGTATTAAGTTTACACGCTTCTTCTTCTTATCGTATGGGCAGTAAGGTCTAACGACCCCACACACCCTAGTGTCAGAGTTTCTAAACCGCCTCAAGGGCCGCTGACATGGTTTATTTGACGACCGCCATTTGGCGGCCGGGACCACCGGCTTATACGTGCCTTCCGAAGCACGGAATCATCTTTTTATCAGACAATCAGGTGATTCAAGCCTGCAATGTCCTAGCCAAATTGGAAAACAACTTTACAAAGTATGTTTCTTCCCGTGGGAATCGATCCCACGACCACCGGGTCACAAGGCAGACGCCTAAACCATTCGACCACGTAGGCAGTTAAGTTTACACGCTGAGGTGTTACCAGAATATAATGGCAGTGTACTAATCAGCATGCGACTAGAAAAAGACAAATATAGAACAGTAGAGACCGCGAAATGTGTGGAAATTAATTAATATCACGATAGCTTGTGACCACACCGTTTATATCTATAATTATTATTATTCCTTCGTTTTAATTTAAGACGTGGTGATATACCTACGCAATTATTCACTAACAACGTACGCCTATGAATATATTCTGACAGAAATAGTAAACGATTCAGATAAATTAAACTCGAAATAGAACTGAGAATGTTAGAACAGTAATTTTGCTTTAGCTGTGTGGGATAAACGTTAATAGCCACAAAGCACACTTCAATTGTTTTCATTGAAGCAAGTCTGAAAACCCGTGGAATTGCGTTAAATCCATAGCTAGTAAAGTTTCCACTAAAGCAAACCAAGATATATAAAACTAGTTGTTTCCCACAGCTTTACCTGCGTATATGATAATTTTAGCATTTAAGATTAAAGTAAGAAGTAGGTATTTTCTCCGTTTTTAGTATAGTTCTATGCATTCGCCACTTATGTAAAAACCGACTAAATTTAGTGTTTTATTTATTATTCCACTAGTGGATGTCACGCGGTTTCACCCGCGCAGTTCCCGTTCCCGTGGGAGTACGGGGATAAAATATAGCCCATGTTACTCCCTGATAATGTAGCTATCCATTACTGAAAGAATTTTTCAAATCGGTCCAGTAGTTTCGGAGCCTATTCATTACAAACAAACAAATCTTTCCTCTTTATAATATATAAGTGTAGATAAAGATGTTTTATCCGCATACAGGAGGCAAAACATGATGATTAATGTAAACTTTTTAAGCAACACTAAAAAAATTTTTAATTTGGACATTATTTTGAGAATAAAAAGAACAATAGTTCACAATTTTTTTTAGAAGATAAAAAGAACAAAGACCAACACTAATTTAAGACGGTGATAAAACACATATTTATAAAAACTGCATGTATTGCAGTGACAGTTCAGACAAATATGGACCGTCTGAGTCTATTCTGATTCACGAACAATGCCATTAGAGCCCAAGTGCTAATTTTTTTCACTATGTCTAACAATTCACATCTACATACACCGTATTAGGACCATTGCATTTGATGGCATTGTATTTCGAAACTCATGGCACGGTTATGAATATTTAAATGGTAATATAAGAATAAAGTAATTTGATACCAGTCTGTCAGTGACTCTTTACAGGACACCGGTCCCAACTTATACGCAATTATCACACTCAATTAAGACGCTCACAGATCAATTTCTATGAAACAAAGTTGTCGGAAACCTTTAAAAAACAAATTGTGTGAATGTTTTCTATGTAAATGGTTCAATATACACGGTGCCAGTTGTCTTACAAAGGCGGCCTACTTAATTTACCCGACATAAACTACCTCCAGGCGCGCTTATATTTTTTTAAATAATTCATTAAGATAATAGGTACAATAAAAATAAATAATGCATTAGAATTATGAAACACCGTTTTAATAATATTTACGTACCTGTCAAAACAATATCCCAAACCATTCCGCGCCGTTTTTGGAACACAAGGCTCGGATTGCGCTCGCTCATGTATGTTTCAAACTACGCCATGCGTCATTATAATATATAATATTTTATTTTTCTAATAATTCAATTTTTTTTAAATATCATGTATTTTTGCTGCCGTTGTAAGCCGACTAAAATGGCGCCGTGTATATTAATGTCTTATTTTCTTAATGAATGCACAAAGTTGAATGAAGTGCTAATTTGACTTGGAAATTAAATATTCTAAAATCAATAAAGTATTTCTTTTAAGAATTTAAAAGTATTTTCAGTTTTAAAATTGTTGCAAATTATTTCTATTTACAAGCTTCCAACGGTACTTCCTGAGTTCATAACCTTTTATATGAATCGTTTTATTTGCATACGTTCGTTTGCATATTGGTTGAATAAAAACACAGACTAAATGTAAAATAAAAAAAAAAAACAATATTGCTAAAAGTACAAAAATAAACAGTACTTCCATTTGTTTTCAATAGCTAGTCACCCTTATTAATATGCATGATATTATCTTAGATGTAAAAGTATCAAATAATTTATGACAGCATTTCGCAGCTTTTCTTTTTTTTGCTAAATCTTAACGAAGTAACCTCTCGAACTCTTGATATAATTTCAAAAATTCTTTATTTTTTTATTAAGTTGAGCGATCACTAGTTATCACTTGGACAAAGTCGGACGGCGAAGTTAGTCGTCTATAATATTTGCCAGTGATAGCTCAGTGCATTTCAAATTGTGCGTTGGTTTTGCACAAAAGCATTTGTTACGGAGACAGTTATCCGAATGAAAAATGGAAGTTAACGATTCCTTTGTCTCTCGTCTTCTCCAACATAAAAACGTTCACACTTAGTTTAACACAGAACTAAATGTGTCCGAGGAAGAATTGTTTCATATAAAAGTTAATTAAGAATTTACACTTCGATTCGTTTTGGTTCTGATTTGAAACAGTTCTATTTAACCTTGTTAAATGTACAGTGTGAAAATGAACCATAAATCCGATTTCATGTTTATTTAATGTCTGCTATAAAAATGAATCAGTTTTGTCTGGTTCAATGATTGTTATGATGCGTCAGAATTCTTAACACGTTAGGCAGTAATTGACTGACTATTAACATTGTTATAGTTTTTCTTGCCAATTCAGCATGTCGTAAAGCTGCGACACTTTTACGAGCTCGAGACATAGAAAAAAATACTTTATATCCGAATATATCTACTCGTACGTAAGTAACCTTTGTGCCTAAAACATTCCCTAAGATCTATACGACTATACCTCGTTTTCGAGAACGTGATATTTCCAATATGAGGGGGTAAAAGGAAGAAGAGAATTGAAGGTGACAGCTTATTATTATCATTCTGTGTAAATCGAAATCGAAAAACTTGTTTATATAGATTCTGATCAGAAGCTATATTGCCTTCCTGCCTACCTCGTTTCCTTTCCACGAAAATTTTTATTTACTTTTCTTTACTCTTACTACCGGTACTAGAAACTCTCGTCATAAAAGTCTATTCGTCACTAGAAAGGTAAAATTGCTTAACCGCCATAGTGGGCAGTGGCGGTTAAGGAATTTTGCCTTTCCAGTAACGATTGTATTAAATCAGATACAAGATTAACATCGCTGTGCAATACGAGTCTTAACGGTAAATAAAAATAGATTAACAGTCATAACAAAAAAGAGATTCATTTCACTTTAAAATTGTTCGCTTGCTTTTGGCTAGTCATTCAACTGTATGATTGATGGTTTAATAACCTCCCACTTAACGTGCTGCAGATCATTATATCTACCACCCATTTGAGTTCACGGTTAGGTCATTGAATCAACGTCATTCAACGCGGGATCGTAAAAACTATGTTCCCACAGCGAATGCCTCAGTATAAACTATAGATCTGTCATCCTACTCAATAGGTACTTAGCTAATTTTAAACAAATGATCATCGTCAATCATTGTTAAGCTTTAAGAAAACATTTGGCTAATTTTAACTGCAATTTTTATTCATTTGATCTGGGAATTGGCGAATAATGTGTTCTTATTGAATCTGTTTTGTAGATGTACTAGGCACTTTGGTATTCCTATGCTTATAAAAAAGTATTTTTAGGGAAAAACAATGGATTTTCTCAAATAATTAAAACCCATCTAATTGTCAAGTTTACCAATAAAAATCACTAAGACCAATTTTATAAAATTAATAGAAGATCATTCAACTCAGACCCGTTCTCGCTGATTATGCAGACAAACGCATTTAGTCACAGACTCACGGCAGAATATATTATCCAAGTTTAGTAATAAATATTAAGTTTAGCTTGTCGTATATTTATTAGGGACAACTTTATCTTAACTTTTGCCAACGATAATAAACCTGTTTGGTGACAAATATAAGCTTGATCAGTAGAACTTTTGCCGTAACATTGGGTACATGAAAACGATTCACGCGTGCCCGTAAATGAAGTTCCCAAAAAAGTGTAAAATGAGATTTTTTATCTGCATTGACACAAGGCTGTGGCATAAACAGGGCAGACGTGTGTGTTCGGTAATGTCATAATATCACAGTTTTACGACAAGGCGCGGCGCGGCCGTGATGTAGCCCGACGAATATCTACGTTCTCATCTAAATATCATTCATTTACTTGGTATCCAGCTGTGCGTAAACAATGTACGTACTTACGAGTAATATGGAACTAATTGCATTCGTGAGACATGTGTGGCGAAATCGATAACGTTCCTAATTTATCTCATTACTATTCACCGTTATATCATACAGATTAGTAGGTATCCATAATTGGAAAATGTAGGTATTAAAATACAATCTGCTTCATTAGATTTATTGGATTTGCTCCTTGTTTGTTGCTTGCTTTCATTATTTTAATTGATTCGATTCGATATTCAAATTATTCAATCAAGAGCTGCCAGTACCACGCTTCGGATTCAACCACCCCATCGTTTTCGATGAGCGTCAACAGGAGGTTGACCGGATTAAAACAAAAGACTTGGAGATTCAATAACAACAAAGCTGCTGTTTTGACCACGAGGCAAAGGTCAACAGACCTACTTTGTCTATTTACATAATATGCTTGTTATTAAAATCTGGTTTAGGGTGATATTACAAGGGTACTCTGTAGGCACAGCAGCGGACGAAAAATATTTTGTAAGTAAGAAAACTTAAGTGAATCAGCACCATAATTGTCCGTTTAAAATTCTAAAACTCAAGACGTGCCCTTATTACTTTTTAGGTTCACCAACCTTCTTGTTAGGTACAAAACAAACAGATGTTACTCGTACAACTAGATCTATAAAAAAAACAATAACAAACAGTCCACTATCAAAGGGCATTTCCGTGCTACTATCCCAGATATCTTAGATATTTCCCCGTTGAATCATATGCTGAGAATATCTCCCAAATGCTAATACACAATCAAAAATATTGCATTGATATTTTATTCGCGTGTGTGTAGCGGGTAACCCCAAATCGAATCTCTTGGTGAACATGTGATGTTTCTCAAACGCGGTTTATTTTGTTGTGTGTATTAGTTTTCCGCCTGTCGAGTTTCATGTATCTTTCGTCTGGATATTGATTGACATACTGTCAGGACGGAATTGTAACCTGCGATTTAACACAGCTTTATTAGCAATCCTTAGGCTCTTTTATTTTCATTGAATATACGTAGACTGGTAATTTCGTGAGTTTTTAGTTACGAATAAACTGGTAGTTGTCACATTGAGTAGTACACTCAGCTTTTACTGTAGGTACACAAATGTGTGTGAATCTACCTTTGACTGTGTGTTAACTACTTGTAATTACTATAAGTGCAAGTTGCAAATAGCAATTTATGGATAAAATAAAAAGGTAATTATCAAGTTGAGTAGGTATCTACCAATCTGCTAAATCATCTAAATATTATTTGTCCAACAGCTGTTCCAAATCGGTTTTCTTTTTTGATACAACACAACGGGCGCGGCGTACTGTACAAATACAAGCTATATAAATAAATTACAGGCACTTGTCGAATAATAATATATGTTGTTACGCTAGCCCTACAGACCTACAAACTGCCGGTCGTGGATCATAGCACACGACTCGCTCCACTGCCCCCGAGACTCCGAAACAAAATTACCAACTAGATAATCTACTAAAACGTCAAACCTTGTTAGCCGTTTGACAAACTTGAAAGATAAACCGCCCCTGGCTGCAGTGCTAAACAAAAGGCTGACAATTTTCTGGAAAAATAATGAATTATTATTTATTTATTTTTAATTTTGACTTGATTCGCTTTTAGGACTTTTTTGAAGTAGGTAAATTACGATATACTGCGTAAGTGACGCAACCGAACGTACCCGTAGACAGGTATATTGGAGAGATTTAATAGTTATGGTTATGTTAATATAATAATTTCAAATTATAACACACCTAGGCCAGGGTTGCGGAATTTGTTCGAAAGAGTCACCGTGGCCCTGGAATACAAAGGGTATTAGGAGAAACACCGATGAGATTTAGTCAGAGTCTGACACTCCCTTCCACTCCGCCCATAGCGCATGGAGTCATTTAAAAATATCAAAAAAAAAAGTCCTGTGGCTACCAGATAATTCTTTTTTTTTAATCCTATTCTAAATTCCCATATCACTTCAGAAGCAGCCAGATATACTTTTTGCAAGCATGCTGAGAGATTCTTTAGAAAAAGCGACATCCTCCTACTAAAATATTTGTGAAACTAAAATACACCCTATAAGTTGACACTTCGCGTGACCCAAGTGCTGGCTTTTACCTCGGACAAAGGATAAGCATTGCCATACAACGTGGCAATGCCGCCAGTCTTTTGGGCTCACTTCCAGTCGACAGCGATGCGGACGAATTTTTTGACGCCATATTATAGTTAGAAGTTTTATTTTGTATTTTAAGTGTAACTAGTTTGTTTTTTAAATATAAGAGATTTTTATTTGGACAAAATACAAACATTCCCTTTGACCTTAACACGACATAAAATGTTGTAAGTCAATATTTTTCCCAAGTATCTACGGATAGACATGTTTTTCCAGACATTCCGCAGACGACCTTTGACATAGGTATTTCATTCAACTATAAATAACATATTGAATAAAAAATCTGTAACCACATAACGGTTGTGTGCTCTAACTACGACCATGTATCGTAAACTAACTCATAAAACTTTAAGGAATCGCAATGTATGTGTGTATATTCTTAGAAGTTTTAAGGTTGGCTGTAAACTGCGGTTCAGTGACTCTGGAAGTATGCAGGCATCATTTAAAAGACGTCGTAAGTCAAAAGAGATAAACATGCAACTGTTCGTTCATTTATAAGAGACTAGTGGACGTCACGCGGTTTCACCCGCGTAGTTCCCGTTCCCGTGGGAGTACGGGGATAAAATATAGCTTATGTTACTCCCTGATAATGTAGCTATCCATTGCTGAAAGAATTTTTCAAACCGGTGCAGTCGTTTCGGAGCCTATTCATTTCAAACAAACAAACAAATCTTTCCTCTTTATAATATTAGTGTAGATGAGAGACTAGTAGTCAGACAGATAACACGACGAGGTCTAAACTGATTTCTCGCCTCAAAGAGATGACTTAACGTTTACTGACGATTGACGACTCATCGGATCCGGTTGTCATACATAAACCGATCACATTCATCACTAGTATCCGGGCTTACACTAATTTGCATCACAGTCGCACCGTGCAGAGTCAGAAACTACGCGTTAGTGAAGACTAAAACTGAACTACTTTGGTTGTTGTTCGTACAATCACTGACAAAACTGTTGCGTAAACTCCTGATTATAATTACGACATCGCTTCATTGATTGCATGTCATCTTCGAAATTAGGCCTCCAGACCTTGAAACAGAACAATACCATACCGTCACCCTCTTGCATACATTACTCATAAATTAATTATTCCCACAACTGTACGTCCTCAAGCTAAAATGAATTTATGCTCCATAAAATTACTGCGAATCGTACGCAAGTCATAATTTTCTAGTTAATTTAGGTGTATAAGCGTTGTTAAAAGCTTTTATAAAGGCTAACAAAGATATCAATGATAATAAATATTTCCAGTTAGACATCTCACACACCCATTAATTGATGTAATTACCGCAAATTGTGTATGGCTTTGATTGTAATTTCAACAAAATGGAGTCTGTTATGAATATCGTACTCGCTAATTAAGTGCTGTCACCAATTATTCCTCGAATTTACGGATAAACTTTATTATTTTTCCTAGAATTTCATGGGATATCGCGAAATGGCTTTAAACTTTTAGGTAAGTAAATTAAACTAATGAGTATCTTTAAAATATTAAGTACATATTGATAGGAACATATTAGTAGTATTCTGTCCACAGACACAGTTCTGACGAGATTTACCCACTTCTCTGTCAGCAGAACTGTATCTTTGTCAAACAAAGGTTGAGATTAGTTTTCTACTATCAATATTGGTGATTGAAAACTATCGCATAAAGAACAAAGAGTTCTGATCTTTCAACCCTTACAAAGATGCGGAAGTATGTTTGAGTCTGCCAGTGTTTATACTTTCTTTAAGTTTCTTCGCGGTGACTTTTGACCAAGAAAGACGTAATCTTTGTAAGGGTTGAAAGATCAAAACTCTTTGTTCTTTAACCCTTAATTTGGCAAGACTAAAAAAATCATTTTAGAAAGTTCGCGTTAATATATTATGTTCATATGCTTTCAAAACACACGGGAAAAATTAAATAAAAAATCTTACCTGAACAGTTTCCTGAAAACACCACGTTAAGTATACTCAACAAAATTCGGTCATTTAAGAATTATGGTCACGTAGATCTGTTGAGTATACTTAACAAATCCGGCTCATTGGTAAGTTTAAATAAAACAATATTGAGGTATACTAAAATGAATTATTTATTAAAAAAAATGTTTACACGTAATAATTATGGTTAATTATGATGATAATTAAAGTGACAATTTCTGCCCTTAACAAAACACAGCCTAACCTTACATTTTAGACAAAAAACGGTAGTAAAACCTTTTTTACAGTAAGCACATCGACCATATTCTGTACCATGCTCAGGAAAATGGTCGATATTGTCATACTTTATATCGTCTACAGGCCTAGGACGTTTAGGTTTTTTTATTTTTTCATCAGGGTTCAAATCTTTGATTGTTGTTTTATCAACCTTTTTACCCTTGTCAAGTAATGCTCTAAAAATTTCGAGGCGAAACTCTTTCAAAGGTTTATCCTTTTTAATTCCTTTTCGAGAATTATCTCTCCTGTACATCAACCATGCGTTGTTGACACAGATGTCTAGTAACTGTGAAAATATGGATAGATACCAACGTCTGCTCTTCATTTCTGTGCGGTATAGTGCAATGAGCATATCCGCCAAATCGACGCCGCCCATGTGGGCATTGTAATGCTTTACTATATTCGGATAGTTCACTTCAACTTTGCGCTTTTTCATTTTACAATACCGCTTGACTTTGCTAATAGGATATGCATCTGAGTAACTAGATGCTAGGATGACACATTTGTTGTCATTCCATTTTACAAGCGATATTTTTGTCTTATTACACACAGTTTGACAGAACGATCCTCGACCTTGCGATTTCAAAACCTTGTCAGTTTTTAGCTTATTGGCAGCACTTCTTAGACGATTTGCACGCATAGTACCTAGGCTAAATATGCCATAATTATCTCTTAGATAATGGATTAACTCCAACGAAGAAAAAAAATTATCGAAATAAACGATGCACGGCTTCTTCTGTACAGTTTTACACAGTTTCAAAACTGCCTTTGCTCCCCAACCCAAACTTTCTTCTTCTGCTGTAAAATTAGTTTCTTCAAATGTGTCATTACCAGCATATAAAAAAAGTCGTATATTATCCCGGAAGCTCCAGCCCGAACCAAGTTTTTAAAACCCCATTTCCGTGGCTTGCGAGGATTATACTGACGCTTCTTGCCTGCTTTGGTGCCCTTGTATGGAATAACCATTTCATCGATGCTGAATCTAGACTCTTCTTCAATTTTGAGGCAGTTTTGACGAATTTTTTCCATAATTGGCCTTATTTTAAAGTATGGGTCACTATTTGTCTCATTATTATCCACGAAGTGTAGATATCTTCGGATAACTTGATACCTTTTTAGGGGCATTATATCTGCGACTAATGGAAAGCGCGTATTGCTACACCAATAATCTAAGTAAGATGGCATAGATACTATGCCCATTATAATTTTTATGGCTAAGAAGCTTCGTAACTCTTCAACAGTTAAATTTATTGATCGGCCTGTCATCTGCAGTGAATACATATTCGAACTTTGGCATATTGTATCAAACAGATCTTCGGAAAAGAAATCAGTAAAATAATTCAATGGATTCTTATTATCGGTAAGGGGGCTTTCAAATCTATCAGGATCCAAATCGGCACGATGAAGGAAACGTCCATTAGACCAATTGAACTTGAGTTCAATTTTTTTCTTAGTTACACGTCGGGGTTGCCTAGGTACGGTCAAATTGGCTGTGTTATGTCTGCGACGTTGTGCTCTTGTAGTTCGTGTTGGTTGTGGTGAAGAAGCTGAGATTTGTGGAGACTGTTGTGGAGAATCACTTACCTGATTGATAATGAATGACGTAGTAATAGACGGTATGTTTGACATAGGAGACAATGTTGGTAACGAACTAATAGACGGTACATCATTGAAAGGTTGTTGCTGTTCAGTATATGTTTCTTCAGGATTAAAATCCGCAAGAAGTGAGACCGATTCGTTAGGATTTTGTTCATCATCAGAGGAATCAAAAAGATTAAGCTCCGCAAGTGAAGATGTAATTGAAGGAGCTTCAGACGACTCCGAGTCGTGACGTTCGTAGTGACTAATCACTTCTACTTCCTTTTCATTTTCGGAACTTGATTCTCCGCTTACTTCAGAAGGAGCGTTCTCTTCCGGTACTAGGGCCAGAATATGCCTCGATCTTGAATTCTGAAAATAATTTAGATATTTGCAGGCACCCAAGCAAGGAACTAACAAAAATAATACCACACACAAATAACATGCAAAAGGTATTGCACAAACAAAAAAAAACCTGCGTTAGGCATATTTACAAAATAACCAAAACCAACTGAATATATCATATAAATATTTAGGTTTTAATCAAAACTGAACTTTAGACTAAGGCAATAAAGTTGATTTTTTAATGTAAAAATAGTGCAATGAAAAAATTAAAGATTGAAAAAGTTTAATTATACATGTTACACGTCATCCGTTCTAGCCAAAGCGAAACTTGAATATAATTCCCAAAAACATTCACAGAAAAAGCAGACATAAAACCCTTGTACCATTATAGCAATAAATCTCACCATGCAGATTTGTTGAGTATACTCTACATACCTTGTTCACACAAGATTACTTACTACCGAATTTTGTTGAGTATACTTAACACTCATGTTCTCCACCTCGTCGCGTTCTTGTCCAAGTAAGAAACAGATAGCAAATAATTTTATCGCATTGATTATACATTATATAAACAGAAATAAGTAACGTAAGTATCAATAACAGACCGAAAACCAACAAAAATAAATATTTACCTGTAAAGCTCGCAGAGCGCGTTGTTTAGTCGCCATTTTTTCTCGCTAATGTCAAGCAAAGTGTTGCCAGACAGACAAACTATTTTTTTCTACCAAATGGAATAAATACTAAGTGTTATTAGAATAAAAAGCACAGAACCACACAAGAAAATTAGTCTTCTAGATTTTTGTATTTGTTATGTTAACTATACTCAACAAAACCAAATTAAGGGTTATGCGATAGTTTTCAATCACCAATATTGATATTAGAAAACTAATCTCAACAACGTAGTTGGCACATTCGGAGAATCAATTATTTGGACAACCTTACACTTTATTTTTAAATCAGGGACTACTTCAGCTTATTTCACTTAGGTATAAAAGGTTGGCCAATTGACTTAGGCAACTGTATCCACACTTGAACTTTTCTTAATACTTCTAGAAAATAATATTTTACCTACGTATTATTTTAGAAAGGCAGTGAAGCTGAGATTAAGTAACCATCCATTCAGCTTTGAACGATGCTTGGAACCATGCCTTTTTGGCAGGCCTGCCAACTTTGATACAATATTCTAAATTTAAGACGTAACATATTTTGTAGTATTACTAATTAAATTAGGTTATCGTGTTACCAGAATATAGTTATACCTATATGTATTATGTATCGTAGGTATAGTATCAGAAAAGATGTGTCTACATTTAATGATAATCTACACTAATATTATAAAGAGGAAAGATTTGTTTGTTTGTTTGTTTGTTTGAATTGAATAGGCTCCGAAACTAATCGACCGATTTGAAAAATTCTTTTAGCATTGGATAGCTACATTATCAGGGAGTAACATAGGCTATATATTATCCCCGTACTCCCACGGAAACGGGAACTACGCGGGTGAAACCGCGTGACGTCCACTAGTATCGTATAAGTAGCATGACTGTGGACAACTATATATGCCGCCGATTACAACACGATGTATGGACTTGGTAGAAATG
Organism: Lacanobia wlatinum; assembly: GCA_947578705.1. Lineage (NCBI taxonomy): Eukaryota > Metazoa > Arthropoda > Insecta > Lepidoptera > Noctuidae > Lacanobia > Lacanobia wlatinum. Next base: position 14,957,278 of record OX388026.1, read on the forward strand.
GGGTAAATACTTTGATGAAGACAAATAAAGAATTCTGAAAGAAGAAGACATCTTGCGTCGACTGCCAAATAAAGGATAAGGACAAGAGAATTACTTAGCTCTATTTGTTGCGAAAATGAAGACAGTTACGCAGATTACTCGCTGTGCAACGAAATATAACCAGAGAAACAAGTATCTGTGACTTAGGCATCCTTCTTGACAGTAAACTGCATTTACATCTGCATATTGATAAGATGGTCTCTAAAGCTTTCCAAATGCATAATTTTACGATGAGAGCTGCATCAGATTTTAAAAGGCCATTAACATATAACACATACCTTTAAAACTCCTTGGTACGCCTACAGCTCGAATATGCCTGCATGATCTAGGACCCATACTACGCCAAATATGATAATGCATTAGAACGAGTGCAGTGTTAATTTCTCAAAATCTACACTAATATTATAAAGAGGAAAAATTTGTTTGTTTGTTTGAAATAAATAGGCTCCGAAACTACTAGACCGATTTGAAAAGTTCTTTCAGCAATGGATAGCTACATTATCAGGGAATAACATAGGCTATATTTTATCCCCGTGCTCCCACGGGAACGGGAACTACGCGGGTGAAACCGCGTGACGTCCACTAGTATGTAATAAAAATGTCGTCTGAAGCGCCTCTCTTACAAAGATGCATTAGCTAAATTTAAATTACTGCCACTGCGTTCAAGACGCCAGTTGCTCCAAGCCATGATGCTTCATGGACTAGTGCATAGTAGATTCGATTGCTCGGAACGAATCCTTACTAATATTATAAATGCGAAAGTTACTCTGTCTGTCTGTCTGTCGCGCTTTCACGCCAAAACTACTGAACCGATTTAAATGAATGTTGATACAGAGATAGTCCAGACCCTGAGAAAGGACATAGGCTACTTTTTATCCCGGGAGTATGTTCCCTAGGGATCACGCGGGCGAAGTAACAATATATGTTACTTTGTGCCTAGAGCGGTTATGAGACAAGAGGTTCGCTCTTACCCTTTGTTTGCCACGACGACCCCCAGTCGTACAAATGCGGGCCGGAGAGCTCCTTTGCAGAGATTAGTCACAATATACAATATTCATTTTAATCACATAGACATATTTAACCTAGCAAAAAATTATTTAAGAAGAAATAATTAAATTCCTTCTGGTTTCTGCGTCAGAGTAAATAGTTTGAGTAATAGTTACTCTTGTGTTTTGAGGAAAAGTTTTTTTTTTTTGTTAAGTATACATAAATATATTAATTGCATGTATCTGCATTGTATCCTGCAATAGTAAAATGTGGAAACGTCTTGGATTGTACATTTATCTATAGTTTAAACCATCTCGATGTATTATACAATGTTCGATTGTTTTGTTTTCCCAAATAAAATAAAATTAAAATAAATTATAAAAATCATGTCAACGGAAACAAGCACACCAACAAATGCAGTGAATTGTTAAAGTCATATTCGACAAGTCCCGACAGAACACAAGTTCCAAATTAACTCTCAACCGCGAGAAGGCGTGTGTTCATGTGTCAATAACTTAGCGTTCTACTGTTCCACATGGGAACAAATACAGTGCATTTGTAGCCCATATCTGTGTAGTTAGGAACTTTGACGTAGTACAATAGTCTTGGCAGCTGTCGCCACCGCCGCCGCCGCCGACTTGAATTTGCAATGGGTAATAGTGCTGAATTTACACTAGTCCACACCAGCACGACAATAGACAAATATACTAATAGAGAAAAAACAACTGTTCAAAGAAGTGCCATCTTATTTCAAAGCCTATTTATTCTGAGCTTGCCGAAAAATACTGCCTGGATAGTAATTAAACTAATGGTTTATATTTATATTGATCTTGAATGTACTGCTGCAAACTTGGTACCTAGTCTCCAAAAAAACCAGAGGTGGATGTTACTTCTTTTGGAGGGATAAAAGAAAATTTAAAATAAAAAAGTTTTATAAATATACGGGCGACATATCGAAAGGAATGAAAGGGCTCACTATGAGGGTTTCAAATATATTTTAACATAATTTTTAAAATCTTTTATCGTGTGGACAGTAAGGTCTAACGACCCCACACACCCTAGTGTCAGAGTTTCTATACCGCCTTAAGGGCCCTCTGACATGATTTATTTGATGGCCGCCACCATTTGGCGGCCGGGACCACCGGCTTATACGTGCCTTCCGAAGCACAGAATCTTCTTTTTATCAGACTATCAGGTGATTCAAGCCTGCAATGTCCTAGCTAAACTGGAAAACAACTTTACAAAGTATGCTCTTCCCGTGGGAAACGATCCCACGACCACCGGGTCACAAGGCAAACGCCTAAACCACTGGACCACGGAGGCAGGGAGGCATCTTTAAAATAAATCTCTCAGTGCAAACTTTTCTATGCAGTTCATTTTTGGGTCCGTACTTACGTTTAATTTAATTCATCAACTTGTTTTTGCCTTTTTCAAAACTTATTATTAAGTCCGTATGTTACAACTGGTGTTGTCAGCGTCCTGACGTGCTGACATTCCGTTTGCCAAAACTCAGCGCTATTGTACAAACGTTTGTGTTAGTTTAGTTATGTAATTACGCGAGCAGCGTTTTAGTGCTTGTGTTATTATTAATTTTAAACTTTTATGAATAAAGTTTATTGTTTTTCTTGAGCCAATTTTGGATGACGGGCAGGCGCCAGACAGTCATAGATACAATGAAAACAAAGTAGTTTTAAGAAAAAAAATATTGTCGAAGTACCTAACGACAAAAACGCCCACCTGATCTATAGAATTGATAAAAAGAAATTTCTAAAGGCGACAAAAAGTGTTAACTTTTCAAGAGTTATCCAACATAGTAAGCTGTAAATGAAACAGACGCTTCCAATAATTGGCAACGGATCGAAAATAAGCCTGAACTTAACTTCAACAAGTACATAACAAGAAAAGTTAAATAACACGAAGTACCTAAGTAACTCAGCGCGCGTGACGTGGAAGGGATTCAGTGAGAACTTCATCCGTCCATTGGAAACCATTCTGAAGGAAACCGCAATCTTGGCAAACGAGAGAATTCGTTCGACTAGACTAAGAGCTGAAATAAAATCTCAGTGTTCCCAGATAAAACTATACCGTTATATCCAAAGTTATCCGAAATCTTTCTGTCGGATTCGAATAAGATTCACGGATTCACGTTTGTCTTTCATTTGTTTGACTATTCACATAAATACGGCTTTGGCCATTTCCCGCTGAATGGAGCTTGGTTCCTGGAATTATTGTGGTTTTCAAATCGTCGTATTCTAGGAAACTGTTATTCCCGGAATTCAAATATCTTGTTTTATCTTCCCACATTAGATCACTATTCTATTTTGTAATAGTATTGTCGTATTTGAGAATTTCCCGTGTTACATACATACAACCTTCATCAAGGCTGACCTTATACCGCTTCAATGGACGAGTGGGCACTTTGACGTTCGTTCATAACGGCTAACTTTTGAGCTACTGTTTGCGAAGTTCCAATAGCCCACTTTCATTGAGTTGATCGAGCCAATGTTGATTAAAGTTATGCAATGAGATGATGATAATAACGAGGACAGTGCGATTCAAGATATTACCAATAGGTATTATTAAATATTAAAGATACCTAGCGTTCAGCCTGATTTTTTGTTAAATACCTAATTATTCAAAAGCTTTTTAAAGGTTCCGTACACAAAGATGACCACCGGACCCTATTACTAAGCCTCCGCTCGTCCGTTCGTCCGTCTGTCTGTCTGTCAACAGGCTGTATCTCAAAAACCGTAATAGGTAGATAGTTGAAATTTTCACAGAGTGTGTTTTTCTATTACCGCTATAACAACTAATAATACAAAGTAAAGGGAAAACCGAAGGAAAAGGATAAATCGAAAAAAAAACGTTTCTTATATGAGAGCCCCTTACAAGTGGTTGTAGCAATTTGGAAAACATGACTTAACCGATTCAGTTTTGAAACAATTTTCATTAAAGAATATTCAATATGTTATCACATACAATAAGACCATCAAATTTAACTTAAAACTTCATTTAATTTATAAATGGAATATGAACAACAAACTGAAGGGAATATGAATAACTTATAATTCGTGATCTTCACGAAATGCATTAAAACTTGAAGAGCTGTTCTTAAACTTTCGAAACGTTTGCATTTAAGTTAAAAGCAGCTGCAGAAGAAAACAAACTGCTTATAACACGAACTTATTAAAATATCAGTGGCACTTGCAGCATGACGTCCGCTTTTTCCGCTTTTAATTAATTATTTTAATCATGTTCTTGCGACGGAATAAAAATTGAAATTATTGACTAAAAGTTATGCTTGACTCTCATTTGACTATGTTAAGTTTCGATAAGATTGCGTAACTTTTAACTAGTCGTCAAAAGATTAATTTAAAAATGATGGCAAATCCTGTACAAGCTACCTAGTTACCTACCTACGTACCGTAAATATTCTGAGAGCACATTGTTTTAATTATCCAGGTGTTCAAATAATTACGTAATACTATCGTTCATGAGAGTTTATGAACCACGCAGACCCAAGTTTAAGGTTACTAAAGAATACTATAATCTATTTTCATCATCATGTATATAAAATCTTGTCTAATAAAATCTCGAAGTGATGTTATCGACTGTTGATCTTGACTGCACTCGAACTCAAATATTTGTTTTAAACATATCAAATGTAATGCCAACGAAAACAGTCTCAGACAAGTTCCTAAGAATAATTAATTTTTGATTTAAATGCAATAGACTTATGTTTTGACAGATGAGTGAAGTATATACAAGTTTATTTTAGTACCACAAAACTGTTGGCAACAGGGGTTTTGGTGAAAAATTTAAAGACGTGTTGATAGATAGCACACAATTAATAATTGCACATCAGCGTCTATTTCCACGGCCCAATCCATTGATCAATTAGTTTCGCAACGCTTTGTTTACGTCATGTCCATTGAAAAAACTAGCTAAGTGCGAGTCGGACTCGCCCACTGAGGGCTCCGTACAAATTTGTAGCTACAAATTACTTTAAATAAAGACTAATTTTTTTACGATTTAATTACAAATGTATAGTTTTCAGACTTTTCCCTATATATGTAAGACGGTATTACTTGGCAAATTTCATAGTTCTACGTCACCGGGAACTACCCTATACATTTTGATTCCCTTGAGATTGTCGAAATATACGTTTTTTGCGGTAAAAACGACCGAATCAATTTTGTACGTTAACTTAGAAGTTTGGTTTTTTCACAGCTGAAAGAAGCTATAGACCTGAATATATGGTTTTAATTTCAACTTGATACCTTCACGCGTTCCTGAGATAAACGGTCTTGACAGACAGATGGACGGACAACAAAGTGATCCTATAAGGGTTCCGTTTTTTCCTTTTGAGGTACGAAACCCTAAAAACTGATAAAATAACGGAAGAATAATTTTAAAACTAAACAGTTCAGTGTTTTAAAAATTGATAGCTTATAAGTTATAATTAACAGAACACCGGAATATTGTTTATCAAATGAGTCCGAAAGTGTGTTTGTGAAAGTATCTTGTCCATTCTTCTCATTTAAAATCTACATTTGTGAATGAACAACTAGAGTCACTTTTTTACTGTAGTTTTTGACGTTAAAAAGTTTTATTGAAATAAAGTAATTGACTTCGAGAGTAGGTATGAAAATGTTTCATGTTTACATATTTAGGTACCTATTCATCTTCCACATTGTATCGCTGAGCAATATTACCAAGTGTTGTTAAGTTGTTCAGATTTTTACAAATCTGAGTATAAATGGCAAAATTTATAATATTCGTAAATTAATGGCTCTTATCAATAATTAATCCGGTACTCTACATTTTCTTGTTCGTCTAAAATTATACCCACTTAGGTACCTACTCGACGGTTTCAAGTATAAAACCATTGTGTTAAAGGGAAATTCCAACTCTGCTTTCGAAATAATTTTAGAAATCTACTACAGTTTCAAAGACTTAAAACCTAATACGATGCCTGTTAGGAATCCGTGGCTAGGTGAGGACTTTTCGCTCTCAAAAATATCCGACATCACAAACACGACACTCACACGATTTTCGTAAATATTGTTGGTTTATGTTGAGAGCTCTTAGAGCCTGAATTGCTTGAAGGAACCAAAATTTAAATCTATGTAAGATAGAGAAGAGAATAAAAAGAAATATATGGGATTTTTCCCACGATATAATCTACGGTTTCATTAACTTGTTTGTAAAGAAAATTGAAATTAGAAATTGGTACCAGAGTTATAAGTTCCAAACCCGATAGGTATGTCTTTACCACACCATTCAAAATATCATCTTCTTTTACATACAAATATCAGAATATATTCAATCATATCTACAAACAATACAAAAAGCCAGACTCTATTATCACATTGTTTCTCCAGATTAATTTATCAAAAGTCAGCTCCTACGCTATCATAAAAAAAAGAAACACCGGTAGCACTCCGGGAGTGCCGGCAGAAGTGAAAACTTTAGTATTAACGTTGTGTTTAATTATAAGTACAAAAATACTATCATTTATGAGGTAGAATACAATGTTTATTTATTGCGCTATCGTACACAAATATGACAATTTACATGTTATTATTCATAATATTATATCGTTATTTATTTATATATTACATTAATTTTTATCTCTTAGAAAAATCAACTTTCATCCATAATTTCGTAATTCCACATTTTACATAAACACAGACGGACATTCGCGCAAGCGCCCTGTGCCGCCTAAGCGGAGCAGCACACTCAGGCACGGTAGAAAGAGTGGGAGATACTAGTTCCTCTCCCTTCCCCTCGATCTTACGCTTTTTCGATCAGCATCACGTGACCCTGACGCGAGTCCGTCTTACGCTTTTTCGATCAGGTCACGTGTCCTGACGCGAGTTTAAGATTTTATACCTGTGGTGTTCACAAGAATCACTTGTTATACTTTTGAGGTTTAGATTAAAACCACACAATTAACAGTAAGTAGTGTGCAACTCGAAGGGACCGTCTAGACGCCAGAAGGGTTAGTTCAGGACTGCCTTACGACGTAGCCCTCGAGGTGCATGCTACGTTTATTGAATACGTCACATCTCTTCCTTTTTATAAAATAATTAGATTGTAAGTACAACTAACATATCTATAATTACGTGAAAATACTATGAACAAGTTTAGCTGGTTAACTTATGAGTTAACCATTTTAAAGTACTTTATTAATATTTAGCATTCAGACATTGACATTGAGGTTTTAATTACAATAACCATATTTAGAATTTATCATACGTTAATTAATTATTTCAAAGTAAAATTACAATATCTAGTATAATTACAATATCTAATATTTAGACATTTTGAATGTCTGTCAATATGTAAGTACAAATAGATTTTTTCTTAGCCATTAATTAAGTTTTAACAATATAATTATAGTGTTAAGTTTAGGGTACAATTAAATTTAGACCTAGTAATTAATTAAGTTCCAAGAATCTATAACAATACAGTATTTTGCTGATCTTGTTTATCCTTAATTTCTAAGATTCTGTAATAACACAATATTTAGCATTTTGCTCATATTTGGAGTATTAAGCATTTTTCTTATTTGGATAGTTATTGTTTATCCTTAATTTCTAAGATTCTGTAATAATACAATATTTAGCATTTTGCTCATATTTGGAGTATTAAGCATTTTTCTTATTTGGATAGTTATCCTTCTTTATCCAATTCGTGATTGATAGCTTTCCATTCGCCTTCTATCTTCTTAAGGTGTACGATGTTTCTCCGGTACTCTTGACCAGTTTCATCATTCCTTATATTCACATCGCTTCCTTGAGCATTTATAACGGTATGAGGTGTGGGATTAAATTCTGAACTTAATTTGTTTTCTTTTATCATGTTTTTTACATAAACTTTTTTACCAATTTCTAATTCTCTATCTGTAGCTCGTCTCTTCTTGTCTTCGTTTAAATTGTTTTCTCCTTTTTTTCCTTGTCTTTGTCTCTGACCTCTGAATCGTCGTAGTTATTTTCGAGGTCTGTTAAAAAAGGTAATTTATCTCTGAACTTTACCATAGAACAGCTCGGATGGAGATTTTCCCGTGGAGGGATGAGGTGTACTGTTATACATCATTAAATATTTTAACAAATCATCTTTCCAGTCTGATTTTTCGCATTGGCTGATTCTGAGTCGTTTAAGGATGTCTCTATTTTGCCTCTCGACCTCGCCGTTTTGCTGAGGCCAGTAAGGGATTGTATTGAATAGTGTAATTCCTTGTTCAATACAGAATTATTTAAATTCCTGACTAGTGAATTGCCTGCCATTATCTGCTGTTATACTAGCAGGATTTCCGGTTCGTGAAAATATATTTTTTTAATTCTTTTATCGTATCCTGTGTCGAAACAGATTTCATGATTTCGATTTCTTTATATTGACTGTAATAGTCGATAATTACGAAGATATAATTTCCACCTGGAAGTGGACCTAAAAAATCAATAGCAGTATCCACCCAGGCTTTCGAAGGAAGTTCACGCCTTTTCATTGGTACTGAGGAATTTAGGCCTGAGACTACAGTACATCCTTTGCAGTTTTTTACCGTATTTTCGGCGTCTTTGTCTATTTTTGGCCACCATACCTTTGTGCGTAATCTAGCCTTCATATTGACAGTGCCTGGGTGACCTTCGTGTGCTGCTTCTAATACTTGTTTTCTCAAATTAGTGGGTATCACTAATTTGTTTCCCCTTAATAAGATGCCATCATGCAACCAAAGTTCATGTTCAAAATATTTGTAGTTGTTTATTGAAGTATCCCAAACATTATTCATTAAAGTGTCTTTAGTTAATTTAAATTCATTGTCATTATTTGATGCTTCAATAATCGTTTTAAACGATAATGCTACGGGTCGCGCATATTGAACTACTTGGTTAACATGATATTCATTTTCAAGTGGACTTTTTTGTACGGGACTGGTGCACAGACGAGATAAAGGGTCTGCTATGTTTGATTTACCAGGTTTATAAATTACTTTATAATTGTATGATTGTAAACGAAGAACCCAACGCTCGATTCGCGCGCAAGGTTTTGATTTTGTGCCAAATATAACTTCTAAAGGCTTATGGTCTGTGACAAGTTGTTTTTTTTTTTTTTTTTTCATATGGACATGTACATGTGGAAGTGTTCTATTGCCCATACCAAGCTAATGCCTCTTTTTCGGTCTGACAATATCGTTTTTCAACGTCTGTTAGACTCTTATTTCCAAAGGAAATTATGCGGGGACCTTTGCTGTCGTGCTGAATAAGTAGGTACAGCTCCTAACCCAACAGGGCTTGCATCTGCAATAACTTGGGTACGATCTATTGGGTCGTAGTAACCAAGGGTAGGAATTTTAGAGATGCATTTTTTAAATTCATCAAATGCAACAATTTGTTCTTTTTGCCAAAATGCCGTGATATTGGCATTTTTTTTTTTTGCACTTTTTGTCGAAGTAACTGTCTAATGGGTTCAAATAGGGTTGACAAATTTGGAATAAACTTTCCGATAAAATTTATTAATCCTAGAAAACTTTGAATTTCTTCGATGGTTTCCGGTGCTCTAAATGTCTTGATTGCTTTATCAAGTGGTTTAATGCCTGACGTTGAAAGCTCATGGCCCCAAAATTGAACAATTTTTGAATTGAAAACACATTTATTTGTATTGAGTAAGACGTTGTTTTCTTTTAGCACTGTCAATACGTTTTTAAGCCTTGCGTCATGTTCTTTTTCATCACGTCCAAAGACTACTATGTCATCTATAAAGTTAACAACTCCTTCGCATGACAATAAGATTTTCTCCATGATTTTTTGAAAATGTTTAGGTGCACACGATATACCGAACATTAACCTTTTGTATCGGTAAAGCCCTTTGTTAGTAATGAACGTTGCGGTACCATTGGAGAAACCCAAGGAGATGGTTTATTTACAGGTTCAATAATGTACATTTTAACCAATTCGTCAAATTTTTTATTTATCTTTGATTCCAAAGGAATTGGAACTCGTCGATAAGGCTGACAAACTGGAGGTATTGTTTTATCTATTGCAATATCTAATAGGATATCTTTGAATTTTGGAAATGGATTTTTGTCAATTGAATTCAGATTGAAACCAATTTGTAGCACATTTAGGTAGATGGCAGTTTTTTACCCAAAAGATTCCTTGACCCATTTTCTATGACATAAAATTTTGCAAGTAATGATTTTTTACCAGCTTTAATCTGTGCATCAAAACAACCCAACACTTTAAGTGGATGTTTAGCACCGTAACCCATGAATGTTTTGTTAGGGGACGTTTCCTGGTTGGAGATTATAACTTTAGATTTTTTCATTTGTTCCCAAGTTTTATCGCTTATAATATTAGAGGTACTACCGGAATCAATGAGCATTTTTATATTTATACCACCTACCTGACAGTCTATTGTTGCATCATCATCGATATTGAAAATATAGTCTACAGATGTAGGCTCTTTATCTTTGGTGTTTTCTTGTTTGGGTTTTTTAATTTGGCTGTTGTTATTTGTCTATGTTTGTTGTTTGGCTAGGTTAGCACTGTTTCTTTTGTTGGCCCTTGTTCTGCAGTATTTTTGGGAATGACCCTTGAAACCACATTTTATGCAAATTGCATTAATTGCAGGGCAGGAACTTTTATCACCTTTGTGATTTTTGCTGCCACATCGGCAACAGGGATCAACTTTTATCACCTTTGTGATTTTTGCTGCCACATCGGCAACAGGGAACTTTTATCACCTTTGTGATTTTTGCTGCCACATCGGCAACAGGGAACTTTTATCACCTTTGTGATTTTTGCTGCCACATCGGCAACAGGGATCAACTTTTATCACCTTTGTGATTTTTGCTGCCACATCGGCAACAGGAATCAACTTCTTTCTTAAACTAGCGTTTTTTAGTTTTTTGAGTCAATTTTATTAAGGCGGGTACTTGTAGCATTTGTGCTCTGGCTATCATGGAAATTGTTCATTTGCCGTTCTACGGTTTCTAAAGAACTAGCTTCTCCTAAATTTTTTTCAATTTTGGCTGTATCTCCAAGTGTCAAAATCTCTTTTCTTAATTTAATCGAGAAACACTTTTCTGTTATTTGATCGATTTCGTCTTCATTAGCAAAATTGCATTTTGAGCCTTGACGTCTCAACCGAATCAAAAATGGTTCGAATTTTTCGTCCGACTCTTGTTTCATTAAGCGTAACATGTGTCTTTCAAATAAATAACTTTGCTTCGGAGAAAAATAAATCTCAAGATCGATTCGACAAATTAAAATGATTTCATCATAGAACAATGACTTTCGGTGTTAAAATAATCAAATGCCGTCTTTAACAAAGGAGTCAAGTAACTCTTTAGTTTATTTTAGCTTCGAATTTATCGTATCCGGTCAAAGAGCTTTGTGACTTCACTTGGCACTTCAGATGAAGAAACTCTAGCCGACAAATCGTACAGAGTCCGTTTGTACCCGTTAAGTGTTATTAAGTAAAACGGCCGCTTCATTATACACTTTGGGGCATACAGAGGCCCATAGAAAGGTGATGAATTGTTATTATTATATGTGACAATAGCCAGTGCAAAATGCGTTTTGATTAAGTTAAAATCAATAAGCCTTAATGGATTTCATGACACTTATTCAGTTTTAACAATAGATAAAGTGAGATTTATCTCTATTACTTCGAGGTTGTCGAAGGGACACTTGGTTAAAACTGAAATTTACGAGAAAATGTTCTCGTAAGCACATTCATTTTTTATTGAATTTTCAATCGGTACATTTGCGAGAAAATTTTCTCGAAGGCACTTTTTTTTTATCGAAATTTCTTTCAATAGGGACATTTTATTTGCGAACAGATTTGGTCAACAATACGTAGGATCGGAATTTGGTGTGTTTTGAATATATCTTTAACATTATATTTAATGTACAAAATAAAGAAACGGATTATGTCGTTACTGAAATTGTCACACCACGATCTTGTTTAAAAGTTAAGTATTACTGTATAATAGTATAGTGACTTTTTAAATGAATAGGTAAATGATGCTTAGTTTGTACCTATATTGGTTTTTTACAAACACTCATCAAAATGTTAGGCAGTACCTACATCGGTCCATGCAGCACATCAGCAGATAGCCGACGCAGATTGCGCATAGATAAATAAGTAACACTTAATAAAACATTTAAATTACAAGTTATTTCATTAAACATACAAGGAAATATATAAATTTTAGGTAGGTACTGAAAATCACTAATTTTGTTGTACCATCACGTTGATTATTCATGATGGATTAAGCAGAGGTGTATCTAATATCAACCGGGCAAAGTTTTAGGCTTCGTGACTGCTACTGAGAAATTCCGATGGAAAAACCAATAACATTTAGGCCGACCTAGGAATTGAATCCAGGATCTCCTATTTAGCAGTCGTTTTAGCGACTACTCGACCACAAACATTTTTATTTTTTTTCTTTTTAACACCTTAATAAAATTACAATATTGTTGTTGACCAATTTCCGTAAGCAAGTAATAATTTGAGTTACAATTTCACTTACTGCACTTTAACTCGTCGCCAATGTGGTGTTCACAAGAATCACTTGTTATACTTTTGAGGTTTAGATTAAAACCACACAATTAACAGTAAGTAGTGTGCAACTCGAAGGGACCGTCTAGACGCCAGAAGGGTTAGTTCAGGACTGCCTTACGACGTAGCCCTCGAGGTGCATGCTACGTTTATTGAATACGTCACAATACCCATTACAGAAAAAGTGCTCAACGCCGCTAAAGAAGTTTTCACTTCAAAAAAAAACAATTAATGTGGATCATCTTATGTAGTACATAGTCGATTCTACTCGTAATAATAATGTGTTCTAATTAAATAGAGATAATAGAACCAACCAACCTTCGTAATCGTCAAACTTATTTTCTTTAACCTTGTGCGAACGCAATTAATTGTTTAAAATTATTCCGGTTTTTTTATGTATTTCAGAACTAATATAACCTATATATTTATTTTTCTTAGGTGTCGATACCTACATTGTGTACACAGTTGCGCGGAATCGCGACCTTAATCAATTAAAATTCATTAAGAATTATTTTAATGATACCGTTGCTGATAAAAAGGTAACAATTTATGCCGTCGTTAAATTATCAATTAGGTTGTAATAGGTCATTTTGCACTGGCGATTATTAAGAATAAGAGTTCACTGATTCGTTAAAAACAACAAATTTTTTAAATCGTTGCTGAAAAGTATCTTGTTATTAGAAAATAATTATATTGTAAGGTATCGAATTCACCTTTTAACTTTCAGTTCCAAAATATTATTCTAAGGATACCTTTTAAACTAAGAAACTATATTTCAAAGACCTTTACCTATGAGTCTTCGAAATAATTGAGTTTATTGTATCAACGAAGTAACAAGATATTCGAGAAATGAGCTAGAAATCAATTAATGTAAATTTCGAGTTGATTCTCAAAAACTTAAATAACTGAAAACTGTTGTAAGTTCAGAAGTAGATAGTTAAAACCAGAATATTTCACTTTGGACTTACCTACCAACGTTTCAGTAATTTAGGATCAAATAATAATTTAATTTATACAATTATAAAAACAAGTCTTACCTCAGACGTTCGGCAGTTTATGAGATACGCACAACATAGATGCTCAGTGATAACAAGTACAACACTATAACAGATACCGTGATCGAGGCACCGCGTCCGCGACTAGAGGAGCACTGGATCTGCGCGCGCGCAAGCCGCCGAGTAGCCCCAGTATCGCTCGACTAAACTAAACTATAGCCCATTTAACATAACAGATCTGTAACAGTTGGTCCTACCAGTTCAATGTTACGCTTTTGCTTCATTCAATTACGTATGGCACATATCGATAATTTGATTATGTATTGTCGTGGTCTGGTATTTTGATTGGTATAACTTTTTTATACTACTGTGAAATTAACTAGCTGTATGTTTAGGCGTATACGTTAAGACCTTAATCTTATGAATCATCATTCATAAAAATACTTCTAACATCAACAAAGTCGAGACAAAACTAAATTCTGTGAAACTTCATGTGTAGTCAGATTTCTTCGGCATTCCCTTGTAGGTAGATATATTTGATATAAAACCCAAGATAAGCCCGGCAAAAAAGTAGGTTTGTTTGAACGTACTATTAGTTACATAGACGCCTAGTTGCTATAGATAAAGTGGGTACTAACAACGTAAATTAATGAATACTCTCTTTATTTTTTCAGTAGTTGTAGAAGGTGCTGAAAATAGCTAAAATCTACACGTTTGGCATAATCGAATGTCGATTAATCTAACAAACGTACCTAGATAGATACATTTAGCGAGCTTTTACTACGTCTAAACAATTTACTAGAGAAAATAATCAAGAGATCTATTTTTCCGAGCCCACATTCGGCATCGCGAAAAATAATTGTGTAGGTAAGTAATTGCGAATGTATTTTTGGATGTAGAAGTAATAACCGTCGGAGGTTTTTGTTAATTAAAGACAGAAAAAAAACAGGTTCGAGCAACACAAGTCCGGTTTTTGATAAATCTCCAAGAAATGTTCGTAATTAATTAAAAGTACGATATCATAACAAAACCATGCCTTAGTAGATTATTTCACTAGAGGAAGCGATAACGGCGCGGGCGGTGACCGCGTACTCAAATATTGAAACAGCTCCCAGATGTAGGCGACGCGATTATTACTGTTTTACTTTTTCTTTTGTAACGCCTATTGTTTTTAAAACCAATAATTGATGCCAACCAATAATCGTCGACGGTGGAATAATGAACAAGCATTCGATATAATTTTGTTTACTAGTTCTACAAAATTATGGCTTTGCACACATTGTGGTTTAATCTCTATGTGAACAAGTGTAATGTAAAAAGAAATATGGTTATTATTAAATACCTATACCTACCTACATTCAAATGGGTCTCTCACAAACGGTGAATGACTGCCCTATATAGATACCATAATTAATGAACATACGTCTGATTGTATCTGGGAGGATTACTCCATCATCTTGAATTAGTTGTCATCTTCCATGATTTGCCATATCACTTCCTTCAAGACCGGCTCTAGAATTTTGCCAACATTTCCGCAACCGAACAGCCCAAGTACGTACCCCAACGAAATAAGTAGGTAGTGTAAAATTTAAAAATAGAACCAGAATTAAATAGGATAATACTTAAAAGCAGAGTTGTCATCTATTTATTATTATTTGTAAACGATCCAGCTGCTAGTGTTCTGATAGTTCGTCGGTCAATGCTAAAATATATAATCTATACTAAAATAATAAAGCTGAAGTTGTTTTGTTTATTTGAACGCTCTAATCTCAGGAACTACTGATTCTTGAATCGAACATATAATATCACGCCACGACCAACAGGAGCGGATCATTAATGAAAAATGTGACGCAAACGAAGTAGCGCGGGTCAGCAATCTATTTGTCTTTATAGATAGAGGTATATAAAGATGAATCACTGTTTCCCTTGGTCACGCCATAACTTGAGAACTTAAATAATTACTTATTTGTTAACCGACTTCTAAAATAGAAGGTGGTTCTCAAATCGACAGCGTATATATATATTTTTTTATGTGTGTCCGCGGATAACTTCGTCGTTTATGATCCGATTTCGATGAATCTTTTTTTATATGAAAGGGTATGCTTCCGAGATGGTCCCATTGTAACCACGTCAGGATTTGATGATGGAAACCCTTAGAAACCGATTGCAACTCTCGAAAATTGTAGGCACGCATCTGGTAAAAACTTGATATTCGTGTGTATATCGGGTGATACTACAAAAAAATGAAGGTTTGGATCAGACCTGATGATGGAGACGACAGAGAGTCAAGGGAAGTCCACATCGGTATGTAGGAACTACCAAGTGTTTGGGCTTATTTCATTCGTGTTGACGAGATCCGAAAGCACTTAGAAAGTTTTATTTTCATAACATAACATCACACCGGTACGCTGTGAATGGGTACGCAGGTACCACTAAAAAGTGAAAAATAAAAAACTTTTTTACAAAAAATTTAACCGACTTCCAAGGTCGGTGTCAAAATACGAAATAACCAAAAACACCGACTTCCGAAATTAAAGTTATTTTATACTTTGTAGTGTTTTGTTTTGGAAGTCGGTTATATTTTTTGTAAAATGTTTTTGTGTTCGCAATTGTCAGGTCGAGGATTGTGTTAAATTTGAAAAAAAAAATACATCCATGCGAAGCCGGGGCGGCCACTAGTTACTTCTATTCAGCGTCATCCAGTTAGACTAGAAGCTGACCCCTAAATAGCCAGGAAATGGCTAGAGAGATGATGAGACGAAACCTTCTGAAAAAAACTTTAACTAAAATAATCGTTATTATTGTACCATAACAATAGGTTACTAAAACGTTCCAATTTCAAAATGGAAACTAATAGTCCATGGCATAATACCGGCCACACAAACAGCTATCTATTACCCTAATCAAAACTACTTTGATTCGGGTTAATGGTGGACTTAATCCGTGGTTCGTTCCGCCGGCACTCGAATTAATCGAGGCTCTAGTCTAAACACAACGGTTAATAAGTATTGTGTATCAAACTAAAACTTTCCGTAATCGGGTGGTATTGGAAACTGCTGTTGCGTATCGTGCCTGTATTATCCCGTTTATTTTATAAAAGTAGATAACATGTGTGCCGGTACTGTTTCTCTCTAAGTTTTAACCCTTAAACGCACACCCTGTGTTCTAACGCGAGTAAATATTTTTCAAGTTCAATATAAAAATCTCGTGTCACGGTGTTTGTTATCGAACTCCTCCGAAACAGTTCGACCGATTTGCATGAAATTCTGTGTGTATATTCTGTAGGTATGAGAATAGGTGGCAGGCTGTTTTTTTTTTATTTTGGCAAGACAAAGTTTGCTCGGTCAACTAGTAAGTTTTTTAATTCAAATAAAAATCCGTTTAGGTACTGGCCATTTTGTATAACCCGTCTTAAAGTAAATAGGTTAGGTACTCTTTTACGTAAACTCCGGAAACCGGTGAAAGATTAGGGGCTGTTCAATATATTGCATTTTGAATAAATTACCATGCCTAAGTTAGTTTCCCAGTTCCGACGAAATTATCAGGTGTTCAAGCTACCAGAGTAATACATCAACCGACAATAATAGTAACCGTAAGTTTAGTCTCTAAACTATCTGTATAATTTACAAATAAATCGTATCTGTATACGTAAGTAAACGATACGTACGCCTTTATAATAGTAGATATGTTTAAGCCTTACCTGCGACAAACTCCAATCACCGTAACTTGTGTGAAAATCCTAAGCAATAGCGGTGTTTAGAGCGCCCCAGAGCTCGGTAAATTGCCGTAGGGTCTCCGCCAACGTAATCAACAACATAATACGAACTAAATAAGAAAGCTATTGTCCTTTACCTTTAGTAAGTAGAAACCAATCGTGTTAGAAGAATGTACACGGTGAATAAATTGTTGAGAAACTTTCATCCGAGTACCAATAGGGTAACATGCAATATTTCTATTTTGGCTTTAATTTTAAAGAACTCCATCTAGAATAGACCACCACACAAAAAAGAAATGAAAACGCTTCAATTTATTGCCAAAATTGCGTTTTTAAACCGACAGTTTAAATTTTCGCGCGAAAACGGACGATGACGTCACTCCTGTCTGCCATTGGTCAAGAACTGTCCCAACTCAAAGACATAGGTTGTCTTTACGTTGTCATAACAGCAGTAACGTCAATAAACGCTGATTGTAGTTTTTAAATACGTTCCGTTTCACGTTACTTTAATTATTATTTTTTATAAATCGATATTAACTAAAATAAAAACATTGCAATTGCATAACATTCTCATAAATTACAGAATTTATGAGAAAGTTATTAATAAAATGATAAAAAAGTATAAAAATACAGATTTGCATCTTCCCTATTCTATTAATTTTCAAAAATGTATGAAAAATGAGTTTTTTTTTTTGTTTTTGACAGATTGCGACAGACATGCGAATGCGATTCTTGAAATTTAGAATTGGTCGTCTGATCAATACGATCTGCCTTTTCCCAACAAGATATATTGAGGTCTTCTTCTTCTTATCGTGTGGGTAGTAAGTTATCTTAATATTGTAAGTCTACTGCAGCGACATCCAAACCATTGTATCGTATTTTACTATGTGAATCCTCCTGCGGCTGAACACTGTTTCCCAAAATACAAGCTCAAGCTTAGTTTGGGAATCAGTAGCAGTAACTTTTATGTAATACATTAATACGATGCATTTATGTAAGATTAATAAGATGAATGTATTAACTGGCGACAATAAAGAATTTATTTATTTATTTAGTAAGGTCTGACGACCCCACACACCCTAGTGTCAGAGTTTCTAAACCGCCTCAAGGGCCTCTGACATGGTTTATTTGACGACCGCCAATTGACGGCCGGGACCACCGGCTTATACGTGCCTTCCGAAGCACGGAATCATCTTTTTATCAGACAATCAGGTGATTCAAGCCTGCAATGTCCTAGCCAAACTGGAAACAACTTTACAAAGTATGCTTCCCGTGGGAATCGAACCCACGACCACCGGGTTACAAGGCAAACGCCTAAACCACTCGACCACGAAGGCAGTTATATATTGAGGTCGGCTCCCATCTAACTGGATTCTGCTGAGTACCAAAATTTTACATGGAGCGACAACCTACAACGATGTCCACAAACCAGTAACTTGGTAACATGGTATCCCTTGGCAAGAATAAAGCTAGATTATCTGGCTTTTGTCTATTCGGAAAAAGTACAAACGACAGCTGAGACCAATATGACATAATTTACTTTCCGAGGCATGGAAGAGTCTCATTACTGATAGTCTCCATCGACGGACCAACGTCAGCAAGCTCTTCGATTCGATCTCTGAGGTTAAGCAATGCTTGTTGTCGTAATAACAGCCGAACCGACTGTTAATATTTAGCTTTTGAATCTGATATTTCAAATATTTTATGTGATGCGGAGGATTGAGGAGCATGTCATGAAGAAAGCTTAGAGCATGAATGGGGACGGTTATAAAAGGGAAAGGGAGACCATAGAAATAAACAGTACTGAAATATAAAATATCTATCTAAATAATGTACAAAATTGTTTTGACAGAATAGTGTACATTGTTTGTGCAAATAAAAATAACGGGTACACTACATTAATACGAAAAACTTTATTCCAACGGTCACAAATACGAATTTCAAAATACCGATTTTCATAATTCCGAATGGTTCAAAATTCCTAATATGACAACTCCGATTTACTATTCACCCCTTTATTATAATTCCGACAAATCAATCTTCCCAGTGTTTATAATTACTATTTTTAAAATACCGAGTTTTAATAGGTCGAATAACAAAAAGTCCGACTTAATGATAATTCGAAACATCAAAAATACGAATTCCGATTAATAAAATACCTATTAATCATAATTCCGAAATAAAAACACCTTGTAAAACTGAATAGCAAGACAAATAAACACAATTGCTCGTCAGAACAAAGTATATTATTATGTTTAGTATCAGGAGGTAGAATTAAAAAACTAATGACAAATGCAAGCTGCATATAAGCATGCAGCATGCAAGTAAGCATGTAGCATGCAAGCAAGCAAGCAAGCAAGCATGCAGCATGCAAGTAAACATGTAGCATGCAAGCAAGCAAGCATGCAAGCAAGCAAACAAGCATGCAACATGCAAGCAAGCATGCAGTATGCAAGCAAGCATGCAGGCAAGCAAGCATGCAAGCAAGCAAGCATGCAGTATGCAAGCGAGCATGTAACATGCAGCAGGCACGGTTTCTGTCACGGCTCCGGCGCTGCGGGGCTCCGGCGGTCCCCCACGAACTTATCGTCGCAGATGGTTTTAACGCTCAACACCGCAGCTTCGACTAGCTGGCCGGCTTCACCGGCCAGCCTCAGCCACGGCGGCGGGCGTTATAATACCTGCTCCTCAGCTCGCGGGCCGCCTCGCCCCTCCGCGCCTACGCGGGCTTAAATTGCACTCTAGGGATAGGGCAGACAAGACTACGTGGAGTCGGTTTTACAGCGATTCGTTTCTGTCACTTACTTTAGTAGCAAAACTTATGGACTGTTTGAGACAATATTTTAATTTAAGGTTCAAAATGCTAAAAAATATTCGTTAGGTATATTTAATAGTAGTTCTTTTGACCGTAGTTATTTCGAAAAGAGTTAAAATATCTTTGGATATTATAATATTTAGATAATTGAAGATTATACTGATTGAACCTAAATGAAAATCTTAATTTTAGCAGTTTATTCGAAGTATTGAAAATCGGAATGTCGTTTTTCGGACCGGAAACCCATCGAGCATTTGATTCTTCGGACGTATGAAAATCGGAAGACAAACAAATCGCATTTATGACTTTCGGTCAAATAAGTTTCGTGATTTATAATAATAGATATTATAATACTTAGGTATTACGAAATTCGGACTTTTGAAAATCGGAATATCGAAATTCGGAATAAAATATTTCGGAGTATTTGGGTGTTCCCAAAAATAACCTTTAATTTTTAAGCATCACTGAAGAACCCAAGCAACCCTAGAAACCGAGTTAATCCAGAATACACTAGGCAGGCAAACGCCTTCTCGTATGTAAGCCATGAAGACACAAAGGAACACTGCGTCTAAACTAATTTGCAATTAGCTAAAGTCAGTTTGGCTGTTACTAAATCTCACCCGAATAGCTTAACAGATTTGCACTCAGGAAGAAAACTCTACCTTAATACGAAAATATTCATCCTTGGAAAAACTCATTGGATACGTCTTTTTATCTCCGTAAAGACTCCCTAGGGATTACTTCCAAAGACGGTCTTTTACTTTCATTGAAGTGGATCAAGTTGCGGGCATAAGCTAGGACCCTATACAAACATTTATTAAACAAAGCAAGTTCTCGGTTTTCATCGTAAATCCCTTCTCCCAACGGAATTTATCTATTTCAATTTAATTTCAATCTTTATTGCGAAACACAGTACATAGTTATACATTCCAGCTGTTAGGTGAATGCGCAGTTCACTGTATTTTACCAATTTAGGCATGCAAAATATTATTTAAATTATAAATGTCATTAATTATTGTAAACATCATAGGTACCATATTGTAAATTAAACATTCAAAATATACAATTTCACTCAAATTAAACAAATGCCATCAATTATGCTATGTCATAAATTAAAATTAAAACATATACATACAATGTCATAAATTGAGATCAAAGAGTAATGTCAACGAATAAAATGTCACAATAATAAAAAAATAAAAAAAAAAACGTAACTAATGTCAGAGTCAAAAGGTAATGTCAGTACATTCAAAACATAATAAATTAATGTAAAGAAATGAAAATGAAAATAAATCGGACTAAAGTAATAACCATAGTATGTACTGTTATACAGATATATTTCTGTCTGACATGCACTCGTGTATTGTGTAGTACTTTTTATATAACAGTAACTTATTAAGTTGCTTTTTAAACATATTAATATCGTAAATATTTAGTATATAGTTAGGAAGTTTATTATAAATCTTTGGCGCCATTCCTAGAAGGTAAGTACTTATGGAATACCGCTTTTTTGTGTTGTCTACCGCTTATCTTATTTTTATGTCGCGTGCTGTGTAGTTTCTCAAATAAATGCAAGTTTGTTTGTACGAAAAGAGCCATGTACAGGCAGCTTACTGTTTAATATATGAAGATAGGAAAATAATGATTTATAGCTTTCCGTGCTTTGAATGCCGCATATCGCCCTAACACACCTTTTTTGCGCTCTAAACACCGTCTCCATGTTCGTGGAGTTACCCCAATATACGAGTATGATCCCGTAGCGTAACGTAGACGTAACATAAGCATGATACGCTGTTACTAAAACTTTTTGGTGTAACTCTTTAGAGAGATTGCGTAAAGCATATGAATGCTGGCTAAGGCGATTACATACACTGTCAGTGTGAATCTAATTAATCCCTAGAGTATCTTTCAATGTCAAAAGTTTCGTTCTTCTTTTGATTTTTTGCTTTATTACGATAGTATTATAAGTTATCAAGGAAGTTACCAATTAAGTTCTATAATCGACAGTCTGAATTAACTTCTTAGTAGTAGTGTTCTTCTCAGTTTTCCTTATTAACCTTTTCAGGACTTCCAGAAAACACTGATGTGATGACTTAGACAGGCAGATAAAGTATTCTTTATTATGTGAACTACTATATAAGTCACTCAGAAGCGTTGAAATGTAGAAGGTTGGAGAATACATCCAGGGAACAATGGAAAGACGTGCGGGAGACTTTTGCCGAGCAGTGGGATAGTTCGTGCAGTTCAAAAAATGTTTTTTTTTATGAGCATTAGTAGTCCGTAATGTTCATATCGTGGAACACAACCTACACGTGTTAAAAAATAAATAAATAGACTACAATCATAAGCAACAAACAAAAACATAAGATCATGCTTTTAAAACATATTACCTTATAGAAATCCTATACAAAAATAAATCCTTTATAGTTTTAATGATGAAAATAGGTAACAAAGAAAAAACGTTGTCAATTATTTTGATTCATTTGACAACAATACTTGAAATTCGATATTGTTACCGAAAATACCTGTGACATTTTCGGAAGTTTAGGTACACGAAACCAAAAAAAATACTCCAAAGATAAAAATATCACATAGCCGAAAGGCCAAAAAAAAGATAAATCCATTAATTAGGAAACAGGAAGACTCGTCCGTCTTGTCATCCGAGTCTAATGAACCATTAGTAAAGTGTAACAGTACGACACTTACCTTAGGACAAAACCTTTTTATTTCGTTGCTTCTTTTATCAAGGTTTTCAGATCACAAAATTAAATGAATGTTTTGACGATTCTTCAGAACATAATACATGGTTTAGTCGTCCTAAGAAGGCGGACTACTTAATTTACTCGACATAAACTACCTCTAGACGCGATTTTTTTTAAATACATTAAGATAATTGTACAATAAAAATGAATACAGCATTAGAATAAGGAGGACACCCTCTTAATAATATTTACGTATCAAAACAATGTCCCGTTTCCATCCTGCGCCGTCCTTGAAACATAGAGCTCGGACTGTACTCGCTCCTGGATGTTTCAAACCACGCTAAGCGTCATGATAATGGATAATATTTTATTTTTTTATAATTCAAATGTTCATAAAAGTATATAGTTTATTTTTTTTGACGAGTTTGTAGTAGTCCTATGATAGATACAGTGGGCTGCTTTTTTTTGACGAATTTGTAGTAGTCCTATGATAGATAAAGTGGGCTGCTTTATTTTTTGACGAATTTGTAGTAGTCCTATGATAGATAAAGTGGGCTGCTTTATTTTTTGACGAATTTGTAGTAGTCCTATGATAGATAAAGTGGGCTGCTTTTTTTTTGACGAATTTGTAGTAGTCCTATGATAGATAAAGAGGGCTGCTTTTTTGACGAATTTGTAGTAGTCCTATGATAGATAAAGTAGGCTGCTTTTTTTTGACGAATTTGTAGTAGTCCTATGATAGATAAAGTAGGCTGCCGTTGTAAGACGACTAAAATGGCACCGTTTACTAAAAAGCACTAGCTTTTGTGCGCGTCTTCGTACGTTTCCGTATAGCCTTTCTCATAAATGTGGCTACCATATAAACAAAAATAATTTTTCAAATTCTACTAGTAGTTCTCGAAGAAACTCTTTAGTTTTATAATATTAGTATTGATAATAGATTTTCCTTTGCAGTCTTCCATTTGAAGAGTTCCGTAATATCAAAAGAAAGCCAAAATTTTAGCCATTCGAGGCTAAAATTTTGGTTTTCTTTTAATAGTTTCATTATGACTCTCCGTCGGACCGTCTGTCCGATTACTGATATTTATGCACCTGCTAAAGCCAAATAAGGTCAAAGTACTTTTACTTACTGCAACATAAATTGGTATCATCGAATAGTTTTCTTTCTTTTACTTTGGGCAGAGACACTAAGCATTGCCATTCAACTTGGCAATACCGCCAGTCTCTTGGGCACATTACCAGCTGACAGTAACGTTGAGGACGAATTTTTTGATGCTATATTTTAGATTGTTAGTTTAGTGTATTTGTTAATTTTAGTTATTGTTATTATTAACCTATATCTATTAAAAACTAAAAAAATAACATATACGTTTGACATATAATTACATATAAGCATGCAGCATTTTTTTTAATAAAGTTGGGTGATTGACATCATTACATTAGATCTATTCTTCCGACACCTCACCGTGTGCACTTGGTGTAGTGAACGACAAGTGAGCTGTCATTCCATCTTGTTTGTATGGTTTGACAGCTCACTTGACGTTCACTTCGCCTAAGTTTTCACTTTGACATGTTTATAGCCGGTCTTTTCTGACAATATCTCACCATGTTAACTTAGTGGAAGTGAGAAAAATTGAAAAAATTCAAAAGTCGTTTATTCAAATTAGGCTGAGAGCCATTACTTTTTGAACGTCAAGTTTTACAAAAGACAGTCCCCCAAAACGCCCGCCCGTCACCACTTCCTAGAAGTGGCTAACAAACTCCCCAGCAACACATCTGTCTGGTACGTTTTAAGAACTTGAATTTATATTATAGTATGCAAAGTAATTAATTAATACATAAGTCATCTATCAACCCCAAAAAAAAAATAGAATATAAACCGTGTCACCGAAATAAATGAATTACATTGCAATCCTAAACCGCATTCGAATTACTTACACAGTTACAGTACTATAAAACTAACCCAGCTAACCAACATGAATTGAATTTAACTTGCTCAGCTACTGTTGCACGCAACCGACCACTAATTAAATATCATACATTTGTTGTTCCACGTAAATCTGTCCTCTGGTTACTAAAAGTAGTGTTGCCAGAATCATTGTCAAGTCCCCTAATGCCTATTCCCTGTTCCTATCGGCAACAGTCTTATTGCCGATCGCAATTTCAAATAGCTAAAAACCTAGCAAAGAATCATTACAGAGACGAAGAAAACAAAGGGAGCAGACTGTAATACAACAAACCAGCAAAGCGAATTCAACAATTGACTATAACGCAAAGAGAACATTGACACAGAACCATGATGATGCCAACACTACCAGACCCACTCTAGTAGCACCTACTACACTACGTTATGAACCCAATAATAACGAATATACTAAAAATAATACTTTTCGAAACCACAGAACAGCATTTTAAAGTTTTATATCAAAATATACAAAGCATCTATAATAAACAACATCTGCTTGAAGCCTTCATCCATGAACAAACAATGTATAACGGTATATGCCTATGTGAAACTTGGCTATCTCCAAAAAAATTGAGTAACTTACAATAAATTTAGCGGCTACAAAATTGCAGCATCTTACTGTCGCCGTACTCGAGGAGGCGGCGGCGTCTGTATGTTGTTACAAAACCATTTCGAGTAAAAATAAATCTGTGAAATTAGCAATATGTCTGTTTAATATTGTATAGAGTTATGTGCAATATATCTACCTAATGAGAATGTACTAATAATTACAATTTATTGGAATAGAAGAGATGAGGAAGTATTTACTCGCCAATTAGAAGAAATGATGTATTATATTAATAGAAAATATTCAAGATATAACGTGATATTAGGAGGAGATTTAAATCTTAGAAAACTGTTTAAAAACTAATTTGTTCTTGGATCTAATGTTGGAATATAAATTCATGTAACATATTTAAGTCCCCACACGTATTTCACAAACTACCACAACATGCTTAGACTTAATTTTTACAAATTTTAGTAATAGGCACACTTATACCACCTTAGAAGAATTAGGTTTCTCAGAACACTGTGCAACCATCTTCCAAATGAAATTACTTAGCGACAGCAATAAAAAAACAAACTGGTTCGCGAAAAAAAAAATATAATACCCAAAACTTTAGAAAACTTTAAATCTGAATTAAAAAATTAAACTTGTAATGAAATAATACAACCAAATAAAAATATAAATGAAAACTATAGTGTGTTTAATAATATTTTACGTAAAATTCTAAATATGTGTATTCCGCTGCAAAATATAAAAATCAAAACGATATATAAGAAGTACTGGTTAACTAAGGGAATCAAATTATCTTGCAAAAATAAAAGACTGCTAAAAATACTTACCATTAAAACAAACAATTCCATACTATCAAAACGTTATAAAAAATACGAAAAAATCCTTAAGCAATCGGTAATAACAGCAAAAAAACTGCATTATATAATTAAAATAAAAAAGTCGACAAGTAAAGTAAAACTATGTGGAACATAATAAATCAATAAGAAAGGAAAAACATAATATAAAATTACATCACAAAGATAAATTAATAGCCGAACCTAAGCAAATAGCTAAAATTTTTAGTAACTTCTTCGCTTCTATTGAGGAAAAAGCCTCATCAGCAAAAGGAGCCCCTGTGATGTGCCCCATAGAAAACACCATGTTCCTCAGCCCTGTCGATCCCTATGAAGTAAATAAAATAATAAAAAACTTAAAAAATTAAAAGAGCCATGGAGTAGACAAACTTCCCTCATTTTTAGTTAAGCAATGCGCAGACGAACTAACCCTACTATTTTATAAATTAATTAACCAATCGTTTGAAGAGGGAACCTTTCCCAATTAACTTAAAAACGCACTGATAAAACCCATACACAAGACAAATTCAAAAACCGACCCTAACAACTATCGCCCCATCGCGTTGTTACCAACAGCGTCTAAAATCTTTGAAAAAGCAATGTGTGACCGTGTGTACTCGTTTTGTGAAAAATATAAAATACTTGATGACTGACAAAACGGTTTCCGTAAAAACAGGTCTACAACGTTAGCAGTTTACAAATACGTACAAGAGGCTCTAACTACTATGAATAATAAAAACTATGCCATTGGTATGCTGCTCGATATGACCAAAGCCTATGATAAGGTGCAATTTAAAAGACTACTAGACAAGTTACATGGGATAGGAATACGCGGAAAAGCTCATGAATGTCTTTGCATCATACCTAAAGGATAGGGTACTACTAGTAGAAATCTAATATTTTGATAAGAACACACATGACATAATTAAAATGAGATCCGACAGTAAAACAGTTAACGCGTCAATTCCCCAAGGGAGAGTAATAGGCTGCTTGTTGTTTCTTATCAACATAAATGACCTTCCTAAAATGATAAATGGAACATGTGTTCTATTTGCGGACGATATCTCCCTGCTTACCTCATGCCAGAGCGATGATAATATAAACACTAAATTAAACTCCCTTCTTTCTACAGCTGTAAACTGGATGGAAAAACATAATCTAGAAATTAACTACACTAAAACAAAATTAATTACTTTTCATCCCCACCAAAAATCTCCATAAAAAATAGATTTTATTTTTAACAATACATAACTGGAACAAGTCAATGAGTTTACTCTTCTCGGTTTGTCTATAGATACTTAAATTGGAAATGCCATATACCTACAGATAAAAAACTTTTTTACAAAAAATATAACCGACTTCAAAAAACAAAACACTACAAAGTATAAAATAACTTTAATTTCGGAAGTCGGTGTCAAAAAACGAAATAAAAAAAAAGTTTTTTATTTTACAGATTTTAGTGGTACCTGCGTACCCATTCACAGCGTACCAGCGTGATGTTATGTTATGAAAATAAAGCTCAAAAGCCCAAAAGCCCTCCCCCCCCCCTCTGCATCAAAAGTGGCAGTCCAACCATACGCCGATAACTTACGTCGCGGCTTCTAAATTTATTTATTTATTGTTATTGTTATCTAAACATATTCATACCTATTTAATTTAATTGGATGTAAATCTGGAAAATAAATCATTTCATTTCATTTCATTTTTTTTCATTTCAATACGAATTAAATAAGCCCAAACACTTGGTAGTTCCTACATATCGATGTGGAGTTCCCTTGACTCTCTGTCGTCTCCATGATCAGTTCTAATCCAAACCTTCATTCTTTTGTAGTATCACCCAATATACACACGAATATCAGACATTTGTTGTCATCAGTTTTTACTAGATGCGTGCCTACAATTTTAGAGAGTTGCCCTCGATTTCCCAGGGTTTCCATCATCAGATCCTGACGTAGTGGCAATGGGACTTCCTCGGTAGCATACCCTTTCATATAAAAAAAGATTCATCGAAATCGATTCATAAACGACGAAGTTATCCGCGAACACACATAAAAAAAAACATTTAAAAAAAATATATACGCGGTCGAATGGAAAACCACCTTCTTTTTTAGAAGACGGTTAAAAATAAGAGCTAAACTATTAAAATTTGCATATGCCTTACGCAAAATTAAAAAAAAAAACTACTAACTTGCAGACTGCACTTGTCACTTACTACGCATATGCCCAGGCATGACTCAGCTATGGGGTCATGTTGTGGGGTAACAGTACAGATTCACAAACCATGTTTATCTTACAAAAGAAGTTAATTCGAATAATAACCAACATAGATCAGATAGCTGCAAAACCACACTTCCGAAAACAAAATACTCACACTTCCCTTGTTTATACATCTTAGAACTATGTTAATTTGTAAGAAAACATGCAGATTTTTACACAACTTGTGAAGAAACACAAACAATATTCAATTTTCGACACAACAAAACAAAATAAACATACCTCAATCCCGACTCAAAATGCACTCAACCAGCCCTTTAGTAATGTCCATAAAAGTTTATAATAAACTGCCAAATGATATTAGAAAAGTAAGTAAAACAAATATATTTATGAATAAATTGAAACAATTTCTGGAATCCAAGTCATATTACTCAGTAAAAGAGTTTTTTGATGACAAATCTATTGTAAAGTAAAATTATTCTCTCTCTTATTCACCAAACACAGGTACTTGTAAAAATCAAACGTAAATATAGAAATATCAATACATAAATAAGGGATATTTTTAAATGCACATTTGTTATAATTTTTCAGCACACTAGGTAACTCCACTAATTAACTGAATGCATACCTACCACAAAAATGAATACTGTGCAAAAAACCGATTGGTTAACTAAACATGTCCTACAAAAAGAAACTAAAAAATCACACAAAACGACCTTTTCATTGGCCATTGAATTTTGAATTATGCTCATTTCCACTAAGTTTACATAGTAAGACATTGTCAGAAAAGACCGGCTATAAACATGTAGAAGTGAAAACTTAGGCGAAGTGAACGACAAGTGAGCTGTCAAACCATACAAACAAGATAGAATGACAGCTCACTTGTCGTTCACTACACTACAAGTGCACACGGTGAGATGTCGACAGAATAAACCGGCAGATCTACTGAGGGGCCAATGAGGGCTATCGCGTTAAAATTCGCCGCTAGAGGCGCTAGAGAAGCGTGTTTAAAATGTCAAATTTCACTGTTGGTTGGCTATTGACGCGAGTTTATTTACTTATTTGTTTTGACTTTTATTTTCCTTCTAACTTTGTTCACATGCGCGTAATAACAACTTTTATGTGATGATTATTTATTTTTCATATGAACTTTACTCGACAGTGGCGTCAACTGGTGAGTACAAAAACGATAGCCCTCGTTAGAATGTTCACATTCTAAGCCTAGTCTCAAGTAAACATACATCTAATTTGTTCTCTTTCTTGTTTTTGACAAAATTGTCGCTGAAAAAATACCATTCCCCGAAATTACTGAGCCTAAATTTTGAAAAAGAAATACAGATAATAGTTCTTTACTTATAGATTACAGGAAAACCTATAAGAAGTGTGTGTTTGTGTAAAGTGGCCAAGTACCGCTTTTATTCAGAATCGCTCGCATTCATATGGTAGTGGCAAACTGTCTGTTTTATTTCCCTAAGATAATATTGTGACTTGAACATTAATTAGCCTTCTGTTTTCAAAATCATTGTACTTCTGTTTTCAAAATTATTGTCAACTGCTAGCTCTTAAAGGCTGGTAGGCTTGCAAATTGCTATTAAGTTTCAACACACAAACAGAGCTCAAACGCCTCGACAGCTGATATTACTGATTGAGTTCTCAGAAGTCAGGAGCATGCTACTGGGAACACTACATGCAGCATAAAGCAAGACAAAGACAAGGCCAGTGTTTCTGACAATACGTGGTCGCAATTTCACCTTGGTTGCCTTACAGAAATGTTGCTTTAAGCTGGACAGCTACAGTCGACAATGTTTGTGTTCCAGTATATAAAACAGTACTGGTGAGACTAATGTCAAATGTGACGTATTGGTAATATATCAAACGTCAAACGGGCGTGTGTGCATTACACTTTGAGGATTTTTTTAATTTATGACGTCAACGCACTGGCTAGTATACTTCGGAACGAATCAACTGTATGGCGTCGATTCATTACATCATGAGCACTGGCCAGTATACTGTTTTATATTTCGGAACACACACAATATAAGCCATCTATAGCACAATAACTTCATAATGGCTAATTCTAAGTTTCGTGATAACTCAGAAAATTCTTACTGAAGTTTGTTATACGTACCTACATATTTATATATATACATGTAACAGAATAAATGCAATACCTCTTAAGAGGTCATTTTACTCATCATCATGAAAAATTGACTGCCCTGTAGCGGCATCAATGCCGCCACAAGAAAAACCAACGGAGCAAACCTACATTGCAACAAACAGAAAACCGCGACGCCATCTATCCTACTAGCAGCGACTACTAGGTTGAAATCCTGCATCGCGCAAGCAGAGTTCACCGTGCGATTTGAACATATACATCAGCCCGAATATCAACTATCGGGCAGTAGCCCGCCAAACACAACACCGGTCGGGTTGGAGGATCCTCCCTTTACAATGGAGGTGTGCGGGACTTTTCTCTCTGTTCCGCATACCTCCAAAGCCCCATACATTCATTTGTGTGTTCGTAACTCGACAAAATGTACTGAACAGCTGATTTTTTTACCCGATTTCGGATTTGGTCCCATACCAAAAATTTGTTCATTATGATGAGCGCAATGACTCAAAAGAGGTATTGCATTTATTCTGTTACACATTGTATGCTAAAGGAAGCTGCTTCTATCAAATTCATGATAATCTCTCAAGATTTTTTTATTATTTGTTTGACCTAGTCACAATTAAATCATAGAATTTTGATATTAAAGTTTGAAAAAGAATCAGCCGCAATCTGTCAAAAAACCTTTTATTTTTCCTACATTTTGACAAGCTTGTGACATTGAACATTGTATGTTGTTTACTATGGCATGGCTTGCAATTGACGTCACACGCAATTAATGCTGTCTCTGTTTAACATTCGTTTTAAAACACTCACAACTCCCTCATAATATTTTGTTGACATTTTTAAACATTATTAATTGTACTGTGTGTTCTCGTTACGCTAGGTTTCAGAAATAAAAAAGAAACAGTCAAATACCTTACTTACAATGGGCCTCATCAGAAGGCTCAAAGTCACTCAAAGGTCAATGAAGAGGGCAATGCTTGGAGTTTCCTTGCGTGATCGAATCAGGAATGATGATATCCGCAAGAGAACCAAGATTACCGACATAGCCCGAAGGATCGCCAAACTAAAGTGGCAGTGGACAGGACACATTGCTCGCAGAACAGATGGTCGATGGGGCCGAAAAGTTCTGGAGTGGTGACCGCGTACCGGAAGGCAAAACGTTGGAAGGCCTCCCACAAGGTGGATCGATGACCTGGTGAAGGTCGCGGGTAGCTGATGGATGCGAGACGCACAGGACCGGTCGTTGCGGCGACGCTTGAGGGAGGCCTATGTCCAGCAGTGGACGTCTTTCGGCTGATATGATGATGATGAGTCAAATACCCCAGTTGCTTTTGTTCTATATTTGTCGGTTGTGTAGCCACAACTTTAAAGTTGGCCAAAAGCTAACGGTAAACTTAAGCTTAATGAATTGAGTTTTCAGACTTTTATGACAATATTTTGGTGAAAGTTGAGATTTACTTATGCTATGAAATCTAAAATATCTGTATGATAACTGTGCTAAGCCAAAAAGTTCACGCTTGTGTGCCGTAGTTCCTAGCTTCAAAACTGCGTCTTGGGTTAAATTTCACTCGTTACTTTTCTTCAGTGGGACACAAAAGACTCATATAACAATACTTTTCTTCGCAAGTGTAATAATCGCGCATAAAGCTTCGCAGCCGCTTCACTGAACATATTTTTTGGATATTATAGTTACATTGTTCTTGCATTTTTTCTTCCAGAAGTTGACTGTAAGTATTATTCGCCCGCGTGAAAAATTATCCCAAGGGAACATATTTCCGGGATGAAAAGTATCCTTTTATAATGTCCTATTCAGTGACTTGATTTACCCGAGTACAACTCTCAGCCGTCGAAATCCGTTCAGCCGTGAAGACGTGAAAAGCTAACAAAGAGACATTCAGACAGAGTTACTTTCTGATTTATAATATAGCCAATAAATAAATGTCTACTTTATAAGTTTTAGTCGGAATGCGTTTATTAATACGTTCTATCCAATAATAACTATTTAAATCAAATCTGATAAATCGAGATTCCAACATAAAGTGCATGTAAATCAAAGTTTTGATTAACATGCACTAAACTACATTTGCGATCTAACTAGAACTTGGCCAATAAGTTAGCACTGGTTAGAATTTCATGCAAGATTTACAACCAGTAACACCACTCCTCTACCAGATAATTATGACTCTAGGAAATGTTAGAAGCTTCAGTTTCTTATTTATTTGATATAGCGACCAGAGGACGGGTTATCTATACTTCTATAATAATATTATGAGCCAATTATTATTATTTATATTATAAGCTAATTTTGTGAGTTTGTGAGGTTGTAATAATCTCTGAATGTACTGAACCGATTTATGAAAATCTTTTACCAATAGAAAGCCACGTTATTTGTGAATATCATATACTACGAGTACATACTAACCTGAAAAATACCGCCCAACGCAGTGAGCACAACGAAGTCAGCTTGTACCTAATAAATCAAGAATTCTGCACGGATGAACAATAATGCACATGAAACATTTATGGAATCCTTATCTTCTGAATTAACCTTTTAATTGCAATGCAGTGAGTATGTTTGTTTGTTACGCTTTCACGCCTAAATCGCCGAACCGATTTTGTTGAATTTTGGTACAGAGATAGACTGGCTTTTTTTTAAGGATGGGAAATCATCAAATGACTCCTCCCGCTCTGGGTGAAGCAGAAAAGAGTGTCAGACTCTTACTGACGAAAACCCATCCGTGTTCCTCCTAGTACCCTTTGCGTTCCAGGGCCGCGGTGACTCTTTCGAACATATTCCGCAACCAAATTGATAGACAAGAGAACCAGATAGATAAAGATAGACTAGCCCAGGAGACGATTATAGGCTGTTTTATTTTAACGCTAGTGAAACCGTGGAAAAAAGCTAGTAAAACATAATATTCGTTTTGTTTTGTTGATGAAAATATCAAAATACTTTGTTCACTTGTATAACACCACATGATTCGGTTACTGGTCAATTTTACTTAATCGCGATCTCGCTACTACGTTTCGTTTCTCGCAACTTTTTAAAAGAAAGCTAGTTTAAATGATTAAACTTAAAGCAACCTCAGATCCTTGAGGCGGTTTAGAAACTCTGACACTAGGGTGTGTTACTGCCCACACGATAAGAAGAAGAACCTCAGATCTACAACAATTATTTATTTATTTCATTATTAATTACAACTGTTATACACCAGTAACAGTAATTAATTAATTTCTTATGTATTATATAAACTACAATTTCATCTTGAAAGGTACAGCATTAATATACATTACAACAACAAAAAAAAACACACAACAACAACAATAAACAATAAATTGTACCTTCTGATTCAATCCTCCATTCGACATTTAACTCCTGTGAGTGCCTCGTTAACCTAGGCTATAATTAATATATGTAGGGTCCTCTGAGAGGGCCTCCGGACAGCGAACAATGGGTAGCTCGCCGTCCGGTAAGGACTGCGATTATATTATAAACATCTCACCGGAAACCTTAGGTGAAGTGAACACGAAATGAGCTGTCAATCAAATCAAAGAATAATGACCTCTCCGTGAAAACTTAGCTGGAGTGAACAGACCACTCCACCTTCGAGTTCACGGCGAGGTGTTATGCAATCGCGCCTCAAAGAGATGTCCGCAAAGTTTACGGGGCTTGCTACGGCCAGCTTGCGGAATTGTTCGAGTCGCCGCGGCCCTGGAACACAAAGGGCATTTGGAGGAACACTGCTGAGTTTTAGTCAGTAAGAGTCTGACAGCCCTTTCGCTCCGCCCAGA
Organism: Lacanobia wlatinum; assembly: GCA_947578705.1. Lineage (NCBI taxonomy): Eukaryota > Metazoa > Arthropoda > Insecta > Lepidoptera > Noctuidae > Lacanobia > Lacanobia wlatinum. Next base: position 14,991,579 of record OX388026.1, read on the forward strand.
GCGAGAAGAGACATTTCATGATTTCCAATCCAAAATAATGTATCTTCTAACCAGTCGAATATGACCTAGGTCAATGTATGCTTGTCCCAGAATGCTGGCCAGACATACCATCAATAAATTTTGGTTTGAATTCCTAGAACACGGTATGGTTGAAGGGAGTGCACGGTAGCTAGCGAATAGGCAAATGCCAATAACGTAGCGAATACATATAGCAATCACATGCAGTTCAATTGGGAACTACAACCGTTTTGAATCGTTAACACGGGCCGATTTTCCTATGTATTTGTAGTTGGCTATCGAATTGACTACGCGTCACCTAAATGTAGTCCTTACTTCCTTACTAATATTATAATGCGAAAGTAATTCTGTCTGTCTGCCTGTCGCGCTTTCACGTCAAAACTACAGAACCGATTTTAATGAAATTTGGTACAGAGATAGTCTAGAGCCTGAGAAAGGACATACGCTATGGTATAGTATGTTCCCTAGGGACCACGCGGGCGAAGCCGCTGGCAGAAGATAGTCAAACTATAAATTTTAAATTTGAATGTCAGTATGTTTATCAATCAACCACGACAGATTAGAGTGCCAATTCTACAAATTTTCAAGCAACGTTCGCATTCGCATTTCATTCCCAATCTATGGCTTATTTGATAGTTTGCGACTGTCATGCGAATGTGAATATTGTTTCAAAATTAGTACAATTGGCCCTTAGATGAAACTTACTAGGTACATGGTTGGACTATATGACCTGGATTAAAAACCTTTGTATTTTTCTCGTGGCATAATAAAACCTAGAGATCAAGAAAAAACGGGCGTCAATGCCGCAATGCCACATCATTTATAACAGTCACAGTTGCCTATGAAGTGTTCATTTGTTTTGAAAATATTACGCAGCATGTGGCGAAAAGAAGGGTTTTACACATTGATATATATATCAATGGTTTTACACGATTATTATTACAATATCTGTGTTGCTAAAAATCGACCCGTGGTATACCCATGTGTTACCAGCCAAATTCCAGATATATATAATTGTGAATTGGCCACCGCAACAGTACTACGGATAAAATTCCAACTTTTCAGCGGCTTGACCACTACAAAATTGTAATTAATTTTACTAAGCCGAGTTAATTAAATTCTTTGAGCGGTAGGATGGACGTACGCTAACCTATCGCTATTCCTAGAGTAGTCAGTTTCAGACCAAGTTATCTACACGAATTCAAATACGTGTAATGATTTGATTTGATTTGATTTTGATTTGATTTGTGTACTGTCGGTCTACCTTAATCATGTCATCCAGCCACCTTTTTAAGATCGTTATTCGTTTTAGCTGGGGAGCATCATACGCTTTGCTTGTCAATATGTTCTGCTACTCTCAAGTGTTTTGTCTCACATATATCGGCCATTCCACAAAAATAACTGGCCCAGAGTTTGTTGACCAACGCAACTGGTATGGCATAATGGGTAATGCGGCATTATAAAACATTATGGGCGATAAAAAAGACCAACTCAGACATCACTGAAAATATCTAAAAGAAAAAAGGCAAGACTGTATGAACCGGGCAAGTGCGAGTCGGACTCTTACACGAAGGGTTCCGTACCATAAACCGCAAAAAAAACACGTTTCTTGTCGGAAGGACAGCGGAGGCTTAGTAAAAGGTTTACACATCGGTTACGGAACCCTTGAAATGGATGGATATTAAAATCCGTGACTCGTCTTGTCACAGCCGCGTCACCTGGCCTTTGAATCACACAGTGGAAGATATTTCATATTGACTGTTTAACGACTTGCTTTCAATGAACCGTGTCGCCGAAGCTCCTGATTATCTAATGCCTAGCAGTTACGTAAGCTAGACATTACACGGCAATCCGTGACACGTGCCATATTCAATCCGTTTCATTAACAGATTGTTAACTTGAATTTTTTATAAGCTTGTTAGGTTAATCTGTGTGTGTATGTAAGATACGGCAAATCAGTGACGTATTTTGTTATGGCAATGGAATTATGCATGACTGCTCCTAATAGGTTACAATCCAAAGGTATTCAATTCAACTGTACCTATTTAAGTAATTAATTTGTTTATTTTAATTAAAATGTATTCGTGTCAGACATAAAGTGCATCGGCGTCACTGTACTCAACCGTTGAATAACATTAAAAATAAAATACATGTGTAAATTAAAGTGAACATTCGTTTCGAAGTACTGTCTACGCCTACAACTCCGTTCGTCTGGAAAGTTCTCGACAGTCCTACCGAACGTTTGATTTCAATCTGTTCAACCGCTGTCACAGAGAGATTGAGTAACAAAGTAACATGAATTCAAAACTTTCTCATTTAAGTATAATATTCATGACTCGCTACTGAACTTTGGGAAGGTTCTTCTCTAATGAAAGGACAGTGGCTTTTATAAACTGAAAAGTTCAGCCACTTTGTAGAACTGAGTTAAGAAATTTTCCATAAGTTTGCTTGGCTTTTTTTGTAAATTACTGTCTCAAAGACCTATTTATTTATTTTTCAGTTTCAGAGTTAGGAAAAGCGTATAAATCCAAGCAGACATGTTTCTTCGAAAAAATACTCATTAAAAAACTAACATTACGCTAAGTATTCTGAAAAGCTTCATAAATTCTTCCTCCCGTTTGCGGCAACCATTAGTCCATTAGCTTATTGAAATTAACTGCTTCAAAATTACAGTTTATTTTAATGAGGTAGGTAGCTTTGCTGGAATTACAAAGACACTTTATTTTTGTGCACAAACAAAAACATATTTAAGGAGATAATTTTTACGTAAATTCTAAATGAGGTATGCCTGAAAACTTAAATAGAGTAAAGTCCATAGATAAGTGGTTTTTTATTACAAAAGCTGCCTTTGATAACGGTTACTCCATTATGCAACAAAGTATGCTGACCCTAATTCACTGCGCGCTGTTCCCGGAATTTGAGTTAGAAGCAAACACAGCTTGTACAGACACGAGCATCAGTAGAGTGACATTTACGCCAAATTCTAAAGTTATTTCCTCCAAATATGTATACTCTAACACAAATAATAAGGTTTTACCACATCATCTGATCTATCATCGAGTGATGCAGGTATGTAGGATTGATCAATGAATTTCGGTCGATAGGTACCAAGTACTGGCTGGTTGGTGTATGTACACCAAATCAAAGTTCACTATTATTCAGGTTTTCTCTCTGAACTTCAATCTCAAAAATAATCCTTTTACTGTTTAACAAAAAGGTTAAAATTTCAGAAAATTTTGCTTTCTTACACACATTCACATTTAGCTTACACGTACCTGAATCCGATATTAACAAATCAAATTGTCAGCGGGTATCTTTCCATGCGTATTAACAAAAAGCAAATAAGCCCATTGTTAATTATTATTAGAAATGATTTCCTCATTTTCAGCCGGTAGGTATTGATCCTGTATTAAATTCTGAACTAATGACGTCAATTTGCATAATATTATAGTAACACCAGTGAAGAAGTAGTTGACATAATATTATATAATGATGTTTGTCTAAACTGGACGAAACGAAACAAGGGTTTTTTTATTAGCAAATACTGCTTGATGTTTTCATTTCAATCTAAAAATGTTTCAGGATTTATGCGATTTACATCTACATCTTTAAAACATCAATTCAAAAATATACTTAACAGCTGTTTAGTTTTGTAAAGTCCAGAAATTATCACGTTGTATAGAGCCATAGAGTTATTCGAATTTAAAATTATTACCGTCTAGAATTCTCGGGTGTGTTAGTGTACTCTAAAACTCAAGAAAAGATCCGGCCAGAACCACATCACGTTGTTGTTTAAAATTATAAGCCGCGGCGGAAGATAATGTGATTTTAGACCCTAACTCTTAATTATAATATCCATTATAAACTTGTTTGAGTAACCAAAGTTTACACATCAGTAACATACAATTAAAATGTATGTCTTATGTGCTATAATCACAGGCCGTTGTTCTAAAACTAACGAACTTAACGAGCTGTAAATAAAATATGACTAACAAAGATAAAGGGATGTACACACCATGTTTTAACGATCGAAAAAATAGTACGTAGTTATGTTATGTTTATAAATTCAGCTCTCCATTCGAACAAATCGAAATATTGATTCAGTCAGACACACTCTCTTACGGTTTCAATAACAAACAAAAACAAAGGTATCAAGGTACCTACCAACAGTCCATGTAGGGACAGAATGGTCGTTGGGTATAACTAAAGTCTACCTAAAATAAGTCTTTCGGGTATTTCTTAACGGGTCTTTTAATGAACACCTCCATACACTGACAGCCCAGTATGCAGAGCCTGCATGAGACAGCAACACACCTACTTCTAAACTGCCCGGTAGTGGCGGATTACAGAGCTAAGTACTTCGGAACCCCAGATACCCTCTGTGAGATAGTTGGTAAGACCAAACCGTTGGTGGCCTTCCTTGGGGAGCTGGGGTGGATCGAATGACACATTTGTCCCACCTGCACGCAAAATACGCGCTGAGTTGTGGAGTTGCGGAAACTAGCCCAATTTACTTACATACATACATACATAAGTACACATATGGTTTTATCGGCAAAAACGTATTTTACTGTTACGATCATATTATTTTCGATTAGGTTGAAAAGTTCTGGAGTGTCGACCAGTTGGAAGGTCTTCCAAAAGGCGAACCCATGACCTGGTGAAGGCCGTAGGAATGCGATAAGCACAGGACCGTTGCTGTGGCAATGCTTTAAGGAGGCCTAAGTCCAGATGGTATGCACTACGTCGTCAAAAAAATGTAATAGGGAAGCTTTCTTGGCCTTTTTTATGGATGGGCAATCGTCAAATGACTCCTCCCGGTCTGGGATGAGTGGGAAGAATTGACAGTCCCTTAGGACTCTTACTGATTAAAACTCACCCGTCTTCCTTCAGTTGCCTTTTGGATTCCAGGACCGCGGTAACTCTTGCGAACAATCCCTAAGCATTCAGAAAGCTCTCGTTTGATGTTTTCGTAAGGGATGCATAGGCCCTTAGCTAACGTTTATAAAATCTTATCTACGCAATCAGCGTTTAGTGAAAATTATACGCTTGATGAAATTCAGCGGTGCGTGAATACAGCTTAGCGGTTACCAAGCTGCCGCAGTGTAGGCAAAGCTTTGACCTTTGGATTTAATGACGTATAGCCTAAAACAAGCATGTAGACATTGAACCCTTAAACCTGCAGTGGCATTGACTTTATTTATGGGTGGATACTTTATGGAGCGACCGCCTATCTGATACTTGTCCATAACCCAGTAATGATAACACCATACCCATGATAAGAAGAGAAGTTTCGTGAAAATGTATTGAAAAAACCCGCCAAGTGCGAGTCGAAATAGCACACGAAGGGTTCCGTACCATAAACCTTAATTTTATTATAGCGGCAATAGACATACACAATCTGTGAAAATTTCAACTGTCTACCAATTACGGTTCTCGAGATACAGCCCGCTGACAGACAGACGGAGGTCGGACGGACAGCGGAGGCTTAGTAATAGGGTTCCGTTGGTTACCCTTTGAGTACGGAACCCTAAAAAGTATTTGACTTACAATAAACTGCTATAGGATGATGATTCAATTTGTAATCACGGCGGTCAACAGCCTCATAATTATGTGATGTCTTAATTTATATTGCTTTGACAACTATTTTTGGACTTACGCAAAAAAGAATTATGATAAAAGTAGCAGGAGCGAGGCCACCCAAGTAGAACGATAGTTAGTCTTTTATCTCTGCGTGGATGGCGATTAAAAACCAATGAGTAAAGGCTCTAACAATACTTCTGACCCAATAACCTGGTGAGAGTTATCTCGGCTAACGTCTGTAACATCTATTATACCTCGTTAGTGAAGCCATTACCACGTCACGTGGGTGATTCGGTGTAGAGCTACACTCTAGCCCACGCCACATACTACCTTATAAAGACAGAAAGTGGCGTTAAACTTAATTTGATATAAACGGTACGCTTTTGGAGATAATATTTAAATTAAACCTAGACTGTTAGCCTGTTCTCGAATCACCCGATATGGTAAAGTTTCGGTAAACAGTCAATTAACAGTAGCTGTTTGTTAGTCATTGATGCCGAAATCTAAGACACTATTTATAGAATCAATTCTTGGTAGACATCAAAGGCAAAAACGATATAATGTAGAACAAATTTTCGGAATATAACGGTGGCTGCTTGAATTAATTCGTCTGAAGAACTTCGGATCGCGTGATCAATCGCTCGTTTAATCGAACGAAACGTTCGAATCGAAGTCTATAAACACTAATAAAGCCTGCCCCTAATACCTTGTTACACTTTGGTTCGCACCCTTCCTCCGAAAATCACGTCCGATAAATCTTCAATGTAATCGTATTTACGTAAAATGGCCGCTTTCTATAGAACTGGTTCAAAGTCAGCCCAGATAGATTAGATCATAAATATCCTAAGATCGTTACACACACCGGCGACCGTCTGCGTCAGATAACAGTGACCGAAACTAATCGTTCTGTAGCTTTTGTAACTTATATTTAGTGGCACATAATAATCACAATATGTTACAGGCCGATACTACTGAACAATGAAAATAAATCAAGTATAGGAAAGCAGCAAACAACGTATTCGCGCCCCATTTGAAACAATTTACTTGGTGAACATGATCAAGTACGCATTGTTGGTCCATATAATTTGTGTTCTATTTATGCCTGTAACGTCCTGAAAGTTTTCGCAGGATGAATACCTTTCCTGCCGGGGTTGCGGGATTTATTCGAAAGAGTCACCGTGGCCCTGGAACGCAAAGGGCACTGGGAGGAACACGGATGGGTTTTAGTCAATAAGAGTCTGACACTCCCTTCTGCTTCACCTAGAGCGGGAGGAGTCATTTTATGATTTCCCATCCATAAAAAAAGGATGTACATACCTTTACAATCTTGTTATATGATAGGCTGCTTTGAGTCCTGCTGTTGGGCAAAGGTTAGGTTACATTATTATATACATTACATTAAAACATTAGGTTACATTTTTATAACACGTACCTAACTGTTTAGGATCCTATTTTTTTTTTCTACTATTGAGTGACCGTATCTTCAACCAAACCAAACTAAACTATACTTACCTCTCACATCATTGATTTATCAATAACGACAAACGCGTATGTCTGCGCCTTACCGACATTTTAAAATAACATTAGCTCGGTTAGTCTAGAACAGCTTGCCATTTCAAAAGCAGCAGGCGTCCTGGTTATTAGCAGTTATGACGCAACTCACCTAAGCAATAACTGAGGTAATTACCTCCATGTTTTAAGCCCGACATGATGTATTATAATTTGACAGTCTCAAAAGCCCTTTCACTGAAATGGAGTATCAACAACGTAGAAACTGCATATCTGCCATCCGTTTTTGATCACACAGCATATGAATACAATAGCATGTATTCAAAATGTCGATGTTATAGACTGACGCGAATGTTTGGGAACGTTACACACTACATGCTCACTATTCACTCGCTTTCGGAGCCAAAGTACTCCCGTATTTATGGGTCCATGTAATGTTCAGAGGGATTTAGTGAATAGTTCGTCCAGGTGACCGGTTTTATGTCCAATACGATTTTTAACCGGTGTTAGTAGTAGGCTTAACCCACTGATATGTTTGAAAGCTTTTCATCCAATGTGCCAGTGGGCCAAAGAATTTGAAGACGGATGTAATTGAATTAACTGGCAGGTAAAGGGTACGAAATGTGGTTGGAATATTCAAGTAGAGTTTGGAGCTGGAAAATAAATAGCACGTGGAGGAAAAAAGGAAGGTTATTTAGGTGTTAAATATCAAAGAATAGCAAATTTAACTCAAAAAGGTTTCCTTTTATCTTATTATTCTTAAAGGTAACGAAAACCCATTGTTTTTTTTTTCTGTAGCAGGTACCTACCTTATTTGAACAGGAAGTGAAACTAATGCAAACAAAAATTAGGACTGTAAAATTCTGTAGGTTTACTTCATATAAATATTTTTATTGTTCATAATGAATATTTAGTAGTAGTTAGATTTGTAGTAACATATATATTTAATTAAGTTTCAAAATATTCATACTATCACAATGTTATTTGGATAAATCACTGTTGCTAACCGGAGTGTAACATTATGTTCATTAGGCCGAAAAATATACCATGATACCTATCATTGTATATTTTTCGGGCATAATAAATAGGTAACTTGGAAAGTCAACAACAACATTTGCGGTCAGGGAAAGTAAGGATCAAAAGGATTGAGTAAAAAATATCTGAAACATGTTATAGATTACTACCGGTTCATATTATAGGTTTTCCACATCAAAGCTTGTTTCGGTTTTATCCACTTCAAAGGTTGCGATTTCCCGGTTAATAGTTCAGTTGCCAAGGTAGGTTTTTGTCAGTCGCATGTAATTTTATCGCTGAATGCTATGGGAAAATTACGTAATAATAAAGATGTACAGGTCTAGCGTTGCCAGGCGTCCGTATAAAGCCGGACACAGTCAGGCTTTCTGGTTGTGTGTCCGGCCAAATTAGAAGGTGTCCGGCCTATCCGGCTTTTGTAAGTAAATGATATTTATTTTGCAAATAGGTTACAAGTAACTATTTTACACGTCAATTTTTTTTTTGACATATTTATCTAGTTGCGGCCGGATGTTTCCTAGCTGACTACCCTAAGAAGAAACACCGAAACAAACTCAGAGATCACAGTCTCTTTTGAAGTCCATACAATTGCCAATAACATATGAAAAACATGTAGGTTAAGGTCTGAGGTGGCCTTTTGAGGAAAGCACCACGCAGGTTTGAGTGGGCTTGTCCAAACAGTGCAAGCATTTGTCAGTTATCGTGCAGCTCAACTCAAAACTTTGAGGAGCTCAACGAACCGACGAACAATACCAAAGTAAGGACATTTGGGTAAGCCGCATAATATACTCAAACTGCCAGACAGTCATGAAATCAATCCTTAAAATAACGACCTACATAGTCCTCACACTTACAATACATCATTTTTTTAAGAACCATGCAGATTAGTGTCTGAGATGGTCATTAGAAGAAAGAACCACACAGATTTGAGTGAACCTGTCCAGTCAGTGCAAGCATGTGTCAGTAGTCGTGTAGCTCAACTCAGATCCACTTAGGAGCTCAACAACTCGACGAATAATACCAAAGAAAGGACATTTGTCTAGGCCGTACAAAGCACTCAAACTGCCAGACAAACATTAAAATTACTCAATGAAATAAAAAATAATCCACATAGTCCCCATTCATAATAAAAATAATGATAATACTTTACAAAGTCAAAAGAATTATGTCAAATTGTATATGAAAAGTTTAATTAAAATATCAAATTGTATATAATAAAAAGAAAAATGTCAAATTGTATATAAAAAAAATGTATAAAAGTCAAATTGTGTATAATAAAAAAAATGTCAAAAGGAAAACTAAAAAATTCATTAAAAAATGTCAATGTATAAAACCAAGCAAATAAATATATATTGACAATAATAATAAAAACAGAGACTGTGCAAGTGTATTTTATTGGAGCAGCTCAATCCCAAGCCTTTTTGTCTTCAAGATAATCTTTTATGGTGTAAAAAGCCTTCTGGCAAAGTTTACGCTTTACAAATGCTTTGAATTTATTTATGCTTAGGTCTTGAATGTGACTTGGAAGTTTATTATAAAAGCGTATACATTGGCATCTAAATGAGCCCCCTATTTTTTTAAGCCTGGTTACAAGAACAACAAATTTGTGTTTATTCCTAGTATTAACATTATGTATATCACTGTATTTTTTAAACATTTTTATATTTTTATGGGCATACAAAATATTTTCATAAATAAACTGAGAAGGGACAGTCATTATATTTATATCTTTAAATTTATCTCTGAGGGAGTATCTAGGATTTAATTTATAAATTGAACGAATAGCTCTTTTCTACAAAACAAAAATTGTCTGAATATCGGCAGCATTCCCCCATAATAGAATACCATACGACATGACACTGTGGAAATAACTAAAGTAAACTAAACGGGCTGTTTCTAAATCAGTTAAATTTCTAATTTTCCTGACAGCGTATGCAGCAGAGCTAAGTTTTTTCGATAATTTATCTATATGTGGTCCCCACTGAAGCTTAGCATCTAAAGTTATGCCTAAGAACACAGTAGTATCTTCAGGACTCAACTCTTTACCCTTTATTAGCACATTAGTATCCACTTGCCTAACCTGAGGCATCGTAAACCTAATACATTTAGTTTTAAGGCTTTTTGTATTGAAAATGAAAAAAAAACGAAACCCTTATAGGATCACTCGGGTAGACACCCGAGTGATCCTATAAGGGTTCCGTCTGTCTGTCCGTCTGTCACAGCCAGTTTTCTCCAGATCCACTGGACTGATTCTGTTGAAATTTGGTACACATATGGACTTCTGTGACTCAAACAGGGACGCGTTACATAAATCATATTTTTTTTAGTATGGGGTCACTTTTGAGGGTCGGACTAGAAAATTTTAAAAAAAATTGTTTGAACAATATCTTGTGACATATCAAATGAAAGAGCTTACTGTGGGGGTTTTAATTATATTTTTTTCATAATTTAAAAATAAATGGTTTAGAAGTTATTCAAGAAATTAGACGAAAAATGACCATTCCCCCGACTTTATCTCCGAAACTACTGAGCCTAAAATTTTGAAAAAAAATGGAGATAATAGATCTTTACCTAAAGATTACAGGAAAAACTATTAGAAGTCTGTAGTGTTAAAATAACATGTTAAAAAAATAAATTCGTTCGGAACCCTTTGCACGCGAGTCCGACTCGCACTTGGCCAGTTTTTTTTTACATTTGTCATGGTGATTTCCTCTCTGCCTACCTCACTTTGTATCACTAGCTACGTACTACAATTGCAATTATACATATTGGAGGAGAAAACAGTCGAGCCAAACCTCGAATTATGACTTTTTACATACAAAGTCTCGCCACCAGCATTTCCTCTTAATATAGTAATGAACATTGATTAATTAGCTATAAAGATGACTGATTCATTCAGTTTTATAGTTGTTTCATTAAAATTTAAGGTATTATAAATTGATGAAGATCCTTTCACAAACATCCACCCATCCATCCATTCATATTTCCATCAAACCTCTCATACTTTCACATTTATAATATTAGTAGGATGATAAAAAGCCATGTTTTACTTTTAAAAAAAAGTCGTGTTATACTAAGACTAAGAAGACGTAACGTTGGAAAGCCTCCCACAAGGTGGACCGATGACCTGGTGAAGGTCGCGGGTAGCCGATGGATGCGAGACGCACAGGACCGGTCGTTGTGGCGACGCTTGGGGGAGGCCTATGTCCAGCAGTGGACGTCTTTCGTCTGATATGATGATGATGATGATGATACTAAGACTAAAAAATTATGACTGTCCGGCCTTTTTAGGCGCGATTATTTTATTAAAATAATTCATTAAGTTATTAGGCTCGAACTGCGCCCGCTACACGATCTTTCAAACTAATGATAATGAATAATATTTTAATTTTTTGAAAAATTCAAATGTTAATAAATATCTTTTTTTTATTAATGTGTAGTAGACATTGGATAGATGAAGTGGGCTGCAGTTGTAAAACGACTAAAATGGCACCGTGTATAGATCTGGCTACTTTATAAACATGCATTTATTTTGTTGTGACTTAGCTCGGAAATGGGCTGCAAACCACTAGAAGCTGCTTAACTTCATCTTGTATGACATAGTCAAATCAAATCAAACACCTACGTTTCTTTGTATAGTGTGTGTGTTGTTCGAAATGATCTTGAATTTTGAATTCATATTATTAATCTACCAACTAACTTATTTTGTTTCAGCTTCGCTCATCCTCCTCGTCCCTGCGATCGCGAAAAAATCCTAAACATAGTTTCCATGATCCTTAAAATGTTGGGAAAATCTGTTCAGGGGTTACTCGCACAAGTTTGCATGTCCCAAGCAACGGGTGCGTATCATACGGAATTCATTTTATATCGCTTTTCTTTTTTGTCACCGACAGCAGGGAACTAACCACCCCTTTCTTTGTGTTAGATACAGAACGAACGAGGACGCATCCTTGTTCGTTCTGCGTCATGTTTTAAACTCGCCACGTTTTTCCCAACCACTGCAACGCCTGAATACCAGCCTTAAGCGTCTAGGCAGTTAAACTCGACGAGTCCCGTATAAACGAGCTATGCCAGTAGGCACTAACTGGGATACGCCCCGCTGCTAAGCACTACTGATCACGAGTGAAGCATCATAAGGGGAGTTTGATAAACAAAGAGCCTGAATAACGAACGGATTGTTTCATTATTAAGTATTGATTGGTCTACGTTTGACCTGAAATGAACTATCTATTTCTTCAGAATTAATAAAGAAACGAAATTAGGTAACGTACATAAAAGCATGATAGAGTAAGGAAATGGTCTTTGAGAAAGTTATTGTATAAGTAATTATTCCATTATGTCCGGTGTAATGTTGGTGGATTTGGCGTAAATTTTATAGAATGAAACGGCATCAAGATTTTTTTAGATAATAGGGTTGTAGGAATAAACTAGACCAATGGTAAAATATAGGCGTACCAGCAAGGTGCACTTGAAGTTTTTTGCAAAAATAATGAACATTTTGTGGACCCAAAAACTGAATCTGATGAAACAGTTTTTGAGTCGCTCAAGAGCATAGTGTTATTTGCAGTTACTAGAGAACCCGCAGACTCAAAAAGATTTCGCCCAACTTCCTGAAACTGAGAAACCTAGAGAAGTCTTTGTCTATGTCGGTAAAAACTCAAGTCTTTCACTCAGTTACTGTAAGGGATAACAGAACCATCAAAAACATCATCTGCATCACAAAACACACCTAAATATTAATCTTCCCAACAGTATTAATAAGTTTATCAATCGTTCCGCTCTTACACGGGGCTCTGAAACCGATTTGCCAGCATCAATGAACTAAGTCCTTGAAAGCGGATCGTAACTGCATCAATTGAGTGATTTTGCTAAGACGGTGAACATTGATACAGAAGCTCCTTAACGCAACACGTGCCGAATCACCGTGCCGTGCCACATTTGCTCCATCAACCGTGGCTCGACGATTATGTCTCGTGTTCCACAACTGCCCAAAAGCTTACCCTTCCTCCCAAGCTCTATTTGGTTTTCCACGACTTGGAAATTGTCGGAAAAATATTTTATTCACTGACTCACCCGATTTCTCGCGAAGGCAAGTTAGAATACTTCCAATGAATATTAACACTTCTTTGAATTACTGTTTACTTCTCTAACTCGTTACATACTGTGTCTACGTTTCTTATCCTACTCTTTTGTCGCAGGATGGTCTCAGATCATCCTTGCTGGTTCCGGGACACTGTGGACTCGTTCGCCATTTATTGGGCAAACACAATTGTTCACCCCGACCGGTGCTCGTTCTGGGTGAATTCAAAGCTCACTCCAGAGCTTGGGGGAACAACCGGGATACGCCGAGGGGACACGTGATTCAAGACTGGACGGCGTCGCTTGACCTTTGACTTTTAAATCAGGGATCTTTGATTTTTAAATGTATCCACGCGCGTTCGGTGGCAGGGGGAGTCAATTGTGGATCTCTCATGGGCAACTCCTTCTGTTGCTGTATGGTGTCGGAATGGAGGGTTGCGGAGGAGATGGTCAAATTTTCTGACCATCGCCACATGGTTTCTATTTGACACTGCGCCTTTCGTATAGCCCAAACTGTCCAGTTCCTAGCCCACTGGTGCGACGTTGGGCCCTCAAGCGGCTCAATCGAGACATGCTCATTGCAGCTGCAAACGTCGCGGCGTGGCCGGAAGATGCTCATTTCCAGGGGACCTCACCCGATCCAGAATTGGAAGCGGCTTGGTTCCGGGATGTAATGACGTCGAATTGCGACGCTTCCATGCCCTGGGTCAGGTGCACCCAGCGCCCGGGTGCGGTTTACTGGTGGTCAGCAAACATAGCGCAGTTGCTCGTTTTATGTCTTAGGTCCCGACGCCTGAATCAACGCACCCGATGCAGAAGACAGCCACGAGCCACGGATGAGGAAATGTTCGCAACCTATAGAGCGTACAGGGAGGCAACTATGGAGCTCCAATACGCACTCACCGATGCCAGGTCAACGTCCTGGAGAGAGCTTCTTGAGGGGCTGGACAGGGATCTATAGGGGAGACGTTACAAGTTGGTAATGGCCAAATTGCGCCCTTGGATTCCCCCCGTCACACAAACCATGGATCCAGGCCTACTGGAGAGAGTTGTAAACACGCTATTTCCAGTATCTAGAGAGAGCCCCTCATTGCTACTTTCTCCTTTGGACTGATGGTCTGACGAGCTGGAGGTGACTGAAGGCGAACTGGACCGGGCTGTTAGACGTATGGCGGCTCGAAATACTGCGCCAGGCCCAGATGGTATCCCTGGCCGCGCTTGGGTTCTGGCTCTGGCTTCTCTGGGAGACCGCCTAAGACGGTTGTTCAACAGGCGTATTCCTTTCCGGCTGGAAGAAGGCTGGATTGGCTTTGTTGAGGAAGGAAGGCTGAGACTCGGAGTCTCCCTCTGCATACCGTCCCATTTGTCCACTCAATGAGGTTTCCAAGCTATTCGAAAAAATAATTGCCGAAAGACTCGTTGGGCACCTGTCGCGAGACGATCCTGACCTTGCTGATTGCCAGTACGGCTTCCGGCAGCAGCGTTCTACATTGGATGCAATCTTACGCGTCCGCTCGTTGTCGGAACAGGCAGAGTCTCAGGGTGGGGTGGTGTTAGCGGTAAGTTTGGATATCGTCAATGCTTTTAACTCCTTGCCCTGGGATGCGATCAAGGCGGCACTTGTACATCACAGAGTCCCCCCTTACTTGCAATGCATCGTCGGGGCTTATTTACGAGACTGGCACATTCGCTATGTGGGCCGGGATGTTAGTGTCCATCGGAGGGAGATTACTTGTGGGGTTCCGCAGGGGTTAGTTTTAGGTCATGGCATGACGACCTTCCCGTTGGCGTAAATATCGTTTGTTACGCAGACGATACCTTAGTGTAGGCCGCGGGAAACACCTTCCACGAGACCATCCAGCTTTCCGAGCTTGGAGTGGCAAAGGTCGTGGCTTCGATCCGTGAGTTGGGCTTAGAGATATTGCCTCATAAATCTGAGGCGCTATGGTTTCATAAACTGCAGAGGAGCAGGGAGCCACCCAACTCATTAGTGACAGTTGGAGATGCGCAAGTCCAGGTGAGTCGACACATTAAGTATTTTGGCCTAACCCTAGACGGTTGGTGGGGCTTCGAAGAGTATTTTGAGCGCCTGGTCCCCCGTGTTGGAAGGGCAGTGGGTGCTTTGTACAGATTGCTGCCCAATCTCGGAGGGCCACGACAAGAAGTTCGCCACATGGTGCGCCTGTTTGGTCAAATAGACTGTCAGGGGTCCGACACTGCAGGACTAAGATCAACAGTTTGCAGCGAAACATGGCCATTCGCATCGCACGAGGATACCGAACGGTGTCCTTTGAGGCGGCAACACTCGTGGCACGCTTTCCACCGTTAGACATTCTGGCGGATATGGATGCGAGGGTTTATAACCGGATTCGGGCCATACGCCAAAGTGGATATAGCGTGGCAGTAATCGCTTTTGTAAGGCTAAGGCGGCAGAAACGGCGACACGCGCTCAACGGTGGCGCGAGCGGTTACAGCAACCGCAATTATCGCGCAAGCGTGTTGTCGAAGCCGTCTTGCCCCACTTTGAAGCCTAGCTAAAGAGAGGAGAGCGCATCTCCAGATGCTGACCGAGCATGGTTGCTTCGGCGAGTACCTGAATAGGATTGGGCGAGAGGCCACGGCAAATTGCTACCATTGTGGAGGCGACCTGGATTCTGCGCAACACACGCTCGAGTAGTGCCCTGCGTGGTCCTCTGAGAAGCGGGTCTTGGTCGCCAGGATTGGGCTAGTGTAGCGGTAGTGAGTGCTATGCTGGTAGATGATGAAAACTGGAGGGAAATGGCTGTTTTCTGTAAGACCGTGATGGTGCAGAAGGAGGCTGCCGAGCGGGACCATGAACGTCCTGCGCGGACAAAGAGGCGTCAGGGAGGTAACCGCCTCGACGCCTAAAAGCCTGCGTTATTTAAGGCAGGTAGGTCTTCAGGGTCGCGGGCGCTCAGAGTGGGTCTCTCTCTGCCTCTGTCTGCCAACCCAGTGATTCTAGGAAAGGCGGTGGCATAGTGATCACGTGCTTCCGTGAACAGCAAGGCTAAGGGGAGGCCCCTTTAGTCTCCCCAGGGATGTACCCTAACAGGCGTTGCACAGAAGGCGTTCCGGAGTGGTCTTTTAAGAGATAACGGGGTCCCGTCTATGTGCTGATGGTGATCACCGGGGTAGAAATCCCACACTCCCTGGTCTTTACCCCAAAAGTCCAGGCGCCTTTTGAAGGTTTCCCCCCGAAAACAAAAAAAAAACGGTTTGCTAGTAGAAATTTCATTGAGACAAGTAGTAGCATTTGTGCAGAATTAATAAATAAGACCTAAAATGTTTTGTTTGTTTTTTTAGGAACAATTTCTTTTACTAACTTTTGTAAAACATAATCTCTGAATGATGAGATTAAGAAAATACAGAAAGTTTCAAAATTGCGGAGTGTCATGCAAATAATGGCACAACATGAACAAGCGGAAGCTTGTTAGTATTTGGAAAACAATGTGAGTGTAAAATAATTCCAACAAATAATTCCGGTTCAAAGAAACACCCGTTCTCTGTAATAATTCCCGATTGTCTTGACATTTTAATAAGGCCGATTTAATTTTAGGATTTAATGTGTTAGTGGGAGGATAATTTAATTCTGAAATGCCAGTTTTGGAATAATTTCTCTGCTTTGAAATGTATTATTTGTGTTTATCATTAATATATCCTAATATATAAAATTCTTCCGTTACTGAGTGAGTGAGTGACTCACAGACAAAGCACAGCCGAGACTACTGGTCGCAGAAAGCTGATATTTGGCATGTAGGTTCCTTGGGAGTGTAGGGGAAATCCACACTAAGCGAGGATTTGTCAAAATTCCTACGGAAACGGGACAGCCCGCTAGGGCCAGTGCCTGCAAAGTTTGCGGAATTTGTTCGAAAGACTTACCGCGGCCCTGGAACGCAAAGAGCATTAGGAGGAACACGGATTGGTTTTAGTCAGTGAGAGTCTGACACTCCCTTCTGCTTTGCCCAGAGTGGGAGGAGTCATTTGATGATTTCCCATCATAAAAAAGGAGAGCACTAAGAGACGATTTCCCGAAATTCCTATGGGAACGGGAAAACACGGGATAAGTCAAAGTCAAAGTCAAAAGAAAAAAACAGGATATGTGCTTACAAAGTCGCACGAAAAAGCTAGTTCTATGTATTCATCATCTGCCTAGCCTTTTCCCAACTATATTGGGGTCGGCTTCCAGTCAAACAGGATTCAGCTGAATACCAGTATTTTTCTATGTATTATTATAGATTACTAGCTGACCGGGCTAACGTTGTTTTGCCATACAAAAAAAATACCCTACCACCTATTATCATACCTACCGAATATACACACAAAATTTCATGAAAATCGGTCGAACCGTTTCGTAGGAATACGGTAACAAACACTGTAACACGAGATTTTTATATATTAGATTTGAGTAGGTACCTGTCTAATATTGTAATATGAAAGCCTAATTATTCTTAACGTTGTCGCTTGTCGGTTTTGTTATGTATTTTTTTTTTTTTGTCTAAATCCTAAAATATAATGTCCTAGACAAATAATCATATGAAACCTTACAGGATCAATCCTGACGTTTTTCGAATTCATATTTATCCAACATCTAGACAACGCTAAGACCACGATGAAATCTTGAAGTTGAAAACTACAATATTAATTATTCAATGTTGTAAGATTCATGAACTGCTTAAAGCGCCCAAGAACTTTTCCTACTTACAGACTTACTTACAAGAGTTTTTCTCATTTCTGAAAACACATCGGTTTAGTCAAAGTTGGAGCTGGACCTTCGTAAATAAGTATCTTTTTTAAAGTTCTGTATCCGAAAGATTACCAAGGGGATCCTTTTACTAAGCCTGCGCTGTCCGTCCGTCCGTCCATCTTTCTGCCAACAACGGGATGTATTTCATGATCCGTAATAGCTTAACAGTTGAAATTTTAACAGATTGTGTTGCCACTACAATAACAAATAATAAAAATAAATAAAAAGTTAAAGGTTTATACGGTAAAAATTTAAAAAAATAGTTTTGGCGATTTAGCTCGAATTTCATAATGGTTGTTACCATGGAGTAGACACTTAAAATGCTCACAGAGTTTGTATTGCTATATTCGTTAAAGAAAATAAAATAATATTTAATAACTAAAGGGCGTCCGCATACAAGAGACGCGTTTTTTACTCAATTTTAATGGCATAATGGTGGATTATAATAACGGCGATGGTAATTCATGCGCGAGTCCGGTTCTTTTTTAACTGAAATGCTGGTTTTCAACTGCTATCATTGGAATCTTAAGATACCTACACCACGGTTAACGTTTCTTTGGGTGGCTAAAATGATCCACATGAGCCACAGCCCGACTTCGCCCACGACACGCCCAGCCTCTCTTTTCTTGTGCTGAACGAATTTAGTAGAAACCAATTAGCTATGAACGAAGCCTTTCGTGAGGAAAATCAGTTACATTTTACATCAATGGCTGATCTTTAGGAACCACCACAGAATTTATGAAAGTAATCGTGAATACCTATTAAGAAAATTCGCTTTCAAATATTAACAAGTGCTGTCAGCCGCAGAAACAATTTTTTATCAACGATATTAATCGGGAACATTTTATTCCGGTCTAATAGTTTTATAGATTCATTTAGTGCCGGAAAAATATGAGTATGCTAACGTTAAATACTCACTAAAACGTTTTAAGAATTTAATGGGCTTGACCTTAATTATTTTCTTTTTGCGTTTTGCCTATCAACCTCTTCGTAAAAACATGTTTCATAGGACTTTGGGGTCGCACTTGTGAAGGTTGGCTACTGCTGAGACTCTGTGTAATGAGCTGTGTCTTATTTTGATAAAGAGACGGCAGTTTTCGAGAAAGCGGTTCAAAGGTCGTCGTCTTTAGCCTTAGCCCTTACTAGGTACCAACTTAAGGCTTACCTTACTAGAATACGAACTATTGTTGATTGTTATATTTCGGGTTGAACATGATGTACCTACCGTATGAAGCCTTCCCAAATGTCTTTACTTTGGAAATGATCGCCAAATGTTTGTGTTTCTTAAAGTTCTAAATTGAGCTAACGAACATGGTAGCTGACAAGTGCTTGTCTGTCAGTCCTGTCTGGAGACCTCAACTGGTCCATTCAAATCGGTGTGGTTCCTTCCACAAAAGACCTCCTCAGACATTAACCATGGTTTTCGCATAGTTTTGACCTCTACATGTATTCCATTATTTCGCGTTTCGGTGTTTCTTCTCAGGGTAGTCAGCGAAGAAATACCGACATCATTTTGTTTTAAATGACGTGAAACAGTGTGATTTATGACCAACTTGTAAAATAAATATCATTTAGGTACGTAGGTATGCACTACTTCCCTAAGTTTCACATAGTAACAGAAAGCATAACTTGCGGCAAAACATCGAAGATTGGGTTTCTTTTTTTACTATTTATAAGCACGCGTTTGACCACTATATCACCTGATGGTAAACGATGATATGATCGAAGATGGAGCACGCTTGCCTAGAAGTAACCTATTCACTCTTGACATAAAGATTCCCAGGCCCAGGCAGGCTCTTGTACAAAATATATGATTTCAATAACTTTTTAATAAGCTCTGGGATCTAGGCATTGTTACGAGTTAGCTTTGTGCGTGAGGCTAATGATACGTTAACTTGTCAGTTGACAAAATGGATCGGTATCTGCCGCGACATTGTTGTTTTGTTGTTGGTACAACTTGTCAACTAGATCACATACTTTGGTCTGAGTTTTGTAAGTCATTTTTACATACAATGTGTAACGTTGTATGTGGCAGTCGATTTCAATAAGTAAAAATTGTGCATAATGATGAGAACAATGACTACTTAAGAGGTATTGCGTTTATTCTGTTACATGTTGTATAAATAAAGGGGTTCAAACATGGTTCAAACTATTTTCTATGGGAGTTGGCAATAGACCCCCGCCGCCATTTTGTTATATAGGCGGGCCACAATTGTTCTATAGATGCCCTTTGCCTGCTAATACATTTGGGGCTATAGATGCTATCTTTGCGAGGTCATTACTTAACTAGCTTCAGCGCGCGACTTCGTCTGCGTGGAATTCAGATCCAGACAAAACTTTGTGTTAATCCAGGTTATAAACTAATTATATATGTGCCAAATACAAAGCCATCCAACCTCACAAACTTACGTTTTATAATTTTATAGTAGATAGGATAATTATACACCGATTGCATCTTTCAATTTCTGTTTGAAAATTTGTAGGAAGGATACTAGGCGTTTTCAGTAATTATCCTATGCAGCAATACATTCAAATAAAGATTTCGCGTAGCCTGGGTGTTCTCCAATTTAGTCAGACAATAAGTTGGCTACTTTTAGCTATTGCGGAATTCGTGCTAAAATAATTTCATTTGACGCCTCTTGTGCTCCATTAGAACTTTGACGGCGCCCAAACTTGGCCACTTACCGCACAACAGAAGTGCCACTACATAGCTAATACATATGCTGAAACTAGAAGCTTGCCAGCTCATATGTTAAATATAAGAACCAGTCACTCAGTCGAACATATGTCAGAAGTATACCACATAAAGTAACAAAACTTACTTTGATGAACCTGAAAGTGAAAACATTCAGATTAAGGGTACTTATCTGTGGTTAACGAACAGCAATTTACTGTACTAACACTACAACATAAAGCTTTCTACGATTCATTCCAAACTTTATTCATTTTGTGCAAAAACTTTCAGAACACTTTCGAGAACTAAATGTTATTGGTGTTCAAATCGGGAAAGTTCAAAAACATTTAGTCGAAACTAGATTCGGGTCTATTTTGCGGTTACATTTTGAGAACATACCTGGATTGATCTTGCCATCGTCGTAGTAAGTTAGAGTACGCACGTACTCTCGAAGTAAAATCGACTTCAAAACAAGTAAGTACCTACCAAAGAAATAACCACAAACTATTGCGAAATCAATTTCTAAGGGGGTTAGAAAGTTGCGGAATTTGTTCGAAAGAGTCACCTCGATCCTGGAACGCAAAGGCTATTAGGAGGAACACGGATGGGTTTTACTCAGTAAGAGTCTGACATTCCCTTCCGCTCCGCCCAGAGCGCAGAAGTTATTTGATGATGTCCCGTCCTTAAAAAAAGGTCGCCCCCTTTTTTTAATCCTGGAATGGTTTTCTAGCCCCATTTTTTTGTGAAATCACCCACAAGAAAAATGTGGATACGTTCACCATGTGGTAAAAATACAGTTAGGGTGAGGTTGGACCCCAAAACGAAAACTAGATACGCCGTTCCAAATGCCGGAAGTGGTGGCATGTAGCCTAACCGAGCTGTGAAGGTGAAATATCTTTATTTGTACCCACTGCCAGTAGCGTGGACACGAATTTATGAAATAATTTTACCTGCATACTCTTGACAACTCACATAGTGTAACTCTTATCCAGTAGCTCGTGTAAGAGTACGCAATCCCCACTTTTGTTATTTTTTAAATATTCCAGAGACATGACATATTTCTGTTATGTTTCATGTTATTTTTATAAATATGTGTTAATTGAGTACAAAATAAATGCTAAGTAAGCTTAATCTGAAGTTATTTAATTTTATTTTATTAGGTACAATTTGAACCTTACCTAAGTGCTTACTCCTAGACCAGCCTACCCCAGTTAATACTACAAGCCGACCCCAGCAAACCAGGGACCACTGAAGACGACTCGTTAATTAAGGACACTATAAACTATCGGCAAATAGACCTAAGGAGTAATATCGTCAATCACACACAATTGTCTCACTTCATCATCCGATATATGATCTCAGTGTAATGTAATCAGAGCTGTAGTGACATTGTCACCAGGGACAATTAACATTCCCAAATTAATTGCTTAAAGGTACACAATAGCGCACAATATCGCTACAGTTACCAGCGTGTCAAGATAACAGCCGTTATGGCGATAATCGAGTATCCGACATCGAATATGAACGATTTCATAATACAATATTCGTGCCCAAAATGTTTGATACAATTATTGGATTTCATTATTTGCCTCCTGTTTGGAATTGTACCTACTAAAATATTTGCTTTCCTTTGTAAATAAGCTTTGCATAAATTCATTTTCGATAACAACTCGGTTAGATGCTTAGATAATTTAACATCGTTGTGTAATTATGTACCTAATTGTGTAAATGAAGCGTTCAAAGTGCGAAGTCATCTATTTTCGCTGTCGTCGGTATTTATATAGTCATGTCACAAGATCAGAAAATAATGCTTGTGAAGTTAAATCGACTAAAAGACAAAAAACTTTGCAGACAAAGAAAATCAACTGAAAAACACTTTATAAAGCAATCAAGCTTTCGATTGAAGACAGTAGGTACCTATTTAACATGTACGAACCTTTTGAACTACGTCTTTGTTCAGTTGCTAAGCTGATTCACAAGAATGGCTTCCCATGACAAGACAATAACCAACAGTAGCGTGTTTGCTCTTAGGCCATGAGGAAAATGAGATTTTCTTGTGACAAGCACTACAATATGCTCTTCCAGCTTGCTACCTGGCAACTTATTGTCTGTTAAAATAACTCAATCGTAGCTTCACTCGCTCTGGCATCCTTCATTTTCGGAATTTAATGCACAATTCATGTAAATTCATTGATATGTCACCGCATAATTGCAAAATACGTACGACTACAAAATATCTTGGGAGATTGTAAACTCTCGATAAATTGTCAACTGAACATTTGGAATACCTACGCATCAAAATATGATAGTCTATAATCTCTCGAAGTCATTCCGACAAATTGTGGACTGACATAAAATGACGACCAATCAGAGCACAAGTTTACAATTTATCCCTTTTGATGTGATAGTTAAATTGAAAACTTGACCCCTCATTGATCTTTGTTGGTGTGAGCTCACGTGTACGCCATAGAGTTCCGAATTGAATGGAGCTGTTTTTAATTTTGCGAAACAAAAAAGACTAGGATTTTTCGTTTGTTTAGTATATTCTTATTTAGTATAATAATGTTCTTTTGATCTAATTATCATCTTTTTTAAAATTGACACTTGATCTAACCGCTGAACAAAGAGCGACCGTGCCAGCTCGGGAACTTAATGCTAGGTATTGCAGGAGCTAGAGTAAGCGAGCGAAGCGAGCGAACTTAGCTCCCTTGATCCCATTCATGTAAGGTAACTTAAACCCTCAGGCAGAAGTAGGAGCTCCGCGCAACGGGGCTCCGTCAACTTACCTTGGTCACAACCGTACTTTAAGCCTAATGTACATTAATATTAAAAATTAGTTATACCTAACTATACACACCCAAAGTAAACCCAACCAATATCGGACAATAATAATAATAATCAGGTGCGGGTTATCCAGCGTAACCGTATGTTGGATGACGCCGTACTGGATGGACTGCGTCAGGAATCACGGAGTAGCCGTGTCTCACCGGCTTCGCCACCGGCCGCGGTGCAAATACAACATGTTTCACCGCGTCCCGACCTCGTTGGTGAGGATGATGACGACGGGGCTATATCCTTGAGTACCCAATGCAACGAGCGATTGAGGAGCGCTTTGGAGGATGCTTTCCGAGAGTATCGCTCTACACCGCCTAGGCTTAGACCCCGTCTACCTCGTTTGCCCATGCATAATAAAAATAGGGCGCTGGTGTGTGCTCTAGATTCGCAACTGACAAATTGTTTTGATAGCAGCGAAGATCTCGCTGATACTCACTCGATCTTGTACTGTGCGGCTGCAGCGGCATGTCCTGTAGCTCATGTCAAATTTTCTAGCAGTGACAGAGCTACACGACCAGCTGTACCAGCTTGGCAGTGCAGGATCGAGCGTCGTATCGGTGAGGCTAGAGCACTCATCGGCAAACTCATCTGCTTCAGGGAGGGCAACACTCGCCGTAGAGTGATGCGCTTTGTGAGGCGGGCATTCTCGGGGACTGATATTAATCCTCGGGATTATCTGACACGCGTCACAGAGCGTATCGACTTCCTGAGGCAGAAAATCTATGCATGGGCAAACCGTATACGTCGGTACAAGCGGCAAGTGGAGCGATATACTCAGAATCGCACATTCCAGAGCAATGAGAGGTGGGTTTATAGGGCTTGGGAGAGACCGGACCAAGGTTTGACTGATATGCGCCTACCGGATGATGACGCCATGTGTTCATTCTGGCGCAGCATCTGGTCGGTGCCTGTCAGTCACGCCGAGGGTGATTGGACTCGGGAGGTCAAGCGCGCGTGCGATCCGATACCAGAAATGGGGGCAATTAACATCAGCCCCCAAGATGTAGCTCGTGCAGTTCGTCCGTTGCCTAACTGGAAATCTCCAAGGCCGGACGGGCTGCACAATTTCTGGATCAAATGGTTCACGAGATCGCACGTTCGCTTGGCATCTCAATACCAGTCTGCCTTAGAGTCAGGGTCGCTGCCCCAGTTCCTAACCACAGGAATAACCTACCTGCTCCATAAATCCTGTACCGCGGAGCCTAAAAATTATAGACCGATTACGTGTTTACCGACGGTCTATAAAGTTCTTACATCCATTTTGAGAGCAAAGATTTCCGATCATATTGAATGTAATTCAATAATGTCTGCTTCTCAGAATGGATGTAGGAACGGGTCCCGCGGTACTAAGGAGCTGCTCCTCATCGATATTGCCATTAGCCAACAGGTGCGTCGTTCCCGAAAGGATCTGTCGACATGTTGGATGGACTACAAGAAGGCCTATGACTCTGTGCCACATACATGGCTCATGAAGGTGCTGGAGTTGTACAAAATAGATGCAACACTACGCACCTTCCTTGAGTCATGTATGAGGCAATGGAAAACAAACCTTCGCTATCCAGGATACCGACAGATCCAGGCGAACAGCGACCCGATAAGGATCGAGTGTGGCATATTTCAGGGCGACAGTCTGAGTCCGCTGTGGTTTTGTCTGGCCCTTAACCCTCTCAGTACACTGCTGGAGGATTCGGGTCAAGGCTACCGGTTGAGAAGAGGTGGTCAGGGCATATCGCACCTCTTTTACATGGATGACTTGAAACTCTTTGCTCCAAACGACTTGCAACTGATGGAGCTACTGAAGGTAACAGAAACCTTTAGTAGCGCCATCAGAATGGAATTTGGTTTGGACAAATGTGCGGTCATGCATGTAAAGCGAGGGGAGATTATGGAATCCGTGGGGACCCAACTCTCGGATTCCATACACCTTAGGTCGCTCTCCTCAACCGAAACTTATAAGTACACAAGTTACAATCGTTCGATGGAAGGAGCGCTTCTTTGGCCGCCTGAACAAAGTACTTAACAGTCTTTTGTCAGGTGGAAACAAAGTGCGCGCTTTCAATGGTTGGGTCATGCCGGTTTTGATGTACTCTTTCGGCATACTCAAATGGACTCAGACGGAACTTGACGCCCATTATTGAATTTATTTATTAGGGCACTAAGTCCCAATAGCATAATTAAATTAAAATAATAATGGGAGGTCCATTTTGTTCGTAACTCTATGCCGTACATTTGACATCACATCTGAACAGACCAATGAGAGCCTTGTTTCTTGTAGACTTGTGCTCTGATTGGTTGCCATTATATGTCAGTCCACAATTTCTCGGAATGACTTCGAGAAATTATAGACTATCAAATTTTGATGCGTAAAAAATTATTCCAAAGGTTCAGTTGACAATTTGTTGAAAGTTAACAATCTCTCAAGTTCTTTTATAATCTTACGGAGTTTACCATTTTCCGGTGCCATAAAATACATATATATGTAGAAGCTGGGAAAAGTATGTGAAAGGCAGTTTGTAAATGCCACCGGACCAAAAAGCTTATAATATGGGAGTCGATTGATATGTGACGCATAATGAAATATTTTGTGAAAGGTTTTATGCCTAGAAAGGTGACTATTGAGATGACAGCGAATGAATGTATAGAAGAATAATTCGTCTATGTAACCCACGGAGCAAATACAAAGTATTTGCTCCGTGATGTAACCCAAAGCACAACCCTAGGCTCTTGCTACTTCCGTGGGCTTCATAAACCCGTTTGACTAATTATCCTGCTGACCGACAGTAGGGTTACCACACGAGTCACTTCCCCCAGTTAATAATAAACACATACATTTATCAATGTCAGATTATTGTGAGCTCCATCACGATAATACTTTCATGAACCTATCTGTTGGAGAGTTGATAAAAATAATTCCCACCTTATTGATAACGACACACACTCCATTTTTGGATGATTGACTAATGACTGCTGTATTAATTACCAAATTAACGCAACATTGTCCAATAAAGTGACTTTTTAGTCTAGACGGTAGTACTACAAATGCAAATATTATTGCAACAGATTTTCTTTAGTTTTAGGAAGATTATTTTTCCCTTTATTCAGTAGGTACTAGTTGACCCGCGCAACTTCGTCTGCTCCGCTCCTATTGGTCTTAGCGTGAGGATGTTCCTTCCTCGATAAATGGGCTATCTAACACTGATAGAATTTTTCAAATCGGACCTAGTTCCTGAGATTAGCGCGTTCAAGCAAACAAACAAACTCTTCCGAACTGCAATTTACGGTTGGATTGCAGTTGAAATGCGGTCCGTCTGTCTAGAGCCTTAGAAACGGTACAAGTAATAGGTATGAAAAGCATTTCTGAAGTAATTAATAACACAATTAAAACTTCAATGCTTTTGAAAGTTATCTACCCTTTATTTCAAAACTTGAAGTTATTTCAATGTTTTCACACAATACCGCGTCGTTATCGTGTTTAGTCTGTACGTCGGCGCTCTCCACAGAAGATATATTCGAATTCTTGTTTGGCGGGTCATTGAAGCCGCAGTAACTCTAGCAGACATAGGCACAGTTTCGCAATTACGGCTTATTCAGACATAGATAGCATTTTTACAATACCTATATTGGAAACTCGAATCTCCTGGGAACTGTCCGAAGGTTTCATCGAGAATCCCGAGTACGATATTTTCGACGTAATAAAATCGAGGATTGCTGACTTAAATTCGATTTATTGGTATTACTAAGGTCACATTAGTTCACTCGAGTCTGCGGCTTCATTTTAGACGATTCTAGTTGGGTGTAACTTTGTGTGGTAGGCAGAGTTGGGAAAAATACATGTTTTGCTTTAACTGAAATACAAATTACAAAATACTATCTCGCAAGTATTTAAAATACGAAATACAAAATATCTTTGTGTAATGTATTTGAAATATAAAATACAAAATACAGTATTTTAGCAAATTTCATTTGAAATACAAAATAGAAATGATGAATTATTATTAAGAATAAAAAGTAATCCAGCCCAGCATGGGCTAAAAAGCATAGTAAAAGAAGATTAATCAGTAAAACCAGAGTTTCCTTTCATGAACACTAGATTTTTACCTGATACTTGACATTGACAATTTGACGTACAGTAACAGGTGCAGTGTTGCCAATTCTAAAGATCGACATATTTAGCGGTCTCCATTTTGCTTACGAAAGCTATCAAGTGCTATTTTCTTCAGAACGCACCCTTTAATAAGATCGAAGAAAAATACCTCGGCGTCAGGTATTTGAAATACGAATTACAAATTACATTTTAAGCAAGTAATTGAAATACAAATATCAAATACGTATTTGTATTTCAATTTTAATTACAAGTAATTCAAATACTGCCCAACCCTAGTGGTAGGTATTTGATTTATTCGTAGCACGTAGAGTATCTAAAGGAAAATATTTTCGTTGTAGAATGTGAGTCAAATACTGACCCCGTGTTGGGAATATATTTGCCCTATTAACTTACATGTAGCCAAGCAATGGGCAGCATTTTAGATGTAAATAAAACAGGTATTTTATTAAGATAGTGTGCATATCTTAAACACCTGTGACAGAAAGTATCCATAGAAACTGTTCATATTTCCAGGATACTTATGCGTGTAAGAATTTTCGTACTTCGGCCATTATTCTAATAAAATACTCTTTACAAAAAGAATACATACTTCCTATATTATTAAGTTTAGATAGCCTTATATGTTTTAATAACTGCAAACTGTCTCGTACATTAAAAAAAATAATAGTCCCTAAAGCGGTACCTACAATAACAATTAAATTTATTGCTTGGTAGATACTAAGCTCTGTCTGTTTATTGGGTACCACATGTTGAGGCTGTAGTTATAAGTTATAACAATATTTTCTCCTAGCTATCCTTTGTAGAGCTCTCTCGATTTAATTGGCAATGTCCAGTAGAACAACAATACCTAAACCCTTATTAAAATAGAAGGAACCTATTCTTGTCTCGCAAACCTTGTGGCTACGCGTAATGAATATAAAACACACATCATATTTACCTAATAACTTGATTAATTCAAGTAACATTGTTACTAGCAATATGAAATTTTGGTCGAAAACTAACAGAAGCGCTTTCAATGTTTTATTACAAAAGGTTTTGGTTCTATTGACGTAGCTTTACTCCCTGGTTTGTTAAACAATGAATATAATATGGAAAGTTTTAGCACAATACGTCAAATGTTCTTACTACATTATTAAGGGTCGGTAACCCGTCACCCTTACTGCTTGGTCCAAAACTTCTAAGACCCGATCCTAAGCAACAATGAATTAACTAAAGTGTACACAATAAACTAAGGGTGCGTTCCACCAGAGGTGTGCGAGGAGAGGTGGCAAAGCTGTGTAACGCTGTGACTTAGTCGTTCCATCCAAGTTGTTAAAGGAAGCTGTGCTAAAAAACGATCTTGTACAATGTACGCACTGCATATAATCAAAGGTACACACAGGCCACACATTTCTAAAATCACTTGTTTTACATGACAAGACTATTTCTAGGCTAGGAAACTGAAGTAATTCTAGTGGTTAGACATATCTTTCGCTACGCACCTCATTCCTCTCCACAAAAGATGTTCAAGGCGAGTAGCAAGACGATGCGCGAGTATGTACCTATTCAATAACTATGTACCTATTTCATTTTCCAGCCAGGCTAAGTGAGTCAGCCAGCATTGCGGAATTTGTTCGAAAGAGCCACCGCGGCCCTGGAACGCAAAGGGCATTGGGAGGAACACAGATGGGCTTTAGTCAGTAAGAGTCTGACACTCCCTTCTGCTCCAGCCAGAGCCTGAGGGGAGGAGTCATTTGATGATTTCCCATCATTAAAAAAAAGCCACACTTAGCGGAGCTCTGGTGTAAAAGGGCTAATTGAAATATATTTTTACAAATAAAAAAACAATGTGTGCGCGTACAGCGGAAAATAGTCCTCTACCCATCCTCGCACCATTCAGCTACACCTTACACCCTGTTTCACACCCTCGCTACGAGTACGAATCTTCGGGCCGCGCCTTATCGCCATCTCGCACATCAATGGTGGAAACTGTTAGCATACAAAATAATCGACTACTTAGTTTACTTAATTTGTGGGTTGCAACACTGTTACTTTTAGTATCGAATACATTTTTTATTTGTGGCAACCCATAGGGCACTTTTGATAATAAAATGGCGCACTGCGTTTGAATCGCCCCTATTCGACGTTGAGCTACAGAGTCGAGTCACGTTTTCAAATTGTAACACAGTTAGTCGGTAATAAATGTGATGGACAAATATTCCTGTGTGTCCTTTCTTTCAATTCAGAAGTGTGCTACAGTGTATCTACGTGCCTGATGTTGCGGTATCCTGGACAAAGGACATTTTGAGGTCAGAGATCAATGCATTACTTCTTTTTCTGTGATCTGGTGGCAAATGTGTTGCATTTATACCTATACAGTGTCTGTTTGGAACGGCAAACAAGAATCAAGTATTTAAAACAATAACAGTTAAGTTATCATTGGGAAATAGGTACCCACTAGTGGATTATTTTTGCGGATAAAGAAAACGTGTCGATTTAAAACCATTTAATCTGAATACAGACGATTGTGTTCACTTTTATTGATTAGTAGGTATAGCGAGTGTTCCTGTGTACCTAATTACGTAATAATATAGTGATGATTACTATTTCGTTTTAATCCTTACTGTCTACTGATACATAACCGAATAGTCGCTGATAGAAGCGGTTACATTATTTGAATAACGTGAACGTGCCTGCGTGTTTTCGTTCATTATATGACCCCACATACTTAACACATACTGTTATATTGCTTAAACTAATTAGGTGCTGTATTTAAATCTATTTAACTTTATTTTGAATCACTCAAAATCGTTTTACGTGCTAATGGGTAATTCTAAGCGAAGGTGGCGTGAATCAAGTAGCGATAGTTCGTCCTCGAGCTTTAGTGATGATCACCACCATAGGTCGCGGCGTAGTAAAAGGCGTCGTGACAAAAAACAAAGTAATAGCCATAGGAATAGTAAGAGAAGTAGGAAACAAAAGCGTTCAAAACGTCATAGTCCTGATCGCGAGTCTACTGAAACTCCACCGTTAAGTGCTTCAACACAATTACGTGCAGACACTTATCAGACTACTGCTGATTTAAACAATACTCCATTAACTCGTAACAATAACCCCATCGGTAATTCAGCGCCGCTAGCAGCTTCTAATTTTTGGGCTCAAAATAATTTTCCTGTCGCATTTAGTGTGGTACCTGAATTTGATCCAAGTGATAACAGTCAAACCATTGAAAATTGGATTAATAAGGTCAGTGAATGTGCGCAGATTTACTCTTGGAATGATCGTCAAATATGTCACTATGCACTCCCCAAATTAATTGGTTTAGCCAAGAAATGGTACCAGTGTTTACCCTCGGTCCTATTTAGTTGGACCGAGTGGATTCAAAAATTAAAACACGCTTTTCCTTCCAACGAAAATTATGGAGATCTGTTGACGTCAATGTTAAAGATTAGATGTAAGTTTGGTCAGTCGTTAGAACATTATTATTATGACAAAATGGCACTAATAAATAAATGCGAAATAACCGGCATTAAGGCGGT
The DNA here is from genome assembly GCA_947578705.1 of Lacanobia wlatinum. Taxonomy (NCBI): domain Eukaryota; kingdom Metazoa; phylum Arthropoda; class Insecta; order Lepidoptera; family Noctuidae; genus Lacanobia; species Lacanobia wlatinum. The sequence goes on from OX388026.1 coordinate 15,022,697, forward strand.
TGGCTGTCTTATACATGGTATCGACGACAAATTTGTACGAATGGGAGCAGGAGCTTGTATGTTTAATGAACCGGAACAAACCCTGAATTATTTGCGCACAATATCCCAACATGAAAATTCAAACTTTCGTAACCGTAACAATGCGCCAGCAAAAACTACTAATAAATTATCAAATGAACATACGCAAACTAATGCAGCTAATAATAATGTTCGATGTTTTAATTGCAATGAAGTAGGACACATAAGTCTAAAATGTAACAAGCCCATCAAACAATGTAGCTTTTGTTTAAAATTAGGACATGACATTAAAGACTGCCGTAAAAGAAATACAAATAACCGTGATGATTTAAATAAAGTTAATACTGCGACAGGCCAAAATAAAACTATCTTGTGTATTACTAATAGTGAATCTATGAACTCAAAATATTACAAAGATGTTAAAATTAACGACTTCTTCTTGCAAGGATATGTTGATCTCGGTAGTAAATGTACTCTTATACGAGAATCGAATGCGAAGATGTTAGTCGATGTTTGGGATTTCGATAATTTGCCCATTTTACAGGGATTCGGAAATTCCGCGGTAAAGCCACTAGGAAAGTTTATAGCTATTTTAGAGATTGATTCAGTGAAAGCTGAAACTGAAGTTCTCGTCGTACATGATCATTATTTACAGACATCAATTTTAGTTGGGCAATCGTTTACGGAAAAACCAAACGTCATTCTTTTAAAAACAACCGATGATCTAATATTCATGCATACACCAGACTTTGATGCTAATATTTCCAATACTATTAAAGTATACGTAGATAGTGACAAAGTTATAGAAGCAAAAACTGTAATGCCAATAGATGCTTTTACTAACGATACTTATTGTGGCGGTTTGTTGGTACAATACAGCCTTCGTATTTTGCCGCATAATGAATATGCTGTATTGCCTGGCCTCTTTGAGTTTAAAGGAGGTAAAGGATATCTTATGCTAGCAAATTTATCACCAAATAATTTAAATGTTAATAAAGGAACTTTATTAGTTCGGGGTCAACAATATCAAGAAATAAATAGAGAATATATAGGTTTAACGACGGAAACTAAGGATTATCAAGATTTACCTTTGTCAGATATAAAAATTAGTACGGAAATGACTGAAGAACAAAAACAAAGATTAATCGATTTATTAAAAAGATACAGGGATTGTTTTGCAATGAATTTAGCAGAGTTAGGTAAAACTAATCTAGCAAAAATGGAAATTACATTAACAGATAATAGACCAGTAGTATACAATCCATATAGAATATCACACAGTGAGCGTGACCATTTAAATACAATTATAGAGGAATTATTAGAGAATGGTATAATTCGCGAAAGCTCTTCAGATTATTCAAGTCCTGTTATTCTAGTGAGTAAGAAGAATGGGGATAAGCGGCTATGTATTGACTATAGATCTCTTAATAGAAAAACTTTAAAGGATAAATATCCGTTACCCCGCATCGAAGATCAATTAGACAGATTAGGGGGCAACAAGTTCTTCATAAGCCTTGACCTCACTTCAGGCTATTACCAGGTACCGATGAGTGAGGCCAGTAAGCGATTTACTGCGTTTGTGACGCCAGATGGCTTATATGAGTTTGAAAGAATGCCATTTGGACTAGCTAATGCACCTAGTGTTTTTCAAAGGACCATTAATTGTATGCTTAAGGGAAAACAAAATTTAGCTTTGGCTTATATGGATGATCTATTAGTGACAGCACGTTCAATTGAAGAGGGTCTGGATAAGCTGGAAAAGGTTTTTCAATTATTGAGGTCTGCTCGTCTCACACTTAATCTTAAGAAGTGCGATTTCTTTCAGACTCGTATAAATTACTTAGGCTACGAAATTAGCTCGGATGGCATCCGACCCGGGGCAGCGAAAATTCAAGCGGTAGTCGATTTCCCAGTCCCCAAAAACGTTCACGAGATTCGACAGTTTGTAGGCCTCACCAGTTATTTCCGACGGTTTATTCAAAATTATTCTACGTTAGCAAAACCCCTAACGATTCTTACAAAAAAAATGTTCCCTGGTGTTTCAATGAACCTCAAATAAAAGCATTTCATGAATTAAAACTTAAGTTGACATCACGACCTGTTTTGGCATTATATGATCCTGAAGCTGAGTTAGAAATTCACACGGACGCTAGTAAAATTGGTATAGGAGCTATCTTGCTGCAACATGTAAATTCGGATAAAGTGCTTCATCCTATAGCTTATTATAGTCGTCAAACGACACCAGACGAGAGCAAACTACACTCGTACGAATTAGAAACTTTGGCGGTAGTTTGTGCGTTGAATAGGTTTAGAGTTTATGTTCTAGGTAAACCGTTTAAAGTTGTCACTGATTGTGCCGCCATACGCAGCACTATGACTAAAAAGGACTTAATACCAAGAGTTGCGCGTTGGTACATGTTAATGCAGGAGTATGATATTACGGTTGAACATCGCGATGGTAACAAGATGATTCATGTTGACGCACTGTCTCGCAACCCATGTAGTTCTGAACTCCATAACGAAGTTAAGGTGGTTGGCGTTCTGGCAATAGATGACGATGCGTGGCTGCGCACAGTGCAGGAACAGGACTCGGAGATACAAAGGATAATTAATATTCTAGACGATCCACAGACAAAAGACATAGTTGAAATTCATAGTAACTATACTGTTAAAAATGGTCGTTTGTACAGGGTTACTAATGATAAAGATAACGTTGTTAATTTAAAGTGGGTAGTACCAAAATCAGTTAGGTGGCAAATAGTTCGTATGAATCACGACGATGTCGGCCACTTCGGTTTTGATAAGACCTATAGTCGAATTAACCAGATTTACTGGTTTAAAAAAATGAGACGTTTCATTAAAAAGTATTGTAACTCTTGTTTGAACTGTGCCCATAATAAGTTACCAGCTGGGGCTAAAGAGGGGGAGCTTCATCCAATCCCAAAAATTAATAAACCATTCGATACGCTTCATACTGATCACTGTGGTCCCTTTTCTATGAGTAAAAAGAAAAACTGTCACATCTTAGTGATCATTGATGCATTCACAAAATTTATTTACATAAAGCCAGTTAAAAATGTCAAAAGTAGTACCAGTGTTCAGGTTTTTAATGAATATTTCTCGCTGTTCGGAGTACCACGTCGTCTGATATCAGACCGTGGCACTAGCTTCACGAGCAAAGAGTTTACAGACTTTATAAATAAGAAAGGTGTTAAACATATTTTAAATGCGGTTGCCTCTCCTAGGGCCAATGGCCAAGTTGAAAGATACAATCGGACTATTGGTGACGCAATAACGGCCGCTAATCACAACAAACAAGAAAATGAGTGGGATTTGTCTATACCTCAAATACAATGGTCCTTGAACAACACTGTAAATAAATCCACAGGTCGTACTCCTTCTGAAATGTTATTTGGTGTTCAAACCACAGGTGTTTCAGATGGTTTCATGAATTCGCTTGTCTCGGAATCTCATACGCCTTTAGATCGTGATGAAATTAGGACGGACGCTGATTTGCGGATTCAAATTGATCAACAAGTTCAGAAAGAGCGTTTTGATAAGTCGCACAAAAAACCAACCGAATATAAAGTAGGCGATTTAGTTCGTGTCGAAAAAGATATTCGTACAGACCCCGGACACAGTCGTAAATTAATACCAAAATGTGTAGGGCCATACAGAATTTCTAAAATTATAGGTAATGATCGCTATGAAATAGAAGACACTCTTATAACTAGAAAGGAAGGTTCTAAACCTTATAGGTCAGTTTATGCCGTTGACAAGTTACACCCCTGGCTTGTTTTTAATCATGATGTGATTTCGAGTGATTCAGAATAGGAGTATTAGTGTTGGCCACAGTAAAAATAGAATAGAGACAACGTTGGATTATAGTGAATGTAACAATTATGATGTATAATTATGATGTATTATGATAACTGTGATTATTTTAGGAAAATTAAGCGTATAGGATTTATATTTACCAAGAGAATTATATTATTATTTGAAGCAATAATGAGTGTACTTACAGGTAATAGTATTGATTCAATTCTTAAATGCCTGAGAAAAATTTAGTAGTGTAATGTATTTATTATAATTGAATGATTATTATTTAAGAATGAATTGCAGTGAGTTAACTTGCCATTAATACAGTGAGTTTTAGCAAGTAAACAGAGAAAGTGATGATGATGATGAGAAATTGTTAGCTATGTTTAGCGAGTTGATACAGTGAGCGTGATTGTAGTCGATGTATAATTAATTACAAGAGTGATTCGGTACAAGTGAGAGTGCTTGTACTTGATGTTTGAGTTGACTTGTTATAAATACCGTTAGCTATAGCAAGTAGACAGATAAAGTGATTATGATGATAACGATGAGAAATTATATTAGCTATGATTAGTGAGTTGATACAGTGAGAGTGATTGTACTCAATGTTTAGTTATAAGAGTGAGTCGGTACAAGTGAGAGTGCTTGTACTCGATGTTTAGTTATAAGAGTGAGTCGGTACAAGTGAGAGTGCTTGTACTCGATGTTTAGTTATAAGAGTGAGTCGGTACAAGTGAGAGTGCTTGTACTCGATGTTTAGTTATAAGAGTGAGTCGGTACAAGTGAGAGTGCTTGTACTCGATGTTTAGTTATAAGAGTGAGTCGGTACAAGTGAGAGTGCTTGTACTCGATATTTAGTTATAAGAGTGAGTCGGTACAAGTGAGAGTGCTTGTACTCGATGTTTAGTTATAAGAGTAAGTCGGTACAAGTGAGACTGCTTGTAGTCAATGTAGAGTAAATGAGTACTAATTGAATGGATCTTATAATAGTAATTTTCTATAATGTTTTTCTTTCCTTTCTGTTTAATTCTTTGTTAAACGCGAGGCCGCGTTTGTCGTCAGGATTAGCCGAATGTTAGCATACAAAATAATCGACTACTTAGTTTACTTAATTTGTGGGTTGCAACACTGTTACTTTTAGTATCGAATACATTTTTTATTTGTGGCAACCCATAGGGCACTTTTGATAATAAAATGGCGCACTGCGTTTGAATCGCCCCTATTCGACGTTGAGCTACAGAGTCGAGTCACGTTTTCAAATTGTAACACAGTTAGTCGGTAATAAATGTGATGGACAAATATTCCTGTGTGTCCTTTCTTTCAAAACGCACCCTAAAAGCCTGTTTCACAATTAACGAATATTTGGTTGTGTTGGTCAAGTCTGGTACACACCACAGTGGCTAATCTACTACGCATCAATTAAACATGTAAAAGATCTGTATATCGATAGGCTATATTATTTTAAGTAATTTTAGAAGAAATCAGATACATTAAGTATAGGTAACCTACATAAAGAGGTAGAAAAAAGTCTCTTCCATACTATAACTTTACGCTTGCTTTCCCTGAAATTGACAGGTAGTCATAGCTACATTTAATTACATTAACATTGCAAAAATTGTAGTTAGTAGAAACAAATAGTATAAGAAATTTGTGCTAGATATATATTAATGCAGAATATATTTCACTAGCATAAAATAAATATATGTGTATAAATATAAGTTCATTGAATAAAAACAGAAACAAAAGTAGAATGTGTAAATTTAAGTTTTGTGATAGACTAGAGTAAGAAATTATAAATACTAAATAGGATATATATAAATATAAATAATAAGGTAGCATTGCTGACAAACGATACACCTGTAGATAACCCCAATCTAAACAAAATAAGATCTCTGATAACGTCAGAGGGACACGTGGAAAGGCAGGAGTGGGTTTTAGCCGGTAAGAGTCCGGCACTGCCCCAACCGTCCCATATCGTGGGGCAGTTGGGCGTCCATGAGGCTTTCCCACTCCTGCTAAAACAAAAACAAAAACATTTATATTTCCTATGGAGAATAGCTTGGTACATAGGTACACGAACAGTCACAATAAGATGTAACCACATAGATACCTCCTTTAGTTATTGGTTTAGCTCCAGCTAGTAATTGGGTTGCGGACTTCGGAATACGGCAGTCGCTGATTTACTCCGTCGTCAATAATCTAGTTAGGATAGCCTGTACTAGGACAGAATCAGCTTTCCGATTCGTTGAAAATGTTGAAATGCAGTTCTAGCAAATAAAGAAATACCAGTGCTGAGACATTTCTTAAATATAAATAGTTTACATTTTTAAATATATGAATAAAAATAGTTAAAAGCTGGCTTGTAACTTGTAGTTTGTAATACATTTTGTTACATTAGGTCGAGCTAAGAAGACCACCACCACCACCTAAGAATACATGTGAATTGCAATAAAGATATTGAGTATATTGAGCTGAAAATGCACTTCCTGGAATTAATCCCACCGACGACGCCCAAGGTGACTCCGAAATCATGACTTGCGACTGTGCCTGCTGTCTATAGAAGCTCTAGCACGAATACACGCCTCGAGACCTATCAAACTACCCACATGTTTTAGCTGTGGCTAGAATATTCATCAGGATAATAATAACACGAGTCACTCTCACTGACGCGACGCCCTCACGAGGTCTCGATCACCTGACGCCCACGCTTCTCCAGTCTATTATTGCATTTGAAAATAACCCAGTGAAATTTGTTCACCATAACTTACTTTTCGAAATGTTTTTGAAATGTTTTCACCATAACAACTCATTTTTAATAGCCCAAACAACTACCGTAGTACAGTCTGTGACCAACAATCTCTAACCCACATGACTATTAGGTATTCGCTAATAGTCAAATGGGTTAGATGATGTTGGTCACAGACCCCACATAATGTTATGTTAGCTACAACAAGCATCGACTAGAACCAGTGGCGTAGCTATACCTTAAGGGGCCCTGAATCAAAAGTTTTTTGGGGGCCCCTTTTTACCCGAGTGCGAGAATGCCCAAAAGGTCAGTTTGCAGGGTTGTTTCTTTTTTTCAAATTGGTAGTAGTCGCACAAAACTTTCGCTCATATCATCGTTACTCATCCACTATGGGCGTCTTATTAATTGATGATACTAAGAATGATTTGAGGTTGCAGACAGTATTTTATTCTTGCTGCCATACATCGGGCCCCTGTTGTCCGGGGGCCTCGTATTTGATACGGCAAATACGGCGGTAACTACGCCCCTGACTAGAACAGTAGTAGAGAGAGCGTAGTAGAGCAGTATAGGTCACTACCTATACTGCTCTATAGTCTATATTTACAAAGTTTTTTTCGTAGCTCCGCTTTAGTGGTACCGTGGTATAATGAAACCGTGCCATGAGGCAGTCTATCTTTCTTAGATTTTTATTTATTACCTGACTGAAAAGATTTTTTTTAGTGTTCCCATTACCTATTCAACTTAAAATACCCATAGGTAAACTTTTATTTTATTAATATTATTTTTGTATGGCTTTGACTATCTCGGGACCTTGGGGTCCCGGTCCTTTGGTACGCTAACAAGGAACCGAAGTCAACTCGCAGAGAGCCCGTTAGACACTTCAAATGGACTATGGCACTATTTATTGTTACGATTGTTTGTCCTGAAAACTTGTTGTGTGTTTGTGCCAAAATTTACGTAGGTACCTATTTCCTTTTCTTTTTCGGGATAAGAGGTGGCACTTAGCAATAATGAACCTAGACAAGTCTATCAATGATTTTTTGTTTATATATAGGTAAAACCTATCTGGATACGTCTTAATGTAAACACTTAGGTAGGTATTCATACTTACCTACTCCCTACCATAATAAATACCGATATCTAGGATATCATCGATCCTTTGTAAATAGTACTCTTAGGTAAGAGCTATTGCTCCTGTAGTTCAAATATTTTTCGAGAATGTTTATTATTCAAAAATTAGGAAATTAAGGGTCGGGTTCTATTAGGGATGTCTATTGTTAGATGACTATGTAGGACGTAAGTAACTAGAGCAGCATTTATTACCTACCCGTCGTACATAATATTTCTATACTAGCACTTCGCCCGCGATTTCGTTCGCGCGAATTTTGTTGGTACTCCACGAAATTCATCTCCCTTACTTATTTATAGACTAAACGTGGAGCAGTTCGCTCAAAATGCAACATTTTTTTTAACTTAGAATATTTTTATATCCGTCTTAACTTTTAAACGAAAAGTCCAATTTGAATAATTTAGAGTGTAATTTACATGTACATAACCAACCTTAATTATTAAAAAATTTAAAGAGATAAGGATTAATATCATGATAATAAAATCACCACTATTCCATTTAATCCGGGTTTTGATTGAAGAATTTGAACAAAAAGCGTTCATTGTGACTTAACCATAATAGTTAAATATATACCCTCGCGGAAGTTTTTGTAGATATTAATGTCCTCTATGAAACTGTAGTACATCACTTTGCTCTATTGTCAATAGTTTCCGCAGCGTACGCGATGTAAGCATCTTTTTTGGTATTTTTTCACACCTTGGCCTTCACACTATCGAAGTTTTCATACGGATCCCTAACTTTTTTGAAAATATTCTATAGCCTATGTTCATCAGGGATAATGTAGGATTCTGGTGAAAGAATTTTTCAAATCGGTCCTATAGTTTCGGAGCCTATTCATTTCAAACAAACAAATCTTTCCTCTTTATAATATTAGTGTAGATAATCTGTATAATTTAAATTTCGCGCCTTCCAACTATAGACAAGTTTGCATAATCTCTCTCTACTCCGTGGAATATTGTAACGATAACGTGCATAAACTCTTAATTATAGTAAAATACAAGAATATTAGTATCCAAAACCTTTTATTGCAACACCTTTATCCGAAGAAAGGCCTACCAGGGCTAAGATAGTTGATGACAGGGACGAGCAGCTCGTAATTTTCTTAATATTGTATTTTCTGCATCATTTATGAGAGCGAAAGCTCACTGGTTCTCAAGGATGACGCAATGTGAAGGATATTGGATAATACCTGAGGATGATACTTACGGACAATTAACTTTATTTTATCTTGTGAAAATCTATCTGTCCCTCGGAAATCACAACAACATAACCTTCCCATATGTAGAGACAATGGGACAGCATTTTAATTCCAAATGCCCTTTGCAAACTCTTTCGAAAAAATTCCGCAAAGCTGGAACAATTTAGCTTTTGATTCCTAAATACAAGTGCAAATAAAATTTAAGTAGGTATATCATCTCATGTATCATTTATCATCTTCACTTGTTCGATTAATTACCCCTTGAGGCGTCTGTACGAGCTCCAACGCTGCCGCTACCGATTTACTTATGCAAATATTATATTATTTTGTCGAACAAACATCTCGAGTTTTCACAGACAGTGGCTGTCATTTTTTTAATATGGTTTATATGAAAATTCGATCTCCTGTCTCCCATATCCGTCATATGCACGACACAACGGTGATGAATGTTGATGCAACAGTGATTAAAGAACACTAGTAGAGAAATTTCAACGTCGAAGTAACATCATTTGCACTAGGTAATTGCATATAATAGATATTCAGGCGATAATCAGGAGAACATTTAATGAAACATTTAGATACCCTGTACTTATTAGCAACAAAGCACAAATTGCCTCATCCGCTTCTGAAACTCGAAGTAGGTACCTAAGTACCTAGGTGCCTACTCATTTTAACGCTGCAACAATAATCCTCTGTGCGTGTTCATTGTTGAAGTAGTTTAATAAGACACCGGCGCAGTTGAAAGCTTGAGTTCCAGAGGCTATAATATTGCTAAAGCTGGTTCTAACAATATTATGTACCTACTTTGTACTTTGTCGACAATTTTCAGGATGTCTTAGTAAATACTTAGGTATAAGTATGTCGTAGTCATATCGTAGAATTGGCCATTAGTTAAATATAGGCGAGATTAGGTTAGGTTTGAGGGAACATAGGACGCCCCGACACGGATAGGTTAGGTTCGAATGAGATGAAGACCAAATCGGGCGAAAAGGCTTCCCCATCTTCTTATTTATGTTAGGTTCCTTTTAACCCTGCATACAAAAATAGGAGCACCGCAGCGGGGTTTCGTCATTGAGGTTAGTAGGTTCGAGATGGCTTTTTCATGAAGTTACCGACCACTTCATGAAATATAGGTACCTACAATTCTCCCATCATCAGTCTCGGTATGTTATTTGTAAACAGGGCCTGTTACTTTATAGCAGGTTCGACTTAATTACAAACTAAATCATACTATGTTTCAGTCAAGTAGGTAGGTATACCTACCTACTTGAAAGGCAGTTACAGTAACACTAGCCAGTAGCCGCTAACACTGATGGCTATAAGAAACAGAAATGTCTATCAAAGTACTTAAGTACTCGACAGTTACCTATCAGATATTTATAGAAACATATTTTGTACTTATAAATCGCTTAGGAAAAATAATTTCATAGGTACTTATTTTTCTCTAGACACATAGGTATACTTATAGGCAGGTAGGTAAGATTTCTAATTCCGTAGCAAGTAAATAAGTGTTATTTTATACAGTGTGGAATTATTGAAATCTGTCGTTAAGTAAGTAGACTTGTTAGAAATATTACCTTATATTATATTCATCTCCGAATTTATAGATAGCTAGCAGTTTTTGATTAAAATATTTGACCCGCGCAACTTCGTCTGCTTCGCCCCTATTGGTCTTAGCGATGATGATATATAGCCTATAGCCTTCCTCGATAAATAGGCTATCTAACACTGAAAGAATTTTTCAAATCGGACCTGTAGTTCCTGAGATTACTGCGTTCAAGCAAACAAACTTTTCAGCTTTACCTATACATATTACTATAGATACAGATATAACTTTCTTGAATGATTGTAAATGTCTGAACTAAAATAGATCCTTTCTACTACATAACGATCTATTTACGTTCCGTGCGTAAACTGAAATAATTAAGTAGGTACTATTCACAAACCCATTTGTCTGTCTATCAACTAGACTCGATAACTACTCAGTCTTGGGAATAGAGCAAAAGTAAATGGAAAGTATTTACTGCTCAATGTGCCGTAGTCTAGTAGAAGGATTTATTTGGGTCTTGTCAGATTGAGGGACCCCAATTTATTTTATCTATCAGTTTGATGTATCGCGTGCAGTATCTATGTGTGACCTATGTGTAATACTTACTACTTTATTTAATTAAGTGTGTTAGTTTACAAGTGAGATAAAGGCTGAACTCAAATCACCGGCCTATTCCACACAATCGTTTGAAGATCTTCGTCTAAGCGTCTCGATAAGACAAAAGACGAAAGGTACTGCGGAGACAAACACAGAAGATCAGAGCAATCCGGGAACCTCTACCAGTGCAGGTTGTCTATACTGCAGCTAAGATCAGCTGCAGTGAGCAATGGTGGACTCTTAGATGTCTCGATAAAATAGGTAGTCAGGAGGAAGGTGAGAAAAAAATGTGTTTTAAGTAAGTCTAGCTCTTATTGTATGTGTTAACGTGTGGACCAAATAATGCCCCAATAATGGATCAGTTGCACTGCGTCCATAAGATGGGTACCAGTTCTTATCATGTGGCTATTTAATGGCCTAAACACCACCCATGAGTAGCGTAAAAGAAGATCTACATAAAGCGTGTAGCTGCATCCTTGCTATCAATAACCGCATAAATATTCCCTTATGGGAGTTGCGTGTGTTATAAAAAATAACCTGAGAGCGAGTTTTCCCCAAGGCAACCCAAGTTGAGCAGGGAGCGTAAACGCGTGTGTGTTATACAAGAGCAAATTAAATTAGATGGCAAAGCTCCACAAGTGAGGGATGAATGGATTCGTCGATTTCTATTAAGTAACTGCAGCTGGTAGGGGCAACGGCCGTAGGCAGTACCAGTCTTAAATCATGAAATGATTTTATTGAATGATTTTACTGTCATTTATCACTCCGGCCGTTCAATAAGATGAAACCGAAGTTGAGGAATAAGGTTTTGGCTCAGGAGATCGAGTTCGTAGGGTCGCTACCATAAAAATAAAAAAAACAACTTGTTTATTATATCTATGGTCGCTACCGCCTAACACTTCGCCACAAAACTGCCCTGCGGATCATATCTCTCTTAGTAGGTTTAAGCATGTTGCAGTAAATTGAAATCTAGCAGCACTAACTTAGTGTTCATTGGAGCGCGCAAACGTCACCACGTCAAAATTGATACTTTAAAATACTTATCAAAAACTCATCAGTTTAGTTTCGAAGTAGGTACATTTAATTTAGCCTAGTCAATACATATTATACTACCTAAGTAGCTTATTTTTATATAAACAACATTTATCATTGTAACATATTTAGCCCTTATATGACATATGCCACATTTCATGTGGCATGAAAATGAACTGTGAAACAAAGTAAGAATCCCCCGGGTAAATATTTGTCCAAATTGCAGGAGGCGGGCGTCGCAATCCCGACAACATTGTTTGTGATTGATGCCCGCTCGTTTGCCGCGGACGCATCCCTTCCGATTCCATAGCGAACCGTTTGTCGGCAATATTTGCCATTTATCACGATTCCTTTTTTTTTCACTTACTCAAGTAGATCCGGAAGTCGGAAACAAATCGGGAATATATTTTTCTTCCGAAATGCAAATCAAAATGCCATCGGGATTGAAGAGGTTTTGATAGAATCATATCACACTCAGCAAATACCATACTACTTGAATCAAACGAATCTTTTGATTTTGGATTGGGAAAACTATCGAAGTTGCCTAGAGCTATGATAAAAGTACGCTATGATTAAAATTATCTTAAAAAAACAAAGCATCACGCCTGTACCTAATGCTCGAAGTGATTGGCATAAATAGGAACATGGTACCTGCCAATCCAACCTATTACACTCACTGTTCGCCTATAGGCCTTTAGGGGGCGAGCCGAAAGAACACGATAGGACTTCCCCGACTTCGGAATCGAACACCGAACCCATGCCTAGCAATGTCGCTTGCTGACACATCGCTCATTAGCTCATTGGTAGTCCGTACCAAAACCAATTAGTACCTACTATGAAGAGATAATACTAACAATATGTTACCTACTAGTCCTCTCAAAGAACTTTAAAATTAAATATGAAATACTAGCGAAGTACACACTGGCACAAGTTACAAACGATTATATTCACTTCATTACGAACTAGCACACAGTCCTCCATCCTAATAATTCGTTCCATATTCCGCTCTGAACAAAATCCGGAACATGGCATTGTGATACTCCTACATAAAGGTCGCGATCCGGTATGCGTCCTTGGCGAAATACCATACTTACGATGTTTACGACTTATTGTAAAACATACGCACATGTGAAACTATAAACATAGGTACCCGATTGGATGCGGAAAAACCGTGTCGCATATCTTAGTAGCAATATAAACACGTTGAGCAAGGTTTCTGCAGTATTTTTTTTCACATTAGTATTCATAACCACGTCATATCAATCAAATCGTTCCTTTACAGACCCTGAAGCCTCCTTATTGATTATTGATCTGACAGGATCCCCGTTTTGTATGCAGTTTAATGTAGGTTACTCCATGGTACATCATTCACTCCCATAACTATATGATAAGTTGAAATTCTTCTGTTTATGGGGTTCTAATACGAGATTATTATACGCATATTAGGATCCCATAAACAGAAGTTGAAGTTGAAAAAAAACTTTTTTACAAAAAAATACAACCGTCTTCCAAATAAAAAAAAATACTACAAAGTATAAAACGACCAAAAACACCGATTTTATGTTTTTGTAAAAGTTTTTTATTTTTCACTTTTTAGTGGCACCTAACAATACCACTGGAAAGTCGCAGGAAAGCAAAATACGCAAATTCGTTTACTTGGATGACATACCATCGTCATCTAAGTAACCGAATTCCAGCTATTTTGATTCAAAAGCCAAACTTCTAAACCGATTTTGATGAAATTTAAATGGGACCAATCGGAAAGTATACCCTTTCAAATGAAAGAAGATTTTTTCAAATCGGTTAATAAATGACGGAGTTATGAGGTACACATAAAAAATACAATCGAATTGAGAACCTCCTCCTTTTTTTGAACTCGGTTAATGATGCATGCAAAATTAATACCTCCTTCTGAAATCGATTAATGTAAATACACCATGGCACCCTGATTGATATCGCATCAGCTATAGCGCACTTGACGACCACAACTAACTCTTTTAACAATGGCCATTAATATATAAAAAACTGGCCAAGTGCGAGTCGGACTCGCGTGCAAAGGGTTCTGAACGAATTTTTTTTAACATGTTATTTTAACACTACAGACTTCTAATAGGTTTTCCTGTAATCTTTAGGTAAAGATCTATTATCTCCATTTTTTCAAAATTTTAGGCTCAGTAGTTTCGGCGATAAGGGGAATGGTCATTTTTCGCCTAATTTCTTGAATAACTTCTAAATAATTTATTTTAAAATTGTGAAAAAAAATACAATTAAAACCCTCACAGTAAGCCCTTTCATTTGATTTGTCACACAATATTGTTCAAAAAACTTTTTTTTTTAGTTTTCTAGTTTGACCCCCAAAAGTGACCCCCATATTAAAAATTTAATGATTTACGTAACGCGTCCGTGTTTGGGTCATAGAAGTTCATATGTGTACCAAATTTCAACAGAATCGGTCCAGTGGATCCGGAGAAAACAGGCTGTGACAGACGGACAGACAGACAGACACCCGAGTGATCATATAAGGGTTCCGTTTTTTTTTCGGAACCCTAAAAACCCAAGATGCACAGTCTCGAACAAATGCAACAATCGAAACTGTACTGTATCAAGTGTCTGTACTGTAATGTATCAAGTGTCATGTGAGTTGTGTGTAGTTATACTATAATTTTTTTTTGCAAATTCAACCTTACACGGATCGCTTAAAGTTGTTTTTACAAAGCATTGCAGTATGGCGAGTGATGCGCATTTTTTTTGCAAATTCAGCCTTACACGGATCGTTTAAAGTTGTTTTTACAAAGCAGTGCAGTATGGCGAGCGATGCCAGACTGTTTGAAACTTGCGCACAATTATATATATTGCGCTTGTTTTTTGCAGACGTTTTTGAGATCCTGAGTGTGTATCTTGGGTTTTTTATATATCAATGTCAATGGCTAATGATTTTAATTTCCCAGAACTTACACGGTCTTGTTCGTAACTTATATACACTAATATACACTTAATACATTTTCTGATTGCCTTCACTTGAGAGACACATTACTTCATATGAGCCTCTCTCGTGCCTGTTGTAATTGTTAATTGAATCAAGGCGTCACGTTCGACCTTTGGTAAACAATTTGTTTAACACCTCTAAGTTAGGGATTTCTAAGATGTCCCTGACAGTTGACACTTACAAATAATAAATGTCAACGTCTTTAAACGAAGTCCCGAAACTGTGTCTGAAAGTTTCGAGGGGACAGAAATTGCAAAGATGTTTACTTCATTTAAAAGACATTAATTTAAAATTACTCAACTTACACCTGGTCATTTTAACGGATCGTTTTAGATACCGATAGTAACCGGCTGGTGGTTATATTACTGACCTACGAGTTCTTGGAAAATGGGTAGTATTTAAACGCAAATCAAAAAATATCCTTTTTCTATGCAATAAGATTCCGAATTCCCATCAAAATTACTGACTGCACAGCTATGTATGTAGTATTTTTGTACAAAAATAATTTTAACTGTATTGCATTATGAGGAAAAAAGTAATGTCATATTGATGTATGATTTCGAATTATCTGCAGTTTGAGTTTTGTTAAACATTTAGTTTATTTGTAGTGAAGTAAGTTATTTGATGTAAAAAAGAATATAAATGATGAGTATGTATTGATAGGCGATTATTTATTTGATATGCAATTTATAATATCCCTTGGAAAACTACCTTATCATTCATACGGGGGGGGGGGCGTTCAAGTATTACGTAAGCAGAATTTTAGTCATTTTTAACCCTCCCCTTGTCAGCGATAGTAACCAAAGCTCTTACCCCTCCCTCCTATGCTTACGTAGGTGAGCCTTGGTATAGTATTTACTTACGCGGGATCTATTTCCCCCACTTCTGTAATTTGTTACTTAACTATGGAATATCGCGTGTGAGTAAAACCAACTAACTAGCCATAATTATGTCAAACCAAAATATGCTGAGATTTGTAAACAAAAAACGTAAGTAAACATTGCTGACGTAATTACCATTTAAACCCGCCGTCCCCCGTCATCAAAATAAGCATAGTAAAGACCCCCCCACCCCCCATTGGTGCTTACGTAATACTTGAACGGCCCCTGGGTTATAGGTTCATCTTTGCTAAAATATCATATAAACTAGACATAGGTATGTTGCCAATGATGGAAAAGCAGGTAGGTTCTCGATAAAAGCCTATATAGGATAAGCCTAATCGATTAAATTGCCTGCTGGTGAACTTGCACCTGTTATAAAATATGCGTCTTCAAGAAAAAGAATCAAACTATAAAACAATATCAGTACAGTGTATTAACGATTAAACTTTGTGATATAAAAAGTAATACATTCAATTATTATTTTAAATTAAATTGTCATAAAATATTTTAAGCATAACAATAAATTCACAACGTGTGTAGTCATTAGTTTGAACAAAACGAAAAAATATTCACATTCAACTTTATCTCCCGCGACCTAATCTAAGTTCGTCATAGTTGCTCTTTAAAAAAAAAACATGAGACCATTATTCGAAATTGACCCAAAAACTTTTTGGTATGCCCGGTTGGCTGAGACACTCGTTCCAACTGTCTGCGTAAGCGGATTTTTCGTCTATCGTCGCTTTCCCCAAGATTTCCTTCTTCGCCATTTTTGTCTTACACCCGAGGCTAATATAAATACTGACTTTATTCAAACTAGCCTTGAAAACTGTCAGTTTCACTGTAGCAGATTTTGGGTCCCATCTGGCAGATATTGCGGGCGCAAATCTATCGCTTTTCCAATAGCACTCAGCTTTGTTCGCCTCTAATATCGTTGCTTTCAGGTACAGCGGCGCTGAAAATAAAAAAATGATAAACGTTTTAATTGCTTCAAAATAGAAATCCAATTTGATGTATGTTCTGAAACTTTATTTTAAACTTTTATACGAATTTTACATGTATTTGAACACAAAGCAGTTATATACAGTCTATTATTAAACCTACTCGTATTAAAATTGTTTGTCTACAAAATGTTTCTCAAACATTATCACTTATGACTCAAGGACGGTAAGTAGGTAGGTAGTTAAAATACAATTTTATTGATTAGAATTAAAATGATGTACCTATGTAGTTCTTAATTCAAATACAAAAATAATAATAAAATAAAAGCAAAAAACGATTCTTAGAAGTGGCTTATAATACCGTTATAAAACCTTCTAATTACATTACTTTATTGATTACCAGATTGGAACATAATATTTTACGTAAAAAAGGGTCGTAAAACAATACTTTCACTTGGCTTTTGATTAACGTCTCATTGTTTACAACTTTTTCTTGAATTTTGTTGAGAACATTCCTATCAAAAAGTTCTTACGATCTTTTAATAAGCGTCCGATTTACAATTCCTTTGTGATCAAATTCCGCTGTCTATCTGCCTTATTCACACTGGGCTTATATTCTTGTAAATGTTAAGTGTTTTATACGAGTACAGAGTGTAACAGAAAGATCTAGACATATTCAACAACTACTCTTGTCCATGTAGATGAACAACTTTCTCCATACTTATTTTGATCATCTGGTAAAATTGAATGGAAAATCCTTTGATTTTGGGAATTGACAATGACTTCCTTGAAGAAAATTATTCTACATAGGCAGAAGCAGTTCATATAAAATAAGACTCCAGGGGCGTAGCTACCGCCGTATCAAAGATACGGGGCCCCGGACAACAGAGGGGCCTCGAAGAGTGGAAGCAAAACATTCTAACGGTAAATTTTTAAATGCGAAAGTGAGTTTGTTTGTTGTCTTTTAGCGGCTGTACGGATTTGGATGAAACCCTTATTGCTCTATTGCAGGACATGGACACGCACACGGGTAGAACAAAGGACTTACTTTTATCCCGGGAATATGTTCCCTTGGGATAATTTTCATCTTTGACGCGGGCGGAGCCGCAGGCAGCAGCGTAGTTAATTAATAACAGTGATATGAGCGACCATTTTGCGCAAGTTGGGGCCTATTTTGAAAAATAGTAGGTACCCCTTTTGGGCTTTCCCGCGGTCGGGTAAATAGAGATGACCAAATTTTTTTTTTTTTTTGACACAGGTCCCTTTTGGTTCTAGTTACGCCACTGGACTAGACCTTTCCGTTACACCCTGGAGAATAGTGGATAACCTACACTCACATTAAGACAGTAATGTTCTAGCCATGTTAGGGGCGAAACCCTACATTATGATGATCTCATATCTACGCGTTATTTTTATGGAGTATCACGTAGTTCTCGGCACGTTCGTATTGATGGTTGACGAATGACAAGAGAGCCTTGTAAAGAGGGCTAGAAATTATAATACGCTTGTAGTTCCATACTAGATGTGCAGAAGCCGCATCTCTGACTGCATACTGATGAATTTATACTGTGACCATGAACAACTTATCTTAGGAGCGTTGAAATACCGTGAGGAGTAGGTACTCACCGTATTTCACGCATTCGAAGGATACCCAGATCTTTTTTTAAGGATTGGAAATCATCAAATGACTCCTCCCGCTCTGGGTGAAGCAGAAGGGAGTGTCAGACTCTTATTTACTTAAACCCATCTGTGATGCCCTCTCCGTTCCAGGGCCGTGGTAAATCTTTCGCACAAATTCCGCACAGGATTGCGGAATTTCGCAAGACTGGCAAAAGATACCCAGGCCCAAAAATGTTATTTGAGAGTTTTGAAAGACAGTGAGAACAAGTTCTCCATAGAAAGTGAAAAATAACTGACCCAACTCTTTTTCCAAAACTCTCTCAAGACCTATCTTGCGTTACGCATACGTAAGATGCCTAGTAGTTAAGTTTAATTAAAATCGGTTCATTCCAAAAATAAGGACTTGCTAATTTGTATGAAATGAATACTGTACCTAAACGGGTAAAGTAAGTAAACGTCTTATGTTAGTCATAGATAAACAAAAACGAAAAACCAACAGTTGTCAAATCTAAAGCAAATGAATCGCAAAGATAAAGACCTAGATTTTCAGGGATATCCCAAAGACTCACTTCAATTTATTGTGATTGGACTGAGTCTGTTACGTCCTGCCCACATACGAGCTGAATAGGGAAATCACTGTCTAGTTTTGAAAGAGGGGTGTTAATCTATAAGTTTATGTAAATCTTTTTTATTCGCTCATACATAGATGTAGATGATTGATTTGTGTTATGCATGTGATTAGTAAGGTCATAGAAATATAAAAAACAGTGTATTATATTTGTTTATTTTTATTTAAACTTGTTTATTATATCTATGGTAAAGGTAAAAAAAACACGTAACTAAGGACAAAAATTCTGAATCTAGGGGTTTCTTGCACTTATGCATGTGATATCTATAAAAATGCAAATACTACAAAAGTAGTTGCCGCATAAGGAAAATTTGTTTAGTGAACAAGGAAAGTTAATCTCAAAATTCAAACATCGATAAAATTATTTATATAACTAGATGTAACATTAGCATTAGTTTATTTAATCCTTTCTATATTATTATCCACAAGTGCTTTATAGATTGTGCCTATTAACGAGCACATTAGTCCCTTATCTCCTCGTTGTGCCTGATTCCATTGATGTCGCTTGTTGCTGATCATGATGAGGATCGTATCCTGTTGTGTGGATACTACGTGACTTTGTTAAAGCGACGCAGGTAATCCGCTTCCCCGCGCAATTAGCATTGACAGTTAATTGAATAGTCTCATTGTACACGTGCTGTTTAAAGCCTTTCTGAATAAACAGGAGTCAAGAAAACCGATACCTACTGTGTTGGTAGGTATAGCTATTATTGATTACGTTTTTTATTTAAATAAGGCTTATATATGTTTATATATATATATATATATATGTTTATCAATTTGTGAGAAGACTGCCATCTGATTAGGTATTTGTTGATAGGGTATGTGTATGCATCTATACGTCACTTTTATAGAATCAAAACACATGTGCAATCGGACACGCGCCGCGGAATGGAAGCATGCGGAAGCTATCCAACGTATACAGACGGGTCATATTACGTATATGGCAGCGCTGATGGCACCTACTGGGATCCCGACAAAAGCCAATAAGGTTTGGCTCCGTTCAACTGCAAAATGAACCTTATAAGAATGGACCGGTACTCGCTCACGCGTGGCAAATGTGACCTAAGTACGAGGACACAGAAATGCTGAAAAAAAAGTGTCGAAAATATAAGATTTTAGAACCTTTCGTAACTGTAAACGTGGCCTTAGCTATTTGAGTTGTGATTCAACGCACATTCGTCTTGAACGTAACTCTCTCCTCTTTAATAAGCAAACAGCATTGCGTGGGCCGCCGCGTCGCCGTCGCCCCGAGTGGCTGTCTCTATAGATAAATAACATTATGAATGTAGTTTAGTTACGGACGGACCAGTGCCCGTTTGATGAATCTCTAAACAGGTCGAGGTTCAACTGCTGGAATATTCATGAAATATGCCCGGATACTTATCGAAGTGTTACAACCCAGCAAAAAATTAGGTCCTTATACTCCGTTAGGAGGGCAATATTTTTTGTTTGGTTTTGCACGTCACTAAACGGCACATTACTCAATTTTCTTGCTTGGCTGACCGAAAGTAGGTTCATTCTCTATAGTTTACAGGACCTATGTCCAGAGTTGACACCTAGGTCATCCAGCAATAAATTATGGCAAGAAGTCTTAACTTAAAACCACTTAATACCAGTGTCCGCAATAATGATATTGTTCTATGTTTCAGTTATTTGGGTCGCCATATTTTTGTAGAACAAACAGTTTCTAGACTGTATATTTTTACAATATTTTGTACACCTTTCTCATATAAACATCGCGCAAGCGGGGTTCCCTCGTATGTTGTATATCAAACAGATCTCTACATATTTATCTTTGTAATTTTTGGACAGGAAATGTAACGTATCCTGTATTCGTCTGCTAAACTGCTACAAAATATAACCACATATTAACCATTTTTCATGACAACAATCTGAGTTTATGGAACCAGTTAAGGAGGTACCTACATGATATTTTTTTTATAAGGATCCTAACTGGCCAGAACTAGGTTAATATTATTTTAAAGTTATCGTATGAGACAGTAGATGTATCAACATCATTTGCCTGCAAATGTATTCAGAACGTTAAGCCTCCCAACTCAAGAAGGTACCTACTAAATACCTACATTGTTTCTCCAAATAGTTTGTAAGAGGGATGTCTACACTGTATAGCATAACCATACATCTTAAGGACTAACGATAGATCCCTTCCCTCGATATCATTAGGCGAGGGTACAACACACATGGCATATTAAGGCACTACCACACTCGTACGAAATTGATTGAGTCGAAGTGGCAGTTATTTTGCCCTTTTTCCTGTAGTTACATATAACACGATAAGTACCACATAATGTCGGTTCACATAAAACGCTCGTATCGGAAACTAACCGAAATGTAGCTAATTAGCGACGTGTTATCGACCAATGTGTATCGGTGTAATGTGTAGGTAACTGCTATTTCAGAGATCATGTTGTGATACCGTCTATCCTCGGGGTATTTTCTGTTATGGAATGAACGAAGTCAAAACAACTGGTAACGGTAATCTGTGTTTAGATGTTGCTTGAATTTTAGAGAAAGCTGCTTAGCTACGTCGATTTTACACTTATGATTATAACAATATCATCATCTGATCTACTTCGGTAGATTCGTAGATACTTACTGACTTATAACATCGAAATAATAACAGGTTAGAAGCCGGTAACTAAGTAGATATACCTATCCTCATTTTCCTTATGTATACGTACTTAAATGATTTCTGTAAAAAACTGTTCATAGTTACCTTTGTACTGTTCTTGCTGCTGCATAGTCTGCACACTGCACCGTAGCCTGCTAACCGTCAGCTGCACTATATCGTTAAGCCCGTCTTCACTTGCCGTGTACAGCAGCGTCACTTCCAACTGGCCCTTCTTGTTTTCCCGCTGTAGACACAAATTACACGGTGTTCATGCTAATTGCCACAGATTAGAGGCCCGCCTAGGGTATTTGTACACAATCAACCATATCTGAATCGCCTTGGAATGTACCGAGATGGCGAGATACATTATAAGATGTGTTTTATTATAGGAAGGAAACTGGGCACAGCTCCAAGCAATACAAGTAAAACGATTACGAATAAATGGAGGCGTTGTGTTCTAGTAGTATTAATATTAATGGAATGGTATAAAAACTACATGACCTCATGCTAACGACGAATTTTATTATCCTACAAGAGAATTGCTATTATGTAGCTATATCGTTTTTACTCAGTCTATTTAATTTAATAAAGCCAAGGCTAAGCCGTGTGTATGCCTTTATCTAAGAAACCGATTTTCTTCAATTTTTCTTCCGACAAGATAAGACTGATAACGCTCAGTGTAATGACAGTGTGTTTTTATTGCATTTCATGTAAAACTGTTCGGACATATCGCGTTGCTTTATATCTTACGTAATCTATTAAGACGTGATTACGAGCTCGTATCGTACTCAGGACTAAGGTCTCCCAGACGACCATTTAATGGGTCCTTTATAACAAGGTTGTCTGATGTTTAGTTTCTATATACAGATTAATACACATCGCATTAGGAATTAGGACCGTTTATGATCAGAACCTTATCAGTATTTAATACGTATTGCCGCAGAGCACCTAACCTTGAAAGCCCTTAGTCAAAACCCCTATGTTTAAACTGCTTTAAGAGTTTTCAACGTTATTACAAAAAAGCCTTTAAGAGCGCTATTACAAAATCGAGCGCTTGGCGCGAACTAAAGCTACAGACCGCGTTTCCCGCACTTTATAGTGATTGTAGCGCTATATACATGTAACAATTGTTTAAAAATATTATTTTACATTTAAACTAGACAAATTTTTTTTCAAGCAAGGTAACATAGTAAACTTAGTTATTAGTTACTTTTTGTTTGAATTTGAATTATATTTTCAAATAAAAAATTCGGCCGAAAAATTATCAGTAACTCTCTGTTTTACGGAATTATTTTTGATGTATTATTGTATGAAACATTACAAATTGAATAAAGCACTCCAAAGTAGAAGATACAATTGTACCGTAAACATTTTTATTAATGATTGAATTATTATATCTTCGATGTAACAAAGCATCAAAAGTTGCCTAAAGTACAATTTTATTAAACATCCTTTGAGACAAGTTTTTTACTAATTTACGTAAACAAATTGAAATATTTGTTTAAAATACTCCCAAGAAAAACAATCAAACTTTCTTGGCCATATATTTTTTTTAATTTGTGTCTTTATATAAGCCATAATCACACATTAAAACTCGATTCAAACGCTCAAATCAAAGAAAAAATGTAATAGCCCTCTTAAGTATAAAGATCGTGGCTATCGCTGACGTTACCGGGTGAGGCTACCACTAATTAGGACAAGTTTTACGTTCGCAAATTGGCCTAATTCAAAGTTCCTCATCATTGATATAAAACAATTTATTTAACGAAGTAGGTAGGTATATCCTCTAGCAATTAGCAAGAGAAACCAATTAGTTACCAGTAGGTTTAAAAACATCGATAAAACAAAGATAATTATACCGAATTTGTGTGCACGAAGATGTAGCATAGCTATAGCCTTACATCATCGCAATAAACGTAGGTAGACAATCAGATGGGACCGGCCGAGGTCAGAACTATTCTATTGTACAAAAGTATTAAGATTTTATTCACACGAACACGCTTTTCGCGTATTAATCATACGTAACTATGAGTCATACTTTAATTGATATCGCTATCTTCAACATAGAAATGTATATTGCCTCGAATGACACTTTTAATAATAAACAATGATCGTCTTGGTCATCCTTCAGTGTTTCATCACTAGATATTTGTTTTTCTCGCAAAGGATGCCATTTTGAGCCCCTTTTTACGACACAGGGAAAATTATGAGGCGGTCTTATTCGCAGGCTTCGTAGCGGAGACTACAGCGACATTTGGTAATTAATTAAAAGAAAATTAAGCTCTCCCGTTATATACTATGTTTACTGAACGTGTCTTTGAAGTCATTATTATTTTGTACTTAACTAATACTTAGTAACAGAAATAAAGCTTTAACACGAAATAATGATCTCATTTGTAGATATAAAAATGCTTTGCGAATTATGAAGTTGGAACCTCAATCATTCCTCTGTCGGCAGTTATCAAGGTCAAGTTGATCATGAACGGAAATAGGTTCTCCATAAAGAGACTATATATTTTACTTTACGACTATTTTTATCATTCAGTGATTAGCATCGCTAGTGACACTGACTTATAATGTTGCTGTTAATTACCCTACATTTGAATAGTGTAAGAGTAGCTATACGTACCCGTGAGTCAGACGCAGTGATACCACTCGTGATGGCGTTGATTGGCCGCCAGATGTCAGGGGTCCCAGTCAAACCATTCTTGAGGTCGTTCTGAAACAATTTCGAGTCGAAGTTCCACGTCGCAGCCCCAACTGTTCTTCGTTTCTCCAAAATTGATTTTTGTGCTATCGCATCAGCTTTTGTCGACTTGAAACTGCTAAATGTCTTTTCTAAAAATCCAGTCTTCGGTTTGGGATCTTCCTGTTCTGCCACCTTGGCTGTTTTTTTCGAATCTAAAGTTTTGCTATTTTTTCGTTTATCTGAATCTTGTTTTGGAGGTTCTAATATAGCATAAATGGTAAGCGACAAAAAGTGGCCGGCGAGCAAACTTTGAAGGTCAGTTTTTTCTGCTCCCTTCTTCGCATCTTTTTGTTTCAGTTGGAATTTAAAGTCCTCGTTCCACACGGGCCATGAACTCTCCTGTAATGATGTCTCAAATCTGCTATCGCCGGGAAATACTTTGACCTGAAAAGATTAAAATGTCGTTAGGTATTTCAACCTGAAATGTTAATGATGTGACGCAACTAGTTTACAAGTAAAAATAGTACCTATAAAAATTACTGTATTTTTCTACGAATTTCACAATTTGTCGCAATGAAACCATATTTACTTGTATGCAACTTGTCGTTTTCTTTTACGAATTTGTATTGGGCCCACCAATACGTAAAACATACGGCGAATTGTCACAGCCAGCCAGCCATATAATAAATAACCTCGGATCAGTCCGGGATAAAAAGTATCCGTGAATATTGTTAGCGACGGCTAAGCCTCAAAAACTGGTATGTACATAACTTTTCATCCCCAGCGCTAAAAACGCCGTTTAGTCAGGACAGGACAAAAGTTATTTGTATGTCAGTGGCTTGTTTTTCAGCCACATGGTAGCATTTTTTTATAGCTCGTAACTATGTTACTATAATTCTAAAAGGTTTTGTGAGATTGAGTGATTACATCTCTGTTGAAAGTAAGAACATGCTTTAGTTTTTGGTCAAGTCCTATTGATGCTCAATGGGACTTGATTCTTAACCAAAAACTATACCTCGAACACTATTGAAATTACTAGCATTGATTATTTATTAACCAAAGGGTTTGCGACCGAAATGGCCAGCAGTAAAGAAGAGCCATCAATCAGGTCCCCAAACCTGATTGCGGTTCGAATGTTAGTGAAAATACATGCCTAGAAACACGCTTCAAACTACAGCAATACAAATAGAAACCTATTGATTGCCTTTGGCACACAAGCCATTCAGGAATTCGGAGTCAGACCATTTGACCCCGCTCATTTTACCAGCAAATTGAATTTAAATTAATGTCCCATCTCTGTATAGTTGTACCAACAATACCTACTCAGCCGGGGAAGGGCCTCTATTTGAATAGGATTTTATTTAAGGAAATCATGTCGTTTTCTCCGAATAAATTATTATTTATTTTATTTATTTTGATTTGGCACCTTTTTGTGTAAATCGGTACCTATCTCCAATAACTGGGACATGTTTAATGTGTTGAAAATTTTGGTTATTGGAAGGATTTGGCAGAGGTGTATCTGTGTTTAGAATTGAAGATAGATTTTTTAATAGTCTACTGTTATAATTATAAACCACCCAGATCTTCTTCAAACTATGTGCTGAATGCAGGTCTCTTCCATTGCACGTCACTTTACCCATTCATGAGTCCCCCCCGTTCCCCTCCTCTTTGGCTTTTTTCCGGACAGTTCTATACTGGAAAATTCCCAATGGCGAAACGACAAAACTTAGGCCGTCTAGGGAATTGAATCAAACCCATGGGACACCTCAGTCAGCAGTCACTCTAGGAACTACTGGACCAACAAGATAGTACTTTAATCTTTAACCATTAAAAATTGTTACTAACAATGGAATGGCGATCATTTAAGTATTATCTATCTATCTATCTAATAAGTACCTTTAAACGAGCAAATCTTGTATATATGTACCTATACGTATATATAATTTGAATTTCGGAAACGACTTCAACGATTTTCATGAAATTAATTATGCAGGGGGTTTCGGGAGCGATAAATCGATCAAACCAGGTTTAATTTTTTTAAACGTCGTAAAAAAAACCGAGCAAAGCTCGGTCATCCAGGTACTTATTATAATATCAGTTATTTATTAGTTCATAATTATAAATACATTCTGTTGTGAATAACAACGAAATGGACCAATTCTTGGACAAACGAAAATTAATGTGAAATGTTTTTGGTATCAGTGTTACTTTAATCCAAATTAATTTATAATTACGGTTTTAATTAGTTCAACTACGTGCACGTGTATTGTGATGTCAACTTACGTTTTTCAGTGAGAGATTTACGAATTTAATTTATTTTAATGAGCTCTTCCAGCTTTTCATTGATTTCCGACGTGATTTAAGTTATCAATTGATAGCAGTAACGTTTGGTTCTCTGTAGAAATGGTATAGTGGCTTAGCAGGTAGTAAGTTACCAAACATAGAAGATGTGAGCGCCTATTTAGATCAATTCAAATGAAAATACATAGGTAAATAGAAAACTATATGCCCAACAGAAAATACGGAGCCATAGTCCCGTAAAATTCACAATATTTTCATATTGCCCTTTAAGGTAATAGATAAGAATGATATAAAATTTGGCTCTGATTGAATAAACCTCATAAAATTGAACAATTTGTCAAAAGTCTTTTACCAGTTTAAGTTATGTCTTCGTGGGTGAATTTCGGTTCTGTGAGCCATTTATGAAAATACTAGCTGACCCGCGCAACTTCGTCTGCGTCACAATTTTCATTACTGCTCCGCTCCTATTGATCTTAGCGTGATGATATATAGCCTATAGCCTTCCTCGATAAATACGCTATCCAACACTGAAAGAATTTTTCAAATCGGACCAGTAGTTCCTGAGATTAGCGCGTTCAAGCAAACAAACTCTTCAGCTTTATATATTAGTATAGATACTCTCGATCCGAAGCATTTTGGCACAGACAGAGTACCTACCTTTTTCATGTAGGTCACTTTTTGAATTGTTACGTTCATCTGAAATTCTGAAGCCATTCGTCCAAAGGTTTGAGTATAGTCAACTCTCGATTGAATATAGGTACTCTCTCTGAAAGCCTGACATTGAATTTTTTGATCAAGTTAATTTAAAGAAAAATAGCATGGCTATCGAGTTTACAAAGTACAACAACGATTTCAGGTGCATAGCAGAAAGATAAAAGAGACGATAGCCATGATATAACAAGAACTGGTGACTTTCATTGATAAAAACGCAGATAAAACGCTCATAATGTCGGTCGCACTTATCGCCGATAGCGTAATGAGTGCCATTGACTTTTCCTTAAATATTAGAATGATAACGTTAACTAGATACAGCCATTAGTGCCTAATATCTTGCAGGATTGGGAGCCTGAATGACAGTGTGTGTTGATGAATAGAGCAGGCAAGTTCTTGAGTGAGAACGGCCAAGTTTAAGGTGTATAGTAGGCTTTTTATATATGGGAGACTCAATATTGAACATTTTCTTTGCAAAATATTGATTGATTTACATGAGCAATGTTCACTTTGTAGTACACTTTACCAGCAATTTTTCCATTTAAAAATATTTTTAAACTTCGAAGCCGTTTGGAAGAAATATCCAAAAAATAGCGTGTTATTAAATATTTTTTACAGCAAAACTATATGTCATACGAAAACAACAATTGTTCATATTGTTGTTTATGAATCTACCATATACATATATTTGTTTCCAATCTTTTGACCCAGCCGTTAATGGGGAATATCCTTTAGAAAGTAGCCTTTTGACGGCTCTGAAGCAGAGGTAGGGCCTTAACAAGACAGACCGGCAACTTTAAGTTAGGCGCAGATTTACAGATATAGTGCATAAGATGAAGTGGTATGGCTACTGATCCAAATTGGTGGAAAATAATAGAGTATTATAAAATACTCTTTACTATGTACACCATATTAGTCACAAAAAGATACATTACGAAAACATTACATAGGGTGACACAACAGGTGGCCTTATCGCTAAAAGCGATCTTTTCAAGACAACCTTTTGGATGGATTTTAAAGAGATAAACAGTACCTAGGAAGACAGTATGAACCTAGGAAGACAGAAGGAAAGACAGTACCTACATAGAAAGAAAAAAAAACCGGTCAAGAGCGAGTCGGACTCGCGCACCGATGGTCCCGCACCATCGTATAAAACGTGAAATGTTTTAAATTTTTCATCAGCAAGGCCTGTATTCGTCAGAGAATTTTAACACTGCGGTGTATATTGCAGTTTTAGATCAGCGTCATCTCTTGACTGATAGTGGAACTAATGCAAGTTTTGTTGATGATTTCTGAAAAAGTGTGCTATTTAGAGATCGTTTTATATTTCCTGTATTCTTTACATAAACCTTTATCACATAGAATATTTTCAGATTTTTCTATATACATTTTTCGTCAAAATTCGAAAACCAAGCAGCCTAAAAAAAAAAGAAACAATGTTTGAGAATGTGCAAATAGCGCTAGTAGCTCCACTTTGAATTTTTAGGGTTCCGAACATAAAACGGAACCCTTATAGGATCACTCTGGTGTCTGTCTATCTGTCCGTCTGTCGTTCTGTCACAGCCAGTTTTCTCCGGATCCACTAGACCGATGCTGTTGAAATTTGGTACACATATGGACTTCAGTGACCCAAACACGGTCATGTTACGTAAATTATTAAATTTTTAGTATGGGGGTCACTTTTGTGAGTAAAACAAGAACACTAAAAAAAAAGTTTTTTGAACAATATCTTGTGATATATCAAATGAAAGGCCTTACTGTGAGGGTTTTTATTATAATTTTTTCATAATTTTAAAATAAATGATTTAGAAGTTATTCAAGAAATGAGAATTCGAAAAATGACCATTATCTAGACAAAGATATATATCTATTATCTCCATTTTTTTTTAAATTTTAAAATAAATGGAGATAATAAATCTTTACCTATAGATTACAGGAAAACCTATAAGAATGCTATAGTGTTAAAATAACATGTTAAAAAAATTAAATTCGTTTAAACCCTTTGTACGCAATTCCGACTCGCACTTGACTAGTTTTTAAGAAACCATTTCAGTCATTGTTACTAATTTTTTTTCTATCTTATTTGCAAAATAGGTGAGCAAACGTCATCTAAATCTAAGTATTCAAAATTTCAAGTTGGTAGCATAAGTAGTTCTTTAGATATCCAGTTGTGACAGACGGACAGACTTATTCACACCATAAGGGTTCCTTTTTACCATTTTTGTACGGAACCCTAAAAAGAAGAAAAGTTAAGTTGTATTTACATGCGAATGTTTGATTTTATGTAGGTACCTAATAGGTAGAAGTGGTATGATGACATGCATTAATCCATTCTCAGTCCAGCATTGTTAATTCACAGACGGGACAATCGGTTCTTAATTAATTTAAAGGTACATACATACAAAACTGCTGATCATACATTTTTACAGGAAATAGGTACTCAACTGATGATAACATCCACCACAATTTACAATGTTACAGAAATAACTACATATGTTTATTTTTTTTATAAAACTCTTGTCCTTTTTTACATGCGCTGCTTTTTTACCATATGCACCGGATGTCTGAGCACCTTTTTCAGAATTATACAAAATTTATGACCGGAATCGGGCATCGTATCTCAGTTTCACAAAAATTCTCAATTCGTTGAACAATAAGTGGTTGGTGTTTATCAGCAGGTCATTAGTTTAGTTGTTCGTTTTATTTTGTGATATTTGAACTAGCTGTATCTACGCAGTAACTAGGCAGTCTTTTTATTATCAGGACCCATAAATCATTTAAAAAACAAACATCTGTCAAACTATTCGGTGCGAACCAAAAATATCTACGCACCCATTAAAATAGACAGGCATACAGGCTTACAACATCAATGTTTATTGACATGTAGGTAATTTATGTAGGTACGAGTATTTTAGCAGTTAGCGTTAAATGAATTTTAATTTTGTAACTAGCAACAGATGCAGACAGATATGGACAAGCCGCAAGAGTCGTCACGCAGTGGGTGGCAGAAGATAGAGCCATCGACATCGAGGAAGACTTTAGAACTGACTCATTAGAAGTTTATGGGGGATTCGCTGGAAGAAGCATCGTACAGAAAAGCTACAGAGGAGACTGTTGTTGTTGTTGTTGTATCATGAGAGACAGATCGTACAGGTAACTTATGAAGGTACAAAACTACAAACACGCAATTACACAGACTTGGCTGCATTTTTCGCCTCAATATCAACTTAGTGAAGATAAACGAACGAGTTTGCTACGGTAACGCCGGGTTGACCTCAATTAGGAAAACAATTAAACGGATGTCAAATAGTAGATGTAATGTAGGTAGACAGACGCAGTGTCAGCGGTCGGCGTATGACGCACTGATGAAGATAGTGTCGTTAATTGCACGATTAACAAAGAATGCACCTACATAGGTACCGACGCGACGGTCTCACTTCTTGGTAAATTAATTTAATTTAGTCTTTATACCTACTCACTACCTACCTATGCTATTATGTGCCTACGGTCTTTGCTACTATTACTATTTTACCTAGGTACTGTCTGAAATGCCGTATTCAGACAGTACCTAGGTAAAATAAATAGCGGGAACGATGGCGCTCAGGTAGGTAGCTGTTTGTACCCACGAGCTAGTTACCTATGGGTTTAAATCTGGTGGATCCATCTTTATGCTCTTGCTGATGAATCTGATAAGAAAAGG
Organism: Lacanobia wlatinum; assembly: GCA_947578705.1. Taxonomy (NCBI): domain Eukaryota; kingdom Metazoa; phylum Arthropoda; class Insecta; order Lepidoptera; family Noctuidae; genus Lacanobia; species Lacanobia wlatinum. Next base: position 15,053,874 of record OX388026.1, read on the forward strand.
AAGTTGGACCAACATTTTGGAAACATTACCTTTTGCTAGGACAAATTCGATTCCGAAAGTAGGACAAGCGCACCTACCTATTCAGAAATCATGTTAGTGCAGCATCAATTGTTTGGGTAGTTTTAATTCAGGACTTAAAGGTGCATTTCATTAAATTATTGCCTTGTTAGTTACTTATGACAATTCCGTACCTACATAACTAGGTGATAGTCTGGCAGATTTGTGAGATCTGCGGGTCTAAATAGGCCACCTCAGAATCAGAAAGCACATCACGCTTCCCGTCAATGTCAAATTTTCCCAATCAACCTTGAACCTAAAGCGTTAGAGATAAAGATAATATTGTTTGATATATTGTTGTGTGATTAATATTATGATTTTAATATGGTTCTACCATGGAGTATAATAGTATAGAGACGAGGAGTACGATCTTATATGGCTGACAAGTTGAAAAAGTGTCCAGCTGTAAGCATCAAGAACCCTATCACAGAATTGCGTTTTCACTCACAAACCTGACTCATCGCATTATGTAGAAATTAGGCAGTTGTAATTACGTTTCTTTTAAGGTTTATTGTTAAATTATTTAATGAATATATAACAAATTTTCATTTCTTGAATCATGAATTATGGTTTATTTTGGTATAAATTTTACGTAATTATATAATTGTATTAAGGAGAAATTCACAGCTCATTCTGAGCGTTTTTAGTAGTTTTTATGGATTCGAATGGGATTTTGTTTACGGACATTCCATTATTATTTCAAACTTCTGAAGCCGCTATGACCGCAACCACTATATAAGAAATGCTTAAAAGAACACTTATTAGAACCTTCTGTCATCATTTAACACCTGTAGCCTGTGGGTACATTTTACGCAAAGATCGTACAGTGCCCTTAGCGTTCAGTATAATAATGCTGATGGGGCTGCCTCGCTTCTATAGCGCATCAGGGATGTTTGCGGAAATGCGCGTTGATTGCTTTTATGCGTAAAAGATGCGCGTCCATGGTGCGCAGGGTGCGAGCCGGTTCCAACAGCACCCTTGGCATGTTTGCCGACAGGCTGGACTGTTGTGTTGTTAATTGATGCTCCAGTATCTTAGCTGGGATGCTGAAGCAATGGTTACTTTGTTGTGTGTTATGTAAGTGTTTCACTAACATAGTTGTATGTTTATTTAATGTTACTAAGACTAGGTATATGAGTACTAACACTATATGAGTCTCATTGTTACTCGTAATAATAAAGAATTGAATTGAATTTGGTTAGTACAGTAGTTCAATCCATGAGCTCGAAAAAGTGCCGTCGCGCTTTTAATGAGAAACTTACTTCGGAATTTTGGCTTTTTACAAATAGATGAGAGAAAAATGCAAAAAGTGAGGCCGCTATCTTCAATACTAATAACTATTCTCAACTACCCAAAAGGCCAAAGTTGTCTAAATATTTCAGTTTCTGAAAATAAGAAAGCCAAAATTGGTAATTTTACGCAAAAATACAGTTAAATTGTAATAGGCCTCTTAAGTAACAGTTCAAAAACCATCCAGAATGGCGCTAGTGTAGCTGGAGGTAGACAGATTGAAGTGTGCCGAGTTTGATAAACTTTTGTTCTCTTTATTTTGAACATACCATTTTCTCATCTTATCAATGTATTTATTTTTTTAATATTTTCTGAAAATTAATGCACAAAATTGTTTTATGTATCATTGTTTCTTATTTGCGTCATAACAAAATATTAGGGAACCGGCAGTCGATCTTTCCTTGTTTATTTTTCTATCCTACTCTAATAACTCTTGGCGCTGTTTTTAAAATTTACCCTGATGCGATTGTAGCGCCACCCTAATTTAACACATTTCGACGGACACTTTTTATACACAGAGATAGTCCTCCCAGTGTATTCTCCATGGGTTCTACTAAAGTGGCCTTTTTAGACCCGCTGTGTTGCCACCTGTTTCTATTAGGTTCGAACCTATAGGTACATTCGAGCGATATTACATTTTGCCTGATTGTTTACACAATTAGCTAATTAACTGCTGGTTCCTTGCAGCCTTGCTGGTTCCTATGCGTACTTATTCATTATAAGGGGAAAATACCAAGGTGCACAACAACATACTACGATATTTATAGATACCTACTGATATAATTGGTAGATCTTTTAGAAATAAGTTAAATAATATTCTAAATTAATTATCCTGTGTAACAGTCTGTTTATCTTTTTTTACAGTCATGATAAACTCCTGAAACAAAATTCCGAAGTTTACAAAATAAATTGTCTGTGTATCTAAAGTAATTTTACAGTAGTAATCATACAAGGCCTAACATTTTGTTAGTGATTTTAATGAAGCATTAGGTGTAAGCAATGGTTGTAAGTTACCTTAACCAGGTATCCATGGGCGCGACTCAACCCAAACAAAGACGGAAGGTGCCGGGCGCCGATAACGGTCACAAATAAATTTTTACTGATTGGATGCAAGGCCAACTTGAATCCTATCTCCGGCTCCAAACTTCCACTGCCGGCCAGCTGGCTGTCCCGATTAGTGTTCAAAATGTTCTTCAGTTTATTAAGTGAAAATGCCATTATAAACAAAGTCTTTTCTCTGCTAACTATCGCGTATCACTCTCGCATTAAACCGGTTTTACTGAATAATTAATCACGCAATACGATCGATATCGTACAACCTCATCATTTCACGATCACTACGACTATCTGTCACTTATAAAGTCGTCGGAATAAACACAACACAATACCGTAAGTTTAGGACACCATTGCACGACAATAATAAAACTCACTCAATGAAAACCCATACGACGTAGCTATGTATGAGCATGACTGACTTACGATGAGCGCATACCCACCGTGGATAGTATCACTGGTCCCACTATCAAATTGTATATGTATGAATGAAGCATTCATATGTCTTGGCAACAATCGGATCTCTCTTTCTAACACTGGCGTTCTGCCGTTACACTAGCGCCACAAACGCGAGGTATGATTATGTTGACCTTTTGTTGCTTCGGGCCAAGTTAACGGACGTAGTTTTATTACTTTGTTACAAACAAGTTACAACAGATGGCGCTACTAAAATCAATAAACAAATCCTGATGGACATTTAATTTAAAGGTAAATGTGAATAGTTGAAATTAAAAATAATTAAAAGTTTTAGTGTTATTTTTCCCATGCAATCTCGTTTAATGAGCTCTTTGTACCTATTTTACAAAAATAAGGAAGATATAGGTAGCAGTTCATCTGGGGTAAAAATAAAATTACCTAGTCTTAGAGTAAAAAAAAGTTATTTATTAAAATGCGACAGTTCAAATAACACAGAGTCTGTACCTACATAAAATAAATGGAAAATAAATTGTTTCTCATATCACAATAAATCAAAATTATAATCTGTAACGGAAAAGAAATTAAAACAACGAACTTTACACAAGTCATTCACAACAATAACAAGTCTTTAATGCTTTTACATAAATAAAAAATATAATTAATCATAGATTAAGAGACGAATTTATTGAAAACTTCAGTAATGGTATCGTAGTAGTGTATGATGATGGAGACGATAAGAACGAACATCGCAAAACAAATCCCTGTGATATACATAAACTGGCTTGCTTCTTGAGGCGTGGCCAGTAGCTCTTCGCTGCTCGTATCCTTGTCCAACGCATCGAATTCAGATGTATCTGGGGAAGAAATAGCAGTTTGAATAGGTACATGGTTGCTGCAAAACATAATCTAGTCAAGGACACTAATGCTTCTGAGACATATTTAGTCTAGACAACAAGTGCTTTTTGTTCAACTTTTTTCAATAGTGTCGGAAAAATATGAATGAGGTGTCATCCGATTCGGAAGTGCATGTGGACGATTTAAAAAAAAGTTAAGTACCGCTCGAAAAAACTGCAAAAGTTAAAAACAGTTCACTGAAAAAAGAAAAAGGGGTTTGTTTTCTTTTTCAAATATCTAAAAATCCAGTTACGATTACAAATTACCTACTTTAAATAAACACTATATTTTTTTAATGATCTAATTACAAATGTATAGTTTTCAGACTTTTCTATATAGATACTTGTAGTGTAAGACGGTATTACTTGCCTTTCATAGTTCTAGGTCAACGGGAAATACCCTATACATTTTGATTACCATAAGGATGTCGAAATATACGTTTTTTGCGGGATAAACGACAGTATCTTTTATTTACGTTAACTCAGAAGCAGCATCTGTTTTTACATTTCAAAAATCTAATTGGATTTTGAGATAACTGAAAAAAAAACACAAACCCCATTTTCTTTTTTCAGTAAACTGTTTTTAACTTTTGCAGTATTTTCGAGAGGTACTTTTTTTTCAAAAATCATCTACATGCTCTCTTCCGAATCGAATGACACCTCATTCATATTTTTCCGAGACTGCTGGAAAAAGTTGACCAAATAAAGCACTTGTTAACTAGACTATATTGCCCTGTAGTGCTATTCTGTAAGAACATTTTCGTGTCTCTACAGCGGAATCCGAGGTGAGTATCAAATTCGTGTAAACATAAGACCTTTATGTTGTGTGTAATAAAGCTCACTTTGTGAGCTTTGTCACAAAGGTGAAGCTCGATATAGAAGTAGTTATTTACAGAATAGACTAGCTGTTCTCATCAAAAACAAAATCTGTGCGATACGCCAGTATCAATGATGAAAACGAGAAAGTTCATATGGATCTATGTTGTGTAACAATTCTCACTTTTTCAAATATGTACTGCATGTTTAGCTATTTTATGTAGTCTAGTCTATGATTATAGTGTGCTTTTTATTTTGTGCATAATAGTTTTGATTTCTTTATTTTTATTCACATTACTTAATCATAATATTACATAATCAATGTACTATAATATTATTCATTTGTTATCAGCTTGTTTTGTACCACTGCAGGGCAAAGACGTCCCGGTTTTCCTTTCATTCCTCTTATTATTAGATTTATATTTATTGTTTACTAATCAATATTTACCAGCAGGAGTTTCGACGTCGCAAACTACTTCAGCCTCTGTAATCTGCAGGTCTAACAACTCTCGCACTGAGAGAAGCGCTTCCGCAGGCGCTTCGCCGGGAAACAGGTAGTCGCACAGGTACAGGGACCCCACGGGGACCAGCACCCGGCGGGGCGGCTCGTTGAAACAAACTTTTTCTGTTGATTTAAAATAACAGAGAAATCAAACGACTAAGCCAAAAAACAGGGATATATACATTATACATACAGCGATCGAGATTGGTAACCGCCCCAAGTGCAAGTCGGACGAAATATATTTCACTTATAGATTACAGAAAAACCTTTATGAAGTCCGTGGTTTTAAAATGATATTAAAAAATCACGGCCAAGCGCCAGTTAAATAGACCTCCCGATGTGTGATGGATGTTGGTTGGGTTTATTTTAGTCTTGTGTAGTTCGCGAACGAACGCGTTTGTATGAGCGCACCCACAGGCGAACTACGCAGCCTAGATCCCAGATCAAACGCTCTTCAGTTCTTCAGTTCCTTCAATATGACCGAATTAAATAATAATAATTGCAAGAGTACAGTTCCCGTCACGCAAGTTTACCTCCCCGAAGTACGTCGCAATCGATTGCGCAGTATGTCAATTTGACAAAAAACACAGGACAGCGACCTATTCGCGCATGCGCGTTTTCGCGCAAGATTCGATGCATACGTTTGACCCGCTTGCTCAATGATTTGTTTTTTGTTTTTTGTTCTTTGTTGCTTGTTTATAATATACTTAATACGTATAAACAAAAAAATATTCTAGGAACGTAACACTTTTTTACGCTATTGCACTTGCGCGGTCGTCACTAAAACCTAACTTAGGAGGGGTAAACAACGCTGACGCGAACTGTAAGCGGGAACGAAGAACTGCCCGACCTATTTGCGGCAGGTTGTTCATATTTTAAAAAAGCGGCCAAGTGCGAGTCGGACTCGCCCATGAAGGGTTCCGTAGCAGCAAGTAACATAATATAAAAGTTCTTGTAGTTCGTTGTAACTTTATAATTATTATTTACTTTGGCACCTTTTACAAATTTATTATTAGGAAATAATGGTTCACGGTTTATGCATAAGGTTTATGTTATGAAATTAAATGTTATTTTTTTTATATTTGAGTTGATTGCATGAAAGGTAAATTGCGGTTTACGATTTATGACGTATTAAAAAAAACTATTTACTAAATCTTGTTCAAACCAATTTTCGGTGGAAGTTTGCATGGTAATGTACATCATATATTTTTTTAGTTTTATCATTCTCTTATTTTAGAAGTTACAGAGGGGGGACACATTTTACAACTTAAGAAGTGTCTCTCGCGCAAACGATTTAGTTTAGAAAAAAATGATATTAGAAACCTCAATATCATTTTGAAGACCTACCCATAGATACCTCACAAATATGGGTTTGATGAAAAAAAAAATTGAGTTTCAGTTCTAAGTATGGGGAACCCCCAAAATTGTTTATTATTTTTTTATTTTTGTGTGAAAATTTTAATGCGGTTCACAGATTACATCTACTTACCAAGTTTCAACAGTATAGTTCTCATAGGCTATGGAACCCTAAAAAGCAAAGTACAAGAATTTTGATTTCTGAACTTTGATTTATAGCGATGTGCAGTGTGCAGCCTACTTATGGAACTGAGGGACTACTAGACTTGTTTCTTACCTTCAGGGAGTAGATTGTCATCAATCAAAGCATCACAGTGCATAGTGAACCTCGATGCAAGTGATCTTATTACGTCCTGTTTTACAGCTGCAATAGTTTCACCAACTGTCGCCTTGGGATACATGAACACACTAGAAGATACCACACCACTGAAGTGTATGCTACCATCACATTCTAAGTACTCCACTGTTTCTGGGAGAGAGTTTTCCTGAAATTGATATCCAAGTTTGTATGAGAAATTCATTTCAGATTAATCTTGATAGGGTACTGTAGAATCCGCATATAATGACATCAAAGGAAGTGACAAACATGTCATTAAAGTGGATGTCAAAACAGTCTTAGAAAATAAAAACTTCCTGTTTTTGTTTTGTTTGGTATTTTGCCTAAACTATAATATTATTAAAAGGAAAGATTTAATTTTTTGTTTGTTTGTTACGATTTAACTCAAAAACTACTGGACCGATTTCAAAAATTCTTTCAGTATTAGAATACTACATTATCTCTGAGTAACATAGGCTATGTTGATTACAAGAAAAAATAAGGGATCCTTAAGAAAATTTCAGCACGGACGAAGTCGCAAGCAAAGTGCTAGTGTAATATACATATAATATACATTCAAAAACAAAAATGAGCCAGAAACAAGTTAGGAATCATATTGCTCACTATAATGAACATAATTTCTTAAAAATAGGTCATTATTTAGGTGGAGTCATAATAAACGGTTTCCACTGTAGGTAGTAGGAAGGGTAACTAAGTTCCTTTAAATATAAGTATAATATCTTAGAGCATAAAAGCACATTCATCTTTCAACACAAGGCTTTATTCCAATTCTGAAAGTGGCATTCACTTTCAGAATTGTAATAAAGCCTTGTACAATAAATTCAAAGCATGAGAGATGAGAGAACAATGAAATAATAATACTGTATTGTTTTCACTTACAAATGGCACGAATAGAGAAACATTCATTGATTTAGGTAGTTCTTGTTGCTGCATTTTGGTGTGAATTTTAGGTTTCTTCTTTTTTAAGAGTAGTTCAAGAACTTCAGTATTCTCTTTTAGTTCTCCGTCTATGAACATAATGCTGGATTCAATTGTTTTGTGAGCTGATTCCAGGATTTGCTGAAATGAGTAACTGGACATGTTAAATGCAGACACAAAATTATTTATCAGTACCTATAGATAAATTATTAACATGCTGATAGCAGCCTGATTGAATACAAATGGTTATGACTAATTTTAATATTATCTCTTATGGTATAAAACTAGCTTCGTTAGCACTGGCGTGGAAAATACTCCCAAGGGAACTTACTCCCAGGATCAAAAGTATTCTAGATGTCCAAATCCAGGACATAATCTACCATAGCCAAGTTTTATCCAAATCCTTTCAGCCATCAAGACAGAGATATCAAACAGTCAGAAAGAGTTACTTTCACATTTATAAGTATGGATAATATTAATAATACCTGAAACTGTTGTTTAACAGATATACCACTCTTCTTCACTATCACAGGGTAAACATCATCAAATTCATAGTAGCAATCCAACCTCTGCCACTGTTGGGCTTTTGGCAAGAACTTCCACTCAACGGGCTTGATAACTGTACTCTTAATCGGCGTGCCAACTTCAACACTCTTACAAGTAAGCACTTTTGTACTTGTAGACATATGCAGTATAAGTCTTTCATTTGAATAAAGACAGTTTCCGAACATGTACTGATTGGCACTCATAACTTTGTGTATGTGATTCACAACAGATTTCACTTTACTGAAACTATTTGGGTCCTCAAATATATCTTCATCGCTTGTTACGAAGATACCTGAAATTGTTCAATTTCTTAGTGTTAGCTTTTACAATATTGCCACACATTTATTTATTCAACTTATTTTGCTGTATAATACTGGGAGCTAAAAAGGCCACTTTAGGAGAATCATAATATTAATCACACAACAATCGTCAACTTAGCAAGGGTGCTGGTGTCGCCATACAATTGTATACCTAATTTACCTGAAGGTCAATGTACAACCACGTGTTTCATATAAAATTTAAAACTTTAATGCAAATAAATTATTATTTTTAAATATTCGCTAATGCATTAGGTTCAAGATTGATTGGGAAAATGTGACAGTGAGGGGTAGCGTGATTTCTTTTCTGATTCTGCTAGAGTGGCCTTTCTAGACCCGCTGTTCTGTATAATAATGTTGTGCATAACAATAATAATATTACTTTATTATAACTTTGTTCATGTTTAACCAAGATAGACATAAAAATGCCATCTTACCTTGAACAAACATTCCTCCAGGAAGCATTCTTGTAACATGTTTAGCATGATCAGCTACCCATGCCTCTGACACATTCAATAGTGTCTTTGATTCCTGCTTGTCCGAGTCATAACTTGATTCCGACGAATTTTCTGAGCTTTTCTCATCGGGTGTTCGCGCCAGATGGATTACATGCTCTCGAGCACCAGTGGTCTTGAAATAATAACCACAGATTGCTGATATAGTGCATTTTAGAGTTAATTAAGGCAAATATAGATTAATAAATGAAATGATAAGGCTTTCAAGAGAAAATGATTTATAAAAGTTCATAAATAAGCGGCGAACTGATACTATAAAGTTACACTGATGAAACAAACATATTTTTATAGCCCATTTAACATCAAAGGAATTAAGTGTTGATAGAATTCTTGTCACTTAACATTTAATAAGATAATATGGCTTACCTGACCGAGAATTAAACCTATTACGAATATTTCTTTAGAAGCATATTGTTCTAAATATTGTAAGCAATACTCCGGAGAATAAACTGTCCGGACCATCTTTTCCGATTTATATTAAAATGGTTGCTTAAGCTGCCTCAAAACGTTTCAGATTTTCAGTTTTGTTAGCTTAATTTTATTAATAAAAGTAAATTGCAAGTTTTGTTTTGTCGTGTCATAGATTTGAGACAATTATTAGTAATTACACATTACTGTCTTGTCACTGTCATGTCATAGATGTCACTGTCATGTAGAGATGGGCGATGAATGAACGAACTAGTTAGTTCGACTGTCTACGTACAATGAACGATTCGACGGGTCACCGTTAATCAACGGACTAGTTGAATTCGTAGACCTACTTTATTACTACCATGGAGTATAGAGGAGGACTATCTCTGTGTATGCAAAATATCCGTCGCAATGTGTTAAATTAGGCGATTAACACACGGCACCGCGCACTGCTGCCGTAGGCGGTGAGGCGGATCTCATTTAGCATTGGCCTCTAATAAATCCGTTGATGCCTAACACACCGCCTTACCGCACGGGGCACCGCTACGAAATCCGTGCTAAATGCTAAATAATTGCCTTAGGGTGGCGCTACAATCGCATCCGGGTAAATTTAAAAAAAAACAGCGCCATAAGTTCTGAGTGCAGGATAGAAAAATAAACAAGGAAAGAACAAATTCGGCTTCGTTATGGCGCCAGTAAGAAACAATACATACTAATATTATAAATGCGAAAATAACTCTGTCTGTCACACAAGCTTCTGAACCGATTTAAATGAAATTTGGTACACAGAGCCTGAGAAAGGACATAGGCTACTTTTTAAGAGCAGTCAAAGCACACTCATGCACGACCACGCACACATATATACATACTCCCACAAACACAGATGCGCGCAACTGTACTCTCACTCATCACACAACACACCCACGCACACACACAACACACGCACGCACACACACACACACACAACACACGCACACACACAAACATACACACATCACACATCCGCACTCAGACAAACACATTTATTCAATAATAAATTGTAGCAACTTACTCGCCGCGGGAGGAAGACCTGGAGTCCTGAAATACAGGGCTGCCCTAGTTTAGGCTCCAGTCCACTCCATTTATTTTAATGATGTCTGTACTGTGTTTTTCATTAGTGTGGAAAATAAATGAATTTTTTACTTTACTTTACTTTTACTTTTTATTTCGGGAGTATGTTCCCTAGGGACAATGCGGGCGAAGCCGCTGGCTTTTATTCAAATCGGGTCAGTAGTTTTGGCGTGAAAGCGCGACAGACAGATAGACAGAGTTACTTTCGCATTAATAATATTAGTAAAGATTAGTTCGTAGCGGCCTCAGAAATTTAAAATAAGAATGGGAAATCCGTAAAAATAATCCCATCCAAATCCATAAAACTACTAAAAATGCTCAGAATGAACAGAAATTTCGACTAGAATACGGAATCGCGACGCACAAAATATCGATAACTGTTAATGCGATGCTGCAAAATCGCGATGTACGTGTAGCGGCATCAATGCCGCCACAAGAAAAACCAACGGAGCATGGGACAGTTGCCCGCCAGGCACATCAACTGTCTGGTAGGAGGATCCTCCCTTTACAACGGAGGTGTGCGGGACTTTACTCTCTGTACCGCATACCCCCCTAATACGTTACCGCGAAAGATTATTCCTCGGAGCTAGTTACTTCACTTCGATAATCTATTGCGAAAGATCGTTTCTGAGAACACTGGAAACACAAACGAGAGAATATGTGTGTGAAAGGGAGAGAAAGAACATTAGACACGACGGACGGAGGACATTGTAATTTACGACGAATTTAAAAATAAAAGAAGATTTCAAACAGTCTAATGTCTTGTTTCAGTCCACCATATACCTACATAAATGTATATGCATGGTACAGATTAACAGTAACAATAACACTCCTTTTTTTAGGCAATCGTGTAAAAAGTAGATAGATAAACACAGATCTACAAATAGCAATTACACACGGAAATATTTTGCTCACAAAAAATCTGTAGGCGTCATAAATTGCTAATTAAAAATTGATTACAGTTTAATTAAACCGAATGTAATACAAATTAAAACAGACAAAACAAACTTCAAACCTTCTTAATATAAAAGATGGCATGGATATTTTATCGTATTTAGATGGTGTTGCATACTTACCTATAGGTACTATAAAATAAGAAGTAAAACCAATTTTCCCCTAATAATTCTCTGAATTTATTTATAATTTTCAATCGTTTATATTAGGTATTAGCTATTGCTCGCGGCTATGTAGTAATGATTTTTCGAGTTAACGTGCACCGTATTCAAGTAGTATCGCAGTGAAAATCTTTCGCGGTAACGTGCATCGCAGTGAGGATCTGTCGTGGTAACGTGTATCGCAGTTTTGTGGCTTCGCAGAGACGGTCTTTCGCAGTAACGTACTTCGCGATTTTATAGCATCGTTATAACATTTATCGATATTTTGTGCGTCGAGATTCCGTATTCTACCTACTCGTAAATTTCTCTTGCCTTTATATTATTAAATCACGCTACCCATCACTGTCAATTTTCCCAATCAATCTTGATCCTAATGCGTTAGCGATTAAGATGAAAATTAAATTTGACAGATTGTTGTGTGATTAATATTATGATTCTTATATGATTCTCCTATTGACCTTTTCAGCCTCCAGTATTATATAGCAAAATAACTTGAATAAATAAATGTCTGACAATATTGTAAAAGCTAACTCTAAGAAATTATACAATTTCAGGTATCTTCATAACAAGCGATGAAGATATATTTGAGGACCCAAATAATTTCAGTAAAGTACGGTTGTGACCAGGGCAAGTTGAGTCAAGAAATTGTAAACTATCAAATTTTGATGCGTAAAAAAGCATTCCAAATGTTCTGTTGACAATTTATCTAAAGTTTACAATCTCTCAAGTTATTTTATAATCTTACAGTTTGCCATTTTCCGGTGACATATCTATCTCTCCTGGGTTACCCATCTCTACAATGTTGCATCATCTTGGCCCGCTTGTTTTCTCCTTGGGTTAGATACCAAGATAATTATTTCCTATTAAAGTGACTTGCGTTGCATATAAAAAAAAAACGTTTTTTAAATCTATTTTCTTGAAATAATAAATGGATCTTTAATATGATTGACGTTTTTGATAAGTTTCGTAAAATCACAGGTTTGAACCTTGGTTTTAAACGATAACTTTTCTAAAATCTAACCCAAAAATCCAATATCTCCAAAAAGATTGCTTCTATGTAGGTAGTATTTCAAAATAAAACTTTTGATGAACTTTTAATTCTTGCTTTGTTAGAGTACCTAGTTGGTTTGTTTTTGAACAACCTCATCCCGATATGGTTCAGGTAACCCTTGTAGAGAGGCGATCTATTAACGATAATTTCCCTAACAATATCAAAACATAAAACTGTTAATCACACACACACACACACACATATACACCTGTGGGTGTATGTGTGGGTAATCATAGCCTCGTATTTATGGTGCAAACGAGCAAGAAATGTGGAAATAAACAAATAGCTACAGATATTATGCATCGGTAGTATCGCTATCAACCACAAAACACATAGAACACATAGGCCACAACAAAGCGATACTTATTTTCTTTTAAGACGACTGTACATTATGCACGCAAAATGCGCATTACGATATATGGGGTGTGTAACGTGTCTTTTATGTTATAAAAGCAGGTGGGTTATGATAAAAAAAAAACAATTTCAAAACTGTTGTTTATTTAATCAAAATTCAATAGTAAATATGCTATTGTACTTACTAGAGTTCACTTAAACGACAGGTAATGCACTTAGCAGCCAGGCCGCACCACGAATGTATTTGCAAATTCAACGGATACCGCGCATCCATAGTCTTCAGTACCGACCAAAATCCACAGAAGAGGTTTTCTTCATCTAGCTTTAGAATGACACAGAGATGGCACAACAAAGCCCCAACTTTGTTAAAACTATACACCATGTTTATGGCTAGCAATTATTGCAGATACGTTATATTAGCAGCCCCAGCCTAGTCGCTTAAAGCGCCATCTGTCTTACAGTGCAAAATTTACGTACTCTTAAAGATACAAAATCATACGTGCAGCAACCACAAGTCTAATAAGTTGACAAGAACGCGCAATGAAAATAGTTGAAAAATTAAAATTATCTTGATTGAAATTAAACTTGACTTTAACACCGCAAATTATTTGACGTAAGAATGTAACAGTAAGTGGGTCTCCTATTTTTGTTAGTTGAATTTGCATTTTGAGAAGTCCATTTCTGGGTGCTGATCCATAAACCTGTAAATAGAGAGTAATAAGAATGGGGTATTATAAATTGCATATCAAATAAATAATCACCTATCAATACATACTCATCATTTATATTCTTTTTTACATCAAATAACTTACTTCACTACAAATAAACTAAATGTTTAACAAAACTCAAACTGCAGATAATTCGAAATCATACATCAATATGACATTACTTTTTTCCTCATAATGCAATACAGTTAAATTTATTATTGTACAAAAATACTACATACATAGCATAAATACTGACTGCACAGCAAATTTTCCATATTTATGGACAACACCCCGACTCAGACTACCCCGACTCGGATAGGTTAGGTTAGAAGCCTAAGGCGGGAGCGAAGCGGAGCGGAGCTCCCGCCGCCGCCATAGTGGTTTTTTTTTAAACCACCCAGAACTATGGTGAGTCGCAGTACAGTTTTGTCGTGCATTAAGATTATTAGCTGTGCATTAATGAAAAATTTTGCTTTAGGAAAAATCACTGTACGCTGCGAAAATAAATTGTAGTGTGTTTAGTGATATTTTGAGTTGAATATTTTGCTGTGCAATCAGTAATTTTGATGGGAATTCGGAATCTTAATGCATAGAAAAAGGATATTTTTTGATTTGCGTTTAAATACTACCCAATAAGAATTAGAGCGTTTTATAAAACACCGATTTTGTGAACCATTAAATTATCTCGATACCTGTACGTTCGACCTATTCGACATCGGAGTTGTGATTATAGGTATTTGTAAACAAACATGACGAAACAACGAAGTCATACCCTCAAATCCCCGGCTGGTAAAAGTTACTTTCAATAAACTGCCAACTTATCCAAAGACTACTCTCAAACTGGAGTTATAGTTTGCTTGACTAATTCTGACATGCCACAATAATTTATGTAGGAGCTGAAATATTCAGACGCTCAACATCCTGTGACAACAATAAATCACAACTTCCGTATTTACATTTTTTATAAACACTTAGGTACTTTAGTTCTCTTGAGGATATAATTATCTATATCTAGTGTGTCCTACCCGTAATGACTTACGGAGCCGAAACGTGGACACTCACCATAGGCCTGGTCCACAAATTCAAGGTTACTCAGCGAGCAATGGAGAGAACAATGCTCGGGGTTTCTCTGGTGGATAAAATTCGCAACGAAGTCATTCGCCAGAGAACTAAAGTCACCGACATTGCGCGTAGAATCAGAATGCTGGCCATGTCTGTAGACGGACAGACGGTCGATGGAGCAGACATGTGTTGGAATGGAGACCGCGTATGGGCAAACGTAGTGTGGGACGCCCTGCGGCACTATGGATCGATGATTTAAAGAAGGTGGCTGGCAGCGGATGGATGGGGACTGCTCAAGACCGGGATGGTTGGCGCTCTTTGGGGGAGGCTTACGTTCAGCTGTGGACGGCAATTGGCTGAAATGTTGATGATGAGGTACTTTAGTTAGAGACTTACTTTTTGAGCACATCTTGTTTCTTTTGTTCATCGCTAGTGGGGAGACCCATTTCCTTTTGTCGCTGATCGTACATCATTTTTTCAACTAGGCCGCGAGTCTCGCCGTCCAAGTCCGACAGTTTTGATGGTTCTGAAACATATAATCACAAATTAATTTCGGAACAACAATCTCTACGCACTGGTAGGCTTGAAGTAAATTGCTTTAACTTTGAGTTTAAAAATAACGCGTACTTCAAGTTCCATTTCCCGACAGTAATTTTGAGGTCGCAAAATAAAGCCCATGCTTTCGTATATCGAGATAACCGCCAAATTGGCAAATTGAATACAGTTTCCGGAAATACTCGAAAACAATAAGTTTAAAAACAGACTCCATTATTTTAACTACCCACTGTCTATTTAACAGTTTAACTGGCGTATAAAACACCACAAAGTACCGAGCAAGTTCTGCGTGAGCAATTAATTACCATAAATACATGCTTTAACTTCACCAAAATGCTTACCTGGGTTGATCTTCCTAGTGGATATTTCCGGGTCGGTAGTGACTAGTCTTCCCCACCAATTCATTTTATTGACCTACAAGATATAATAAAAATTTACAACATTATTCACTAAGAAACTCATCATTACCTTAAATTGGTTTCTACAAAAAAAAAACACCGTTTTACGTTACATAATGACAACTTCATTAAAATGTTTAAATAATTGTACAAAGCAATTTTAGAAGTGTTACAAGGTTTGTTTATGACATTTTAGAAAAAAACTCACGCATTAGCATTAACAATGTTTGGCTCACTTATTTACTCAGGTATGGATCGAGACGAGCAATGTATGGTGTTACCAACAAGGATTAAACAACCTTCCTTCTATCCTGTAGTACCTACTTCTGTCTATACTGTTGACAATGTTGACATCCATCAAGCTAACTTGCAGGGGAGTGCCTCCAGCTGTTATTAGGCACTCTCAGGAGTATTGGTACTACCCTAATATACAAACCAACTCGTGCTGAACTTATAGATAACCATTCATTAGGAAGCTAATGTTCAGCTGTTCAATAAACTCTGATTCGATAACAACAACAAACATTGCCAAACAGTCTTAAAATTAGCAAATGCTTAAGAACGGTAAAATCAACATAATATTGACTTAAAATTACCATTTCCAAGAGGCAGACGATTGAATAAGATAAACTTTTATTACGCGTCTAAAAGTACACTCACGTACGGAGAGCTACGCACCTTTTCTAAGTTGATAAGTAAGTTTCGTCCGTCTTGCAACACCCACGTGGACTCCTCAATCTTGACTTCAGCATCCAGTTCGCCGTCGATGATAAGCGGCTGGCCTTTGATGCCGACTTTGAGATGCTTCTTGTTGATGATCACCGTTAAGTCACGTGGCCTCAGTACTTGACGCAGTGGTACACGGAGCTGAGAACAAATATGACTTGTTACTATGTTATCCGCCATGCAATACGTGAATCAGATGTTTCAACAAGCACGCTTTGGATTGGTAAAATATTTGGAAGATTCTCGGCGTACTAAAATTAGATATACAAAATTAATGGGGTGTTCTAAATTTAGCACAGGTGTGAATAATAATAAGATATTTAAATAAAACAAAAAATGTCTAGCTAGTCTAGAACTATTTTATAGTTGTTGCTAAGATGATCGTTCTTTGGCATAAATTCAAGAGCACAGGTATAACTGAGTATGTATTTATTATGCAGTTGCTAAGTTCTACGTCAACGCAACGGACAGGCCTCCAGTCCTACGCGAAAACCTAAAGCAGTTTAGGGTTATCTAGTGTAAGGCGCTGACTAACCACCAAACGAGATATTTGTTGCAAGAAAACTCGACTGAAAGGTGCAGGATATTGAAGTAGTTACAAATTAATGTAAACGACATACCACACATCGACATAATTGTCATTTAATTGGTTATTTGCGTAAACGGATATATAAACAATATTATTAAATCGGCGGGGTTTCGTTTAGTACGTATAACAGTAAAGGTAAAAGGTCAAACTGACACCTTAACATTTCAACACTTGGCAAATGTAAGTTACACGACAATTTCGTTACGTTGCGTCATAACTACAAATATTATGTATGACGTAGAACTCAAATTAACCGTATTAATGTTATCAACAAAATAATTAAATTACGTTCAACCTAATTAATGCACTTTCACGTGATTGTGCTTAAAACTTAATACAACTTGTTTTAAAACTTTACGCTGAGTAGATACCAAAGTCTTATTTGATACAGAATCAGATATAAAATTAAGAAACTCTAATTTTAATTGTGTAAAGAAACTCACTGCTTATTTGAGGCTATAATAAAGCGCCAAAACATAATATACAACAGCCAAAAATATCAAAGGCGTGAATTTCCATCAGGATGTATCGGAGTGAGTCGTTGGGAAATTCTCATTGAACATCCTGTTGATTTCGAAGCCTGGTACACAAAATTGATTTAGAGAGAATCCAAGATATTATCATGAGTTTTATTATCTTTTGACCATCTTTTTTTTTACATACATTATCATAAAAATGTGAACTTACGAAATAAAAACAAGTATTTTTCGGACAATACTCAAATAACAATTTTATAGTTTCGAGAACGCAGACGTCTGCAAGACCTGTCACACAGCATCTCGTAATTAAGTTGTTATTTGCTTGATTTCAATAAAGCAAACAGCATTCTTATTTTTTTTTATTGGATATAAATAGAACGTTATGTAATGAAAGTCAAAACCCCCATAGGTATAAATAATATAGAGGTACAAGTCACGTAGTAAACCGTTTAAGTACAATTATCAAGCTCGGCTGCTAGGCTGAACAGGACAACTTGCTAAGTAACAAGGTGCTGGCCGCGAACTGACATCATAATGACATGCATAGAATACGGAATGAATAAGTCTAAAACAACAATAATTATGTTTCACAAGAGGACCGCCAAGACAGAACGCGTTCTTCGAACGAAGGCGTGATGACCTCGCATTCCTGGCAAGGACGATGAGCATGAATATACCAGCGGAGCGTCTGCGCACAACCGGACCGGACCGGACAATATAGGTGCCTACGTTCTTCGTGAATCATTAACATGACCCCATAATGACCATCAGTTGGTATTAAGATGCCGAAATGATGACCAGCTGCTGCGAAACAAGTTTTAATGAGGATGGCAATTTTACATTTTCCTACTTAGGCGCCGACAAGTTTGTCTGTCTGTATTTATAATGGCTAGACATCCAACAATATCGTGTAAAGGCATGTTTAGTTTTTTGGGGACTCTACAACTACATAGTCTACATACATTTTAGCCCAGTAATTAACTTTTAACATTGCCCTAAGTGATACCACTTTTGGAAGCTTTTTTTTATTGAAACCAAAGTACGATTATTATTATTAACCTTGGTCTTGACAATTAGAATAATCAAATCTGCGTTGACACAAAATATATAATTAGTGATTCGGTCTATTAATATCTAAAATAAACAACATAATGTTTAGGTGACCCGTGGCCATGATCATTATTCAGATATGCTAAGACGACGCATAATAAAATGATTAAGCGTTGTTGATACGACCCAGTTCAATGTTAACCTTATCTAGAAATTCTGTGAGCTACTAAATTATTCTCAATTCTGTGTGTGTTTTTCCCCAAAAAAAACATATACACAATTCCTTTGCCTGTCCATGTCCTCAATGTAATGTATTAATCCTACTACCTATATCAATCGTGAGATATTAAATATTATGATATAGTACAGGCTTCTTATTTATAGTGACAGAATCAAATCAAATAAAACATGTTTTATGCCACCGTTTGGACTGTTTAATACTTTTATTATAAAAGCAAATTCAAATTATATTTAACATCATAATATTGACATTAGTAACCCAGTACAAATTGGTCAATGTTTGCAAAACTCCTCCTGCATCCTTTGATGTGTCAAGCAGTGGGCGTCTTCAGAATTCATAGCGACTGATAATTGGGCAATGATACAGCTAACTTAATGATATAATTATATTCCAATTAAGCTGGAGTCGTGCGTGCGACTGAGAAATTAAGCAAGCCTTCAATCCTTTGTTGCTTTAACGAATAACTTCTTATAAGAACCTTGTGGTAACTGCGCTCAATAGCGTAGTGTTATAATACCTTCACACGATTACGCGCCGATTACGGCCCCGTTCTAATGGAAGCCGAAGTCGTCGGAGACTGCACCAAACACATGATAATAGTATTCAACCAGAACCGTAATTAGGCGCCTCGTTGTCGCCGCACGAAATTCTCAGTAGATTAGATATCAACGCGCCTTAACACTCCTACTTGATATTTAAACGACGGCGACGGTCATCTCAGACATAATGTAAAATATGTCTTCATTTCGGTCTGTTGAGTCAACTCAATCGATATAATACATATTTGGAATATTTATAGACTTACGCAATAGTTGAAGCAAAACCAATCTTAAATTGTCTGTAATTATGTAGGTGTTTTAGCGTAGCATGTCATATTATGGCTGAAGTTTTACATCTTCAGACGAACAGAACAGGATGTTTAGAAAATTGGCCGAAATTATAAAACCGGCTAATTCATGCAAATTAAATAAGAAACAAGCAATTTTTTGTAAAAAGTTTTTTAAGGCAGAAGCCTTAAAAAACTTTTTACAAAAAATACGTCCGACTTCCAAACGTGTTGCGCTGACCCCAAGTAACATGGGATGAGGTCAGGAAGATGATGATGACGTCCGACTTCCAAATAAAAAAACACTACAAAGTAAAAAATAATTTTATTTTCGGAAGTCGGTGTCAAAATACGAAGAAACTACCAAAAACACCGACTTCCGAAAATAAAATTATTTTTTACTTTGTAGTGTTTTTTATTTGTTAGTCGGACGTATTTTTTGTAAAAAGATTTTTATTTTTCACTCTTTAGTGGTACCCCACACCTAACAACACCACTGGAAAATCGCAGGGAAGCAAAATACGCAATTTCGTTTACTTGGATGACAAAAAACCGTCTTCCAAGTAAACAAATTCCAGCTATTTTGATTTAAAAGCCAAACTTCCAAACCGATTTTGATAAAATTTCTATGGGACCGTATCTAAGTAATCGGGAAGTATATCCTTTCGGATAAAACGAGCATTTTTCAAATCGATTCATAAATGACGGAGTTATGAGAAAACAAACATAAAAAATACAACCTAATTTAGAACCTTCTCTTTTTTTAAGTCGGTTAAAAAACAGTTATATTCTAGAATTTATAGACATAAAATATTCGTCATTAGTGATTAACTTGATTAGGCTCTCATTTTTTCGGATTAATGACGAAAGTGAAACCCTCTCCACGAATTCACAGATCCTTTTGTTTTATATCTAATTTTACTTTAAAATAAATCATGAAACTGTCAACATGGCACAGACCAAGTTCTTTTACCTGCACATGTGGGGAAAGCAAGCAGCGGTACATGGTCAAATCTTATGATATACTTCAGCAGTCAATCAAACCCCTCTAGCATTAATAGCGTTACATTTATGATACTCAGTAAATGAGTAACACTAATGACTTGGAATATTAATTGGTAGTTTCGTAGAGTGATAACGATCATACCACACAACATGACAATGAAACGCTTGAAGGCACTGAATTCTGTAGCAATATCGTAAGCATATAATATCATTGAACTCTTGATTCCCCGAGCAGATTTATTGCAAATACGTCATGGTCATGGGAGGTCATTACATAGAAGCGTAAACTTCACACCTGAGGTAATTACAAAATCACTACTACACACACGTTTCTGAACGTGTGCGTACTACCAACATAGAATAAATAAGCACTTTATTCTCGTTTGTATGTCCATATTAGTAAAGCATATTTGCTTTTTTCAGATTTGGAAACCTAACTAAACCAAATCATGGAACGATCGACTTGGAGTTTCACCTCGAAGAAAGAATTTAAGCAGAAGAATTGGACCTTGCAAATCAGTAGATTATCTACACTAATCTACACTAATATTATAAAGAGGAAAGATTTGTTTGTTTGTATGTTTGTTTGTTTGAATTGAATAGGCTCCGAAACTACTGGACCGATTTGAAAAATTCTTTTAGCATTGGATAGCTACATTATCAGGGAGTAACATAGGCTATATATTATCCCCGTACTCCCACGGGAACGGGAACTACGCGGGTGAAACCGCGTGACGTCCACTAGTAAAATATAAAATGGTGATTAAAGTATTCGCCTAATTTATCCTAACTGTGATATTATAAATGCGAGAGCTTGTTTGTTGGTAACGCTTTCACACCAGAATCGCTGAACCGATTTTAATTTATTTTGGTACAGAACATTTTGCGAAAATTCATACAAAAGCAAGAGAATTCGCGAGAAAAAGCTAGTTTGTTATAAATAAAAAAAAAAAATACGGTCTCACGCTTTCATTCATAAATATTTTCTGATAACTTTTCGAGTATTGGCTGCTGACGGTACAACACCTTTGCCGACAGCCGTCCTTTTTTTTTAAATACCAGTGAAGTGTGTGTGTCAAACGTGCATGAGAATAATTACATTCTAATAATTGTAAATCATGAAATACGTAATGACCGCATTATAATTTTGCTGTAGGTACGGTTACGCCGCGACGCTCGTAGCAGCTACGGCGTTTTTGATTTATCGGAACAAAGGTGCTAAAAATACAAAAAAAAAATTGTGAACAATTTTATATATAAAAATAATTTAAAATATAAAAGCACGAATTGCACTTTTATTGCTCAGCTACGCCGCGTAGCTCGTAGCCGCTACGGCGTTTTTGATTTGTTCAAATATTAACACATACTAAAAACATAAACGTGTATGAGCATAGTTATATAGATCTAATAATTGTTAATTATTAAATCAATAATGACTGCATTGCACTTTTATTTTCTCGCAACGCCGTGTAGCTCGTACCAAAGGCGTTTTTAATTGGTTCAAATGAAATTCAAATTAATATATCTACGACGTGTTAAAATTGATTGTTTTTTAGGTTCCGAAACTCAAAAGGCAAAAACGAAACCCTTAAAGGATCTCTTCGTTGTCCGTCTGTCTGTGAGTCTGTCATCACCGTTTTTATCAGAACCGCGTGATGCATCTGGTTGAAATTAATATCAACAAATACGTAGGTCCCTTGGATCTCTAAAAATTCAAGAATTTCTGCGACACATTTTGACACTCACAAGTAAATCAAAACCTATAGGATACTTCCCATTGACCTAGAATCATGAAATTTGAAAAGAAGCAAGTTCTTACAACACCACAAAGTAAAAGAGAGTAAAGTAAAAAAAATTGCCAAGTGCGAGTCGGACTCCGTGGAAAGGGTTCCGAACGAATCTCTATTGCATGTTATTTTAACACTATAGACTTCTTATAGGTTTACCTCTATCTATAGGTAAACAATCATTAGTTTTTTTTTTATTTATGTTAGGCTAAGTAGTTTTTAGGATTCCGTACCCCAAGGGTAACCAACGGAACCCTATACTAAGCCTCCGCTGTCCGTCTGTCTGTCAGCGGGCTGTATCTCAAGAACCGTAATTAAAGTTCACCAATTAAAGACCCAGCCAAGTGGCTTTAGGTAGACGGTTGAAATTTTCACAAATTGTGTATTTCTATTGCCGCTATAACAACAAATAATAAAAATTGAGGTTTTATTTATGGTACGGAACCCTTCTTGTGCGAGTCCGACGCACTTGGCCGGTTTTTTTACATTGTTATGTGCATGATTGCCCATGATACTACTCATGGTTACGCTAAGCACACAAGTGTGTGTGGCAATACTCTCCGTGCACATATTTTTAGGGTTCCGTACCCAAAGGGTAACCAACGGATTGTGTGTATCTATGGCCGCTATAACAACCAATAATAAAAATTAAGGTTTATGGTACGGAACCCTTCGTGTGCGAGTCCGACTCGCACTTGGCCAGTTCTTTTTTATTGAGAAATGTATGCGTGCTACCTTGATCTATCGAAGGCTTTCGATCTTGTGTCGTACGATGTTCTATGGGGTAAATTAAGGGATGAAACTAGCCAACCTAGTGAAATTGTGATATTATTTATGCATTGGTTTAACATTCAAAAGAATGTTGTAAGATGGGCAGGCTCTCTCTCGTGGAAGTACAGGCTGGAATGCCGGGTGAGGCAGGGGTGCTGACCTCTCCCAGGCTATTCAACCTGTACGTCAACCGACTGATCGATGAGCTCAGCAGCACCGGTGTCGGGTGTCATATAGATGGAGCGTGCGTAAATAACATCAGTTACGCAGGCGATATGGTGCTGCTGAGCCCATCGATTGGTGCCTTACGAAGACTTCTGAAAATTTGTGAGTTCTACGCGGTGGCTCATGGGCTCAAATACAACGCACGAAAGAGTGAAATAATCATTTTTTAGGCCGGACAACAAGCGTTACATATTCGTTACGAATTTCACTTTAGATGGTATAGCTCTAAACTAAGTAGAGCAATTTAAATACTTTGAGCCACTGGGTCACCGAGGACCTTAAGGACAGTGTGGATATTGAAAGGGAGCGCAGAGCGCTGTTTGTCCGATGCAACATGTTGGCCCACAGGTTTTCACGGAGCACGGGAACTGTCAAAGTTGCGCTTCTTAAAGCGTACTGTCAGTCCTTTTACACCTGCAGCCTGTGGGTTAACTATACGCAGCGGACATACAGCGATCTGCGCTTTCAATACAATAACGCGTTCCGGGTGCTGATGGGGCTGCCGCGCCACTGCAGCGCCTACGCGATGTTCGCGGCGGCTGACACAGACGGCTTTGCGGCCATCATACCCAAACGGTGCGCTTCTATCATGCGCGGCACGCGCGATAGTCCCAACACCAACCCGCGCACGCTGGTGGACCGGTGGGACTCTCCGATGCTGGCTCGCTGAATACGGCTGCACGCAGTCATATAGTGATTTGCCACCATTATCGATGAGTCCACCTGGATCCACTCAATCATATTATTACTAACATTAGTTTTTAAGCAATTTTACTAACAAATATGGATCCTGATCTGAAATACATGATTTATTATTATTGTTATTATAATTAAAAGTATTTATTTTAAAATTATGTTAAGTAGCTTTTGCACGCAATATAGTTTGAAAAACTTTTTTTTTTAATTTACTATTTTTTCTCCCCAAAGTTACCCATACTCAAAATTTATTTATTTACGTAGCTCGTCCGTTTTTGGATCACAAAAGTTAATATTTGTACCATATTTCAACAGAATCAATGCAGTAGGAGAAAGAATTGGCTGTGACAGACGGACAGCCAGACACGACACCTGAGTGATCGTGATAAGGGTTCCGTTTTTACGAATGTTCAGAACCCTAAAAATGGTTAAATTGTAGTTTTATCACATGAAATACCTTATTTGCGACAGCAAACTTAAATTTGCAGTCGAAGAATTGACTGTCACGTGCATCGATGTTTGAGAGATAATTTTTCAACTACGAAGTTTAGTCAATCCTAATTATATTTTCGTCTGAGTAATGAGACTGTTGATTCCCTAAACTATAAACGAGTCTGTACGCAACCCTTGGTGCGCGAATCGAATACGTTTGCAATAGATAAACAATCTATGGACGTATTAATGCGATTACGAAAATTCTTTCATAGACAGAAGCTACTGAATCGCCGAAAATTATCACAGTACCTGTGGAATACGTTGTTCTTTTCTTAATTGTATAGTCGCTAGAAAAAGCGAGTATACAATTAAGAAAACACACCAAAGTACCGGTGACTGTAAGTCAACTACATCATCTTTTAATAAGACGACGTCAGCCCATAAGCCTATGCATAGAAAAAAAAAATCTATTGAAGTTTGTTTCAAGTCTGTACGTTTCTGAATGCATTGACGAAATCATTAATAGGCAGAGAGATGAAAGAGCCTTTGTTTGATAGAGTTCGTGAGAGATGGTGCATTGTTTCATCCTCTACAGCAGATCTTACATTATGCACAAAGACCGGAATATGCTGTCGTAACGAGTTGGCTTATTAAGGCATTTTATTTTCTTCCTAGTGTTGGAGAATCTAGATCTAGATCGTTCAAGCCAGTTATTTGTCGATACCGACATGATTATGCGTAAGTGCATCAGTTTCCTCTATCGTCAGTAGTGTCGTCATCTTGAAACTTATTCGCATTATTGCCATAGGAAACACTATGTTTTTTTCTGCGAAATCAGTCCCTTATGATAAGTAAGTGGTCTCGCCCTCCTTGTGACGTTTTCCTCATTGCTGAGGGTCGTGCCCCCACGAATTACTTTTCGGACGATCACTTTTCATTTGTTTCGGTCTTCGGCAGTGTATGGCTTCGTACTTTTAATACTATTGTAAATCTAGATTCTAGACTATCTGATTCACACCCAACTAATCGACCTTTCGGACTTCTCTTAACCACACGTCCAAAATAATACATAGTTGTGTTTTCGCTTTTTAACTTCTGTACCTTTTTGTTTGTAACTTAATGTTTCCAATCTTCATGACATTTATAAACACAAAAGTTTATTTCTGTAGGATTAGGGCTGGGCAAACTAAATGCTTTGCTTTAATTGAAATACTAATTATAAAATACTATCTCGCAAGTATTTTTAAATACGAAATACAAAAAGTAATGTATTTTAAATATTAAATCCAATTACAAAATACTATTACGAATAAAAATTAATCCA
This sequence comes from Lacanobia wlatinum, assembly GCA_947578705.1. Taxonomy (NCBI): domain Eukaryota; kingdom Metazoa; phylum Arthropoda; class Insecta; order Lepidoptera; family Noctuidae; genus Lacanobia; species Lacanobia wlatinum. The sequence continues at coordinate 15,079,808 of OX388026.1, forward strand.
GCCCAGCATGGGCTAAAAAGCAGAGTAAAAGAAGATTAATCAGTGTAACCAGAGTTTCCTTTCATAAACACTAGATTTTTACCTGATACTTGACATTGACAATTTGACGTACAGTGACAGGTGCAGTGTTGTCAACTCTAAAGATCGACATATTATATAGCGGTCGGCATTTTGCTTACGAAAGCTACCGAGCGCTATTTTCTTCAGAACGCACCCATTAATAAGATCGCTAGAAGGTTAAATGTATTTATGTTAAAATGTATTTTGAAGCCATAAGTAATTGAAATACTAACTACAAATTACCCTAGCGTCATGTATTTGAAATACGAATTACAAATTACATTTTAAGCAAGTAATTGAAATACAAATACCAAATACGTATTTATATTTCAATTACGTTTTTTTAATTACACCTGTAACTAAAAAAAACAAGTACTACCCAACCCTGTGTAGGATATATTTCAAGCTGAAGAAATAATCCTGTAAGTTATGGCTGAACAAGAATTTAGTTTCTCCAATAAAAACTAAAATTGACAAATATCACAATATCGATGGAAACATATTTATAGATGTGTATTCAAAGTAGTAGCATAAATCTAAACTACACATAACAAATATCTGAAAAAATAAACATAAGAAAAAACCTCACAAAATTTAATGGCTCTGAATTGATACCATAATTGACTTCATCCAAAGTTAATCGAAGGTCAATTTGTCTAAAAATTACACAAATGAAATTGGGAGATCTATCACCATTAGCGGCGGTGTAATCAGTTTTCCAATATAAAAACTTGTAAGAATTTCGTTGCTTAGCGCAATGTCCGGTTGATGTCGTGATCGAGATTGGTTTTTTGGCGATCATAATAGGTGTAGTCGAGTCATCGGAGTCCTGTAATGAAATTCCATGAGCGGAGAGTTCGTCCTCGCGATGGCGAACGATTACGCAACTCCTGGCATCGGCAGAGGATACGTCATACGGACTTGACTTGCCACAAACAGATGCACACGTGACATAGCCACCGTATTGCTTCTTTACTATTTTCCTGTGGGCTAGAGGCTATCGACAGTCGTCGTACATGGTCACACGAAAATTGTCCTGATCCTGACCACTGGTGTCGTGTATTCTTGTTTATTTTTTATTTAGTTGATTTGTTGTGTTTAAATTAAAGTAAATAAAAAAAAAACCTATTGTAAAAATGGCAGTGAAAAGACCTTTACTGGTAAGGACATTGACACCCATCAGCAGCCTTTTTTGATAACCAATTCTGGTTGATGTTGAGATTTTGTCTTTGATCATTTTTTATTTTCTTTTTTTATTTAAAGTTTTTTTTATAAAGCAGATAGATTATAGAATATTAAACTGTGCTCAATCATTTTTGTTCCGTATCAGAAACAAATATTATTTTTACAAAGCAGATGCATTGCTAGGGCTGATTGTAGTGGATATTTTTTTGTTTAGCTCATCATCCTGTCTGAACTCACTGGCGAAATTGTTTATTTATTGTTGAATCCATACTATTAGATTAGTGACCGTTTGGTGTCATCCATTACAATAGACTACACCATTATTTATCAATACCCATCAATACTATGTTTGTAAATAATACGCATCTTGTAAATTGCAAACATTAGGAGCAGATGACGAATTTGCATACAAAATTTGAAAACAATAGTAATAAATAGATATAATTTAGCAACCTTGATTGATGTTTTTTAGAAATACAAGAAAGTAGTCTGAACACCTAATACGATTACCAAATATTAAAAATGGCAATATTTTTCAAAATATTATAAGAAAAAATCTGTATGGAAGTTGGCAGCGTGCAACCTCATATATAAACCTTGGTGATTGTTGCAACACTCTCAGTACGACTCTAGTCGCTTTGCCGCTTGGAGCAGGCGCGTTACACGACGCCGGCCACACGGAGAGGGCGAGAGAGGCTTAACTCGAAACTACAACCTAACGCAATTTTGACAGACATGTGGACCGAGTGAATGCAGTGTTCAGTGACGTAACATTAGTGAACAGCTCTTAAGAGAACAACAATAATACAGTGGAGGTGGCACTCGTAAACAATGGATACCAAAAGCACGGTAAGTGATGCATGCAACTTTTTTAATTTAAACAATGGCTTAACTTGATGATTGTCTCATAAAGCCTGTAGTATTTGTCAGAATAGCAGCAAGAACTAAGCACCTTTTGTTATCAATCATACACTGTAAGTTTGACGTCTAAAACTTAATCAGCTGATTCACGCTTTGCTGGTCCGTAACATACCTATTATTTGCCTAATAGTTTCTCTATATAAATAATTAGCCTGACCCGTGCCCACTTCGTTGGGCAGTATTTTTCGGGTTAATATATAACCTATGACACTCACAAATAACGTGGCTTTCTATTGGTAAAGAATTTTCACAATCGGTTTATAGATCCCGAGATTACCCCTACTACCTCACAAACCCACAAACTTACTAACTTTACCTCTTTGTAATATTAGTATAGATTTAACTAACGAAGAAGACATAATTGTTAGTGTAACCACGTTAGTTAAAAATGAAGCTGTAAATATGAACAGGTTTACCGAAAAGGATGTAGGATTCAAGAATAACCCACTATCGCGCAAGAATGCCATATAAAAACATATGTTTTTGGCAATTGAGATCCGCATTCATAAATTACTAATGACTACATTATACCAAATCAGTATTAAAGTAGTTCAGTTAATAATAAACCTGTATTGTAATCAGTTATTAATACAAACAAGTGAACTTTAAGCAGAGGTTTTTTTTTCGATTAATTGATTATAATAAGATTAATTGTATTTGCACAAAGGATGTAAATAATTAAGGCATAAGTAATGATCATTTCCCATAACCACTTTATCTATGGATATCTAATTCATCAATTGCGGTTTATTCATTTAAAGTTATTTCTTGTGCTTACGCACGCTTGTGCTTACGCTTAATTTCATTTAAAGTTATTTCTTGTGCGTAAGCACAAGAAGTAACTTTACCTAGAGTACTATTGGAAACTGGATTATTGTGGTTAACATAGATTAGATTCTCACTAGCATAGGTATCGCTTGTGACCTTTATTTAGAGAAATAATTTTAACGTATATGTCAAGAACAAGGAACAATGATCTTTAGCAGATAGACGGACTAAGAAGCTTTAGAGATCACACAGTAGCCAGTGTACGTATGAACATACATTGACATTCAACACCGATTAATGAAAAAATAATTGAAATTCAAACATAATCAGACTACAAAACTTGTTCATGCTCGTTTGATACTGCTTTTTGCTTATCAGTAAAACTTATAGCGTGAATATATAAGTTTTTCCTTACAAATATGGGTGGAGCAGCATTTAGCAAAGCGGTTATGAATGTGCACAAGGTCACCAGGAACCGATTCAGCAACTCATCGATTTGATAAAAAAGCGGATTGTCGTAAACTTTGGAACAAATATTTGGAATCGCATTAGGTGCGCGCAACTCATCGATGGCATATACTTTGTCGTTCCACATAACTTGGTACCGAAGGTGAAGTTTACCTATGGAAACCACCACTGCCATCATAGTCATCTAAGCTAAGGTATCAAAGACTATACGTCTTGAGAAGATCTGGACTTGACAGTCAGCAAGTCAAGAAACAATAAGCTAGCCCTGTGGCATAAATACAAAGGCAGCTGCAACACAAACACCCATAGTCTGTGCTGCATTATCTTGCGGATGGCCTTAAAGTATTTATAGTCTGTCCAAACCCAGCTGCAACACAGCGGTCTGTAGTGCAGCAGCATTTGTTTCTATAATTCAATGAAAAAATGAAAAGGCGGATTCAACACAGACACATAGTCTATGCTGCATTATCTTGCGTATGGCTGAACCCAGCTGCAACGCAGCGGCTCCTACTTCTGGTTGCGCTACAGAACAGCTACTGTCTGAGTTGCAGCCGCCTTTGTATTTACGCAGTCCGGTGAATGCGAAAATCAACCCTCGTTTTAAGTGACCATTCTTCTAAAACTGCTGATGACCTTAACACATCTACACCGTTATTTTTCCGATTCAATTTATCATGAAACATTTTCCTTGTTTCAACCTCTTAATTATGTATGGATTATGACGAACTGTTGCTACAGTCGACGCTTATATGAAGATGGAAGACATCGTTTGATTTACACATTATTTTCTCTCGATTACATTAGAAACTGGGAAATGTTTTTACTTAAACCTTGGAGAAATAACGTAAGCGTACCGACTAAACATTTCATACTTGCTCTATGCACACGATCTCTCGGACATGTACGAAAAGTTCTATCTTCATTATTAAGTATGTATATGATGAGTTCGAAAGGACATTTTTTTTTAAAAATTCGCAGCATCAAGGTTAAATTTTCTTCCAACTGGAAATGAGTTGGTGCCAGTATGCTCCCTTGAAGGACACCATACTTACATAACACTAAAACGCTCTTTTCGTCTGGATGTAGACTCGAAAGCTGCATTTACACAATACTTAAACTAATAAGCGTAAAAGCTTTAGTCTAGTGCTAGACTTTTAACTTTACCGAGAAATCATTGTATATTTATGGTATCCTAGGCAGTTAAATTTCATAACCCGCGTCTAAGTTTATTGGATGAGGAAAGAAAATAAGAAATCGAAAGGTCGAGATCTCCCTCTCCCTTTCCGCAGCCTCCTTCTGCGCGATAACTGTTTCGCAGAAGGAGACCACCGCGTCCCAGGACTCCTCGCCGTCGACCATAGCACGGACTACGGCCGGCAGCGAGAGGTCACTGCCTACCACAGAGATGAGGGCACGGCGTGGCTCTTCCCAAGCGGCATACTCTGCCAGCGTATGCCACGCCGTGTCCTCCCGACAGGCGACGCAGCGGTTACACCGAGCGTCCGGCTCCCTGCCTATGCGACATAGGAACCTCCCGAAGCATGGAAACGGCCCCTAACCTAACCTGTTAACATGCTGACACAACACTATTGCCATTTTTATTTCGAGGTAACATTTCCTTATTTTGATATATATTTTATTAGGAATGTAGTTACCATTTGAATATATTAATAATATATCCTAATTGAATGAAATCTATATCTCCATATTGTTATTTTCCCTTAAAAAATTAAAAAATCAAGTTCAGTTGTTAACTGCTATCACTTCAGTCACGGTTCACCAGAAATTCTACGGGCGGGTAGTGAGTCGATAACCGAAAATGTATACGTACGTGTAACATTGGGCACATTGCTCGCAGAACAGATGGTCGATGGGGCCGAAAAGTTCTGGAGTGGCGACCGCGTACCGGAAGGCGTAACGTTGGAACTTGGAAGGCCTCCCACAAGGTGGACCGATGACCTGGTGAAGGTCGCGGGTAGCCGATGGATACCAGACGCACAGGACCGGTCGTTGTGGCGACGCTTGGGGGAGGCCTATGTCCAGCAGCGGACGTCTTTCGGCTGATATGATGATGATGACGTGTAACATTGGTCTTATTCGACAGTAATTAAAGAACGTATAACCTCTAAATCAAGTTGATTGTATATATCATTATCTATTAACGTAATTATAATTATAAATAATTATCTAAATTCAGCCTTTCAAGCAATAAATTGTTTTACTACTTGCTCAATTTGTTTGACTAAGCAATTTTATAAAACAGACACAGGCGGATTTCAGTCACCGTATCCTATGATTACATCTATCAAGATTGTTTTAAGAATGCGATTGACCATTCGTACGTACGTAATTAGGTTTGCAACGGAACTATTTGATGGACGCAGTCAGTGCAATTAAACAAAATGTTTTTAACAGAAAACGTACTTATGCGATTTTCTTCCGAACGATCAATCTTGGTCCGTGTGTGGAAAGAATGTAAAGCCTTATAGGATTCTCATTAACATCAATTGACTTGCATGTCGAATTACATCAATGTAGCTACTGATCCTACCTAAATCAGCAAATCAACTTGGAAATACATAGAATTGCCGTATGCTAATGACGTATTGATGATAAAAAATATGTTGTATAGCCTGTATCTTCTGAACTATAAAAATGCATTAGCATTTCCTCCTTAGCCGTCCAGCAACTAAAAGTTGTTCGGCAAACACAAACCTACATATGTAAATTACTATTATATAATAACTTCTGTGAATCACTTCAATTGAATTGACAACAATATATTCTTGTATATCCTATTATGAAACTGAAGGTTAAAAACCCGGAAGAATAGTCTTCATACATCCCTTCCGCGTGTTAGAATAACTAAGAACTGAAATGTCGTGAAACGCGACTGAGCATTTATTCTAGAGATTTATTCAATATTTTTTACACGAATATCCTCTTCAAAATGATAAAAAACCCGGACAATTAGTATTGCAAACTTGTAAGTACTCGGGCTTTTCAATATGAACGTCTGTAAAACCGAATCGAGTCTCGATGGCTACGTGCGCCAGGGCTAGCTGTGTTAGTCCGAGGTAAATGGCACAGGGACTGACAACTAAAATTGCCCTCGACGCGCGGCCTTCACATTTCACAACACCCGGACTTAGCGTACATCCAGCCGGTCCGAACGGTGGCGGTGCATTCATTTATACAAAATCTCTCAACGGATTGAAGGATTTCGAGAAGTTCATTGTTTAGCATAACTTGAACAATTACGAGCAAATCAGATTGTACTCTAAGAGAGTTGATCTGTGATTGTGAATGCTTCTGTTCGTGCTTAAACATTACGCTGCCGCTGGCAGTGCATGCCGAACGTGACAGGTGGCGCTTGAACCGTCGCTTATTAAAGTTATGAGCTAACTTTAATATTGCTGGCAATCTAGGTAATTTTCTTTCCCGATACTTGCACATTCTACGTTTATATAATTATTTATTACGTGCAAAGTAACCGCAGTCCATGAGCTATCCTGATGTTAATCGTCAAGTTTTAATTTGGGTCGAACCGGAACTAAAAGGAGAGATGCCTAAAAATATTCATTATTTATACAAATTAATATTTACGATTTTACCAAATGGCGGAAATTTCCGTTATGCTAATTTTATAAGCTAGCAGTGTCACAGCGAATTAATGAAATCTTGGCCACACTGTATTATAGTAGTTCATGGTCAACTGTTTGCACAACAGCTAATGAATAATGACCCGATAACATTATAATATTTCTAATATTCATTGCCTCCAACGAACATCTTTTGTTGTTTAGTATTATTTTCCGTTGGCATCGATCGTCGAAACTTAGTAAATTAGTCACACATGTTGAAATGCCAAAATTACTTTAAAACCCAGTGATATGGGCCCTTGAGGCAAAATAACGTCTCAGTCAGAGACAAATGTCAAGTCTTAGTGGAACGTTCGAAATATTTGATACAGGCAAATACCTACAGAACGAGAATGGCCTACGAAAACGAAGTGTGGAATTGTGGATCAGCCGGTCTATTCTGTCAACGTTTCACCGTGTAAACTTTGGTGGACTACGCAAGTGAACCGCCATTCCCTCATGTTTGCATGGCTTGACAGCTCACTTCATGTTCTCTTCGCCTTAGCTTATACGGTGAGATGTGTAGGTACAGTACGTCTACCATGAGTTTTATCAATCTATACTCGCTAGCGACTGTAGTTAAAAAAACTGGCCAAGTGCGAGTCGGACTCGCGTGCAAAGGGTTCCGAACGAATTTATTTTCAAAATTTTAGGCTCAGTAGTTTCGGATATAAGGGGGGGAATGGTCATTTTTCGTCTAATTTCATGAATAACTTCTAAACCATTCGTTTTAAAATTATGAAAAAAATATATTTAATACCCTCACAGTAAGTCCTTTGATTTGATATGTCACACGATATTGTTCAAAAAAACTTTTTTTTTTAATTTTCTAGTTTGACCCGCAAAAGTGACCCCCTAAAAAACCTAAAAATTTAATGATTTAAAAAAAAAATGGCTGTGACAGACGGACAGACAGACAGACACCCGAGTGATCTTATAAGGGTTCCGTTTTGTGTTCGAAACCCTAAAAAACAAAGACGCAAGACACAGAAGGATAAAAAAAAGTTTTATGTAGCAGGGCCCGGACCAACCTATAATGTTGACTTCAATTGCCTCTGATGTCTATACACGGTTACGGAAAACTAATGTCAAAACCTCTTAATGACCTCTTATAATTTGTTAATATTTATTTGAGCACCACGCCCCCCTAATAGGAGGTAAGATATCTCTATTACGTCACACGCAACGTATTGCTAAAAACGTCATTGGGCCACATGTCATAAGTTGACTGTAAGAGTAGGTCAGGTTAGAAACAAATCACATTAGCCTTTATCCTTTGCGTGATAAAAGGATTTAATATTTTTTGCATCGAGAGGTATAATATTCATAAAGCAGCTGTGAATCGTGCGAAAGTCAACGACATTTTATTCAAATAAGATCCTAGTCACAAATGGAATGGGTAATCATGGGTATACTTAGGATTTCCCACTTACAAGCGGATCTAACAACAAAGTCTTGAATGATGTAATTCATAACAGTTATTCATGAAGCCCAAACTACATGGCTTAAAGAAACACTTCTATAGAACTAGTTTTAATTCTCTATTCCAAGCACACTATTATAAAATAAATGCTCTTTTTAACCGACTTCAAAAAAGGAGGAGGTTCTCAATTGGGTTGTCTTTTTTATGTTTGGGTTGTACCTAATAACTCTGTCATTTATGAACCGATTTGAAAAATTCTTCTTTCATATGAAAGGGTCCTTTCCGATTGGTCCCGTTTAAATTTCTTCAAAATAGGTTTAGCAGTTTGGCTTTTAAATCGAAAATAGCCGGAATTCGTTAACTTAGATGACGTATTTTTGTCATTCAAGTAAACGAAATTGCGTATTTTACTTTCCTCCGACTATCCAGTGGCTCCGACTATCCACTTTTTAGTGGTACCCCACACCGGTAGGTAAAATAAAAAACTTTTTTTACCATTAAGTAAGTAGATATTGAGTAGAGTGATGTTTATATTTTTATCTCCGCACAGTGGTTCGTAAAGAGTAATGACGACATCGTTCCGAACAAGTTTCGGATTACGAAATAATTGGTAAACAAAATTTTTCGCGCCGCTGAATGTTCTTCACACAACAAATAATTAAGGTCGTTCGATTTACTTGGCTTGATTTCCGAAACGTGAAATATTTTGGCTGTTTATAGTGGGGCCCGCGGAACAATTATCGTTACTTATGTACTTAATAAATAATTAATCACAGAAAACAGCGTTGACGGCCGTAAAAGCCATTTTTGAAAAATGAGATACAGTAACTTAAAGCACTAAAGGAACGTCAACCGGTTGCATTCATAAGACGGACGAAATGTTAGATTTCTGTAATTTATAGTAACGTTAGGAGACCTCATTCCCAATAGCTGTGATTTGGTATTATCTACTTTTAAATTTTTATTTTTGAAGGCCAAAAGAGGTAAGAAGGTCTACCAATCAATCTAACTGCCTTATTGGGCAAAGGGGAGAATGTTAATGGCACAAATATTTCAAATGGAAAACTAACACCGAAATCAAGACACACATACACGTGTTTTTAAAAATGTTACTAGTTACCAGATTACGATTGATATTTACCAATACTGACCTTACACTCAATTGACACAAGTAACAGTGGACGATGTTATATTTGTCATACAGTTAACATCATAGACAGGAAGCGATTTTGTGGCTACTATTTTTTCCTAAGAGTCCAATCTTTCAAGGTAAAAAGCTTTGGCATTAAACTGTGCAATTACATTACCTATTAGATCTTACGTCCTATTTGACTTACTTTATAAAATCTGATAGACGTAGATATGTACATCTGTATAATTATTATATGGAATGATGCGTAATGATTGCGCGTAGGGATGTACAATCACGTAGGTAATATAACAGCAAATCATGGACGTCAGCAAATGATGTCATCGTAACGAACTTAAATGATAGGAGAATCCGGCTAAGTAACCTATTTCATGGTCACTTTTTCTATTGAAATATCCTACTCGGTCTATAGACTACATAGGTACTAAAAGCTATTAGACAACAATTTAAAGCATGCAACAATTACTTAACGCATACAGGGAAGAATACCGTAGTCATTAATTAATTATATAATCGTCTTAAATAGACTCCGGAAAATCTATTTCGAGCCAAAGTTCAATCAACCTACTATGTTTTTTAACAACTCATTGGTTATCGACAACGTCTATACTTCAAAGTCTATAATTAAAATAAACGCTGATTGGATTTTTTCTCGATACTCATTTCACGAAACCGTTGAATCTGTTTTTGACTTGCTTTATCAAATATGATATTTGAAAAAATCTATCGCGTTTTGCATTGACACAAATCCCGTTAGCTTCATAAATACAAGCAATTGAGTTCAAGGACGAGCATAAGCATCATGTCAATGTTTGTGACCAGCGTGAACAATGAGTTATGTTGCGGCGTCCTCATGCAATCGCGTATAGAATATGATAATTGGATGCTCAATAACACGTCTTGCTTTTGTCGACCTAAAGTCATAACTGAACTTCGCAAAGACGATTAGACGACTCATATTTTCGAGGGCCATACCACATTTTAGCATAACTGCTGATACTCAGTGATGCATGTAAATGGACTACTTACTCATTTATTACTTCACAAAGTTAGGTAGCTGAGTACCTACATAGAGGCATTTCAGGAGAAACTAAACACAGTTTGCAACCTGGCCGTATCGCCGGTAGCGTTGATACAGATCAATATTGCAACGCCATAATTCAGTTACGATAAGTCAGCCTGACCACAGAGAGACGTGAAATTAAAAGTATCGAAATCGTGGACCGTAACCCGTTATCCATTGTGACATTTGCAGTACCTACCGAAAGTATTCTGAGAAGAGCCATGCATCAGGAATGTAAGTACGCTTTCTCTTGTAAGGGGAACAGTCTAGTTAGTCTTTAACTGATTATCATAGTAAGTGTAGCGACTATTGTTCGAGATTATGAAAGTTGCCGGAGGCGTCACTTCTACAAAACGAAGTCCATCTTATAGAAAAACACTGTCGTGAGTTCGTGACTTTAAAACACTTAAAGCAAGAAGTTCAGTTATTGAAAAACTTGTTAGTGAAACCAATTATGTAGGCAAGTAATTAAAATTTGATTACGTCCTGTAAAAAATGTAGTGTTTAATTATGATATAGGCAGATAAGGTAAATGTCACGATACATATTTTGCTGTAACCCAAGGGTCGTGAGATCTAAGTGTTACAAGCACAAGTTGGCCTATGTCTAATGATTTCCGCGATTACAATGAACCGTTATGAGCACGCAGCGTGAGCACGCATTGACTGTTGATTCGTAAAGATTACATGTTGCATAACTAGAGCGTCTCGTCAACGACCGCGACGCACCGAACATGTTCTACGACTATGCACCTGTTGTTATGGCGCTAACAGGTTCGTTACCGTTAATTATTCACAATTACAGACACTGAACATATGACACAAATGTTACGAATTCTTTTCAGTTAGCAAACTTTAACGCAATCGGTTTCAGGGACGATTATTTTTAAACTAATGAATGAAGCATACATATCGCTCTATAAATGTACCGAACCAAGCTGGATACACTGAAGATGAATGGTGCGATAAGTCAACCTGATTGTCTAGATAAAAATAACGAGATGAACCCAAATATGAAAGAAGTGTACTTGCAGTAAGGTTTACCTTCACGGTTTAATGACATTAATGTCTCAACTGAACATAATAACAATCGCTTATATGGACACACATGTCATGTCCGAAACGAATTTACCCATTTTTAAGTTTGACGTCTTCATTAACCTCACGACTAATGAAGAAGTTGAGATCTATAGCCATGGTTTGATCACAACAACAAGAACAAAAAAAAATGTAATTAATAGTTGAATGTCAAAACTGAGATAAATGATTCGTATGATCCAACCATATTGCTAAAAATGAACAAATCCTACTTTGATGCATCAATGTACGTTATTTTGTAATTGGTATGACAAATAATGGTTATGACTTGAGGCTTGAGCACTAAGCACACTACATGCCAGTAAGCACGTGCTTCTACACACGTGGACGAACAGACGTACGCATAATAACATTTTAATATAAACGTTTATTCAATACTTGTTCTCACGGGGTTCTTAACGTGTGCTCTCCACGTGTTGATAGCAATTAAAACTTGATTCATGTGGGCATATCCGTAAGTATGCACGTGCCCTCCGAGCTGCACATAACGCTAATATATTCAAAATGCATTATATTCAAATTAAATGAGATAAAAAGACTTCGACACGAACTAAATCAATATTACTTTATTCGCATATCATGTTTAATAACGATTTTCAATAAGATCTACAGCATTTGTAATTTTTTTAATGTATTTTAATTTATTAAAAATAGTGAGTAATTATAATGTTGACTAATACCTGGCAACATTCTAATTAGATACCATTTCCTCATAAGCACACACAATAGAACTTAAACAAATCGACCGAGTTCCCACTTGCTACATCTTATCATAATCTACTCTATTTTGTAGTGCAGAATAAATTCTCACACAAAGAGCGAAAGTGTATGCATTCTGCACGTTGTCAAGACATTGCTGAACATTACAGTGTAACAGCGCCGACGTAGACCCCGGAACCGGTTCTTTGCATTTGGCGAAACGTTTTGCAACATCGCCCACCGCCTCTATCGCCGACTTGAGACGAAGCTTCGTGCCGACGGCTGACTGAACAATACTGTTTGAAATTTTAACAATGAATTCTATGAACTGCACAAAGCAAATAATTTACCAGACACTTCGTAACCCTCAGATAAACAAAAGATTGTTAAAATATCACAATAATGACGCGACCTTGCCTTATAACAATAAAAAGTAAAGCGAATTAATGATATGACTACCTAAAATGCTTATCCATCATGTTATCAGAGTAACAAAGAGGACCATGAAGCCGAAAGCAAAGCTAAGATTTATTGCATCAGAGGCCGACGAAACGAGACCGCAAATAAAGAGAACATGGACCTTGAATAGCGTATCTGACAAAATCAATCGGACTTCGAACAAAACTTGACCTAAAATGTAATTGATGGAACTGAATGAGATCCTGTCCGCAGAACAATCACAGGAAGAGCAGATTTTATATCGATTATGTAAATGCAGCTTCTCGGATACCACTTTAACAAAACGAACAGAAATTCAAAAAGCTCTATTTGTGTATATCATCTTCATAGCAGTTACATAAAGAGATGTATTGAGATTGAAAGGCGATCTTAAGATGAAACTAATCTCTAAAGACGCGACAAGGAAGAGTGCTGCAATGATTTCCGTACGCATTCAGTAACGCCCAGACAAAGTTGCACAACACAACGACACTACAGAATGTGTAGATATATGTGCCTGTTACTTTTCTGTCGACGTCTTTGTTTGATGATCAATAGCAGACTCTTTAGTCGGCGAAACAAGGCATGAAACAGTTTTGCAAGAGCCAGAGCACGAAAATTATAAAACGTGCCAGCTGCAGCTTTGTGCTGAAAAGAATTTTAACAATTAGGTGACCAGTGCTTAGGCCCTTAATGCAATAGTCACAAGTAATCGAAAATAACTAGTTTCGATTTATTCCTAATAATGATTCATTAACACAACGTGCGAAAGTGCCAAGAGGTATCAAACAAAAAAATATCAAAAGAATTGTTGAGCTTGAATGATGAGAGCTGTCTAGCAATCGGCTTCTTCTTATTCACTCTAACAATATAATGCAAATTATAATGACTTTCGGGATTTAACGACGAAACGGAACTAGGAATTTACTTAAGTAATTATACATTGTTTGAACGGTATTTACAAAATAAACTGCTGCTCTTTCGACCAGGGTCATACAATTCTTTTAGGAAACTTAAAAAGCCCTTCACAATAATATGCCAGATTATTTAATACTCGTTCATTGTTAGAATATGGGAATGTTTAAAACTAATGCGCGGATCCAGTTGATTTGTTACCAATTAAATATGCATTTGAAGGTACTTACCAAGATAGAAGGAAAGAGAATGTCCAACATGTCGTCATTTTACTGTAATATGAATATTTATGCAAGGACCTGGTACAGAATATACATAAAGATTCATTTTAATACTAAGCAAGAACGCTAGGCCATTGCTCGTCAACTAGACGAATAGATACAAAACTCAGACTATCTATTGCTTTGAATATTTAAAATATACTATGACACACTTGTGACCACTCGACCTACTTTCTGCTGCTAGTGTTTGAACTACACAGAACTTATTATAAAAACATTTCCAGCTTATCATGTAGATAATGAAAGTTGAACAAAAAAAATGAAAGTACTTTCATAAACCAATGTCTATAATGTAATAAGGAGCATAATGTTGACTATCTTTATCGAGCTAGCTGAAAAAACATGCTTTTTTTAACATGCATGTAAAAAAGCAATCTAATCTAAAGGTATTTTGAATATTATTTGTGTGTTAAAAATGAGGATCTCATGTTTATTGATGTGAACATTTCAGATCGCATCACAAGAGTGGCACATTCCGCGGCCATCTCTGTCCGGCAGCAGCGCTGCTGGGAGCTTGAGCGACTCGAGATCTCGTGGTGGCTCCGCCTCCAGCCAAGGCTCAGCAAGCAACCACAGTACCCACGTAAGGCGACCTTCTAAATCGTGCGTCACAACGATCACACACAAAGTTTCCGCTTCAATTAAGCTTGGAATCACTCTGTGTGTCAGTGAAGCAGAGTCAATATTTTATGCACCTGACTTTTTTCAATCTCTTCATTGACATTCAGTTAACAGTCACAAAAATGCACGGTCTACGTTGTAGCATCATTATTATGGTGAACGTCAGAAACGACAATCACCTTAGTAACAATAAAGGCATTTTTTATTCGCTGAATTAATTTGTTGGTGTTTTTGTATCCAAATTAGATCCACATTTTGATAATTGACGGGGTCAAGAAACTGGTTGATATTGCCGTGTCCGGTACAGGATCCACTAAACTTGTACGGTCTCGTACAGCATTCCACACATTGCTTAATTTGAGCTGGCAACTATTGCAAGACTGACGCACGAAAATATCGTTAACGAGTCTTTGATAACAAGTATTGTTGGATATTGGATACTTATGATGGTAAATGTGGAAACGAACACATTATTATATCAACAGCTATGTCACTCACGGATCAAACATTGTTTTGAACCACGTGAGACAATTCCTTCCTTATCGAGAGCATCTGAATTTAAAATAATCGCTCAATTTCATTTGTTCACTTCAGAGTTTGAGGTCGTTCTTCAGACTCGTGTCAGAATGAGTAACTGTGGTAGTTTTAGTTAAAGAGTAGCTAGTTATTAGGATTTAGTTTGTACCTAGGTACAAACCCCTCTTTCTCCAGCTATAGCATATATTATTGTGAGGAATTCAGGAGCACTTTGTTTAGTTTCGAAAAAAAAAATCTCATGCACGTTTCTCATTATCCGCAATTTCCTGCATGACGTGAACATTATTAACATATTAGTTCAAATTATTATGAGTATTCTGGTAGCAAGAGTATGATAAATTAAATGTGTAGGTCGAATGAATTTGGATTTCATTCTATGGAGTAATCGGTATTTCGCGTTTGGCGAAACATTTCGTCGTGTGAAGACTTTGAGTCATACTGCACTGCCGTCACAACATTTTAAAACTTTGGAAATTGCCTTTTATTTTTATTTACAAGAAATCACTTTAGAATTAATTTGAGTAGTTTTATGAGACCCCTTGACTTTAGCAACGTAAGGTCTCGTCATTTAGCGCTCTTAGCAAATTGAGACTCGGAAATGTCACACGTTTGTGGAGCTTCTTATAGTAAATTAAGCAAGATTCGTGGGCATTTTAGATGCGAAAGCCATGATTTTATATGGGTTGGAATTACCTACATTATTATCCAATATATATATGATTCATTAAAAGTTTATGTTGTTAACTCAATACAAATTTAAAATGTAGATTACGACTTTGAAAAAAATTCAAATTAGTGTAGAAGTCTGACTAATTACATGCTGGTGGAACATTCAGAATGCCAGTCTCAAAATGACGAACCTCATCTCATCCAAATATTTCGAACGAACGAACGAACGAAGCGACTCTACTTGTCGTTGCGACAATAAGTTCAAAGTTCTCGTTGAAGAATCGTGACATAACTAACACATGGTAACCGTTCCACGCAGCACTTCATAGCACTTAATGTCGACGAGTTCAAATCGATTAGACAATGAAGTTACTTTTACTACGCACGCGCAAGTTACCGCACAATATTTTATATTATAGGCTTCTAATAAGAAATACTTATCACGTTATTGTAAGATTCTAATTGGCTTATTATAATTTCAGAGTGTATCATCCGGCTCACTGCTACTTAGTGCGGCGCATTTAGCACGTATGCACGGCAGAAATTCAGAGCAAGACGATCTTGGCAGCTACCACACCAAATTCGGAAGCTATGGACGCAAATCTGGACGTTCTGAGGCAGTAGTTGCCATTCCTGAAGAGACGCACGATGGTTTAGATTCTGTTTGGAATGGGGTTAAGCGGAATTCGGGGCCCGGGCAAGACACGCAATCAGTGGCGAGCTCGACCCACTTCACCGTCGTCAACGGGTACACGAAGCACCGCACAGGGAAGGAACCCAAATCCTGTTGCTGCGATCATTCGCACCAGATAACAGTTCTGGTTATATCAATGACTATACTGTTTTCCGCGTGTATACTCGCTGCCATATGCTTCGTTGAAAGTGAGTATTTATTCATACAGAAAAACCCGAAAGCCGATATACGAGTACTTAGTGGATTCTAGAGCTTTTTTTCTCTTTTTAAGGTCATGTGTCATTAAATAACAATGTAGGTGCAAAAATATCTGCTTTCGGTCGAGATTTCTACCAAAAGAAAACAAGGACACGCGCCAATAGCGAAAGTAATGCAACGAATTAATTGAATAAGAGTTCCGTAGGTGTGGCATTCAATTAATATTAACCGATTTTTTTTTTGTTTCAGTGCGAATGCGTAAGGAGACCGGGATGTACAAATATTCATAGAACCTAGAAAATCAGAAGATGTGATAAGCACTAAGTATTAATTGTTTACAATTCACTAGCTATTTTTAATGTTACTTATTAATTATTTTAGTAACAAAACATTAATTTAGCGAGATACAGTTTTTTGAAATGGTTAGGCAATTTATTCTACATTCAATACCAATAGTTAGATAATAAAATAGTGCAATATCTTTCTTTCCCAGTACTTTAAAACTAAGAATAACATAATTTTATTTATTTTTTGTAAGTCTTATAAGCTATTAAGCTGTGATGTTCATATTATTTTATAATAATCTGAAGGCTAAATTGGTTTCCTCTAAATTGTATGAAATATTAATAACATGAATACATATTCAAATTATTTAATAAGTTTTAAGTGAGTTCTGTATAATAATAGTTTAAATTATAATGCGAATAATTTATAAATTAAGTATTATTTAGATACCCGAATTGAATGTGTAAAAGTTGCAAATTTTCGTAAGTCTCATGAAAATCTGCATCTTTAGTATTTGCCTATACATCATTACTTTTGTTATAGGAATATTTTGTAATCAGGCAGTGGCATATTATAATTGCGATTAATTTGGTTTTTGAAAAGTAAATTAATTGAATTGTTATCGACAAACTGTGATAATAAACGAAAAAAAATGACAGGTTGAACTTATTTTTCCCATTTCACTTTTAATGTAGGTTTTCTAATCGTTTAACTAGTTTTTTAATTGAGAATTTCCTTAAGTGGCCATACTCAGACCTGCAACGCCCTCTGGTCAAGCTCCGTGGCGTCTCAACGTGCAACATTCAACGGTGGGGTCGCTCCGCGAAGCCTGTGCACCCCCAGACACCTTCTGTGCTTTTAGGTGGAGCTAGACTACCTATGTTAGCCAGAACACCCACACAAACAGGAATGAGAGTCTTAGCGCAAAAAACTGAATCGCTAGTCTAACCCCTGCCTGATCAAAAGTCCCAAAACCAGCTGTACTATGCGACATAATTGATTGATATTACAGTCAGCATGAGTAAGCTTCTGACAAGGTGGCGACTACCTAGTGAAGGTCGCGAGAATCGGACAGATTCTTGTATTGCAGGAGCGTCGGCGACGCTTAGCGGAGGCCTATTTACAACGAAGGATGCTTTATCCTTCGGCTGATATACTACCAGTCCATATCAGATTCCGTAAAATAATGATGAAACATACCTCAACTTCTTCTAGGGTCTGGGTCCATCTGTAGTTTTCAAGGTCACAACCATTTCCAGCATTGGGCTTCAGTTTGCCTTTCTCTTTGGGGTCATCTTCCTCCTCAGGTACAGGGTCTGGGTCACCGGAGGTACCATCTCCACTGCCCACTTCAGTTTCTGTTTTTGTATAAATAAAAAAAATATTTGGACTATGAATTCTTCAAAATAACAGAAACGTCAGCAGAACAAGAGAGTATTTGCAGTTGGTAATAAAAACAATCTGCAAGCAGGCAAAAAAAAACATTTATAGGCAAAATTAAAACTTTTCATGCAGGTTTCTATCCCAGAAACGATTCCTTTTGCCTCGAAATCAGCATAGCAAAAGTAAGAGCAAAGGAAGCAAAAGAGAGGGGTGCCACTCATTTAGTACCTATAAAAATATTATTTTACTCTTTTTTCAAAGGCTATAATGCTCAAATGACATAATTTTAATTTCATCTGACAACACTTTTCATAATTTTGATTTAATATAACATTCAATATGCACATATAACAACACTAGCTGACCCGCGCAACTTCGTCTGCGTCACAATTTACATTACTGCTCCGCTCCTATTAGTCTTAGCGTGATGATATATAGCCTTGCTCGATAAATGGGCTATCTAACACTGAAAGAATTTTTCAAATCGGACCAGCAGTTCCTGAGATTAGCGCGTTCAAGCAAACAAACAAACTCTTCAGTTTTATATATTAGTATGGATATAGATAATAATGTTATATTAACACTTTCTCTAACATTTGTTTAGTATATTCTTATATAAATAGTTAGTAAAACAATATTTTGATGTAATCTTAATTTTGTATAACACTTTCATTGCCACCTCTGTTTTCATGAAGCCCTTGCGAAAAATGTGAGTCAGCAACACCATGTACAGATATGTCAGAAAACACCACATGTGTGTCGTGGATACCGATATTGTTAACTAAGTAATATTATCTAACCGCTGAACAAAGATCAAGCAGCCAGCTCAGGAACTTAGGGGGTCCCTTGTTTTTTGGCATGTCATGTTGAAGGTTAGAAAGAAATCTTATACAAATTGAACACTTAAATAACTTTTAATCATAAGTTTAAGTTGTTTTTTTTTTTAATATTATATCAACTGAAATAAGCTTCAGTTATCAAATGAAATAATATCTCTTGGATGTATATCATAATAAAAATAACAATAGACAACAACAATAGATGATAATTGATAACAAATGAAAATTAGGTCAAAAAAATTTATATTATTTTTTGTTATATTAAAAACTAGCTTTTGGCTGCAACTTCGCGCATGCATGTCCCATTCCAAAACAATTTTCCAAATCCAATTGGTGTTCCAGAGATAAGCATGTTCAAAACAAATAAATAAACTCTTGCTTGATTATATTAGTATAGAAGTATCAACAACTAATCTAGTTATAAATAAAGAGACTTGTACTGTACAGCAGCTCGTGTCTTTATAACCTATTAAAAACATCAATTATTTAGTCATGCATAGCAATTATTAATTTAACAAGGTCAATATTACATTGAAATGGTGTTTATGACAACCAATTGAAACACCAAATAAGTGCCTGGAAAATATTTGAGAGCAACATCACACTTGAGTGCTACTAGTTTTAGCCTTTTTTTAAGGATGGGAACACATCAAATGACTCCTTCTGTTCTGGGGGGAGCAGAAGGGAGTGTCAGAATCTTACTGACTAAAACCTGTCCATGTTCCTCCTAATGCTCTTTGCGTTCCAGGGCCGCGGAAGCTCTTTCGATCAAATTCATCAACCCTGGCAGACTAATTCTAGCCTAATATTACTCACTGCTTTTCTTTTCCTGGTCAATATCCTCTTGTATTTCAACAGCTTCCTGATCTGTTATTTCAGTGACAGAAGCAGGTTCAAAGTCCTGGGCCATTCTTTCTTGATCCTTCTTCTGTTGGATTTCTTTCAATCTCCTGTCGGCCTCTTCTTTTTCTTTCTTAATTTTATCAGCCTCCTCCTTTGCCTTCTTGGCATGAGCATAAAATGTATCTTTAACCACCTGTAAAATAAATAAATGATACAAATGGAATAATGGACATAAATGGTATTGTAGGTAGTATTGTTAGCTTGTTAGTCTAATGGTCATTAGCGCTTCTGCTGGACACAGGGTCTGTCCCATGTAAGGCAGCAAGTGCCTTACCTACCAAAGGCCTCATCCCATCAAGAATTCTTTCTATATTTTATACCAACTGGTATCATATTATACACCTATATCTATACTAATAATCTATACTTCTATCTATTACTACTAATATATAAAGCTGAAGAGTTTGTTTGTTTGCTTGAACGCACTAATCTCAGGAACTTCTGGTCCGATTTGAAAAATTCTTTCAGTGTTAGATAGCCCATTTATCGAGGAAAGCTATAGGCTATATATCATCACGCTAAGACCAATAGGAGCGGAGCAGTAATGAAAATTGTGACGCAGACGAAGTTGTACGGGTCAGCTAGTACTAATATATAAAGTTGAGTTTGTTTGCTTGAACACACTAAACTCAGGAACTACTGGTCCGATTTGAAAAATTCTTTCAGTGTTAGATAGCGAATATATATCGAGGAAGGCTAAAGGCTATATATCATCACGCTAAGACCAATAGGAGCAGAGCAGACGAAGTTGTGCGGGTCAACTAGTGTATTATAAAGCACATGACAAACACAAAAACAATTGTAAAATGGTTGGTCTTATCACACAGGGCAATCTCTTCAGACAAACTTTGGACAGACTGTACCATGCCTAGATGCAATAGGCATATCACATAAATGTAAAAATGTGGGTACTCATTGATGTTCACCTGTGCCAATCTGTCTAAATTCCCTTTAAGGGAATGGGAAAGGGAAAGACACATGTGATGTTATGCTAATTTATCCTTCATATTTTTGGAAAAAGTAGTTAGTTAAATAAGAGTAAAATGAATAAATTATTATGTTGACTTGCCTGCTCCCATTCACCACCTCTGCCTCCTGTGAAGAAGTCTGTTTTCCTTGAAAGAAAGCTGACTATTGTAGCCAGCAACTGAAAAAGACATGAAAACAATTCATAATAATAAAAGATTGCCAAAAATGAAGTAGTTACCTCTTTAAGACAGATAAAAATTTTTTTATCAAACTGGCCATGTACAGTCAACAAGCTATTGCATACCCAATAGCTTGTTGGCAGCAGGCAGCTAACTCAAAACTACTTTTAAAAAATGTTTTGAGTGTACTGAGTAAACAATTATTGTACAACACACTTGTAAGTATGTCAAAACCTCAAAAAATTATCATGCACACATTAGAAATAAACATTGGCAGTGCTGTGAAAAAAAAAAATATTTTTGCCTGTATACCGAATAGCTTTGTTGACTGTACTTCACTAAGTAATCAAAAGCCTGGTCATTATATATAATTTAGATGGTTCTATAGAGATCTGATCCAAAGCATGAAAGATTTTTTTTTAATTTAGTTTTTGAATTCTGTATTTTAAGAGCCAGACCTCTATATAGATTTAAAAATTAGAAGGAATATCTTCTGCATCTTTGGTAGGTACTGCATATTAGGTACTTAGTTACTTCAAGTGCTTGAAGCTGGGAAAAACACCATCAACTCTTAAAAAGAAATACTGAAAGCCTTAGGAGAAGGTCTAACATTATTATTAATCAGTTTGTTGCCATCAACATCTATTTATCCATAGGAATAGAGACCTGGGGAAGACTCAATCTAATAGTCTATTCAACCATCAAGTTTTGCAGCCTTTCCTTAGCAAAAGTGGCTGCTAAGAGTCCACATAACTCAATGACAGTCAATGATTTCCTTTATACATGCTAAGGTAATTTACTGGCACTGGAAATCAATCGCAATTTTAACTACTCTACCCAACTTTTCTATTGTAACCGACAGTTTTGCTTTGTTATTCAATATTGTTCCGGTAACCTAGCAAACCAGATCGTTGAGTCACCATGTGATCAATAATCGAATAGGACTTCATAGAACAATCGAGAACATGAAATTTATCACACGTCTAAGGAAAGCGTGGCTTAGAATATTGCATTACAGGAATTTAACAAGTGCAAAAATGACAATATAAGGTTTATAGCTAAATTACTTTCGTAGTACTTACATCCTTTACACCACCTTCGTGTTGTTGAGCCATCGCTAACAGCATCGAATCGAATCTTTCAGGATCATTAGCCATGTTTAAGCAATGTTAGGTATCAAGATTCTATAAGGATCTAAAACAGACAAAATGAGTTTAGGAAAACAAAGATATTGTTGTCTTTTTGTCTTCAGTTACACGAGTTTGTCACAGTCACAGCGTTTCGAACAAACAAAATTTTCGATATTGAGTTTGACAATAACAAAATGACATTTGAATTTGGCATTGACAGAAGTGCTTTTTTTTAAATTAGTTCCTGACGGAACAGGCTAAGGTCTGAGACCACGCTGCCTAGTCACCAGTTAGCATTTGACAGAAGTGCTCAACTGTGACAACAGTAAGTGTATGTTCCGAAATATAACCCAGTAAACAGACCCATTGGCCTGTTTACTGGGTTATATTTCGGAACATGACGTCCTGAATCCGAAGCCATATTGGGTGTGCCACCATAGTGTACTGGTGAGACAAATGTCAATTGTGACGTATTAGTATTATATCAAACGTCAATGTAATGTTTAAATGTTCATATCGCACGGAAAATTCTTATACCGTGATGCAAGATTTGTTTAGCCTATAGGCCGACCGTTTATCTGAGTCCTCGCCTGCGCGGTAGAGGGGCGCGGGGGTATGACGACAAAGGGGACTGAGACAGGTGCGGGCGGCGGGGGCGCTTAGTGAGATATACACGACATGAAATGCGCCAAGATAGTTCCTAAGATATGTGACATCATAGTAAAGAAATAGTGATTTATTAAATGAAAAATTATTAATGATGATACAAAATTATAATTAACTAACTAAAAGCTATGAAGGTACCTAAATGAAATATTTGGTAATAAACTATTGTACTATTTATTATATAGAATAATCATCAATTTATATTTCAATCAGTTATGTACTTTCGAAGGAGTCATCATCGGATTCATCAGAGTCGTCCAGAGTGTTGATAATAAAATCAACAGCATCATCCCGAATTCCATCATGTTTGCAGTAGTGATGGGTCGTTGAAGGTTTTTCCGTCAACGAAACGTTAACGTTGAATTGCGTTTGTCAACTAGTTAATCAACTAGTTAATTTTGTCAACGAGTTAACGTGTTACGAACGTCAACTTGCATGAACGATAAACGCCTAAACGCTTTTATTAACGTATGCTGTTGTAATGTTAATTTACGAACAATTTGATGCAGTTTGCGGGAGTTTTATTGTTAAAGAAATACAATTTACGTACGTTGAAAATAACAAAACGTTGGGTTCATTTTCTCGTTTCGTCAAACGAGTTGAATTCATAAACGTCGTTGTCTCGTAACTCGTTGACGAATTCAACGAGTTGATTTGTACACGGTCAACGTTAATCCCGTTGAAGAGACATCAACGTTGATTCAACTAGTTCGTTGATTCAACGCCCATCACTAGTTTGCAGTACTCGTCCTCGATATTAATTACATGGTTAACACAATGCTCCCACTTCTGTGCAGAATATTCAGCAAATAATCCCTCTAACATAGTTTTTTTTTGGTCTAAATTAGAGTCCACACTTTTTTGTGCTAATTGTCCCTTAATGTCACCCCAAACCAACTCAATAGGGTTCAGGTCTAGGTGATAAGGAGGCAAACGCAACACTTCATGCCCGTTTCTTTTCAATAACTCGTCAATTTTATAAATATCTTCAGTTTCTGTCTTTTTAATCAATTTTTTGATAAGTCGTCCTTTTTCAGTTTACCATCGAAAACCACGTCGTGTCGTCGTAACCATGTTTGCATAACTGCCTTGGTAGAAGCCATAGTCGGCTTTTTTTCTTCTCGAACCGAATGGTAAGCTGCGTTATCCATCACGATGACGGAATTTGGTGGTATATTGGGCATTAGCTTTTCATTTATCCATTTACTGTAATTCACGAAATTCATAGAATCGTGATAATCACCTGTTTTACATTTGGATTTAAATATTGCAAGTGCTCCGTCTACAAATCCAGTTTGACCTCCACAATGTACGATGATCAAACGGTCCCCTTTTCCAATATGAGATAGCACGCCATGTACATCCTTGGATTGCCAGCATTTTGAAACGTTATAAGACTGATTTACATATGTTTCGTCAAGATATAAAATATGTCTTCCTTCTCTACGATATTTTTTGATAGTCCTTAGGTATTTCCACCTCCATGATGTTATATTTGGCTGTTCATTAAGGAGTTTCCTTTTAGAACCGCATTTCTTAAATTTAAAACCTAGGTCATGTAACAACAGCCTTAAATATTCTCTTCCGCAGTGTAATATATTCTCTTCTCTAAGTACAGCATTCAACTTTTTCAGAGTAGGTATTTTTTTTATCAATTGTATATAACTGAGTGACTTTTCTTCTTACCACTCCTTTTGTGAAATCGTCTATTTCTACTCTTTTTTTTCGAACTTGTTTTGATTTTTTCGGTGATTTGAATCTTTCGTTGTCTTTCAATAATTTCCCTTGATGTACGATTCTAGATACAGTCTTTTCCGATAGCCCAGTAACTTCTGCTACGGTTTTGTTTAAATGTATGTCTTGTTGATATTCAACAGAATTTGGGTCGTTTCTTTTTTCTAAAATATTCGTACACGTTTAAAGCCATTTGCTTGCACTGACTATTCACTTTATGACCGAAGATCTTACGATTCATCTTGAGATTGTTATCACATGTGTATCTCTCACAAGGCGTCCACAACAATTAACACGTGCAATCGCTGTCCGCGTTGCGATCGAAATGAGCGATTACAAAAATTCGCCCGCCGCCCGCATCTGTCTCAGTCCCCTTTGTCGTCATACCCCCGCGCCCCTGTACCGCGCAGGCGAGGACTCAGATAAACGGTCGGCCTATAGTAGAGACTTGACCTTGAGGTCAAGGTCAAGTGATCTTGGAGGTCATGATACCTTGGAGGTCAAGGTCGAGTGACCTTGGAGGACATGGTCAAGTGACCTTGGGAGTGTCTAAACTACCAATCCCTTGACTGAGTGCAAAAACGGATATTTCTTTTTTTTTCTAATTTTGCTTGTATCTCGAAAACTGTCTTATCGCAAAAGTAATAAAAAAATTGCCCCCTTCTGTCACGTAATTCTCAACTTGTAGGTTATAATCAATTACAAAAAAATACATATTATGTAGGTACGTAGTCCGAAAATCGGCAAAGTCAAAGATTCTTAATTGCAAGTCAATTGCAGGTGCCAAGTTCAGTTGCTCACACTAGCTCCCATCAAACTCTTCGAACTCCAATCCGTGTAGGTGTGCTCTAAAGCTTCCTGTGCCCTATATTCCACTACTTGGCTAGGCAAGTCATTAAACGAGGCTATTCAAATACTTTCCATTATGTGCTCATTAATTCTTGTATCCCTATTTTCACATGAAAAAGCACAACAATGTTATTATTTAAAATAAATCATTGACATTCATTCTTTATTTCTTTAAAAGTACTATTTTACATGAAAGAAAGAAAGAAAGAAAAAGCGTGAAGAACTATATTATATCACGTATTTTTATGCCCTGCGATTGGGCGTTTTTCGGGCATTTATAATTTTTTGCCGAAAATGCCGGAAATTTACCATATTTTCCTGTCGGGCAGAAACACATTGCCCATCTCTACTGGAGAGAGGTCAGGTGTAGGACCAACGACTTTACGTGCTCTCTGAGGCACGGGGTGTCACACCACCAACTTCTTCAACTGTTATTGGGAAATTCCTGATGGAAACACCCAATTACACTTTTTGCCGGTCTGGGAATCGAACCCCACCCTTGGCAGTGGCGCTTACAACCTCGAAGCCAACGGGGCAGCTAATATGTTCAATACACAAACTCCAGATCACTTAATGAAAATGGGCTCAAAATCTAAATCAAAATCGATACCTACGTTAACTTAAATGGTATAAGGCAACTATGGGCAAAAAAACTGGCCAAGTGCGAGTCGGACTCGCGTGCGAAGGGTTCCGAACTAATTCTAGTTTTGTGACATATTATTTTTACACGATAAACTTCTAAATCTGTAGGTAACTATTATCTGCATTTTTTTCGATATAGTAGGCTCAGTAGATTCGGATGAAACTGACTGTGACAGACGGACAGACACCCGAGTGATCTTGTAAGGGTTCCGTTTTGTTACGAATTTTCGGAACCCTAAAAATTGTACAGAGCGATTCGCTCTGGACTCTCACCAACACCCACAACCTGACACAATACGACGGGGAGCAAGATCCTTCTTGCATTACAGTAAGCTATTATACACTTCTGGACACATCTATTGGCCCACCTTGTATTTTCAGTTTCGTTTGGTCCTAGCTAAAATTGTATATTAGGTCGAGCAAAAAGTTTTTATGCAGTTTTGAACCTGGCACATTTACAATTTCATTCAATAGTCTTTTTTTGAATTTCGAACACAGAATTTAAAGAAACAAAAGACAATTTGGAGCCTGTTTGATATCAAACAATCGAATACTAAGAAAACTTGGTTTTATTGGTTTACTTGGATTTAATTCTTGAAAAAGTGATTGATATCTTTGGTTTTGCAACAAACATTACTTATTCTTAACATTAAGGCGAGGTTCTATCAATAATCTATGGATACTTCACCTGAAGTCGCCGCCCAAGCTGTGGCACTTATTCAGGCCGGACACAGCCAAAGAAACGTGAGTGCTCAACTTAATTTAAGTCGATCTGCGGTCCGAAATGTTTATCGGAGGTACCTAGAGATTGGCGGCTTTATTCGTCGCCAAGGAAGGCCACGATCTCGGGTCACAACTGAAAGGCAGGATCGATTCATCGTGACGACCAGCTTGAGAAATCGTCACCTTACCTCCATTGAGATACAAAACCAACTTCGCGACTTCCACGGAGTATCTGTGAGCGCTCGAACTGTTCGGAGAAGGTTAAAAGAACGCGATATGGTACCACACAAGCCAGCTAATGGGCCCAAACTAACGCGAGCCCACCGAACAGCGTGCCTTTATTTCGCACGCAGTCATTTAAATTGGACACAGTAAGATTGGAGCCGTGTACTCTTTTCTGATGAGTCTAAAATTGTGTTACATGGCAATGATGGAAGGAAGAAGGTCTACCGACGTAAGGGAGAGTGTTTCGCACAATGCTGCTTTGAAGAGAGGGTTGCTTATGGCGGTGGCTCATGGACTGTATGGGGTGGTATATCCGCGAGCGGCAAAACTCAACTTGAGGTTGTTACAGGACCACGGCTGCCAACATTAAATGCTGAAAGGTACATTCGTGAGTGCTGAGAACCTCACGTGATACCATACGCGGACTATGTGAGCCCATGCGGCCGGCATCGTCAGAGAATATCTTCGGGATGTGAACATCACAGTAATGGACTGGCCAGCCAGAAGCCCAGACATGAACCCCATTGAGCACATGTGGGACGAACTAAAAAGACGTGTTAGGGCTCGTCAGCCAGTTGCCCAGACGATGCAGGAGTTGAAAACTGCCATAGAAGAGGAATGGGAGATGATCCCTCAAAATGTCATAGAGCGGTTGATAAACTCTATGCCTAATCGTATGAGAGCTGTGGTAGATGCCCATGGAGACAACACGCGTTATTAAATTAAACCTTTATTTGATAAAACATGTTTTTTATTCAAAAATCAATTGCCTTTAACAAGGCGCATATCCGACTTGTTAGGCGTAACTCCATGTCGTATGGTATTCTGAATTCAAATTTAAAACAATACGATCGAAAAAGATGGTAAAATGTATCAGGTTTAAAACTGCATCAACAGTTTTTGTTCAATCTAGCAATCATATTTCGGTAGGGGCCATCGAAACCTAAACTCTAAGGTGGGCCAATAGATGTGTCCAGAAGTGTAAATTAAAAGCTATTATAAATGCAAAAGTAACTCTTGTGTCTGTCGCGGTTTCACGCCAAAACTACTGAAGCGATTTAACTGAAATTTGGTACAGAGATAGTCTGGAGCCTGAGAAAGGACATAGACTATTTTGTATCCCGGGAGTATGTTCCCCAGGGACCACGCGGCCGAAGCTATTATTCTTCTAATATTACATAACTTTTCGGCTTATCACTTTTAACGTATGTAACTCGGTCCAACTCTAGTCCAATCAAGTGATTGGAGAAAATTATGTTAATTTATTATGTTATTTTTTAATTATGTTATTGTTTTTACTTGATTTAGCAATCAATGGCGTCAAGTCATCGACTAAGAATTAAATTGTTAGTCGATGATCAGTCATGTCGTGAAAGTCGATTATCAAGTCACTATTCGATTGAAATAGAATGTCTATGGGCATAATTTCATAGACCAGCATTTTGCAAGAAAGTGAAAGAAAAAGACAGTGTCAAGCGTATGGAGGTCATGCCTTGCATTTTTATGCATTTTACGTTATTGAATCTTAAAACAACAAAATTTAACTGAAACTAATGATTTCTGTTACTGTAATGAGCGTTCTACCACAGGTTTGTGAAATTTTTCTTAGATCGTGTAGTTTGATCGGTTTCGTTACACTGTCATTTGTCAAAACTAGAAGTCAGCGTAAATAATTTTGTTTTGCAGATTATTCGACAGAAACCATAGGGATGGCTGATCAATTCTGTTTACGTTGGAACAACTTCCAGTCAAATATAGTGAGTGCCTTGGATTCATTGAAGTGTTCGGAAGATTTGGTCGACGTTACGCTCACCTGTGAAGGCAGAAATATCAAGGCCCACAAAGTCATATTGTCAGCGTGCAGCCCGTACTTCAGGAATGTGTTCAAGGTGAATGACTTAGGACATTAATAACCTTCATATTTATACCAATGAACATATAATATGTACTGTACATACTTTTAGTTTTCTATTCTGTTTGACCCTATTATTGTCAAGCTGTTGCATTAAAATGCAGTAAATGTTATGTCAACATTGTATTATACATAGATTTCATAAAGTCAGTACAGATTGATCTGAACGGATTGATGAACTGCTTTTTAACCTATCAATATTAATTGATGCAATTATTTTGCATCTTCAATAAGATTTCAATGAAAATATTCTGAATGAAAATAATTGTACTGGGTAATAAAAAGAACTAGTTTCAAGCGGATTTGTAAATTGAAATGTTGACTATTTCAGGAGAATCCTTGCCAGCATCCAGTTATAATACTAAAAGATGTGTCAGCCGATGATATTGTTAGTCTGCTGTCATACATGTACCAAGGAGAAGTGTTCATTGAAGAGAGCAAGCTGTCTTCATTCCTGCACACAGCTGCTCTGCTACAAGTAAAAGGATTAACTGGTGTGACACAGCAGGTAAATTGCCTCTGAATGTACATTAGACCAGTAAATAATGATTAACTAGTATTAATATAATGCATTTTTTAAGACAATATTAACTATCACAAATAACTTTGTTTTACTTTGCAGAAAGAAAACATCAGTCAGTCATCTCCAAACACATCAAATAAGTTATACACACAACTGACAATATCATCAAAGCCGCTTTTTGGTGCTGCTCATAAAGAGTCAAAACTACCTGCTTTGAAGAAAAGAAGAAGTAGTACTTCTGACAAACCTAACGATGTTAATATTGGGGAGGCCCCTAAAAAGAGTAAACTTATAGAAACATGTGATATTTATAGTAGAAGTAATCTTTCCCAAACAACCAAACTTGATAACCCAGTGTTCTTACCAGAGAATAATATTGACAAGAAATCTGAGAGCAAGATTGAACCAGCAACAATAACGGCAAATGGAAAAAGTTCTCTATCATCTCAGGTACTTTAGAATTCATTATTTTGGTACCTTCTTAGTTATTTTTGATAATTAAAACACCCAAGTTAATGTGAATTTATTTTTATAAAAATATAATTAAAGCTGAGTAGATATTGGTGATCTGAAGTTTTATCTGTGCAATCAACAAGTTTCACAACAGTTTACTTATTGAATTGTGATTAATTTTACTCTTTAACAATTTCAGGTGAATGCTCAAGGAGATAACATTCCGATAACCATCAAAACAGAACGGTCAGATGAAAACAACTCACCCTCATTGTCAATAACTGCCAACTCTGAAAATGATGACAGTCTTCCTGATTATGAAAACAGTATGCTTGCCAGGTCCCTGCTCTCAGGTATGATGAAGTTATTTAACTAAATTTTTCATAGATTTAGTTCTTATCCATTTTGAGAAACTTCCAATCAAACTAAGTTAACCAATAGTTTATTTAATTTTGCTATTTTATTTTATGTATTTCTATTGCAGGGATTAATCCATCGAAAAGTGAAGCTAGTGCCAACAATTCATCTCTCAAGAAAGTGTCAAATGTCATGGTGGATGTGCATTGTTCAACACGGTCAAAGGATATTAACTCAGACACGGTTACATTCACCAATGCTCCATCTAAAAGTCCTATTAAAACTATATTAACTGAAGAGCTACATTTGAAACCAGAAAAGCATTCACCGAAATCTGATGTGGAATATGAACCAGAAGTGTTACTGTCAGAACATCAAGATGGAACAGATTCTGATGGTGCTTATAATCAAGATCAATCTCAAGCTCTGCTGATGCTGGCTGGAATGTCTACAGTCCCGGTTTTGGGCGGCGGCGCGTCCACTTCGCAGGGGCTTGCGCACCAGCAGTCGAACCACGCCGCCATATGCGGCGACTGCCCTCACTGCGGCATGAAGTATTCCAACCAGTCAGCATTAAAATATCATGTCAGATTAATGCACTCTGACTTGACCAATAGACTGTGTTGCTACCTATGCCCAAGGTCATTCACTATGCGTGAGACATTCAAAGAGCATATGTGGACAAGTCATGGTCAAAGGAATTAATTTTCATTTATTATCCTGCAAATATGTGCCTTAGGTTCTTTGTCAATTGTGGTAAGACATTGGATAGGTGATGTTGAAAGCTAATGTGCCTTGTTGAATGAAAGTCAATGCCTTGCAAAAATATTTTAGGTCAAATTATGCAGTGGAAGAGACTGATAGCTTTTGCTTGTAATTCGAAAGTTGAAATTTTTTTAAATTTTAAAGGACCATTTTTGTCCCTTTATTATTACCCAGTTCAGTATCAGGTCAAGTGCAGCACTATTTAAAAATATTAAAAATCAATACTAAGTGACATTTGGAAATAAGTATCTTGGAATTGTACTGTAGAATGGTGGCAAAATTTAATTATATCTGTTTTGTTTGTCATTATTTTGCACATTTTGAGGTGCAGATATTGATAACATAGTGTCAATCCGAATGTGGAATGAAGATGGCTGACACTGTTTATTAGATTCATGGAAGTAAGTGATATTATAGATGTAATTGGCTGTATTAAATTTAAGTATACTTTATAACAAGATGTTGCCTAGTACAGCCAGAGCCGATAAATTGTAAGGCAGCATTCTCATATCGGTCAACAGTGGTGACGAGTTAAGAAATGCTCTAGTTTATAATTAAAATATCTTAGTTTTATTGTTTCAGTTAAAAAAAAATTGATCCTGATTAGGAATGTCTTAGATTGTAATTGTTTGACATCTGTCTGATACAATTATCAGTGATCTTTATTGTTATTTAGAGCAAGGTTATTGTTGCAGTTACAAATAAATAGGTGCTTACAATCGGTCGAATCTTATATGAATTTCATTATTTTCATTTCAGTTAAGGAAGTCCATAATGCCAAACAAAAATTTGAATGTAGACAAATGTGAAAATGTTTTTTTTTTTAATCTTTATTGATATTCCTTTACTAATTGTAAGTTATCCTTTTATTGTTGATAAATGTTTAATTAAGTTATTACTTTCGAATATAGCCACATTCTTTGTGGATGTTCTATTAGTAAATCATTGAAAAATAAGGTATTATGTATTTTGAAATTTCTTTTATTTTGGTGTATTGTGCCAAAATGTTCTTTAATAAGTTATTAAATGAATAGGATTTTACTTGGAATTAAAATAAGTTACCTGTAATTCTTTGTCGTTTTCATATTATTATTTTTTAGTTTTAATGTTAGAGTTGAATGAAGTTCGTTAGTAGCTATGACAAGTCCTTATTATCTACTTACTGTTATCTCATTTTTTTTTATAGAACGAATTGTTTATTTGAATTACTCCAGCGAATGCCATTAGTGAAAATTTTAGGTGTACCGAATCTAGATAGCTATAGATATATTTATAGTTAGGTTTAATTAAATATTATATTTGCGTTGATATAATATTGTTGGATATTTTATTCAGATTTTACACGATTTACATGATTTTAAATTATGTTATAAATAAAAAGTATGCTTCGTACATAATATGAATTATTTCTTCTATTTCCTGTCTGTTTTTAGGGTTCCGAAAAAAAAGGAACCCTTATAGGATCACTCGGGTGTCTGTCTGTCTGTCTGTCTGTCTGTCTGTCTGTCTGTCCGTCTGTCACAGCCTGTTTTCTCCGGATCCACTGGACCGATCTTGTTGAAATGTGGTATACATATGGACTTCTATGACCCAAACACGGACGCGTTACGTAAATTATTAAATTTTTAGTATGGGGGTCACTTTTGGGGGTCAAACTAGAAAATTAAAAAAAAAAGTTTTTTGAACAATACCGTGTGACATATCAAATGAAAGGGCTTACTGTGAGGGTTTTAATTATATTTTTTTCATAATTTTAAAATAAATGGTTTAGAAGTTATTCAAGAAATTAGACGAAAAATGACCATTCCCCCCCCCTTATCTCCGAAACTAATGAGCCTAAAATTTTGAAAAAAAATGGAGATAATAGATCTTTACCTAAAGATTACAGGAAAACCTATTAGAAGTCTGTAGTGTTAAAATAACATGTTAAAAAAAATTAAATTCGTTCGGAACCCTTTGCACGCGAGTCCGACTCGCACTTGGCCAGTTTTTTACATTTACATAAAGTTACCTTTTCCGTTATTTTTTTTTCTGTGCGTGTATTTGCAATCAGCCCTAAGGTTATGAGCAAATTTGTTCTGTGATGCTATCATGCGGAGTGGCTTCCCATTGGAAGCATCTACTCATCTGCTGCCCAGAGCTACTGCCGGTCTTCTAGCTCTAGGATATGATGACGATTTAGTCGTCTCACATACTGGTTTACGGTGAGTTGGCGAGCAAGTTCGTTAGGATGATGGATTAACCGCTCTTTATTTTGCTGCCAAACTCCGAATTTCCTCTTTGATTGTCCTCATTTCAAGGTGCTCGTGAACTTTGTTGTTGGTTATGTACCATGGTACTTTTGCAATTGTTCTTAGGATTTTGTTCTGTTGTCGCTGGAGTATATTTATGTTGGAATCGCTTGCACTGCCCCATAGTTGCAGACCATATGTCCAAATGGGCTTTAGGATGACTTTATATATAAGCAGTTTGTTGTCCTAAGAGAGTCTCGAGTTCCTTCCTAGCATCCAGTATAGGCTGTTGTACTTTAGCTGAAGCTACTGCTTTTTACACTCAATGTGGCACCACATTGAGTGTAAGTCAGTTTATGATCAATGTGCAAGCCAAGATATCTTACATGATCACTGTGGGGTAGAGTACATTGACCCAACTTTACAGGTGGGCAGTCTCCTTTTTTGAGGGTAAATGTCACCTGTACTGACTTTGC
This sequence comes from Lacanobia wlatinum, assembly GCA_947578705.1. NCBI lineage: Eukaryota > Metazoa > Arthropoda > Insecta > Lepidoptera > Noctuidae > Lacanobia > Lacanobia wlatinum. Next base: position 15,113,880 of record OX388026.1, read on the forward strand.
AGCACTAGCCTTTATTTTCCATTTTTGGAGCCATTCGCTTACTTTGTTAAGGCCTTCCTGTAAGTTCTCTGATGCCAGTCTTGGATCTTTATTACTTGCTTTTTTATTTTTAGCGGTGTCGTCTGCAAATGTAGCTGTGGTTATACCTGGCGTTAGCGGCAGGTCTGCAGTGTACAGCGTGTAGAGCATGGGGCCGAGAACAGATCCTTGTGGCACCACAGCGTCAATCTCTCGCAGAAGTGGCGTCACCTTCTTTCACATAAAATATGCGATCCTCGAGGTAGGATTTGAATATTGGAAAGTATGAGTGGGAAATATTCTGCTTGATCTTGCATAGTAGGCCTTTGTGCCAGACCTTGTCAAACGCCTGCTGGATGTCCAATACGCTGACGAGCAGTATGCCCTTTGTTCTAAGGACTTTCTTATGGCGTCACATACTCTGTGGGCTTGTTCCACTGTGCCATGGCGTTCTCTAAAGCCAAATTGGTGGTCCGGTATCACTTTGCGCTCCAAGAGGCTTGGCATAATTCTGCGAAGTATTGTCTTGTCCAGTACCTTGGATAGAGTAGGCAACAGACTAATTGGCCGATAGGATGTTTTTTCGGTCATTAATTTGCCAGCCTTGTAAATCATGATGATTTCCGAGACTTTCCACGCTCTCGGGAAGTACCCTATTCGTAACATTGCATTGAAGATGATGGTGATGAAGACAATAGCTTTTCGTGGTAGTTCCAGCAATACTTCTTTAGTTATCAGGTCATAACTAAAAGGCACCGGGCCTTTTTACTGTCCAGCCGCTTGATCGTTTTTATGACTTCCGCGGGAGACACAAGTTTAGGGGGTAGGTCCATTTGAAGGTCGTGTTCTAGAATGAGATCAACATATTCTTCTGATGAGTAGTCTAGTGTAACATTCGGTTTAAAAACGCTTGTTAGATGATCTGCAAACAAGTCCGCTTTGTCCTGGCTTGTTCTAGCCCAGTCGTTTGCCTTTTTTATTGGGGTTTTTGGTATGTTAGCGAGTAGTTGCTGGCTTTAGTAGCAGTTAGAGACGCCAACTTTGATTGCATTTTGAAATCATTGGCTTTCTTTATAACCTCCTTCAATTCTACAATGGCTTTGTTAAGGACGGCCTTGTCTTGCGGATGACGGCTCAGCTGCCAAATTCTGCGTAGTCTGCGTTTTTCCTGGATCATGATCTTTATTTCCAAAGGTACGTTTGTGGGCTGGTTCCTATGTTCAGTAGTAGGCGTGCTTCTCCATGCGGCAACTTGTATGAGATTAGTAAATTGCACTACAGCTGTTTCAATTTCTTCCGCTTCTTTGAGCCTGATATTTAGATTAAGATTTTCTTCTATGTGTTCCCTGAAGGAGGGCCAATCAGTATGTTGGTTGTATAATATTGTGGGTCTCTCGACTTCAATTATAGTTGAGCTGACAGTTAGTAAGACTGGGGTGTGATCAGATGACCCATCAGCACATGACTCGATCTTCATGTACTGTTTAGAGAGTCCTTTTGTTAGGAAGAAGTCGAGTATGTCCGGGATTCGATTGTGATCAGCTGGCCAGTTGGTAGGTTCTGATGGGGCGATTGTACTTAAGTGATTTATATCGACGCTCAACTTTAACTGTCTTCCCCTAGTTGTAGTGGCCTGTATTTGATCGGTTTTATATTTGGTGCTTTATTTTGTCCCGAATAATTATAGCTGATCCTGCATGACCTGTACCGTCTGGGTGGTTTGTAATGTATATCTGGAACCCTTTGATTTTGACATTGGTTTTGTCTGTGCAGTGTGCTTCCGATATTAGGACAATGTCTAGTTTGTGCTCGGCCATTAGTATCTCGAGCTCATCTTTATTCGGTGAGAGTCCATTTATGTTCCAAGTCGTAGTTTGCCGGGTGGGAGCCTTGGCACAGTGCACATTGGGCTGGTGTATTTCTATCGCGCTTTGGACAGTCTGAGGTTTTATGAGCCTGCGCGCATTTCACGCAGCGGAAAGGCCTCATACAGTAATTCTTTGTGTGCCCATATTGCTGACACCGTTGGCACTGTACGATTGAATTTTTTTTCTTGGGATCTTCTATGGATACAGATTGATGGTAGATGTATTTGATTTCTTTAGCTGCTTTATTGTTCTGACTAGGTAGGAGATTTACGAAGAATGTTGAGGTAGGTTTTTTCTCTGGACCATATCTGGAGTTAATAATTTCCCCTACAGCAGTGTTTCCGGTTTTTTCAATTTCTTCCTTTATCTCACTTTTAGGTGTTGTGTGGTGAAGATTCTGAATGACAATACGGCAGAGCCGTTTTTCCTTTTTGTTGAATGTGTGACCAATTAAGCCACTTTGCCGGAATTTGGTGATGATTCTTTTGTAAGCCTCTGTATCTTGGGTGTTGATTCTCAGTTGGTTTCTGTTTGTAATCCGATATGTGAATGAACTTTTATCTGCAACAGTTTCCAAGAGTTCAGTTAATTTAGTGACACCTATACCATATTATATTATGGGTGGAGGCTTGCTAGATTTTTTTTCCACTGGTTTCTTGATTGCAGTGGGTTCTTCTTCTGTTAGGTCAATAGGTAATTGGCTGAACATGTTTGCTGGTGATTATATTCTCTGGGGAGTCGCTTACTTTTTTCCGTTTCGTATTTCTAGTGCCTGGTACTCTCTGCCAAGATGGAGGACATACAGTGCCTTGCTGGTTTGGTGCATTTTGCGTGGCCGTGTCTCTAGGTGGTTCTGCCACGGTTTGTAAACTTTCTGGGGGTTTACTTCCCAAGGGATTACTTCTAGGCCTGGTGATAAATAGACTGCGGTGAAAGGCCTGCTGAATTAACTGTTTGCTGCCAGTAGCATTCACTGTAATGGAAGCCTGGTCGCCTACTTCCATCAAGTCTTCGGTAGCTAATTTCACACTCCGGCCCGGGTACCGGAGCGCGCCGGGGGTTAGCCTTTTCCCTTATAGAAAAATATTCCCTATTAAACTATTGTAGCATAATATTATAAACACTTGAGCCACAAAAGCGCCTTTATTCCTATGACGTAAAGTCGATATCACAATCGCTTGTTCCAAGCTGATGCTAGCTATCTTAATCTCATCCAAGACAAATTGTACAAGTTTGACTACAAAATCTATCTTATCAGGTCTATATTTGACTTATGCAAGTATGACCGCGTTTCTGCGTTTCGTACTAAGCTCAAATGGCTCCTTATTCGCCTTCGCAACAATTACAATCTTTCTCTACTTTATTATTATTATACTTTGTTATATTATTATTATATTATAATGTGCTCTATAAACATATTTTTATCAAATTCCTCTGTGTCATATTCTAGGTCCTTGAGTTGTGTGTGTGTGTGAGTAGTGGAAAATCTAAAGTTAAGTAAAAGAGTACGAGTAATTATAAAAAAAAAAAAACAATTCAGATAAAAAAGTCCATATATAACAGAATATTGCTTATAACTAATGTTAGTAATTAAAAATTAAAAAGAAGAAACTAGACACCGTCTACCCCTGCACAGTAGGCTCACCGGTCCCGCAACACATGGAGTTCAGTGAGCCTACTGAGCAGAACAGCTAGTCTATTCTGTAAGAAACTATTTCGATATCGAGCTTCACCTGAGTGATAAAACTCACAAAGTGAGCTTTATTGCACACAACATAAAGATCTTCATTTGAAACTCACCTCGAATTCTACTGTCGAGATACGAAAATGTTGTTAGAGAATAGCACTACAGTATCGGTTCTCTTGCCAATCATCCTCAGGAAACTATTCGGGCTCCCCCGTACTCGTCGCACCACGGACGCAACCCTTTTTACGCATAATTGCGTAGAAATCATCTACGCCAGCGCCAGCGCCAGCGTAGATGATTTCTACGCAATTATGCGTAATCCACCCACCAATCCATCCACCCACCCTTCAATCCACCGGTCAGCGCATACTAGCCGCCTAGATCCTGCGACGTGCTGCAGCATTCCGACGCAGTATCCCTTAGTGCGCTCTCCAATTCTGTGTCAAGAAATCCCTTTCGATTCTACGGAATTAGTTGGCAACGACATTGGCACTTATGTCGTATTCCTACTAGATACTTAAGTTTGAATGTCCTTTGGTAAAAATTTTAATCCTCTGCCATTTCGTCCCAGTGTGCGTAGGCCCTAAAACGCCCATTGTTCATTTGTTTCTATAAATGCTTGTCCTTAGTTTATTATGAGATTTACAAAGTAGGACAATAAATAGAAAATATCAATGTAAAATTATCACTGATGTGCGCGAACGCTACATTTTCACTTAGTGGAGGGATGACCAGCTCACCTGCTCGATTTCATATCGAGACACGAACGTGCCTTGTCCCGGCTGTCTTGATAGATTTTTGAAAGTCGTTACGTACAGGTACCTAGTCAGAAGGCTGACACAACTATATAGATTTACTTCTTTATCATCATAATTATCATGTTAGGTGGGAAAGGCTAGCCCGATGACGTTGACCTTTTTTTGGCGAGATGAAACCTTCAGAAGGCGCCTGGTCTTTTGGGGTACAGCACATAGAAGAAACCTCGTGGCCTCTTAAAAGTCTATCCGGGAACCTCCTCTGTGCAACACCCGTTAGGGCATTCTTTTACCTACCTGGGAGACTGTAAAGGGGTCTCCTCTGAATCTCGCTGTGCACGGCAGCACGTGATCACTGACCAAAGTCTTTTCTGGAGTCACTCGGTGTGCGGACAGTCTGAGTGCCCGTGACCTCGGTAATCCGTCTGCCTTAAGGTGAATGAAAGGAACAGGCTGTGCCCGGGACGTGGACGGAGCGTGGGACGTCACAACGTGGTGAACGAGTTCATATAAAATGTACGCGCCGATATTATATTACTCGCGCCACCGCTCGAGGGCGTGTCGCTGCTTCTGCCACCACATCCATACTACAGCAACTCCTAGCACGCTATGGCCACTATATTCTATGGTATCAGTTATAACCTCGCGACCGTTATTATTCTAAGCTCGCGTCAATATTTAACAGGAGAACGGTGGATCCGTTGGAATGCGTGCGCTATCGGGTTCGGTAAGTTCGGTATCCGCGTGCGATGAGAATGGTCATTTTTCGTTGCAGAATGTCTATGCAAAGCATCCTCTGCCGTTCCAAATGCTCTTTGAGCTTAAAAAATAAAACTTTAGTCGATCTTCAAGATTAAGCTACGCTTGGAGAGATCGGTCCGTGGATGGGCGACCATAGATACGTAACATACCTACAGTTTCCTCTGACCTCCTCGGAAAGCACGTTTAGGCGTTGGTCTCGGCTGTCATTTGAACATCTCGACAGTCGTTAGAAAATCTGACACCAGTCTTGCCACTTAGGTACTGCCAATCGTATTACCTTCCCAATTAGATATTGGGTTGTGGACACAGGTTGTGGAGGTAAGGTAAGCAGTCCCTTCGCGCGTATGGAGCGACTGACTGCCTATCTGAAGTCAATACCAGTGTATTGCGTTGCATACGGTTGGTCTGAAAGCCGAGCCCAAAATAGTTTACTAAAGGGTATGCAGATTGATTGTTACTGTGGACTTCAAGTTGTCAATAAATTAAATTAAATATGTTTTCAACTTACTAGTTACCAGGTATATATCATAGGTTAGATCGCATTTCATGCAAAGGTTAGTGCGCAAAAATATAAAAATACGCTTTACTTTTCTGCATTTCGTGTAAGTAATAAGTAGTTATTACCTACACGAAATGCTGAAAAGCTTGCAACGTTTTTTTAATACGAATCGATTTTTTTTTTTCAGTTTAGTCATCAATTCACGCACCACATAAACATCGTAGATTGACTGGAAGCCGACCCCAATGTAGTTGGGAAAAGGCTAGGCAGATGATGATAAACATCGTAGATTGTGAGGAAAAATATATTTAAGCTAGGTTTTCATATATAATAACATGCAAACGAGCCGAGGTTAACCGACAACTCTGCACAAAATGAATTATGGATGTAGAGATAGACAAGTGAACGAATGAATATCTACATACCTACCCACCTGGCATGGGAAACTCACCCGCTCGTGTCTGTCTACTCTCCTAAGAGGCTGGCTTAGTCCGTAAGCAAGGGAGTTATGTATTTATTAGACGTCGAAACTTGAACTAAACTTAAATATTGGCATAAATAAATTATTAAAATAAATAAGTATCAGGGGTAGAATAGTAGGTTATAAAAACGATCATGATTTTTTGAATTATCAAGTCAAGTTCATTAGGGGAATAGCCTATGGATTTATCTACAAGGATTTGATCCATTTTTTAGGGTTCCGTACCAAAATTGTAAAAAGGAACCCTTATGGTGTGACTTAGTCTGTCTGTCTGTCACAGCTGTATATCTCAAGAACTACTAATGCTATTATCTTGAAATTAGGAATAGTTGTAGATGACGTTTGTTCAACTATTTTGCAAATAAATGTACGTATTTTGTTATATTATAATTAAGTTGATTTTTTTTCTTTTTAATGACAATTTGTATTCTATTTTTTTTTATTGAATGTAATAATTAAGTTAATGTTTTCACGACAATTTGAATTTTAATAATCTTATTGATTAATGTAATAATTAAATTAATGTTTTAATTTGAATTTTAATTTTAACAATTTTGTATAAGTAATGAAAATGTTTGCATGCCGAATGGTGAAATATGGCAGAACTCTAATGTATACCTACTACTGCCTATTATGTATTACCCATATTTGCAAATAAATGCTATTCTATTCTAAAGAAATAAAAATTTATATATTTTTCTTGCAACAGCGACTGAAAGGGTTTATGAAAAATTCAAAGTGGGGCTACTAGAGCATGGGGTATCATATGAAAGAAGGCTGTTTACACATTCTCAAACATTTTTTTATTTCTTTTTATGCCGCATTGTTTTTGACTTATGGCGAAAAATTTTGAAATTTTGACCATTCCTCTTATTTCCGGAGTTTGCATAGTTAAAAATTTGAAAATATTCTATGTGATATTAAATTATAGTGTATGTAATACACTATAATTGCCCACCATATGCCGTATGGTGTCGGCCGGTGCCGTATGGTGCCGTAAACGAATAATACTATCCCATCACATCTCGTGGGTGTCGTAAGAGGCAACTCAGGGACTTGCCAGAGAAAGGGCAGCAGCGTTCTCTGTAAAACTCAACACCATACACTGCGATCGCCAACCCGCCTGCCAAGCGTGGCGATTATGGCAAACCCCCCCAATGACAAGCACAACCAAAAAATTGCACCTAGTGCCCGGCAGCCCGTCTACCCTTGACTCCGGTAGCGGTCAAGGTCACGGCGAAGCAAGAGGTGCGAAGAATCCCCGGAGAGGACCCGGCTACCATAATAAACACCGACGACTGGACCTGACAACACTGAACACGAGAACACTCCGGACTGACGAGAAGACCATCGAATTTGAGGAGGAATTGAGTAGGTTGCTATGGAGTATTGTAGGATTGTCTGAAGTCCGAAGAGAGGGGGAGGACACGATAATTCTCAAATCCGGCAATCTGCTCTATTTCCGGGAGGGTGACCAGAAGTCCCAGGGTGGTGTCGGGTTCATCGTTCACAGGTCCCTTGTGTTCAATGAGGTGAGCATCGAGAGTGTGTCGACCAGGGTGGCGTATCTGATACTTAGAATATCGTCAAGATATTAGTTGAAGGTTTACGTCCCAACCTCGACACACCCCGACGACAAAATAGAGACCATGTATGAGGATATATCCACAGCCATAAATAGTCATAAAACTCACTTCACCGTGGTCATGGGGGACTTCAACGCGAAACTGGGCAAACGAGACGGTGATGTGCTGCGAGTGGGGCAATTTGGATTTGGACGTCGGAACCACCGGGGACACTTACTGGGCTAGTTTTATGGAGAAGGAGGGCCTCTATATGATGAAATCCTTCTTCAGAAAGCGTGAACACAGGAGGTGAACCTGGCAGAGCCCAGACGGTGTAAATAAAAATGAGACTGACTTCATCATGTCGACGAAGAAGCGAATATTCAATGATGTCTCTGTGATTAACGCGGTGAAAACCGGAAGTGATCACCGCATGAAAATAGGCACATTGAATCTAAATATCAAGCTAGAAAGGTCTCGACTGATGAGGTCTACGCTCCGTCCAGCACAGATCCAGATCCAAAACTCCGAGAGCTTTCAGCTCGAACTTCAGAACCGTTTCGAGTGCCTAGGGAGCTCCGTGGACGATTGCAACGATGGGTTCGTGGAAACTGTCCATACGGTCGGGTCTAAGTTTTTCAAGACTCGCCGTACAGATAGGAACAAGAGGGTCTCTGATCCTACTTCTTCTAAGTTCACGAAGGAGAGGCGGGAGATGATTCTGCAGTCTTCAGAAGATGCGTGCAGATACCGGCAGCTCAATAAACGGATCTACAAGTCCCTGAAAAGCAACCTCCGCCGCTTTGATACTGAAAAGATTAAAAACGCTTTAGAGCGGAATAAGGGCTCCAGGGTCTTTGCTAGAGATCTGTCTATTGGGCAGAGCCAGCTCACGAAACTGAAGACCGCTGATGGCAGAACCATATCCGCCAAATCGGAGCTTCTGAGAGATATCGAGATGTTCTACGGACAGTTATACACATCAATGACTCAACCCGATACGAATCTTGCTAACGACCCAAGAGCTAGATTGACCCGGCACTATACCGAGGACATCCCGGACGTCAGTCTGTATGAGATTAGGATGGCTCTGAAGCAGCATAAAAACAAAAGGGCGTCGGGTGAGGACGGAATTACGGCCGAACTTCTGAAGGTGGGTGGAAGACCGGTCCTTAAAGACCTTCAGGAACTGTTCAATTCCATCATACTTGAAGGAAAAACGCCACAGGCATGGAGTAGAGGTGTGGTGGTACTCTTCTTTAAGAAGGGCGACAATGCCCTGCTTAAGAACTATAGGCCCATCTCACTTCTAAGCCATGTCTACAAGCTGTTTTCCAGAGTCATCACGAACCGTCGCGCACGCAGGTTTGACGACTTCCAGCCTCCCGAACAAGCCCGATTCCGAAAAGGCTTCAGCACCGTAGACCACATACATACGCTCCGTCAGGTTATACAGAAGACCGAAGAGTATAATCTGCCCCTCTGCTTAGCGTTTGTGGACTACGAGAAAGCCTTTGATTCGATCGAGACTTGGGCTGTGCGGCAGTCTCTCCAACGGTGCCAGTTCGACTGTCGGTACATCGAGGTGTTGTACCACCAAAACGCCACCATGTCAGTCCGACTTCAGGATTAGACCTCGAAACCTATCATCCTGCAGCAGGGTGTGAGGCAGGGAGACGTCATTTCTCCGAAACTGTTTACAGTCGCAATGGAGGATGTCTTCAAGGTTTTGGACTGGAGAAGGCTAGGCATTAATGTCAATGGCGAGTAAATCAGTCACCTCCGATTTGCCGACGATATAGTCGTAATGGTTGAGACTACGGAGGACCTCAGTACAAAGCTCGATGACTTCAGTAGAGCTTCCGAAAAAGTGGGTCTCAAAATGAACATGGACAAAACCATGATGGTAAATACCCATGTAGCACCCACTCCCATCCAGATCGGAAACTCTACTCTCGAAGTTGTAGACGAGTACGTCTACCTAGGACAAACGGTCCAGTTAGGTAGGGCCAACTTCGAGAAAGAGGTCAACTGTCGAATCCGGCTCGGCTGGGCAGCGTTCGGGAAGTTGCGCGGTATCTTCTCGGCCCACGTACCACAGTATCTCAAGACGAAAGTCTATGATCAGTGCGTGCTGCCAGTGATGACATACGGAACTGAAACGTGGTCGCTTCAATGGGCCTCATCAGAAGGCTCAAAGTCACTCAAAGGGCAACGGAGAGGGCAATGCTTGGAGTTTCCTTACGTGGTCGAATCAGGAATGATGATATCCGCAAGAGAACCAAGGTTACCGACATGGCCCGAAGGATCGCCAAACTATCGTGGCAGTGGGCAGGGCACATTGCTCGCAGAACAGATGGTCGATGGGGCCGAAAAGTTCTGGAGTGGCGACCGCGTACCGGAAGGCGTAACGTTGGAAGGCCTCCCACAAGGTGGACCGATGATCTGGTGAAGGTCGCGGGTAGCCGATGGATGCGAGACGCACAGGACCAGTCGTTGTGGCGACGCTTGGGGGAGGCCTATGTCCAGTAGTGGACGTCTTTCGGCTGATATGATGATGATGATGATGTATGTAAAGATAACAGGAAAAATAAAACGATGTCTGTAAGAAGCGCACTTTTTCTGAAATCATAAACAAACATAACATTAGTTCCACTAGCGGGCAAGAGATGTCGCTGATCTAAGATTGCAATATACACCGCAGTGTTAAAATTCTCAACGAATAAAGGCCTCGCCGATGTAAATTTAAAAACAATTTATGTTTTACATGATGGTCCGGAACCCTCGGTGTGCGAGTCCGACTCGCTCTTGACCGGTTTTTTCTTTCGAGATGAGTAAAATTCCACTAAACATATTGCCATTACATACACCAAATATCTACTAATATGGTCCCTACCAAAAATTGTTGCTGAAATATGTCAAAATAAAAGATGAGTGCACAGCACATTATGCCTATAGAGGGTCGCATTGCGGTTGCGGCACAGCATTCCGCTCGAATCAATTTCTCACTTTTTACTGATTTTATACAAACGAATACTACACTAAAGTAGTCGGATACATTGTGCAGCATATCAGAGGTGGAATCCTGCTCCTCTTGTCAACGGAACAATGGTTAGGAGGGAGGTACCAAAGTCGGCATAAACACAGACAGTCGCAATGATGATATTCCGTAACAGACTAATCTACTGATGCGCCACACGTAACGTGCTTCACAGTGTAGTAGACACCTATTGACGGATTGCTAGCTCATCGCAACAGCCCATTTCCCATACCTAGCCTAGCTATTTGTTACAATTTCCGCGGTATGGGATTCTGCTCACACACTATGTTTTCATTCCATTGCTATTGATCAGCCTGGGAACTTGGGAACTACGAGTACCTATGCTTTACTAAGTTGGTCTAGGTAGGTACATTAATCCTAATCGGATTTCAAGATCACGTGTTGTTATTAATGCGACATATTTTACGTTTGCTAAATTAATGTCCAGCTATAAGCTCATACCCTGTCGATATTAAATTAATACTGTTAGGTAGATTTTTACAATGGCCTTCATAAAATTACATTTGACTACAAACTACATAAGCACCCCTAAAACTAAGCATATTAAATCCATAAAAATGGGGAATGTACTCTATAATGAACCCAATAACGACCCGGCTTCAGGTTTCAGCGCGCAAATCCTAAATCATAAAACGAAAAATGATCGTTGAAATCTATAATATTCACACTTGTTCGACACAAACAATCGGCACATTGGTCGTATTGTAACACTAAGTTATGTACGGAGTGTAGGTACACTGTGGGTAGGTGTAAGGGCGTTCGAGGAAGCCCCTTAATGCGGAGACAGCTCCACTGGGACGCTATTGATCGTCATCCGCCGTCAGTGGCCGAGGCGCCCCTATTGATTCGCCGCAATCTGCATGATAACCCGCGCCTGGCTTCTCTACAGTTACTACACAACATACATTAGAACACAATTACCGAGACACATTTACAGATGACATTGATGATACGTTATCGAAGCGAAGCACTTGTAGGTACTGTTATGACAATTTTTTTTTTCTCGTAGGTATTGTTGTTAACTGAGGAGTCTGTCTGGACTTAGGCTTTCGTAGGGCGATATCTGCACGGGATAGGTATGAATGAGGGGCACTATTTAAAAAAGTTTTCTTTAAAAGTAGTCTATATTGATGTCATTTGGAAAACCAACTTTTAATAACTTTGAATTCATCATTCTTATTCTAGTAATTTTCGCGTCTAACTTGATTTGGATCGCATCGAGAAAAAAAAAATATCAATACAGTAAAATATGGTTTTTTAAATACAATTGTACGAACAATTCGGCAGTTTAAAAAGGTTCTGCGTAGCAGGTCTACGAATTTTGCTACGAGAGTGCTACGATTCGCATATTTTCGGCATGTTTAGTTTTATGGCACGAATTCTTCACTTACTGAATGGAAGTAATGTGTTGAGTTTAGTAAATATGTAATTGTTTATTAATCCACCCTTTTATTCGTATTAAAACAAGTTTAAAACTGTAAATAGGCCCCCTAAACCTCTTGAAGAGAATTTTGAATGTTCGCGCCGGCGCGCGGCGTAGCTGCCACATAGAGTGAACTCACTCTTGTAAGTAACTTGATACATAGCTATTATGTATACATAGCTTTGGGAGGATCTATCACACAGGCGACCGGCCTACGTACTATCACGCTTTTTTCAATGTGGAGTTGCGCAGAACTCGAATATGTCGATTCAAACGATTTTTGGTAGTTTTGTCTGGATAATAGTTTATTAGGTATCATTTTATTCGTTTTTTGACGCTTACACGTTATGCTTGGTATAAATCACATCAAATCTGTTTACCATTATTGATTTCTGTCAAATACAAATGTAGAATCGAAATAAACGTGTGTTTATATACTTTCATTGTATAAAACTGGAAAGATGAAAAGATGTTTTGTACCATCATTTTGTTTTATATCTTCACGACAGCTCTAATACAGGGTTAGTACAGAAAACTCTCTGCCAACGTAAAGGTTAACGTGTCTACATACTTTTGTAACTTCCTTCGTGTACCTATAGAGGTAGATTCGCAAGTTCAGCAGAAGATTGCTAAGATAACTTTAAAGTTTATGTCCTTAAAGTTAAGTTAAAATGTTATGTTATCATAACCTTATGGTTAGTTGTAATTTATAATTAAACGTGACCTGCGTAGTTCAAGTCGAGCTACTTAATTGATTTAGTATAATTAGTTAGGAAGGTTTGCCGACAGTTGTTTTTTTTTGCAGTAATTTTATTAAGGTACTTAATACAAGTGCTTTATCATTTCAAAATTATAACTTTCTAGTAGACAGAAAAACTTTAAAACTAACCGTTTTTACTGTAAAATGGAATCAACATTATAATGTTTCAGGTATACGTTTGCACACAGTTTAGTTACGAAAATTGCAGTAAATGTATACGATTAGAAAGAAAAGAGCACGATTGCAATGTTAAGTGAAGTAAGTATAGCAATAAGGGCTGATTTTTATTGAAAGTTGTGAGTGGTGCCGCCAGAGGCAGCGGCAGCCGTGGCAAGCGAAGGACGAAGGGCGCGGGTGATGCGCCACATGATTGTCGCGATGTGGGTCACTGCCGCCTACGCGCAATTCGATAAAACTTCGCAACTATCACCACCTGACTACAAACAGAGTACAACTCTAGCACTGCTCATATTTCAAACTAAATCAAACTTTTTTGCTCGCAAATTCAAAATGTACCGCATGAATCTGCGGAAACACCACTTTCAGACATCGAAATTATAGCGAAATCCGTGCAGGAAGACTTCCAGCAACGAAACTTGCACAAAGTGATTAGAAAGTAGCAACAAAGTGAGCGGGTATTTTCCCTCTGGAATATCTAGTGAAAGTGTGTAGGTACTAATTAATAGTGCAAAGTATCGATCAATCGTTTCACCATGGTTCTAAATATAAAATTCCGTCGGGGAAGACAAAGTTCGCGCGCAATACGGGCGCAGGCAGGTAGTGCGGGCGGAGGGGGCGCGCGGCGGGCGGCCGCGGGCGGCGGCGGCGTATCGATTCCGCGGCGCCTTCAGTCGGCGTCCGTCGAGCGCCGCGCTGCGCCGAGCCGCCGGCGAGCGGGCGTCGCCCCTCCTCGCGGCCCGCGCCCCGCAACCGCCCTCGTCCATCGAATCTCTCGTCGTCGCCGGCAAACTCGAACGACCTCTTTTCGCTAACTAACGTCGCACCCGCGTCCGATTCCCGCCGCGAAACTGCGCTCGATCTCTATGTGTACTCCTCGTACTCTGAAATATTTTTCCGAGTTCAGGAAAACTATTGTAGAGAAATTTTGATTTTAAGTTTTTATTTGGACGGTCTTAGATTAAATGCAATAAATATTTAGTTTGTTTATTGGGCGAGTTGGTTTTTAGTCATGAACTTGTCGAGTTTAGTTGAATAGTCGTAGGGTTGTTGAGCGCTCGAGTGCGGTGATGTGGCGGTGCGCGGTTGGGCGAGGATGTCGGAGGCGGGCTGCGCGTGCGCCGGCGGGCGCGTAGGGCGCCATGGACTGCTGCAACTACGGCGAGTACCGCGGGGGCGCGGCGTACGGCGCGGGCGCATGGGACGGCTACGGCTACACGCCGCTGCCGCACGCGCCGTATGCGCACGCTTACTACGCGCCGCACGCGCATGACCCCTACGCCCGCTACTATCGCTATGACTACCCCAGCCACCACATGCACCATGAACATGTCATGCCTATGGGTTGGTATATATATGTTTCAGGTATTTACAGGTAGAAAACTTTAGTATATACAAGTGCACTATTATGTAGGTAAAGAAGGTAATTCTAAAGTAGGACACACTAGACTTTCTTTATCGGCAAGCTGATATTAAATAAGATAAGCCAGTTTTGAAAACACGATAAACACAATCACAGAAAAATCGTAAAGCACCTAACTCTTTCAGTAAAAACCTGTTATGAAAAGGAAAATAAGGAAAATCAAAATTTTCAGTTACTAAAACTAATTCTAATTTTTATCGTAACGTACTCTACATATTCCAAAAATAATTTAAAATTAATTTATGTTTTCCCTTGTGGTCGCTTAGGATACTGGTCCCTAACTATCGTTTATGACGGTGGTTGCTGGACTACTTACATTTATAAGCGAATTTATGGTGCTGTCAACTTCATAACAATAATTTAGGAAACACCTATCCATAGTTTTTTCTTTTATATTCGGTTCTTGAGAAAAGTTTATTCCGAAAGGGCAAATTGTTATAAATCGATAAAAAGATTTTTTGAACCCCAGAAACTGAAAATCATGGGAGAAAATGCTACTGAAAATAGCTTGTTTAAAACCCATGTAATAACTATATTTTCTAATAATATTTTGTAATTATTCATGTTTAAAATCATCACAAATCCTTTTACCAAGAGCCGTGATCGTGGATCGTCGTCAGGAGTACTAAACTCTTAACACCGTTTATAACAGTGTTTGTTGGAATGCTACGTATACTAGTAGGCGTTAAGGGAAAAAACAGTTTTTTTACCAATGTGTAGTCCTAACTCAAGGGTTATTGTGTTACCCAGTTACTGGGTTCCGGAGGTCACGAAGGCAGTCACCCTATGTAAAATACTGGTACCAGACTGCGTCCGGATAGGATAGACTGGAAGCCGACCCCAATAAACGTGGGAAAAGGCTAACTGAGCATAGTCCTAACATTCCTTTAAAAATGTTTATTTTAACTACTACACAACAAGATGTAAATTTATCTAAAATGTGTGTGTCGGTGACATGAAGTAGCAGAAAATACTCGCTTAAGTCATTCAGTGAGAGGCTACTTCTGAACTTTACTGAATGGCTACGTCATGCATACATAGGTACATATACCTATAAGTTTTGAAACGAAAATCTATTCTTTGTTCTTAGTTTGAGCCTTAATAACAAGAGTTATTCAATCGTAAAACAACCTACTACTTAGTTAAGAGTTTACAAAAGTTTTTAAAATTTTGTGTTCTTAATACTTTGAAAATGATTCCTCATAATAGCGCTAGCCACTAACTGTTATGTGCTGCAGCAAAATATATGTAGTTAATTCCTTGAACATAATTCAATTACAAGTATTGAACTATTTCACGTATATTACACATAACAGTGAGCTAATAAGCACAACAACGTGCCTGGCGACTCCACGTAGTGTGCGTCGACCTGAATTTGTTTACCAATACGAAAGAGATTGGAATCCGCGCGCGTGGCGCGAAGCGACATTCTGAACAATGAAGAATGAAGTAAGAATTAATGTTTACGTTTGGGCGGATTTCTCGGTGTCTACGTCACGTGTCGATGTCAGAGGCCGCGGGGGTGCGCGGGGCGCGCTGGCACGCTACAGGTGGTCGCGCGCGCCCCCGCTGCCCCGCGCGTCGACCCCCCGCCCGCCCCCACGCCGCAACGCGATTGATCGCCTGCACAGCACAGCCACTCTACATATTGACCGGGGTACTAACACCCGTGCCGCTATCCACGCTCAACTCCTTATAAATGCTACGTAAAACATGAAACGAATTTCGCACTGACGCGATGATAGGGGGCGATCACCAATTTTAATATAACTTGCACAAAGCCTACTTACAAATGTACAGTGCAAGCAGAAATTGTCTTGTTTACGTATTCTAGTTTATACCATCATCATTAAAAAAGTCGTCATCGCCAGGTCAGCGATTAATGAATATGCAGATGGAGTTCTTTGCACAATTGAACCCGACAACAAACAATTTGTATTATAATCTTGTCAAATTAATTTGCCAATTTGACAGCTATGCATAACAGTTGTCGTTTACATTAATGTTACGCGTACAGGGTCTTTTACTTAAAACACATAAAAAGTAAGATTACCAAGTATATTGTTAGGAAGTTGAATGATATCGTAATTTCTGCGAACTATCGAATTATTTGCAGAATAAATCTTCTGTTTCTGAATTCATAGCGAGTTTCAGTGATGTTAACGATACCGTAAAAATAAAATGACTTTCAGTTATGACTAGTCGGGATAAGCTGAGCTAGTGTCATAAACATAAAATTATTAATAAATGTCGCGATATTGTAACTTGTGGAGTAATAATATCATATTTACAAATCCGCCAGTTTACAAACCATTTATTCGATTTGCTGTGTAATCAAGTTACTATAGAATATTTATAAGTAGTTTGCGTAGTAAGCACAATGTCTTAATGCATCAATATATTTATTGGAATTCTTTGTGTTTCAGACGAGGGTAAAATTATAAAGAAGTGTAAAGTATACTGTTTGCGTTGATTTTTTATCATGGATCTAGCGCCGATCGCTCTTTCTAGGATCATATACCAGGATCATGTTTAAGATGGGCCAGTAATTTGGCCACCCTGTCTATTTTATTCAGATCTTGATTCAAAATTTGACCTCATGGACTCTAGGCTCTAAAATACCCATATAATTAGTTGCGAATTCTTAGTCAGAAACTTTAGCAATCAGTCTCTTTCATAAGCTCATCGACTACTATTGAATTTTAACTTATTTGTCTTCAATAGTTCCAATAGACCTCATCAATAAACATTCACAAGGATGTAGGTAACGACTATGCTTGGTAGACCTTTTTTGTAACGGAATACTTAAAAGATAGCATTATCATTATTTTACTGTAGATAATATTGTTAGATTTCTTATTTTGATTTGTTTTTCTGTGTACGTGATATATTTCAAGAATATCCGACCTTAATTAACAAAGTCATAACAATTATGTAGGTCATTCTGAGTCAGCAAAATGAGCAAAATGTCGTAGCAGCATAATGTCCGTCTTCTACGTTCAGGGTCACGGCTTCGATTGCTATAGCTGCATCGCTACGTACATAAAACACCTATGATCGATTTTTAAATGGAATGGCACCTTCTATGACGTAGGTGCCATGAGTGCTACTTCAGCAATGTCAGTATGAACATAAACTAAGAGTAGGTCCGCACGTTACGAGTGCAGTATTTTTCGATCTATCTGTGATTTTTACGTGTTTAATAATGTTTTTGTGGGAAGAAATTATGTGGTGGAGGAAAAGTAATTATACCTAATAATGTTTGTCATCGATAAAGGACGCATACTGCTGAAAGTATCAGAACAACCTGTTGACTTTTGTATCGCGTAGAGATGAAAGGAATTTGTCAGTCGATATGAGTAACGATGTTGAACAATATTGACGCATGCTATTATAATGAGTTGGAGAGATAATGATAAACAATGCGTGTTTAGATTACGGCGGGTACGCGTCGAAGGAGGCGCGCGTGCGCCGGTCGCTGGCGCGGCGCGAGCAGCGCGCGCTCACCCCTGCCCCGCACCTGCCGCTGCCGCCCACGGTGAGTAGCCAGCCTACAGCTACAGCCTTCATTTGACTTTTATATAATTCAGATGAAACCTTATCATGCACAAACAATTTCTCTCAAAGTCTCGAAACAAGGGAATCCACACATAACACTTTTTGTTTTATTTTGAGACGTTAAGGGGCGCATAAAGAGTTTCACCCCTGAACGCCGAGTCTATTGTGTGCTAGAACAGATTTTGCGTTTTTATTTTACGTTAAGTAAACATAATAAACTTGTGTACTTAGTGGTTGAGGTTGAGCATAGTGTCATTTCACTATTAATGTTCAAGACTCATGGAATATGGGGCGATTAGAAATAAACTTTTCACTTTTATCAAAGACAAAAGTTAATTTTCACCGTTCCATAAAGACATCACAACTCACACAAGACAATCGAACTTTGATATTGAACATTAAAAATAAAATTAGTTTAATCTTTTTTTTTACAATTGGTAGGCATGCGTTTGACGACTATCTCACCTAATGGCAGGGCCGGCCTTAACCATCTAAACGCCCTGAGCGAGTCATGCATTTGCGCCCTTTAATATTTCGTTTTAATTAAAATAACTTATTTTCAATTTTGTACCATATTTATTATGCGAGTTAATAAAAAACTACAAACATGTAGGTATTTATTAGATATTATTAATTAGCCATACCTGCAACGGCAAGGCGCAAGCAATAGACGCATTGCTCTACAATTAAAAAAAAACCGGGCAAGTGCGAGTCGGACTCGCCCACCGAGGGTTCCGTACAAATTTGTAGGTACAAATTACTTTAAAACAAATACTGTATTTTTATGATTTAATTACAAATGTATAGTTTTCAGACTTGTCCCTATGATTATAGTATAAGAAGATATTGCTTATCAAATTTCAAGGTCTAGGTCAACGGGAAATGTATGCCCTATGAATTTTGATTCCCTTGAGAGTGTCGAAATATACGTTTTTTTTTGTAGCATATCTTTTTTTGACGTTAACTTAGACGTTTGATTTTTTCACAACTTCAAGGGACTGTAAATTTGAGTATATGGTTTTAATTTCAACCCGATACCTCCATGAGTTCCCGAAATAAAGGGTCTAGACAGACAGACGGACGGATCACAAAGTGATCCTATAAGGGTTCCGTTTTTTCTTTTAAGGTACGGAACCCTAAAAAAACTGACTGAGTGCGAATCGGATTCGCGTTCGTCTCAAAGGGCGTGCTGAGGCCAGTAAATTCATTGCATACTGTATAGTATTAATTGGTTAGTGGTAAAAACAATAACTACTCATGTAGCACTGCACTATTCTGGCAGTTAAAACTGTGCCCCAAAGGCGCCCTATACACCACAAACCTCAATTATACCTTTATTACTAACACTGAGGTGCCTTTTCCAGAGCCAAAGCTTTGGTTTAGCATTAACAGATTTGGAGCATTTTGTGTAGTTCAATCACAGATGCTTGAAAAGTGATTTGCTTGTTTGTTTGAATAAGATTATAAAAGTCAATACAGTGAATTAAGTAATAATAATTTCAGTTTTTATTTATATCGAAAGAAATAGGTAAGTATGCAAATTAAATGGTTAAGTCAAACTAGCGCGCGCAGAGCCCTGTATGTCTTGGCGCCCTCCAGCTGCCGGCGCCCCGGGCGGCCGTCCGGGTCGCCCGGCTCTAAAGCCACTACTGCCTGATGGTAAGCGGTGATGTGGTCGAAGATGGAGTACGCTTGCCTAGAAGTAACCTATTCACTCTTATCTTAAAGACTCTCAGGTTGTAGCTATCAGGAAACACAGACTCCGGCAGGGAATTCCACTCCTTAGCTGAACGCATTATTTATGTGTTCCCAAAACATTTTGTGCGTGTGGGTTGTACCATGTACCGGTGGCGCATCGCACCGTTCGTCTTGTGGTCCGATGATGGAACGGGCTTGGCGGAATTTAATTATGCAACCGGTAGAAAACCGACAGGTTAGCAACTAGGCTTCGATGCTCAAGACTTTGAAGCTTCGTCGCGACCAGCTTATCATTACCGATGATCCTCTTGGCTCGTTTCTCAATTGACTCAAGGGCATCAAGCTGGTATCTGGCAGATCCGTCCCAAAGATGGGAGCAGTACTCCATGCACGATTGAACTTGCGCTTGATAGAGTTAGAACAGCTTTTCCGGCGTGAAGTACCGTCTCACCTCTACTAGGATCCCCAATTTGAGTTTGCAGATGTTAAAGTTAATCGGCACGGTTGCACCTCGGAAAGATGGAGCTGGGTGGACTTGGCTCTTTTTGGCGGAAAATAGACACGCTTGGGTCTTAGCAGCATTGAACTTGACCAGATTCGCATCGCCCCATTCAGAGATAGCCTATAAGGATACGTTCAAGCGCTCAACCCTATGGTTGAGCGCTTGAACGTGTCCTTACAGGCTGTCTTCTTGCTGCATATTAATGATCTGCTTAAACCCGGTACCTTTGGGTATGCAGACGACAGCACTGTTGCTGCTGTCGTCTGCGTACACAAAGGTGTAGAGGAGTGTGTGGAGGCTGTAGAACAGTGTTGCTGAAAGCACCCACCTCTGAGGAACCCCGGCATTAATATCGAGTAGTCCAGACGAGCAGCCATCTATGACCACTCGGATAGACCGTTTCCTCAGGAAATCTGCGATCCAATTCGGCGGGCAAACCGAAGGAAGGAAGCTTACTAATAAAGCTATCGTGCCGGATCCTGTCGAAGGCCTTCGAAATGTCAAGGGAGACCGCAAGTGCGTCCCCGTGCTTCTCTATGGCCTCAGTCCAGATATGAATAGCATAAGCTAGAAGATTCCCAGTTGACCGATTTCGGCGGAACTCGTATTGTCGGTCACTAAGGATATCATTCGCTACTAGGTATGCCAGGAGCTTATGATTCAGCACGCGTTCCGTTACCGAGATGGGTCTATAATTCGACAGGTCAGCTCGACTACCCTTCTTGAGCACGGGCTGCAAGTTAGCTTGCTTCCAAGCCTTCGGCACTTTTCCAGTCTCTAACGAAAGGCGAAATAGGCGTGTCAAGATCGGAGACAACTCAGGCGCACAAGTCTTCAGAACAATTGCCGGTATCTCGTCGGGGCCACTAGCCTTGTCCACGTATAGGTTACGCAGTACCCTACGGATGTTCTTTTGATGAATGCGAATGTTCGACATACTCGACTCGCATCCATCAGGAGAAGCAGGGGGCCTCGCGCCACCAGGATCCAGACGTGAAGATTCCGCAAACAAAGAGGCAAATATGCCAGCGACCCGTCGGGTATCAGCAGTGGTGGTAGTGAGGTGCGGCAGAAGTTCGATTCGACCGATTTAGCCAGGGACCAAAAAATCTACTACTTGCTGGGTATGAAGCAAGTTTGTTCTCCATTCGGCTAATGTGGTCTTGCAGGACTTGCTAGCCCTGTTGAAGGCTCTCTTCTTCTGACTCACGTCATTTGCTTTGCACGTACGAGCGTCGACCCGGGTACGCTGCGTGTTAAAGCGCATCAGCGCGATTGCACTCGGCACCAAACCATGTACGAGCTCTGCCTGACATTATTACGTCTCAGAACGGAATGTAGTACTACATTCCCCTCCGCAATACATCCGTCACGGCGTCCGCGTACGACGAAGCATCAGTCGAAGAAAAGCAAGTAGGCTGCCAAGTATAACATGCAAAGAAAGATCGCATGCCATCCCAATCTGCTGACCTGTATCGCCATACCCGATGGGTGCCTCTTTGGCTAGGATCGGGCGGGGAGTAAACGGACACAGACTTCACCAAACAGTGGTCGGAACTACCCAGAAGTAATCGACACCGAGTAGCAGTCTGGATCTGTTGTCAGCAGAAGGTCCAAGCAATTGGCAGTGTGCGAATCAACATCGGGCACCCTCGTTGCCCCATGGACCAGCTGGGTAAGATTTAACGCTAGAGCTAGCTTTCGCGTCTCATGTCCAGCATGGTCTATGCACTGGTATGGGAAGAGCCCCTCCAGATGGTGGGCGTTGAAGTCCCCCAGTAACACCAATTGGGCAGAAGGGTACTGTTGCTAAGCCGCATTCGACGCCTTACTTAGGTGTTGTGTGAGCCCAGTTGTCTCCAAATCACCGCGTAAACAATTTTATCCAGCCTTGTGTCCACTAGAACCCATAGCGTTGAGAATCTGGAGTCTTCAAGTTTGCGGAGATGCCGATAGCAGATGTCGTCTCGGGAGTATATACATACGCCCCGCGCGTGACTTGAAGTGGTGCTCCAGGGTAGGACAGGTATGACGCGTCTGACGGACATTCGATCTGCGTCTCCGAAAGCGAACAAGAGCGCTGGTTTCTCAGTCTCCTGGAGGTGATGGATTGTGGCGAGATTTGAGTGCAGACACATACGCGTGCGCATGCGAGCACTTTGTGGGAGAAGGAGTGCTGCCGCTCTGTACAGCGTTTTTCTTTTTGTTCCTTAATACCCTGTGTGAGTGAAGGAAGGAGAGGAGAAGCAAGTGAAATGAGGTTCCATGCTGCTAACCTTCAGCCACGCTATGACAGCATGGCATCGTTGGGGGACTAGTCTGGAGACTGCAGGGACGCCCGATCCCTCCCGGGAATGTCCATCGGGCCCTCTCTTCTGGTCGCCAACCAGCACGATACTGCATTTCGGAGATTTTTCAGCACACTACTTGGGCCCCCAGCTACCTGCGGTCGGCCAGCGGCGCACCGTGCCTCGGATCCCGCTACCCTCCGCGACTAGTCTCCCTATACGCCCATGTCAGCGCAAGCCTGGTTGGTCTGCCTGCATTGGAACAACTATTTCGACCCTACTCCTCTGAATTGGCTACAATGAGCATCGTACCGGAACGCGGCTAGGCCGCTTGGCGGTACGTCTTTACCCAGTGGGTGGTCACAAGCCATCGGCTGAAACCTACCACCAGTTAGTGTCACTTGATTAGCACCGACTGGGGACTACGTGTAGGGTCTAACAATGGGTATTCTCCTACGGACGCGGGTGACTCGACTCCCATAATCAGAGGAACTGGTGTGGTTTAACCCTTTAACGCATATCCTGTGTTCTAATGCGGGTCGCATGTGTTCTTAAGGTTCACTATTTTAAAAAAATCTATGAAATGACCACCTTGAAGTGACTGTCCAGTTTACAGACCATTTTGTATGAGCCGTCCCATAAAGGTTTAATTAAGTCAGTTACATTCCAACTCGTAAAAATATTATAAAAAATACCGTAGACAGTTCGTGGGAGTATCGTGATTCTTAGTAAACCACTACAGAACTCTTCGGGGACGCGGCGTGACTTTAATGACACTTAATTCGCAAGAATAATGTACTTTGCGGCAATCTTGCGGAAACCTAATAGTTCGCAAGTAAAAGGTCAGGAAACTGTTTATAAGTATTTTGCAGACTCGCAATAAATACAAAACTTTCCTCTTGTCTATGCAAGTATAAATATAATATTGGCTACGTTTACTTCCTCGTGAGTAAGCAACACCAATCAGAAGTGCTTTGTTGTATTGCGTCGAGGCCGTTTGAAGTAACGCATAGAAATAGAGAATTGAATTTGAATAGAATAGAACATAAGTGGCTGAGGTAGTTGACTCACAAACAACGAACACAATTAAATGCCCTATTCCCCTCCGCTGATCTTTACAATATGCTCAAGAACGCCAAGCAACTGATACATATCTATTATCCACTCAGTCTAGAGCAGTATGTAAATATTTTGTTCCAATGAACCATGGAATTATGAATGTTAATATTACATGAAATAAATGAGTACTTATCTCAAACCTTACGCGATACCGTTCGAAGGTTTTGTGATGCAAAACAAATATTATCTTTGCTGGTATAAAATATAAGCAGTGAACGGTAATTAATAAGTTATACAACTAAATAAGTTAAACAACCCGAGACTGTATTAATTATCTACTTGATAATATTAACATTTCAAGCAAATGAGTTGTCTCGGATATGGCGAGTCCACTGCTTATTGAATTACGGTGGAATAGGTCACCGGCATACAAAAAGACTAGTTAAAATTATGTAGGTCAGTGTCAGAGGACAGTTGACATCCTCATTCGCTACTAACGCGCACTCCTCTGCGGTGCTATACATATATTATCAATCGTAAGCAATGTAGATAGAGTTTAAATTCAACCGACACACTATAAAATTCAGTCAGGGAAAGTTTGTTGTGCAAATTCTGAAATGACTGCTCATTGAAAACAAAAGTTTGTTGTCATTTCTACTCAGACATTACAAATTCGGTAAATGAGGTGTATTGTTAACAAATATTTTAGGTGAAGGTAATATATTATTGCAGATATTTTAGGACCGTTTTAAAGTAAGTTGCAGGTAGTTGTGTTTTTTGGATGGAAAAAATACTATAAATAAGAAAATATAAGATTAAAATGAAAGGGTCATCTCAGATTTAGGCAGTCAACTAGTAGGAATGTTAACGAATAATCGAGTCGTAAGTGGTATCATTACGGCGTCATATTACGAGACAAGTGAGCGTCACAAAGGCGCTAATGAGGGTGGGAGGGGCCGCGCGGCGTGCTCGGTGCCCCCCCCCAAGAGGGGTGTCGAGAGGTGGAGGTGGCCTATGAAAGCTGTCAGCGGTTGATTTTTCCGAGTGTCGTGGGCGCCGCGCTGATCGATAAGTCACGTGGTTCGCGCGCTCGCCGCTTGCCGCTCGATAGTTAGTTAGCCTCTGCAAATCTCCCGTCACTATTCTACTTCCCCCACACATGAACAGTTTTCAGGCCGTTACGAGTTTATATAACGTCTGAACGATTGAAATGCCTAGCGTGGGGATTGTAATGTGTAGTTACTTTGTAATGCTTTAAAACAGCGAGAATACATTAGACTTATTTTTGTAGTTTGTATATATAAATGAGTTACTTATGTCAAATTTGTTCATTAAAGTAATTTGAGGATGTAATAAAAAAAAATTGAACTTTTTTTTCGCAGTTATTTAATAAAGCATGTAAACAAAGACCATTTAATAAAACACTGATAATAACAAAGGATCTTCCATTAAAAAAAACTTATGCAGAAGCGTAAAGAACTCTAAAGTTCAACCCGCGTAGCAGCGCGTAGCGCCTTCGTAGCACCGTAGCGCTTATTGATTTGAGATTTAAAAAGCCAAGTATATAGTTTCTTGGTACTGATTGCTAAATGCTAGGAGTATGGAGTATTAGTCTAGGATTTGACGTTTAAATACCTATCACATTTTCAAAGTTTGAACCGCTTAGCAACGCGTAGCGTCATCGTAGCACCGTAGTATTTTTTTCTAAAATTTTGATAATATTAGATATTAAAATGTTATTTGACAATCAATACTAGGGATGTTGAGATAGAGATTTAGATTTAGGAAGTTCAAATACCTAGTATATTTTAGAAGTTAAAATCGCGTAGCATCGCGTAGCTCCGGCGTAGCACCGTAGCACTGTTAATTTGGTGCTTAAAAATTGCCCGAATTTGTAATAAGAATAGCCAAGCATATAACTTATCTAAGATTACTGTTAAAATATTTGTTAAGCTAAGGTTACATGGGCATGTCTAATGACTCGTCAATGCAGTACTGGTGATGTGCGATGATGAATGCAGTTGGTGCAACGCAACGTTGCACAGGGAGTAACGGACATCGATCGACGGCGCGACCCCCTCAACCCCCCTCCCTGCCTCACCGTGCCCCCCTTACATCCTCGCACCACACTAAACATTATCTTGTGTACAGGTTGTGCACATATTTCACCACTAAATGTAAATATTGACAAACAAAAACGCCAACGTGAATCATCATAAGTTTTGTTTTGACTGTATCATTTTTTATGATATTAAAAATTCTTTTATTTTCAGAATTAATTTAAATCGCTATCGTCTGATATTTATTTGTATTTTTAAACTCTGATTGCTTAATATCCGATTCACCTTTTCAAAACTTTAATCGAAACAACTTTCCGTGCACAGGTGCCGCGGCACTAACCACCTGAAATTGACTTTACTGTAACGAATCTGTGGTACTCGCTCCACTATAATCTGAGTATTATGTGCTCCGTTTGGCACAAACTTATCATAATCCCACAGTTTTATTAGATGCAATTACGTAGACTTTAACAGAAATTTGAGATTTATTTTATTTTATCGACTAATAATCTACTAGGCCAATTACTTCACATAAATTAATAACAACACATAGCTAATAACTATATTTAAAGACAGTATAAATACGGATTTTGTGAGGTATTTGGAGTGATAGTTATAACTTTGTGCGCCGAACCCCTTGCCATATCGATATCAAGTGCTACGCAACACTGGGTACTACAAGAATGAGGAGCATATGCACAAGGGATGTTTTAAAGTTGAAACAGAAAAATATGGAATTTATACAATTTTTGATATAAGTAGGTACCTAAAACATACAGTTTCAAAAAGATCAGGAATTGAAATAAAATTGTAATGCGAAATAATTTAGTCAACTCAACATTATATTTCCTTTACGACGTTTAAATGTTAAGGTATAATAACATAATTTTAATCATTTAAGTATCGAGTGAAAGATAAAAATAAAAAGTTGAAAAAAAAAACGAAGAGCGACTTTGCATACCATAAAGTCAGGTTGTATCGGAAGCAATCTTAGCGTCAAATTCGCTGTAAGCTGTCTGTAACGGAGCTGCCTGAATCGATAAGGACGCGTGGGACAGATGGTCCCCTAGTCTGTCAGTAATCAATGACGCTCTACTCTTTTTGTTTTTGGCGTAATAATAGGCGTTTTCAACAGTTTATTTGGGAAACGATATTTTTATGATACTTTGAAAAGTTATGACGTAATCACGGGTAGATTGTGTTACTTTTTAGTTGACTATTAAATAGAATACTTATTATAACTAACAGTCCAGACTGGATTAGTTTTCTTACCATTTGCAGATTTTGGTTGAAAGTCACAAAATTTATAAAAATTATTAAAAGCTTCGATAACTCAACAACAACCCAATATAGACTCCAAGTTTTTGGGGTCAAAACCGTAGCAAATCAGCTCTAGTATAAAATCCATTCCAAGAAACGCACTTAATAACTACCAGTCACACTGAATATAGATACATAATATGAACACCTTTATTTTTTTACTTGTGGTGGATTTACTCTTAACTCCAGTCTTAGATAGAGGTGACAGAGGCAAAGTTGACGATGGAGTGTTTGAATTTCGACTTATGTTTTAAATAGCAATGTCGTTTATAAGTATTAAGGCTTCTATAACTCTGAAAGTGCCTAATATACCGAATTGCAAAGTGTTAAAGGTTTTATTAAGTGAAAGTGGGATGAAAAATTGTTGTTTTCATTTTCAGCCACCGCTAGAATGTGGAGTGAACGGTCGGGGTCCCGCGTACTGTGAACCGCAGATGTGGCCACATTATCAGGTATAATATCGTTACACGTGTTCTATTATTTATATTTTTGATACATGTTGGTAGTTCGTAAGAACATTAAGTTCAGTTTTAAAGTCAGGTTTGTAATTGAACTGTATTTCAGGTTTTGCTTAAGGTCAACTCTGAAATTGTCTTTTTAACTCTTCTTCTGTTCATTGTACCTTACTTATATGGAACCCTAAGGTTCCATACCCGGAGGGTAACCAACGGAACCTTATTACAATTGTATTAAGGTTTTGCTGTCCGTCTCTCTGATCGTCCGTCTGTCTGTCAGCGGGCTGTATGTCAAGAACCGTAAGAGGTAGACATATTTGCATAGAGTATGCTTTTCTATTGCCGCTATAACAACAAAAATAAAAATTTAATTGAATACAAAATTAAAGGAGTAGAAACGTGTTTTTTCGGTTTTATGGTTCGGAACCCTTCATGTGCGAGTCCGACTCGCAGTTGGTCAGTTTTTTAGACGTGCTTTTGTTATTGTTTAGCAGATGGGCGCCATGGGCGGCGGTTGGAGTGGTGCTAACGCAGCCAACGGCGGGTGGGCCCCACGGACCGCTTGCTCGCGTGACCACATGCGGTATCCTCCCGAATGCCGACCAATGAAGGTTATTAATGACATTTTCATTAAAATTGTTAGGTAAACATTTCTATACTTTAAGTGACAATGACGGCGTTATAGAAATCCGAACTTTTCAGAAATTCAATCTGTTATATTGTTTTTGCCAATTTAACATATTGTAGAGATCAATGAATTTGAAAATGAATTTTCTTCTTAATACCTACCTAGTATTAAAAGGAAGTTTCTTACTTACAATATTATCCTACTTGTTTGTCAAACAAAATGTTAAAATAATTATTTTATTATATTTTCAGAGTGCTCATTTGCACAGCCAGAATCAGGCATGTCAACAAGATGGGAGATCGACGCCTTATCGTGTTTTCGAAGACTCGCCCTTCAACGGAGAAGTTGTTTCGAGGCAGAGAAACACGCCCGAATTCACGCCTAGCGTGACGCCGAGTGATCCTACACGCGCTGCTCGAGAGCGATTCCCCGTCGCCCAGCCGCGTCGCTCCTCGCCTGAAGAGAAGCGACCGCCGCGGCCGCCTGTAGTCCCGCTGCCCGCTTTTCAACAAGCGTTTGGCTCCACAGAAATCGGAAAGTTTGCCGAAGCGTTCAGTCGGACCGAGATCGCGGTTGACGACACTCCCGCCGATAATTTTATGTATGAGTCGTATCCCGACTGGGACGGACCGGCCGAGACGCAGTGGTCCTCCCAGCCCGCGTCACAGCCCACCTCACGGGAGATCAAATGCGAAGATAACTTTTAAGTGGTCTTTGCCCTAGTTATAATTTGTAGGCAAATATGCCTTTTAGTTAAATTAGACAAATTGTAGTTCCACCACCATGTTGCCAAAATGAGTAGAATTGAGATGAGGAGTTGAATGTCATAGGACTATTATGATGTGATGTCAAAATTACTAAAGTGTACGAAAATTTAATCGACCGGATAAAATAGTGGTGTGACTTTTAATTCATATATAAAGTAGTTATTCCCTTTAACTAGTTCTAGGCCGACCTTCAAAAATGAGAATTATTATGACGAGGAAGAGGGATGGTTAGGTACTGCATATAGGATAACAAATGAATCATGACTCAATGTGCCTTTATTCGGAGAGCCCGGCCGCTACTCGCGCGGTGTCGTCCGCCCCGTTCTGCGTTGCTATGTACGATATTAAATTACAATAGCAATTATAGGGACCAACGTTTAGACAAATATACACGACCCGGTCGCGTGCACGCTCGATGCGCAATAAGCTCAACGAAATACTTTATGAATGTTCTGGGATTTTAATTAAAATTATAACAACAATAACGTATAAATTATAAAAATCAATAGAGACAAATTAGTAGCGTGTAATTAGCATTATCTAAATAACATAAATAAATCTTGATCTTTCAATACTAACAAACAGTTCCCTTAAATCAATATTAATAACTTTCTTATGCTATCCTTCATCATTTTGAAATTAATCTCATCGATTTTCTTCTTTCAAATACATTTTCTTTTAAATTATGTTATAGGCACACAATATAACTGATAAAATATTCATATTATAAATATTAAAAGGGGCTTTAAGACGCCGCGCGGACTTAATATAAACATTCGAAAATATTCAGGAAGTAATGAAACAAGTCATGTGTTTAGGTATAAATAGGTAGTTAAATTTGATAAAAATTTTAAAGAGATTACTTATGAATAAAATGGCTTTTTAATTGAATATTTAGGGGTCCAACAACGTTGATGTAAAGTGATTGTCGTGATTTTAATTTCCCATTTAGAATCACAACTACGACAGAAATAAATTCATCGTGTAGATTATATACATTAATGGTCATCGATAACTGAGTACCTACCTGAATAAATGTTTCAACATACTTAATATCCATTAATGTTTAATTAATTAAATGGTTGATTGGTGTCAGAAACCAACGTGTTTCTTGTTTAGAAACTGAGTATGTAATTATATTGAGTTTTGTAAATGATTAGTGTCTGTGATAGAGTTGTTTGTGTATGATTATGTTTTATTATAGGTCGCTATGTAAATCTTGTCCTTTGTAATTAAAAATTGGTATTTTTGTTAAAAAAATGTCATTTATTAGATATCAAGTTATCCACCTCCAGATGTTTTTTATTTATCGGTGAAGAGCTTTCGTGAACCTCTACGAGGAAACTAAATTATTGTAAGAGTAGATAAACCTAAAAGTTTCGAATTATTTCATAAATTCATAACCGTTTTTAACCTACAACGAATCCAGCTGTTGCAGTAACAGAACAGGACAAAGGACTACGTTTGTATGGCGCCTGACAAATTTGTTGTTAGATTTGTTCGATTGATAGCGAGAGCTAAAGTTGATGTTAGTTACTTTGTTTCGAGCTTAATATTTAAATAAATTATCTTATAATGTGCGGTGCATGGATAACAGTAACTTCCAGTGGTCTTCATTTTTATAGAGGAATCTTGTGTGACAGTATTTTCGGTCTTTTTCGATAAAAAAAACAGCAAAATTAAATGGAGTGCCTTACGTATTTAATATGATATGAAATTAGGATGGATGAATTTTATTCTAGCATAATTTGATGAAACACCATAATAAAATATAATAGCGTAATGAAACTTCTTTTAAATCGAGTATTTCATTAATTAATAGATATTGTAATGAACTTAATAAGAGTTATTTAATGATTATCTTTACATGAAATAATATAAATATCTATTAAATATTTAAAATAATCGTGGTGTGCACTAAATTATTTTATTGCAAAGTATATTAATTTAAAAATATTTTGTTATTTATAACAAGTAGAATGAAACGAAGTATGATTTTAGCGTCTAGTGTTTATAATTAAGATTAAATTAATAAACTTATTCCGATTCTATTTGTTTATAGTGCAATATATTTAGGTATGACCTTGTGTAATTAGGGTGTACACTATTTCTTCCGATTTCGAGCGTTATTTAGAAAGTGCGATATACTTTCAAACATAATATATTCCTGCAAGGCTTACATTTAATGAAAATGTTGAATATTTCAGTCTTGACAGCCAAAACCAGTATAAAGATACACCCATGGTGGTCGGCATAACTATGATAATACCTACATTATGTAGCCAGTGCCACATACATTATGTATTTTATGATATATATATCTCTATAGATAGTCCTATTGTTATTCTTTAAATCTTAGAAAGGAATATAATTTCTAATGTAGAGAGATGTAAAGATCGTAATTTAAAGTTAAAACAATATACATCATATAGGTGTTCACAAATAGAGCTTCCCGAGTGAGTAAATCACAGTTTTGTCTCCCATGAAAGATTTTGCGTGTACTAATCTTGAATCTATTACCTTTAACCTGCCGCTTCTCGATTTAACATTGATCTTATGTTTTATGTGCATAATTACGTTTTGGAATTTCTAATTCAGCTGTCATTGGCCACTTTGTCCGTAAGTGTATATCTATTGATTTTGTTATTGCACTAATTTATGGAATTTACTTAGGATTCAGAACTAAATCATTGCTAATAATAATATTTTTTAATCTTACCTACTTGCCACAAATAGATTCTAGAGCATTCACACGTAGAAGTTTTTCAAAAAAAATTTCCTTTACTTTTACAATCAAATAGTTAAAATCTTAATCCATAAATAATAAACATGACTGTGTAATAATTTTAAATCGTTTTAAAATATTGTAGTTAATAGGCCTCCATAGTTTTTTACCTACTGTTGAGGTCAGGTATGAGTGAATTGTTCCTTCAGTTTTCTTCAAGATTCGTTAATAATATTAGGCCAACAAAATTTAGACGCGTAAGTTTTATGTAAATTTGTTGAGACAGTTAAAATTACTGAACAAAAATATATAATGAAAAAAATATTGTGTACCTATCTAGTTATAATTATTATTAACCTTGTAAATACTTAATTAATTATATTTTGAATGTTTCACTCATATCAATTTAGAAAATCTGTTTTATTAGCAAATTGTAAGGTTTTGAATCCGGAAACACTGAAATGTTTGATTTATGAACGTCGATGTACGATTTAATAAACACATTGTACCGATTACATGCATGCGTTTTATTAGTATTTAAAAGATCCTTTAGGCTCGATCACCTCGCTCATAAGTAAATAAACAGTTAGTTAAATGGTTATTTTCTTGCCGATTAGATAAAAAAGTATCGAATGGATGCATAAGGGATGGATGGATCTAGTTACACCTAAGTATATACTCATGAAATGCTACAGGGTAGATAAATGAACAAAAACAATATATCATATTTTATGTTTATTCATAAGCAATAAAAAGTAATTTCCATACGTGTCACAAAATTAAACATATCAAATACTTATGAAAAAAAATAATAATCCTTAAAATTGTAAATAAGACTAGTTGTTTTGAAAGCCACTAAAGGATACTAGAATTAATACCATTTCCCATTTAGCAGGCATTGACAAACTACTTCATAGATTTTAGTATTTTCATCTATGAAACTTAAAACACACGTGCACGTTTTTAAACATGTGAAGGCACTTTAAATTTAGACGATCGAACAAAATGGTTACCTAAAAATGTGACAGGAATAAGTCAATAGATTCAGTCCAAGAGATAAAGAAATATGTAGTGACTACAAAATAAATGTTTCGTTTATTAGTAACTCAGAATTAAACAAGTTATGATTAGTTAGGTATACATTCCGGTAATACATATAAAGGGAAATCATAGGTAACAGTGCACGAAAGTGATTCGTCAAGATGCGAGGTCTGTACATAAAATCTGCAAAGTAGTTTGACAACGGTAATACATACCTAACATTGTATACGGGTGCGATTATTCTCGATAATACACTGACAGAAAGTAATGACAAAACAACAGAATTAGCAAATCATATTAACAACAAATTATAAAAGTTCAATACTTATTATAACATTAGTTACTTTCGTATTTTACTTCAATAAGTCTTTCTAAATATTCATTCATTTTCCTACTTTACTTTCAAATGTCATTGAAGTATGAAATACAATCGCAATTAATGAGTTCATCCTTCATTTAATTTTCACTCATATTTGTTTATTCATTTTATTAATTATAATTTTCTTAGTATAATAATAATCTATAAATTGATTGTATAAGTTCGTAATTATTAAATTCGAATATTTTAACATATGTATATTAATAAACGGTTTTATTTCAATAAGTCACAAAACAAACACTTAAACAATATTTAAAGTTCAAAATATAATGTGGTCACAATATATATTACACAGGTATTATCTAAACGTCATAGTGCATACTGTGTATACATACTCCTGGTAACTGCAAAATACTTAAAACAATAAAACAGTTACTATATCACGAGAAAACTCATAAGCTGAACGAGATAGCTCCACCGCCGTTGATATGTTCCGACATGAAACACTACCGAAGTGCTACGAGACGCTCGACTTCTACATCGAAATATCGTCACTATTTCCATAATATATTATTACAAGTCGGAATTTTTTAAACGTTTCTTCTAACCTACCAGTACAGATCAGTTGTTATTCATACATTTACAGACAGTTTGAAACTGCTATCCATATGAGTAAAGTTCCGGTAATAATATATTATTGAACGATCGCGACGCGTCGTAGTGGTGAGACCGCACATCACGGGTTCAAAGTACTTCGTCCATCCAGTTTACAGTTTTCCGCGACTGCAGTCAACACATTTACAATATATTACAGCAAATAAACAATCATACATATTATAATTATTATAATACATTCAATTATATTAAACTCAACTTGTGGATACATGTTATATCATTCACCTAGCCTATGATAGAACTTTCGAATTTGATCACGAAGAGAAATTATTATCAAAACTACCTAGTGTATATTTCCATTTGGGTTAGTGCATTTTGAACTATAGGGTAGTGAGTTGCCAATGTGACGAAAATGAAACGCAAATACATTACAGCTAACTACTCTCACGATATATTTATTTATTCAGGAATATCTTCACGATAAGTATTCAAGCACAAGGAGGTGTAGAGAGTACCTAATTTGGCACAGAGCAGTCCGTATTAAACGAATCTATAGGATATTCGCATGCTTAAACAAGTGTTAAAGGAATGCCTTAAATAAAGCTAAAGTAGAAAGTCTTCGCGAGGATATATAATCTGTGTAGAGTCGTGGCATGCTGAGTACCTTCAGTGGAAAGTTTACGGTGTCATGGTGTGGGCGCTATTACGAGTTTACGTTCTACGCGAAGGTTACAATCAGTTTCCATTAAAAAGTAACATGTCCATTAACAATTTATCACTGAAACTAGTTATGTAATGTGACTCAAAAAATTGCTCGACTTTCTATTGATATTGTCATTTATTTGTAGTTATAAAATAGACCTACCTAAATAAATGTGTCTTGTAGGTCAATTTTAAATAAAATTTATTTTCTATAATATGAGGTTTATTTTTCTTTCCCAGCTGATTGTTATATGCATGTATACTGAAACAACAAATTATATTCGACGTGGAAGTCAATAACAGGATGCGACACTGTATTCTAGCGCGTTTTGAATCAACATGTTCATTTAAGTTTCAAACCTCATAACAAATGCGTTCCGATATATTTACGTCCTATTAATTACAAATGAATCTTCAGGGCTCATCCACACCTGGAAGAATCTTCAGGTCATTTTCAAATTTCAGACGAAGTGTCTGGTTTTCATACTAATACAATGCGATTTTTACAAATGGGGGATCTCACAAAATTATGAATTGTATTAACGAGGGTATTGTCAAATTATTTTAAATATAATTAGGTAGGTACACTATACCTCACAAAAGAGCCGCACGCAGTCTTATTCGTTACGGGCACAGGATTATGCACCTAACACAAAAATACTTTGAGCTCAATAAATTAACAACATAATGAACGGCCGACTGATTTAAACACAGGGTAGGTAATGTTTGAGCTTAAAATCGTAAGCATAGGGGAAAATTTAGGCAGACTAATACTAAACTGAGAGAAACTTGAAGGAAATCCGAGAAGAGGTACACAAACATCGCACGGTCAAGTGATTAGACTATTGCGGGGTAGTAGGCGGCGGGTAACAAAACTCGGGCTCTGCGTCCGGACAGCCGGAGGGTCGGGAGAGGCGAGTGGCGCACTGGCGCGGCGGCCATGGCGGCCATGGCAGCCATGGCGGCTAGTGGCGGTGGTCGGGCGCCAGCGACTTGCGGCTGGCCGACAGGTGGTGCGGGCGCGGCGCCGCGCGCGTGGAGCGCGGCAGCGTGGTGGGCGCCGCGCCGCCCGCGCCCCCCGCGCCCGCGCCCCCGCCCCCGCCCGCCGAGCTCGTCATGTCGCGCGGTTTCCACACGGGCGATCCTACAACACACCAAACACCGAACTCTTTATAAAGCCCACGTCAACCTCACTTGTTCCAAAGATAATTTTATGCGGATGCCAAATTACAGTATCGACTTCTGTCATTGTACCCTCAATGAATACTGATAGTTGAAAAAATTATCATAGTTCTCTGCTTGTCACCGTGTCACTAAATGTGTTATGTATTGTCAAGTAGCAGGATTTCCCGACATTAAATAAATTATTATTAATGAACAATTTTAAAATTTTATGCTTTACTGTACTGTGGCATCCACGTATGTAATATCAAAGAAACAAGTGCCGTATGATCTAGGCTTACATCATCTCTCGGCAGAGGGCGCGTGGCGCCAACGGAATTTGGACGGATGGGACCGATCGCCGGGAAGTCGCGCGCGCGAGCAAAGAGTTGAATGTTTGATGAGTGTGGGAGGGGGGGGGGGGCGGGGGCGCCGCCGCGCGCTCGCGCGGTCGCGTTGTCGCGTGTCATCGAACATTCAAGCGGTTTAAGAGGGCTGCAGAGCTATGGCGGCGTCCACTATTTTAGAAAGAACATCTACTTACTTTACTTAAGCGGTAGCCTAGATACACACAGTGACGATAGAATCTACGGTGCACCGATCCATTACTTATGCATTGAATATATTTACTTTACTCACTATTGATAGGTACCTAAAACGATGACATTCATTTCTGCTTGTGGGTGCATCATCTAATTTGACAGAGAATCTGTGCATAGCTACAGAGGTTAGGTAAAGCACTACGTGAACAAAGAGAGTGTAGTTGTCTATATCACCGAAAAATGGCTAACTCCGTAAGATCATAAAATAACTTGAGAGATTGTTACAAACTTTCGATAAATTGTCAACAGAACATTGGAAATGCTTTTCTTCGCATTAAATGTGATAGTTTATAATTTCTCGAATTCATTCCGAGAAGTTGTGAACTGAAATAAAATGGCAACCAATCAGAGCACAAGTCTACAAGACACAGGCTCTCATTGGTCTGATCAGATGTGACGACATATGTACGTCATAGAGTTATGAATTGAATGGACTCGTTTTCAATTTCGCTAAATAAAAAAAAATAAAGACCCATGACAAGAAATTGGAATGTTTTCGTTCGTTTAGTATATTCTCATTTAGTAAAATTTTCATAACTCTATGGCGTACATGTGACGTCACATCTGAACAAACCAATGAGAGCCTAGTTTCTTGTAGATTTGAGCTCTGATTGGTCGCCATTTTATTTCAGTTCACAATTTCTCGGAATGAATTCGAGTAATTATAAACTATCAAATTTTGAGGCGTAAAAAAGCATTCCAAATGTTCAGTTGACAATTTAACGAAAGTTTACAATCTCTCAAGGTATTTTATTATCTTACGAAGTTTGCCATTTTCCGGTGATATCTACATTGCTTTTGTTAGATTATAATTTGGATACACACCTAGCCTATTTATTAGTAAAATTGTTATAGCATTACATTTTACCATATATGTCAATATCATTTATTAATGCATATTTTATTGTGTAGTACGACGAAGACTTTAAATATAACGGTTTACAACGATTCTCTATACGCATAAAAATCCGAAACACCTTTAGGCTACCTACTTGAACAGATTCAGAATATTAGGTACGATTCAGTTGTGAAATGTATCCATGAAAGTAGTTCAGTTTTTCTATTAGAGTAATATGAACGATAATTGCAGCTAAGTTTATATTGCTTCGATAGTAATTTGCACAACCAGCCTATAATGCTACGAAGCTTTGAAAGTTGGCCACAATAATATTTTTTAAATGTATAGTGCAAATATTTGGAAATTACCTATCTATATTATTGTATATGTAAATATATTCGCCAACAAAATAATCTTGCCATAAATAATATTAATAATTATTACGCACAGCGTACAATGGCATTATTGTAAAAATATTGTTTGGATTGTAAAATATTTACGGAATAGATTTAATAAATTGATAAGTATAATACTAAATTGAGCAGGTACTGAAGAGAGGCGAGAGAGAAAATAAATTAATATCATCACTTATACATACTTAGAATTGGAAGACTTAATTAACGATACAAATCCATGGCCATCTACACAATAATACATTAAATCTATCGGGATGTATAATAACAGTATAAATTAACAGGAAGAATACTATTACGAAGGTGATAAAAGGATTAACATCAGTACGATACCACAGCCATTATTATGTAACACTTAGCACTTGGATTTATCTAGAATTAGGATTTGATTAACTTTAATACGCTATAATATACGGTTGTAATTATTATTGTGTCTACTTATATTACGGAGGTACATTTACTTCTACGTTGAGAGTCGTGGATTACTCTAGGTGTCTAGAATAGTTTTCTACAACTGTGACATTGAATTTACGATGATTTTAAAATTTTCACGTATACATTTATTTGAATGTCTAATTTATTAAATTTTGTCTTGGGGCTCGAGAGTGTGATTCATGCCTTATACGTTTACAATTGAATTAAAGTTTTCGTATTTTGATAGTCACAAATCGGTAGAACAGTCTTGTAAAGTGGTGGTGTATTTGTCGTTATATTATGCTTGATTTCTGAAAGCGTTCAATGAAAATCCACTGCTTGAAAGCAAATCGCAGAGTTACCGAATAGCCTGATATGAGAAGGTTGTGTTACTGAATGGAATTTTTATTAAACACTTTCAGAAAAATCGTTTCATCCGAGTTTGTAATTTTCCTGGTGTTATTTGGAGCATGTAGAATAAGTTTATACATGTATTTGATCGAAGTCATTTCTGTCATGATGGCGAGTGGGCGTGCAGCGCGCCCGCTCCTGGGGCATGTCGTCCAGGGTGTCGATGCTGCTCCGGTCTGTCGACTGAGCAGTCATTGACTTCCTTCGAGATTTGGGCGACTTGCCCTTCCCCTTATGCTAGGAGGTTTTACTCTGCTTTTTCCCAGAAAGGTAACATTGAACACAAGTCGGGTGCTCGATGGCCTTAGCAATCGATTCTGTTGATTTTGAGACCACGATGCCCATTTTAATCGCTTTATCTTCTGCCTTAGCTAGTTGAGAATAGTGAGTCATTCTATCTAGAGAATTTGTCCCGAGACGCGCTAATTTCTCTCCCCCGGATTTAGAAGATCGGCGACTTAAATTCGGTGACTTGCAAGGCGATTTATCGAAGCTGGCCTGCGGGGTTCGCATTATTCCTTTCTTTGGTGCAGGTTTTGGCGACCGTGAACGGTCGATGCTATTTTCACGTGATTTCATGATGCTACCCCGCGGTGATCGAGATCCATCAAAGCTCTGCTGTGGAGATCGCGACTTGTCGATGGACCCTCGCGGGGATTTCGATTGGTCGAAGCTTCCTCTGGGTGACCGATGCAAAGTTTTGGTTTGTTTCAGGCTCGATTTATTAGGAGACTTGCAAACGATCACTTTTGTTACTCGATCCCGGTCCGGTGACGTGCGGTCTACAGAGCGATTGGGAGATCTATCCCTATTGATGCTGCTGCCGCTGCATGATCGTATTACTTTGATCCTTTTCTCGGGTACGGTAGTACTTTTTCGTTCTGGAGAAGATTTGAGAGACTGCGATTCTTGCTTACCTAGTTCCTTTACCATGGTGGGTTGGTACTGGGTCGGTTGGTGTGA
This sequence comes from Lacanobia wlatinum, assembly GCA_947578705.1. NCBI lineage: Eukaryota > Metazoa > Arthropoda > Insecta > Lepidoptera > Noctuidae > Lacanobia > Lacanobia wlatinum. Next base: position 15,152,898 of record OX388026.1, read on the forward strand.
CGACTGGATGAGCCGGGCCTGGCTGCCCGTGCTGCCGGCGCTCAGTGTCGACGTCGTGCTATGGAAAAAGACAAACACATTATGGAGTAGTACTACGTAGTAGATACGCTTTGTATGATCCACTCACTAATCATGTATTGAGAATCAGTGGCACTTGACCCTTATGCCCATTATTCTTCCCTATATTATGCAGCTAGAAAGTTTATTATTACCTGAGCGTGAGATGGTTGGGCGTCCTGCCGAGGCCGCGCTTGGCGGGCGGCGGCGGCTGCTCGTCCTCGCCCTCGGACTTGCAGCCCGGGTCGCACTTGTCCAGCAGCTCGCGCTCGGGCGGCGGCGGCGGCGGCGCGCGCTTCGCCACCGGCTCTGTTAGTGAAGCCACCGGGTTACTTGCGGACATGCTTTTGTTAGAAGATGCAATTTTATACAAGGTGTTTCAGAATCAGAAGTGCGTGGTCATATTTCAGGGTTACGTTATGTATCTGAGATGGAGTCGAGAAACAATGGCAATATAAAAAAAAACTGTCAGCAGAAAACGACTAAAAAGTTCCTAGTTTGATGCAGTTGGTGGCATCAAAACCGTTTAGTTTCACACTGACATGTTTTTAGGGTTCCGTACCTCAAAAGGAAAAACGGAACCCTTATAAGATAACTTTGTTGTCCGTCTGTCTGTCTGTCTGTCAAGACCCTTTATCTCAAGAACGCGTGGAGGCATCGAGTTGAAATTAAAACCATATACTCAAGTCTACGGCCCCTTAAAGCTGTGAAAAAATTTAAGTTCTAAGTTAACGTGAAAAAAAGATAAGGCCTTTTATGCCGCAAAAACGTATAATTCGACACTCTCAAGGGAATCAAAATGTATAGGCTACTTCCCGTTGACCTAGAACTATTAAATTTGGCAATTAATACCGTCTTATACCACAAGTACCTGTGGAGAGTATCTGTGGTGAGTAAAAAGTCTGAAAACAACATTTGTAATCATATAAAAATTATAGTCTTTCTTTAAAGTAATATGTACCTACAAATTAGTACGGAACCTCGGTGAGCGATTCCGAATCGCACTTGGCCGGTTTTTTAGGGTTTCGTACCCGAAGGGTAACCAACGGAACCCTATTACTAAGCCTCCGCTGTCCGACCGTCCGTCCGTTTGTTTGTCAGCGGGCTGTATCTCAAGAACCGTACTAGGTAGAGAGTTGAAATTTTCACAGATTGTGTATTTCTATCATAGATATAATACATCTCCTTAGATATGCCTGATAGACGAAAATGTACCGGAACCTGTGTCTCTACTATGACCCTTCCATACGGCAACTACTACACATGCACGTCAGTAAAAGCAATAGGTACGCAGTCGCGCATACACCCATGCATTTCTCAAAACAGAACGTACTACACAATCAATTATAAACCTTATCGCATCAAATACAGCGTGCATTTACTACGCACCGTACAACTTACGCACACAAAAACAACGGTCGCTATCGTTGTGCTGTGCAAAAGCAATTTATTTCAAATATATGCTAGTAATTGACTAAATCGGAAATTTATCGATTCTTCCATTTATTATTGGACAAAAACATTTTTGGGGCATATAAATAAAATAAACAAAAAACGGCATGTCCAGAAAATATTATAAACACTCCACCGATTATTAACCTAAAATTTGATTAACTCACTTTACGAAAGTTTGTTACGCATTTCTCTATTACGCTATAAATAAGTAAAAAGCTTTATTTTACATCGATCTTATAACCGGGTTAAAACGGTTGACAAATAGAAAATAAACTTTTATAGCAAGATTTCATTCGTCAATCGACATTGTGTCGATAACCTACGTTAGTGGATCTGCACAAGCACATCATTAACTCGTCGCAAGAAGCAGCGTATTACGCGTTGCATCAGCTTAATAATGTATTGTTTTGAAATATTTACATTGCTTGTCCAGTGACTTGAAAAACTTAGGTAGTGGATAAGAAGCAATGTATTTATTGTAAAAATAATAAAGTCGCTATTTGAAAACAGAAATAATATAGTAAGAGCAAGACATATTTTACGATTTGTTGTTTTTCATGATTTTAAAGACAAATATAGTAAATTACTTATATTTAGATAGTGTAAGTGAATCCTTGATTTACAAAGTCTTGGTTTAGGCTGCGGTTTCTTCAAGAAAACACTGAACAACACGGAATTCCTATAAATTGTCACGATCGCGGTCGATAGCGCACTAGTTCGCCGAGACGACCATTTGCCTATGACATGCTTAACTTGAGCATGTCGCGCGGAAACGGACACGCCCTTTGCCACTTCTCCTGTTTTTTTTTTTATATTTCTATGATATCTATTGCCGCTATAACAACAAATAATAAAAATTAAGGTTAATGATACGGAACCCTTCGTGTGCGAGTCCGACTCGCACTTGGCCTGTTTTTTTAAACATGTCGATATTTTTATTATTGCCATTATTTTACATCAGATACAGAACGCTACGTTGCCTTTAAATATGACCACGCATTTCTGAAACACTCTGTTTAGCTGAGGTTTTTTTTCTAGATGTAGATAGTTAGATCCTTCCGCATTCTGGTTTATGACGTGAGCGCTATGTACAAATTAACGAATATATTTTACAGTGCTATTTGTACATCATCTGCCTAGCCTTTTTCCCAACTATATTGGGGTCGGCTTCCAGTCAAACCGGATTCAGCTGAATACCAGTATTTCACGTGAAGCGGCTGCCTACCACAACCCATTAACTGGGTAACACGGTACTTCTTGGCAAGACTGGAGTCAGATTTACTGACTTCTGAGAATCCGTAACGACTGCCAAGGATCCACATATGACAGCCGGGACCAACGGTTTAACGTGCTTTCCGAGGCACGGGAGAAACTCGGTACGTTAAAATGATCACCCATCCACAGACCGACCTTGGCAAGCGTTGCTTAACCTTGAAGATCGACCCGTGCGGCTGTTATAATTTAGTCACGAGCTCCTCCTGTGTTACAGTGCAATTTGTATAAAGTGTTAAAACTAAATGTTTACTTGTAGTTTTTAATCGCCAATCAAACTAAATTTTGCCCACCTCTCCTAGATAGGCTCAGTAAGTGAGGTTTTATTACATCCAAGAATTGCCTCAAAAATGTTAACACATTTAATACACACATTTGTACTGCAAGGCTTCAAGCGATTATAATGTAGCCAAAATATATTCCTAAGTGACTGCGTTATTGCCTGCTACATACATCCAAAGTAGTTTTCAAACGAGGTTAACTCACCACAGTGTTAGCAAGCAAAACAAGCTGAAAGGAGGTAGTAAAGTATCAGTACGAACCGGAAGCATCGCCGAGCGTCTTGCTGCGGTGCCTGAAGGCAGGCTCTTCGGGCGGAGGCTCCGGCGGCGGCTCCTCAGCATCCTGCGAGTTCTCACGAGATAGGTCGCCCACCTGCAACGAGCACACATATCTAAATGAGTTTCGCAATTTGTGATGCTAGTGACATTTCACGTACGAGTAAAGTACTCTTACTTTATCTTTTTAAGAAAACTGTTTATTCGAGTCCTATGTTTTCAGATTGTTAAATCTCATCAATGAAGTAACGTACCTCAATATTTCCGGCCGATAGTCGTTGTCCAGTGATTTTAGGCTTCTTAGTTTTTCCGAGGGTTTGCGATCCTTGCATCACTTGCACCTATGCAATCAATTACGTCTTTTTAGAAATAAAATATTAGCATCCAAAGAAACCGGTGAACCGTCAGGTAGGTCATCTGTCGGATGATTAGAGATGACATTCTCAAAATAGTAAAGCCATTATAATAACGAGATTTTCGTGAGCACTCGTAACCTTTGAATATGGCGCATAAGTTTTAGAAAAAGTTTGCATTGTAGTTTCGACTCAGTCGTTCTTGTGTGGAAGTCACATTTTATTTTGAGAACTTTCAATAAGGTTGCCAAATTATTATTAAAGTTAATGTCGTGCAAGAATGTGTATAAAAAGTTTTTTTCTATTATTCTTAGGCAAGCGGTGAAGCAACAATGGATCACGCTTGCCTTGATGTAAACAATCCACTTTTGACTAAATCATTATCATCATCACGATAACAGCCGAAAGATGTCCACTGCTGGACATAGGCCTCCCCGAAAAAGGGGGGGTTTGCCATAATCGCCACGCTTGGCAGACGGGTTGGCGATCGCAGTGTATAGTGTTGCATTTTACAGAGAGCGCTGCTGCCCATTCTCTAGCCACTAAATAAAACTTAAAAAAATGTTAAATGAACAGTAAAAGTTTCAAGTTACCTGGTGCTTGGGTCTTTCGCGTTCAAGAGTGTGCGGGGCGCGCGGGGGCGCGGGCGCGGGCCGCGTCGTCGGCAGCGACATGTTGCGCACCGACTCGCGGATGATCTGGCGAATCGTCTTCAGGAACGCGTTGCGGAAGTCAGCCGTGCTACAGGAGGGAATTAAGTATTATTTAAGTATACAGTATTAAGTACGGGAAGAATGTTTTGGTTCATGATAGCTGTAAGCCTTTACCTAAGTTAATACGAGTGGTAAGGAAAAGGTATTAGAATTTTTACAAGAAAAGGTCTTTTTGAAGCCAAGTTTTCTGATTGCTTTGTGCCTATCTGAGTCAAAGTAAAATATCCTGCAGTAAAGATAAGCTGAGCTGAAGATGGTAAAGTTTTATCATTCTTGATAATTGCTATGTTTAGGTGATCAGCTTTTATAACTTAGTTTAATTAAGTGCCATTTTGATTATCACTCATAAGGTCAACTCTTAAAGAATATAACATAAAGGCTTGGACTTTAAAACACGTACCAAAACAGCTTTAACTCAAATTGATTATACAACACGACGCCTCAATCCATCATTAACATTTAAATAGTTTCAAAACTAAATTTCGACTGGAGTGGTAATCGAATCAATCATAGTTTCAAACTCGCACCTGTTAGACAGTACGTAAACTTTCTCGGAGCGGCGCTGCAGTTGGCTTCGCAAATGTATGAGTTCCCACAGGAAGTGACTGTCCATGTCTTTGGCTGAGGAAGCCCGAACTTGCACCTCGGTTACCGGAATCAGTACCTGGTACCTAATGATTTCTACTTCGTTGGAACTATTCTTAGATGATACACCCTAAAAAGGATTTAAAGATTAGTATTTTAGAGTAAAAAGATAAATGTGTTACGGCTCTAAACGCAGACTGCATACCATAAGTTTCTTCTTCTGCCTCAGTCTTTCTTTACAGAGGAAGACAACAGCCGATTTAAATACAAAGCACATTGCGTGCAATTCCAATCCCTTTTTAATTTTTCCTAAAAAGTCTGAAATATTTAACCATTCTACTCCACCGTAGTATAACAAATCGCCTGAAAAAAGGATAAGTTTAGTACACAGCTAACTATATATATGTTAGATTAATTTCGTGATGACCTCGTCAAAGATACAAACCAGGACTTAGATCTATAGGTTGCTTGCAAGACTTTTGATGTTGTCTAAACAAGTGATCAAATATAGCACCATATTCTTCATGTATTCGTTGCATTTCATTGATGTGCTCTGCAACTTTCTCCATGCCTTTCAGAGCCTCTGAAATTTTTAAAAATAATCGAGACATAATTCGTATCCTAAGAAACCAATTTACAAAACATAATAAATCTAAATGTCAAGTCCCTTACCCACTAAATGGAGATGCTCCTCCGAATTTACATCAGTCAAATTTCTCAATTGTTGAAGTAACAGTGGATATTTTAATATCCGCTGAATGGGTTTTATTAAGTACGACTCCAATGTTGATGAATGTTGCTGTTTTGGATTTCGAGCCGCAAGAAACTCTTGTAAAGCTTGATTACCTTCATCTATAATACGACGAAAAAAAAATATTAATCACATACACGAAACATATCCGTAATTATATGAACACGTGATGAAAGTATACTTACTTGGGTGTAGCACTTTCTGGGCCTTACTGTGACTGGCGCAGAAAGAACTGTACAATTTGAAATGGTTTACGTAGTATAGAAAAGCATTTCCAACTGAGAAGAGCACATTCTGCAACAAATATAGGAGCTACAAAATACTGAAAGAATTACAAGTTAATATTACAAAGAAATAGTTATTGTGTACCTTAAACTGGTTTGAGAATTCAAAGTGATGGAAGTTAGGTTCAGCCTCAAGCGCTTCCTCTAAGTTTTGCAGGAATTGTCTTTGGAAAGTCACTATCTCCTGTATATTGCCGAACAAAGCATTGATCTCGGCGTTTGATAAAAAAGTTTCCTTCTTGAGGGGCTCCAGGTAGTTTTCCAGTAAGTTGTTCAGGTGCTGGAAGTAATAACGTTCCGTGTTATATTCTACGCGTGTCTGTATTAACATTTAAACTTTTTGTTTCAAACTCAATTCAACCGAGTATTACACCGTGATTGTGTTCTGTAGTTGTGTACCGTTCATACGTTTTAACTTGGATCAGGTTTACTATCCAGTGTTTCCGTGTATTTTCTCGTGTTTGACTTAATACTGCATAAAGGGGTTCCTATAATTATAATCAGTGCTTTGATATTGGAGAACCCTGTATTGTAGAGCAATTAGTATGAAACCTATATGCCCGCAGTGGACTACGTAGTTGTGGTGGTATTACTGTATACTGTCCAGAATTTCTATGTTTTCTCTCGAGTAACGAGAGCTTCTTTGACACCTGAAACTTTGTAAAGACTTTCCTGTGATAGTTTAGTGCTCTGATATTCAAGATCCTTGTGTTATAGGTACAATCATTGGAATGATGCCTAAGTTTATTCTGAGGACACGTTTAGTCTCTTTTCCTTATACCTATACCATTACTATCGTTAAAATATCTACATATATCGTTCCAAACAAATGTTTATTAAAATGATAACAAAATTTGTATTAATCCGAAAATAAAAATAAATTCTGAGCCTTAACACCTTTACTTCTTCATTTGCTCTATCCGTTATTTTATAAACACCTTGGTTGCGGTTAAAAGTTTTTATGGACCGCAATGTAGCTCTAAATTTTAGATTAACCCCATTTAGGATTTATTTTAAAAGTTACTTTTTAATCGAGAACAGGTAGTTATATCGCACAGCAGGTGCGACCAGGTTTACCAAGTTTTAAATACGTTTTATAAATCCATCAAAACTTTTGGCCCGTTATGAATATTTATATGGGTGAAGATGACTTTTTAGTATTGCTTTGTCTTTTATTCGATTTGAATCCGAAGATTGAATCGTGCGGCAGAAATCTGATTCAGGAATCGTAACAGCCGTTTATTAAGTTAGGAAGCAGCCTTCCCGCAGCTGAAGTTATTTCAGTTCATGAGTTCCGAATGAAATATAAATAACTACTCGCGAATGTATCTCGAAGATGTTAATTCGTAGATATTATAAGGATAACTAGTTGTGGAGTTAGTTTGAATTGGAATCTGAGGATACACATCATGTAAACGTGACGTTATTCACCTGATTATTACCAAAATTGTAGAAGCTGAAATACTGGAAACAACACAATGAAAGAAGAAATAGAAGTTTGTATATTATTATCCTAATTGTACAAAGTAGGTACTCTATTCACCTTCAGATCTATAAATATTATTGTAGATGATTCGCCTTAACTGTTCAATTACATTTTAAATATACTAAGGATCCGATTTGAAGTTGTGCAGCGTACCAATGACCTTTAATTAGCAGTGGTTGAGTGAGTGTCGTAGGAGACGGCGTACTATAGTCATTGCCATGGAAAAAAAGTGCAAGTCTTTATTGATAGGCTTGTTTGTTGTAGCACAAAACGGGAGGTCTAGAAAATGCGTTTGCAGTTATGGGAGATTGACTGAAGAAGGCGAAACACTAAAATCCCCTACAGTGTTCCATTGGGCATGGAAGAAAACGAAAGATTGATACAAAAATAAAAGAAATGCTTGTTTAATAGTTCCTAGGTGGATTTGGGGAGCGGGCCTTTGCCCAGCAGTGAGACAGTATTGGCTAAAATAAAAACAAGCTTACGATAGACACTTTTCTAACCAGGAAGAGGACTTCACTCTTGACTTTAAGATCTATGAATGTGTATGTTGGTTTACCTTGACATAGGCTCGCTCGGTGTCGACGAGCTCGAGCAGCACCTTGCGCAGCTTGTCGGCGTCGGAGAGGTGTCGCGAGGGCGTGCCGGCCGCGGCGCTGGCCACGCTGCCCGTGGGGCTGCCGCGCCGCGTCTCGGCTGGCGAGCGGCACCAGCCTGTCACCTGCTCCGCGCTCTGTATCACCACATATTATCTGAACCGTCATACTTTTTGCCCCATATTGTAGTGTTCATCGAAAGGATGGACAATAATCTTATCTCAAACACGCCTACAATCTAGCCGGCTTGTCTTTACTAAGAATGTGTCAAATACAACATTTTTACTGTCTCTAGTAAGGCAACATAACACTAGTCACTAATTTAAAAAGTTCTGTTTTTTTTTCTGCCTTCACACAATGTTTGTGCTACTGACGTTGTTAACGTCTTTGTGGCCTCATGTACGAACAAGTATGGTCATAACTTTTGTGTAACCTTATTCCTCTTTTCCTGATATTACAGAATACGAGACACGACATCCAAAGAGACGATAAATTAATCAAATACTCATAATCTAAGTAAATGGACTTGAAAGATTATGATACTAAACAAAGAGACAATTTCGGCAATGATAAAATCAATAGATATCTATAATTCGTAAAGGTAGAGGAAGGGATATAATAGGGGACGCTGGCTGAATCTCTAGAGACGATTATTATTTTCGAGAGAGACATTACCATGCGGGTACGCTAACGAAATAAAACGGGAATATTCTCGAAGAGCTAGATAATTGAATCGGGGATTAAGTCGCAGAGGCGTGCATGTGACGAGCGTGGTAATGTAATTTTTTGTTATTTTGTAAAATACCTTTAGTAGATTTTCGATCTCGAACGAGTTAGTTCGGGAGCTGACTTTGGGCGGCCCGGTGTTGACGGAGTCGCCGCCGTGGGCGTCCGTGTCCGGGCTGTACAGCTCCTTACCTGTGCCGCATTCAATCGAACAGTAATTATGCAAATCGTAAATTCCAATAATCTGACCTGGGTATGTATTATAGAAAATATATGTATTTTTGAAAGCGATTTTAATTACATTTTATCAAACCCTATTGTTTATGTATCAACTTTTTGACTAAAATTGGAACTATTTAATCTCGGCCTAAATTGTTCAAACGTCTACTAAACGTGGATAACAAGAAAACACGTTCTTATTCCGTGTAACTCGTTGTTCAAGGTATGTAAATCAAGGTTTGCAGACGTATCTATAACAAACGAAGAAATTGCAAAAGTTTTATGAATATCCATCATTCAAGTAGATGGATAACATCAGGTATACAATGTAGGTAGCAGTACTTCAGCATGATAAATACGGAAGACTTTATTATAGAGACGCTCCGACGGAGTTTTGTTATATTCTCTAAACCGAAATTTTAACGTTTGTAAGAGCTTCCGCGAAATCAAAATTGAATGGCTCGTTTTGTGTATAGGCCTGTCCTTACTTTACTTTGCCTTTTACGTATAAACGCTGCTATATTAAATCACATCCCTTATCTCTTTGATATTTGCACTCACCCGATATACATCTGAGCTGTAAAAATATGTCCTTTGGCACACATACTCACACAGCATTATATGTATGCTAGTCAATATAATACTAACGATCTCTCCACAAATCCTCTTTTAATACGAAAAGATTAAGAAATGTGAAATCAAAATGTTCAATAAAACTGGTTTGAAAAGAGATGCTCAGATTTCAATAACATGAGAGGAAATTACACTGTTCGTGATGAAACTTTCATGTAAAGGCCGCTTTATGACAAGAAGTCACACAATGAGTTTTTGGCCGCGGTAAGTCAACATCGGGCACAAGCAAATAACCCTAGGCGAGGTCGTGGCCTTTATTTAGAGAACCGGTATTTTTGTTGCAGAATTAGCACAACACTGTAGGCTGCTATTTTTGTCTGTCATTGTAGATTTAATGAAGATTTCGAAGTGATTCAAAAGTAATAAGTATTCTAAAGAATATATTGCTCAACTATGAGATTAAGTTGAGTACGGTATTAATTTTATATCATTTTATTTATTAATTTAATTTTAACACGGGGATATAGTTAATACGAAAAGGTTAATAGTTCATGACTGTTTCATTCGTGGCGGGAGCAATTTTTCGTAAACGAAGTCAAAGTCAAATGATTTATTTCAACTAGACCAATAAAGGCAATTTTGAACGTCAAATGAAAATAAATACTATAGTGACTCTAGTCGTCTAAACCACTTATCAATAGTAAAGCATTTTTCTGTTCAGACTTCCATTAAGAGTAGTTTCATTAGTGGGGAATGTCGTAATAAATAATATGTTTGTGATAGTGAAAGCCTCCCATTGTTACGACCACCCGCGATTCGAAGTCAGGCCGCGTCAAGCCGCACTCCGATACTCCTATATAGCCGTCATAAAACAAACAACAAGTACACGTCGACTCAATATGTCGTCATAATTGCCTCTCGTGCGGCTGGGACACGAGCCGTGAAATAAATTACTGCAAACCTTTACAGAGACCAGCAATTTCGGATCGGTAACTTTAAATAATGACCAACCACGACATCGCCTCCAGCCAGAAACAACGATGAAAAAGGGGTGGAAAAAAATTCGTAAGGAAATAATAATTCTCAATTTACTTCTTTCATAAGGAAAACCAGACTGACTTTCTCGGAATGAATTAAATTTAAATATGACCCAAACAAATTTTAACTGCCTTTTCGGGGATTAAAAATGGTAGTCCTGGGTAAAATAGGTCAAGCTTTAGGACTATTTAATATTCTTAATAATTATGTAAAATACATCATATTTGGACATCATTATTTGTGTATGAAGTTGTTACTTTGAACACGAGCGGAAGACGTTGTGTCTATCCATATAAACGTCTATTGTTACAAAGTTAATAACACAATCATGACGAGCGAGCGAAACGTTCAATAAGCCTACTGGCATATCTTCCGTTTACTAACGGTTGTGGAGGTTTATTTGCTCCATCTACGTCGCTATCGTATCGCATTCTGATTGTGGCTTTCAGAGCATCTGATGACTGTGTATACGGTAAACAATGCCTTCGCGTAACTAGCATAGGTACCTACCTATAAATAACGACAATAAGCGGGAACCCGGAGTTATTACGATGATCGATAAATAATCCGCATCGTGCGATAGTAGGTAGTTGTTATGCACAGAGCATTACTGGCTGATAGCCACAATTCGAAAATGAAGATTCAGGATGGTTACGAAACGATGCCAAGTATTACGTAAAAGGAAATATTGAAGAGTTGCTTGTTAGGCGCTATGGCACAACAAATAAATAATAAGTAGTGATGTCAATTTATTCCTCAATTTTGTTATATTCGACATCCGTACTTGTTATGTTAATTGGTTAGCCAAAGTTTCTACAAACATAAGCGATTGATGGAGGTGTGCGTTTATTTTATTAAATATGGAAGCTGTAAATGTTTCATGAAGAGCTGCTGCTGTTAAGTATACCTACACCTTTCAAAAGGTTAAATACTGCATTACCCAAATTATCATCATGACGTTGCGGTTACTTTTCAATAGCGACTCATACAGGACGTAAGCTAAAAACATTTCGGTAAGCAATCTGCGTCGTCATCGAAAGTGAAAAATAGGCTGCGGGTCACATGAAAATATAAGGACTGTTCATAAATATACGATATTATGTGAATTTAATTGAATGTTTTACCGAATCATCCTAAATTAACCATTTCATACATTATTATACGAGTGATTTACATTAAAATAATCGTTTAAAAACTCTTAATAGAATTCTTATAGTTTTCCTGTAATCTATAGGTAAAGATCTATTATCTCCATTTTTTTCAACATTTTAAGCTTAGCAGTTTCGGAGATAAGGTGTGGAATGGTAATTTTTCATCTAATTTCTTGAATAACTTCAAAACCATTTAATTTAAAATTATGAAAAAATATAATCAAAACCCTCACAGTAAGTCCTTTTATTTGATATCACACAATATTGTTCAAAAAACTTTTGTTCGAAATTTTTTAGTTTGACCCCCAAAAGTGACCCCCATACTAAAAATTTAATAATTTACGTAACGCGTACGTATTATGGTCACAGAAGTCCATATGTGCACCAAATTTCAATAGAATCGGTCCAGTGGATCCGGAGAAAACTGGCTGTGAGAGACAGACAGACAGACACCCGAGTGATCCGATAAGGGGTCCGTTTTTTGTTCGGAACCCTTAAAAGTGAAAAGGCCGAAGCTTGACGACCTGTGAGAACATATAAAGGCATAAGAAGGTATTGACAGTTTGAAAATAGATGGGAAAGTATGTGGTTGAGTACTCACTCCAGGCGGGCGCGGGCACGATGAGGCCGGATATCATGTCGTCGGAGATAACTGGCGGCTCGCTGGGCGGCGGCGGGCATACCAGCGAATCGATGATGTCGTCCGTGGCCGCACGCATCACGCCCGTCAGCTCCGGCGGCTCCGTGCGAGACGACCTGCGTATAAATCGCTGCTCAAACCGCTATCTAAATAACAATCTTCTTCCGAACAATAAAACGGATTCCTCGATTTACAGAAACAACGCGTGATGTGTTTACTCTAGATTTTATATGAGCGCCTCGATACTTGAAAGGGAAGGAACGCTGGCACAAAAGATACTATCAAAGTACGAATCACTCGTTTCCAGCGTCGCGATCATCAAAATGAAACGAAAACGATTTATTTATTTTTTTCTGACGGAAACATGAAAAGCTCGACAATTATCAAAGCAACGGCATCGCAACTATCAAATGAAAACGGGATCGAGAACAGCCTTTTAATTGTAGATTCACATTTCTAGGAAATACGTTTGGTGAAATTGTATTTTGAAAATAGTTCAACGTTTTGCCTTTGCACTATTCGAAATGTTACACAATAGGATCGTCAGGTACAACTTAGGTATGTAATGTAAGTTACGTAATGTTTTAATTATTTGCATAAACTTCACCAGGTTTAACAAGACAATAAAAGCGAGCGCCTTAAAGCCGGAAAGGCTTTATATGAGCGGGGAGATGAAACAACTCACAACAATAATAATATCGTGTCGCGAGTGCTTGTTTCGAGATGACATTTGTTGGGGAGCATTATTTCACGCGGCGCGGGTGCGGTAACGTCGAGAGGCTCAATTGCGGTCGTTCACAATGGTTGCGGCACGGCGGCGCGGTGAGGCGGTGACGCGGTGACGAGGCGGCGGAGAGCTGAGCCAGGTGGAGGCCGGCGCAGGGCTGCAGGCGGCCGACTATGTAGGTCGCAGCGAGCGCTTCAGTAAACTTGTCGCGGCCGCGAAAGGTCAGGTGTATGAGGGCGGGAAATGCCGATGAACAGGCCTTCCACCCAGCCCCGGCTGCGCGCTCTTTAACTTCCGTTTTATTAGGTGCTAGGCGCTTTCCTGTTTGACAGCGGTACTTTGAACCTCGCTAAATGGGAACGCTGATCGACTTTTTTTATTAAGAAATATTCTCGCTGCTATCTGCTATGAATTATTATATTTTAAAGAGCCCTCGTACCCAAGCTCGTCGATTAATGAACACAAACTGTTTCTGTTGATGTCGGATACATTTACAGAAAGTTGAGGCACTCGGTCACAATAATTTTGTTTATGTAAAATTATCACAGTAGAATATGGAGCAAAAATAAAGGGTTTATGTACACACACTGAAGGCTACAAAGCTAAAAGTAAACAGTGTCGCCGTGTATAAATACCTCATCATCATGACGAGGGACTGTTCCTCTTGCAAAACGCTCTCCAGGTACATCATATCTAGGTCAGATACGATCGCTCCGTTGATTACCATTATTTCGTCGCCTTTGATTATACCTGACAGAAAAATGAAAAAGACTGTACTCGGAATGATTGTTCTTATTTTTTCACATTATGGTTTCTAGTACACGACGCAGATTGAAATTTTTAATACCCGCTCCATACGATTTCAACCTTTCGCATTTGTGCGAGTTTAGAACGGACGCCGCCGTTTAAAAATCATAGCAATGATATGCATTTCATATATTGAGATGTATTTAGTAAAAACATAGAAGTTGTATACGTAGCAGAATGCAGCTAGCGGCAGCGTTGTCTGAAAATATATTTATGCAACCTAAAGATTTCGTAGAACTTTTATGACTAGAAATATTGTGACGTACGTATTTTATTTACTTATAAACTTAAGCGAAATGCAGGCGTTAAAGATGGAAATATAACGTTGAACGATGATAAATTACCATTTTGCATGGCGACGCTCTTGTCCTCGACTCGGCTCACGTAGCAGCACAGCTCGTCCTGCCGCTCCGCGTTCTCAATGAGCTCGGCCTCCACGCTGAAGCCCCACATATGCTCTAGCGTAGAGCGTAGTAATTCCACTTGATACAGGATCTTGGCGCACACTTCTACTACTTCGTGGGTGTGCAACTATACAACAATCAGATTGCAGTAATTAGCTGTGATTGGGTTTTGTACTCATATGGAGTTCCGTACTGTTATTCGGGAGTAGTGTTTTTTATAGTAATGTAGTAACATAAAAAGTGGGAGTTAAGTGAACTATTTTACAATTTGAAACGTAAATTGTTGCGTCATTTTATTCAAACTGCAATTCAAAGGGTTAGCTTTTACGGTGGTGGCTGAAAACATGTGTCAAACGCGGGCTTATAAATTGCTTCTCTACTTCACAGTAGCTCAAAGCGGACAAAACAAATAGCGGAAGCAGTAGTTATTATATTTAGGTTCAGTTGTGTTTATTTTGAAGACAAAGTGACAACCCGTCCAACATGGAGCACGGTCCGAAAATTGATGATGGGCTTACATGGCCTTGTGGGACACGCGAGATAATTAGACGGAGCTATTCCTTTACAGAATGCGTGAGTATATGCAACAAACATAACTTTGAATACCTACTTACCTACATTGTTTTCGCACAGCAAAAAGAAAGAATATATTAATTCATTTGAGAAAATTTACATTTTCCTGCTCTTTAATAACTTTTCCAAAATTTGGTGACATTTGCGTTGTTTGTTTGTAGAGCACGTACCTACTTATTGTAATTTATTCGCGTGAAATTATTTAATTGTGGGGTTCTGTTTTTATTATGAGGTGGTAATTAAGTCATTATCTTTTAAAAATATCACCAACCTCTATTGCTTGTAATGAAGGAAAAACCTCGTGAAAATTACCCTTTTTTATTATACTGGGCTTCTTGTAACATACTTTTTTAATGGCCTTTGTTTTAAAACATGATGAGGGAGAATTACATGCATGGTAAGTATAATAAATTTAATCCTCATACTGTCGGACCTCAATCAGGGCAAAGCTTTTCCCGCACAACTAAAACGCTTTGGTTTAAAACATAATTAGGTGGATTAAGCACCAACTTAGTAGATAAAGTATTTCATTTGATTTGAATAATTCATTATTTCTTATTTTGCTGGCACAAACTCATAATTTTGTCATATTATAAAAAAAAACACAGTAAAAAGTTAGTCTGCAAATGTTGAAATGTGAAATAATAATTCCTGTCTCTACGAATTTTGTTGCGCTCAGTTCCACCTTCCACTCAAAGGATTACGAGATTAGATCTTTCTACAAATGGAAATCGTCGAACAACAAGTAAAATAGGATTTAACTTCGTCATATGCATTCCGCATTTGTTGATCCTAAAGTAACAGTAATATAACTTTTTGATAACCTTTCCACGCTGTGTCACGCAAAGCCTGTGACGGAATGGGCGCTGTCAGACCCTACTCACGTCAACCTCGGTCACAAAACATTTATACTTTTATTTTCACTTCCATGAATGCGTGGCATATTTGTGTAATTTTAAAATAACCACACGTTTGTGTTCAACACTATCATGATTTTAAATAATAACATTGGCTATCTTAAACGGTATCTTGTATTATGTGAATACAAATAGGGTTGGCAACGAAATTGCTACGAAATGGTTGCGAACATTTAAAGCGAGAGAGGAATTTGTTTGTAGATAGTTCGCTTGTTTGAATGTTCGTGTAGTTCACAAAGTGTTTACTGTAAGAATAGTTTTAATGTGTTTAATGTTAACATTTACTTGTTGTCTTGAATAGTGATCAAGATTTTTATACGTGCTCTGAAGAAAACAGCTCATTTACATTTGACCTCTGAAAAAAATAATTCTGTCTATACATCGTGTTAATTTAAATTAATCAAGCGAACGTTTACGAAATAAAGATCAATACCTACATAATATCCTGTGCAGAAATACCTAGTCTTTGTACATTATTAAAAGATGAATGAAATGAAATACTCTGAAAATGGTTTCTCTTTTGTTGTATTCTACAAAATGTCCCGATAGACCGAAGTGCGAACCGCAAATTGAAATTGTATAGGTACGTAAATATTTTCGTGATCTTGTGACAACTTCTTAAAAAAATGGTGAATCTTGTGTATGGGGATGAAGTTATTAAAAAAACGGATTAGTACGAGTACTTACATAAGTTTCAATGAGATCGCTGCGATGGGGCACGAAATAGTTGTGGTCTTCCATGTCGCGCCGCTTCTTCACCCTGACGAAATGTTCGAGCGCGTTGAGCGAGCGCCGTGCGCACGCCGCTGCGAGGAACTCCTCCACGGACATGCCCTCGCGCACGCCTACCGTGGCCGTGGTTCCCTCTGGAAGAGACACGCGTACCGCGGCCTCCCCGTCTTCGCGGGACATCTAGTACCATACATTGTTGTTTTGAGTCTTTTTTTGAATATTGTTTAATGGGAACACAGCTGGCTGTTAGCAGACAACCAGGAATGTGTCGTTTTTTGAAGGGTTTCTTTTTCAGCGATGTTAATAAAGTTGCGTTTCGAAAACTGAACTTTAGTAAAATGTTTCATTTTAAAAATAAACGTAGCCTCTAATTTGTCAAACTTATTCCCAACTGTGATATGATGTTGACTTCCAGTCTAAGCTGATGCAGTATTAAATCACAATGGTATTCCTTTCCTATTCGTACAAGATGGAAAATAGTTTCTCAAAGGAAAATTTGGAGACAACTTAGAACAAACGACATAACTAAACTGAATCAACACTTGGAAGCAAATCCCTATTTCAAATTAAATTATAGCGAGTCAGGGAGAGCAAATCTCGTGCTCTGTTCACTAGTGCCGACACTTCTATTCAAATAGCCCCCGAGCTGGGGTCGGATTGGACCTATAAGAGTTTTGTTTTGATAGGGACGTACATATAGATAGGATAGTATAAGCCAATTATATAATTCAGAGATAAACTCACTCAACTTATAAAGCAGAATCATTTTATTTTTATTTTATTTTTTAAAGTTATTTTAATATAACTTAACAGCATGATAACAATTTTATTTTAAGTTCTGGGAAAGTAAAATTATTTTTCATTTCTGATATCTGGAATGCAATAACAAATTCAATACTTCTCCACATTCACAGTTGAATTAATTCCGAATGTAATGCGAGGTCATCGATATACGAACAAATTGGTAATTTATTCAGCTGTAACTTATATGAAGTAAATATTAAACATTCCAAAAACTTATTGATGGACTTTTTGAAGATCTTTCATGATTTCGATAAGGCTAGCTTCAGAGAATTAATAACGTTATCCAATCTGCTCGCAAATAATTTAATTATTACGTTACGATTGCTGAAACAACAACGTTAAGTAATGACAGGCTGTAAGCGGGAGCAGTTTGTCTCGAGTAATAGTCTTTTTTCGTGACGTCCAGTATTACGGCCTCGCCAAGGATTAGGGGACACGCCACATCGGCATTTCCAATTCGGAAGCTTTGTTGTGGTTTTTATGTTCTTTCTTTATGAGACTACATACTACGTAGATAAGAAGAAAGAAACGTTTGGTAACTATATAACACTATATTAACGAAATCACTCAGAGCTATAGATTGATAGAGAACTTTTGTTGTACATAGGTACCGAATGATATTTGATTTTTGTCAAAACATAATATTTCGTTGATTACTTACTAACTACCGCAGAGTCGGAGCATATCTGAGCAGCTAAACGAGATTTTTATATTTTTTTATTAACTACTTCTAGTTTAAAAAATCGCATTAAAACATTGAAGCGACATCCACACTCGTTTTTATTCGCTCCGTGCTCTCCTGTAGCTATTAAACTGAGTTAATGATTACGAAAGCACATTCGCTATACATGTAGCTTTGTGCGAGCCACGTTTGTACGTTTGTACACTTCCAAATGACTCAGCTACCTGAGGGGAAAACGCTCACGTATATTACTTACGGCTATATTCAGTAATACAACAGCTTTTATAGCCCTTTTACGTTGGCAGCGCTTAGTTTCTTTTTCGCCCTATAACATGGCAAGTTTATTACCAAATTAAGTACGTTTAGTACAAAAATGTACATTCTTGTACAAAACGTACTTAATTTAATTGAAGTAGAACTTAGTTATCTATGTAAGTTTAGTTTGGTTTTAAATCAGAAAAGAATTAAACTCATTAGAAAACATTGCGTCATCCGAGTCTCATAACTTCCAAGAGTACGGTCGGTTGCAAAAGTGAATGGATAGTACAGAAATAAAATTGTGTGAAGCGAGAAATGACGCCATCTAGCATAAAACAAGTTATCGACTAACACAATTTAATTATGCTGTTAATAGATGACGTAGTTGCTCAGCTTTAGATGATAAAGTATTTTTGTAGGTTCTTTTTGAATTTTCAAACCTTCAAATAATTTATAGTTTATTTAAAAAAAATTGTTCCAAAATATTATCTATATAAAATTGAATATCAATTTATAAGTATCTGATATTCAATTTTATTGTGCAGGTTAAAAATGGCCTTTTGTATAATTGGTTGGTAGTATAAATATTACTTAGATCGAGGAGTTATGACTAAGCTCAATTGATCGTTCGCTAAGTTAATTTCGATCACCTCGTTCGAGTGCCTTTTGTTCAGTTTTTGTTTATAATCAGATGAATTATCTACTTATTTTATCAAAGGACATCATCCACGTTCCATACATCTTTGGTCCAAATTTGATAATGGCGGCCAAATTTGAAAATAGTTAAAAATATAATTTCGGACGAAAAATTATCAGTAACTCTCTGTTTTACGGAATTATTTTTGGTTGGCTACAGTAATACTGTATAAAAAATAATAAATTGAATTAAACATTCCAAAGTAGAAGATACAGTTGTACCATAAATATTTTTATTAGTGTTTAAATTATTATATCTTCGATGTTACAAAGCATCAAAATATGCCTAAAGTAAAATTTTATGAAACATCCTTTGCAGAGATAAGGTTTTTACTAATTTATGTAAATAAATTGAAATAATTATTTAAAGCAATCCCAAGAAAAAGAATCGAACTTTCTTGGCCACATTTTTTTTTTAATTTGTGGCTATATCTAAACCATTATCACACATCAAAACTCGAGTCAAACGCTCAAATCCAAGAAAAAATATAATAATAGCCCTCTTAACATTTTTGACAACGGAAAGACGTAAAAGTAGCCAAATGTTTATTCGTCAATTTTAAAGTTACAATTTAAAATATTTAGGTATCGCTTAAGTCTCAACAAACACAATCACATCAATCTCTTTGATTCCAACAGTATCCTCAGAATGATTATTTTACATGTTGTATAGGTAATCATTTAGTTGCCAACTGTTTAAAACTGCTTCGGTAAAAACAAAATATTAAACTACAGGGCTTGTTTTTCGTGATTTACGTTAAGATGTATAAAGTTTGTGCTTTGTCACTTCTATCAAGCGTAAACAGTTAACTATATTGTCACTGACGCATGGTAATTTAAGGTGACTCTTTGGTTAGTTTTAGTAGACGTGCTGCTTAAAGCTTAGATAAATTGAATTAGCTGTGTAATATTTCGTAAAATAGTCATAGTCGTGAAGAAACCAACGCTATTTAGTTTTTTTTTCGAAAACTTGAACTCAAACGTTCACTGGAAAATAGACACTAAGGTATCCATGCAAATTTGCAGGTGATTGTACGTACCCTAATATAGCCACCACTATAGAAGAAATAATATTATTACAAAATACAATACAGGTCGTTGTGTATGTGTGAGTTTAATACCCTCTACGCAGCCGTAGCAATTGGCGTAGCGCCGCCGTAGCACTGTCTACGAAATAAGTAGTTGGCTAATTAAAGCGATTTATTTCCAGGAAACATGTAATTTTCGTACACAACGATTTTTTCTTCGAAGTTCGGGCTGCTCCTAATTGTACATATCAGCAAAATAACAAAATATTAAATGTGAGCCAATTTTCGAGATGATGGTTTGTATTTTAAGAGCTATGAATATTTTTTTTTATTGTATCGGTAAGTGTCGAGATATTTGTAAAATTTTTACATAACAATGAGTTCTTTTTCTTTAGTACAGATAGTAAAACACAACAACAACAATATTAAAACACTTCAGAAAATAGAATATTTTATAAAATGGACTTAGAAACATGTCATAATTTTTTAATATATTAAAACTGACCTGCATGGACCGCCTGCTGGATCCAGAGTTGGATCGCGAAAGCTGAGGTGCTCGGCGCTTGGTGGCGCCGCGCCCGGCCAGCAAGTTGTTCAGCAGCGACGGCGACCGCGCGCAGATGAACGCGTGGAAAGACGACACGGTGAACACGCCCAGCTTGTTCAAAGTGCTCTTCGTGCCACGGGACACGTGCGTCAACAGAGACTACGACAAATATTGTTAAAGATGTTAGGAATGGTAGTGCCCGATGGTAAGGTGCTCGGCAATTCCCAAAAATGATCGAAACTGTGTACTTATCTAAAAGTTGTACATATATACTTCAAGTATAATAACTAAAGTCTATTTTGCGAGTTCCTTTATTTTATTTAGTACGTATCTTTTGCTCATAAAATATTTACGTGGATATTTTTATCCTCAAAAGGATATTGATATATCCGTTAATCAAACCCATTTCTGTGCAAAATTGTAAGCAACTTTTATTATTCGCATGTTAGGGACCATTATGACGTCCCGTGACATGGGTCGCGGCGTAACAGATTCCAACCCCGTTTCCCCGGTCAACGGAACTGTCAATTTGATAGCGAAGCCAACAAATTTCCTTTCTCTGTCACCTCGATGAAATCACTTGACAATTTGAACACCCCTCTCTTGTCTTATTATCGGGTGATAAATTACGATCAGCACGTTGTTTTCGTTATAATATTTGGAAAACAGGATTATGAAGGACTGGTGAGTTAGCGTAAATAAAACTCAATAGACATGATTTATCGAGGTGAGCTTTACATGAGCAACGTCGAAAGTAATAAAGTCAATTTTCGCAAACTTATCATATTCAATAAAGAATAGTTGAGAATCGTAAGAACGAGTTCGAACTACTGCTATAAACAAAGTTGTTGGGGGCCAACACCAAATAAAAGTTATGGAGATTTTACTGCTTCATTAGGTAAGGTCACTTTTGTAGGGAAAAACGGAAAACTCAATTTCGTTGAACATTTACCTTGGGGTTAGGGAGTTCACCGCTCTGAAGGCTCGCCATGTAACAACGCAATCGGAATTGTTCACAATGTAGACGTTCGAGATTTTCTTCCCATTGGAGCATTTGTACAGCCAGTTGTGCCCGCGTCTCGGGGTCGGACACTACTGACTGTTGCAGGTCTGCCATGTGCTTTAGCTTGTGGTCCTGCAATTGTCAAGAGCGTTACTTATGCAAAAAATGTGTTACTTACTGACACTGGGCTTCAAGTTAAGTATGCATGTAACACATTTTGAATAGTTCGGACGCGGTCCTCGAACTCGCGCCGAGGATGACGTGTGCTATGAATATTAATGAGCGCGTGCTCCCACCTGCCCGTGATAACTATCACGGTCATAAAATAGATTGTTTCAACTACAAGCATGTGTTCCCGACCTTAATTACGGTATCTATTTTGAATATTTTGCAACACAAGAAGTCGTTTGAAATTCATAAAGTCATAAAACTTTGTGGATTCTACTTAAGATGGCAAATTGCAGGTAGGTGTTATTATTTATTGACTAGTGGGTCTTAAAAGGCCACTTTAGTAGAATCCTATTAGGATCATAATATACATACAAAAATCTGTCTTTCATTTTAATCTTTATCACAGCATTTGGTTCAAGTTTGATTGGGAAAATTTGACACTTTCGGGTAGCTTGATGTGCTGGCTGATTCTACTAAAGTAACCTTTTTACCCGCTGTTAGCGAAAGGGTCGCAGTATTAAGTTACACTGTGAATCTACGTTAATTTTAATTGCACGGCTCTTTGATCGCTTCTTGGCCAATGCGATTCCCAACACTGCAACCAGACAATCGTATTTGCTTCATTTCCGTTACAGTTAATCGAAAACAGGTCTACCAGAGCATATTCGCATGTGGTAAATATGTAGTAGTGTGAGGTGGCCACAAAGGCTTTGATGCGTGCTGCGGTCACCCTGTGCGGGTCAGAAACTGGCGCGATTTACACGAGGAACGTTTCGAACCGCACGCCGCCGACTCTGCCCGGAGCCCATTGTATTCAGCTAATACATAATATCGCTAGTACCTAACTGAAGAAAAGCTTGCAAGTGACATACCGCTGTCTAATAATTTCCTTTGAGTTAGAGTTATGTAATGGTACTTATTGCCTTTATACTTAGAAGATTTAAAATCACTGTATTGTGTTCAAGTAGAAAGGGGTAATGGGATACTTACTTTTCTTTCTTTATTTTTCTATTAATGTTCTATCCAGTTGTAACTTAGCTGGTTTTTACTACTTTTGTTTTACCAATATTGTGTACCTATATAACGATAACAGCTTTGTTTGCCAACGTAGGCATTTAAACCTCGCTCTATACGAGTTGATCAGAGTTGTTGCATTCACGGAATTTGTGATTAATCCTGGATTCACAACACAAAAGCGCCGTGACGCACGTGAAATTGGTCTTTATGACTATGTGCTGTACGGGCAGAGCGTGAAATCGCTCGATGAAAGTAGATTCATGGTATTCAAACAATAGCCTGTTGGTTTAGGCTATGCGATGCGCAGTTTGGGTCGAGCGGTGCATAATTTCTCACCGAGTTCACTTTGTACCTCAGCAAATTTTCATTTGTTCAGCTACGCTTTGTTAATATTTAAATTTATTACTAAACATGATAGCCTTAACTGCTTAATCTAGACCGGAAAAAGCAAAGCTATAAATCGTATTAAATGTTTGTTTTGATATAAGTTGAAAAAATAATCTTGTTTTCGTTAAATCTAGGTCAATAAACATAAATTAAAGTTCTGTATTTTAATGAAAGTGCATTGTATTTACTTACAGATTCGATAGCCTTTTCAAGGCGGTAGATTTCCTCCTGGAGTAAATGAAGCGTCCCGGTCTTGCCACGGTGACGAGCGAATGCAGCGGCACAAGCACTATGTATGCTGTTCACCCAATTTTCGAGCTCAATCTACAAAGAATATGAGTATGAAAAAATATCTTATTTTTAGCTTTTTTTTTCCAGTACGTCAAATTTACAAAACTAAAGTTATGGACTTACCTGGCACGGTGCTTGGAACAAGTACGCGTCACCGAATGCGGTGCTCAGACAAAATATGTAGTCTCGTTTGGGGTGCTCTGGAATCGGCTGCATGATGGCTCCATCGACTATGATCAGATGCTTGGGAGCTGCTTCCACGGAGCGTCCTTCGCGGGAATCGCAAGGATAGAAAAGCAATGTAGTGCCCTTCAAGCATACCCAGTAGCCCTTCCAGCCACGTTTGCGTGCCAATTCAATTTGATGCTTTTTTCGGAGTAGCCATTTCTTTACGCTCAAAAACCTAAACAAAACATTCCAATTGTTGAAATTTGATAAATTTATTTGTTATGACGAATTGTGATTTACTTAAATTACTAACACTGCATTTTTTTAGGGACAAGTTTTATAATAAGCAAGATTTTGGCATCAATTTAGCAAAAATATGCAATCTTAAATGTAGATTATCTGGAACGTGTGTCTAAAGGTACACTCAAATTTCTCGCGCACCAGTATACAAGTAGTCGAGCTTCGTTACAGTAACTAATTCATGGCTGTCGGTTAGAAAGTTTGTTAATAAGTTTAGCAGTAACGGGTGACAACGTAATAACAGGGTGACGTGTTAAGAGGAAATTGTTTTACTCGTTAAACTCTGCCACTTTTTGAGCCAAATCATGTATACATCGAAGATACCCACATATTATGTCATACACATTGGCTTACCATATCATATTGGCTGAACCATATTTTTAGGGTTCCGAACAAAAAACGGAACCCTTATAGGATCACTCGGGTGTCTGTCTGTCTATGTGTCCGTCTGTTACAGCCAGTTTTTTCCGGATCCACTGGACCGATTCTGTTGAAATTTGGTACACATATGGATTTCTGTGCCCAAATACGGACCCAAATACGGACGTGGTACGTAAATTATTAAATTTTTAGTATGGGGTCACTTTTGGGTGTCAAAATAGAAAATAAAAAAAATAAAAAAACTGTAACAATGTTGTGTGACATGAAATAAAAGGGCTTTAATGATATTTTTTCATAATTTTAAAATAAATAGTTTTGAAGCTATTTAAGGAATTAGACGAAAAATGACCATTCCCCCCCTTATCTCCGAAACTACTGAGCCTAAAATTTTGAAAAAAATGGAGATAATAGATCTTTACCTATAGATTACAGGAAAACCTATAAAATAAGAAGTCTATTGTGTTAAAATATCATGTTGCAAAAAATCGTTCGGAACCTTTTGCACGCGAGCCCGACTCGCACTTGGCCAGGTTTTTATTATTTTGAATTTAAAATTAAATCCTGTAACAAATTAAAGTTGCCAATTTGTAGGTGACAATTTATTTCAAGAGGAGGAAACTATTTATGAATACATTTATATGGAAACATAACTTTAACCACATGAGGTTCTACATCAATATAATGAATCTTTATTCAACATTATCAAATATTGAAAAGCCGATTTCAAGACTGGTATGTATCAGATGATTTAAATAAAATTGAACCGTTTAAAATAATTAACTATGTTTATTTAGGTACCTATTTAGTTTCACTCAACATTTTACATGTACAACATTGTCGTTCATGTTTTCAGGCTACTATGACTTGAAATACTTAAAAATCTATTGCGCTCTTGACACTTTAGGAAATACAAACTATTAGATTTTTCAAGAATACCAAAATCGACGGCCAACTTAACAGTCATGACTATCTTTTTGTCAATATCTTTCTTTTTACAAGGCAGATGAAAGTGCTTTTTAATCAAGGACCGAATTTGATCTATGCGTACACCTTGTGTACGCTTTCCAAGCAATTCCATAGCCCAGATAATAACGTTCACCGGTCGTTCTTGCTTCTTTTGTTTTTGTCCGCGGCCTTTAGCCTTAGATATCGGCATCCCATCCCGATCATTACATCGGTAGTTTGATCTTATACGAAAATGTTTTGAAATAGGCAAATCACGACTCTTCATATTCGTAGTCTGTTCGTAGTAGGTACTAATCTTTATTTGATCTAGACGTGAGTTGTCCTTATTCAGTGGAGTAGATAAAATACTTCTGAGATAATGAGATTCATTTTTTTTTGTAATTTTTACAATATTATACTATTTTTATAAACGTTTTCGTTTTGTAGAAAATAATTAATAACTGACACCTATACTTTTTACTTTGTCAATGGCTTGCCAAGTTTTCGCACGCACAGAGTAGCATACTACGTGGCATTTGTACCACAGCTAAACAAATGCAAAGAGTTCATATTAAATTAGTATATATTATAATATAGAATGTATATTTTGAACAAATGTTCATGTTATTGCTTCCATGATACCGCAAGGAGGAGGGACAATATTATTTATTCGATTTTTCCGTTTTGTTTTAAAGACAATTCTCGTTATTGATCGAAGTTGACAAATAATTTTTGGGGACCGAGTCACTCGCGTCCGTAGGAGAATACCCAATGTTTGACCCTACACGTGGTCCCCGGGTGGTGTTAATCAGGTGACACTAACTGGTGGTAGGTTTCGGCAGATGTCTTGTGACAACGCACTGGGCAAAGACGTACCGCCAAGCGGCCTAGCTGCGTTCCGGTACGATGCTCAGTGTAGCTAATACAGAGGAGTTGGGTCGAAATAGTTGTTCCAATGCAGGCAGACCAACCAGGCTTGCGCTGACATGGGCGTATCGGGAGACTAGTCGCGGAGGGTAGCGGGATCCGAGGCATGGTGCGCCGTTGGCCGACCGCAGGTAGTTGGGGGCCCAAGTAGTGTGCTAGCCACACATGAAAGGCTGCCCCACCAACTGTCGAAAAATCCCAGAATGCACCATCGTGCTGGTTGGCGACCAGGCGAGAGGGCCCGATGGTCATTCCCAGGGGGGCTCGGGCGTTCCCGCAGTCTCCAGACTAGTCCCCCAATGATGTCGTCCTGTCAGAGCGTGCCTGTGGGTTAGCAGCATGAAACCTCATTTCACTTGATTCTCCTCAACCTCCTTCACTCAAAAAATGAACAGGATCAAAAGGAGAAAAGCTGTACAGCGGCAGCACTCCTTCTCACACAAAGAGGCGGCGGATGCGGCTCAGCAGCTGTACCCTTCTGCCCAATTGGGGTTACTGGGAGACATCAACGCCCACCATCAGGAGTGGCTCTTCCTATACCAGTGCACAGACCATGCTGGACGAGAGACGCGAAAGCTAGCGCTAGAGTTAAAACTGACCCAGTTGGTCCAGGGGGCAACGAGGGTGCCAGATGTTGATTCGCACACAGCCGATTGCTTGGACCTTCTGCTGACAACAGATCCAGACCGGTACTCGTTGTTGATTTCTTCTCCACTGGGTAGTTCCAACTACTGTCTGGTGAAGACTGTGTCCGTCTACTCCCCATCCGATCCTAGCCCCAGAGACACCCGGCGGGTATGGCGATACAGGTCAGCACATTGGGATGGCATGCGATCATTCTTCGCATGTTACTCTTGGCAGCCTACTTGCTTTTCTTCAACTGATGCTTCGTCGTGCGCGGACGTTGTGACGGATGTGCTGCTGAAGGGAATGGAGTACTGCATTCCGTTCTCTGACATAACAATGTCTGGAGAAACTCGTCCATAATTTGGTGCCGAGTGCAATTGCGCTGATGCGCTTAAACACGCGGCGTACCTAGCATGGGCTCGTACGCGCAAAGCAAATGACGTGAGTCAGAAGAAGAGAGCCGTTAATAGGGCTGCCAAGTCCTGCTAGAAGGTGTTGCGGAGGGCTCGGTTTGACCACATTAGCCGAATAGGGAACAAATTTGCTTCATACCCAGCAGGTAGTAAGGCTTTTTGGTCCCTGGCTAAGTCGGTCGAATCGAACTTCTGCCGCACCTCACTACCATCACTGCTGAGACCTGACGGGACGCTGGCCCACTCTGCTGAGGAGAAAGCAAACTTGTTTGCTTCTTTGTTTGCGGAATCTTCACGTTTGGATCCTGGTAGCGCGGAGCCCCCTGCTTCTCCTGCTGGATGCGAGTCGAGTATGTCGAACATTCGCATTCATCAAAAGGATATCCTTAGGGTACTGCGTAACCTAGACGTGAACAAGGCTAGTGGCCCCGACGGTATACCGGCAATCGTTCTCAAGACTTGTGCACCTGAGTTGTCTCCGATCTTGAAACGCCTATTTCGCCTCTCGTTTGAGACTGAAAAAGTGCCGTAGGCTTGGAAGCAAGCTAACGTGGCCAAGAAGAGTAGTCGAGCTGACCCGTCGAATTATAGACCAATCTCGCACGCGTGCTGAATCATAAGCTCTGGCATACCTAGAAGCGAATGATATCCTTAGTGACCGACAATACGGGTTCCGCCGAAATCGGTCAACTGGGGATCTTCTAGCGTATGCTATTCACATCTGGAGTAAGGCCATAGAGAGGCACGGGAAGGCACTAACGGTCTCCCTTGGCATCTCGTAGGCCTTCGACAGGGTCTGGCACGTTAGCCTTATTAGTTAAGCTAAAGCTAATAAGCTTCCTTCCTTCGATCTGCCCGCCGGATTGTGTGATTGGATCGCGGATTTCCTGAGGGATCGGTCTATTCGAGTGGTCATTGATAGCTGCACGTCTGGACTGCTGGATATTAATGCCGGAGTTCCTCAGGGGTCGGTGCTCTCGGCAACATTGTTCCTGCTACATATTAATGATCTGCTAAAACCCGGTACCTTTGGGTATGCAGACGACAGCACTGTTGCTGAGAGATACATGTCCGACGCACGTGTTGGTGGGTCGCAGATCCGGTCTCTTCGGGAGGCTATGGTTGAACGCTTGAACGTGCCCTTACAGGCTGTCTCCGAATGGGGCGATGCCAATCTGGTCAAGTTCAATGCTGCTAAGACCCAAGCGTGTCTATTTTCCGCCAAAAGGAGCCAATTCCACCCAGCTACGTCTTTCCGAGGTGCAACCGTGCCGATAATCGACTAACTTGTGCTTCTTGGGGTTACATTAACATCTACCCTCAATTTTGGCCCTTTCATAGAGGAAAAAGCTCAAGTGGCTGCAAAGAAGTTGGGGATCCTAGCAAAGGTGAGACGATACTTCACGCGGGAACAGCTGCTCAAACTCTATCAAGCGCAAGTTTGATCGTGTATGGAGTACTGTTCTCATCTTTGGGACGGATTTGCCAGATACCAGCTTGATGCTCTTGAGTCAATTGAGAACGAGCCAAGAGGATCATCGGTAATGATAGGCTCGTCCCGACGAAGCTGCCGGTTTTCTACCGACCACAAGACGAATGGCGATGCGCCACCGGTACATGGTGGACATCCCACCCACACGTACAAAACGTTTTGGGAACAGATTCATTGTGCGTACAGCTAAGGAGTGGAAATCTCTGCCGGAGTCTGTGTTTCCTGATAGCTCCAACCTGGTTTGTCTGCCTGTGAAGTCTTTAAGTCAAGAGTGAATAGGTTGCATAGGTTGCTTCCAGGCAAGCGTGCTCCATCTTCGACCACATCAAAGCTTACCAACAGGTGAGATAGTGGCTAACGCGTGCCTATCAATAGTAAAAAAAAATATATATATCACAACTCTGATAACCACTTACTATACTTATTCTGTTCGAATTATAATTATACCGAAGGGTATAAGTCTATGTATTACATAGGTAACGAATCCTGGAATGTTATCTTGGTCCATTTCCGAATAACAAATAAAAAAACCAATCAAGGAAAGCTTCGGAAATTAATCATCATATTTTGATAGGTACCCAAGAATTATTGCCTCTTATAAATATTTATATAGACAGAGTTAGTAGGTATTCATTGCAAATAGAATAAATGTGTAACGAAATAAGCTTCGTTTATTAAAAGCCAAATGCTGAGCTCGTATTATGCTGTAATTGTTGTGGAAAACTAAATAAATGAGTGCTTTTGAAAATTAATTACAATCGGATTTAATTTACAGCGAATGAATTTTGAACATAAATCATAAGTCGAATGAAAGGGAATAGGATGCGAGAGCAAAAAGCTGTCTCAATGTCCTGGTCGGATTTGTAAGGATGCTTAGTGGGCATTGTAGGCAGTACACCATCATCTTGTCTGCTCACTCTATACGCGTTTACGACGTTGAATAGGTCACGGCTAAGATTTCCCTCCGGTCATTTGGAATTCATGGAAGAGGAATTGTAGCCTCAAGGAACATAAAGGACGCCGTAGGCTTTTACTAATAGAGACTATGACACTCGACACAAGGCGCTCGACACACGACGTCGTCTTCCTTTCCTCTTCACATCTCGCTTACATTTATTAAGGCTTCTCGAAAACGACACAAAGGACAGGTATTAATATTAAGTCTCTGTTTTGTTCATGCGAGCGCTACAGAGCACAATGAAGTGTCGATGTAAGCACACGGTGCGAATTTATTCAACGTGGTACAAGTGAATTTTGGACGACTGTGGAAGTAATTTTATCAAGTTGGTTACAAGGACGATTTATGCATTGTTTAAATAAAAAACGTCACTTTTAACGGTATGTGGAAGACAATTACAAAAAAAAAATACAGATTTTTTTTGCTGCATGAGGCAAATACCTATAATGATGATAATGGCCCATTTCACTAGTAGTCTCGTGGGTATTATTGTTACGGTAGAGCTTTGGGAAAGCTTTTTCTTTTTATCTCGTTACAAGTTTACTTTAACGACTCGGTAGAATCCTTTTTATACTAAAAGTATAAGTTTCATGTTACTTCCGACTAGATAGATTTTATAATTAAGAAATAAACCCCGCACTTCTTGAATTACTAACCAAAACTGTCTGTTATGAAATTGCGGTTCACCTACGGACTACGGTTACCATGTCATAAATTAAGTCATACATAATATATATCTCATGTAACATGTTTATTCGCATGTTCCCCGTTTATTGGATTATAAATATTCCTAGACTTAACCAAATAACTCAGAAACCGTCTTGAAATATTACCGCTCACAAACTATATCTTCGCTCTCATAATATATCATGCAGATTTACATAAATTCTGTACATATAAGTATTTTATTGGACATTATGATATGGAATTTCCGTTGAGCGAAGAGGACCTTGGCAATAGGCCGGAGGAACGCGGAGACGAAGGTTATATTTCAGATGTATAGATTTAGCATGTCCAATATTTTAGCTTACGCTTTTCCGTTCACCGTAATATATCATTTTTATTTTTACCGAACCTGGGTTCGATGAAAGAGAGCGTGGTCTCAATTACTTTTACAGACAGAAAAATGTTTGCACATGTTTATGAAAAGCGAAACTAAATAATATTTACCTATGCAAATGATACAATTTTTTACTTAGCCGCAGATGAGGTCACTTCGGACTTAAAACACAGTTGAAGACATCATATTTTCACAAATGTATTGTATGCCTACTAAATCATTTCCTAATTTATTAAGATTAAAAAAAAAAAAAAAAACGGATTAGATAAGCTGAGTACCACGGTGATCATTTACTTCATTAATTTAGACATGCGAAATATAAATTGGATCAAAATTACTCATAATTAATTTTTTTTTTATTCCAAAAGGGACACACAAATTATCAGAAGTCATAAGTTAGATAATTAAGAATCTCATTATATCAAAATTAGTTAAGTCACTAGTCACTACTAATTTTGTAGCAATTTTTTGTGAGAGACAAAGTTATAATAAAAATTAATTGAGAAATCATTAATAAGGATATTTGTGAAGGTAGCAATTTTATATTGAATCTAATGTGAAACTGACTGGAGCAGACTTATTACGAAAGCGAACTCTTGCTCCGAGCAGGATATCGCTAAGTAGAAAATGACATTTAGATCTTTATAAGGCTATAGAAGTACTTACCCGGCTTTCCGAACAGCTCCTGTGCAGTTGAAGGATGCGGCTGCAGCGCCTGTCTGCTTTCCTTTGTAAGGAGAATTCATTGCGCTCTCGCCGGGGTCCTCTTCGTCAGACACCGCCGTCGTTAACGACATGCGATCATCATCCGATATCTATACACAAATTAAACATTTAATTGTGTTTGTATTTGTCAATTAAGAATTGCAAAGTATTTTTTTATTCTGGGTGGTAAGATATCAACTTTGGGTGTTAGTTCTATTTTCTCACGGGGGAAAACAACGTTGATTAAATCACTTGGATCAGAAATGAAAAAGGGTGCAATATTTGGTACTGAATAATGTCAAAACCTCAACGATCATTCATAATACAAAACAGTACCTAAAATCGAAACCGAGCAAAATGAAACTACTATGGCAAAAATTACTACTCTGCCATCATTTAAATATCGTGCAAACAACATAAGTTCAAGCTCGAACGCTTTGAACATTTTACAGTGTAACGTAGTTTTTACCTCGAGACCACCCACCCACCCTCATTTCACTTCTGAAATTGTTACCTCGCCTCCCAGGCACCAGGCTCGGTGAACAGTGCACAGGGGTGCAAAGCACAAGAACGAGTGCTAAACGACACTATTTCATTACTTTATCTCGAATATATTTCTTTTCATTAATTCTACTTTTAATAAGGTATTAAATAACTTCAAAGAGATGTTACCAATTTTTTTGTGAAATTGATTGCTTTTAGGATGAATTTTATTAATTCAATTCATTTAAAAAGCCTCTTCGACCACTTTATTTTTTGTACTTTATATTTAAACAAACGGAAATGACTGACTGAAAATAATTTCGACTAAAAATACAGTGTTTCACGTACCTACCGCTACTGACAGAAACGGTGACTACTCTGGAATACTGAAGGAATTCTAGCAAAACTGCTGATGTTAATTTGAATGACAAAGTGTTAAAAGTCGAGGTATGTTCAAATTCAAGAATTTATCTGTGAGATACTGTGTATTGTGATGTCAGACAAGTTTCCGACTACGTTGGTATTATCATCTTTTGTTTTGAGACATGTTCTTTGTGATATGTTTTGTAAATGTGGTATGCAGTCGTTCTATAATTATTATCAAAGTTTTTTTTACAAAATGTTCAACGTCTTTTGTCTTATTCAACCGAAACACAGTTGTGATACACCAATCCGATTTGTTCAAGGTGATTTTATTATGTTACTAGCTATTACCCCCGACTTCGTACGCGCATATCCCGTTTTTACCCGTTCCTGTCGGAATTTCGGGACATCTTCGTGCTCTACTACACTCCCCAAGGAACCTACATGCAAAATTTCAGCTTTCTATGACCAATAGTTTCGGCTGTGCGTTGTCTGTCAGTCACCAGGAACGGAAGAGTTCTATATTATGCGGATTTAAATACATTTTGTGATGTTGTGTGTCTTGCGCTTTTGATCACAACAAAGTATACAAGAAATGAGTTGCTTTGAGGCGTATGCGGACCGCGGTAGCGCGCTCTCGGCTCGATGGCTCTTGACGCCGCATAGCACCCTTGCCACCGCCTTTCACGAAAAAAAGAAGACTATATGCCACCACATATTATAAAATATAACAATAATTGAGTTTTGTTCCTTTGTAGCAGAAATACTCTTTAATATTTTCTCACAGAAATGCACTATTCCTGCACTATGAACCAACTACGAGCGAAAAGTATCTACAAACCTAGTTCTTCCTCAGCGCCACAAAAAGGTGAACTAAATTAATTTAAAATCCTATTACAGTTGAAAATAAACTGCAAGGTTTGATTTTGTGAGTCGGACAACCGCATTAGATGAAATTGCATTTTATGTGAATTCCTTTTTGGCACTTCAAA
Organism: Lacanobia wlatinum; assembly: GCA_947578705.1. Lineage (NCBI taxonomy): Eukaryota > Metazoa > Arthropoda > Insecta > Lepidoptera > Noctuidae > Lacanobia > Lacanobia wlatinum. The sequence goes on from OX388026.1 coordinate 15,186,212, forward strand.
GCTTACTAGCGGGCAGCTCCGCTCTACCTAGGTATAATACTTAATTGCACCTCGCTTAGTTAACTGGGAATCGCAACTCTCGAACAAACTATAACTTTGGTGTAGTTTAACGTAATACCTACATAGTTGGATAATACGTCCGTCCGTCGTCTCTCGTTAAGGTAGATAATGACGTTACATAGGCAGGCCAGTAACTTTATCTTATTTGAGCTTGTACACACTTCAGGACGCTTGGGGGAGGTCTATGTCCAGCAGTGGACGTCTTTCCGCTGATATGATGATGATGATGACACTTCAGGATATTAAGATGGCTAACCCGATGCGTGACTAAAAGTTGGAGTGTTGGCTATCAAAAAATTTTTTGAAATGCGCATCAAATAAGTAAGAAAGCCTTCGTTTTGTTTGGATAGGGTTTGTCCTAGATCTTTTCGAAGACGAGTTTTGAACACAAAAGATTAATTCACTCCAAGATGAAGTTTACTCTGCTACTACGAAATCATGATATTACTGTTACATCGGTACACTATAGTTTTGTTGCTAAGCTACACACACAAACAGACGATTTAACTTTATTATCTTTTTCGCACATTCATAATGTGTAGTTTGTTGGACAATGTTTCATTTGGAGAGTAAAAAACAACAAAATAATAAGTAGGGATATTCTGAGTACATTAAGTTCTGATTTCAGCAACTGAAGAACTGATATGAAGGATTTCCTTCCCTACCTTCCTTATATCCCAAGTAAAAAGCTATTTTTACGTAAAATGCATTTTATTGTATTCTTTTTTAATAAATGAGAAAGATTCGAAAGATTGACGTCATCAGAGTGTCGAACTGTTGTTGTAAAACCATACCATAGAAAGTGGTTTTATAAAAAAAACAGAAGTTATTTTTAATATGTACTACATAATCTTAATACATATGTGAGAACATAGAACAAAAAAACACTAATTAATGTAAAAGAAGACAATGCCCACAAAGCCTTATGCCTCAAATAGAGTAAAGAAAATAAAAGCCCTCATTAGTAAAACGGAAATTGCAGTTTCCACTAAGAGGAAACTAAAATAAGGTCAAAATGTTAGGTATCTTCATCGTATTTTCTTCTCAGCCCTATTGTTACGTCTTACTTCCAACGTTGTTATTTATTACAATAAGAACTATTCTATGTTACGTTACTTTACATATGGTAGAAGTAATATGTTAATTTTGTAAGGGACTTATTATCTCACCTTCCTTAGAAATGCTTCGTTGCAGGTTTGTGCCGTTCCTTTCCAATGATAATGACGAAATCTGACATTGCCAAGCAGTCTTGTTCCGCGCAAAATTGATACATCATACACTATGCGCCTTATGTTGAGCACATCAGTACGTTTCTTGTACTTGTTCAGCTTACGCCTACGTACCATGCGCTCGTCTGGTTCTGAATATTCACCCGTACTCGTGAGACCCTCTTCAGCTGCCCAAGCACTCAGTACGCTCTCTATAAAGCTAAATAACTGTTGCACATTGGGCTCTAACTTACTAGGTATATAGAGATAAGGCGAAACGGTTTTTTTTGGAATAATGGGTTTTTCCTCAGGCTCATCTTCAGGCGCTGGCGCGACGTCGTGATAGGGACAGCTGTGAATTTTATGGTGATGGTGGTGGTGGTGGTGATGGTGTTTAGATTTGCGTTTTGGCTCCTTGGCCGCTGAACTACTGCCGCCGAAGTCCCCTTTATCTGCAGTTTCACCACCACTCGAATGCGAGTCAACACTGCGCTCTCTGCGTGGTGTCGGTCGACCGCTCGACGTCATTGCTACAAGAGCTCCAGCGGCTAGACAACAGTGATGTGCAACACAACAAAAGCGGGCATCTCCTTTGCCAAGTCCTGTATGTGCTTTGTGGCAAAACGAAACATCGGGAACCCTCGCTCCAAGCGCTGCTAGATGGGCCCGGTCAGCGCAAACTTGCATCAACAAATTTTCGCCGAAGTGAACCGTCTTGTGTCGGCGGCGACGCAGGTGCATGACAGTTCCACTGCCAGCCAGCGAAGGCGGCGCGGAGGCTGAGGCGGGCTTGGTGGTGGTGCGGGGCTCGAGCGCGCGCGCGCTGCGAGGCGGCGGCGCGCGGTGCGTCTCCACCATCATTGGCAAGGAGCGGCGTCAGCGGCCGGTGCGCGAGCGTCACCTCATCACGCGTTCCCCACACTCCGCTATTCTCTGCGTCCACCTACTCCCCAATTTTAATTTATTCTATTATGTTATTTCGAACATAATTAATGCACTTTAATTCTTTTAAAAGTCATTTTGAAGATTTATCGTAATCGATTCACGATTTAAACTTCTAATATTTTCACTAAGCACAATGTTCAAAGTTTTTTAATGCAGATACACGTCATGCTATCCTTAATAGTCTTTTTAACTTTACATTTTAGTTTAAGTTTAGTTTACTTCGTAATAGAAAGGAAGTTAATGAGAAGAAGTGTGATATGAAGGGCAGTACTTCTACAGAATTGGGCTAGATCAAGAATATAATTTTACGATACATAATAAAAAGCATGTTGGGTGGATTAACTCTAGATAGCCAAAAGACTTTATTTTTCCGTACAAAACTTAACTTTCCAAGATGAAAGAAAGTCCAGGCTAAAATTCACACTCAATTCTACGAATATTATGTAACCGTAATGGATTGATTAGGTAGAAAACCTTAAAACTTTCGCAATTGCATTATTTAAATAAGATTTTAATAAAAGTAGATGCTAGTACGTTAAAGATTTAGTATTATGGCGGTTGGTACGAGAGATTTATGAGAGAATATGGAAAGCATAGAATGATAAGTAAATACGTAGGCGTTTATAATAGAAATCCGATAAAACGTTCTGCGTTTGAAGTGGCTTGTTCCCGGCAGAGACGTTAACAAGCTGTCGGAATAATTGTTAACCAGATATTTTTATATCTACCATTTTGTGGTATCTTGTTGTAGTTAGATTTATTACAATATTAGTCAGAAGAAGATAAAATAATGAAGAAGTTATGCAACAAAAACTTTATTTTTAAATTATAACTTGAGTTTTATACTTGCTAAGCAACCAAGCCGAAATTTTTCGAGGCAGCGAATCTGTAAGTTTTTCTCTTAACTAAATATAAGTTGGACGTATTCACGGCATGGTAGTGATGAATCTTTTTGTAGTTTGGTAGCGTTTTAATTACGCTAATAGCTGGCGCGAACTTTTCCGAGTGAAGTAGGGCGTGACACACCACAGCAAAGCGACATCCCGTTTGGGCGATGGGCTACCGGGGAATTTCATAAATTGAATAATAAAAGTATGACATTCAATCAAATTTAATTTTGTTTATTAAATATTGATAAACGAAATAAAAATATGATTATCGATTACAAAAGGTTCTGGTTTAGTTTTGCAGGATGGACAATGTGTTATTACGTTTTTCGATCAGAAGTTTCCAATTAGTAACTGAATTTAGAATTTGTGCCTGATTATAAGTAACGAACTGGGCTCCTGTTGCATGGAACCAAATCTAATTTGCCTTGCCTTTCCCCATGTATGTTGCGGCTTCCAGCCTAACCGGATGCAACTAAATATGCTGCATTTTACATGGAACGACAGTCTTATGATCTTATTTTCACAACCCAGTAACTAAGTAATCCCCGTGGCAAGACTGATGTTGTTGTTAGATGGAACACGGAACTTAAATATAACTGATGAAATGTGGAAGTACCTTCTAAGCACTTTTACCAAACACTGCAGGTGAGACAGGCATGATTTTTAAGCTATGTTTCTTGAATCGATGTCTATTTTCGAATTGCCGTTCTAACGATGGCGTTTAAGATTTAGAACCCAAATACTTGGATCTCAAGAGGAGGTAAGAATTGTATTCAACTGAGTAAGAAGTTATTATAGTATCGAAAAAGACTAATATATCAAGAAAAAAAAACATGTACTGTTATCCTTTAAATAGCTAATAAGACCGGTTTCTACCTAAATAATTATGTATATAGAAAGGCTCCACTAAGAGCTAAAATCTAAGTTCTACACATACGTTAGAGAAAAAGAAAACCTTAGGTAGTTACAAGTTATAAACTTGATGAACAAATTATTACCTATATGAGTATTGAAAATATCAACTTTGAAAACCTTATAAAGGTACGTCGTATGATTGAAATGACGTTGGCGCGACACAGTCAACACATCGATGGATATTCGTTTATAGATCTAACGGTAAAAGCCATCGCAACAAATCACTTGAAAATAACGCAAAGCGATAAAGTAATGGAATTTAATCTCCAATTGGATCTGATAAATTGCCCTCGTTAAGCCGTTACCTTCTGTTTGCTATTTTTGTTATTACCGAATCCATTAAAAGAAAAAGTTTTTGAATAATTGATAGGCGAAGATCTTGCTGTAAGTACCGTCTTGTAACAGACAGGGATTAATATTTAGTATTTGTCACTGAATAAGATAACCAATGATAAGATCTTTCAGAGACGTTTTATGAATTCTTTCAAACTTATTGTATAGACTTAGAACTACTTCTCAAATGATATAGCTGAAATGCAATTATATTATCAATAACTTACTATCGTAAAGAGTAAAATACATAAATATGAAACGTCGTCGACAATAGCAGAAGTCGAAATACCTACTTGGCATTGACAATACCGCAAATCGTATCTAGCGCTTGCATTACCGTTCAACTCGAGCACGATATGAAATGTACGAAATGGAAAATGTTATGTTTTATTGAATCTTCGTTTTGTTCAATATTGAGCTCATATAAAACATTATAAGCGGCTTTGTTTGTACCGTATTCAAATATGTAAAGTATTGCAGTTCTTCTTTCTTCGTTCCGACGGGAATATCGGTAAACACAAAATCTACGATGAAAGGTTTTCCATGTGTATATACGAGGAGTTACATTGCATGAAAGGAATTAGATTGATAGCCCAAATAGTCATTCCTTCCGACGTTTGTACAATACACGCGTGTGATTGAGATTGCAATGAATGTTGAATCCACTAAGCAATTATGGATTCGGAATGAGTCACCGCAACTCGTGGACGTTTCCATCCAAGCGCCCTGCATTGCGCCAAATTCAGTTTGGTTTGATTCTATTTGTTCTTTTAATTGGAACTACAACGACAAGCGTGAACTACCTATATGTGTGATCTATATTTCTGCTGCCCTGTTCAGTTAAGTACCAATACGCTACGCTGTGCCAATATTCACCTGACGTTTGTCACGTTTCATATTTATAATCCTTCAACAACAATATTATTCTCTCACGAAATTTAGAACAACTGCCTTAAATATCACACTTCAAATATTTCACCAATGGTTTGAACAATTTTAATTTATTCTGTTTAAAACATGTGTGTGCACTTAATGCAATCGAATATTTTTAAGCAAACGATAAACCTGTACAGATTTTCAATCGCTTCGAGGATAGGCGTACACATCACTTTGCACACAATACTTAAACGGAGAGCACGAACATGAATATTTATTTATTTAACCATTGTTTATCGGCACGCCTACAGTGGAGTCACGAGTCGATTTGTTTAAGTTAATAAATAAATAAGTTTTTTGAGTTACATAACCAGCACTAGGCACACACAGAGCCGCTCCAACGCCCTGGCGGCCCTCGCTGCGACTGGATCCAGCACGCGTCAACGGAGGGTGGTCGCGATCGTCGAACTTCGTTACGATTCGGAATGAAACGATCGTAAGTCCTCGGGCGCTCTCGGAGCAAGCGCGCCTGCGGGCGGGCGGCGCCCGTGTGCCCCGCGTGCCCGCCTACCGCGCGATATAACAACCCGCTGTTTAAATTTATTTCTACTAGAATTAACGGATATTTCTAGATAAGCGTTGACATTGATAAAGAGATTAATTAAATAATTGTAAAGAACAACAATAATATGGCAGGTCTTTAATACATTTTATTTAGGTCGTGCTATTGCTATTCTTTATTATTGCTTGAGTTGTGAGAGAGAGAATGAACACAATAAGAAATAGATAAGGAAGATTTATTAAATTCAATGTACTTAGACAGTAGTTTTTTCATAATTTGCAAAAAATATAAGTTACAAACTTACTAATACATCTGTTATATTGTGAGTCGTATTTAAAATGTTGATAAAATAATAATAAAATTAGCTATTGAGGTAAAAAGTAGCATTAAATGGATTGAAAATTTACAGCTATGTGACTAAGTTACATTGTAAATGCAGATTTCCTTATTCAAACAGAGTAAGATACAGGCTAAGTAAATACTATAATGCAGACGAAGTTTTGCTCAGTGCCGGCTTAATCTAATTAGAGTACCTACAACATAGCAGAACGTTATCGCGCGCCTGTCACGCTTCGCTACCGAGTTTTCCCACGCGGAAAATATTCTTGCCATCTTCGTGTTACGCTGAAGAAGTAAAAAGACATAAACCGTGCGCTTTACATCTACATCTACGACATGAGGTGAATGCACTTCCAGCGGTTATTTACTCCATGTGAGATTAGTAGGGCACGCCATAGGATATTATTGATTGATATCGTTTTTTCCGCTTTGATGTCGCCCGTATATTTCGTTAATATCAACATCGGAGTACGGTCCGTTAGTGATAGATAGTCGTCCATCATTTTTAATATTCGTTAGCGGAGCGTAAAACTACGAAAATAAGTTACCTCGAGGCAATTTTTACGTTTTGATAGCGGATTGTGTATTGAAGCAAATAATAATGTGTCTGGGGAGGGAACCGCGGGGGCTCTCGGCGCCTTCTTCCTAATTCACAACTTTAAGTATTTATTCATGTTCTTTTGAAACTGTTTACATCTTATATGACTTACGTATGAGAAAGTTTACTGTTACGTTTATTTCACACGCCCTGGGCCCTGTTTCATAAAGCTGACAATTCGACATATATGTCAAAAAACCGGTCAAGTGCGAGTCGGACTCGCTCACCGAGGGTTCCATACAAATTTATAGGTAAATATGGCACTTTAAATAAAGACTGTATTGTATTATGATTTAATTACAAATGTATAGTTTTCAGATTTTTCCCTATACCTGTAGTATAATACGGTATTACTTGCCAAATTTCATAGTTCTAGGTCAACGGGAAATACCCTATACCTACATTTTGTTTCTCTTGAGAGTGTTGAAACATACTTTTTTGCGGCATAAAAGGCCGTATCTTTTTTTACGTTAACTTAGAAGTTTGATTTGACCTGAGTATATCGTTTTAATATCAACTCGATACCTCCACGCGTTCCCGAGATAAAGGGTCTTGACAGACAGACGTACGGACAACAAAGTGATCCTATAAGGGTTCCGTTTTACCTTTTGAGGTACGGAACCCTAAAAATTACAAAATTGTAGAATTGTCGCGTTTAGGCTGTTTCATAAAAGTGACTGTGCTGAATGTGCTACTTAAAAGGAGCTACATCTGCCAACAAACTAATTTGCAGTTTGGCAGAAGTAATAATATACTTGTAAAATGCATTTTTGTGAATAAACACTTTTTCATTTCATTTTTTTTTCATATGTCAAATCTCGACAGGTGAAATCTTGACATATTTGTCATTTAAAAACGCGTTTCATAAAAATCGACATATGTCAAAAAACCAGTCAAATTAGTTCTGACAATTGTCGGTGACAATTTTGGGATTGTCGTGACAGTTATGTCGACTTGTGACATACACTATCGTAATATTATAAAGAAGAAAGATTAGATTTTGTTTTTAATTGTTAAGATTTAACTCAAAAAAATTTCGACCGATTTTAAAATTTCAAGGAGAATACAAGAAGTAACATAGGCGATAATTTTTTTTTTTAAAGTAGAGGTCCTTCCGAAAATTACAATAATGTAACCCAAAGTAGCACATTTTTTCTTTAAAGCATAAATCTGTAATTGAGAAGGAGAAAGTGATTCTGCTTTTAAATGATCGTCGTTGCCTCATCGTTTGTACTCGTTCCAAGAATGCATCATCACTACTCTCACTGCTCGATGTAAGTACCATTTTTTTGTAAAAAACCTTTGCCAAATACTTTTTTACAACTTCAAAATTAAATATATGATTTCGTGACACCACGACATTTTATTTCACCAAACCAACCTCCAACCAACCAATGTTGCTTAAGTACCGCGACTTATTCAAATCATGTCATTATCTTTCCTGCATAACCAGGGCTCTGTTTCATAAAGCTAAAAATTTTTCTGTTTCATAAAACTTTTTAAGCTATAGGTGACAGGTGACAATTTGTCTAGAAAAACTTGTCAAATCTGCTTTATGAAACAGAAAATTGTCATGACGTATTGAAATATTTGTGGAATTGATGTGCCATACAAAATTATGGCTATTTTTGTATGAGGTAATAATTAATATAGTTTGTCATATATTAGCAATCACTAACTTTGAATATTAACTGGATGGTTACTTTTCAGTTTTATACTTGTTCTAGTCTTACTTTCATTGTTCACAAACCTTATAAGACAAGGTATGTCATATTCAACACTTTGTGTTATTCTGACATTGTCATAGTCTTTAAGCGGTACTTATCTTATGCGCATAAATCGTTAGCTTCTGAGTAGTAATTACGTAACATAAACATGACATGTTATAAAACATGGACTAAATTATCATCAATAATACCCGTTCGGTAAGCGGCCACTCATTGACTCTCTCTACAAACTTCTGACGCGCTCGTCAACTTGCAAAACAAACGGCCCAGGGGACGACGGAATGGTTAATGCCATAATCTTGGAGGTAAGGTTTAGTGCTATCACCAAACCAAGCTACCTGCTCAGATTATGACTGGGCTTTACTACGATGATATTTAAACCACAGGTATGCGATAGAAGGTAAAGTTAGGGTTAGATGGGTCTAATCCTAAGGTGCCCTAACTATGATACCTTGCAAGGTACAAGTATCGTAATCGATATCATTCTAACTTCTTTTTCGTGTTATACAGTATTATTTTTTTCGATCACAATTTACATTTTTTCATTTTCATCAAAGATAGATAGTGTTCTCTCTTGGAAGTTGGCTACTATCTTTTACAATTGTAACCCAATCAAACATCTTTATCGGATCTTCAAATACCTATTTGAAGATCCAATAAATAATACTATTGCCTGTTTATTATGATAGATTACCAAATGGAACCCGTAGATAGTTTTCACTTTTATACTGGACTCTCGTAATTCTGCATTGATTACGGATTCTTCCCGTCAATCCTCCAGCAGCTCAAAACTTTCATTAAGATTCAAACGGTGGGTCTTCATAAGCAGTAAATGGAATTCGTGCCTACATGAAATCCTATTGAATATATTTTTTGTTTTATTTAGCGGAGGCATGGAAACGGTCGACCTTTTAACACATATATTCAGAGTCATTGTACCTGTATTGGGTTGAAAAGGGTACTATAATCCTACTGATTAGGTATTCTCCCCGTAAAATATTACATTGGTATCGGAGAGCAAGAAAATATCGCGCCTATTTCGAACAAGGAGCCAGTTAATTAATTTGTGAGACATTGGTAAATGCGCGGTAATATAGACGCTATTTCATTGTAAAACGCGTGGTGTGAAACTAATAACATTAGCGGTAAGTGAACGTTATACTGGCACACAACAATCTAGATTTAACGGGGTCGTGGGTGAATCATAAGTTTTCCGAAGTATTTTATTACTATCTAGGTACAGAGGAAAAGTACTTCGTAACAAACCAGTCATTGTTTTTCTTTATTGTAGAGAATTTCTTTTAGAATTATCTGTCGACATGAACTTGTTTACTGTATAAATGTCCTCCATCATACGCACAATTGTCCAGCGATCAATCATTAGCAAACAAAATGTCATCATAGCGCTCCCTCTGAAATCTACTGCCGACCCCACACCCTGTTATTTTTTATTTGTTTCAAACGTGTCCAAGAGCGCACGTATTTTGTCATATAAGTAGGTAACATATTGTTGTTGTCTTTTTTATCCATTTTAATAACGAAATTCTCAAAGGGAAGATGAGGAAAAAACTAATTGAAGCTAAAATAATTAATTTCTTGTTCCATTACCCAATGTCTTCAAAACACATTTAAACTTAATCAGTTAGAATAATTGGTAGCTAACATTTCCATCGTTTATCTGTATTTTCGAGGAAGTTGGAAAATCACGCAGTGAACAAGCAAAGTTAATTAATCATAAATTATGATCGCTTCTCTGGCTGAGCATCGCAATCGATTTAATGAACCTCCTACCTTTTCAAAATTTATCGGACGATATAAATGACTAAGCTTTTATGAACAAATGTGATTAACTACGTAAGTACATACATTTAATACTACATCGCATGCACAGAGCTTACCTTTTTATAAATAAAAACTGTAGCTAAATCAAGACTTATGAAACGCAACCTATAACTATACTACGTTTCATCCTAGCTTCAATACGTTAAAGATAATTGACCTAGCAAACGAACCAAGAGTATGTTACAAGAGGATAAATGGCGCTGACGGCAGGGCGCAGGCGTCAGGCTTTACAGTCCCCGCGCGTCACGCGCCCGCCCCGCGCGCGCCCTCTGCCACACGGCTTGCTACGTGCATTGCCCGGTGCACGTAGCGAGGGAGGCGAAGCAGAGCTTGATGCCACACCGATGCGAGCGAGCGGCCGCCCGACCTACAGCCATCGGCCTCCAACAAGACCTGACAGGGCAAGCGCACGATGTGTTCCCAATTTGATTTCCAACGAAACGTCCGTTTCGCTAGAATTTTGAGACTGCCCAGGCTATTCAATTACGGAATAATGACGGCCAGTACGATCGATACAACACTCTCGTATATATGGGCTTCGTACCTGAATTTAAACTAGTTATACCAAGCAAAAATACCTACCTGACATACATTGTGAAGCTAAAGGTTAACGCTAAATTATAATGCTATACTGTTTAGACCTACTAAACAATGGTACTTCTACAATCCAAAACGTTGAATGAAAACTTCGAAATATACTAAACATCACGATTCCAATACTTATAGGCACATAACGGTGGCTCTCTATTCTCTTGTTATTAATCTGTAATTTATCAATTTGAAAAATTGGTAACTTGTATCTGCTGTAGTTTAATCCAAAACCAACCTCTCTATATCTATTTATATATGTATGTGGTGTTAGCCTAATTGTTACACTTATTAATGTAAGCATAACAATTAAAGAAACTGTAAATGTGCTGTGTAAACAATTGTTGACAAAAAAATATGTATATTTATCTAGCGGCTGTCATGCAAATGTAGGAATGTAACTTATAATAAATTTAGATGTGACTACCTCGTAAGTTAGGTACTATTTAATTTTAATGGCTCCAACTCTATAAAAACTGGCTTTAACCGTACTTGAAACTCAAGGGCAGGGAAAAGGGGAGAACGTATTTTACAGTAGTTGCCGTGGGGTAGGTATAAAATAAATAGCAACAATATCAGGCGGGCCACTTTCGCGGAATGGCTCTGAAACGTATTTTTATACGGACCGTATTTGGGAAAGGAAAGAGGTATGTTTTTCTTGTATCACTGCAATTACAGCGAGAACGCAATTCCTAAAATGTAACTCTGCACGGCAAGGGCACAGGAAAAGTGTATTTACTATAGTAAGTAGGGTTTGTAGCTCAAGGTGCGTGTGCAAAACCTTCAAAAAGTACCTAAACTATCTATTTATTTCAAGGTTTTATTTGGTAAATCCTATGAAATATCGCTTTTTGATTTTGCTTAGATAAGTAAAACGCTTAAGAATCGTTTTCAACTAGTGTGAAACGCGAATTTTTACCCTTTCATATAATGACTAACGCCTGCACAAATAAATCGAAAATAAAGTAATGGAGCTGTTTATATCAGTGACTAGTTTTTTTGTAGTTCATGGTCGCTTCTGCTTACAAACTTTAGCCTTTTAGGTCAATGTTTTGATTTTCTTTTCCATGGGCCAGTGGAAGTAATTAAAATACTTAGAGTGTGTCTGTGGTATCGGTAAATATTATAAACTTTTGCGACACAGAAAATAGTTGTTTTCAAAAATATTGTGAAAATGCGGTCTCCTTCAATAGTATTGCAAAAATCCGGATTAAATTCCAGTCAATTTATTAAACCAAAAAGCAAATCATAAGTAAAGCAACTTTTCCGTGTATTTTTTTATCCTTAGTGTTTATGTTATTCTTCTTCACCAATCATTGATTACCATGCTGAAAAACTGATTATTACATTCGGCAGTCTCCTTTTTAGTTTATGTGTGTTTTTATGAAAGCATCGATCTTTTCCACATTAATGAATTCCATTTTCATAAATAATTACTATGGCTAAGTACTTACCGCAACGTTGAGTACTGGAGTATTAATTAAAAGTGACTTACCTGTAACAAAAAAGTTGTGATTCATAAATGTTCTATTTTTACTAATTAATAAACCTCTCTGTGGAATTTTCTATGGAAATATTAAACTTGATCTAATTTTTGGAAAAGAAAAGCGCTGTTAGTTTATGGCTGCCTCTAAAAGCTTTCCCAACAAATGGGGTTTGCGTTACCTACGATATATAACCTGTCTTCAACGTATTGCACGTTTCCTGCGGATATACATCATGTTGAGCTGTTTTCTCAGCTATTTATTTAGTCACTAGCGAAAAATGTTTCATATTTGCCTTAAAGGCTCGTATAAATGTTTTTGTTATTATTCATGAGCCATTTTTATATCGCATGAATAATGACCTCTACTATTTTGAGATTTGACTACAGGAAAAAGCGAAACTACACCATGAGCAACGGATTAGAATCTTAGAAGATTTATTACTGGGTAAATAAGTGGATTATTCTGAAAAACAAAGAAAAGAATTGAGTACTAAAAGAGTTAAGTATGCATAAATTATGGCTCAACAACTTAATAACTCCGTGTGTTCTGTTTGAAATTGGGCAGCATAAGTACGTGACCAGTTTAACTTTTCAGAATGTTCAAAGGGACTTGTAAAATGAACACCTTTCATTAAGTACTCCAAAAATGGTTAGGACCTGAGCAGTGACCATTTAACTTATTTATTAATTTTTTGTAATAGGGACAAATTACAGCTAAAAACTGTCAAGAATTTACAATAATTTAAGAACCATTTACATATATATATAAGCGCTAAAAAAATAACATCAGAATAATTCAAGAAGCAAGTAAGTAATATTATTTTTTGTTTCATGAGGTTCATTGTAAAGTACAAGTTACTGTTTTACTACTTTACAGTTATAGATATTTTAGTTTTAATCTATGGTCATTTTTTTTAAGTGTGCCTTCATGGCCAAATCTGAAATTATGAGGAATATCGAAAAACACTGAAACGAGTTTCGAGCCCGATTTTGATGAAAATTAAAACAGCAACATTGGATTAAAAAAAAATGTTATTCCTACCCAGGAATCGAACCGGTTGATTTTGAAAAAAAAACATACCCTGTATTATTACACCATCCGAAAGTGTAGCTAATAAGGTTAAATTCTGGAAAGTAATAACACATGTCTTACTAAAGGAAAGCTCCTATTTTTACAAATTAGTTACAAAATTTCTGATTTGGCCCTGAAGGCACACTTGAAAACCTTTGATAAATTTAATCTAAATGGCTTCATCTATAGATATATAAATTCATCTATAGGTATAGATATATAAATTAAATATATTAAAATACATTAAAAGGCTGTTCAAATAAAAGGATAATAATCAAAGATAGGTACCCCAATAAAAAACATATAATGAACATTAAAAGACAAAAAAGATCGTACACAATAAAAAATCACTTCCAAGTATCCAACCCTTTTTGTTCAATTTGTCCGCTGGGTCTTGAAATAATTATACACATCAGAATGTATAAACCGGAAAACACATGGGACGGGCCGGCTCTCGCTTCGAAAGAAGGGGATCAATAGAAACTCGACCTTGACACAATTTTCAGTGGCCGTACCTTCGCGGCCGCGTTCAAGAATAAACATTAGGCCTTCAGTATCCCATTACAGTGAAATAGAGAGGGTGGCTCAACAAACAAGCTAAAATAAACTTGCCTTTCGCCAAGGAAATTGGAAGAGCGCCTAGCGAGGATTTTCATTTACAAACAAGGTCATAGGTTTTAGTTCCAACAAATACGAGTACTCACTTTGAAAAATAAATAAATAGTAAATAACTTCAAAATTAGTTAAAAAAAAACCCTTAAGGAAAAGAAGTCTTATCCAATTAGACCAATATGAATGCTATTTGGTTGCTAGTTATCAAGGTTATTGTTACCTATATCTAAATAAAAAAATGCTCAGGCCCCACAGCATTGCTTTTGTGAAATGTTATGATATCAACAATACATTTTGTGCATAGTGACATAAGAATAAGCCCTGGCTAAAATATTTATAATTGTAATAAAGAAGTATACCTTCAAGAATTCAGCATTCTTAGATTTGATGGCCCCCATGCAAGTTATAGTACAAACATCATTAGTATTCAATATCGCTTGGCGATTGTCTTGAATATGTCTACTTTTTGTTTGTTTATATTTATATTACATCTAACAACAGTAAATATTTACGAATCGAAGTTATTTTATATTTAAGTGTAACGACAATGACTGGTTTACAATAATAACATTGAACACTCTATGAGTTACAGTTAAATATTTACTTAGAATTGGCAGCTTTAGAAAACACCTACACACAGAGGTTTACATTCATTACGAAGACGAAATATCACAGGTGGATCAAGCGATATACAGGCAGGAATTCTACTTAATTAGTAACATGTAATATCTTCAATTATATTAAAAATCCCCTTATTGTTATTTAAATGGAACATGTATTATATATGTCAACAATTCACTCGTACGTAGGCCTTTGAATTGACTTCACTTCAACGCGCAGGATATGTTTATAGATAATTTACGTATTTCACAATAGTTTCTTTCGATTTTGGTTTAACTATAAGAACCATGAGAATTACAACTGAGTATCGCAGCTGAACGTAGCGAGGTCGACGCAACTCTTCTTTGTCCGTGCACTTGACAGTAAAAGCTTTGTATTTACACACACAAAACGTCTCAATTTTCGGTTCAATGTTCTCCTTCGCGACATTCGACACGCCTATTTTGCGACAAATTTAGGTGTTTAAAACGCACGTTTAGCCTCAATTCATAGTAATACAAGAGAGAAGTTAACCTCAAAATAATATTTTTAATACTACGTTCAGGATACGATTGGAGGAGTTGAGTGCGCAGCGCGCCTGCCGCGCAGGCTCCACCGATCGCTTCCGAGCGCGGGCGAACATCCCAGATCTCGTTCCTCCGGACCGTCGACCGTCACTATTTTACATTATGTTTGGCTTGCGTACTATGCTATAAATAGGTTCTATCAAATCCTAGGACAAAATTATGTCACTTCCAAACAAAAGCTAGTTTTTAACAAGTTTAATTCAATGTTACATTCCCAACTGAGTAGTGTAGCAGTTATTTCTGTTAAAATGATTTTTATGGCCTTCAATGATTTGCTGTATTCGTATATTACATTACAAAATCGGACCATTTACTTATGTGCTTGTATGATATGTTATATTTTAAGCTCTAGGTGTAATAAATTGGCTAAAGTGTTCTCAGGTTTTGTTTAGGAAGGTTGTTATGACAAAATTTAATTCGGCTTTATTAAGATCGTCAATCAGGGCAGGGCACCATAGACAGATGAGATAGTACTGTTTCATTATGTATATAATGGCATAAAAAACTAAAAACAAAAATATTCTAAAACCAGCAGGCCAGGTACCTGCTTTACATATAGATTGCCCACTGATGCGAGATTATTAAAGCCCCAAAGTGCGTTCCGCTACAATTTATAGGATTTAAAGGCAAATGTCACCATAATCTAAAATAACCGTTGCTTTTTGATTTACTTTGAATTTTTTCGGAAGGCTAGGAATAATCCTAGGCTTCTGAAAAAAAAAACAAAGTAACTACAAAAGGGGGATTTCAAAAATCGGAGTTTAATATATGTGAGTTTTAGGTAAGTATTGCATGAAAACGAAAGAAAAACCGGGAAATTCTGTGAGAAAAAAATATAAATGAGAAAACCTTTGGTCTATAATGTAGACGTCGCAAAAGGTAGAAAGAAATACTCGGCGCCTTTAATACGACAAGTAGTGGAAGACTTAGTGAAAGGCCTTTTGCTTAACAGAGGGGTGAAAAAGACTAATTAATAAAGGTAATGATAATGAGGGGTCTTGCTTGATAATGTTGGAGATACATTTTAATTATATCCTGTGGGGTTTCTGTCTCGTACTTGAAGACTCAATGTGTAACTGTACACGGAAATTGCTTTAGTAAATCGATTTGCTTTTGGCGCCAAAATACGTGAATAGATTTGGTTAGACGTGTATTTGAGTAGGTTCATCATAGAATTCACAATTAGAATTGGAACAATTTCGAAACGATTCAACAATTATGTTATGAAATTCACAACATTTAGGTGTGTATTCCTTTATTTGGATTACTTTATTAAGTAGGTACAACTTTTAATCATTATTTTATTAATGCCTAAATTTGGGAATAATGTATTTACTTTTGCCTCATCCAGATAAAATAACTGTCGCAGAACTAATGCCGTTCACTGAGTCATCCTCGTTTGCTCCTTGCATGAAACCTGATTCGAACGATTAACTCCATAAGTTGACATTTGTTAATGTATTTAACCGTCTTTATAGGCTTCTGGTGAATCTAAATATTTGTCCTCAAGGTAAACATAAATAGGTATTGTAATTGGCATCTGGTCCACTACACAGAATTAATCAAAGCAGAGATAGGTGGACTAGACTCTGGACCCTTCTTTAGCTGTCTAGATTATAAAGATCCATTAGCTGTAATTATGTACTTTACTTGTATTTTTATTGCATTTCATTCACGGGAAACTTCATATACATAAATAAAAACCTCAAGTTTTTGCTTTGTCAGTGATCTACGGAATATCAATGTTGGGACAACAAAGAAATCTGATTTCCTTCACCAAATGTTCGTAATATATATAAATGTTCGAGATATTTTAATAAAACCTTATGTCCGCAATAAACCAGATACTTACTTTATACATAAATTCCTTTCTTAAGATAAGCTTGTTTTGGATATAGACAGGAAAAACAATAGGATGAAGAGGAGGGAGAGATCAATAGAAGTAACTAACCTCACTCGATGTCAAGTAGCAAATCCTGGAGTCGGTGCTATCAATGGAGGCTTGCTGAACTATCCCATAGCGCGTAGATTCGCGATCGCTTGTGTACTCTGAACGAACGCTGTCTTGGCGGTCGAAAACACCCCTGAAACAGAAGCTAAATATTTACCCTTTCTTAACTTTGCTTGATTAACGGATTTGTGTTTAACTTCGGCGAGGGGTTTTAAATTAAAATGGAAAATAAAAGAACAGATTTTTATTAACGATGTGGCTGGCCAAACATTTATCTTATTGAATGACAAACAGACCTTTTTAAGTTTGCGACGAGCACGTAACTTGACAAGACAACCTTGATAGAATGTGGAAAATGTACGCAGTCATGTATCATCAGCGGAAATGAAGACACATGGGACCCTCGTTACTTAAAAAAAACATGAAATACCTTTTGGCTTATGTTTTGGGCAAACTTTCCAATTTTCATCCTCCCGCGAGAATTTAGAAAATGTCTTTTGGATAGTTACGGCGCATTGTCGGTCATCAGAATCCTGCCTACTTTATTAAACAATCATTTTGGTGTTGTTATCGTGATTTCACGTACAGTTACAAAACTTTTCTATTGTTTAGAGAACGAACCTATAAACAAAATTTTACTTCCTGTGGGAGAAAAGTTAATTTTGTTCGTAGGTCAACGTCAGATCCTGGAAAATAATGAAACATTTTGTTGGAATCGCGAGTTGAGATACTTATGCTGAGTAATTTTCTGAATAAGAAAGGTGTCGGTAAAGTATACCTATGTATGTAGATGTAGGTAAACTTGTACAGATATAGGTTACTACTTATGTACCTGTGTGTTATAGTGCTTTTAAATCGACTTATGACATACTTAATTAGTTTAATGCCTACTATAATTTAATTTATTGGAATAATTTACTCTAATTCATTAGAATGATTTTATCCTATTTTCAATTATAAGTATTTTTGTAAACCTAGTTATATCTAGTTGTATATGCGCATACTGTGGAGTCCTATAACTGAATGAACACACCAAAACCATCTTTCTCACTGTGACTTCTGTTGTTACTGTGTATCCTTTGTTGGAGATCCAAATAAATAAATATACATTCAAATCGCGAGTTTAATTTATTCGTCATACCTTCCGTCATTACATATTTATTATTTGACTTAAGATTCGTTACAAGATTAAATTGAACAACTCCAGGAATTTGGCGCATTATTATCAAAAGCAGACTTTTTAGTAGGAAGTTAAAAATGTCGTCGGCACATAGTAGGTACCGAATCGAGCGATTAATTTTAATTTTACTTCCAGAACAAATTAAAGTTAGTCGTATTGGAAAGTTTTCGTTTTTCCATTTCACCTTATGAATTAAATATTAAAAATGGGCCTGTCAAGGGGAATCAAAATCCGTTCATTCCATTTCGGGGCGGTTTCCGATAGACAGGCAGTAATGAGAACTTCATTTGGACTCGGATTTCACTGCCAATCTTCTTAATGACATAAATTGTTAAAATGAACAGTAGGTTTCGAATGAGGCCGTATTTGTTACATTTAATTTGCAAGTAAATAAATAAGGTTTTTATTCGTTTTCTACATATAAATTTAAAACTTTACATAAGAACAAGGTACGGTACGTTGCTCGCCACGGCTTTCTAGTGTTGTCGGAGCTGTAAAACAAACATTCAAAATAAGATGTGTACATGGTAGAAGTATTTATGATACCTTTGCTCGAAGCTGTCAGCCCTGTTGCTCCTGTAGCCGGAGTCGTTAAGGCTGCCTTCATGACGGAGGCTGGGGAGGGAGTCCCAGGGGGAGCGGCGCGGGCCGGGCGGGGGCGCGCCGCGCCACCCGTCGGAGTGGCGGTACCACGCCGCGCGGGCCGACTCACCGATGCATGAAGCGCAGCGTGATGCGCTCACGAAGCTGTGCATAACGTACATTATAATTGTCGTGTAGCCTTTAATACTCGCAGCTGAGATTAACGCAGGCTCTGTTTCACGTTGAATACAAATTGAAATGATCCTGTAATGGGTTCGTTTTTCCATTTTCAGACACGGAACTGAGAAACACGTGGTTTAAAACAACATTTGGTCAGGTGTAGCATACAGTACCGTGTTGTAAATTCTGTAAACCTTCTGTGCAAAATTTCACCTTAATTCTCGACTTGCCTATTCACTTAAAATTTCTTACGAAGAGACCTAAATCTGAACACAAAATCCCTGCCCACATAATAAAGTAAAACAAAAAGTTTTTGCAGTAACTTTAATTCTGGCACAAATATTTGCACAAAAATTGCATCCATCCGCTATTTTACGTTGAAAACTGAACTCTACAAAGTAAAAGTTCTATTTTCCGTGCTTCAGATAAATGAAAAATAAACAAAACCGTCCAAAGTCAAACTAATTTGAAATGGATGTATCTCGACTGGGATGGACCGACCAATGGGATTGGACACCATTGTTCCGCGTCGGATTAACGGCTCTTAGTTTTTGACGTTGTTTTGAAAAGGTCGGTTTGATACATAAAATAAACCTGACTTTTGGCTCCGATTTTAAATACACAACCTACGAGACTTTTTTAGCTGGATATATATAGAAAGATATTGTACTTATGCCATGAAGGTTCTAAGAAAATACCACATGAGTTATAGCAGCAACCAAGGAAATTGAATGACACAAATAACATGTACAAGATTTTGGAATGAAGACAATTTCCTACAGCGGCCTTTTCCAGAAACTTTCATTTTGTTTGAAGTAAATGAAATTGGCATTAATAATTCCAAGACTGGGTATTATTCTTGAAGGAAGATGTAAGGGTACTCTTTTAAATCAGGGTTAGTCATGTGTGTCACATTCATACATAATATTTGGAGTTAAAGAAGTGCTTTTAGGTCTGATCAAGTAGAGTGTTTCAAACACGAAAACTGCTGTATTCCTAAAGAATCTTGACTATTAACAATATGGATATAGTTGTTCATACTCAGAATAGAAAAAGTTTTAATGTAGGAAACAATTTAGCAATAACAGAATCATGAATACCTTTCTTTGAAGTACAATCTTTTCGAAAGCAGTTGGCACAGGTTTTTTATTTTCCAAATACGTAGAAAGGAAAGACAATTATGGTATAAATACCTTTTTCACTTACGTCTTTTATATGAGCACGGGATTTTTTTTACCTAATCAATCATTGTGCTGAAGACCAAAGAAAAAATACTGTAACGAATTTTTGTCAAGCACTTTATTAAAGATCGCTCTCACAACAAGGCAAAATACCGTCATATAATTTGCAAAAGCATCTTCAACGTTTCCATCATTCAATCATCTAATAAGATCCGACTTTGCCAGCCTTAATATCCTTATAGACCTCGAGGAACAGGATTATAGATCGTGAAATTGTGTAATATTATCAAAAGCATCATAAATTATTGTCGGCCCTTTAGTATTACAAAAATTGCTTGGTTCGCGAATGGCTAATTCTGTCCCAAGAGTATACCCTGGAGCATACGTGACTCAGGAAAAACGATAACTACGACAATAACTGAGTCGCACGATCGATTCCTAACCCTACTTACACGACAATGGGTCTTGTGGGACGAAATATCAACATTCCTTTACCAAAATAACATATGTTACCTACCAATAACGTAATTGATAAAAGTGTACGCGTTGACTTTTTGCTCGACCGCATGGGACTAGTGGCTGTTTTTCAATATGAAGTGTTATTTATGTATACCTGGGTCTAGAAATCATGTTCGAATAATGAGCTATAGTATATATATTATCATTATTTGATTTAGTGAGAATTTAAAACAAGTGAAAAGAGGTCTAATTGGTACAGACATAGCATTAATCTCACCTATCAGAAGTTGTCAATTAAATAAATATACATCCATTCCTACAGAGCCATAATCACGAAGTGGTTAAAATCGATGCGCAAGATCGAATTGAATTCAAAACTGTTATTTTTTAACAATGTTTGGAGGTTATTTTTTAACTTTATTCTAATCTAAGTGCGTTCAACTTGATTATTCCTACTCCAGACAAAATAAAGGCGTGTCGGTAAATAAATCAATGGCATATGCGTACGCCTGCTGGCAGATAAAGTACTAGGAAGGTCAACTTTCCATCCTGCAAATTGTACTTTTTTACAACGAAACCCTTTTACTGTTATTACTGCAGACACTATTTAAAATAAATTAAGAACTTAACTGTTTAATCCTCTCTATTTTTATATGTCTAGTTAGGTATCTCAGTTCCATTAAGGGTATCTAGAAGCCGACTATTTTTATGTGAAAGAGTGAAAGGAAAGCCCAACTCGCCGAATTCAGTAAGCTGACCACTTTGTAAGAGATATTTTTCCTCGCGCTAACTATTGTTATTTTTCAAGTAAAGCCCTTCACTAAGTGGTTGAGCGAGGGATGAATCGAAATCGTTATCTCTGTAAATGTATCGTAAACACGTAGGTACGATTTCGTATACCGATTACGGGAATGCCTTGTATTCTACTGAACATTATTGTTTTCGGAATGAATCTCCTTAATCCGTTTAGATACCTCAATGCTTATAAGTACATATTACTAAGCTTCTGTGAATAGGCTTTATTGTTACACTGCGTTTTCGTTTGTTCACATTTCCAGGCGAACTCAACGCCCTGGGGAAATATCAGCTACACTACTATGGTTTTGCAGTACCTACTAGTCAAATTTTTTACGCTGGTGAGATGATGAATCTACATTATGGGATATACTATATGTTACTTTAAAATCAGTGTTTGTATAAAAAGTTAATCATTTTATCTTTTTTTTTATCCTATTACATTATATATTATTATATGAGGATGAATGTTTGTTACTCTTTCACGTCAGAACGCCTGAAAGGATCTTCATGTAATTGGCACAGAGGTAGATTATAGTCTGGAATAACACGTAGCCTATTATAGTAGGGAACATACGGGATCACGCGGGCGAAGCCACTGGCAGAAGCTTGTACAATTATAGGCATTCGGAGAAATATGCGCTTGCTAGATTTAGCTGGGAAAAGGAAAATGCGGTAATATACTTGTGCAAGCCAAAACTAACGGCGGATAAGTCGAAAATGTTTTTGTAACTAAACCGAAAGCAAACTACTTAATCGCTAATTTAGAAAAAGAAACTGTATAAGTACGACAGTTATATCAGTATTGGAACTTATTAGAATTATTGAAAGCAATGTTTTTTTAATGTCATGAGTTCATGTTCGATTCTATCAACAAACATGTCGTCAACACATAATAATACTGAATTGTATAAATCCAATTACATTCATTGTATTAGGTGTTTATTGAATTGCTGCTTTGAACTGCGAGTAATGTAACGTTATGTGAACAAATATATTAATACCTATTTAAGCGTATCGTATTGTATGACAGCTAAATATCGTAAGTTGCGGTCAATATAACAGACACCGTCTTCGTAGAGGAGACTATATCTCCTACATAAACTAAAAAAAAAATTGCAGTACAGTCAACCCCAAAATATGGCCTGTCTACTTAGCCCACCGGTAAAGGTGGGGCAACTAATAATAATAATTATTATTATTTATTCGTTTATCAGATTACAGGATGCATTATGGTTAGTTACAGTATGAGCTTATTAACTATGCTAGTAGGAACAATAATTTGAATAATAATGTCAATTAAATAAAATTAAAAAATATATGTACAAAAATTATTTTGTTTTACGTCCCAACTACGATGCTTACCCAGAGCGAGCGTATTGGACATTGAAATTTACCAGAAACTATCCTCAGAATGTTGTTGCTGCTGCCGCGAGCTCTGTGCTACAACAACGACACACGCTTGCGTCTTATTGCGTGAAAGTCATCCGTACGCGCTTCGGCAAACATCGCGGACGCACTGCAGAACGGCGGCAACCGCAACAACATCCTAAAGACGTTATTATATTGTACCTTGTGTATTGTCAGACCGCTGTATGCCTTTTGAGTATAATTAACCCACAGGCTGCTCGTGTAGAAAGATTGGCAATATGCTTTGAATATCACTAACTTCACTTCAGCTGAGCAACGAGCAAACCTACGAGCCAACATATTACCTCGGATCGCCAGCGCTCTGCGTTCACGTTCAATGTCCTCGTTATCCCTCAGATCATCGGTGACTATGTGTTCTAGATATTTTAACTTTTTCACTCTGATGAGAGGAGATCCGTTCAAAAAAATAGGTGGAGGCTCATGAGGGCTTTTATCACCAAGACCAAAAAGCATACATTCGCTCTTGGCAGCATTATACTTATGACCATGACTCGCGGCATACCGATCACAAACAACGAGTAGTTGACGAAGGGCCCTAATTGACGGGCTTAGCAGCACCATGTCGTCGGCATAACTAATATTATTGACAGCGACTCCATCAATGTGAAAACCTGCATGCATGCTACTGAACTCGCCAATCAGGCTGTCCATATAGACATTAAAAAGAGTGAGCGAGGAAATTCCCCCTTGCCTCACGCCACAATCTAGCTTGTACTCCTCAGACAAGCAATCCGCCCACTTAACGACATTTAATTGATTGTCGTACCAAGATTTCAGAATTTCCACTAGTTCTGTCGATATATTTTGTTTACGCAGTTTATCCCACAGGACCTCATAATAAACTAGATTAAAGGCTTTGGATAAATCTAAATAACAAGCTTAGACAGGTGTCCTACGATCCAAATAATGGAGCAAAGTAGAAAAGTTCTGAAATTCTTCGAAAACTTTTTCACACTAATGCAACAGAGGGCCAGCTGTCGCATTCAATCTTTGTGCATTTGTAGACGCAGATCAAACGTGACAGTACGATCTCTGTTAAGTAACTGAATTTTACCTTTGTCCGTTCACAGTAGATTCATCCATTCGAAAAAGCATTAATTGACCTATTTTACGAGTAGGTAACGGGCAGTAGCCGATTTTTTCAACTGAATCCTACTTTAATTATTCGAGAATACTTTTGTACGTTTCATAATAAATTGGCCAATTTATCAATTCGCCGAATACATCATCAGATATTGTTTATCTTACGTAATATCATGAAATTAATTTTACATTATTTTTTGCTTACATCAAAGTAACAACTTTATCATTTTGAGAAGTTATTACACAGTCGTTAGTTTAACAGAGAGACAAGTATTACATAAGTTCCATGGGTTTGTCTTTGTTTGTCGCTTTACTTATCACCATGATTTCCACGGCGTTGGCAGTGTATTTACAAAAAACTATTTGCCCACTGGATATACAACAAAATAATATTTATGAATCTACAATTAGTGTCGTGTGTGATGCCGTACAAGCCGTGTGTGTGAGATCGGTAAAAATTTCGAAGGATTCATCCCCTAAAGACGTACTTGGCAATTGACTTTTACGTGTTTGTCAGTAAATCAATCATCAATCCTTTTGCCATGCGTGGTAAATTAATGAATTACAATTCAAGAGCGGTCTGTTGGAGCAATGATGTGTCTTGTTTAACTATTTTAAAGTATATATGTATTGTCTTATTGGCTGATATGATTAAATGATCATCTCAAGTCAAGTATTTTTGCCTTTGTTTAATTTTTAACATTGCGTAAATCCGGAAAATAGCATCAATAGCTTATGTGTATAGTATCCTTACTTCTGTGTATAGTATAATAAGCATACAGGAAAGGTTCAAAATTTACAATAATTTTATTTCAATTATTAATGATCAAAAAATATATTCGAAAAGTATTAAATATAGGAAAGTGAAAAACGAACTCAAATATTAAAAGAAGTGAGACTTGGAGTTAAAATAATCGCATGACCACATCCAGTTTTAAAATGTATTTTTTCTGTTTTAAAAATATTTTTGTTGTTTATAAAGTGTATAAGTCCTATGTTCGACAAGATTCATTGTAGCATAGCACATGACCGCTAAATTACCCTAATGCTGATAAAATTACGGTTTTCTAAAATAATTCTACCTACTTGGAGACGGTTTTCGCTGTTTAATACCCGATTTCATATCGCCCAGGCTTGAGACCCTAACCCTTAAACCTAGAGAGCTTCATTTTTTGTTTAAAAGGACTAGGTAGGAATGAATATTAAGTTGATTCACGTCGTTCGGTGAAACGGGGATGCAAAGTTTGTATGGAACATTTTTGTTTATGGTCAGATTAACTTGATATATACAGGGTGACATTTTCTGTTTAACTCTTTAAAGAGTGAAAAGGGGCGGCAACCATGTCCTAGAATGGACATATGATACGTTTCATCACGGTAATATATGTTCCCTTGGGATAATATTCGAATTTCATGTGGGCGAAGCTGCTGGCAGAAGCTGGTTTATGAACGAAATGGCAATTTAATAGTGATTTTTGGAGTAATTTTGTGTTTTTGCTCTACTGAAGTACTGTGGATGTATCAGGCTTATTGTCTGATATGTTAAATTGATCACCTCAACACTTTGCCTCTTTATAGATTATCCTATTTCGAAAATCTAGTAAATAGCATAGCAATAGCTAGCTATCCTTAAATAAATATGCGTGTGAACGGAAATCATCATAAACTATTACCTAATAGACATAAGCGCAGAAAAGATAGACCACATAAAAGATGGAGTGACGATATAGTAAAATTAGTGACGATATAGTAAAATTAGCAGGCGGAACATCGAGTAGAATCGTCAGAGATAGAATAACATGGAAACGAAAGGAGGAGGCTTTTACTGCTACCGGTCTTTGTACATAAAAATCTAAATAAAAACTGTAACACAATAAGTTAATTAAGAAAATAATATTACCACTCAATTAAATAAATCATTAGTTAAGTTAAGGTATAGGTGTAAAAAGAACAATAAAGCTATTTTATTTTTTATATTGAAAAACAATTCAAGAGCGGAGTTTTTTAGGAAGATTCGTATTTCTTGGGTTAATAAGCACCCAGTCTGAACTTTAACACCTCCTACATCTTCTTTTGGGCGTAGGTATGAAAGACGAAAAAGGTTAACCATTATTATTTACTTCAGCCAGTATTCGTACCGTGTGGCAAGTACATTGGCCCAAGAAATAAGATTCTTCCATACCAGCTTTAAAAACCCCATGTTCCTCTGGGGGTACTTGTGAAAAACTAATAATGTCAATCATTGTTATTTACATTGGTCTGTATTTAAACAAATGTTCAAGGATATTCGCCCAAGGGATTTGCATAAAAACTTTAACTTCCTATGTCACCCACTTAGGGGAAGTATTTTCTAGAATGCTTTCTTAATGGATGCCCACATCATATAAAAAATACGTCCTACAACATTCACATCTCTATGACCAACAGTTTAGGTTCTGCGTTGGTCCATCAGTCAGGAATAAGCATTTTTTACCGACGAAATAACAGAGGAGGTTCTCAAGTCGGCTCGTATATATTTTTTATGTATGATCACGCATAACTTTTTACAGAGTAGTCTGATTTTGATAATTCTTTTTTTATTGTATAGGGTATTCCTCGAAACTGGTCCCATATAAATAAAAAACATCCTACACACTAACGGGGGGAAAATAGGGGTGATTTATTGTTCACTCACAGATTTTAGTGCAGAGTTGTGTAGCATTTTTTGTTAGCTTACCCATGTTGGTATACAAAGCCTATTTTTAAAATTTTTGTATTATACAACAAGTAATAGTTAAAGTAGGATTATATAACAGTTAATAGCTAAAGTAAGATAGGTAGCTATTTTAAAATTAATAAAGCATTAACCATATATTAATTAGTAGATTATAGCCACAAAAAAGTATAAAATAAAAACTTTTTAACAAAAAAATGAAACCTCCGAAAAAACTGAAAGGCAAAAAATAATAAACCGTTTAACAAAATTAACTTTAAGTAGTTTCGGAAGTCGCAGTTAAAATACGAAGAAACATACAAAGTTATTTTTTGTAAAAAGGTTTATTATTTTTTGCTTTTCAGTTTTTTCGGAGGTTTCATTTTTTTTTGTTAAAAAGTTTTATATATCTAGCGTACAGGGTGATTGGTAATTGAGTGAGTTCCTTGAAATGGGATGTTTTAGAGCCAATTTGCAATGATTTTTACCCGATAACATGGGGTCCAAATTGAAATTGTTCTATTTTTTTTTTAATATTTTCTACCTCACGACTAAAACCGGCAAATGGTGAGAAATCTACTCCACCCTGGATAGTCAAGTGATACTTTTCCGATAGCTCTAGCTAACAATGTATGAAAAAAATAACCACATCAGGAGATGAAGCGTCGTAAAGTTCAACTACGAAAACAAACACGCTTTCCAAAATAGTATAATAGCTTTTGCCACGTGTTGGAAAAGCAAACTC
The DNA here is from genome assembly GCA_947578705.1 of Lacanobia wlatinum. Classification (NCBI taxonomy): domain Eukaryota; kingdom Metazoa; phylum Arthropoda; class Insecta; order Lepidoptera; family Noctuidae; genus Lacanobia; species Lacanobia wlatinum. The sequence continues at coordinate 15,213,731 of OX388026.1, forward strand.
AATTGTTTCCGACAAGGAAAATCGACCAAGATCGGTCAAGTGCGAGTCGGACTCGCACACGAAGGGTTCCGTACCATAAATCTTATTTTTTATTATTTGTTGTTATAGCGGCAATAGAAATACACAACCTGTGAAAATTTCAACTGTCAACCTATTACGGTTCTTGAGATACAGCCCGCTGACAGACAGATAGCCGGACGGTCCCTTTCATTTGATACCCATATTGAGGGGGTTGTGAAAAAAAGTGTAATTTGCATTTTTTTGTATTCTACTTAGTAGTCAAGCGAAACTCAAACTTGGACATCATTCCTCAGGGTTCAGTTATCGGTCCATATGTATAGAATTTTGGCTACGATGATTTCCTCACGCTTCCGCTCCCATGCGGCCGCATGGGAGCGGAAGCGTGAGGAAATAACCGGTTACGCGGACGATGGCTTACTGCTCATTGAGGCAAGCACTCGGGCTGGACTCGAGAACTTGACTGACACATGTATACGTTTAATATCACAGTGGAGCGATCGAAACCATCCGACCTTTGCACCGCATAAAACCTATCAACTTGTTTTAAAAGGAAACCTAAAATCCTGGCCTAGTATTAAATTTAATAACGTACCCATTAAAATAAAAGAATCCGTGTGCTACCTCGGTATGCTACTAGAAAGGAACTTTTCATTTAGTGATCATATAAAAACAGTAGGTGAAAAAACAAAAAAGAACTTCTACGCCTTGACGAGAATATCCAAAGCTACTTGGGGTCTATCATTTAAACCTTAAAACTATTTATGGAGCTACTTGGGTTGTATGTGCTACAGGGCACCTGTCTGGGCTTACAGGGCCACCATAGGAGCGGTACGCCGTTAATTGCTGCAAAGCCAGCGTTTGGCTTTGATGCTCTTATGCAAGGCGTATAGGACGGTTAGTACTGAAGCCTTACCAGTGCTGGCGGGTGTTCTCCCAGACGATCTAGAGGTGCAGCGGCGTGCTGCAATGTACTACTACGCTAGAAAGATCACGGACCCAGAGTTTTTACCGCAACGCGATCGTGCTAAGATCTCTAGATTACTAAAACTCCAGACTGACGTCTGGGAGGTACTTTTATCCGAATGGCAATGTAGGTGAAAATATTCCATCATAGGCCGTCACCTCCACCAGTTTTTTAAATCCGTTCGTGAGCGGCTGGATAGGACATGGCTGGAGATGGATTATTGTGTTGCCCAATGTCTCACAGGTCATGGCAACTTTAAGAGTAAGTTATTTTCCTTTAGGCTTGTGGCCTCGCCTTTATGTCAATGTTCTACAGGTGACCATGAATACGAACAGTCCGCACACCACATCTTATGGGAGTGTATTCTTTGGCAAACTGAACGCAATATTATGTTAGATAGTACTCAGGTTACATCTGGAGTAGTTTACTACATGGACCTTGTAGAAACCAGAACAATTAGGACCCATTAGTTTTATATAATCCGTGGTGCTTGGCAACTGGGCTTAACCCAGTTATATATGTCCCTTGGCGCCTATTGGCTTAGCTCTATTTTGTCTCCTGCTTGATAAGGAGGGAAGTGGAAATTATATTTTTTTTCCTACTCCTCCGCTGTACTTTTCTGATTAATTTCGTTGCAGGATCCAAGACAGTTGAATCGTTTCTCCGGGATTCGTCGGGCTTCATTGGCTCGGCGTTTTTCTGGTGGTTGCCACTGTTGATTCTGGCTTTCAGGAGTTGCAGTGGTTGCGAATGTGTGGCGGGCTTGTATCAATAAAAAAAAATAGTCGAGCCCTTTCATTTGATACCCATATTGAGGGATTTTTGAAAAAATTCGAAATCCGCCAATTTGTGGCGGCGTCCATCTTGGACCGATTTTCATCATAGCTATAAACACTCCCGACTAATTCACCTTTCAAACAAAATCATAATCGGTTCATCTTTTCGGGAGCTACGATGCCACAGACAGACACACACACATAGACTTGTCAAACTTATAACACCCCGTCTTTTTTGCGTCGGGGGTTAAAAAGATGATTCAAGAGAATTTTCATAGCTTGAACTTTACGATGTTTCGTTTCCAAAGATGTGGTTATTTTTTTCATAAATGGTTTATTTGAAGGTTTCATTCGTTTATGATACATCCGAAAAGTATCATTTGACTATTCAGAGTGAAGTGGATTTCTCACCATTTGCAATTTTTATTCATTAAGAATTTATGAAAATTCTTAAGAACTTCGATAACTCGAAAACAACCCAATTTGGACCCCAAGTTACCGGGGCACACAAAATCAAAAATTGCCTCTATTTGCAAATTACCTCTAGCACTCAAATACTAATAGCTTTGTATAGATTATTATTTTTTTATAGAATTTAAAAATGTACTAAATATTTAAAAAAGTGAATAAACGAAATCAAAGCCGAAGTAAAAAAAAAACGATTAACTCAACCACTGTTATTACATATGTTTTTTTTCCTATGTTCAAAGTAACAAATTGTTTGTTTAAACCGTTTTACAAAAATGTACATCATTTATCATAATAGGTTTAATTTTGCAAATGTGTCTATAATGAGACACATTAATTGATCCAATTTACGCGGAGCGAGGCAGCGGAACGGAGAAACTTTGTGTGTTGTTTGTATATTTTTGGATTCATTAGTGGAGAATTGTTTGTACTAATTAATGTAGTTTGAAATTGAAAATAGGGATATTACTATTTATTGAAATAAATTGGTTGCGGTTTTACACACAACTTATGTCATCAAAATATGCATCAGTCATTCAGTTCAAATATTAATGCCACTTAACAAATTAAGGTTTTATTTGACTATAATGTAATGTAATTATTAATAAATATTGGTGGTTTCGATGCTGGTTGTGCCAGCATCGAAACCACCAATATTTGCAATACAGACAATTATGAATTCAGACAACATTTTTTTTTGTTTTTGAACACCGGTAAAAGTTATAATCCTTTCGACTTATTTCAGATATACTCGTAGGGCACTTACTAGAGATAAAACTTTTAATGATACTATTTTGTAATTTACATACTTTAGTGGCTTTAGTGGAGCCATCTATGTAGTTGCATGTAATAAAATTAAGTATATTAGTCGTGTCGTGCTGGTCATTTTGATAAGAGTCTCTATTTGCTTAAAATAGCAATAAATTTACAAGTTCTTTGGACAAAATACTGTTTCAAATTAAAACTAAGACCTAACTAAGAAATATTTCACCTCGGGTGAAATATTTAGTGTGAAGACACTGGGTTCTATTTTATCTTGGGAGACGGTTTTGCTGTGTAGGTATCTATTTATAGAATAAAACAACTGTTTCATATACTTCGCTGGAACTGACGTAAAACTTTACTTATTACAACAGTAAATGGACTCCAAATTTAATATCTATATCTATTCTTGTAGGTGCTTATTGCTCTAAAATTATTTCTAGGACATAAGATTGGAATAAGTAATAACGTTAAGTTCTAATAGATAAAGTTGGGTTAAGTTTGATCGAGTTTTGTGAGGCTCGCCCTAAACTAAAGTACGTCTTCACTTTAATGCCCCGCCAGTCCAATATAACATTGAAATCAGGGTGCTGATTAGACTGCCTCGATATCGCGTCAGAGGACATGCAACAGGGATATTCGGCGAGTCACAAGTAGACCAGTCATTTAAAACATCTTAGGTCGAAATTACTTGCACTGTCCTGATTTTTAAGGACGTTGTTGGAATAGATTCCAGTAGTGTATACCCAGTTTTTCAACTTTGAAAGACCTGTGCTAACTGCGTGGTGCTCCAAAAACTTCAAAATTTTCGGTCATATTTCAGACTTTGTCTAATTAATTTTAAAATTAGAAGTTTACGTAAAAAACAATTCGCACACTTTTTAAGTAGACTAAAATTGAATAGGTATTGACACACATTACTTCAAACATGAACCACATATCCCAAAAGTTCGGAATTCTAGTTAAAAATGTTGGAGCCGTTGAGATAGCTCAGTAGGAAATGGTTTTTATCATGTAAAACACTACAAAGTATAAAATAACCTTAATTTTGCAGGTCGGTGTTTTTGGTTTTGTATCTTTGTTTTTTAACACCGACTTCCGAAATTAAGGTTATTTTACACGCTGTAGTGTTTTTTTCGGAAGTAGGTTATATTTTTTTGTAAAAAAGTTTTTTATTTTTCACTTTTAAGTGGTGATACTTGGACGACGTCTTTGTACAGGACTAAATGGCAAGTATCGAACTAAAAGATTATCACACAAATCGGATCAGAAACCTCGGAGCGATCGGTGTAAATACATAGAAAAAAAATACCCGCCAAATTGAGAACCTTCTTTTTTGGAAGTCGGTTAAAATGAAATCAAGTACAATTAATAAAAAAGTATAAATTTTTCAATCTCAGTTTCGTCATGGTGGGACCTCAGCTGAATTCTGCGACAGACATACACGACATAATGTAAATTAGTATTTGTAATAATCAAAGATAAGGGGGAGATATCCCAATGCTCAATAGTGATAAGATATAGGTATACCGTTTGAAAGAGCTTTTTTACCAGAATAATTGCTGGTTACTTGACTTGCTAATTAAAAAAAAATAACCCTCAACGCAAAAAACCAGGAACATTTGAAAAAGGAAAAGGAATAAATGAAATTTTAAAATCCCCCAGTTTAAAATAGGTAAGTAAGCAAAAAAAAATCCGTTGGGGCTTTTTATTTTTATTTCAACCTTTTAAAACTGAGTTATAATAAGTATAGCTGTACCTATTTAAAAAGATATACTATCAGATTGGTCCAATCATCAAAATATAAGTGATGCTAAATTATTTAGACAAGCGTGGAAGTCTTTCTGTGTTTTCTTCTGCATTTTTTTGTATACTCGTAATTAATTAAGTAGGTACCTAGGAAATTTAAATATATGTGATATTTTGTTATTTTTGTATTTACATATAACCTAAATAAATGAAGACCAGAAAATTATTTCTTAAGAGTCGAATAAAATCGATCGCACAAATTTTGGAAAACACACAAATTTTAGCTCTAAAATTCATTGGAGTATTTTTCAATTACTGGACTAGACACATTCATGATTACATAAGCAGGGAGTTTCTCCACGCGGTGAAGGCGGTAACAGTTTTATTGGCTAAAACACCTATTTATGCGTTTAATATGCCTTCGGGCTTATGTTATTGTTTGACACGGTTTAATTGCAAGGTTTACGGTAACGCAGGGGAGCAGCCACTAAAGGTTCGGTACATAGTTTCATAACAAGCATATTATATAGTTTATAGTCGTGTATAAGTAAGAAAGGTAAGTTAATTTTAATTAAAAATCTTCAAGGTATGACTCGGGAGAGAAATAAAAAGTCCAAAATGAAACAAAAAGGCGTAATTTAACACAATTTGAACAGGATGCTCCCGAAAGAGAGAGTTTTTTGAAATCACAGGCTACTCGTAAAGCTGAATTACGAAGTCAAAAACTGAGTTAGAAAGGCAAAGGTCGTTTGGAAAAATATACATCATCTAAAACTTTAAATAAAATCCGAAAATTTGATTAAACATATTTTACGTCAGACAATAAACGCCAAACAAACTAGTCTTAAAAGATGTAATAAGCGTTCTGAACAACGTGCCACAAGGCGTACCAAAGACGCAGAGGCTACAGCTCTGTCGAGACTTTGTCATAATTTTTAGGGTTCCGTACTAAAAGGGTAACCAACGGAACCCTATTACTAAGCTTCCGCTGTCCGTTCATCCGTCCGTCTGTCAGCGGGCTGTATCTCAAGAACCGTAATAGGTAGTCAGTTGAAATTTTAACAGATTGTGTATTTCTATTGCCGCTACAACACCACTCTTGTTGCATCGGGGGTTAACAAATTATAAAATTAAGGTTTATGGTAAGGAACCCTTTGTGTGCGAGTCCGGCTCGTATTTGTCCGGTTTTAAAAAAATTCATGCATTTAAACAATTAAGAAGTCCGTTTTGTTTGACTGTAGAATGACAAGATTGTTTATTTTTTATTGTATGCATTTTATACTCTATTTACGTATTAGCTACTAATACAAACCCTACGATTTGCACTCCCATTAATAGCACTACATCGAATTCCAAAATATAATATAGATTGAACGAGTGAAAGTAGCTGAGCATCTCCCACCAATGTATTCATTTCTCTTTTTTGCTTCATCATCAGACCTTAAACAAAATCTTTTTGTAATCTATTAATGAAGACCATTTAAACGAGTACAAACACGAAGCGTTTGCTGTACGTACATGAGGAGTAGAGTAACCTGCAGATTCTAGGTCATGCTGCAGCATCAGGTCAAAGATACAAATCTTCCTATAATCTGTTCATTGTAACCATATTCCAGTGAGCCCAAACATGATTACTCTGCTGTAGCAGAGCGAGGAGTTGGATATTCTGCAGACCTCAGGTCATCCTGCAGCATCTGGTCAAGGTAACCTCATTCTTGCAATAATATTGGTACCAAATGTCGCATCGATCAGACCCGTGAAAGTTGGTTACATACCTTCATCAACTTCAAAATAAAAAATAAAAGATCCCGACGAATTGAGATCCTCCTCCTTTTTGAAGTCGGTTAAAAAGGAGAGGAGGCGGAAAAAAATACTTTACGCGATCTAAGAATGATTGATAATGTCTCAACGGAAAGGGTTCTATGAGTTATTTATAGTAGATATTGAAGTGATCTCAGCCATTGTAACACTTAAAATACAATTTCGACCTTTTTGGGAAATTGACCTATGTTTAAAGTCCTGTTCCTCAACACGTTATAAACATACAGAGCTAAGGTTTAGAGGTTATAGCAAATTTTATCTACTTTAAAAGTGTATAGATTCACTTTATCCGTGGAATGCACCATTTAGGAGAATGAAACCTAAATATTAGAAACTGGCTATGTGCGAGCCGGACTCTCACAAGAAGGGTTCCGTACCATAAACCAAAAAAAAGTCTCTTGCAAAGGGAGCCCATTAATTTTTAACTATTGTTTTATTATTTGTTGTTATAGCGACAATATGTCTACCTATTACGGTTTTTGAGATACAGCCCGCTAACAGACAGACGGACGGACGGATAGACAGCGGAGGCTTAGTAATAGGGTTCTGTTGGTTACTCATTAGGTACGGAACCTACATTTAGCACAGGTCTTTCGAAGTTGAAAAACTGGGTGAACACTAATGGCACCTATCTCAACAACACGTTAAAAAATCAGGACAGTGCAATTAATTGCGACCTAATGCGTTTAATCTTTCTACGGTGACTGGCCTACTGTTTCTAAAACACTATACAAATGGATGAAGATATTATGGTACGAATGTTTTAACGTAAAGTAACGTTGCAGTTAGTAGCTAGTGAATTTTGAAAATAAATGACTACTGACCTATGGTATTTTGGTTTAATTTTATGCGACATGCACAATTTGTATCATACAAAAATATTAGGGCGGACTTAATGCAACAAGGCATTCTCTACCAGTCAATCTTTGGGTTAAAACGACTACACTGTGGTAGGTGTACAACTAATAAATAAACTTTAAAGTAGAATTTTGTTTCGGAAAAAATGTACAAATAATATATTAGCGTATATATGTATTTTATTAGTATTATACTAATAAATAAAATACATATATACGCTAAAATAATAAAAAAATAAATATGATGTTGTATAATAATAACCTTTCTGATTAAGAGAACTCAATAATTATATCTAGACCAAACTAAGAATGACAGGCTTTTAAGTATTGGTTTCGAATTTTACGCTTAAGACGCGGCAATGGGAGCCAGCAGGCCTTTGGAAGCTCTCCTCCGCCCTTTACCTCTCATATTCAGTACATTGTCGGATATATAATTATACTAGGTGACTCGGCAAACGTTGATTTGTCGAAAAAAAAAAATACCTTACCACCTATTCTCATACCTACCGAATATACACACAAAATTTCATGAAAATCGGTCGAGCCGTTTCGGAGGAGTTCAGTAACAAACACCGTGACACGAGATTTTTATATATTAGAAGAAGAAGAAGATGATTCAACGAAAAAGCTGTCCATTTTTTGCTTTAGATGCTTGCCGGTTCGTGAAGATTTGTAAATATTGACGTCTATGTATGAAGAAACAAATACTTTACTATCAATAGTGTAGATCCACGTAGCTATAACTTATCTTATTATTTACTTTAGAAATACAGGGGTTTGAACTATTTTATAGAAATAGGCCTAGTAATTTTATATTTTCTACTAAATTGCGACGCACGATGAAACTGGTATATATGGATCGAGGAGTTAAGTAAACATGTTCAGAAATATTTATTTAATTGTTGTAAAGCGCTTATGAGATCTTCGCCTCAAACTTATTTAATTGCTAATAATTTCCCGTAGATTCATTCGCTGTGCTGACCATGTCAAAATCATCTTGTTCAGGGCGTTTTGTCAAGTTCTATACGCGAGGTGGTCTATGGGTTAACTACACCAATAGATCGCTTGATTTCTTGCGAGTACAACACTATAATGTTTTTAGGATGGATTCGACCAAACCCAGATTTACACGAGCGAAACCAGTGATAATTTTAAACTCGAGTTACTGGAAGTCGTTTTTCGACGCAATCTAAAGTACTTATATTATACTTGAAATAACTAAACGCGAATAACAGAATTAATGTTGAACGAAATATTATCCGGCAAACCAATGTTGCACCAAAATGGTATGATGTGAAAGCTTAAATCCTGTTACCTCAATATTGTCGTGTTAAAGCGTGGCTTTACGTGGGGAAGTAGCGTGTTGTCAAATTATCACTGTTGAATTTGTTTTGATTGAGTTTTGTCTTGGTTTTGTTTAAGTTAAGAGCCCTATCACAGAATTGCGTATTCACTCACAAAACTGCTGACTCATCGCATTATGTACAAATTAGGCAGTTGCAATTACGTTTATTTTAGGGTTTATTATTAATTAATTTAATGAATATTTATTAAATTTTCATTTCTTATGAACTATGGTTAATTTTGGTGTAAATTTTACGTAATAATATTAATGTATTAAGGAGAAATTTACAGTTAATTCTGAGCGTTTTAGTAGTTTATATGGATATGAATGGAATTTTTTTAAGGACATTCTATTCTTATTTCAAACTAGCTGACCCGCGCAACTTCGTTCGCGTCACAATTTTCATTACTGCTCCGCTCCTATTAGTCTTAGCGTGATGATATATAGCCTATAGCCTTCCTCGGTAAATTGGCTATCCAACACTGAAAGAATTTTTCAAATCGGACCAGTAGTTCCTGAGATTAGCGCGTTCAAGCAAACAAACAAACAAACTCTTCAGCTTTATATATTAGTATAGATTTCTGAGGCCGCTATGACCAAAACCACTACATAAGGCATTCCATAATATTTTATGATAAATTTTTCATTTAATTTGGTTAGTACAGTAGTTCAATCCACGAACTTCAAAAAGTGCCGTCGTACTTTTCATAAAAACTTACTTCGGAATTTTGGCTTTTTAAAAATAGATAAAAGAAAAATGCAAAAAGTGAGTTTGGCTTATTGGGTAGTTGAGAATAGTTATTAGTTTTGAAGATAGCGATCTTCAAAACTAATAACTATTCTCAACCACCCAATAAGCCAAAGTTGTCTAAATATTTCAGTTTCTGAGAATAAGAAAGCCAAAGTTGGTCATTTTACGCAAAAAACACAGTCAAATTGTAATAGGCCTCTTAAGTACCTTAGGTTTTCTTTCGAGTTTTTGGTAAAGTACCTTTTTATAGTAAAATTAGTGAGGCAAAACGAAAACGCAGTCCGAATTATAATTATAGAGGTTTACTACAATATATAATAATATATACGTGGGTGTCGTAAGAGCCGACTAAGGGACTCACCAGAGAATGGGCAGCAGCGTTCTCTGTAAAACGCACACCATACACTACGATCGCCAACCCGCCTGCCAAGCGTGGCGATTATGGGTCCTTTATCTCCCCGTTTTTTATGATGGTACGGAATACCTCGGAACCCTCGGCACGCGAGTCCTCGTTGCTCCGGTTTTTTACTAACGTGTTAGTTTCAGTTACCGTCGAGGTGTTTCCTCGTACAGAGATGATCGTGGCTGCAGTACCAAATATTAGGTAATACATAAAGTTGTGGTATAAAACTGAACGTGTGTACAAACTAGCAAGCCGGACAAAGGCGTCCCTGGCAGCATTATGTTTTATGTTACCAAATGGCGAAAGATAGACAGTTAAGTTAACGCATTATAGGGTCTCTTGATTTTTTAACTATTTTTAGGTTTCACTCGTTAGGATCACTCTTTAGGATCACTCGGGTGTCTGTCTGTCTGTCCGTCTGTCACAGCCAGTTTTCTCCGGATCCACTGGACCGATTCTATAGAAATTTGGTACACTTATGGACTTCTGTGACCCAAACACGGACGTGTTATTTAAACTATTAAATTTTTTAACTTAACTTTCGGGGTTCAAACTGGAAAATTAAAAAAAAGTTTTTCGAATAATTTTGTGTGACATATCAAATGAAAGGGCTTACTGTCAGGGTTTTAATTATACTTTTTTATAATTTTAAAATAAATGGTTTTAAAGTTATTCAAGAAATTAGACGAAAAATGACCATTCCCCCCATATCTCCGAAAGTACTGAACATAAAATTTTGAAAAAAAAAATGGAAAAACTTATGGGAAGTATTATCATATTAAAATGACATGTGAAAAGAAGTTAAATTCGTTCGGAACCCTTTGCACGCGAGTTCGACTCACACTCGGCCAGTTTTTTAACTCGCTTCGCTCTTGAATCCTCCAGTCTCTCATTTCTGCAGGATTCATGAGAGAGCGAAGCGAGCTCGAATAATTAGCCTTCACCTCGGACAGGTTTGATTTTCCTTTTACTATATATATAAGAATATGATGAGATACTTATAAATAAGAAAATGTTTTGACTAATGCAGGAAAGTTTAATAGTTTGGAAAGTGTAAATTGTTTTACATCCTAGATGAACTATAACTTCTGTTATATATATTGGTCGAAGTCAAAGTCAAAGATTTATTTGCAAATAAATATGGTAAGTAAGTTAGAGCCTTCGGTAAGAGCCAGGCCTCTAACGACCGCTTGGTTTGTTGTAAGCCCCGCAAGCCGTAGACTGTGGGGGCCCGCGTAGATCAAAGGCCTAAAGCCCAGCTGGCAAACACCACTTTTAATGTATGACTAGTCCGACCCGCCTACATAGTTGCCGTAACGTAAGCGTGCATTTTATTATTTTCATGTTATATTGTAAAAAAATGATGAATTGCTAAATAATGATATTTATAACATTTCATTTCTAACAGTGTACCCAAAGTGGCAGTGGGCAGGGCAGGGCACATTGCTCGCAGAACAGATGGACGATGGGGCCGAAAAGATCTGGAGTGGCGACCGCGTAACGGAAGACGCAACGTTTTAAGGCGTCTCACAAGCTGAACCGATGACCTGGTGAGGGTCGCGGGTAGCCGATGGATACGAGACGCACAGGACCGGTTGTTGTGGCGACATTTAGGGGAGGCCTATGTCCAGCATTGGATGTCTTTCGGCTGATATGATGATGAGTGTACCCAATACCTCTCATTTTAGACATTACAAATTAGAGTACAGTTGAGGCAGCCCCTGTAAGTTACAGAGGTACTTGTGTTGGAGCTGTCTCGCTTCTTCCCTTATTCGCTAACTAAATAGTGCTGAGACCGTTTTTTAAAAGAAAAACATAAAAAAAAGAAAGAACAAAAATATTTAGTTGGTCACAATTTATTTACGACTCGCACATGACCATTATTTTATCGATAAATTTGAAATCGTGTCTAACCCTACTGTCAGATGACAATGAGACGTCAAAATGCCGCTTAAAAAATCTCATTTTCTCAATCAATATTATGAATTAAAACTACAATATTATTAAAAGATATTTTTTCTAGGGTGTTGTAATTTAATATTTGATGTGTTTTTCTCAATTTCGTATTTTATTTGAATCCTTTTGACACAACGGCAATTGGGGCGAATTTTGAAAAATTTTGACATAAGTCTGCTCCCAATCAAGTCCCGCAGGACTTAACTGACAGAACTTCGGATAAAAAATCCTTATAAAACCAATATCACATTGAATGTTAAATTTTTATGGTAAGATCAGGTAAATGCTTTAGTTAACTAAATTTCCTATCGAATAGTTACAAAACAGATGGTAGTTACCAATCAAAATTTTGAGCATTTCGCGACGAAAAATCGTAGTTAGTGTGTCTCTTGTGACGTCTTTTTTTCAATGTTTTATACCATGTTTATATAATTTCTTTGTAAAATGCTTTACTTTAAAGATTTGGCTATCCGCTGTACTTTTTCCGCTTGAATATGTATTACCATTACGGAGATCTCTGCGACGAAAAAATTAGCATTTTTCGATGCTCTGGGTAATGGCAGTCTCAGCCTTCTTGATGTCAAGGGGAAGCATATTCCAGAGTTTGATGGTTGAAATGGCGAAGGAATTAGAATAAACTCGGTGCGGTGAGAATGAATGTGAAGAATTAGTTAAGAAGGAAGTTCGAAGGTGTGAAGACCGTAAGAACTGCCCGACACTTTAAAATATTGTTTTAAATAATCAGGAGCACAAGGATCGTTTATAATATGAAGAACATGCAGAGGGATCTCCTTTGACGGATGGGCAACCATTTAAGTTGAGGACGGAAGAAAGAAATGTGATCATATTTGCGAAGGCCACAAACAGAATTTTTAAGAAGTCGATCTAGTTTTGTTAAGAAGTTCTTGAGATAGATCAGAGTAGCAAACATCAGCACAATCAATAATAGGAAGCACCAGCGATTGGATCAAAGTAATTTTATTGCTTGAAGAAAATAAGAAATATGAATTTATTATCCAATTCAAATAATTATTATGTGCGAAACGAGTATTATACTAGTTATAAAATTGTACGTTACGTTACTATAAGTCTAAAACATTCGTGCTAGGCCGTCTGTACTATATGGATATTACCTTCTTATCACTAAGCGAGTAAATTTAACAGCCCTAAAGTTTTCACATTTAAGTGACCAACAAAAGTTTGTTAGTAAAGCTGAATTTAATATGTTAGGTAAAACCATACATGCACTAAAGGCTTATCTTTAAGCTAACCCTTTACAAGATCATTCGAAATAAGAAATCAGTCCTAATCGATAAACGTTGGGTTCAAAAGCTGCATTGTGTTGTTACAAAGCTATTGAATCTGCAGATACTAACCTTGATTGGTGATCACTAAGATATCCTTGATCACGATCTCGGACCCTGTCTCTGAAACAAACGAAACGGATTTTTAATAACATATTCATAAAATAAAACCTGAGAAACTGACTGATTTTTATATTTAACTAAAGCTGAAGCAAAAACGGTAGCAAGGCGAGGTAGTATATTTGTTCTTGCCTATGAAAAGTAAAAGAATGTTTGTGCCCTAAAAAGTTGTTTATGCAGAGAACATGTTGATCGTTTCACAAAACGAGTTAGCACCTCGTCATGCTGAGTCAAGATGTTTACTTTAAAAAACACAATAACAAGAGGCTTGTTATTTCCATTTTGATTGATGGATCATTAGTCGAAATATCCATATTAACGGTCCACACCGTACTCTATGATCTCGTAACTCAGTTAATGTCACTGTTATTAACACTATTTATAACCCGCACAGACAGAGAAACAACTAAAATAATGGAGCATTATTCTAAGGGTGCCTAAAATATTGTTTCAGTTAGTATGAGTAAAGAATTGTTTACAAACTTGAACGCGTACTTAATATGCTTATTTTCCCAATTTAAACTTTATTGAGATCGAATATTGCATCCAAACAGCTAAGCCTACTTTTAGTGGAGTGCCTGGGGGTTTTCATCTCGGACTTGAGTTACAGTGAACGAAATTGATAAATAAAAATTGGAATGGTTAGCAAATAATTTGTTTAAAAAAAGTTTAGCTATTGGAAAATGTGCTTTGGATTTGCACTACAGACTTCTTATAGGTTTTCCTGTAATCTGTGGATAAAGAAATAAAATATACATTTTTTCCAAAATTTGAAGGTACTATCTCCGAAACCTGAGCTTAAAATTTTGGAATATTGGTCATTTTTGGTCTAATTTCTTGAAAAAATTCTGAAATGTTTATTTCAAAATTATGAAATAAAATATAATTAAAACCCTCACAGTAAACTTTTATTTGATAAGTTACACGATACAGTTTGAATTTTTTTTATATTTCTAGTTTTATTAACTATATTTGTATTATTTTAATTATCGTTTTTATGGTTCCGAACATCCGTAAGAAACGAAATCCTTATAGGATCCTTCGCGTGTATCCGACTGTGTCTGTCCGACTGTCACAACCAGTTTTCTCCGGATCTACTAGACCGATTCTGTTGAAATTTGGTACATGTGTTACGTAAACAAATACATTTTGAGTATGTGGTCACTTTTGGGGGTCCAACTAGAAATAAAAAAAAAGGATTTTCAATCTGAATCGTGTGACATATCAAATGAAAAGGCTTACTGTGAGGATTTTATTTATATTTTCTCATTATTTTAAAATAAACATTTCAGAAGTAATTTAAGAAATTAGGCCAAAAATGACCATTCATGACCACCCCTTATCTCCGATACTACTGAGCCTAAAATTTTGGAAAAAATATGCAGAGTTATTTGCCCACAGATTACAGGAAAACCTATAAGAAGTCTATAGTGCTAAACCCTTTGCACAGGAGTCCGACTCGCACTTGGCCAGTTTTTTTTTTCAAATCAGAAGCACAATTTTCTAACAGGTAAACTTTTTTATACATATTATTAGCTAACCATTCCATTTTTAGGGTTCCGTACCTCTAAAGGAAAAAGCGGAACCCTTATAGGATCACTTTGTTGCCCGTCCGTCTGTCCGTCTGTCTGTCAACACTCTTTATCTCGTTAACACGTGGAGGTATCGAGTTAAATTAAAACCGTATATTCAGGTCTACAGTCCTTATACTACAAGTATAAGGAAAAATCTGAAAACAATACATTTGTAATTAAATCATAAAAAACAGTTTTTCTTTAAAGTGATATGTACCTACAAATTTATACGGAACCCTCGGTGGGTGACTCCAACTCGTACTTGGCCGGTTTTTATTTTTCAAATTTTGTTCACTGTAACCCAAGTCCGAAATATTCACGTTTTTAACGTCCCACGCACTCCACTATTTGTTTTTTTGAAATATATGTGAGTAAAATCGTGGTCAAAAGTCCAAACATAATAATCTAGGTAGGGACTTTGTTTGGTGTTTTGTGAGTAAGGCACAGCCGGTCGATTCTGTAAACATGTCGAAGTGAAGGCTTGGGTGAAGTGGTCACGAAGTGAGCTATCATTCCATCTTGATTATATGGATTGACAGCTTATTACGTGATCACTTCACCCAAGTTTTCAGTTCGACATATTTACAGAATCGCACCGCTGGTCTTGCTCTTCTTTTAAATATTCCTAAATTATTCAAGCTATTTCAGACAAACTGTCAAACGCGCGCTATTCAGCTGTTTGGTATCGCATCACTTGACAAGCGTTTAATTTATGATGGGCCGATAATTCAGAAATCAGAGATCAGTGTCATATTCGGCTATTCGTGCTACTCATTAGTACTAATAGTTCAACAAACCTGGAGTTGTGATCACTCAAATAACCCCGCTCCCGCTCCCGTTCACGTTCACGCATCAGTTCATTGCGATCACTGAAATAATAACAAAGTTTAAAAAATCTTTGCAATTTTCATTTTAATATGAAAACGAAAGTAAAGATACTAATAACGTTATGAAGTTAACGTTACGGCATTGCCATACAACGTGGCAATGCTGCCAGTCTTTTGGGCTCACTTCCAGTTGACAGCGATGCGGTCGAATTTTTTGACGCCATATTATAGTTAGGAGTTTTATTTTGTATTGTAAGTGTAAATAGTTTGTTATTTAAATAAAACTTAAATTATGAAGTTAGGAAAAAATGTGACAAAAATAGCGGGAAAAGAATTTTCTTTTTAAGGCATTCAAATTTTTCTAAATGGCCAGTGACAATCTGAAAACCTACGTCGCGTAGGTAGAAGTTTAAAATAAAAAAGAGATTTCACTCCAATGTTCAAGTCGTCAGTTTTAAAATAAAATATTGACAATATTATTTTATCTAAATAAGTTTTTTTTCCAAAAGATATTGGTACTATTAGGTTTTTCTAGAGGAGTGTTTTCCAATTGAAATACTCGTATTACTTATTGCTTAATAATTCTTGCTTGTCTTCACCTACACTTATCATCAGTTGTTGATAATTTAATATGTGAAGACTCCTGCTTATTTACCTAAGTTCCAAAGAACGAAAAAATAGTAACCTGTAATATCCGTCGCGATCAGATCTCGCGCTGTGCTGCCTCTCGACGCCAAGGCGGTGTGGCAGCGGTAATGTCGAAGACCGGCTTCCTCCTCCCGAGCACTGTGACGCTGCTTCTTTCACGAAAATTAAGATGTACTTATTAGTATTAATACTGTTTAAAAGCTTCAGAGATCAATTGATTACTCACAAAAGATAATACGGTATATATCGTTCAAGGATATCAATGGTACCTAAGAGACGTTATTAAGAAATAGTCATTGATTAACTTGAATCCCCAGAACATGTCTAAAAAATTAAAAAATAAATATGGGTATACTTGAGAACTTCCTTTTTTTGCTCAGTTACAGCGACAGCATTCCAAACGTTACAGTTTGTCAATTAAAATTAATAATTATATAATGCCACATTTTCAGAATTAATGTAAAACCTTTTTTCTAAAAGGAATGTGCAGCCTTTTAAAAGAAATAAAAAACCAAACGCTTTCTTTTTCTTTTCTGGCTTGTGCACGATTTTCGTTGGTCTTGCTACCAGTTACATTTTTTTTTATTATGCAATCAATTCGATGAATACTTTTTGTTGAAGAATGTAGAAAACGGCAATCAGCATTTTTTAAAATTGTCGTGTGGTTAAATATTTATTGTAGGTAGATTTTGTTCAGATATTTTGTCTTATTTTCAACTTGTTGTTCCTGCTTAATTGATGCTAATTTAAACCAAAAAATATTAAAGAACACATTGTTTAGAAATGATTAAATTAAAAAATGCACAGTAAACAAAACTGGCAAGCATAAGTAGTCTTACGTTAACTGGTATTTTGTCTGCTCGTATAAAATATTAATCGTCATATTCAGAGGTTTGTTCTTTTTTTAGGGTACTTATCAACTCATCTACTGTAGTTTAATTTTGTATCTGGTATACTTTCTTTGTATTTAGCTATAATCAGTGTTGCTAAGATAATGTACACTTGTACAGTCAACCAAACAGTTGGATATACAGGCAAAACTAACAGCATATGGCATATACCTCCTTACAATATGGAGTTGGTAGGTACTCCAAGAATGAATGAGACAAACTAGATGGGTATGTCAAAGACTTGAGTTGACTTGAATACTTACTCGTATCACGTAATTTTACAAAGTATATTTGTAGTTCACATAACTTGCCTGTATGTGTAACTCTTTGTTTGACTGACCAAACACATGATAATTATGTGGTATCAAAAATCTACGGAATTACTTCTTTAATGTTATATTAGTGATATACGGGGCTTAAGATACAGTGTGTGTTGTTCAGACGATTATTACTATAGGACAAATCAACCAATTTACTTATTCTTCATTATCAATGAATGAATGGCTCTTTTATTTTTATGGATACTTAGAATAACTTTTGATTGGTTTACCCCATAGGTGGCAAAGGATTATTACATATGTCAAAAAATAGGTATGTGAGTAACATGCTTTTCCTTTTACAAGAACAAAAAATAAATGTTCATGGCAAAAAGAAAACAAACAAAAAAATTAACGGGTTAGGTTAATATAATACATAGTTATTAACATTCCAACATAGGTACATATTGCATAGATATACACATTAATGCAATGATACCACTCATACAATAAATAATCAATTTTTATCACCTCTGTCCCTTAACGCTGCCTCCTTAAGGTGTCTCAAAGATTGTAGAATTGATTCTTGGGTCGGTCCTCAACAAAACAAAAACAGGGTTCAAATTAAATTCAAACAAGGTTGAATCGTGTGCAGTTTATGTTGTAAAAAATGTTTTTTTTTTTTAATATTAAAGTTAAATTTATCAAAGTTGGCTGCATGCTGTTTATTTTATAATTTTAAAAGTGTCAATAAGCCAAGGTTTTGTAAGTAATTGTAAAATATCTGTTAACTCGTTGTAAATACTTACGTCGTCTAGGAGGATAAGGACTTCGTTGATTGGAGGATGACACGTTGTCGTTGTATTCTAAAATTAATACATTCTTTAGTGTGTGTTTTCACGATGAAAAGGAAAACTTTTACGTCTTTATCAATGAATGGAAACCACAAGATTTCCTGGAAATGACATTGAAATGTCCTTATATCAACAGAAATTGCCAAGAAAATAAAGGCGGAGGTGAAAGTTAGGTCAACAGACTAACATTTCGGCTAGACAGGCAGACAACAAGTTGAAGTTGATCCTGGATAAAGTAGACACAGAAGAGTAATAAGACTAGAGATACCTACAAATGCCCAGTAGAAGGTGAAGTCGGCTTGTGGATGAATGTTAGAAATATTAGACAGCAATCTGATATGTGTCATATGTAGGTACTGTAATTAAGTTTCTTTCTCAACAATAATGTTAGATTACTGACTAGGTCTATTATCTCTAAAAGAGATAATAGGAACTAGTGAAGGGTGTTCAATTGTATTGATAAAATAGAGAGTAGATTTGCTTACTGAAACTCAATCGATCATAAAAAAACTAATCTGTATATTTCTGAAATACCTATTTACGTTGATAACCTATCCCGATATTTTGAACGTAAAATAGGCTTCTTTCCAAAATTGATGATAATGATGAGGTGTAGAAACATTCAACATAACATATCCTATTGAATAAGTTGTTATACGTATAAAGCACGGGGTTCAAAGCTCCCCTTCCTCCATAGAATAGGGAAGTTCCTCCGTCCCGTTGGATATTGTGTTTGTTGGCTTCTGACCGATAGTTGTGGAACTTACCTAAATCTTCCATGCTTTGGCTTAACAGAGCTTCGAAAGTATGCAGACTGTAGCTCTCAGCGTCCATGCCCTTGGCGAGGGTGTTCCTCAGATGCATCTCGTACTCCAGCAGCAGACGGGAGGTGGGTGAGCCTGGCGCTGGCGTGGCGCTCGACTGGGACGCTTGACGCGACAAGCACGGCTTCTGAGGCAAACATTAGTCAGTTAACTACGTCAAATTAAGTGTTTGGAAGCGTCCACGCTAATGACATGATTTATACATATGTACATACAAATGCATTAGAGGTAGGTAAACAGATTTATATGTAGGTTAACTACTGTCAGAAACCTAAAAATACAATTTTACCAAATGTTTTGGGTCCGAACAAAAAACGAAACCCTTATAGGATCACTCGGGTGTCTGTTTATCTGTCCGTCTGTCACAGCCAGTTGTCTCCGGATCCACTGGACCGATTCTGTTGAAATTTGGTGCAAATATGGACTTCTATGACCCAAACACGGACGCGTTACGTAAATCATTATAATTATTTTTATTATGAGGGTCACTTTTGGGGGTCAAACTAGAAAATTTCAAATAAAAGTTGTTTGAATAATATCGTGTGACATATCAAATGAAAGGGCTGTGACTGTGAGGGAGGGTTTTAAATATATTTTTTTAATAATTTTAAATGTAATGGTTTTGAAATTATTCAAGAAATTAGACGAATAATGACCATTGGGGCCCTTACCTTCGAAAATACTGAACCTAAAATTTTGAAAAAAAAAAATGGATATCATCATCTTCCTGCCCTCATCCCATGTTACTTGGGGTCGGCGCAACACGTTTTTTTCTTCCATTCTGTTCTATCAGTCGTCACTCTATCACTAAGTCCCTTTTCTTTCATATCGCTCCTCACATAATCCATCCATCTTTTTTTTGGCCTTCCTCTCCCTCTCCATCCATCCACATTCATGTTCATAACTCTTCTAGTTACATGCGTTTCATCCCTCCTCTTCACATGACCATACCAAGACAAGCGATTCCCTTTTAACTTTTCCGTCACTGGCGCCACTTTTAAACTACCTCTAATTTCTCACTTTATCCATTCTCGTTACTCCACACATCCATCTCAACATTCTCATCTCCGCTACATGCAATCTATTTTCATCCGTCTTTTTGGCAGCCCAACATTCAGATCCATACATTACGACAGGTCTTATCACAGACTTGTAGATTTTCCCTTTCAACTTGAGGGGCATTCGAGGGTCACAAGTTGTTCCAGTGACCTGCCGCCATTTCATCCATCCTGAGTTGATCCGCTGAGTTACGTCTCGGTCTACATCGCCATCTTCCTGGACAAGCGACCCAAGGTACCGAAAGTCGGAGCAAATCGGTATAGGCGTTCCGGTGAGAGTTATAGGCAGCAGACTGGAGAGACCGCCGGAATCGCAGAACAGGTACTCGGTTTTGGTTCTGCTCAATTTCAGGCCAACACTCTCCAATCTTTGCCACCACGTCTCCAATTTGCTCTGGACCTCTTGGCCACTTTCGGCAACCAGCACAATGTCATCAGCAAACAGCATGCACCAGGGAGCCTCTTCCTGGATGTCCGACGTCAGAGCGTCCATTATCATCAGGAAGAGATAAGGGCTGAGGGCCGACCCCTGGTGCAAACCGACCGCCACACTGAAACTGTCAGTGGTGCCCACTGCAGACCGGACTTGAGTACTGCATCGACTGTACATCGCTCGGATTAACTGCACATACTTCCCAGGCACACCTTTCTCCTTAAGGGCCCACCACAAAACCTCACGAGGCACCCGGTCATATGCCTTTTCGAGGTCAACCAAAACCATATGCAGGTTTTTATGCACAGCTCTATATTTCTCGCACAGCTGGCGGATAGCAAAAACGGCATCCGTTGTACCCCGACCAGGCATAAAACCGAACTGGTTCTGTGAGATTTCACTCTCTTCTCTCAACCGCCTTTCAATAACTTTTTCCCAGACTTTCATACTATGTGACATTAGCTTTATTCCTCTATAGTTGTTGGATTCCAGCACATCGCCTTTGTTCTTGAAAATGGGCACCAACGAACTGTTGCACCATTCATCAGGTATGGCTTCTTCCAGCAACAACTTATTGAAGAATAAAGCTAATCACGTCCATCCATGTACTCGTAGTGACTTCCACACTTCAATTGGAATTCCGTCTGGACCAATTGCCTTACCATTCTTCATTCCATTCACTGCTATTTTCACTTCATCCACACTGACCATTCTCACTAACCCCTCATTCACTGGTTTATTCTCCAGATATTTTCTATAACACCACACCAGATATTTTCCTCATTCATCAGTCTTTCAAAATAGCCCTTCCATCTATCCTTAATCCTTTCATCCTCTGAAAGAAGCATTCCAGCTTCATCCCTTACACATCTTATCCGACTAACATCCTTCGCCTTCCTCTCTCTGGCTCTAGCAAGCCGGTACAGGTCTTTTTGGCCAGCTGGACTGTCCAGTGTGTCATACAATTTGTCCTGAGCTTTTGCTCGTGCTATTGCCACGGCTTTCTTAGCTTTTTTCGTTAAAGCATCATACTCCCTCTTTTTTTCAGCTTTCAAACTAACGCTTTCCAATCTCACACTCTGCCATTCCTTGAATTTCTTTTTTTTTTTCAAAACTTTCTGTATTTCTATCGACCACCACCATGTATCCCTCTCTATTGTGCCTTTTCCTTTTGTCTCTCCCAAAATATCCTTCGCTGCTTGCCTTATACATACAGCTATCTCATTCCAGCATTCATTCACACTTCGATCATTCATGTCTGCCATTTCTATCATTTTGTCTACCACTCGCTCTCTAAATTCCTTCACGCAATCGTTCTTCTCTAGCATATTCCATTTTATTTTAGGGGGAGGACGCTCTTTGCTTTTTTTAAACTGTGATTTTATCGCCAAAACTATAACCAGGAGTCTGTGTTGTGAGACCAAGTCTTCTCCTGGCAGCACTTTGCAGTCTTTGACTTGCTTTATCTTATTGCGCCTAACAAGAAAATAGTCTATTTGGGTCTTGTGGTTACCACTTTTGTATGTGACCAGGTGTTCGTCTCTTTTCTGGAACCAAGTGTTGGCTATTACCAGGTCAAATGCAATAGCGGATTGCAGCAGCGTCTCTCCCTCGTTATTGGAACTTCCATAACCCCATCCCCCATGTACTCTTTCATAACAATTTTCCGTTCTTCCTACATGCCCATTAAAATCACCTCCTACTATCAATTCCTCATGCACGGGAATGGTCATTATAATTGTATCAAAATCCTCCCAAAACTTCTCTTTTACCCTTTCATCACATCCTACCTGCGGGGCATACACACTAACTACATTCAACATTACACTGTCCATCATAACTTTCACAACTATCAATCTATCATTAATCCTTTTTACCTCCATCACGCTTTCTTTCAATTTATTATCTAACACTATTCCCACGCCATTTCTTTTACCGTCACTTCCACAATAGAAAAATTTGTATCCTTCACCAATTTCCCTCGCCTTTGTTCCCTTCCACTTAGTTTCCTGCAAACATGCTATATTTATTCGTCTTCTTTTTAATACGTCCGCTAACTCTCTGGCCCTTCCAGTCATAGTCCCAACATTCCAACTTGCATACCTCAATCTCACTTCTCGAGCTAGCTTCTTACGTTGCCCCCGCCCGAGGTGGTGCAACAACCCTAGTCCATTTCCCACAAGGGCCGGGTGCTGCCCCTGCGCGTCGCCTGTGGGGTACGCCCTAACCCTATCGCACATTCCATTTAAACCTACCATGTTGCCTAGTGATTTGGCAGATGTTTTACAGTCGGCCGCCAGCCTGACACCAACCCTCTTTGGGAATGCTGTTGCTGATGGTTTACCCGCCACCATGCGGGTGACACAAGGTGCTGGATGAATGTACACGGTCTCAAAAATTTCCCTTAGTCGCCTTATACGACACCCATGGGATGAAATGGGGTGGCAATATTCTTAATCCGGAGCCACACGGAATAATAGATCTTTACCTATAGATGACAGGAAAACCTTTTAAAGTGTTAAAATAACACTTTAAAAAAATGAACTTCGTTCGGAACCCTTTGCACGCGTTTTTTAATTTTTTAGCTTTTGACATCAATTGAAACGATAGTGAGTGAGAACTGAGGCTTTAGAAAAAGAGCCAGTCTATTAGCGATGGCAATTGTCAAAATGCCAAAATGTTAGGGATTGATTACGTGACATTTCGATAGCGTTTGTCAATCCCATACATTATTGACGTTTTGACAATCATCTTCGCCACTCTGCCGCTGACAGATTTTTACGTGTCTAGAGCAGCGGGTCTTAAAAAGCCACTTTAGTAGAATCATAATATTAATTAATCACGTGTCACGCACTGCTGGGGTGAGGCCATCGAGAGACACGGCGAAGCACTTGCCGTGTCGCTCGATATCTCGAAGGCCTTTGACAGGGTTTGGCACGCAGGTCTGCTCAGGAAGCGTTCCCGTGGGAGTTCGTGGATAAAATGTAGCCGGAAAAAATATAGAAAAAATATAGAAAAATATAGAACGGTCGATCCGAGTCGTCGTTGACGGCTGCTCCTCTGACCTCATGGCTATTGATGCCGGAGTTCCTCAGGGGTCCGTTCTCTCTGCAACTCTTTTCCTGCTGCACATCAATGACCTACTTCAGCTTGGTCTTGTTGGGTACGCAGATGACAGTACGGTTTCAGAGAGATACTTGTCCAGCGCAACAACCAGCGGGGATGAAGTTCGTTCCTTGAGAGAGGCCATGGTAGAGCGGAAAAATTCGACCTTAAGCCTTGTCTCCCAGTGGGGTGATGTCAATGTGGTCACTTTTAACGCCACCAAAACACAGGCGTGTCTTTTTACCGCAAAAAGGAGTCGTTTTGACCAAACTCCTACTTTTCGGGGTGCATCTGTTCCTGTGACTGATCGGCTCGAGCTTCTAGGCATGGAGTTGACATCCAGTCTGAACTTCATCGCCACCATCGAGTACAAAGCCCAAACCGCTGCCAAAAAGCTGGGCATCCTAAATAGGGTGAAGCGATACTTCAAGCCTGGACAGCTTTTAACTGTTTATAAAGCGCAAGTCCGATTCTGCATGGAGTAGCCACCTTTGGGATGGCTCAGCTAAGTATCAGCTTGCCGCGCTTGACTCGGTGGAACGCAGAGCTAAGAGGCTCATCGGTGACGAAAAACTGGTGGATACCAAGCTACATAGCTTGGCTCATCGCCGTAAGGTTGCCTGATTGTCGGTCTTCTACAGATTGTACTTCGATGAGTGTGCCCAAGAACTCCACGACCTCATTCCACCGGCCCCCTTCTACCATCGGACATCCAGACGCACTGCATCTTACCATCCCTACCTTGTTACTATTCCACCAATTTGCACTAAGTGTTTCCAAGCGTCTTTTGTGATGCGCACAGCAAGGGAGTGGAACTCTCTGCCTGCGTCTGTGTTTCCAAACGCTTACAACCCTAATCTCTTCAAAGTTAGAGTGAACAGGCTCCTTCTGGGTAAGCTCGCTCCATCGTAGACTTTGTCTCTGTCATCTCTGACCTAGACTAGAGTCAAGAGCAAACCTATCACAAATAAAAAAAATTAAAAAATACAACAATCTGTCAAATTTTATTTTCTTCTTTATCGCTAAAGCATTAGGTTCAAGGTTGATTGGAAAAATTTGACAGTTTCGGGTAGCTTGATATGATTTCTGATTCTACTAAAGTGGTCTTTTATTAGACCTGCTTTTGGTATAGTAGAGTCAATTTTACGAATTTTCAAGCAACGTTCGCATTCGCATCTTAGTTGCAATATGTCAAAAATGTATGAAAAAAAAATAAAGCGGTTTACGACTGAGATGCAAATTCGACTAATCAGTAAAACTAGCCCTAGTGTCTCAGCTACGTCGCAGCCGAAACAGCTATTTGGTATGATGTGAGTGTACGTAGAATTTTTATGTATATTAAGAAAGAATAAAAAAAACTGGTCAAGAGCGAGTCGGACTCGCATGCAAAGGGTTCCGAACGAATTTTATTTTTTAACATGTTATTTTAACACTACAGACTTCTTATAGGTTTTCCTGTAATCTGTAGGTAAAGATCTATTATCTCCATTTTTTTCAAAATTTTAGGCTCAGTAGTTTCGGAGATAAGGGTGGGGGAATGGTCATTTTTCGTCTAATTTCTTGAATAACTTCAAAACCATTTATTTTAAAATTATGAAAAAATATAATTAAAATCGTCATAGTAAGCCCGTTCATTGATATGTCACATGATATTGTTCAAAAAACTTTTGTTTTTAATTTTCTAGTTTCACCCCCAAAAGTGACCCCCATAATAAAAATTTAATAATTTACATAACACGTCCGTGTTTGGGTCGCAGAAGTCCATATGTGTACCCAACAGAATCTAAAAATAAGCACTTTATAAAATATATGTTTTTTGAAGTGTGAGAAAGATGAATATTTTAGCATGCATACCAAATGGATAGTTTGACTTTACCTAACTTGTACTTTAATACTCACCGAATGATGATGCGGTTGTCTCGAATCGCGGCGTTGGCAAGGCTCTTGGTCTGAGTTGCCGTTTGACGAAGATGGCGTGGTAGCGTAGCACTGATTGTCAAACATCACATTGTCAGATGGTGGAGACATGTCGCGTTCTCCTCCGCCTAGCTCCAAATATAGACCACGACCAGGATAACCGCTGGGTGCTGCACCCACCCCGACACCGCGACTGTGAGAATGAAACAAACAATTCGTTGTAGTAAATCTGGTAAATATAGATATAGCTTTCTTGACAGAAAATCTTCTGATGTGACGTTTATTATTACAGACGGGCAGGAAAACCAAGAACAAATTGAAGATATCAATTTGGTGAAACGGAAATAATGATAAGGTTACAAAAAATTAAATTAACATAAAATCCTGATGACTACAATCTAGAGTACTTTCAGTCAAGACTCAATAGGTTACTTCTGGATAAGCGTAACAATCGTACATACATTCCTTGGTATTTTTAATAAATCTTTAATGAAAACAATGAAAACGAAAAAAAAACAATAAAAATGTAGTGTTTGTATAGTCTTGGGAAGTTGTAGTGCTTGGATGAGGGGCAGATTTTATTGAAAATTGAGGTTTCATGACTAGTAACTGTTCAGTTTTCGTGTAGTCCACTTTTTAAACTAAGCTGTACGGTAGTGCCTATATATTTTAATTACTATGCGATTTGCGATGTAGAGTTAGTAGAATTAGGCCTTCTAGAGTTAATATCTACTATCTTTTTAACAGTCACAGCGTTATGAACGTGTGCGTTTTGGCAACCAATTCACATGTAATGTTTTTAGTAGGGTTCCAAATTACATTTACAATGATTTGCAATTGAAAAATATTTTGTTCTCTTCAATTAATTATAAAGTAATCGGGCTTTATTACCTCGAGAAGTATAGAATTTTTAAGCATACCATGTTTTAAATCTAGCCTTGTTTATTGTATTGGATACAGCCTAGGTATAATTTTAAGAATATGAAAGGAAGATATGACAGAATTTTGGAGATGTATAGGTACTGCAGGCTTTTCCAAACCAAAAGGACAGTAACACAAATGTACATCCTTTACGTTAAGTGACCTATTTGTGAAACAGCTAAGACCTCTGCTTCCCGAGTATCGTTTGTATGTCCAACATTTTATTTTATCAGCACCTCCAGAACGGTATTTCACGATAGATCGTACATAATTTTTGGGAACTTCGACGTCTGCGACTTGCCTCATTTATTTGAAATGTTAAGGTAGCCGTCGTAGTTTGTAAAGTTGTGTACCTATTGTACAATCAAATGGCTAATACTTTGCATTTGCTGTGTCGATGGATTTTAATCGACATTAAGTGAAGGAAAAGACTGGAGGCTTATCTTGTAAGAATGTTTCTGAACATCTGATCGTCAATGGGATGCAGGATGTACTCAGTTTGGTCTGCGATGAGTGTCGATGAGCAAAACAGCAGTAGACCGTGTCCAAGCCTATTTTTAGGGTTCCGTACTCAAAGAGTATCAAAAGGAACCCTATTACTAAGCCTCCGCTGTCCGTCCGTCCATCTGTCTGTCAGTGGGCTGTATCTCAAGAACTGTAATAGGTAGATAGTTGAAATTCTCACAGATTGTGTATTTCTATTGCCGCTATAACAACAAATAATAAAAATTCGACTCGCACTTGGCCGGTTTTTACTAAGGAATATATTTCTCCTCATAAGTCTACAATGAAAGTAAGAGTTGAGTCATCTGTCTAAGAAATATATAATTTTACAGCTACGATGTTTAAGTAAACATAGCTCATTTAAGTAAGAATAGAAATAACGGAATAAATAGGAAGTTCATCACTCTGTGGTCATCGTTCTTTTCCCACTGACTGTGTGCGTGATCTGACAAATAGTAATTAATGATTTTAATTCATTTCCCCGAATTCCGTTAAACTTAAAATTTTTAGGGTAAGGTAAATTAAATTAAAAACCTTTAATTTATTTTTCCCATACAAGGAAGGTGTTTTTTTTTCAGTGTATGGTACGGAACCCTCGTGTGAGAGTCTAATTCGCACTAGGCCGGTTTTTTTAGTGCTTATCTTTTTAAGTATTTAATTGTACATTTGCGTAGGTACTGTATTTTTTGCTGTCGGCGTTGTGTCGCATAAAATAAATATTTTTTCTCTCTCCGGTGACGTCACCAGCCTCTAAACTCAGTGGCTACTGCACGGACCATTGCGAGCTCTGGCTGTTGTTGTTGTTTTTTGGTGGCCTTGTTACTCAAATGACGTCTCAAGACTCAACCAGTGGCTATAGATATTACAGTACCATACTTACGTACCTCTGTCGGTTGCTTTTGTTAACGATATGCGAGCTGTGCGACTCACATGACATCACAAGACTCTCAACAAGTGGCTATAGACGCCACAGCTCTGTCGGCTGTTGTTGTTGACGATGTGTGAGTAGTGTCCGAAGTGCATAATGCGGGTGTCGGTGGCTGTGTGACATCACAAGGCTCTCTACCACGTTGCCATAGACATCACAGTACGTACCGCTGCGAGCTCTGTCGGCTGTTGTTGTTGACGATGTGTGAGTAGTGTCCGTGGTGCATGTGCGGCGGCTGCCGGTGGCCGTGCGACCCGCAGGTTGGCGGGCACGGCGGCGCTCCTCCGTACCGCCGGCGACCCATCTCCGGCGATGTAACCGGACTCTCTGTTGATGGCATCGGCTTCAGCATGCGTTTGAGAGTGCTTGAGTCTGAAAGAGAGCCCATTGTAAGAAATTTTATTATAGTACTTGTTTCCAGTAACTCATTGAATGCAGATAGTCTTATTACTATTTGATTACATTTTTTTTTGCATTGATAGACTCGTATTTAACCTCAACCTCACCTGATGGAAAACAATAATGACATTTGTGGAATTCCAGCGAAACCCTCGTGATTTCGAATCAAACCATGAAATAAATTATTATTGAATAGTATGTACTACTTCGTTAAAAGTGTTAATTCATTGCCTTATCTTTTCGTTAACACGCGTATAATATGCTCAACGTTTTTATGATATGCGATTTTATCTCAAGTTGTTTTCTTATTTCCTTAATAATTCATAACTCACCCATATTCATGTCTTCTGTGCTCTTGGACTTAGTACGTCGTGATCCCGATGTGTTATTATTATTGATCATGTTGTTATGATGCCTGTCCGATTCACGGGACTGAAAATTCACACAGTCCTGTTGAGTTTCCAAAGAGATTAGCATTGGTGCAATATTCTTTAAATATCAACATCAAAAAGTGAAAAATATCTAAGGCAGCTGATGCCAATTTCGGATTAAAGGCACCAAGTGACTACACAGTTAAAACATTATTGCAAGCTTGACCAGCTTGCTTGAACAATAATTTTGTGGATGCATGCTTGCTTTAGCGTCTTCATCCTCAAAATAAACGTGTCTGACCAAGTTTATGTAAATTTATGTTTTACAGGGAACATTACAATGACACTCTGACCAAAGGGGTATTTAAAAGATTACACGTACTGATTCATTGCCATCGCCGTAGTCTACGCTCTTGGGCATGTGCTGGAGATGTTCCTTGCCGGCGCGTGTGGAAGTGGCTGAGGACTTGGAAGACGTTAGTGTCCCACCAGCCTGCACCCCTTCTGACTTCAGGTCTTGAGTGTGCTGTGTTTGGGCTGCTGCACCCGCGGCGCCCGCTTGTGTTTCTTCATTAGTCTGATGAAGAACATATTGTTACGATTTAACGGCGTTTTGACGAGTTTCAAAAACAAGAACCTTCTTTTTTATCTCGAACCTGGTAAAAAAGACTGTGATGCCGTTATGACATCAAATATTAGTAGGTATTCTAGGTTTTAAAGTAAGTTTTTTCTATAAATTAAGACTTTCCAAGTCCATACCAATGTAAGTCTAGATACCGCTGAATCTTGACTTTTTTGGAAACAAGCAGATCTTTTAGCTAGATGCTGTATCTTCTCCAAGAGCTGCTTACGTTTGTGTTTCTTTCAAACAACTTTGTTCTTTTCAAAAGCTAATAGTAGCAGTATGTAAGTTAGCTTTTTTTATAAATTTGCATTTGTATAAAAAAATATTATCTTACGTTAGTGCCATGTGTTCCCACTGAAGCAGTGACAGTCTTGGGCGCAGTAGAAGTGTTAGTAGTCATGGTAGACGTCTCTTGTGACTTCGCAGGTCGTGTGGAAGCCTGTGCTGCTTCACCTTGTCGTGTCGTTGCTGAAATTGAGAGAATATACAATCAGTTTTGTGGCGCAGGACATTCAAAAATAGAGTTTACCAGAAAATTTGTTGAGTTTGAAGACAAATCAGTTAAAAATGAATATTGTGCTACTTCTAGCACGGATCTTCACTCTGCCTACCTGTAATGCTTTCATGGCTTTACTGGACCTGTGTTGATGGTGTTAGCTTAGCTTCTGGATTTTTCTACTAGCTTTTGCCAGCTAGATCCCCGTTTAGGTCGAAAATTACGCTACGGGACACTTACACCACGGGGAGCTTGTGGCTACATAATAACAACCGCATGGGTCGATCTTTAAGGTTAAGCAACGCTTGCCAAGGTTGGTTGGGTTGGCTATGGATGGGTGACCATCGTAACATACCGAGTTTCCTCCGTGCCTCGGAAAGCACGTTAAGGTATTAGTCCAGGCTGTCATTTGTAGATCTTTGGCAGTCGTTACGGGTTGTCAGAAGCCAGTAAATCTGACTCTAGTCTTGCCACGCAGTACCGTGTTACCCAGTTAATGGGTTGTGGAGGCCTGGTAGGCAGCCGCTCCACGTAAAACACTGGTATTCAGCTGAATCTGGTTTGAATGGAAGCCGACCCCAATATAGTTGGGAAGAGGCTAGGCAGATCTTACACCTAGGATTCTTATCCTGTATACACTACATAAATACGAAAAACTTTATTCCGTCAGTCACAAGTACGAATTTCAAAATGCCGATTTTCATAATTCCGAATAGATCAAAATTCCTAATATAACAATTCCGATTTATCATTCATCCTATTTTTATAATTCCGAAATTTCAGTATTCCTAACGTTTATAATACTACATTCATGTTTACTATGAGGAGATAGAATTAAAAAAACTAACGACAGATGCGTTTTGCCATTCAAAGACCCCTATGTAAGCAAACATGCAGTATGCAAGCGAGCATGCACCATGCAACAGGCATGGTTTCTGTCACGGCTTCGGCGGTCCCTCGCGAACTTATCATCGCAGGTGGTTACGGCTTGGTGGCCGGCGGAGCCAGCCAGCCTCAGCTGCGGTGGCAGGCGTTATAACACTTGCTCCTCAGCTCACGGGTCGCTTCACCCCTCCGCGCCTACGCGGGCTTAAATTACACTCTATGGCAGAAAAGACGACGTAGAGTCGGTTTTACAGCGATTCGTTTCAGTCACTTACTTTTGTAGTACAACGAATTGACTGTTTAAGACAATTTTTAATATAAGGTTAAAAATGATTAAAATATTCGTTGAAAGAAGATTATGCCAAGTGTATTATGCCAAAAATCAAGATTCTACTAGATAGAGGAAACCTCGGCATCTCAAAAATCGGAATGTCGTTTATCGGACCAAGAACCCACCAAACATTTGATTCTTCGAACGTATGAAAATCGGAAAACAAACAAATCGCATTCGCGACTTTCGGGATAGTAATTTTCGTGATTTCTAATAATAGACTTACTTTATAATTCTTAAGTATTATGAAATTCGGACTTTTGAAAATCGGAACATCGAAATTCGAAAAAAAGTATTTCGGAGTATTTGAGTGTTCCCCTCTATAATATTCTATGTTTCATGCAATGCCAAGTGTTTTGAAATATACTGACGTTTAGGCGGTGCGGGCTGCGAATTGGACACATTGTCATACAGCGAAGTTGACGAAGTGGCGGCAGCAACCTTCTCGGAGCGTCCGGTAGTACCAGCTGCGGCAGCTCCCTCTGTTTCAATGGCGCGGGTCGTTGTTCGGGGCAGGGTTGATGAACCTATGCCAGATAGTATCATTAAGTGGTCAAAATTGGAAATATGTTACCGCTGTGAGCGATTACATACTTCATGTAACTCCAGGAAGATTTTAAGGTCCTGGGAGTGGAATATGTGGTGCGATAATTAGCTCTTAGTTCCTAGAATTCAAAAATAAATGTAGGGGTTTTAATCGTTGTTATTGTTCTCGTCTCTTCTGATCTGTTGCCTAGTCTAATTTGATTTCCATTCCATATGTGTTTGTCAGTGCGCATCTGTGTTTGGTCACTCTTGTTCTATAGTGCATAATTGCATATCCTGTTGATTTATCTAACCTCCGTTGAGTTTAGCAGCTGAGTGTGGGAAAATTGACTCCACTTTTCACGTTTCTCTCTCTTTTCCAGAAAAACTTTCATCGTCCAAAAGTTACGAAATACTGCATTTGTAGGTAGGCAATACTGCATCGGATTTTCCTGATATAATTTCAATAGTTTAAAATATACTCACGATAACGTGGATCCTGTGCCCTCAGTCGTGTGTACTGATCTTGCGACATGCATGTGCACTGCGTCTCGCGGCCGTAGGTCAGACTACAATCACAAAGATGCATTACTCACCGAACTTATGGTTAAAGCTTGTGCAATAGTAGCGTGTAGTGTTGCATTGTACATATTAGTAAATACCAACTTACACTTGTACTAGACTATTGTCTAAAAAAAGTGTAAGTAGGTATTTACTATTTAGATTAAAGTCAGAAATTAATCTAACTGCAATAATAATTAACTCTGTTTTTTTACCTTTAACGGGTAGGTTACGTGTTTGTTATTTTCATTAAATAAAACATCTAATTTCAATAATAACTCGTCAACTGGCATGTTTGTTTGGAGCATTTGTAGAAGAGAGATACTTTTACAAGTGGGTCACTTAATTAAACATTTTCAATCGGCGCAACTATCCCTATATTTTGTACTTCAAGCTAAACAGTAACTGCTTTATTTCATAAAATCTTTTAATTAATTTAATAATACGCTAACCAACGAAATGAAAAAAAAGTCTGTTAGCGCAAGTTATCAATATCATAATTAAATATTAATAATATCAATTTATGCAGTAGCGATTCAGGCAAAAATGTAGGTGAATTATGTTCGTTTCAACTTTAAACTATAGGCCATGTCTGGCTTATAAAAAAATAAAACACATCTGGGTTAGATGGGTTTATTTTTCAAAATTTCACATTAAATTTTTAACATAATTTGTAAGGGTGAAAATTTTTATTGCTGCCAAACTAAATTAGTTTTACCTATTCTTTACAAATTGTAAAAAAAGTTTTGAAGTAATTTTATTTTCCTAGCTTTTATATAATGAAAAAAAAAAATTGTTGGTACTCTCTCAGTCTAGCCTTTTCCCAATTATGTTGAGATCAAAGAGTATCTACATACAATCCAGTCTTTAAGGCCAGTCTAACCAGAATATATGATGTGTCCGAATATCAATAATTCAGTGATTTTCGTGACCCAGATACAGAACAGCGGGTCTAAAAAGGCCACTTAAGTAGAATCATATTAGAACCATAATATTAACCACACAGCAATCTGTCAAATTTCATTTTCATCTTTATCGCTAACGTATTAGGTTCAAGGTTGATTGGGAAAATTTGACAGTGACGGGTAGCGTGATGTGTTTTCTGATTCTGCTAAAGTGGCCTTTTTAGACCCGCTGTATAAAAGTCAGATTCCTAATTCTAGCATTTGAGTCGTTATTACAGTCATAAATGCTTGCATGGATGGGTGTAGGTGATGTGTGTGTATTGGGCACAGCACAGTTTTTTCAGCTACTAATTTTTATTTATTAGTAAAATGACTTTATCATTAACTAGTGGACGCCACGCGGTTTCACCCGCGTAGTCCCTGTTCCCGTGGGAGTACGGGGATAATATATAGCTTATGTTACTCCCTGACAATGTAGCTATCCAATGCTAAAAGAATTTTTCAAATCGGTCCAGTAGTTTCGGAGCCTATTCAATTCAAACAAACAAACAAACAAATCTTTCTTCTTTATAATATTAGTGTAGATATTACCTAGATCGATTGGGGCTGGCAGGTGTCGAGAGCGGCTTCCTCTTAGCCTTTAACTTTTGCTTGTTGCCCGGCGGTTCCAGCTTCAGGCTGTAGCTCGACGAAGCCTTGCGGGAGAATTTGAATGATGGTGACTATAATGACAAAAATTGTTAATTGATTATAAGTAAACATAGTTCTACGCTTGTGTGTTTTGTTTAATAGCTTATTTACGTTGTTGCCTGTCAGCTTTATACGGACAATATTCATAAAGAACTTGAAATATTTGACTGATATTGTTTTTAAATTACTTTTAACAATACAATTTTCATGTATATGTGTGTAATGTGAGTATCCATTTTATGACCACATCATTTCCTGACCATACTTTTTTTTCAACTTACACGTTTGATACTTACGCAGCATTCACGAAATTGTTTGGCATCAATGGGAGATGTGAAGTTTAGTCCCCATGTGTCATTAGTCATGGGATCCTTCCAATACACGAAGCATTCGGACGCTTGCCCGATGCGAGTGCCTGGAAAGTGAAACATTGATATACTTGAAGATACTATGTATTTGATTCAATCATGATGTGACTATAAAATTATCTCGAAGACAATAATAAAAATCTGGAAATATGGCTAAAAACTTTTCAGAGACATTTTCAGTAATGGCTTGGTATAAGGATGGATTGATTAATTAAATACATTTTTCGTAAAATTTTGCAATAAGCAATTTTATTAACCGATTCGCTTTGGTATCTCTGCAAGACGTAAAATCACTGTCGGACAGATATTTTATATTCAGTTGTATTCAAATTACTCCACACCGAACTGGTGTTGCATTATGTAAATCGGATTGAGCATGGATGTACTTAAATAAAATAGTGGTTGCAACACCAGAAGTAGAGTAAGCAAATACAATCAATAGATATGTAGTCGAGAGGTATTTTCATATTACTCTTTACGGCTTCAGCAACAGTTTTAATTCTGTGAACAATGAAGGAAGTAATGTATCGGAGGATGGTACGTGCTGGTGAATTCGGTCGATTGCTCGTCTAACTATCCAGTGTAAATTTAAAACTAGGTTAGAGCCGCTGGCGTCCGCCGTGTCTGCCGAATTGCCCCAGTAAAATGTAGGTGTTGCACAGTCAGTGATCTCCACGTTTGTTACAAAAGTGGTTATTTCGGGAACTATTTTTTTACGTCCGAAATGTATGATGAAAGGCCGTCATGAATATGGTGTTTAAACAGTATTACAGTTTTGTACTGAGGATGATTTTGAGGCGAAATAAGTACGTAGCCTTTTGTATGGGATTTAATTTGCAGTATAATGTGTGTCGGTTTTTAAAATTTACAACTTAAAACCATTTAAGTAAGCAATGTTATTACATACTGTTTCCAATTTTTAAAAATCCGAAGCTTTTTTTATTTTAAGTTTGACATTTTTTTCTAAAGTAGGTACATGTTTTCGTTGTGCCTTTCTGTAAAAACCGGTCAAGAGCGAGTCGGACTCGCGCGCCGCATATAAAACGTGAAATGTTTTTAAATTTTCATCGGCGAGGCCTATAATCGACAAAGAATTTTAACACTACACACTAGAATGGCGCTGATCTAAAACTGCAATATACACCTTATTGCAGTTTTAGATCAGCGCCATTCTTGACCGATAGTGGAATTAATGTAATTTTTGTTGAAGATTTCTGAAAAAGTGTGCTATTTAGAGACATCGTTTTTTTTTTGTAATCTTTACATAAACTTCTATCACATAGAATAATTTCAGATTTTTCTCTATGAAAACTTCGGAGATAAGGGGGTAAAAGGGGCAAAATTTTAACATTTTTCGTCAAAAGTCAAAAACCATGCGGCCTGAAAAAAAAATTGAGGTTCCTTTTTACCATTATGGTACGGAACCCTAAAAACGTTAAAACATAACTATTTACATTGATTTTATAAGGATAGATACGTTGTAGCCAACTTTTTGTTGATAAAAATTATTATTAGTACCTAATAATCTTTGTTTTGTTGACCCTACTAGTGTTATGGATTAATAACTTATAGCCGTCATTGTAACGTCCCACAGCTCACATTCGAACCGATCAGTAGGCGGCCAGCCTACACCTGATATAAGTGGCCCACAATTCGTATCAATATATCAGTCTGAAGATTTATGTTGATGTTACATTAGTATGACTATTTCTGGCCGGCTGTTATAATGGAAAGATCGTCAATACTGAAGATAGTTTACATCTTGAACCAATCAATAAATCCACCTAGCCTTTTCCCAAATATACAGCTGATTACCAGCATTTTACATGAAGCGACTACATATCTGATCTCTACAACCCAGACTGGGTTACATGGTTCTCCTTGGCAAGACTGGTGTCAGTGGCTTCTGAGTATATACTTGTAATGACTGTCAGAAGGTCTGCCAACGACTGCCGGAGTCAACAACTTGAGGTGCTCTCTGAGGCACAGAGGAATCTTGGTATTTAATCGTTTCGGATGGTTTCCAATCCATGGACCGACCTTGGCAAACGTTGCTTAACTTTGAAGATGAACCCTAGCGGCTGATATTACTTAGTCACAGACTACTCTATTTATATCATGAACCATGCCAACAAAATAGGTACCTACAAAGTGCACTCATGACAGCTTCAATAAATAATCCTAAATTAATCTTTACCTAAATATATAAAACACCAGTGTATTACCGTCTTTGGAACTTAGAATAATGATCCCTTATTACGAGGGTGTGTGCTACTAAAAATAAAGCTATGGAACCGCATATGATATTTGTACCTTAGCACTATTTTTTTCTTATCATAGCTGTTATAAACTTTATTTTACTTATAGCCGTGTCTTAAAAGTCAAAGGCAAAGAAAAAAAAAATATAAAAGAAATTGAATTTACAGGCACATTGGAATTGCTAAGGTCGGTCAGTTAAAATCATGAAGCTAGTTTCACGTTCTTCTCTACCTCTGTAGAGATCTACGCTTAAGGCTGCCTGTCTATTGACACGGAGCGAGGTAGCGGAGCGGAGAAACGGAGAAATATTAACCAATCATGTCAGTCAAAATGTCAGTGATCCACGTGGTGCAGAATCCGCTGTAATGGACAGGCACCCTAAGGCTGTCTGTCTATTGACGTGGAGCGAGGCAGCGGAGCGGAGCAACGGAGAAATATTAACCAATGGAATTGCACAAAATGTCTGTCACTGAAATTTTATGCAATTTCAACCAATGCAAATGGAAATAGAATTGCACAAAATGTCAGTCGCTGACATTGTGTGCAACGGACAGACTGCCTTAGAGCGTAGATCTCGATAGAGGTAGAGAAGAACGTGCAAGAAGCTCCATAAACACTCTTTTAGATCAGTGCTTAATTACAAAATCATGTCTATTTATTATTAAAACGTACCGGGTTGCAATAGTCTGACGTCGAGGATCTTGTCGACCTGAGAGTTGTAGGCGGTGATGTGGAACACGCATTCAGGGGAGTCTTGGATGCAGGTGATGTTGACGGGCACCAGGTCCTCCGACACTTGCTGCCACTTCACCGTGCCGGCGCCGCTGGCCGACACGTGGAACACCTCCGCCCATAGTCTGCAACCATTTGTGGATTATAGAAATACAATTATGACAGTGCAGAAGAATGTAGAGTAGATACATACTTTATGCAATAGACAGTTACGGTAGATACATACTTTATGCAATTATAGGAGGATATTTTGAACTAGTTTAGTACCTATTTCCTTTTAATGACTATTTTTAGAATAAAGATACTTTTTCTCTTTGAGTCCATACTTGTGATGATAGCATGAATAAACAGAAAAGAAGGTAACTAAAAGAAAACATCTCACTTTGAAATAAACATGAAAGTACTGTCGCAACATTCACATAAAACGTCGTTAAAACTTCTGGCGCTCCGTTTGGCTGCATAAAGTTTACTTAGAAACGCGTGAGTACGTAAAATTAGAAGGAGTTGCTTTGATGCAACCAATAAAGTAAGCGAGATATATTGTGTTTACTTTGAGAAGGTACAAGAGACAGATTTGCTTTGTAGACATAGCTGAAATTCTTGTAATAAATATCTTGAAATTTAATATTCACGATGGATTGATAAACATTGAAACTATTTATATTACTCTTCGTTTGTGCCATTACATGACCTTTTCGTTAACTTTGAATGTAAAATTATTTCAAAAAACTTTCTTATAGTAAGTTACCTAATGTTTTCAGTTGAATTGACTTCTTGCACTGAAATAAAATTTTGCAAAGCTAACATCGCTATTTCCATTATTTATCATCAAAGGTTTGACTATAATCAATAATATATCTACTTCTTTTCCTCTCGAGGCTGGTTAGTAAATGATTGGCCAGTCAAGTCGGCTGATGATGGTAGCTTAGAAATCTGACGAACATAAGACGGATGAATAGACACTTTTGTAAAAGACTTTTTCAGAGCCTCGTTTTGCCAAATTCTTAGCACCATCAGTCACTGCTAGAGCTTCATTTGTATTTAAATGATGCAACTGTTTAATTCACCAGTCATCACAGAGCATGGCAATGAATAGCAAAATTCTCTATAAAAAAAATAAGAATCTGCTTAACGACTGCAAAAGAGTTCAAAGATTTATGAATATAAAGCTGTAAAAGTGAATGAACTTCACTTGGTCACCTTAGCAAATGTCCGTCTCTCCGCCTGGAGTTCTGCCACGGGCTGTCTTCATAGCGGTACGCCTTGCGCAGGATGGGCGCGCACGAGCACGACGACAGCTTGTTGCCCATCGTGCGCGTGCCACACTCGGCGCACTGCACTATGCTGCCTGCAAACCAATACTCGTTACAAGGTTCAACACAAATATGCCTGGGTCTCTCTCACCGGACACCGCGACGAAGAAGAAGATAATAATACACAATACAGACAGTCTATTCTGTTCAAATGTCACTGTGGAAAGTTAGGTGAAGTGAGGGCAAAGTAAACAGCCGGTCTATTTTGTCGATATCTCACCGTGTAAAAATGTGTAGTGAGCGTGAAGTGAACTCTCATTTCACCTTGTTTGTGTGGATTGACAGCTCACTTCATGTCGACTTCCCCTAAGCATAGACGGTGAGAGGGTTCACAGAATCGCACTAGTGTCAAACCACCTAAAGCTACGGATTGACAGCCTACTTCACCGAAATTTTCTTATTCAAAGAAGATTTTTCCTAACTGTTAAGTAGTTCAACGAAACGCTTTGAGCGGTCATCGACTAAATTAACGTTTTTGTTTCTTATGCGTAACAGAAATGGATTTAGATACGTAATCTAGACATGATTTATCAATAATAATTCATTTTGAGATGTAAAAGTTCATAGTTCAAGTAGTACTCGTACCTAGGTATTCATCAAGCTGTGTTGATATTTCTGGAAAACGTGTGAACATAATCTTTACATATAAAGATGTTGATAAAATAATTCAGTTTTGAAACCGGTAGTCACATAAATTGATAGAAACTTTACTTCATTAACCACACTCATAAATAAATTTCTACAACAGCCTTATTTAGACGTGTCGGAAACAGCAAAACATTTAACATAGCACCGACTCTTCCACCTGACCTCTGCAAATTTGCAGTTGATATCGATGTAGTCGACCATTAGGGTAGACTAATTACCATGCTGAGGGCTGCTGTCTACCCCAATGTGGGGTACAAAATCAAAATGCATCACAGACATCTTCTATCATTCTTTTTCACCAAGTGTTGTGTTCTGGTGAAATTATATAGGTATGGTGATTTCACAAGTTCCTGAACTAGTGTTTATTTTAATTCCCGAAATGACGACTCATCAAGGTTTAGTTTTGCATACAATCTCACAAATATTTTCTTAATTTTTTCTCAAAAACAAATGCAGATGTCCATTCAAATTAAATAATATCAGCTGTTGATTTTCACCATTACATAGTTGTTTGTGGTGACACGTATACTGCAACATAATCATGCCTTGGTTGATAAAATTCACCTAACAGTTAACTTCTATATTTCAATCCCTTTATTTAAAGCCATGCTGGTAAGTAAGTAAATAAATAACATAATTTGAAGGATCAAATCCAACATCATTTTTGATGTTCAAATATGAAGCATTTAGATATTTCAGACTTCACTTATCGAAGGTTACCCAATACTATAAATTATTACTATGCGATGAAAGATGTTTTGATAACACACAAAACTATCAAAAATATTTGGAATAAGAAAATGATTTAATACTTTTTTCCCCTATCAATTACTTTGCAGCCCAAAATACTCTGGTGGCCTAAATTGTTTATTTATACGAATAGCCAAAGGTTTAGCAATATGTAATCGTACGTTCCTGTATTAGAAACCGTTCTTGAAAAGCAAGGCTCACCTTGATTGCCTAATTGAGAAAAACTGCCAAGCTAAATACCAAGACCGCAATACCAATATTATGTCTCAATGCAATATCGAGGTATGAGTACGTTACTACTCCTTATTCTACCTCTATGTATGGTATGCCAAAAATATAAGCTTAGGACTTTTAACACGATGTCCGTGGTAGTTATCATATTATAACAGTGCACACCTTGAATACCATACATAGTAGAAGATGCTATGGCATTTACTTACTTACAGGATAACTTACAAATTAGACCAGAGTTTATATAAAATTCTTTGACAGATAAGTTAATAGGAATTTATTAGAACGAGATGATTTAAGAAATTTTATTAGGCTCATATACAAATCACTTTTGTGCAGTTGCAAAATCAATCCAGATAAGAATTTAGAGTCTGTATCGAAAGTTCTAAGAGCTATAAAGTAAGCAGCTGTATAGACTAAGACCTATATTGGATACGTACCGTTGTAGATCTCAAACTATCAGCTTACTCACACTACCAGCATAAACTAGTGTTCGGAGGCGTGGAATACGCTTCAATAAATGCTCATAGGTGCTGCACATGAGTGGGTGTGCAGCGTGCAGTGTGCACTCACCCGCGGTCCCGTGATGTCACCAGGTGCCATCGGTGCGCGACAGCGAGTGGCCGCGGTTCAGGCTCTGCGAGCGCTGCGTGCCGTGGCGGTACGGGTGCTTCACAGCGCCGTGCTGCAACCACAACACAACCTCCTTGCATTCATACACAACCTAC
This sequence comes from Lacanobia wlatinum, assembly GCA_947578705.1. Lineage (NCBI taxonomy): Eukaryota > Metazoa > Arthropoda > Insecta > Lepidoptera > Noctuidae > Lacanobia > Lacanobia wlatinum. The sequence continues at coordinate 15,254,585 of OX388026.1, forward strand.
CACTACGCTATACACAAACCACACAGAATAGCGCCACCAACAACTACAGTGTTGATTTGACACGTTTAACCCTACCCTGATCCCCAAACATCAAACATTTTCGTTGTATACTTACTCCATTGCAAAATATATTCAGTGTACGAGCCATAAAACCAATATTATTAAATAGATTTAAGATTTATTTGTTTTAAGGAATAAGAAAAAACATATTTTATATTACACTTATTTAGGCATGAGTTTAGATGATAAAAGTTAGGAAAGGGATGTGTAGCGATATAGAAAGGCATGCATAAAAACAAAAAATATATAAATACAAACTACAAAAATATTATTCTATATTAAAAGTTGGCCACAATTTGTCAAAACATAGCATCTTCTTTAATTCAATATGTTGGTGGTATGTTTGTGCGATCACTTAGCATCGCCACTTGATATTTGTGCACACTGGGATTTCGAAAGTAAGAAATATAACTTACTCTATAGATTCACCTGCCTACAGTTCACTTCGTCTCCCACTATTTCTACTACCAACTGACAAAATAAGGACATTAAATTCTCAGTTTTTCGCAAGACGGTGTAATCGAAGTGTCATTGAATCAACACAGAGCGTTGAGTTCTATCCAAGTTGTACATGGACATGTGAGTCATAATATTAAGTCACCTACAGATAACACGCCTTGAACAGTTAGCTAAACACAATTTACATGGATGGCATCATCTCATATTATGCCATTTTAACTTGGAATGCACTTTTTTATGATATGTGAATTTCTTCTACATCATGAAGTAAAAATAACAATAAGAGTAATATGATTACCTTTTATTTTACCTATAAAATTTTCAACTGCCGTTCTAGTTCATAATGTAAAAATTTTCGATATTCAACGACGATATAGATCATCACTCGCTTTCCACTAAGATGCAAGTTTCATTAGATACGGATCAGGTGGTATTGAGACGTCTCCAAAATTCTAGCTTGGGGAATTCAGAAGCTTTTTTGTCAACAAAAGTTGGAGGAATATTGAAAGAAATATTCTATAATAACTATCTATTTGAAGTCGCTATGTTTATATCGAAGATATTTTGACAGCTGGTGTTGTAGCCATGCAAGTCAAAATTCACAAGCATCTTTGTATTCCCCATTTATGTTTTATGATACTAATGATATATGCTCAAAATATATTGGGTGAGTTTTTATTATCTGCTGTCTATTTATTTATTCATCTATATATTAGTTGAGTATGAAATGCAAAGGTAGATATATAGGCATTTTTTTGACTGATGATGATATCACAATAGTCTCAGAAAAGGCTTTACGTTATTCGTTTATTATTTCTGAATATGAAATCATAAAATCATTGTCCTATTAAATTACAAGATACCTTCCGCCTGTATGCCTGTGGATAGCCAAAGAATGTTTATAAATATTATATCAGTTTGTTAAATTGACAAGGTTCTTATTTAATTTGGTATCTGGGTTATCGATACGTCCAAGTCCAACTTCATCCTATCAAATGGTAATTAAAATTCTAACGCCGCATTTCGATCTCCACGGCAGCGGCAGCGGCAGCGGCAGTGCCTTCAATCATGTAAGATTAGACCGACTGTATGTGGGTCAGCTTAGTTTGGCTTCTCATTAAAAACTGGCTATATACCACCAACTCGTAGATAACTTGTTCGTATTCATTAAACATTTCGTCAACTGATTGCCTACTTACTGTTTAGTGTTTAGTCTCGTGTCGTGCGTCTGTTGACTGATTACTAATTCACCTTCATAAGTGATAATGCGTCAACATTCAGTGAATATATTTGTTATGAACGCCAGTAGTAATCTGTAGTATAAAATGTTGGATTTTATTACCAAGTTTACAATACTAATGTTCCTGCTACAGCAGCGATTCTAACTGTATGGTATGCGACGATTGTATCGCTTGAAGGCGTTAGTTAGCAGGAAACTACTCTAATGGTGTCAATTAGATCTCACTATGTAATATGATACACTCTGTCTCTATCTGCTCACATATAATATTATCTCAGGTAATAAACGTTGGGTTAATCGTACACACGATGGCTAGATCTATCTCGTGACCCCAGCTGGCACATAGGTGCGCTCCTGCCGTCAGCGTATAGATTACGTGTAACACGTTAATTAAATATTTAGGATCGTCTAGCATACTTATAGTAAAACGGGCATATACTACATATATTATTATATAGCGAAAATGCATGAATACATATACTTATACACACAATATAATATTCAGGTATACTTACTTAATTTATATATACTTAGCTTGTTATTACTTTTTAATATTAGATATTTTAAACACAACGTGTGAACATGCATATTGCTCGATACAAAGTTACTGTGCATGAAATTTTATTTATGATTTCACATAACGTTAATTTATCATTATTTTAGTGGCAAAAACGCCCCATAATACAGACATTCACGAGGGAGGTAGGGGAATACAAACACTCCATGTGCAAATCAATTTAAAGGTAATTACGAACCTCGAAATTGTTCCAATTTTGCGAAGAAAATTTAGCAGCCTCCACGCTTTCTTTAGCACCCATATTTACGAAGTTGTGAAATCACTCGTATGAACTATGACAATTCTGTTTCGATGCGAATGCTCTGAGCTCGTGACACTAATGTGCACTACGGCCGGTCTCTGTGCGAGAGTCAGCTTTGATAAGCATTTAAATACCTCTATCTTCGGTCGTTCGCAAAGTTAAAAATTCACAGCGTTGAATAGTAAATGAGGGGTGTTGTATGTTGCAGCGAGCAGCGCACAGGGCGCACGAGCGCACAACGCGCACGAGAGCCCAGGGCGCTTGGGCGCTGGGCGCTGGGGGCGCCGGCCTGGGCGGCGGGTGCAGGCGCCGCGTGTAAACACCGCCAGCTGCTGTGCGGCGCTCGCTCTGCGCCGGCAGCCCGAACCTCGACTGGCCGCACCGTCCGCGGCCCTACTGCCCTACGCGCGACCTCACTAGCACCGGCAACACCTAACACTTTCGATTATCTCCGGGTATCTCTTAGTGCGCAGAATATAATGTGCGGTGATACGTTTTGCGAACGGTGCGGCAGGCGACACCGGCGGCTCGGCTACACGTCAGAGCAGACTGGGTCGCGATACAAGCGTGCGTGGCGCGCGGGGTGCGCACGCCGCGCCGCCGCCAGCCGAGACGCAGCGACGCCCAAACCTAGCAAACGACACGGTGGCCAGCGCCCTCCTCAGCGCTCAGATGTGCCCCCGAATTTTTCTAACTTTATCTCGGCTCACTTCCTCAATAAAATCAATGTTTAGAGAAAAAATGAGGAGATGTACGCCTTATACGAGTTTGCATACGAATAGTATTAATAACATGTATCGAGATTAAGAAGATCATCAATGGACGTTCGGAGCGGTGCGGCGTGGGGCGGGAGTTGCGCGCGCACTCTCCCCGAGACAACATTCGATTTTGGTCCATGACTGTTGGATGCTTACTGTGGCCCAACCAAGGCTTTAATAGTTCATTCTAGGCTACGACCGAGGACACGACTATTTAATCATTTTTACTTATTACATTTAAAATCTTAATTATACCTTTATCATAAATTGCACCGTAAGCTTTCCCCCCGATACTAAGATATGCGCTGAAGCACACGACATGTCACATTAACATCAAATTACATACAGTCAGTAATCACATCAACTGGTTCATCAGCTTTACTGTACTGATTCGATATTGTAACATCAAGATCGTAATGAAAAAAGGGGTAAATGTAAATTGACGCTCATGATGCGCAGTCACGTTGTTTTTTGTAGCATTATTGTCTTCCATATTACTTACAATGAATACACACAGATTTATGAGCGTATCATCAATGGACTCTTAACATGAGGTAATACTTATGATTTATAATCAATGTAAAAACCAAAATCACCAAGTTTAATTAACCTTAATGGTAAAGTAAGGGACCTAATAAAACGAATAATTGCTTCAATAAAAGTAACAATATTTCATGCCGCGAACTACCTGATGGCAGTTTTGATAGTCAGCTGTTAGGTACAAGTACGGAAATCGGGGATGGTTTCGCGAGAATAGCAAAAATTTGCAAAATTGGGTCAGGCTAGTGCACAGCTGGTTATTTTGTTAAGACGCTCAATTAAACATGATATTTAGGTCGGAATATCTAATAATCTCATCAGTGCACTGTACCAGTGCAATGCCCTGGGCATTGCACGTCTCTATAAAATTAAAATATTTATTTATTTAAAAACATTATATTTTACATGGATCACAAAATTAATACGTACATTGTATTCTATTTATAAAAACAAAAAAGACGAAGTCCATAGATTAAGTGTCTATTTTTTTGTAGGTACAGAGAACGAAAGAAAAAAGTAAAAAAGAACAATATTTCAGGTCCAGGATCATGAAGAATTTGTTTATACGCTTTAACACAATTACAATTTATAGCAACAACTTCACGGGTTCTCCAAACTTAAAGGAGGTTTTAAGGTTGTGTAAAATTGGTTGCATTATTACGAGTATATTCTTCAAAGCATACCGAATATTTTTACTATTATATATTTTCCTACCCAGGTGTCGATTTTGCAAATGAAGGGAAAAATAACAGCCTATTATGTAACGTACTGGCAATCATACATAATAACGTTCATTGTAGAATTTAACAATGTTGAATGTAGATTTGAATAAGAGTTTTTTTTTATTAAATTTCAACATAATTAATGGTTGTTAAGAATGGATAACATTAATTTTCCAATTGAAGGCTAATACACAACAAAAACTCCAAAATAATCTAAACAAATAAAACTAATTTATATTTCTTTTTCTTGCTTCAGTGACTGCAGAATCATTCAAATTAAATTAAATTAGATAATAATTAAGTCAGGGATTATCCACAGGATGTGGAGTAATATACAGGGTGACTGGTAATTCGATGCGTTCCTTGAGAATTTGAGAAATAATGGGGGTCCGAATTTGGTGGTGTCCGAGTTTTCGAACTTTATAAGACTTTTTTTTTTGGAAATTTTCTATCTCTAGACTACAAAACCGACAAAGAACCAAAATTGTCGACATAGCTTTCAGTATAAGCAAGCTGAAGTGGCAATAGGACGGCCAAATTAGTAGAACGTACGCGTAGAACGCATGACCGTTGGGGTAGACGAGATCTTGAATGGAGACCACGAATCGGCAAACGTAAGGAGGACGCCCTAAGGCTAGGTGGAGCGACGATTTTCGCTGGGTGGTAGCAGCTGGATGAGAGTTGCCGGAGATCGAGTTAAAAAGCATGCACTAGGAGAGGCCTATGTCCAGCAGTGCACTGCTATAAGCTGATGATGATGATGACCGTAAACTAGCACTTGACGTAAAATTGAAGAAAAAAAATTGTGTTAAAGAGGCTTTCTTAAAAGGTATAACGTGTCCCACTTTTGTGCACATGACGGAAAAGTCTCACGGTTGACATGTTTGTATTTCGATAATACCATGAATTAAAATTTTCGATGCACGTCTTGCTATTTTTACGTCAAGTGATATACAATTATTTTGTGGGTTGTATTCAGCTGAATTCGGTTTGACTGGAAGCCGACTCCAATGAAGTCGGGAAAAGGCTAGGCAGATGATGATATATAATTATTTTGAGTAAACTGCCTCGACAAGCTAGGGTAGTTTGAAGAAAATTTGATTATTTTACGTCGCTTATTTTTCTAAGGATTTTTTATAAATTAATATTCGGGAGAGTTGTTCGTTCATGAACTATCCAAAAATCATGTTATCCAGATGTTACTCACAGCGGAAAAGATTTCTCAATACGTCCTAAAGGTACATCTCAGTTTCAAGCGAGCGAAGTCGCTACCAAAAGCTAGTCGTAGCTTAGACATGGCATAGAAAGTCCCAAATTTAAGTTTTCCTGCTTAGTTAGGTTTCGACAGTTTCATTGAAATCGGCTTTGATGTATCTGAGTGATTTTCTCAAGCATACTTTTTACGCGGCGCGGTTGAAAATCATTTCTTAAACCAAACGTACAATAAAGTCATTTTTTTAAAGAAAGTGGACGTATATATCTTGATCAGACACTAAATGTTTTAGTAGATAACATATTAGTGGATTGTTGGTGCGTCTATTTTTCTGGGAATTACCACTGCTTAAACGAACCTACACTAGTTTACAAGAAATTACTCATTTTATTTGATGAAATCTAAAAACAGTTTTCTTGTTATATTTAGTGCAATACTTTATCCTGGAGAAAATAGAAAAGGACCGTCCGCGAGAATTTTAAATTTTGGTGGGAGTTATAGAATAGAATATAATAGAATAGTAGTAGTAGTAATCATTTGCTCGCTCGTATAGAATAAAGCCCAAGGAAGATATTATTATTACCATCGTTCTCTTCATTAAGTAAGGTGCACACGCGCAGCAGTGACAGACGTTGTGATTTCCCGCTAAAACGTAACTCTTTTCGGTACCTACTTTCAGTAATAGGACAAAAAAAATGCAATTTTGGTGTTAACGTTTTAAAAACATTTTATATTTAAGCCGGTGTTGTAATTTAAATTCATAATAATAAAAAGTTTTCGTATGCTTTCAAAATTATACAAATACAGATAGTATATTCTTAGTAGTTTTTTTCTACCCTAATATTATAAAGAAGAAAGATTTGTTTGTTTGATTTGAATAGGCTCCGAAACTACTGGACCGATTAAAAAAAATATTTTAGCATTGGATAGCTACATTATCAGGGAGTAACATATGCTATATATTATCCCCGTACTCCCACGGAAACGGGAACAACGCGGGTGAAACCGCGTGACGTCCACTAGTCTACACTAATATTATAAAGAGGAAAGATTTGTTTGTTTGAAATGAATAGGCTCCGAAACTACTGGACCGATTTCAAAAATTCTTTCAGCAATAGATAGCTACAATATCAGGGAGTAACATAGGCTATATTTTATACTCGTACTCCCACGGGAACGGGAACTACGCGGGTGAAACCGCGTGACGTCGACTAGTTTTTAATAAATATATTAAACAAGAAATTTTGGGGGTTTTTTACCAATCTCCGAAATGCTAAGTTACACCAAAATAAGTTTTTAGAGTAACGTACCTCAAAGAAAAACGAAAAAAGAACCGTAACAAGATAACTCGGTGTAGAACTTTGGAAGTACAGTATATTATACCTACGAGTAGCTTGAGGATGATAATAGTAATTATTAATCATTTTGTCAAACTAGAGGAATTGCTAAGAAAATAAAGAGAAACATTTTTTTGCTTGGTAGAAATCGCGGAAAGCGATTAAGCATTGTACATATTATATGCCACTTTTACCAGATTAAAACTAATATATTTAATTTTGGTGTCAGATATCAATTTTGGTGTCTTACCAATTCTGGTGTCGACATTATATTAGAAGCTTTCAAGAATAAATAGGTTTCTCTAACATTTTATGCACCTAAATACGTATTTCTTGCTAAACATCTTAGATTATTAAAAAAACAGATACAAAAATTTCCACCAAAATTGGTTAAAAATCCATATTTGTTGAAATTCAATTATCTCAGTCGTTACCGGGCGATTTACAAAGAATGTGAGGGAATGACGTATGTCAATAAAAAATGAAGTATTGTGGCGTATGGTGGGTATCCACCACAAGCCTATCTATTTTTTTTTAGGTTTCAGTCCGTCCGAATGTTTAAAGGAACCCTTATAGGATTGCACGTGTCTCTGTCTTACGCTTAAAGACCGAAAACGCTCATTGACCGAAAAACATCTCACTACGCATTGCAGCTTGCTTCAAAATTCCACTTTGCGAATTTAACGTCGTGGCATTTAAGAAAACGGCCACAACACGTTGTGGAAATAAAGAAATGCCATGACGCGTTCTGAACCCTACCTGATGCAACCACAACACGAAATAAGTATGTTTTATAGCTTGGTTATTATCCGTCACGCCTAACCTAACTACTACGAAGGAGCCCCGCTGTATGCATGGCTTAAACCTAACATGAAACACGATCCCTTTCGAACTTAACGTATCCGTGTCAGGGTGCCCTGACCAAACCTTATAGTTTTTCGCGAAGTGATTGCATCAGTTAGGGTTCAAAACGCGACATGGCGTTTCTTCTTCAACGCGTTGTGGCTGTTTGTAAGAAATCACAACGCGTTGCGAGTTGTTTTTTCGCAGTGAGTATTTCGATATTTGGGCGTTCGCGTAACATGTACAAATGAACTTTTGTGTCCCAAACATGGACAAGGAACGTTAATAAATAAGTTTTGACAATCACCTTTGGGGGAAAAATGAGATTCAAAAAAAGTTTGTCAAATGAAAGGATTTCTTGTGAGGATGTCAAATATACATATATATTTTGGACTTTTGAAATAAATAAGTAGATTAAATAGTTATTTGAAGAATATGATGAATATCTACCAATATCCGTATCTCTGTTACAACTGAGCTTACAACTTTGAAATAAGTACAAAAGTAGTTCTTTACTTTTAGATTACAGGAAAAATAATGAGAAGCTTTTAAAATAATTTTGTCCGGTTTTTTTCTTCACCGTATGATAACTTCCTCTCTTCATATTTTGATAGAAGAGCCCGAGTTCTATAACTTTTTTGTATTTTAATGTACTAATTGTGTTTTCTTATGTTATGACATCAAAAATAAAACTACACCAAAAATTAAAAAATATGATAAAGGTGATAAAGGGACGCTTCCTTAATTTAGAGTTTACTTAATTCACTTCAAAACTGCATCGATACAGCATAAATATAATATTATCAAACACAAACCAGAAGGTACGCCCCTTTGTCTTCATGATATCGTGAGGCAGCACTCAAGGCACTCGCCCCATACACACAGGCGCGAGTAGGTCAAACATTAACTATGATAACTGAAAGCAGTAAGGCAACTTTGTATTATCTTGGCCAAGTAACTCGTGGGTAGCAAATGAGCAGTATTAACGTCATTTGTCCCGCTAGACTGCGGCGGCGGTAGTGTCAGTAAGGCCTGTCAAATATTAAGATAATTTCTGGCTTTATCTATGGTTTGTGCAAACTTTTGACTTGCTGCTCATTTGAATATACAGTAAGAATAGCATATAAATTACACTTATTGGGTGTAACTTGCTATTAAACACAAAATAATACCATATTGTACACTCAAATTGTAATACTAACAAGTAACCTAATTCAACGAATAAACAATTGCTAATGAGGCCAGTCACCGTAGACAGTTTAAACGCGTTGGGTCGCAGCAAATTGCACTGTCTTGATTTTTTGGGCTGTTGTAAAGATACCAATAGTGTACACCCAATGTTTCAACTTCGAAAGACCTGTTCTAACTGCCTGGTGCTCGGAAAACTTCTTAATTATCGGTAATTTTTAAGATTTATGCTTAATTCTTCTTAACGGAGCATTCGTAGAGAATGTATGAAACAGCTCATATTTTTTTTGAGTTGTTTATAATCATTTCCTAAGAGGTTGTTGGTGTTTTACAAACAATCCTGTTTACAACACTTAGTGGTGTGACTCTTTGATCAAGAGATATTTCAGTTTGTGTAGTGACATCTTACGCACGGTTATGTACTATCGCATCGTAACAACATCCTAAAAATCAGCAGAGTGCACTATTTTGCCTACATGGGCTTCCCCATTGTTAGACATGAAGCATTGTATCAATAATTTCTGTACGTAACATGCAAGTACAAACATATTTGATTACCTAATCACCTTACAATAAATATAAAGAGGTTCTTAAAATAGGTGTAGAGAGATAACTTTATTGAACTAAATCGTTTGCATCACAATAGCTTTTCCTTGGAAATTAGCTAGTTCTGCGAGGACGGCCTCGCAATGCGGTCTAAATCAATTCCTAGAAATATTCAACCAGAGCGGAAGATATTCTATTAGTCACTTATTCCGGAATAACGACGAATAGTGTCGGAATACTATCTGTATACAGGGCTACTTGTAATTCGACGTATATTCGTCAGGTGCTGATAGGGGGGCGAAATGCAACAAATTGAACCGCCCATATGAATGGCCGAAATTCAATCGTTTTCGAGAAATTTGAATTTTTAGGTTTTTTCCATATTTACCTAAAATTTGACTTAAAAAAAAAGAAACTCCTAAGAGAATGGGTATGCCATTAGAATATGTAGCTGACACTTTAATTAAGCTATGAGCATAATTAAAAGTACTTCATTCAACAAAATTATTAAAATTATGAGTGATTTACGAATAATATTTTACCAATCTTTTCATTGCTTTGCCGTATGGTATCGGCCGGTGCCGTATGGTGCCGTAAAAGAATAATACCATCCCATCACATCCCGTGGGTGTCATAAGAGGCGACTAAGGGACTTGCCAGAGAATGGGCAGCAGCGTTCTCTGTAAAACTCAACACCATACACTGCGATCGCCAACCCGCCTGCCAAGCGTGGCGATTATGGCAAACCCCCCCCCCAAATGACAAGAACAACCAAAAAATGGCCCCTAGTGCCCGGCAGCCCGTCTACCCTTGACTCCGGTAGCGGTCAAGGTCACGGCGAGGCAAGGGGTGCGAAGAATCCCCAGAGTGGACCCGGCTACCATAACAAACACCGACAACTGGACCTGGCAACACTGAACACGAGAACACTCCGGACCGACGTGGAGATCACCGAACTTGAGGAGGAATTGAGTAGGTTGCGATGGAGTATTGTAGGATTGTCTGAAGTCCGAAGAGAGGGGGAGGACACGATAATTCTCAAATCCGGCAATCTGCTCTATTTCCGGGAGGGTGACGAGAAGTCCCAGGGTGGTGTCGGGTTCATCGTTCACAGGTCCCTTGTGTCCAATGTGGTGAGCATCGAGAGCGTGTCGACCAGGGTCAGTACCTGATACTAAGAATATCGTCAAGATATTCGTTGAAGGTCGTACAGGTTTACGCCCCAACCTCGACACACCCCGACGACGAAATAGAGACCATGTATGAAGATATATCCAGAGCCATACATGGTCATAAAACTCACTTCACCGTGGTCATGAGGGACTTCAGCGCGAAACTGGGCAAACGAGACGGTGACGAGTTGCGAGTGGGGCAATTTGGATTTGGACTTCGGAACCACCGGGGACATTTACTGGCTAGTTTTATGGAGAAGGAGGGCCTCTATATGATGAACTCCTTCTTCAGAAAGCGTGAGCACAGAAAGTGGACCTGGCAGAGCCCAGACGGTATAACTAAAAATGAGATTGACTTCATCATGTCGACGAAGAAGCAAATATTCAATGATATCTCTGTGATTAACGCGGTGAAAACCGGAAGTGATCACCGCATGGTAAGAGGCACATTGAATCTAAATATCAAGCATGAAAGGTCTCGACTGATGAGCCAGCACAGATCCAGATCCAAAACTCCGAGAGCTTTCAGCTCCAACTTCAGAACCGTTTCGAGTGCCTAGGGAGCTCCGTGGACGAATGCAACGATGGGTTTGTGGAAACTGTCCATACGGTCGGGTCTAACTTTTTCAAGACTCGCCGTACAGATAGGAACAAGAGGGTCTCTGATCCTAATTTGAAGCTCATGAAGGAGAGGCGGGATATGATTCTGCAGTCTTCAGAAGATGCGTGCAGACACCGGCAGCTCAATAGACGGATCTCCAAGTCTTTGAAAAGAGACCTCCGCCGCTTTAATACTGCAAAGATTAAAGACGCGATAGAGCGAAATAAGGGCTCCAGGGTCTTTGCTAGAGATCTGTCTATTGGGCAAAGCCAGCTCACGAAACTGAAGACCGCTGATGGCAGAACCATATCTGCTAAATCGAAGCTTCTGAGAGAGATCGAGACGTTCTACGGACAGTTATACACATCAATGACTAAACCCGATACGAATCTAGCTAACGACCCAAGAGCTAGATTGACCCTGCACTATACCGAGGACATCCCGGACGTTAGCCTGTATGAGATTAGGATGGCTCTGAAGCAGCTAGAAAACAACAGGGCGTCGGGTGAGGACGGAATTACGGCCGAACTCCTGAAGGCGGGTGGAAGACCGATCCTTAAGGCCCTTCAGGAACTGTTCAATTCCGTCATAATTGAAGCGAAAACGCCACAGGCATGGAGCAGAGGTGTGGTGGTACTCTTCTTTAAGAAGGGCGACAATGCCCTGCTTAAGAACTACAGGCCCGTCTCACTTCTGAGCCATGTCTACAAGCTGTTTTCTAGAGTCATCACGAACCGTCTCGCACGCAGGTTTGTCGACTTCCAGCTTCCTGAACAAGCCGGATTCCGAAAAGGCTTCAGCACCGTAGACCAAATACATACGCTCCGTCAGGTTATACAGAAGACCGAAGAGTATAATCTGCCCCTCTGCTTAGCGTTTGTGGACTACGAGAAAGCCTTTGATTCGATCGAGACTTGGGCTGCGCTGCAGTCTCTCCAACGGTGCCAGATCGACTATCGGTACATCGAGGTGCTGAAAAGTTTGTACAAAAACGCCATCATGTCAGTCCGACTTCAGGATCAGACCTCGAAACCTATCCTCCTCCACCGGGGTGTGAGGCAGAGAGACGTCATTTCTCCGAAACTGTTTACAGCCGCAACGGAGGATGTCTTCAAGGTTTTGGACTGGAGAAGGCTAGGCATTAATGTCAATGGCGAGTACATCAGTCACCTTCGATTTGCCGACGATATAGTCGTAATGGCTGAGACTACGGAGGACCTCAGTACAATGCCCGATGACCTCAGTAGAGCTTCCGAAAGGGTGGGTCTCAAAATGAACGTGGAAAAAACCAAGATCATGGTAAATACCCATGTAGCACCCACTCCCATCAAGATCAGAAACTCTATACTCGGAGTTGTAGATGAGTACGTCTACCTAGGACAAACGTTCCAGCTAGGTAGTGGCTCTACCCAGCTGGACTTCGAGAAAGAGGTCAACGGTCGAATCCGACTCGGCTGGGCAGCGTTCGGGAATTAGCGCGGTATCTTCTCGTCCCACATACCGCAGTGTCTCAAGACGAAAGTCTATGATCAGTGCGTGTTGTCAGTGATGACATACGGAACTGAAACGTGGTCGCTTACAATGGGCCTCATCAGAAGGCTCAAAGTCACTCAAAGGGCAATGGAGAGGGCAATGCTTGGAGTTTCCTTGCGTGATCGAATCAGGACTGATGATATCCATAAGAGAACCAAGGTTACCGACATAGCCCGAAGGATCGCCAAACTAAAGTGTCAGTGGGCAGGGTACATTGCAGAACAGATGGTCGATGGGGCTGAAAAGTTCTGGAGTGGCGACCGCGTACCGGAAGACGTAACGTTGGAAGGCCTCCCACAAGGTGGACCGATGATCTGGTGAAGGTTGCGGGTAGCCGATGAATGCGAGACGCACAGGACCGGTCGTTGTGGCGACGCTTGGGGGAGGCCTATGTACAGCAGTGGACGTCTTTCGGCTGATATGATGATGATGATGAATCTTTTCATTATATCTCTTCAAAAAATGTTGTCACGTTCAAACAATTACCATGAACTTAAACGTACATTAACTAAAACAACTTGCCGTTTCTGTAATCTTTCCAAAAAGGTATAAACAATAATTTAAAGATACGCGATCCGTGGCATGGCATGTGTTTCAATCGGCGCGGGGAGAAAAAATCATCTGTGTTTTTAGTTAAGGAACCTCATTAAAACATCCGATTTTACTGATTTTTTGAAGGTTGTAATGAATAATTTTCTTGAATTAAGTACTTTTAATTATGTTCATAAGAGTGTAATGAATAATTTTCTTGAATTAAGTACTTTTAATTGTGTTCATAAGAGTGTTATGAATAATTTTCTTGAATTAAGTACTTTTAATAATGTTCATAGCTTAATTGAAGCATGAACTACAATATCATTTTCTAATGGTACCTATTCCATATGTAGTTTTCTTTTTATTTGGAGTTGAATGTAAAATTTTGGGTAAATATCGTAAAAACCTCAAAACTCAAATATCTCGACAACGATTGAATTTTGGCTATACATATGGGGGTTTAATTTCTTGCATTTTGGCCCCCTATCAGCACCTCAGCACCTGACGTATATACGTCGAATTACAAGTAACCCTGTATATGTCACCGGAAAATTTCAAACGTCATAGAATTGTAAAATATCGTGTGAAATTGTAAAATATTTTTTTCTAATATGCTATGGACATATTTGAAACTATTGAATTTGAGTGTAAAACGATTTTTTCAAAATATATCGAGAAATCATAATCTAATAAAGATTCATTCCAATTGTTCGGAGTTTGTAATTTTCCGGTGACACAGACTTTGCCATGACTGGTCTATCAACGCACAGCCTAAACCGCTGGCCGTAAGAACGTGAAATTTGGAAGAAATATTCCTTGTACGGTGTAAGCATCCCATAAGAAAGGAATTTTTGAAAATTCATCCCCTAAGAGGGTGAAATAGGGGTTGGAAGTTTGTATGAAAAACCTTATTTCTGGAGCCAATTTTCTTGAAATTTGGTACAAATATTTACCTAAGTATTTAATAAAGATTGTGACTATCAGTTTTTCACAACTACCCCCAATAGGCGAATTAAGGGGTGTTAAACTTTGTATGGAAGAATCTTATTCCTTGGGCCAATGTACATGAAACTTGGTACGAATATTGGCCGAAGTAAATACTTGAGATTGTCTTATTAGTTTTTCATAAATATCCCCAAAAGACAATTTTAGTATATTAGAATTTGTATATAATATTCGCATTCCTTAATTTGGTAACTTGAAAATTGGCACCTCAGTTAATAGATAGCTACAATTTTACACAGAGGAATCATTTATAATGTGTACAAGGAATATTAAAGCATATATTGCAAATTCAACCGCATCAAATCAAATGCGGTCAAAAAGGAACGGGATGGCAAAAGAGCTCAGCGGGAAATGTTTTTCATTTAAAATGAAATCGAGTACAATTACAAAAATCATATAAATTTATTACACATATTTTGGTAGTATTCAAATTTAGAGGAAAATTATGGGAAACGATTTAGTTTACGTGATGACGTGACTTGAAGTACACGTCATAATGTAAATTCGTTTTTTCAATAATCAAAGAGAATGGTCATCCAACTATGGGAAGATACCCAATTGTTCAATATCCTTAAGACATTTACTGTCTGAAAGCGCTTTTCTAGAAGATCATTTGCTACTTATGCATTCATTCAAGTTAATGAATAAAAATTAAACCTGAACCGATCAATATTTTTGAATACTGGATTTAAGGATTTTTTAGCGGGTATTATAGTCATCGTTGGAAAGAGCTCTTAAGGAGAACTTTTGCTATTAACATAACTATTTCTAACTTTAGGTCCGTTTGGAGATAATGATTCAAATGTAAAAAATTAGACAGCAAAGTTAAGATTTTTTTTCAGTTCATAATAACTATATGATACACCAGTAAAAAGAGTTTTCCAAAAAGAACCTTTGGCAGTGACTTGACTTTGTAATTGTCAGTATGTTCGGAGTTAATGACTTAGTTATGTGACTAATTTTGAGCATCGAAGTTAAGGATTTTTAGCGTCCTTACAGCTATAACTCCCTAACTAAATCTATTAAAACTGACATTTTTAGCATCGAGAAAGTGAATTAGGACTACGAAATCGATTTTTACTCTCTATTTAAAAAAAAGAACACTATCTGATTAACTGCTTTATGACTTCATCTCTTACGACTTTCCATGTAGATTGACTCTTTTAGCGTGAAAACTTTTTTAAAAAGGCATAGATACTAAAGTAGAGATGAACCGCTTAAACGTCACCAAAAAAATCATATATCTCGTGATTCAAGAGTTGTATCAGCATGTGTGGTATATATTCTGAAAATATATTGATTCGCCTTGCCCGTGAATGCACTTACACTCTTGGGTGTAGATATCATTGAACAGGGAGGTAACTCAAAAAAATTCTTCTCGATTCACTCTGCGCAACCAAAGAATTATCCATAATTTTACAGCGGTAAGGTTTACATGAGTAATTTATACGTCGTTGTATTCATTTGTTGTATTTTTTTGTCATTGGAGCGTTCTTAGATGTTTAATGCAAAAAAATATGGTTGTGTAACGATACTGACCATACCGAGTTTAAAGTTACAACTACAATTTCGAACTTTTTGAAAAAAAAATAGCTATGTTTGAAGTGCTGTACGTACCTCAACACTTATCAAACCTACAGTAATATTTACTTTCAAATTATAGCAAATTTTGTCTAATTGAAAAGTATTTTACTTTCTCCGTAGAACGCACCGTTTAGAAGAATCAAGCTTAAATATAAAAAAATGACCGAAAATTAAGAAATTTAGTACCACGCAGTAAGCACAGATCTTTCAAGGTTGAAAAATTGGGTGGACACTACTGGCATCTATACTAACAACCATCCTTTTGGATGGTCAATGCAATTTACTGCGACCTAGCGCGTTTAATCTGGCCTAGTACGAGTTAAGTAGCAAAATACACTTCTCATAAAAAAATCGAACTGTAGTACTGCAACTACTATTAATTAGGCGGTATTTAAAGAAAACAAGGCCTAATATCATTAAAAAAAATACACCAGTAAATAGCTGGCAGTTAACACAAAGGTATACTAAAATTCCAAATTTTAATTTATATTTTCGAATTTTCATCCAGGAAATGAAATTAAAGATTGTTTTCAATTTGTATTCCGCCGAATTTCAATTTTTTTTTTGGCAAAAATATCGGTTTTAGTGATTGTTAACTAAGTTAATGTGACATCCTACCAAAGAGATTTTTTCCTAACAAATATAGATACCTTGCTTACGGAAGCCGCCCAAGTCATGGCGTTGCTGGATTCAGGGCATAGTCAGCGCGTTGTGTCTGCACGATTGCATTTTAGCCTCTCTGCTCTCAAAAGAGTGTATCAGCGTTATCGGGAGATTGTTATGTTTACTCGCCGTCTAGAATCGGATAGTTATCAAGTCATGTCTGGACAAGATGACCGGTATATTGCTTCAGTTTCTCTAAAAAATCGTCACTTTAACTATTCGATAGCAGTAGCAGCTCCGTGAGGTTCGAGGATTGACTGTGAACGATTCTACCACTAGAAGAAGATTGACAGAGCGTGGCCTAATAAACCAGCTAATGGCCCGAAATTGAGCAACCCACGGAAGAGGGCACCTTAACTTTGCAAGTGAGCACTGAAATCATAAATAAGATAAAGTTCTCTTTTCTGACAAGAGTAAGATCATGCAGTATGGTAACGACGGAAGAAAGAAAGTGTATCGAAGAAAAAGAGCGTTTTTTACAGTACTGCTTTGAAGCAAGAGTCAGTTACGGCGGCGGTTTTTCGACGGTTTGGGGTGGCCATTAGGGCGGATTGAAAAACCAAACTTGCTTTGTAGAGTGACTGGAGCTTCAAGTGGTACCCTACGCACATTAGGGGCGAAGAATTATTTTTATGCAGGACAATACCTGGGCTCATACCACAGGCATTGTAAATGACTACCTAAGCGAAATCGTTATTACAGTTATCGAATAGAATCCCATAGAACACCTATATGTGGGATGAGTTGATGAGACGAGGCAGAACGAGAGATCCTGCTCCGGAGACGCTTGGCCAACTTAAAACAGCTACACCAGAAAGGTGGGATAACATCTCACAACACAAGATTGTGACACTCAACCGTTCCATGAGGAACCACATGGCACTCATTAGAGCCCGGTGTGGAAATACGAGATACTGAATAAACTTTTAATGCTTTTTCGTTTTAGGTCTTTGTTTCTTTCTTTTTAAAATTCTTCTTAAATGGTAAAAAACATACCTGTTGAACATAACACTATAACTAAAGAAATTGAATTTTTAGGGTTCCGTACCCAAAAGGTAACCAACGACCCCTATTACTAAGCCTCCGCTGTCCGTCTGTCCGTCCGTCCGTCCGTCTGTCTGTCAACGGGCTGTATCTCAAGAACCGTAACAGGTAGTTGATATTTTCACAGAGTGTGTACTAATATTGCCGTTATAATAACAAATAATAAAAATTAAATTAAAAATTAAAGGGGGCTTCCATATAAGAAACGTTTTTCTTTCGGTTTAGTGTACGGACCCTTCACCCTTCGTGTGAGAGTCCGACTCGCACTTGGCAGGTTTTTATTTGAAACATTAGAATTCGATACCTTACAATATCCGCATTTACCTGTCATTTTTTATTTTATTGTTCACTTTTTGAAAAAAATAAAATAAATAAACTAATACAAACCAAACTTCAGAGGTGTCTCGTTTTTTTTGCTGACAAGTGTGTGTAAAGTATTCCAAATACAAATAAATAAAACAATATTTTGAGGGTTCCGAACAAAAACGGATATATAGGATCACTCCGGTGTCTGTCTGTCTGTCTGTCCGTCTGTCACAGCCAGTTTTCTCCGGATCCACTGGACCGATTCTGTTGAAATTTGGTACACATATGAACTTCTGTGAACCAAATACGGACGTGTTACGTTAATTATTAAATTTTTAGTATGGGTGTCACTTTTGGGGGTCAAACCAGAAAATTAAAAACAGTTTTTTGAACAATATTTTGACATATCACATGAAAGGGCTCACTGTGAGGGTTTTAAGTATATTTTTTTCATAATTTTAAAATAAATGGTTTTGAAGTTATTCAAGAAATTAGACAAAACTACTGAGCCTAAAATTTTGAAAAAAATGGAGATAATAAATCTTTACCTATGGATTACAGGAAACCCTATAAAATATGTATATAGATTTGAAATAACATACTAAAAAAAAAATTCTTTCGGAACCCTTTGCATGCGAGTCCGACTCGTACTTGGCCAGTTTTTTTATATTTAAATGGGATTTAGAATTCTAAATTCAAATTTGTCTTCTCTTTGATTTTTTTATTTAATTCAGAAACTTTTATTATACCTCGATTTTCCTTCGAAAATTCCTATTCTCTTAGATATATCCTTCGATCTAAATCTCTTATGGTGTTTGTTTGTGAATATTAGCGATTGCTCTGTATTTTTTTCTGTTAGATTTGTTTTAATTGTTAATAGTACTTATTGTATATTGTTTTCGTTATTTCCTTACATTTATATTGTTGTTTCTGTTCATTTCTCAAAGTGGCAGCATAGTTTATTAACATTAATGAGAAATTAATTAGTCTTACTATTGTTCCACCAGAACCTACTTAACAAACCAATTTTTCGTATTTTTTTTAAGCATGGGAAATCATCATCAAGCGACTCCTCCCACTCTGGGTGGAACAGAAGGGAGTGTCAGTCTCTTACTGAATAAAACCCATCCGTGTTTCTCCTAATATCCTTTGCGGTCCAGGGCCGCGGTGACTTCTTCGCAACTTAAGCAAACCTATGCAGTGGTTATGTGAACGTGCGATTTTGACACCTTAGAACGATCAGGCTTCTATCAATTATGACACTTTGTTGATGTCGTTCGATACCAGTACAAATCGGTAGACACTGTAGTGCATATGGAAGATGCTATTCACTATCCTGTGGAGCTCCTTAATACACTCAACCCACCTGATCTTCCGTCTCACACGCTTCTTCAATAAAATAGTTAGGTTATTTTAGTAGAGAGCATGTGTTGTACCGTTGCTCCACAGCAGAAATTAATTATTTTCTCAGTATGGCGGTGGTCCTACCGAGCTCGGAATCTTTTATGCTTCTTGGCTATGCCTATAAACTATTTTGGCCCCTAGCACCTACCAAGCAACAACCATCAATACGCGTTATATTTACAAATGTTTCTGGGAAAAGTAGGGAATCCACGAACACGGTCATGGAAGAAAATGATACACATCAACCGATTGAGTTTCATGATTTCTATTTAGATATTTAATCCCTCTAAAACTTTGCAATAAACGAAATTTTGAAAGTCACAAATTGTCATCGAGCCGAAATCCGAACAGGCGTGATGTTATTTTCATTCCGAAGATCCCCCATTTCCAATAATTTTTAGTTTTTATTTCAAACCGGTTCAATTCCCAATGAGCTTATACGATAAGGGTGCTTACATAAAGATACAGGTTTCCGGTGCAGGCAGGTCTGTGCGGACCGGTACCGATCGGTGCAGGTATAATATTCCCAGGTTGTCTTATGCGCTCATTTATAAAGAAACAGGTTTAAACTTGTCGGTGCCGACCAGTACCGACTACCTGGACCCAGCCATATGTTCGACGAACTGGAGGAAATAGTTGTCAATAAGGATAGTTTTACCTGTTTCTTTATGCTGGATGACTCTGCACCGATCGGTACCGACCCGCACGGGGTTGTCTGTGCCGGAAACCTGTTTCTTTATGTAAGCACCCTTAGTCATTACTCATGACCAGCCCGGGGACTTGCAGGCAGGCGTTGCGGGGGTGGACTTCTCTTCAGGAGGTTTTTCCCGTGGGCAACTTTATGTAACTGTGTTAACAACCCTAACAACTCAGTTGTGTAGGTACGCTCCAGGTGGTTGCGCCGCTAACGGGTCGGTATTTTAAACCGAAGAGGTGATACTGCCAGTTTCTTGCATAATAATCCCCTTACCGAATTTCGATCATGGTGGCCAATCTCAACCGAGATTAGCCAATTAGCAGGACATGTTATAGTTAACCAGCGTGTGCTCACTTTGTTCCGTTACTGTCATAGTCCGATAGGATGGCAACTCGACACAGCCGGGGAAAGATCAGACGCAGAACCGATGGCTTTACGTGCTTTGCGAGACATGGGGGTGTCACACCACCGGTTGTTACTGAGAAATTTCTGAAGGAAAACCCATTATACACTTTTCGCCCGACCCTAACGAATCGAACCCCACGGGACAGTTCCAAGATGCAGTTCAGAGTGTGCCTTAAATTACACTCTTCCAACTGCCTAATTCTATAAGGTGTTAGGAGTTGGTGGATATTTACTGGTCGTATCGCGATCGCGATCTTATTTAGCGACACCATTTTTTTTTCGATTCACACGCGAGCGATGTCGCGTGCAACAACTAGTTTAATATGAGTGTATAGATGATGTTGATGATCAAATAACCGACCATCTACAAATTACCTATGCTTAAAAACAGTGTCAATTTTTCATCTCCAGGCAAATTATTCAAGCATTTGAGGCCCAACTATCGATGTCAATTAATAATAATGATCTATGGTGACCAACACCTGTAAGATTGTTACATAACAAGGCGGTGCTATTTATATACCGAATTCAGGCGTAACCGTGCCTAAAATAACCAAAATCAGTAAAATAATTTTTCGTTTCTATTTCGTATTAATGTACTTATAGTACCTATATTGTTTTGTATTAGAACATTTTTCTCGGAATATTTTATACCGAATATGGAAGATATTTGTAAGTTCTGATCGATAAATTATAAAACTATCTACGAAGTAAAGTGTTAGAGTAGGTTCGCTCGTTACAAGACGAGCCTTTTGTCAGTTCATTTGTATTAATTTAATATGATATTAATTTGTGTAATGAGTATAAAATTTTAAACTTCAATTTTTGAGTGTGATTCTACTATTTGGATTATTATTCTGTGGAGGCAACGCCGAAATTAAAAGGTCAGTCTGATTTAAAATACAAATAAATTCATACAATATGATGGCATGGTGGCATAAATTTAATATCTGAGGTGGGCTCTTCATGAAAGCATCACACGGAACTTGTTTTTTTTTTTAAAGGAAGCGAGGAGGTATGTCTCGTGGGCAAGTTACCGCCTCATAGGTCAATTATCGAATTTGTCTGCCCTACTCCACTAGTCGCTCCACTACTGAGTCAGACTAGACAGGCCACGTTTTTGGAGTATATTTTGCCCCCCTGAAAGGAATTAATGGTGCCGAATACACTCGCATGAAGTCTGAGTATATTTTGCCCCACTAGGGCTGGCACTATTGGAATCGATAATATATGAAAAACGACGTTGCCCAAAATGTTGCTATTCGTCATGTATGTCTGTAAATCCCACTTAATATTAGTAAATGTAAAAGATTTTTTTGTTATGTTTTAATCACACCATATTGCTTGAACCAATAAAAAAGGGTAAACGGATAGTTTAAAACCTGTTAACACAGGATAAGCACATTTTGTTCCGGGAAATGGCTTAGCAGAGACTGTGGAGGAAGCAGAAGCTCGGAAATGGGCAATCAAGAGTGGTAAAGACACAGAAACTACCAGGAGACCAGAATTGTGAAACAGTATTTCCGAACTTGAATTATCAGCGATATAGATTTATAAACTAGGTACCAGGACGTCTAGGACACAGAACCAATCACGAAGAAGTTTCACAAAGAGACTGGAGTCATAAGCGTTAAGGACTCACAAACTGTCAGGAATTGCAGATCTATCTATATACATGTATAATTATAATCTCTTTATTCATATATCTTACATACTAATTTACATTTTAAATATTTCTTAAAAATCATTTAAAAAACCTTTAAAAATATAAAAAGCAGTAGTCCGCCGGTGTCGGGAGCAGAGTCCAAGCTACCGGTAATTAAGGCTCTAGAGAAAGTAACCTCCTCACAATAAGAGCCGTATCGAGGAGTACTGCCTTCCGTATCAAGCCCTTTATCCAACCGCGTAACGCCAGCTTCGACAGATGGTCGTCGAAACTTTTGGCCATCAGGCCATTGGCCGTAATGACAATCGGCACAATGACAGCCGAGACCACATTCCACATGTCGACAATCTCGTGAGCTAACTCAAGATACTTAATTTGTTTCTCTTTCTCAGCTTTCACGAGATTCTCGTTATGTGGGATGGTAACATCGACTATCATTGTGCGGCGCGCTAATTGGTCTATCACTACTATATCCGGCTTATCAGTGATGATAGACCGATCCCAGTACAACGTGACATGGTCATTTTCGAAAACTGGGTCGGGCACATACTTGTAATACGGTACCTCAGAATCCACAAGTCTGTATTTCAAATTAAGTTGCTGATGCATAATCCTGGCCACTTGGTTATGCCTGTGCAAGTACTCGCCGTTAGCCAGACGCTAAAAACCAGAGAAAATATGTCTGATAGACTCGCCCGGACGGTGGCATGCCCGATAGATGTTAACCGTCCCGTCCTTCATAATATATGTAGTTATTCGTCAAGATAACTTCATCCATAATCGCACAGACAAAACCGTCGGTTTCCCCGAAGAGATCACCAAACCGTAGCCAGGCCACGGATGCCAAGAAATCTACATCAGACCCATAAAGGGCGCGATAGAAGCGTCCGTGAAGCTTTTTGTCTTGCCATACCTCCTTTCAGTCATTTGTAGTAAGTATCACAGGATTGCGCCAGTTCTCTTTAGCCATGGACAACAGGGTGAGTCCCTTGGCCACTGCGACCACAGCTCGATGCATACCCACATCGACTTTGAGAAAATATTCTCTGAGACTGCACATCTCGCGGTTGGGGAGAGTCTTAGCATTTAAAAACCCTCGACGTCCACACTGACGATCGTGGGTGATGAATCCGGTTTGCGGTCAGCAGTGTACGGACCCTTCTATCCAGGGCTTCAAGTTCGGTTTGAGTCCATTTGAATATGCCGAAAGAGTACATTAATACTGGCATGACCCAACCATTGAAGGTGCGCACCTTATTTCCGCCCGACAGAAGACTATCTAAAACCTTCTTCAGACGGCCAAAGAAGTGCTCCTTCAGTGATTGCTTCATGTCAGTACCGTTAATGCCCAACGCTTCCGACATATCCAAATACTTGTAGGTTTCAGTCGAGCTGAGAGATCTAACCTGTATGGAATTCGAGAGTTGAATTCCCTCAGATTCCATAATCTCCCCTTTCTTTACATGCATGACTGCACATTTGTCCACACCAAATTCCATTCTGATGGCACTACTGAAGGTTTCAGTTACCTTCAGTAGCTCCATTGGTCGCGAGGCAAAGAGTTTCAGATCATCCTTGTAAAGAAGGTGAGATATGGTTTGACCACCTCTTCTCAACCTATAGCCTAGGCTTGAATCTCCAGCAATGTGCTTAGAGGATTCAGAGCTAAGCAAAACCAAAGTGGACTCAAACTATTGCCCTGAAATATTCTCTGTGTAATTTATATAGGCTCATCCCTAGAATCGGTCGACATCCTGGGTAGCGAAGGACTGTTTTTCATTGCCTCATACATGACTCAAGAAAAGTGCGTAGAGTTGCATCTATTTTGTACAACTCCAACACCTGCATGAGCCATGTATGTGGCACAGAATCATAGGCCTTCTTGTAGTCTATCCAACATGTCGACAGATCCTGGCGGGATCGACGAACCTGTTGGCTTATGGCCATATCTATGAGGAGTACTTCCTTAGTGCCGCGGGACCCCTTCCTACATCATTCTGAGAGGCGGATATAATTGAAATACTCTCAATGTGATCATTAATTTTCACTCTCAGGATGCATGTAAGAAGTTTACAGACCGTCGACAAACAAGTAATCGGTCTGTAATTATTGGGTTCCGTGGGACTACCTGTCTTATGGAGCAGGTGGGCCAGTTGTTAGAAACTGTGGTAGCGACACCCAGACTTTCAGGCAGTCTCGAATTGAGATGCCGAGAAAAGAAAATCAGAACTACATCCAGCTTTGCGAATTTAATGTTTATTTCCACTACACGTAAATTTTAATACTTTTCATTATTAATTTTGAAGAACTACCCCCTACAAACGATTTAGGGGGTGTCAAAGTTTGTATGGAAGAATCTTTGGGCCAATGTAAGTGCCACTTAGCACAAATATTGAACTGTAGAATATGTAAGTAGAATATATCCTGTGAAGTATATATAATAAAGATTAACAACGTGGCAATGCCGCCAGTCTTTTGGGCTCACTTCCAGTGGACAGCGATGCGGACGAATTTTTTGACGCCTTATTTTAGTTAGGATTTTTTATTTTTAGTGTATATATATAGTATAGTTTAATTGAATAAAGAAAATTGATGTTTGAATAAAAAAATAAAAAAAAATAAAGATAGCATTATATTTTTTTCAAAACTACCCCTGTAATGCAATTTAGGGTTCTTATGGTTCATATGGAAGAATCTTAACGCTTGGTTCAATGCAGTTGAAACTTGGCATATAATAATTTTTGTGAAAAAATAAGGAATATAGATTCTTGGATTTTTCTATAATCGGGGTGTAAAGGGGTAATGAAGTTTTATGGGGATGATATTTTTCAATTTACGTAGAAATTGGAATAAAAAATCTAAAAGTATGGATCAAACAATTTTTTCAATCAACTCCCAACGTGGTGATGAGAGCAACAACTGCGCTGATCTTGTGGTCGCAGCAGCATAAAATGGCTGGGTAATTAATAAAATCGTTTGTCATTTTCTGGAACGTTCCTTCAAAGGGGGTAATGTTGAAGTTTGTGGAGTACCTACTAAATTCGTGCGGACGAAGACGCAGGCGAAGTGCTAGTTGTATATAAAAAGAAGTTCAACAAAATTGTATCATCTCTAGGACGCTCTTAGATAAGTAGTTTTAAAATGTCGAATCTGCACTGCCTACGCTAATATAACTTGAAATGAAAATGACTGATCGTATGAAAGCCTGCAGCCTAGAGATTGTTAGTGTTGGGCTTACCAAACTTCTAAGTTCTAATATAATAATGAAAACCCAAGTGATGCTGATTTCTATTTAGGAATAATTAAAGGTGTTCAGGAATTACTACATTCCTGACTTTTTTCAACGATTTACAGGCTAGAGATTGGAGTGGGAATCCCCTATAATGGGTGACTAATGTTCCCTACTATTTGGCAATTGGCAGTCTTCAAAAAGCACATGCTTTGAATGTCTTTTATAATTCGTAAAACGTATGATTTCAAAGTCTTAAGCTCAAAGTCAAAAATAAATAAACAACTGGTAACTGGTGGATACCAAGCTACATAGCTTGGCTCATCGCCGTAAGGTTGCCTGCTTGTCGGTCTTCTACAGATTGTACTTCGGTGAGTGTGCCCAAGAACTCCACGACCTCATTTCACCGGCCCCCTTCTACCATCGGACATCCAGACGCACTGCATCTTGCCATCCCTACCTTGTTACTATTCCACCAATTCGCACTAAGCGTTTCCAAACGTCTTTTATAATGCGCACAGCAAAGGAGTGGAACTCTCTGCCTGCGTCTGTGTTTCCAAACGCTTACAACCCTAATCTCTTCAAAGTTAGAGTGAACAGGCTCCTTCTGGGTAAGCTCGCGCCATCGTAGACTTTGTCTCTGTCATCTCTGACCTAGACTAGAGTCAAGAGCAAACCCATCACAAATAAAAAAAAAAACAAAATCATGAATAGAAAGTTTTAAATGGAAACGATCATGATTTCCTCAGTTATTTTCGGTGTTTCTTCTGGTGTGTGTAAGTGCGCCTTACTATTTTGGAGGGTATGTGGTACAGACAGTAAAGTTCCGCAAACCTCCATTGAAAGAGAGGATCCTCCAACCAAGCGGTTGTTGCATAGTTGATATTCGGGCAGATGTATGTGTTCAAATCGCACCGTAAACTCTGCTTGCGTGTTGCAGGATTTCGACGCAGTAGTTCGCTGCTAGTTGGATACATGGCGTCGCGGTTCTTTTTGTTGCGATGTTGATTTGCTCCGTTGGTTTTTCTTGTGGCGGCATTGATGCCGCTACATCACTCCCCTCCGGAGACCGGAGGTCGATAGTGGATGAGTCGTCCATACATCTTGAGATGCTTGCCAGGCCAGTGGAAGGTTGGTTCCAGTGAGTCGGAACCGGAAGTCGCAGAGTTCTCGGTGAGTCGGAACTGTCTGCGCTGTCACGATGAGGAAGTGATGATGATGTCACGCTAAAGTAGTTGCACGAAGGCTGCGCTGACGTTCTTTTTCGAGGGTCACCAGTTTGGAGGGTATGCGGTACAGAGAGTAAAGTCCTGCAAACCTCAATTGAAAAGAAAGATCCTCCGACCAGGTGGTTGTTGTGCCTGTTGATATTCGGGCTGATATGTTCAAATCGCACGGTAAACTCTGTTTGCGCGATGCAGGATTTCGACGTAGTAATTCGCTGTTAGGTGGATACATGGCGTCGCGGTTCTTTTTGTTGCGATGTAGATTTGCTCCGTTGGTTGACCTCAAAGCATGCAAACCTAAGGTTAAGATCAATGTCCTTGAGGTATCCCATGGTGTTCCTCCACCCTACTACTGCCACATCGTTCACATCCCACCAAGCCTACTCATGCCTTAGGAACCCGGTGAAAACCATCATTTTTGGTGAAATTTGTTAAAGCCTTTTTTTCATTGTGCCCCGTATTCACTGACCAGAAAATTGAAATTAAACTTTATAATTTACACCTATTCTTGTTATTTATTACTTTTTCCTTACCTTTATCCTTTTAGTCTTACTATTATATAAAATGGCTAGATAATTTAATAAATTCTGTGTTAATAATCACTTTGTACAAATTGCGTAGATATTATATATAATGGCTGGATAATATATATAATGGCTGGATAATATATATAATATCCGGATTAATCACTTTAACTGTAACATATCTACAGAATGTAAATCGACGTATTATACAATATATTGTACGACGCGCATCTCTTGTTCCAAAATACTGTGACTCATCAGATCGTAGCAATCGTAGACATTTGCTACGCCGTTGCTACACTTTCGTAGACATGACACAATTACTCCGTCACTTCCATTGTAACTACAATGCGTCTCATGATCACTTATTTGTCACATTATTACTCGTATTAATGCTTAAAGATTTTCTTCTGTCATTAAAACCCATTTTCTTCTTTCATTAAAAATTAACAAAGTTGAATCAAATGCAACGAACTATTTAAAAAAAAACTTTTCAGTATATACATTACGTAACTATTAAACAATCTTACGATGAAAAACTCCGACAACATTTAAAAAAGGCAATATACATACAGGGTGTGCCATGATTTTCCACATGGAGGGTAATTACCTTAAATACTGTAGATTGAAAAAAAAAAGCTGAACAAAGACTTCATTTTTATTTTAAAAACAATACGAACTGAATTTAAAGAATTCGCCTGTCTGAACCGGGAATCGAACCCGCTAAATGTGAAAAAAAAACTGCTTTTATACTATGCCAACATTTTGATTAGTTCCACTTACAGCAAATGTCTAGGTTACCGGTGCTACATGTTGATAAATTGTATTTAATCAATGAGTGTACGTTTATTAGATAATTTACGGCAATGTAGTGTTAGTTTTACCTGTACAACGCTTAGAAAAACTAATGGAATATCGGGAATTCACAATATTATATACCATGTGGTAAAGAAAAATACAGTTTTTTTCTGCAGCTCAGATTATTTTAAGATTATTATGGAATCTGACACCAGTCTTGCCAAGAAGTACCTTTTTACCCGGTTAATGGATGGTGGAGGTCTGGTAGGCAGCCGCTTCACGTAAAATGATGGTATTCAGCTGAATCCGGTTTGACTGGAAGCCAATCCCAAAGCAGCATGATGATGATTATGGAAACTACCACAGAGGAACAACTAAGGTAGGTGTAAGTATTTGACGCCGAGTAAGTAGAGAGTAGAGAAGGATAAGGTCACGACGACGTATAGACATAAATTAGGAACTTCAACAAAATATGAAATAAAAATGCACAGGAACAAAAGCAGCGCATTTTTTTTATTGAGCAACTACTGCATTCTGCTTTGGTGGTTAAGAGGTCATTTTATATCTATCGTTGTCCGAGTGGTCAACTCAAAACACTACTGACGACATCATAAATAGTATCTGTTGGTGGTTTAGCTTTATGGTCATCACGACCCTTATCTTTCTTCAAAGACTTCGAGTGCCTGTTTCTTCATTTCAATATGACAAAGTTGCATCGTTGTGACTATTCTAAACATCCTCGAAACGTAAAACTGTTCACCACGTATCCGTTTTCCGTACAGCAAACGTCATTTTGACAGTCGACAGGTTAGGCTGCTAAGTGTTTTTACCACTTATCAGCGCCTGCAAACTATCATAAGTATCTGCTACAAACGCAGGTCATTAAGGTTCATGGTCTTGTTATCGGTGCTTTAAGAGGACTTTTCGTATTAGTTCCCCTGGGATGTTGTCAATACCAACCGACTTTTTGCCCGACTACGAAAAAGGAAGGGTGAGTTTCGCTGAGTGCAACCATTTCCATTTTGAACAACTTTTCTAGTCCTTTTCTCAGCTGAACGCGGGAAGGAGTGCTTCCTTGAATTGGAAAGTTCTACCAGTAGCGTAGCGAGGGGGAGGGCGGCCCATACCGGGTGACACCCGTTTAGGGGTGCCACCCAACCGTTCGTTAACTGGTTTTTGTCGCTATCGGGTGTCACCCCTAAACGTTTGACGCAACGAAACCTGTAGGGAGTAGGGTGAACAATTTTTGAGCTCGCTTCGCTCGCTCTTGCATGCTGCCCTCTGTAACTTCATGGATTTTTCTATATAAATCAACAAAAGACTTCTCTTTAAGTATTAATAATCAAAAGACAGTTAAACCCTTCCGAGATGAGATGCAATAAATACTTTAGTTCCTGAGGTTTTCGCATTTAGGGGTGACACTCGACCGTTCGTTGACTCTTTGTTACGATCGGGTATCACCCCTTAACGGCTGACACGCTTGCTTTTACATTCTGCACATTTTTATTTTCGAGCTTTTCTATATAACTCAACAAAAAATGACTTTGTGTGTGTAACAAAAAACTTCCGGGGTGCATACATTTTCGAGTTCGCTTCGCTCACTCTTGTGTTCTGCTCTCTCTCAGTTAATGAGTTTTCTTGCCTCAGTTAGTAAAGTTACTTCTATTTAAGTATGAATAGTATGAAATATAGTATGAAAAGAAAATAAAATCTATCCAAGAAGGGATGCAAAAATTTTCGAGCTTGCTTCGCTCGCTGTTGTATTCTGCCCTTTCTATTAATGAGCTTTCTTGTATCAGTCCATAATCTATTTAAGTATGAATGATCAAAAGAAAATAAAACCTATCCGAGATAGGATGCGAAAATGTTCGAGCTCGCTTCGCTCGCTTATGCGTTCCACTCTTACTTATTTCTTGAGCTTACTTACGTCAGTCAGCAAATTTGAGTCTAGATAATGATTAAAAAAAATCAAAATAATCCGAGACGAGATGCACAAATTTTCGAGATTTTGTTTGTAAGTCAAATAAAAACCTGCAGCACAAATCGAACACCTCCCTTCCGAAAAATGGCTTGCGATAATAATTTGGGTTCATTGGTGACACCATATTATCCGCCCGGGTGTCACCCATGCCAGCTACTCTACTGAGTTCTACTAAACTTCTCTACCTCTGTTCATCGCTATAAGAGTTTAATAAAATTGGAAGAAATATTTAGCTGCTGAACTGGCATTGAGGCCGAGGGAACACACTGGTAAGGGTGAGAGTTAGTAGGATATCATCGATTTTAGACATTTCGCCAATCCAACGCTGATATTCATTGTCACCCATATTATTCAATTAATTCTCAATCCTAACTAATATAATATTATAATTGCGAAAATGGGTTTGTTTATTACTTTGTTACGTTTAAACGCCTGAATCGTCAAACCGGTGTTTATAAATTTTGGTACAGATATAGATGAGACGCTGGAGACAGTTATAGCCTATAACTGTCTCCAGTGCCTATAACTTATAGGTTACTTTAACGGGAGTGAAGCCACGGGCAAGAGCTCTAGCGAAATATGAGTAGATATTCAAATATTAGGCCAGTCACCATAGACAAATTAAACGCGTTATGTGGCAATAAATCGTACTGTCCTGATTATTTGGGAGTTTTTAAGGGCAGATGCCAGTACCCGTACACTCAATTTTCAAAATTCGATTAACCTGTTCTAACTGCGTGCTGCTCGGAAAACTTCTTAATTTTCGGTCGTTTTTAGGGTTCTGTACCCAAAGGGTAACCCTAACGGTACCCTATTAATAAGACTCCGCTGTCCGTCTATCCATCCCTCTGTCTGTCAGCGGGCATATATTTGTATTGCTGCTTTAATAGCAAATAATAAAAACTGAATTGATTTAAAAATTAAGGGAAGCCTTTAATTTTTTATTCAGTTCAACCAACGGAACCCTATTACTAAGCCTCCAATGTCCACCCGCCCGTCCGTACATCGCGGGTGGTATCTCAAGAAACGTAATAGGTAGACAGTTCAAATTTTCAGTGTGTTTGTGCCACTATAACAACAAATAATAAAATTTAAATTAAATTACAAGAAACGTGTTTTTTCCGGCTTATGATTTGGATGGAGCAGTTCTCTATCCAAATAAGGTCAACTTTTATCAGACTGGTACTTAAGTAGATGCCAACTATCCCATTTTGTATAGGGGCGAAAGGACCATGAAAACGGTTCACAAACTGATTATTTCAAAAAAAACTTTATGATACCTAGGTAGGTATCATAAAGTTTTTTACACAAATTAGCAAAGTGAGTAGGTACTCACTTTGCTAATTTGTTGTGAGTGATTAATCCCACTAGAATGAACTCGATTTAATATCAATTGTTAATGTACCTACCTAATGTCTACTTACACCTGCAAAATGTAATTTGCAACTTCTCCATTAAGTAAGGCTATGTAGTGTAATCAAGTTATGAGTGAATGCCGCGGCCACTCCGACCTTCTAACAATTGTATATGACGCTTCACTTTAACTGAAATTCTTGTTATTTCACATACAACACAGCAACGTACCGCTTTCAAGTACTGAGTCCAAAAAATAGATACAATTCCGAAAATGTCGTTCGGAAAATATGTCTTCACGTAGTTCATTAAAATATACATATTTTTTTTACTATTTATAGGTACGCGTTTGACCACTATCTCACCTTATGGTAAGCGATGTTGTGGTCGAAGATGGAAGCACGCTTACCTAGAAGTAACCTATTCACACTTAAAGATTACCAGGACTCCATATCATGCATAAACAGCCTAGTTGTTCAAAACTAGCGACTATACTTTCTATTGATAGAAGATTGACGAGAGATTGACGAATTGATAGAAGTCTTTAGCTAAGCAAGCGTGCTCCATCGTAAACCTTGAGATTGTGGTCAAATGTGAGTCTATCAATTACTAGCTGACCCGCGCAACTTCGCCTGCGTCACAATTTTCATTACTGCTCCGCTCCTATTGGTCTTAGTGTGATGAATGATATATAGCCTATAGCCTTCCTCGATAAATGGGCTATAGATAGCCATTTGAGAAATTCTTTCAGTGTTAGAACACTGAAAGAATTTCTCAAATCGGACCGGTAGTTCCTCAGATTAGCGCGTTCAAGCAAACAAACTCTTCAGCTTTATATATTAAGAATAGAGTATAGATAAAAGTAGAATGTTTATCATCCTGAAAAACCGAAAAGACTCGAGGGAAAAGGTATATAATTGTATTAATGTGGCATTAGGCAACGGGTAAGCAACATATCACTTCATATACCAATATGTCAAATACACCGGACTGAAAAGAAAAAGGGTCGTTTAGAAAATCTTCAATATTTTCTAAACGTACCTGACCTAGCTTTATGAAATAAAGATTAAATTAAAAAAAACTTTAATGTGCTTAAATGAAAAAAAAATTAAAGCTTTTTATTTTTAAATAATGTAAAATAAATTAAAATGCGTAGTTTTTCCAGTATTTTCGTAAATGTAGATTGGTTACAAATGTACCGTTTTCACGCATTTTGGTACTTTGTGTTGCTTCCGCGAGCTCGCAATACTGCTGTTATGCGATTTGGCATACTTTCTACTAGGTTTTTGAGGCGATGCTGCGGAATATTCTGCCATTCCTCTATTAGAGCTTTTTTTGTTTCACGTAGCGTGATTGGCGGCGGATTCCGTTGACGTACACATCGTCCCATTTCGTCCCATGCATGTTCATTAGGGTTTAAGTCGAAGCTGCCTGCTGGCCACTCTATTTGTGTGATGATACCGACTTCTTGAAAATAGGCAAACACTATCCGAGCTGTATGCGGGCGGTCATTGTTTTGCATAAAAACGGCATTCTCGCCCATGTCCACTTAAAAATGGACCAACGTAGTCATTCAGATTTTCAGTGACATATTTTTCTGCACTTAAAGTTTCATTTTCTATCACCACTAGCTCAGTCCGGCTTTCGGAAGAAATCCCAGCCCACACGTGAACAGAGCCTCCGCCGGTACTTTTTCTTCTAAACAGGCTTGGTTATAGCGCTCTCCTGGTCTTCTGCACACTCTTTTCCTCCCGTCGTGCTTGTATAAACAGAATACTCGTCTCAAAAACATAACCAGTCATTCAGAGTCCAATTCTCGTGCTCTCTACCATAACTCAGCCTTGAGTTTCTGTGGTGTCTTTCTAGTTTTGGGCCATTTGCAGGTCTTAATGGCTTTAAATTTACTTCAGCCAGACGCCGCCGCCTTACTGTATCCGTACTCAGATTGTTTCCTCCAGCTCGTAAATGATGATTCTTTACTTCAACAGCCGTAAGAAAGCGATTTCTCAAAATTGTTGACACCATATAGCGATCCTCCCGCGCCGTCGTGTGCCTTGTTCGGCCTGTTTCTGGTCTTCGAAGATTGGATCCGGAAACGCTGGAGTACTCGCTGAACTGTAGAAAGAGTCACACCAACAGTTCTCGCTGTATTTCGCTGACTATGCCCATCTTCAAGCATTGTCAGGATCCTGGTACATTCTTCAGGGGTTAACGACATGATGACTTCAGAATAATAAAAATTATAAAGCAGAGACACCATATTTATAACTTTTTTATTGCAAAACTAAAACAAACACGAAACAATTGATTTGAATTTTTGGTACAAAAAAAACGTCCATTATTTTACATTTTCAGTTTTTTATACAATAAATCAAAAATAAATAAAAAGATTTTATTTATTATTTTATGTGGCATTAAATATTCTTTAATTTATTCTTTATTTCTTAAAGCTAGCTAGGTCCCTTTTTCTTTGCGGTCCAGTGTAGTTATGTCATAGTTATACCACAACATTTGTATTGAACGAGGTTGGGAGTGTTTTGACAAGAAGCAAAACTCTACATAACTTTACAATGGATAACTAGGTATGGCTTTATTATGAACACTATACACGTACACATCATCCTCCTGCGTTTTTCCCAATTTATTTGGGGAAAGTCTTCTTCCCTACTTATGTGAACTCCCATTCGCCGACACCACAATAGAATAGAATAGAATGTTTTTATTCTGACCGGAGTTCATATAGTTAGTAACAATTTTACTTAAATTCTAGTGGTAATTGGGTACAGACACAGATAAAAATATACAATTAACATTCAGCGTGGAGCCGCATCCACCTCCGCAACATCGGGGATCCCCTTTAACTATCCATACTCAAAACTTTCGTCACAACGTGCCCGACGCGAGTACCATTTTTTTACTTACATAGGTAACCAACAGAGATAAATTCAAAATGATACAGGATATGTTTATTACAGTATTAATATAATACAGTTATAGTTATATTTTATAAGTTATTGCATTAAGTCCACCCAATTAAGTACCACTACTGCACATAAAGTTTGAATAAATATATTATTTATTTATACAAACTTATGTGCAGGTTTCCCTGTAAAATTGAGATAGGTATACAACATGGACTCATATGAGATATTTAAATTAAGTACCTCTAAAATAGGAAATTGCACATAGTTTAGTTTTAAATTTAGAAAAGTAATTAACAGAAAGTTTGAACAACAGGAGATAAATTGTTTGTAATTTTCCTTCATTTATAGTTTATACCATGTCAACCGATTTCCGCACAGCTTTTTGGTCACCGATAGCACTTTCAGGGTTCATACTTTATGAAAAATTGAATACAGGTAGTGTTCAATTGTTACCTAATAAACACTTTAGTTCCCACGGAGTTTAGAAATACCTTTTCATAATCTGGACACTAGGCCATCGGATACCGAAGCCGACACATGAATTTGATTAGCCCTTCTTATGTGAAGCAACATAAGCAACAAACTAATTCTCCTCGGTAGTTAAATGTGGTATTGTAGCTAACACGTCAGTTGAAGACAAAAGCCTATTTAGTAATATGTACGTTAAACTTAATGAATATCGAATGTAATGATCATACTTAATTACAACACTGCAGACTACCTGCTACGAATCGCCAGAAACAAGCTGCGCTCCAGAATCCAAATCGCCGACGTAGCTCATACAAAATACACAAAACTTAAGTGGGACTTTGCAGGTCACGTCTACCATCAAAGTGGTTCTTCAGCTGGACGGGGTCGTGGCAGACCGAGGAGATTATGAAGCCCGACAAAGAGAGAAATGGAAGAGAAGGCCTGGCACTGGTGTGAGACTGTTCAGACTGACAAAAAAGCTGCAGAATTAGTGCCCTAGTACGGATGAACGAGAGCAATCCTCTTCCTATCTCTATCATGGAAACGATACTGGCTGCAGCTTTGGTTTTTTGTTAAAGTATTTTTACTGTGAATATTTGTACAAAAAGGCAACTTCTTGTGAACAACTATTTTATTTATACAAAATAACAAACCAATACTATTAATCATTGAAGCTTCATTGAAGAATGTCATCGTAAGGAGAAAATAATGACAGTTGAATCAAATTTCAAATCAAAACGGAACGTGTATACAAAATGGCAACACAATGCTATTATCGTTCGAGGTTTTTCTGCAGAGACGATCTTAGCTGCAGCTTCAAACGTCACGGTTGCACAAGTGTTTCTATATAGAAACAATTGTGCAAAGTGACGTGATCTTTAAATGTATCTGTCACCGGAAAATAGCAGAAGTAAGTTTCTTGTAGACTTGTGCTCTGGTTGGTCGCCATTTTATTTCAGTTCACAATTTCTCGGAATACTTTCGAGAATTTGTAAACTATCAAATTTTGATGCGTAAAAACGTGTTCAAATGTTCAGTTGACAATTTATCGAAAGTTTACAATCTCTCAAGTTATTTTATAATCTTACGAAGTTTGCCATATTCCGATGACATATCCATAACATTACAAGTTAGACCTATGTACGTGGTCGAGTGGTTTAGGCGTTTGCCTTGTGACCCGGTGGTCGTGGTTTCGATTCCCACGGGAAACATACTTTGTAAAGTTGTTTCCAGTTTGGCTAGGACATTGCAGGCTTGAATCACCTGATTTTCTGATAAAAAGATGATTCCGTGCTTCGAAAGGCACGTATAAGCCGATGGTCCCGGCCGCCAAATGGCGGTCGTCAAATAAACCATGTCAGAGGCCCTTGAGGCGGTTTAGAAACTCTGACACTAGGATGTGTGGGATTGTTTGACCTTACTGCCCACACGATAAGAAGAAGAAGACGTCGGATTTATCAAGATGGTGTTATAAAATGTTATACAATGATATATAAGTGAAAAATATTTCCAACCCCATTTTGGTCAGTACTTTTTTGGTTCCTCTTTAGATTTTAATTCTTGCAAACGTCTCATGGCTCATAACCAACGGACTTCACAAGGACCTAAGGATTTCTACAATCACAGACGACATAATGAGTTACGCTAGATGAAACAAAGGCGGGATTATAATGAACAGAACTTCTGAATATGCTTGTTATACATACTGCTTATTGTCCGAAATGACTTGGCTGTAACAAAAATATTTAAAAAAAAAACTTGTAAACGACTCCAGATTTCCAATATTACCGTTCAAATAATTGTGAAAAATAGAGAGTCGCACAATTTTGATTGAGCAATATGACTTTATAAGCAAATTAAATCTTTCTTCAACATTGGTAGAAATGAATCAAAGACTACCTACTATTTATCGCTAATAACTACGAGACTTCTGTCTCTGTGTATTAACGATAAAATTAGTTGGAGGTGAAGATTGCAATATATTAAATAATTATTTTTCAACATGTTTATTTAAGTGCCCTTAATCAACAATATACATATATACACGGCGCCATTTTAGTCCGCTTACAACGGAAGCCCACTTCATCTATCCAATGATTACTACAAATTCATTAAAAATATATACACAATTTTGTGAACATGTGAATTATTAAAAAAACATATTAATCGTTATCGTTTGAAATATCCAGGAGCAAGCGCAGTCCGAGCCTTGTGTTCCAAGGATGTCATGAAATCGAACGGCCACATTGTTTTGATACGTAAACATTATCAACAGGGTGTTTCATAATTTTAATGCAGTATTTGTTTTTATTGTACTTTTATCTTAATTAGTTATTAGAAAAAAAATGCGCCTATAGGTAGTTTATGTCGGGTACATTAAATGAGCTGCCTTTGTAAGATGACTAAAATGGCACCGTATATAATCCTTCCGTTATTGAGTGCATGACTGACAGACAAGGTATAGTCAAAACTGCTGGTCGCAGAAAGCTAAAATTTGGCATGTAGGTTCCTTGGGGACTGCAGGGGAGCAATAAGAGAGGATTTCCAGAAATTCTTACGGGAACGGGTAAAAACGGGACATGCGTGTATGAAGTCGCGGGCAAAAGCTATAATTAAACATACCAGCTGGTCTATTCTGTCAACATCTCACCGTGTCAACTTAGGTAGAGTGAAAAAATAATAAAATAGTTCAAACCCAAGTTGTTCTAATGTAATAAACTCGAATAATTAAATTATAGCTACAGCAGTACTACAATATTCATGTAAAAAATTATGACAATTGTTTCTTCACAATTGACAAACCCGTATATTCATAATAACCCGTCAATATTGACAAACCTTCATGAGCAAGCCAAGCATTGAAAACAAAAGATGGACAGCTTCTTCGGTGAAACGTATATGCGACGACATGCTGAATATAAGGGGTCACGAGTGGAGGGAAGCTATCAAAGGCCTACAGGCCTGTCCTACCGCGTCTTAACCCTAGACTCTATCGATCTGCAGTCTATCATCATAAACCGGTAATGTCTGTGTAATTTGATGTAAGTCCTATCTTATCATCGTTAATGATACTATGTTAATTATACAGGATGGCCAGAACATTGACGTCCAAACATAAAATTTAGGTTAGGTTAGGATATAAGCTGAAAGTCTGGCGCATTCTCGAGAACTACTAAGGAACCACGAAGTCACCTGTTTAGATTCTTAAATTAAAGTTGAAAAGGACCATGAGTCATTTTGGACCAATTACTCAACAGTGATAAATCCTATCTCATATGAAAGCTGTTAGGGTATTGTTAATTTCTTATTATGGCAGCTACATCGAATTCGAGCGCGAACATGTTGTTTTTATCAATACTGAGGAAGCATCAAAATTCATAGTAATCAAAACTGTTAACAAAATATTTTTCCTGATATTTTTTTACGCCGTTCATACAGGTGACTAGCCAGACCTCATACACCTCCCTTTTTTTAAGGATGGGAAAACATCGAATGACTCCTTCCGCTCTGGGCAGAGCAGAAGGGAGTGTCAGACTTACTGACTGAAAACCATCCGTGTTCCTCCTAATGCCCTTTGCGTTCCAGGGCCGCGGTGACTCTTTCGAACAAATTCCGCCACCCTAGCAGGCACTGGCCCTAGCGGACCCCGTCTTCTATGCTGATTTCTCTTTGAGGCGCGCGTGGCACACAACGCACCGTCGACCCGGGCCTGGTTCTGATCAGACGGCAAGCCACTCAACGCTCACCGTCCGCAGGCCCACGCCTACGGTGGCTAGGAATCGCTCTGCGACTCCCTGTTCTTCTGTTCTGTATCCCTGGGCCAGCCGGATGGCCATGACCCTGGGACGTGTTGAGGTATCGAGCAAGACGTTTCCTTAAAGTAAGCGCCCACACTGGCGCCCTATAGAGGAACCGCACGGCCGCCGCGTAAAGCCTCCGGCAGGAGGCATTTGGACCC
Organism: Lacanobia wlatinum; assembly: GCA_947578705.1. NCBI lineage: Eukaryota > Metazoa > Arthropoda > Insecta > Lepidoptera > Noctuidae > Lacanobia > Lacanobia wlatinum. The sequence continues at coordinate 15,293,387 of OX388026.1, forward strand.
CCTAGATTGGACAGAAACCGCTTGAAGGCAGCCCCGGGCCGCGCCAGTCTTGGAGCAAAACGTCGGAAATGCTCGACGAAGTTCCACCGGCTGTCGAGAATGAGACCCAGGTACGTCATCGTCGTCCCGACGCCGATGAAAACCCCTCCTACTGTTATTTCGGATCCCGATGATGGCCTGTTCCGACAACCATGGAAGCACCTGGCTTCGGATTTATGTAGGGCCACCTCGAGACCCAACTGCAGAATTTTCTCAACTACTGTCGCAACCCCGCGTGTCAAAGCATCAGACCATGCTGACGCCACTGGGAGGTCACCGCGCAGCACCCAGTCGTAGTCGATGTTCCACAGGAGCGGCCCCAGTACCGAACCCTGTGGAACACCGCACGATATCTCTCGCCGGTTCCACTTACCTAAGTGACCGGGGTAGATGACGGCCCTGCCGTATCTATCAAGTAAGCGTCGAGTCTTACAGTCGTGACGGAGGTAGTTGGTACCGAAGTGCCTCCCTGAAGAAACTCCAGGGCAGGGTGTTTAAGGCATTGGCGATGTTAAAAGACATTGCCAAGACGACCCCGCCCCGAAACGCCGCATCCCGGGTCGAGAGGGCTCTCACGCGCATGATGGTGTCCACCGTCGAGTGCCCTGTGCGGAAACCAAACTAGTTCTCTACCAGGTCCGGCCCCACCCTCACAAAGTGCCCGATGAGGCGGTTTGCAATTACTCTCTCAACGAGTTTGCCCAACTCGTCGAGCAGCACGATGGGCCGGTATGCAGACGGAGAGTCCGCAGGGTACCCCGGCTTCTTAATGAGGACCAGTTTCCCCGTCTTCCAACGAAGTGGGAACTGGCTTCTTTCCAAGCATGCGCTTAAGAACCCTTTTAGTCGAAGCCGGAGAGCTTCCGAGGCTAGGACCTAGGCTTTCTCAGGTAAGCCGTCAGGTCAGGTACAAGCAACGTGCGGCAACACATGCCTCAAACAGCGTTGCCAGCTTTCGCGACCAGTACACCTGGCGGCGTGCGCGTCCTGGCTAAACCCGGGGTTTTGCCACGTCACATATATCGGACATGGCTTCCCAGAATCGCTCCATCTCGTCGTTGATGTCGGCAAGCCTATCCGGTGGTGACACCCAGGCCTGCACGATCGAGATAATCAATGGTCTATTTACAATAGAAATATGTCGAGAGAAAAACCTACCGGACTTGCAACAATGCAATATTCTTGAAAATAACTTATAGCTGCTTAGAGGGCGAGTACAATCACGACAATTTAGGCAACCTGTCCATTGACGCGGAGCGAGGAAGTGAAGCAGAGGAACGGAGAAATGTTAACCAATGGAATTGCACAAACTGTCAGTGGCGTCAATGGACAGGCAGTCTAAGGGCTAGGACATTTTAAACTTATGTCTTAATTAACCGCGATCAAGTGAGCATAGATTCCTTAACACAATACTATTTATTGTACCTGTCATACGGGTCAGCACACGATAGGAAGTTGGGCACAACTTCCTATCAATGTAATATCAATATATGAATATAAACATTTTTTATTGTTTTTTTTTTATAATTATATGTTTAGTTCCTCGCTACAAACTACCAATAAATATATTTTATAATGTTCCAAATCACCTTGTTGGTGCTCGATTTCAACTTAGCTCCCATAGTAATAATTAAATAATACCACGAAATCTTTCATTTGGTGTAGGTTTCATTAACGTTGAGGATTAGGTCCAGTCTCCATACAAATTTGCCCATGGTCCTTTAGGTCATAATTTCACGAACGCGAATTTTTCACAACTTTCAACATAGTTACGAAGATGATAATTTTATGCATAAAAAGTACAACTCAAGAAAATTTAGTTGCAAAAAAGAAATCGCGACAAAGTCTTCTACTTTTATTTTTAGATTTTTTTAAGTTGGTCAGGTCGATAGTTCTCAAAAATTCAGAAAAAAATCCGTAGCTCGAAAACTATGAAAAGTCGCGAAACATACATGGGGATGATTCGGATATCTCACGATACGAGGGACCTAAATTTTATTTTTGGACTTCAATGTTCTGGCCACCCTCCCTGACGAATTGACATATAATAAATTTCAGATTATTCTCGTATAATCAGGCAATCTGTTAAGAATGTACCGACTAAAGTTCAACTCAAGTCATAAATACTAAAAAATAATGTTTGTCGATAACCAGGCTTACACCTTTTTAGGGTTCCGTAGCAAATTGGAAAAAAGGAACCCTTAAGGTGTGACTAAGTCCGTCACAGCTGGATATCTCAAGAACTACTAATGCTAACAACTTGAAATTTGGAATTGTTTTAGATGACTTTTGATCAACTATTTTGCAAATAAGAAAGAAATAAAATGTTTTTTTTTTGCAACAGCAATTGAAAGGGATTCTTAAAAAACGAATTGGGGCTACTAGGACATGTGGGGTATCATATGAAAGAACGCTATTGGTACACTCTCAAACTTGTTTCTTTTTTTAGGTTCATGGTTTTCGACTTTTGACGAAAAATTTAAAAATTTTGACCATTCCCTTATTTCCGATGTTTTCATAGACAAAATCTGAAATAATTCTATGTCATAGAAGATTATGTAAAGTTTACAGGAAAAATAAAACGATGTCTCGAAATAGCACATTTTTTCAGAAATCGTCAACAAAAAATACGTTAGTTCCACTATCGGTCAAGAGTTGGCGCTGATCTAAAAGTGCAATATACACCGCAGTGTTAAAATTTTCTGACGAATATATGCCTGGCCGATGAAAATTTAAAAACATTTCACGTTGATATGATGGTACGGAACCCTCGGTGCGCGAGTCCGACTCGGTCTTGATCGGTTATTTTTAATATTATTGATATACTCGCGTTTGACCACAATGAATTTTAAAACTAAGACTACACTTAAAAAAAATTATAAACTGTTGTGAAATTAATGAACTAACGAAATGTGTTTGTAATAAAACTGCCATAATTAATATAATTACCAATGTCTAAAAAAGTTAGGCATAACAAGAAATAATGTCAAATGAATGCTTATTGAAAATACGACTACTTTATTTTATTGGCAATACTGCAAAATATGAGCGAATATTATGAATACCTACGTAGACAGAGGTGGATACATTTTACGAGGCCGCCTTTCAAATTTCTTCGCTTATACGAGCAGATATAAATATGTGTGAGTTGCAGGTCTGGCTACTAGTATCGATTTCCGCAAGGCTAAGCCCCAATGTACCTATCATCTCACTCATGTACTCATCTCAGACCTCACTGGGTACTGCAACATTTTCTAGGGCACTCTCTCTGCATTGATTTCGTAATTAGGTAGGTACGTAGAATTTGAGATCGAGTTACTGCATTGGACCTACCTATTGATCTTATGCTCACACCTTATAACCTTCTAAATTGTTACGATTTCAGTCATTTCCGACAATAACAGCAAAGCCTTATAATCAACATTGTATACTTACTTGGACATAAACGATTGCTGCTGATGTTTTACTGCTTAGTTATAATACAATGTGAACCAGAATGATCGCAATACCTTTAAAAGGGTCATTGTAGGTACTCATCATAATGAACAACTTGTACTATGGAACCAACACAGAAATTGTGGAAAAAAAAACGACTGCCCCGCATGTTTCTGTGCGCACAACTCGACAAAATGTACTGAACAGCTGATTTTTTTTTTCGAGATTTCGGGGTTGGTCTTATAGTTCAAGTTGTTCATAATGATAAGTACAATGACCCCTTAGAAAGTATTGCGTTTATTATGTTACACGTAGATCCATAAGACTAGGCAGCCCGTATGCTTTCAAGACCTGCCGTGATCAGTGATCAAGTCAAAGATCGCCAGGGGCGAAAGTAACAACTATACAATAAGTCCTATTAACAATTACCGATATTTGCTTTTCTATGCATTACATGTACCGTACCCTATTAAGTTTTTGGAGGGTGTAAAAACCACTGTCTAAAAAGTTATAAAATAATAGTAGTAGTACTGTCTCATAACAAAGGTTAATTAAATTTATGAGTGTGAGTTTATAAACCGAGCCGCATGTAAGGTTTATACTATTTTTTAATTTTAATAAATAGTATCACACGAATCTGTTAATACCAATTATGAGTAGTTTCATGCAATATACTTTATAAGCTGTTACTACGTATTCTATAATCTAAATTTCCTTTAAGCGTAAGTTTGGTCTTCGTCACAATTATTACGAGTTATCTTAATCAGAAAGATTATTGTAGAACATCATACTTATTAGTCTGCGTCACAATTTTCATTACTGTTCCGCTCGTATTGGTCTTAGCGTGATGATATATAGCCTATAGCCTTCCTCGATAAATGGACTATCTGACACTGAAAGAATTTTTCAAATCGGACCAGTAGTTCCTGAGATTAGCGCGTTCAAGCAAACAAACAAACAAACTCTTCAGCTTTATATATTAGTATAGATTATTTAAGCATATATATTTACATATCTTAGTGGTATTATATATATTCTTTTTTGTTTCTTCTTTCCGAAATAAAATTTTACTTTAAATTTAATTTATTTGTTGTACCCCTACCACATTGAAGTCTTTTTAACCCAAAGGTTGACTGGTAGAGAATGCCTTGTTGCATTACGTCCGCCCATGTACCACTATTGTACATAAAGTTTAAATAAATATAACTGAATAAATAAACGTAGAATATGAACTTGTCGGAGTCTACTGTGAATATTCTCTATATAGTTTGGATAATGATCATTATTATGCCGAAAAATGTTTTTTATTTTTTAACTAAAATAATGTTACTTTAGTTAAAAAGTTTGTTTTTTTCTATTACGTCATCTAAAACCTGTGATTTGAAAACTCAATGGTCGAGCAATACCATAATCATAATCATAATCATAATTTATTTGTCAGAACATGGTTGGTATGTACATTACATGGTCTTAAGTTTAAAAGTATTGTTTCATCATATTCTACCACATGGGCGTACAAATGTTATAAAGATGATATACATTATATTATAAATAACAATATTTTCAATAATTATAGTTAAAAGTCAAAAGAGAATGTCACAAAATGAAAAAATATAAATAATAATTGAATTAAATTAATATGTCAGTGTCATTTAGGTAGTCATTTAAATTATAATAGCATTTATTACATAAAAATTCTTTAAAATGCTTCTTGAATCCAGCCAAATTTAAGTCTCTAATAGGTTTTTTAATTTTATTATAAATTTGCGGGGCTCTGCAGAATATGCTTTTCCGCAAGAGAGCTGTCTTGGCTCTGCGTCCGCGAAGCATGTCATTTCGCATGTTACGTTGTACAGTGTCAGATAGGTACGGAAATAAATTTGGATTTAATGGCACAAATAAGGCAGTTTCGTAAATATACAAAGCTGGTAGTGTCAGAATTTTATGTTTTCTGAAATATGGCACACAACTGTCCGTCACCTGAAGCCCAAACATAGATCTTATGCAGCGCTTTTGCGCTTTAAACGCGGCTTCCCTATTTGTAGAGGTACCCCAAAATATGATGCCGTATCTTAACACAGATGCAACAAGACCATGATAGGCTGTGAGTAGTGCATCCGTGTTAACGGTTGGAGCAAGTTTATATAGGGCATAGGATGAGCAACTTATTTTCTTGCATAATGCTTCAATATGACTCTTCCAGTTAAGCTGTCTATCTATTATTAGCCCTAGGAATTTAGCACTATCCACGTCATTAATGATCTTGTTTTGGAATTTCACATCCATTTTTTGATTTGATTTTCTATGGCCAAAGTGCATAATTTGAGTTTTATCGAGGTTAATTTTTAAGTTATTATTGTTAAGCCAAGAGATTATCGAGATTAACGCATCATTTACATCAGCTTCGTATTGGTCAGGTTTATTACAAGCTACTGTTACCGTGCTATCATCAGCAAATAGGGTTAAGGTACTGCAATAGAAAAAGTTATTTATAGTATTATTTTTTATTATTATTATTTAACTCGTATGAAATATTAAATCACGTTCGAATAACGATATGAGATTACATAACAATAGTGCATCTTTTGAATTATGTAATTGCGGTGTTGATGGTCGATAAGATAAATGAATAAATTTCAATCAATCAAGTTGGACAATAAACATCAAATAATATTTAAACAAAAATGTTTTTTTTTAATTGCTACCTTTATTTAACACTGTTCACTATTTAGCATTCTCACGTTCCTTAGTCTATTTTTTTATATAATTATGATAGATTAATACCAATTAAATGTGCATCATCACTAGGTTGCTTGTTTACCAGTATTAATCATGGCGCGACTAGACTTTTATGGAGGGATTCCAGGTAATTTTCAGAGGTCAATTGTCATTTGACTGTGAAAGGTTTGGCTCTACTGTATTTGATTAAACAGTCTTTTAAATTTAAAATTGAATGTTTTTTCAGGTAGGTACTGAAATACCTACTGAACTGTATTTCAGTGAGATGTATGAAATACAGTTCAGTAGGTATTTCAGTAAGTGAGATATAAAAAAATTAGAATTGAACTCGGAGTTTAAATATACACAAAAGCACAATCTAGTGGGAAGAATCGCTTGAACTACCAACTACACACGATTATTATTTACAGACTGTTTATCATCAAATGTTTACAACCTTTAAAATAATGGCTGTTTTTCATCAGCACTTCCTAACAGATAAATCTCTATTTCATGATATTAAAGCAAGATAATATTTTTCACACCACCGTCTTGCAATCAAAAAAACATTTAAGTCTAAGGGAGCAGGCTTCACTTTTAAAATTGGGACTCATCAATAACCTGCGATCCTCAATCTTACTTTACTTCAACGAACTGCAAGTCCGAATTTGATGAAGACTGATTAGTTCTGGTCATCTTCGTTATTTCTTCCGTCTTAGTTACAGTTGGCTTTTAGGCCAACCAGCAGTGCGATTCTGTAAACGTCACACCGTGAAGGATCTGGTGAAGTGATCACGAAGTGAGCTGTAAATCCATGTAATCAAGATGGAATGACAATTCACTTTGCGCTCACTCCTCCAGAGTTTTCACGGTTCGAAATTTACAGAATCAACCGGCTAATGGTGTTAAATAACTACTTTCAGTCGCTTTACAATGGCATCAGGCCAGTTGAAGTGTCAGGGTCATCTATCTATCGACACATATTATTATGTACTTTCTTCACCTTTGTCTGTCAAGCTTTGTTTTTCTTGCTTGCCTTTACCGACTTAATAAAACAACTAGGTTGATATCTTATCAGCGGCAGAGCCGCACTCACATTATGACTAACCTTTAGATTCGGTCATCAATTCATGAGAGGATTCCTTCTGGGTAAGCTCGCTTTATCGTAGACTTTGTCTGTGTCATCTCTGACCTAGATTAGAGGCAAGAGTAAACCCATCACAAATAAAAAGCTTTTGCCCGCGACTTCGTACGCGCATATCCCGTTTTTCCCGTTCCCGTAGGAATTTCGAGATTCTTAGTGCTCCTCTACACTCCCCAAGGAACCTGCATGCCAAATTTCAGCTCTCTACGACCGGTAATTTCGGTGGTGCGTTGTCTGTCAGTCACTCAGTAACGGAAAAAATTTATATATTGATTGATTGCTGCACTTGTGTGCATTATTTGGCTTGAAAACTTTTTCATCTTTCATACAAAATATAGCAACGCAAAACTTTCAAGTATTTTAGAACATAATATTAAGTATGTATAGTAGTAAGTAAGCGAAATGGCCACTTTTGAGAGCGTAAAGATAAAGAAACTACAGGTGCTGTGGTAGACACTAAGGCCAATTTTAGTCAGTCACATTATCTGTCCAAAATTTATGGAAATTGAGGCTATTTTGACAGGTTGCAACTGAGAAGCAAATGCGCACGTTGCTTGAAAATTATTAGGATTGGCCCGAGGTACCTACCTACAATGTTTTTAATGTTAAATGAGTTTAATGTTTAGGTATGTAGGTTGCACATATATGTTTAATTGCTTTTTTCCAGAATATGAACTTCATAAGAGAATGCCTTTATACCGAAATTTATTTTTATTTTTGGTAATTCTGTCTGATATTGTTGACATGCTTTTGTAACTTACTTAGCTTGGGCTCGATTTCCAGTCTAACTGGATGCAGCTGAGTACCAGTAATTTACATGGAGCTACTGCCTATCTGACCTCCAGCAACCAGTAACTGGGTAATACGGTACCCCTTGCAAAGACTGCTGTCAGATTTTCTGGCATCTGACTACCCAATAATGACTGTCAAAGATGTTTAAATGACAGCCGAGATCAACGGCTTAACATGCTTTCCGAGCATTTACTAGATATGTAATAATGGTCACGGACCGACCTCGGCAAGCTTCGCCAGTTATTATTTAGCCACGAGCTCCTCTATAGAACGACCATAGGCTATCTATTTTTGGGAGGTAAATCGTTATTTTTCAGTCATTTTCATTTGCTGTTACATTGTTTTAACGCCGAAGAGCTCAGCAAGACAAAATATAAAACGAATAGTTTTATTCTTTTCTTATGTAGGTAAATAAAGCACCTAATCACTCAAAATGAAAATCGTCATGAAAAATCACTAAATGGGCTAATTTATATAAAAAAAACAGTTCATATCATAAGTTTAAATACGGATTCCAAATAGAAATTCACTTTAGAAAAATTAACTATCTACAGAATCAAATATGTAAGGTAATTTTTAAATAAATAAGCTTAAAAATCGCAAAATGTACCTAATCAAAACGATAATGCTCTATCTATATCGATTGTTGGTAAGTGATAGACAAAACATATATTTAAAATATATGCTTAGTAGTAAACGTATTGTATAAGCAGTTATCCATGCCGGCCTAAGTAGGTATATTACAAAATCGGATAAAAAGCAATTCAGCAGCCTCTCCTTCATTACCAAGTTATGAATTAACCAAGTCATTGAGTTACTCGTAGCGACCTCTGCCTCCGAAAACATAAACAAAACGACATCAGTTACGCCGTTTACTGGCAGATGGCGCATTAAAATATACCTATCTTCAGGACCCAACCTGAAAACCATACCAAGAATGAGAAAATCGACTGAAACTTTTGTTAAGGAGACAATTTTCCTCTTTCAATGTAAGTTCTTACATTTCAGTTGCCACAGAGTGCATCTAAGTCTAAATAATCAAGATTGCAAAGCTTCTAGAACTGCTAACCTTTGCCAACCAATTCCGTAAGTGGGATGGAAGTATTAGTTGAATATTGTTTTTATTGCACAATGTTTTAGTAGGTACCGTTATTTCCATGTAATTGAAATTATTCAATAGATATGTTTAAGAACGTGTTGTTTTATCGATAACTGTTAAAGTTATTTAATGAAAAATTACGAGAAATAAACATTAAATTGTTATTAGATGAATAAAATCCTAAAAAGCTCTATTAAAATAAAAAGAGCTTAGTTAAAATAAATAGTCATGTCAACGTTTTATTAAGAACCAGACAAAAGCCGAAATATCTTAATATACAAGGTACATTATAGATGATGAACCAATAATCGATTAGCCCAATGAACTGAACATGACAGTAGTCAGTGCAACAAGTCGTGATGTACTTCAAGCCGTTGTAGCTACCATAAGGGATGTCCCTACTCCCCTGTGCAATAAATAGATAGTTGTTTTAATTATATACAGATCGATATTATGTTAGCAATCTCGATGCTCTCAACGTATTCACCGCTGCATTTTAACTCCAAATGTCGTTGTAGAAGCGCCTATCTCACAACATATGCCACTTGAAGTAACAGATCGAGTGGTTGAGTTACAGCTGCATTACATTTGTAAAAATAACGAATACATTCATCTAAATTCAAGGCCATCGATGCTGCTGGAATAAATAAAACTACAATGAAGATGGATGATGGTATGCACGAGGCAGTCACCAGATGACTCGTTCTGGGAAGCTCGAAGATATAAAATGCAGTAAATGATGCTTCTAATCACTAAAAAGCTTAATGTTTACACTACATACGCTTGTCAGGATCGATCACATCTAACTTACCGTATAATCATATCAATGGGAACTATTATCCAACTATCAATACTGTGTGCGAGCCGACTGCTGGTCTACGTGATACACATGGCTGCTGACACACAGTCGATCAGATATTATTATCCGCTAGTTGTTTAATGTTACACAACTTCGGATATCATGAGACCTAGAAGGAAATGTCGTGTAGTTATCTCTTTTGCTCCTAAAAGTCCGAAATCAAATTGATCTTTTTACTTAATTTTGATACTTTGTTTTATGTAAACAAGGCTACGTTTCTGTTTTTCTGCAAATTATTTTAAGAGCTTGTATTACGAACAGAATCTCGTTACAAAAAATAACATCAATACTCCTATGCATTGTATTTCCCTACTACGCTCGAACTTACGAAACTGTTATAACCCCCTAATCCATATGAAAACACAATATTCAAGTTAATTATAATTTAAATTAGGACCCAATTTACTGTGACATCTACTACCAACGCCTTAGAAAAATTAAAGAACCGAGATTTTGCAACGCGATAACTCATTTGAGAATGACACCGATGCATCCGGCCTTTAAGGGCGGTGTCGAGTTTACGGCAATTTAAAAATTAAGGTAAAAGCTAGGGGACGTGCATAAGCGTATGCACAACCTCGTCATGCACCTCATTCACTTTTAAAGCTCAGAACCAGAGCGCAAAAACGGGAAACGTCAAGTGATTAGCACTGATATCGCTTGGGCGCGGCGTGCGTGATGGCCCGGTCGGAGCGCGGCGCGGCACACACTAGGGCGGGCGGCGGACACGGCAGCGTTACGTCAGCGCGGGGCGCGGGCCGGGCGAGCGGGGCGCGGGCAGAGCGGGGGGGGAGCGAGGAGCCCCGCACTACTGCATCCACCGGCGCCCATCTTCGCCCGGCTTCGCTGAAAAACGTGACATCTCTGCTCCGCGCCGACCGCTCCCTGCGCGCCCCTCGCACCGCTCCATCTCTCTCCAAGGACCTTACCATCACTCACTCGTGGTCATTTTGTGTAAAAACTCATTACGTAGATGCAATTACGGCTATGGTTCACATTACATTCGATTATTTACTTATAATGAGGCATGAATAATTTCCCAACTTACACAAAACTGAGTTTTGAAGAAGTTGACTTTATTCATAACAAGAGCAAAGTTATAATAAAAAAGTTATTTTGTAGTAACGATGGTTTTTGCAACTTTGAAATTGTCTAAACCGTGAGTCTTATAAAGTAACTATAGGTTACTTATATTAAAAAGGTTTTTAGTTTTTTTTAGGGTTCCGTACCTCAAAAGGAAAAATGGAACCCTTATAGGATCACTTTGTTGTCCGTCCGTCTGTCTGTCAAGACCCATTATCTTGGGAACGCGTGGAGGTATCGAGTTGAAACTAAAATTATATACTCAAGTCTACGGTCCCTTCAGGCTGTGAAAAAATCAAGCTTCTATGTTAACGTAAAAAAAAAAGATACGGCCGTTTATGCCGCTAAAAACGTATATTTCGACACTCTCAAGGGAATCAAAATGTATAGGGTATTTCCCGTTGACCTAGAACTATGAAATTAGGCAAGTAATACCGTCTTATACTACAGATATAGGGAAAAGTCTGAAAACTACACATTTGTTATTCAATCACACACAGATTTGTACGGAACCCTAGGTGGCGAGTCCGACTCGCACTTGACCCGTTTTTTAAATTATATTTTCATTATTCGTATCCGTATAGTTCTTAGGACTGCGAAGAAATCATTCTACTGCTATATGGACTCTCATGAAATTATTTGACCTGTATCAAACAAATGGAAAGGTAGATAAGTAGGCAAAAAAACAACAACGTATTTTTATGATTTATTTTTCTTTGAATAATAATAAAAAACAAAATTTAAACTCTAAGAAAGAAATTCGGCATTCAGCAAAGATATAATTATGGAAAAAATAATTGCTAGAATTTATAAATGTTAATTAACTTATCAATAAACTCTATTTAACGTAATTAAATTATGAGGTAGATGTTTGCAAAATAGTCTTTCATTTAAATCTTATAAATTAAAACTACATTACGACTACTGCTATATAAAATGAAATGCAAAAAGACCCGTAGTGTATAATATCTCTAAACCGACCTGCCTCTACCGTGATGTCACATGACTCAATTTACTACACAATATTATGTCACTTACTTTTTTCCTGAATGATTTAAAGTGAAGAGAGAATTAAAAATTTCAGTTGCTTTTATCAATATGTAGGTCAAGTCAAACACGCATGCGAGTGTTTCGACGGCCTGTAGAATTTGATAAGCTTAATTTTTATTTTTTTCAATGTATAGCCAACATCATACACAACTGATGAACGTTTTAAAAGTTTGTTTATGGGTATAACTGGATCATTATGAGTTGGTAATTTAAATATACATATTCCTGGTGTAAAGTATCTAGATCTATGATAACATTCTTGACTGCTAATGTTAACTGTACCTAAAATATATATAAAACAACTGACTTACAAATATGTGACTGTTGAATATATATTTGTTCCAAATATTTAAAAGATTAAATACGAAGGCACCACTGTCAACTGAGCCATTATCTGCTATACCATGTAAAAATGAAACTTGCTTAATTATAATTAAAACAACTCTAAATAATTGGTTACACAACGTTATTTTATGATGTTGATACTATAAAACAAAATATTAAATTCATTGGTATCGAACGCATGCGGGCGTTACTCATTAATTATTCCTTAACTAGATCAATAGTACATTACCTTGTGTTTGTATCGTTTAAGGTATTTTGTTAATTATCATTTCAATCATAGATAAGTATGAGATAAAGTTTGAGAGACAGTTTCAGTGGAGCTGTGAGTAATGATCCTAATAACTTGTTGGCGTTACGGCAGTCAGTTTTATAACCTAAAACAAATACAGTAAAATATCTTAACTACAATAACTAAGTCATATCCATAAATATTGAGGTAGATTATTACTCCGTATTAATTGATCTAAACTACCTTAAAAGATTTTGTGTGGAAAAACAAAGTCTTAAATTAACATCGATGGGTAGGTAAATATTCTGCAATAGCAAAAAGAAAATTAAAAGAATTCAGAACAGGTTGTCATTGTTTCAAATGATTAATTTATGTGAGCTTAGTAATAGAATACCGTTGGAATATGGGTGCAGCACCCTTAGGGTGGACTCGCCCTTAATTCGATAGATAGTTCTAATAGAATTACAGGGAATTGGGTAGAACACACATATACATCGCAAATAAAAAACCAATATCAATGGTTTTGAATTGAGGAAAACATAATTCTTCCGTTTTCATCCTTATTTTGGTGACATTGCCAAATGTGTGTCATCAGTCAATCATTGATAGATATTAAATTCTAATCGATACACAAAAAGTCGAATAGTTGAGTTTCCATCAAGTTTTGAATCGGTGCAACGTATGGCTGTTTTTTACTTACAAATTATCGCAGAAGCACTGTAGACGCCACTACTTTATTTATCGTTAAGATGCAAAACTAGTGCTCTACCGACAAGAGGCTGGTAATAGGTCTCATAAAAACTGCAAATACTAACTTTAGAACAACTGTGAAAAAAAACAACAACTCGGGTATCAGGATCGATTAAGTACCTACACTTTACTCACGACTTGTTCTACTTAATTATGATTAGGCTATTGAGCAAACATAAGTCGCAAAACATGGCAAAGTTAATCTAACATATTCATTTAAACATTATATTTGTACTGTGTGGTGTCCATATAAAGAATAGCACTCTAGTATGCTACGGCAAGTTATAGAAATATAATTCGTACTGAATCTACACCTAATTAAAATATTTTACAATTATTGCAACAATGTTAATTTGACTTTGGCACATTAACTTCAACGTTTACATTGTATTTAGTATCTGAAAAAATTTACAAACAAAATTGATATTTATTTTCTTTCCTAAGTTTACCGTCTAATATTTAATTATATTATATTAAGGGCTTACATTTAGTTCTATTTCAGCAGAGTACATACAGGATCTATTCTAACCGTGAAGGTTTTTGTACTTTAAGTTACGATATTGTTGTTACATATTATTAATTTGTTTTGGTCTTTGAACTGCCAGTTTAGTCTCCACTGTTTTTGACAAGCGCAGGTATATTGTAAAACCCTCAAAATTTTCATTTTGTCTCATAGCCAGTTATAATACTTCTACCTTGTCGTTGATTATGAGCTAAAATTAACATAAAGTTTGTCATAATATAATATAGCAACAAAATAATAATAATATAAACACACACTTAACTTTGGATAAACACCAATATACGTAAAATAATTAAGGTCACTCGAACACATAAAATTTGTACTTACGTTACCTTTGCAAACTTAGGTTGTAATATTACTATCATTAAAATTATTGTGTAAAAGTATAAATTGTATAGTTTGTACTAGAATTATGGATTTGTACCGATCAGTCTTGTACTTATTTGTATAGTTTATCTGTAACTATATTGAGGTAGATGCGTTCTTACAATTTTCATATTTATTGAAAACTGGTCGTTGTTAAAATATGTATTTTCTGAAATAAAACCTGATAAAATTCAGTAAAGTCGTTTCAATTTGGAATGGAGTATTTAGACGGAAATAAGCTTTGTGTAAGCTTATAAAAAGAAATAACATAATTAAAGTAAGAGCGAAGAAATGCCGTTAGAAATTCTACAAGTTTCGTCAGGTTGTGGAATACAGTACGTGTGGTGATAGAGTTACGAGTGAGGCGGGCTGTCCTGCTGCCCCCCCTGGGAGCTGCTTGAACTACTCTTGCTTGCATCGTCTTTCTTCTTCTCCACCTATAATTTTAACACATGATTGAATAATCTTATCCGTGGAAATAATGGGGTGTTTAATGGTTGCTCTCTACATCCATAATTTTAAAACAATTCGTCAATTTACACAATGTATGTTAACCGACAGTTGTGTCTCGACCAATGTTTATGGTTTGGAGCATAGGTACAGCTTAAGGTTTCTACCGAATAATGACAAGAAACCCACTTTACATTGGCACCATATTGGCCTGCCAACCATAATCAATCGTTTTTGTTAACTTGAAAACAGTGAATGGGTGGTGAAAAGTCTAGGCTCATCGTCAAAGGGTCACATGGATCACGTGGATTGCTGATCCAATTGTAAAAGCTTTGGTAACTCAGTGTAGATTCAGACATCCTATCTTACCCTCTGCACCCCAAAACATGCAGCAGTGACCTTTACTCTGTCACCCACGCCAAGAAGTGGTGAAGTCTTGGCTTATATCTAGACGATTTATGATGTTATCTAGAGCACGAACTGCTAGCTTCCAGTACCAATTCAAGATACGCTTAATTAAAAGGTCACGTAAGTTCAATTCGACTTCCGAAAATATCGTTTTATGAAATTTGTGACTCCATCTCATCTTGCCCTCTGTGCCACAAAACATGCAGCCGAAGTAACCTATGTGCTGCCACCAACGATGCTGTGGAAGTGGCAATGCTTGGTGCCACCTAAATTTAAACTACTGCACCAGCGACACGAAGAAGAAATGATGGAATAGGTGACCATTCATTGACACGTGTCTTTGCGAGATTTATAATGATCGTATGACGGGATAAAATACATTAGTCCAGTCATTTAAGCTTAAATTAGGTAAGAATCTCGGAATTCGAGATACCCAGCTGTAAGTCTGTAAATACTTGTATATTGACACCCTAAAAGTTGTCTCAAAACCTACATATGGTAGGGTGTACGCAACTATTAAATTTCAAGGTCAAAGGTCACAAAAATCAGTTTTTTGCGTTTTTTTAGGAAATATCTCAGTTCCTATGGGTTTTTTGCTATTTGTATTTATTATCAATATTGTAGAATACAAAATCCTCTACAAATTTTGTTTAATTTTTTTTTTATACGGTGAACCGTTTTCGAGATAGAGGGCGGAGAGCGCGCGGTCACAGCATCACTTCAAGTCAACCGGTGCCTCCGGTCGAAAACGCGCCATATATAGTTGATGAGCTATCGATAAATTAATGATTATAAATACTTGTCAATTTTTATTAACTATTATATTATATTATTATAGATTATTAGAGAGTGGAACTCAAACCTTATTGGCAGTCTACAATGCTCCGAAATCTGTGAAAAGTCTCGATCATCTTCGTTATATGCATTACGTCAAGTCTACAAAACTTAAGAAACCTGTGCAGCTTTCAAATATTCCACCAACAAGTGCAGCTGCTTATCAACATTTCAAACGTGTGTATTATCAAGTTCAAACTTGGTTAAGGCATGATTTGAATCCCCAGGTATGGGGTTGGGCAATGCGAAACGATTTTCTGGAGCCTATCATGACAATTTTACCATCTGCTCCAGAAGATTTGCTAAATACAATTTTCTGAAACTGCAAGAGTGGTTGTGGTACGCGATGCTGATGCAGGAAAGCGGGCTTGCAAAGCTCTTTAGCTTGTGGCCAATGTAATGGGCAAGCTTGTCTCAATGCTCTACCATATCAGAGCGACATTAACGAAGATGGAACCTTTGACCCCGAAATCATGGAAGAACTTGAGACAAATGTCGTTAAAGACGATAATGAAGACCAGTTTGAAATTTACCAGCAGCCGGAAGACGACGATGAAGAGGAAGATGATTAAAATTATAAATCGTAGTTTTTGTACCTTTTATTCCATTTTTTACTTTTAATAAAAATAAATGTATTGAATGATATTTTTAATAAAAAGATTAATTCATAATTTATTTGTTTTTTTTCATCATGTAAGAAGTTATTAATATTAATTAGGTTAAAATTCAAATATAATTCCTATATTTTCATTAACAATTCTGCATATTACATGGGCAGGTAAGTGTTGTTAAATAAAGAAATACTGAATAAAAAGTGGATAGGTTAGGAAAAAAATGATAAAATATAATATAATAGTTAATAAAAATTGACAAATATTTATAATCATTGATTTATCGATAGTTCATCAACTATATATGGCGCGTTTTCGACCGGAGGCACCGGTTGACCTGAAGTGATGCTGTGACCGTGCGCTCTCAGCCCTCTATTTCGAAAACGGTTCACCGTATAAAAAAATGTTTAAACAAAATTTGTAGAGAATTTTGTATTCTACAATATTGATAATAAATACAAATAGCAAAAAACCCATAGGAAATGAGATATTTACAAAAAAAGCGCAAAAAGTCTATTTTTGCGACCTTTGACCTAGAAATTTAATAGTTGCGTACACCATATGTAGGTTTTGTGACAACTTTTAGGGTGTCAATATACAAGTATTTACAGACTTACAGCTGGGTATCTCGAATTCCGAGGTGAACTTACTATAATGACTGGACTACATAGTAATACAGCAATCTGGTTAGCGATGCTAATGGCCCTGGATAGGCGAGACGTCCTTTCAGAGAAAGACACGAAAAAGATTCACTCGTATTAGCCATCGACACGCTAAGAAGATGAAGTGGAAGAGCTTTCCAGTTGTACTTTTAGAGCTGAGCTTACAAATATTATCTGTCCTTTACCTTCACCGGGCAGTCAGCGATGAGGTGATCCTCGCTCTTGCAGTTGTGACATCTCTTTGGTTGCGGGCCAATGCTGCACTTAGCCGCTATGTGGTTGGCGAACTCGCCGCAGTTATAGCAGCTGCAATAAACCGAACATTACGTTTAGGACATTTTCAAGTAACCACAAACACCAAGCAAAACGTTTCAGTTTCAAATAACCGTCATTAACTTTGTTGATACGGTTTAATACAAAAATAAGTTTATAAACAAAATTTATTTCGATTATTAAAAATGAAATGTAACATGCAAAAATAAAACTAGCTACGAAACTGAAAGCCAAATCAAATACCTACCTCATTTGCCTGATATTTAATTTTGTATTACAACCTGATAGTTGTTTTTAAAACAACAATTTTGGAATTTTTTGTTGTATTTTCAGTGGTCAGTGTTTGAAGTACACAGAACTTCAAAAATATAATTGATATCAGACTAGGGCTAGCTTTAGCCTACTTTGAAAGTCTTTAAAACGTTTTTCGTAGGTTGATCGTTTAGAAGTTCTAAGCCAAAAATTGATTGAACTGAAGATTTAAAGGTTTTCCGAGCACCACGCAGTTAGCAGGCCCTTCGATGCTGCAAATTTGGTTTTACACTATTGGTATTGATCCTAACAACGTCCTAAAAAATTTATACAGTGTATTTGTTGGGACTTAACTGACCTTCTACAACTGATTCTAGTTTGTACCTGGATTTTATAATCGATTGAGATCGTGTCCTGAAATTAATAAGTATTCGCCAGTCTTCTGCCATATAGGTACGAGTACATACATTGAATCAGACTATCAAAAGCAGAATTTTCTCATCCTAGACTGACAGCACTTACTCGTAGCTCCGTTAAATAAAATATACTTATTTTAGCTGGGTTTAGCCCGTGTGAAAATCAAAATTCGTGTGAAAAAGGGAGCATACTCCCAGGATAAAAGGTTAAGCATTATTCCTGGTCATGATCTACCCGTGTGCCAAGTTTCATTTAAATCCGTTTAGACGTGAAGAGGTATCGAAAAGATAGACAGACAAACAGACAGTCACTTTCGCATTTGTATTAGTATGGATGGATTTAAAATGGATAAAAGTAAGGCAATTGAATGTATCTGGGGTGAGAGTTCTGTTGTGTGGTGTTATGCGATTTGATAAAATAAGAAATGCTATAGGAATGAGGAATTTATGGGATCCTCTAACATACAGAGGAGTCTGAAAGTTGCAGACGAAAACTGAAGAGCTGATGATAGTAGGGAAAGCCCAAAGAAACTGTTTATCTTCTAGGCACTCTGGTTGAGATTGTGGCCAAACGCAAGCCTTTGAATAAAAAAGGTAATATGGCTAGAAAACTACTGAGTATTACTACTGAGTTAATGACTGTCTTCTATACTTAATATATAAAGCTGAAGAGTTTGTTTGCTTGAACGCGCTAACCTCAGGAACTACTGGTCCGATTTGAAAAATTCTTTCAGTGTTAGATAGCCCATTTATCGAGGAAGGCTAAAACCAATAGGAGCAGAGCAGTAATGAAAATTGTGAAGTAGACGAAGTTGCGCGGGTCAGCTAGTCCATGGATATAGAAGACATGTTGCACCGACCATAAATAAATTATGGTAAGGGCAAAAGAATAACGATATGTCTTATTACGATAGGTGGATCAAACCTCATACCGATCCCACGACATGTGATATATTTTTAAACCAAATTAACAAAAAGTCTAGTAGATAATAGAAAAAAATCTGTTCTATTCAATTTTAAACCCAATTAACACATTACGATTAATCCTTATCTATTACCACTGCTCAAAATAGAATTTTATCTAGCATCTGCCTATGCCGCGTGAAAAAAGATTTCAACTGTATTTCCAAGAAAGTTAATATGGCTTGGTAGCTTCGTAGGCCCGATATTTTCCCATGGTTAGATAATGCGATAACCCTCGATTAAGTGTTTGACTCGGCAACAAGTAAGCTGATAGAATAAAATCTAATATGATATTCATATTTATATGGAATGTGATACCCACGTGCATGTTTGAAGTTATTGCAGTTTGTCATATATTTTGTACCTATATATTCATATCTCCATATATGGTTGTTGTTAACCAGTATGTAGCCAATACCAACCTATAATATATCATTGAAATAGTCAAATAGTGTCGTATGATATTAATTTCAATAGGTTATCGTTTGACTATTTGGTACTTCATGAAATTGTTTAATAGTTTGATAACTGAATGTTTGCCTTTTAATCATAGTTCATAGTAGAAGCATACCAAATAGATATATAGTACTTTGAGAGTTATTTTAAGTAGTAGTAGTGTAGAGTTTTTAACATCTTTCGTATTCGTCTACTAAAGTAACACGTGTACCTATTTGCTCAAGCATGATTGCTGTACAAAATATGAGGGGATTTTCGGCACATTCACTTAGGTAGAGTACCTAACAGTTTGTAGGATATATGTAGGATATGTAGTAGATAATCCTATACCTGTCACATAGAAAGCGTTTTTCTCTTGGGAGTAGATTTGGCCTTTAGGTTTCAAAAAGGTGAGACAAGGATACTTACCATATAGTAGCACCCTGAGGTGTCTCTTTAATGCTTGATCCTATTTACTTATCCATCTCGGAAAATCATAAAAACCTTCGTACCTAACAAGTATAACCCTCTAAAATGCAACCTAGCAGCTCCTACTAAGAGGCAAGATCTATGTTCAGCAATATCACACCGCAAGCGTGGAAGTATCGTCCATTCAAACAGGCGTTGAGATACTTCCCCCTACGCTACTTAGCAAAGATTACCGTATCTTTCTGAACCGTTTCTTGGAGAGCGGGCGCCGGTGCGAACCCTGGCAGTCCACGGATGAGGGTCCACAGACGCGCGTGGCCTCCAGACCTTTGTCGGACTCCTTGCACTCGAACTCCACCTCCTCCTCGTCTCCTAATGACCGGAAACCTGGCATCTGGATGACGCTCTGGAAATAGACGAGAAAATATTTGATAAATTGTCGTTGATAGTAACAACAAAAGCTAGTGTATATGTAAGTGAACTGTTGAGAAAATGATAAGGACAACCATTATTTATTTATCACCCATAAACCAAATTCAGACTTTTCTTGATCATAAAATGTTTTTCAAGTGTAAAACTAAGTGTAAAAATAATTGAGAATTGTAAAAGTAAATAATATCGGTAGAGCAGTCACAAAATTGTAATAATATGAGTGCGTACGACAGCGGCGCTGCGAGGCGGCCCGCTCGTTCAATATAAAAATAAAAACTTCATGCTAACTATTATTATTGACGGTGGGTCCCTTCAATGGGCTATAAATTTACTTATCGCTTATGAGAAAAAAATCAACGTTATCGGCATCCAGTAACATAGTCTTGACCTAATATAAGTTTTACCGCTAGCGTCGCTGCAGCCGAACGGAGTACAAGTTTGGTGGCGCAAATGTATAGAAAAAACATCCGGCCTTGATAAGCCGAGCAAACAAATAAGCGCACTATCGGGTCAACCGCTAGATACGCCACAATATTTTTTCTGAATGGACTTATTTTCCTATTTTAACTATTGTAGAGAACTGAGCGATTTAATTAGCTATGTAGGCCAGCGTCTGAAGTACGGCGTTACATCTAATTTTAAATTGTGTTCGTTGCTTGCATGTGTCGTGGTATAAAATGATAAGAATCACCTGGTGCACAAAAACATCTTGCCCGCCGTCGTCAGGGGTAATGAACCCCCAGCCCTTCGCGACGTTGAACCACTTACACCGTCCGCGCCGCGTCACCCCTGTGACGGCGCTGCCGCTCGCGCCCGCTGCACCTGCAAGTAATATACAGTTCACTTCGTGAGTACCGCTCCTCCAACGCCCGCGCCCGCCGCGCGCCGCCCCGAACTGTTCCGTGCGCCCGCGCAACGCTCCCCTTCTTACCTGTTACCGAATCTATCATCTAATTGAGGTTTTTTTACAACTTAGTTCCTTCACACATAAAGCTTGTGTTTCCGGTACATAGCTTTAACGACGCATCGATATTAAAAGGCTTTTACTTACATGCTTTAATTAACAAATGGTTTCTTTAACAGTACTGTGAGCGAATTAAGGACAGGAGCTTACAGGGCTTTCTTATTTATTCATATAATATACATTCAGTCAAAAAAGTTTTGGGAATGGATGATTTGTTTATGGTTCCAAATTCAATTTTTTGTTTTTGTTAGATTGGCACAACTGTTTTCCATTTTGGCGCGGAGTTTGAGTTACATCTGTTATTTAGATTAAATACAGTGCTATTTTTAGTTATATCATATCTAGTGCGTATTGCGAATTTCATAATGGACAAAAACATCGAACAAAGAGTTTGTCTTAAATTTTGTATCGCATATGGAGTTTCGTGTTCTGAGGAGAGAGTTCGGTGTGTCCGAACTTTCTGTGTCTCACGAGTCAGTCCGTACCATTTAAAATAATCAATTGGGTATGAAACATGTTGCCGCTCGGCTAGTCCCAAAAGACCTGAGTTTTCTCCAAAAACTCAATCGCATAAGAGTCGCTCAGGTCGTACTAGAACGAGTCTATTCCGACCCAACATTCATGAAACGCATTGTTACTGTGATGATTACTATGATCGGTGATGAGACGTGGTTTTACGAGTTTGACATGCAAACTAGTCAACAAGCTTCGGAGTGCGGCTTCCAACTGAACCAAAACGGAAAAAACCACGCCAAAATCGATAAAAAGTCAAAGTCATGTTGGCTGTTTTCTTTGACTATGGCGGTGTTGTGCACTCGGAATTCTTGCCGGAAGGTTAAACGGTAAATAAAGAATATTATTTGAGCATTATGCGGTGTTTAACAGAGCAAATTAGACGAAAAATGCCAGATCTCTGGAAAGAAAATTCTTGGATTTTGCACCACGATAATACGCCTTCGCCAAGGCCATCATTGTGAACGAATCGACCAAAAACTCAACAAATACCATCAAGCAACCACCTTATTCACCAGAAATGGCTCCAGCCGATTTCTTTTTTTTCCTAAACTCAGATTACCACTTCGTGGCACCCGTTTTCATGCTTTAGAAAACACAAAGGAGAATTCGCAGCGAGAACTAAACTGTAAACAAAATAATTTTTCCTGACATGTTTTTATACGCCGTTCACACTGGTGGCTAGCGAGACCTCATCCCTCTCTTTTTTTTTTGAAGGATTTGAAATTATCGAATGATTCCTCCCGCTCTGGGCGCAGCAAAAGGGAGTGTCAGATTTACTTTGGCCGGGAATCGCCCTGCGACTCCCGATGCCCGAGACGTCTTCTTCTGTTGCAGCGGCCAGGGCGTGAGGTTGCCCTCTCTTTCACGCGTTCGGCCTCCACCTTCGCTAGCATAACTGCTTCGCAGAAGAAGGTATACTCCACCGTCTCCTCCGGGCGATCTTCGCAGAATTGACACCCGGGCTTGTTCTCCGATCTGAATCCGAAACAGGTATCTACCGAAACAATCGTGTCCGGTGAGTACCAGCGTCAGGCGGAAGGTGACGACGCCATGGCGCCGCTCTAGCCACGCCTCAAATCGCCTGGATTGTGGCGTGTCCAGCACTGGGTTGCGACAGTTACTGTCTCCAAACCACCATGAGATCCTGCCGGAGCTCCGCCCGCCGTGCCGCCTCCCTGCGCCACCCTTAAACGAGCGCGAGGGCTCTCGCCTCCAGATCCCATGGCGACAGTTCGGCAAGGAGGCTCGCTGCCTCGCCGTAGACCGTGCGATATCCCCGGGCCAGCCGGATGGCCATGACCCTCTGCGACGCGTTGAGGTATCGGGCTGGACACTTATTACTCCCTACCTTATTAATCCCGATGGTGGCCTTTTCCGAGAACCATGGAAGCACATGGCTTCGGATATATGTAGGGCGAACTCGAGACCCAACTACAGGATCCTCTCAACTACTGTCGCAACCCCGCGTGTTATAGCGTCGGCCACCGCCTGGTGCGATCCCCCTTGTGCCAGACCAGCAGTCGACAGCATAGCGGATCACGCTGACGCGACTAGGGAAGTTGGCGCGCAGCACCCAGTCGTAGCTGATTTCCCACGGGAGCGGCGCCACCCCCTGTGAAGCACCTCACGACATCTCTCGCTGGTTCCACTGACCCAGGTGGCCGGGGTAGATGACAGCCCTGTCCGTCAAGTAAGCGGCGAGGCTCACTTGACGAAGGCTAACGGATGCGACAGAGGTAGGTCGGCATGCAATGGTACCTCCCTGATGCAACTCCAGAGCAGGGTATTTGAGGCATTGGCGATGTGAAGAGACAATGCCAAGACGACCCTGCCTCGGGACACCGCATCCCCCGTCGAGCAGGCTCTCACGCGTATGATGACGTCCACCTTCGAGCGCCCTGTGCGGAAACCGAACCGGTTCTCCACCAGATCCGGCCTCACCCTCACTAAGTGCCCGACGAGGCGGTTTGCAATTACTCTTTCAACGAGTTTGCCCACCTCGTCGAGCAGCACGATAGGCCGGTATGCGGTCGGAGAGTCCGCAGGGTGCCCCGGCTTCCTCATGAACACCAGTTTCCCCGTCTTCCAACGAAGTGGGAACTGGCCCCTCTCCAAGCATGCGCTTAAGAACCCTCTTAGTCGAGGCCCGAGAGCTTCCGAGGCCAGGACCTAGGCTTTCCCAGGTAAGCTGTCAGGTCCAGCGGTGCCTGGTGTATAAGCACCGTGCGGCAATGCACGCCTTGCGCAGCGTCGCCAGCTTTCGCGACAAGTACACCTGGCGGCGTGCGTGTCCTGGCTGTACCGAACATCCACGTCACATACATCGGACATGGCTTCCCGGAATCACTCCGCCTTGTCGTTGATGTCAGCAAGCCTGTCCGGTGGTGACACCCAGGCCTGCACGATCGAGCCTAGGTAATTAATGGTCTATTTACAATAGAAATATGTCGAGAGAATAATTTAACCTACTGGCTGCTTAGAGGGCGAGTACAATCACGACACATTAGGCTACTGTCCAATAACGCGGAGCGAGGCAGCGAAGCGGAGAAACGAAGAAATGAATTGCACAAAATGTCTGTGGCGTCAATGGACAGGCAGCCTAAGGGCAAGAATATTTTACTCTTATGTCTTAATTAACCGCGATAAAGCATAAATTCCATAACACAATACCATTGTACCTGTCTTACGGGTCGGCACACGATAATGTAATATCAATACACGAATACAAACATGTTGTTGTTTTTTTTTTTATAATATGGCGGCACGGTTGGCGCAGTGGTTGAGCGATCCGCTTCTGCGCTGCGTGTCGTGGGTTCGATTCCCGCGAACAAGTATTTGTATAGCTTACAGATAGTTGTTCCGGGTCTGGCTATTTGTGTATGTGACTTTCTATTTTTGTAAACGCATCCACGATACAGGAGAAATTCCTAGTGGGCAACGTTAAAAAAATAATAATTATATGTTTAGTTCATCACTACAAACTACCAAGAAATATATTTTTTGATGGTCCAAATCACCATATTCGCTCTAGATTTCGACTTAGCTCCCATAGTAACAATTAAATAATACCCCAAAATCTTTCATTTGGTCTAGGTTTCATTAACGTTGAGGATTTGGCCCAGTCTCCATACAAATTTGTCCATGGTCCTTTGGATGAATAACTAGCATTTTATGTATCTTGTGTGTATGATCTTTTCCCGGTACTTTCTTGATAGAGTAGTACTTTATTGTAAACCTCATACTAAAGGCAGGACATTGACATAAACAAGTGTAATGAGCTCGTTCAATGAGCAGTCTTTTCGCAATGGGTAATTTCTTATGAGGAACTTTTGAATGAACGGGATTTGCCCGTACAAAGTCGCGAGCTAAAGCTAGTTATACTAGAAGGTTTAGATCTACACTAATATTATAAAGAAGAAAGATTTGTTTGTTTGAATTGAAAAGGCTCCGAAACTACTGGACCGATTTGAAAAATTCTTTTAGCGTCGTATAGCTACATTATCAGGGAGTAACATAGGCTACATATTATCCCCATACTCCCACGGGAACGTGAACTACGCGGGTGAAACCGCGTGACGTCCACTAGTAGTTAAATAAAGGTAAACAATCTTGATGTGTGTTTTTTATTTAAAAACTCAGTTTAAAAACAAAATACAACTGAAAACCAAGGTTAATTAAATACAACAATAATGATTATTAATAAATTGAACCATTCGATTAAGCAGTAGTTTATTTGTTTCATATGTGTTTGTGTAAAAAGTCACATCAAGATTGTTTACCTTAATTTAACTACCTACCTTTCTAATATAGAGTCATATGGTGTGGGCCGGTGCCGTATGGTGCCGTTAAAGAATAATACCATCCCATCACTTCCCGTGGGTCTAGAAAGAGGCGACTAAGAGACTTGCCAGAGAATGGGCAGCAGCGTTCTCTGTAAAACTCAACACCATACATTTCGATCGCCAACCCGCCTGCCAAGCGTGGCGATTATGGCAAACCCCCCAATGACAAGCATAACCAAAAAATGCCCCCTCGTGCCCGGCAGCCCGTCTACCCTTGACTCCGGTAGCGGTCAAGGTCACGGCGAGGCAAGGGATGCGAAGAGTCCCCAGTGCGGACCCGGCTATCATAATAAACACCGACGACTGGACCTGGCAACACTGAATACGAGAACACTCCGGACCGACGAGAAGAACATCGAACTTGAGGAGGAATTGAGTAGGTTGCGACGGAGTATTGTAGGATTGTCTGAAGTCCAAAGAGAGGGGGAGGACACGATAATTCTCAAATCCGGCAATCTGCTCTATTTCTGGGAGGGTGACCAGAAGTCCTAGGGTGGTGTCGAGTTCATCGTTCACAGGTCCCATGTGTTCAATGTGGTGAGCATCGAGAGTGTGTCGACCAGGGTGGCGTACCTGATACTTAGAATATCATAAAAATATTCGTTACAGGTCGTACAGGTTTACGCCCCAACCTCGACACACCTCGACGACGAAATAGAGACTATGCATGGGGATATATCCAGAGCCATAAATGGTCATAAAACTCACTTCACCGTGGTCATGGGGGACTTCAACGCGAAACTGGGCAAACGAGCCGGTGACGAGCTGCGAGTGGAGCAATTTGGATTTGGACGTCGGAACCACCGGGGACATTTACTGGCTAGTTTTATGGAGAAGGAGGGCCTCCATATGATGAACTCCTTATTCAGAAAGCGTGAGCACAGGAAGTGGACCTGGCAGAGCCTAGACGGTGTAACTAAAAATGAGATTGACTTCATCATGTCGACGAAGAAGCAAATATTCAATGATCCCTGTGATCAACGCGGTGAAAACCGGAACCGCATTTTAAGAAGCACATTGAATCTAAATATCAAGCTAGAAAGGTCTCGACTGATGAGGTCTACGCTCCGTCCTTCAGCTCGAACTTCAGAACCGTTTCAAGTGCCTAGGGAGCTCTGTGGACGATTGCAACGATGGGTTCGTGGAAACTGTCCATACGGTCGGGTATAACTTTTTCAAGACTCGCCGTACAGATAGGAACAAGAAGCTCTCTGATCCTACTTTGAAGCTCATGTAGGAGAGGCGGGAGATGATTCTGCAGTCTTCAGAAGATGCGTGCTGATACCGGCGGCTCAATAGACGGATCTCCAAGTCCTTGAAAAGCGACCTCCGCCGCTTTAATACTGAAAAGATTAAAGACGCGATAGAGCGGAATAAGGGCTTCAGGGTATTTGCTAGAGGTTTGTCTATTGGGCAGAGCCAGCTCACGAAACTGAAGACCACCGATGGCAGAACTATGTCCGCCAAATCGGAGCTTCTGAGAGTGATCGAGACATTCTATGGACAGTTATACACGTCAATGACTAAACCCGATACGAATCTAGCTAACGACCCAAGAGTTAGATTGACCCAGCACTATACCGAGGACATCCCAGACGTCAGCCTGTATGAGATTAGGATGGCTCTGAAGCAGCTTAAAAACAAAAGGGCGTCGGGTGAGGACGGAATTACGGCCGAACTCCTGAAGGCGGGTGGAAGACCGGTCCTTAAGGCCCTTCAGGAACTGTTCAATTCCGTCATACTCGAACAGAAAACACCACAGGCATGGAGTAGAGGTGTGGTGGTACTCTTCTTTAAGAAGGGCGACAATGCCTTGCTTAAGAACTATAGGCCCATCTCACTTCTAAGCCATGTCTACAAGCTGTTTTCCAGAGTCACTAGGAACCGTCTCGCACCCAGTTTTGACGACTTCCAGCCTCCCGAACAAACCGGATTCCGAAAAGGCTTCAGCACCGTAGACCACATAAATACGCTCCGTCAAGTTATACAGAATACCGAAGAGTATAATCTGCCCCTCTGTTTAGCGTTTGTGGACTACGAGAAAGCCTTTGATTCGATCGAGACTTGGGCTGTGCTGCAGTCTCTCCAACGGTGCCAGATCGACTATCGGTACATCGAGGTGCTGAAAGGTTTGTACAAAAACGCCACCATGTCAGTCTGACTTCAGGATCAGACCTCAAAACCTATCCTTCTGGAGCGGGGTGTGAGGCAGGGAGACGTCATTTCTCCGAAACAAAATCCGAAATGTTTTCAAGGTTTTGGACTGGAGAAGGCTAGGCATAAATGTCAATGGCGAGTACATCAGTCACCTTCGATTTGCCGACGATATAGTCGTCATGGCTGGAACTACGGAGGACCTCAGTACAATGCTCGATGACCTCAGTAGAGCTTCCGAAAGAGTGGGTCTCAAAATTAACATGGACAAAACCAAGATCATGGTAAATACCCATGTAGCACCCAATCCCATCAAGATCGGAAACTCTACACTCGAAGTTGTAGACGAGTACGTCTACCTAGGACAAACGGTCCAGTTAGGTAGGGCCAACTTCGAGAAGGAGGTCAACCGTCGAATCCGACTCGGCTGGGCAGCGTTCGGGAAGTTGCGTGGTATCTTCTCGTCCCATATACCACAGTGTCTCAAGACGAAAGTCATCAATGCGTGTTGCCAGTGATGGCATATGGAACTGAAATGTGGTCGCTCACAATGGGTCTCATCAGAAGGCTCAAAGTCACTCAAAGGGCAATGGAGAGGGCAATGCTTGGAGTTTCCTTGCGTGATCGAATCAGGAATGATGATATCCGCAAGAGAACCAAGGTTACCGACATAGCCCGAAGGATCGCCAAACTAAAGTGGCAGTGGGCAGGGCACATTGCTCGCAGAACAGATAGTGGTGGATGGTCGATGGGGCCGAAAAGTTCTGAAGTGGCGACCGCGTACCGGAAGACGCAACGTTGGAAGGCCTCTCACAAGGTGGACCGATGATCTGGTGAAGGTCGCGGGTAGCCGATGGATGCGAGACGCACAGGACTGAACGTTGTGGCGACGCTTGGGGGAGGCCTATGTCCAGCAGTGGACTTTCGGCTAATATGATGATGATTTAATAGAGTCATAAAAGCTCAGACTTTAGTAATGATTTTGCAATATCATAGGGTCAAACTTTAGGCCTTTTATAGGATGATTTACTTTTATGGGATAAAAGATGTTACATATTTAAATGTCATTCTATACTAAAATTAAAATACTGTTACATTTTTTGTGGTAATTAACTATTTTTGGACTAAACAATCATAATTTGGAGTTGGTTTCTTTAAGTAGGATCACAAGTTGTAAAATTTTTGGTTCTAATTTCAATCTAAAATGAGGATTTAATTTTGGTGATCATTTACTATTTTTCGTAATAAATATTGATTTTTTGCCGTTACATTTTACTAGATCTGGTGGTTAGTTAAACATAAGCCTAATATGTTATCTAATAAATATCAGCGAAGAAGACAAATGATCGTTGACAGGTAATGTACCTTCACCACTTTTAAACAACATTAAACATTTAAATTCGTATGGGCAAACGTAGTGTGGGACGCCCTGCGGCACGATAGATCGATGATTCAAAGAAGGTGGCTGGCAGCAGATGGATGTGGACTGCTCAAGACCGGGATGGTTGGCGCTCTTTGCTGAGGGAGGGAGGCTTACGTTCAGCAGTGAACGGAAATTGGCTGAAATGATGATGAAACATTTAAATTCAGTCAAAAATCAGGGTTTTTTAATCGTGGCACTAAAGTAGTATTCTAAAAGTAAAACAACATAATTATATCCGGATGGTATACTCGTACTATGCTCTTTCTGTTATCTTTCAACTTAACAAAAATAAAGAATACTAGCACCACATTAACATGGTTTTATTGAATAGAAAGGTCATAAAGAATTCACTAATAGACAAATTGCATTAAGTGGGTCGTAGTCTCTTGCTTCCAAACATATGCATAGACATTTTAACGTTCGGAAATCTATTAGCAATAAATAAGGGCCTACAATCGTATACTGGCCGAAGAAAGGGTATACTGTTCCCCTTATCGGGCACCGAGACAACAAATAACGTGGGAACGGAATTAAATAAAAGACAACTCCTTTTACACTACGCCTATTAATTCCACATGTATTTAAGCATATTAAGTTTCAACTAAATTGTAAGAGAGGATTACTTTGAATGGTGGTAGTAAATTAGCTTTCGAAAACATCAATGTAGCGATGACTAACATTAATGTAACGTTACTTCCTTGAAAAAATACAAGTAGTGACTAACAAGTTTATTAGAAAAATCCGGAAATACTTCAGATGACAAACACCGATTCTCATACTCACACTGATTAGCACCTACTATTTTTTTATTTCTCAGTAGTGAATGACTTATCTCCAAATACCAAAGTTGTATTTTTTATTCATCATTTAAAACAAGGCTATAATTTCTAAAGTCTTTAGTAATTTATTTTAATTGAAATATCTTCAATTTATTATCTAGAATTATGATAAACAAAATAGCTTAAGCATTTTATAAGCGGTGGAGTATTATAAATATGTATGTGAGTCCAATCTAGACCATAACAAACCGCCATTTAAATAAAACAAGCTGAAAGTTCTCACGGCGCTCCGGACGCTCTCTCATCAATCGAGCGTTACTGCGTTAGTATCGTGGAGGCTCACTCAAATGTTAGTTATATGAGAATTTATTGATGGTTTGCTAATTCGATATACATTTCCATGTGTTGGTATGTAAGCTAAGCATATTATTTCGGGCGGTGGCAGCGGTAAAAGCGTGTGTGCGCACACGTGGCTCGGCGACGGGCGGCGGGGACTGGAAGAATGTTCGGTATTTAGGTTAAGTTTCTGGTACCTTTTTCATTCATTGCCGTAACACTGCACCTAGCCACCTAGCCGGCCTCGTCGCCGCCGCACTACCTCACCACCTCACCTTGCTCACCATATTTATTATTCCTTATGCCATATTAATGAGAAAGCTTTTAGACTTGTTTCTAAATAATGTGGGACCCATTTGAGCATGTTTCATATAACTAAATTCTATCAGACGCTGGTTAATATGAATACCAAAATCAACTTGTATCTTAACTGTTTGCCGTTACAAAAAATATGTTTTTTCTTTGTAGAGACTTGTTTACTTAGTATTTAAATATTTATTAAAGTGAACTCAGTGTTTACATAAGCAACGGGTAAATTCTTAAAGACTTTGAGTGACAACCAATAAGTTACTCATTAGGGAACCTACGATTTTCATTAATAACTTACAAAAATACTTTTTTGGAAAGCTTTCAATCAGTAAAAGTGCTCGTAGAGTCGGCTTAAGCTGTGTTGTTTTGCATTCATACAACACGTGCATAAGTTATGTTTTTACATCGAAACTATCAATCCACTTGTGATTGGAATCCATACCTAAAGTTAAATTATATTTACGCAATAGAGCCGTTGGAGTTTTTATACTTTTATTTTTATTATCATAGTATGTATTTGCTTTTACGTCTACGCTAGTGTTTAAGGCTCTATTCATTCAACCAATTGTCGCTTTTTCTCGTGTGTGCCACCACAAGCCATGTCCAAAAATTAATTCTTTAACAGCCACAAATGCCTATTTTTCCAGAAACTTCGGAAAACTGTTTGTCATGTTGCATCATAAACTTTTATCATAAATTTATTTAAGGTATTTTGATTCTGTAGAAAAGATTTCTTTTCATTAAATAACTAGCAAATTAAACAGGTCTGACACTGAAGTGAAATACAGAACTTGTTATCGTATTGAATTAAAGTGTAGCGGGTGTTCGCTCATTACAATATATGGTATTAGTGTGCCAGTGCGGTAGCAGCACGTTATTTATATTCGTCTATGTACCGAGTGAGGTAGCACTCCGGCGCATCCGACTGCTGTGTTCACTATGTGCCTGTTTTGTAGTTTTGTTTACTCAGCATGGTGCGCGCCGCCTGCGCCCGCGCCTCGACCCGCAACTACGCACATTCCACGCTACACCTCAACATGCGCCGGAATTTCTATGCAACAGATGCATTACACGGCACTCGTCTAATGCAACTCTGACGCGCCTCTACAAATATTTAACTATTACTTTGCCTCTTTTACTTCGTATCAAATTTCCACAAACTGTTGTGCAACGAACCGTTGTGGTGCAGATTAAAATGTCCCAGTTTCTACAAAACGTAACAAAAATATTTAGCTTCTCCACGTTAATAACAAAACACGAGACAGAGATCGTGACGTTTCTGGTTTATTGTCAGTTCCTAAAGCGATTAGGTGCACTATTTTTAAATAGGAATTTAAATTTAAGCTCGTGGTATTTTAAAAGCAGGAAGGGGAAATTCTACGCATATTTTAAGTGGAGCATTTGCTGCTCCACGCACCCTAATGCCTTGTTACATTTTACGTAGACGTGTAAGTTAAGGATAAGGCTAGCCTAGGGCGGGCGGGAGTTGCAGTGTTTATTTAATACGACCTAGATAATCTAGGTAACCTTTAATCGATGTCTTTAACATCTGCAATCGTTTAAGTACATGTGTGAACAACCTTTCGTCATCATCAATCGACGTCACGAGGTAAAGGATCACTTCCATGAATGAAAATAAAGTTTAGCTAATAAACGAACACGTGTTGACCCACGCATCTGCTGTCTCAGTCTCTATGACTATTGTGTATTTGATATGTATAATATTTCTGAATGGTATTTCTATACTAACATTAACGACTCATCTTTTGAAAATATGCTTAGGAATCTAGGAACATGCTTGAAACCGCAGCAAGTTGATGAGAGCTTTTGTTGGGGGTTGGGGGAGTAGCAACGGATTGCTGAATAGCCATTGAATAAACGAAATATTTTCCAGTACTTAATGTTTTATATAGTGATAGTCTCTGTGTCGGGATGCGGGCGATGATTCGTATCACACGCCGAGAGTCCGAGGGCGACACATCGGCCATCAGATGCATCGCCTGACGCGCGTGGGACGAAACTAACTCTTAAGTTTATTTATTACCATTATTGTACTTTAATTTAAACAAATTGTCTTTTCCCAAATAATTAAACGCCTGTCGATAACATACCGTGATATTTAAATTAAATAAACTACACTACATTACGAATGTCGAAATAAAAATCATTTATCAATATAAGGTTTATCTATTTTAAAATGACTGTTATTAGTTTAAACATTACAAAATTTAATTAAAATGTAGTATTGCTTCATTCACACAAAGTTGATGTAGGTTATACATATTGAGGATATAAATACATACATATTTATCATAGTTCAATGCTCATTCATTATTTGAATGGAGCGAGTCACACGTGTAGTAAACAAAACGCATACCAATATGACTGTGGGACGCATGTCCAGCAAGCAAATGAAATGACCTAAAACATTGTGCCATTCACCAGTTTTTGCTGTTATCAATCGTAGGTATGGAATTCGAACGTGAATCATCGTCAAGTGGCGCTTGTAACGTGCTTGGGTATCTTGAACTAGGAGAGAAAGAGACAGTCGAGTGTACCAGCATTCGGATTTAATTGACTGGTTACGAAGTCGGACCCTGCCGAGGCCGTAGGGACGTCACCTCACTATACATCGACTTTCTAAACATTCCGGATGGTACTTCAATAGCTCTCTATGATAATTCCTGTTTGGAAGTATCCTCGCCATGTTTGTGTATGATTTGTACAAACAAATTAATTTTACAGATCAAGCAAAACTTTGTAACGTTTTCTAAACCAAAACAACTTCCTGTTTCGAACTACTACGACGCACGACGCAGTAGATACAAGCCCAAAAGGTACCTACGCATATTGAGGATGTACTACAACACCTCGGTCCGTATAATGTTGTTGCGTAAGAATGTAAACAATATTCTAATCAGCATAAAAATATCGATAGTGCGTTCGGCACTACGACTCTGGTATGCCGACGACAAAAACACGTAGTGCAGCGGTGGTGGGGAGAGATTAAGGTCCTTCTAAAATGCAGTCGGCTTACCTAAACACATTCAAGCTTTTATCACTCACACAGATAAATATAAATAGAAAGTATTTTGGTAGTATATAACTTATAAGAGTGTTGTTAGAGTCGAAAACGGCACAGCAGCGGCGCCAAGTCGCAGGCAGCAAGCATGCGAGCAACTAAAACGGTATCGTAGGAATAGTAAACAATTAACTGCTCGATGCGTAGACCTTGTTTGATAAAATGTTCACGTCACATGTTTCCAATTCAATACTTGATACTCATGTTATACAAGGACTGCTGGTTCGTCCATTCATACGCAATTTGTTTTTATTTCAATTCAAATTGAACTTAACTGGTCTGTTTTTTGAATCCCTTAAATTAAAAACAAATAATTTTATCACAAAAAAATACAAATTATTGCGTATAACGTGATGTCATGGCATACAAGACATTCTCTAATTAGGAAGTACGAATTTATAATTAGTATATCTTGTTGTTGATCAACTTGATACCCAGTAAACATGGCACACATATGTGTGACATCAGTAAAACGAGACTCTATTAACCTCAATTTGAATAATTTCAATGATGAACTGTTTGTGATTGCCTCCCTGGGCACTGTGTACAAGTCGTACAACACATCCGTTCGATAAGGGCCATGTCAAGTTCCAACACATGAAACAGCTTTTTGACATGACTTCGTTGTGTTCCCGCTATAATTTCCGTTTTTATTTAAAAACGGTGTAAACAACAAAACAAAAGGAAAAATATTATTTTAAAAGTCTAAGAAATAATCAATCTTAAGTATCTACTTACTTGAAGAGGGAACTGCATTTCCGCCTTCCCTCCCGCTCATGGTAACTAAAAAATATCAACTGGCACCACAAATATCACCTTTCCGTAATATACATCCTCTGATTGAAAAAAGGCACTTTGTTTATAATAAGTTCATTTACCTTTGCACGTTTAAAACTTATGAACTATCAAAATGTGCATAAAGGCGGACGCGCGTGCGCGCGAAGCGACCAACGACGCGTACGCAGCTCGACTGCATCGAAAATGAGTGACAGTGTGGAGTCGACGCGGTGATGCGGCCGTCCCTTCCCGGATATCGTCAAGCAAGTAGTTTTTAAAATAGAGAAGCTAACGAAACGTGTACACCGCCCGAAAGCGCCGGCCGCTTTACCCCAACCCAAATTGTGTCACTTGTTGGCGCGGCGGCGGCGAGCGCAGCGCGAGCACGTTCCCGGCGGCGAGCACGCTGCAGGGTGAACGGCTTCTACTACCTACCTCACATATTGCTTACAAACACCCAACAACATCTTCAAACCTCACAAAAAATATTCTCAATAGAAGCCGCGTACGACCGGCCGCAAAAGGGATCTTTTGGGAATGACCAACTTCCCAAGTCTTTTTGTTTTTATATCCAGCAACGATAAATGGTTTTTGTTAAATTTTATTTTTAGAATTGTACTTAATTAAACTGTGTTAGGTAAAGTGAGACTTGTGATTTCTTGTGTAAATAGGTTGTAAAAGTTTGCGCTGAAAAACCTTTGAAGATTTGCGTTTGCATTGAGCTTTTGCTAGCTTCTCTACTATAATTACATTTTTGACGGGGTTAGGGTATTTTTCTTCATTTAATGAACATGAATGAAATTTCGTATCAAGGTTTTACATGAAAATATAATGTAATCGCTTTCTGTGTGGTGTTGATGCTTAGTGAAGTACTGAATCTTTAATATTCGGTTCAGCTGAAGTATGTGCCAAGTAGTTTTCAAACCATTGCCAAAGATTACTGAAACAACAAAATACCCAGAATAGATTTAAATTAAATACATTTGGAAAACGTAGAAGTTGAGACGGGAATACAAGAGAATATTTTGTCTCCACTATCGTTGAAAAATTTTAAATGACAGGGATATTACTTCGTGAATTAAGTAGAACATAATTGTGTACAACTTTTTTATAAATATCTCAATTAGGAGTTTCTAGGACGTGATTTTTCAGTCAGTAAATTGCAAATAACAAATATAATTACATATTTCTAAACATTACTGATTCGAACATGCCCCGTGCAGTTACCGATTCAGTTGTATGGGCCACTAAGGTAAAATCAACAAAGTACATGCATGCAGAGTATTCCCAGTTCTCAAAGTATTTGATATTAAGAGAATTCTAACGCGTATTGAAACGTCTGTATCACTGCAGCTTCTGGGAGACATCTTTGATTGGAATGCAGAGTTCGCGTCCAAGTTTATGGCACGAATCGAGCTGCCCGCTTCTGTCGGAACGGAACTAAGAATGAACGAAATTAGTTTTATTTAACGCGCATTCTAACTATCTCTAATATTAGCTTTAAGGCTTGTATTCATGCCCTTGTGCATACAAGCGGAGCTAACTACCCCTCTACGCGCCACTCCGCTACTCGCATTTTTAATTTTTTATAATAAAAGTAATTCATGTTTTTAAAAAGTAACAAAACCAAATCATTTTCCTTTGTATTGCGATGCAGTAAATATATTTTTTATACTCCTTACCAATTTACTCCTTAATTTTTTATCAATACAAAAAATTAAGGAGTAAAATGGTTTCATCTCAACGATTTGGAGGTGATTTGGTGATTTTTAGGGTTCCGAATAAAAACCGGAACCCTTATTGGATAACTCGGGTGTCTGTCTGTCTGTTCGTCTGTCACAGCCAGTTTTCTCCGGATCCACTGAACCGATTCTGTTAAAATTTGGTACACATATGGACCAAATTTAAAAAAAATCACGGACGTGTCACATAAATTATTAAATTTTTAGTATGGGAGTCACTTTTGGGGTCAAACTAGAAAATTAAAAAAAAAAAGTTTTTTTAACAATATCTTGTGACATATCAAATGAAAGGGCTGTGACTGTGAGTGGGGGTTTTAATTATATTTTTTCATAATTTTAAAATAAATGGTTTTGAAGTTATTCAAGAAATAAGACGAAAAATGACCATTCCCCCCGTTATCTCCGAAACTACTGAGCATAAAATTTTGAAAAAAAAATGGAGATATAAGAAGTCTGTAGTGTTAAAATATGTAACATGTTAAAAAAACTAAATTCGTTCGGAACTCTTTGCACGCGAGTCCGACTCGCTCTTGACCGGTTTTTTTCTTATTATGTGATACCGATAGATAAATTCTGGCTAAACCAAATTACGTATCACATCATGTAGATTTCTACCTATTTTTTTCGAATGTAATTTCTCTGTTAGTGCCGACAAAAAGCTGCTTCATCTGCACGCTGTTTGTAAGCTTTTTTCGAGAGATCAGCCTTAATATTTTTGCCCTGTGCCTTCAAGGACGCACTTTTAGTTAAGTCTTTAGTTCACAGGTGTTACAAATGCCTCGATTATAGTAAAAATATTTTAATTACAACTAAAAATCTATTCGAACAAGAGTACCTACTTCTTTATTATTACCTACTGGATGGTTCTGGTACAGCAATGAACTTAAATCACATAAGAATCAAGATTCAAAACAAAAACAGATTGTGAATTGTGTAAATTCCAAATATTACGTCCTAATTTGCTAAGCTTGCCTCGAAGAATTTGAAATCGGTGACTAGATAACAGACAAACTCCATTAAAAAGTGCTTCTTAATGGGAGAAAACGTTAAAGAAAGATCCCAGGCTCGCACAAAAGTCAGAAAGTTGAATAAACAGATCAATGAATAACTATTCATTTGATTATTTAAATCTGCGATCCCCTCCTAATTCGTATTTAATTCATTACTACGCTTCATGTTCATTGTTACAAGTGTGACAATTTCACGTTTACTTTTCTGGATTTCGGCTGAGAACCAGGTATGGCGAAATTTGGAGCGTATCCTCCCCAACGTTAGAGGGAGTCCCCTTCGGACCCGTCACATGCTGACGACCTGGTTGACCGGACCCATTGTTACTCATCTAATCCACGTATGATTATGCATCAACAAAGTTTGACAATAGCCGCCTCACAAGAAAAACACGTTTTGGAAATAATGAAACCCGACCAATTGTCGTATTCACTTTCTCTGATCTTTTCACCCCAACCAAAAGCTAGTTAAAGTTTTTTTTTTCTTCATTTTTATGATTGTATAAAATATATTAAAACCGACTGATTAATCGATTGTTAGTCTTCCCTTATTTGAAATGTGATTCACATTCACATTGTATTTAAAATGATAAAAATAAGATGAGGAATACATTTAGTAGATCATAAGGGCTTAAAGAAATATTTGACGATCTTGAAATAATAACTAAGCTACTTCTGATGGTTCTGCCTACAATGAAGATCAATTAAATACAATGTAAGTATATATAAACTCGGAGGAAATTATTAATAATTCAAATGGCGCCTACTAGCATTTGTTAGGGGCACTTACTTACTTACTTACATACTTTTGCCTATTGGATGAGGGTCAAAATGATATGTAAACTATTTAATTTCTATTACTTTTCTCTGATATTTTCATACAGTAAAACTATGAGCATATCAGGAGCAAAACGTACTAAATTCGTTGAAAATACATAAATGTGGGAAATTATCAGGGTATCGTTCAAACATGCTCGAAAGTGTCCTCTGTTGATAAACGCTTATACAAAAACAGTTCGTAGTGGGCTTCCAAATTCGGTAGTTCTTCAAGTTAGCCGTAGATGGCATTGACATC
Source organism: Lacanobia wlatinum (assembly GCA_947578705.1). NCBI lineage: Eukaryota > Metazoa > Arthropoda > Insecta > Lepidoptera > Noctuidae > Lacanobia > Lacanobia wlatinum. Next base: position 15,331,990 of record OX388026.1, read on the forward strand.
GTCAATATCATACCGCCATCTGTTTTGGTAAGGGAGAACTTTGAAACGAGAGTCAGCAAGTAGGGTACCGATGGCCTCAATCGACCCCAATGTGTTATGTTAATTTTGCTTTAAAGGCGTTCCCTTTGAGGGGTGGTGCTTACTGGCACCCTAAAATATAAAATAGGTATGCTTGGGATTCTTTCGTATCTTAATTTTACGCTTATACTAATCTGAACGCATTTAGACAAGCTAGTTTAATCATTTAAGTTCTTCTACTTACTGACTTTTCCTTCTAAGGAATCTAGGAGTCAGAGGTAGTTTATTGTATTCTAGTCCTCTCAACTAGACAATGAATAACACTGTTTCTAAAAGCAAATGTACATTCTTTTATCTGTTCTGTTATTTTGCACAGATCAATTTACATGACAAAAAGATCACGACTCAGGTAGCTAGCTACATCTTAGAAATGCATGCTGTGTATGAACATTAAGACCTGTAGTGCTATTCTGTAAGGACATTTTCGTGTCTCGACAGCGGAATCCGAGGTGAGTATAAACATAAGACCTTTCTGTTGTTTGTTATAAAGCTCACTTTGTGAGCATTATCACTCAAGTAAATCTCTATATCGAAATAGTTACTTACAGAATAGACTAGCTGTTCACCCATTGGTTTGGGATTCAATGTAATGATGTTTGTGAAGTAAATAAATTTATTTGAAACAATTCTATCGGCATAGCTATGATATGGTTATCGACATTTTTGCTGGATGAATATTCAAGCAAAAATGTCAATAACTAATCAAGAAAGCCACCACTATTTAACGTGAAATAAGTCGTCCGTAAAAAGCCACTTGAAAGGTGAAATTAAAATTTCGATGTTGCCCTTAGTGCTACGCAGGGTTTACGACGCTGTTACGTACGACTCGTATTTTTGCGAATTTTAGGAAATGCTCCAAAAAATATTTATTTTTTCACTTTTGTATTTTTATACGATTGTGAATCGTGATGTCGACTTACGAGGTGAAGAGGTAATAGGTCTACGTCGCTACTACGACATTTTATGTATATTAGTTTTGTATATATTAGATAAATACAGGTTTTGAAGATTGAAGAAGACCCTACAAAAGTGATCGAATATATAACTTTTTTAAATCGATAAATTAATTTATAAAGGAGCAAAACTTTATCTCTGTGCTACGAATTAATGGCCTTATAAATGTTTTATTCATACAATTTAGTAAACTGGTTGAAATGGATTGTCAAACGAATCTGGATAGTCTGATTAGAATTCTCGTCTAATAAGAATCTACATTATGTATTTACCAATTATAAAACTTTGTAATAATGTTAGGTCTGTCATTTAAAAAAAAAAAAATATAAAGGGGACTTTAATCAAGGAAAAAATTAAAAATAATAATAACTAACCGCGCCCACCATCCCCGAACCCGTCGCTGAGCTCCGCATCGCCGACGTCGGATAGCGGATTACCAGAGTCACCGGCGGCCGTAGTCGCGTCGAGTTCCAGCGACGAGTATTTCTCTCCGCCGACGTCGCCAACACCTGTGCGTCGGCAGGGGAGAAGCCGGCCACCGAGGGGTTTTGGACCTAAGGGCCAACCGGCCCCGAGCCGGGTCCCCGCTGCCGATGGTTGTTTGGAGCGCATGAGATGGACGCAGTCCATGAATGAAAACGTAATGCTCGCATACTACGGGTCTACAGAAGGGGAAACTAACTTAACTGCGTACCGTGTCAGGATGCTGTCTCTGTTTCAGGACTTGGAACCTTCTGTGAAAGTCTCGGCCCAACGGTTTTCGGATCAAGTGCTAGTCATCCAACGTAATCACAGGTTGGACGATGCCGCACTTGATAGGCTGCGCTAAGAGGTGAGTGCAGCCTATCGAGCCTATATAGCCTATGAGAGCAACCTTATCATTTCGACCCTGACATAGACCGTGGTTCAGACGCCAGCTAGTGGCGCAATCACACCGCGGCCCAACAACATTAGTGATGAGGTAGATGATAGGGTTGTCACGGTAAGTAACCAGTGCAACTATGGACTGAGGAGCGCACTGGAGGATGCGCTTCGCGCGTATAGATCATCTCCGATTGAACTTAGGCCCCGATTACCACGGGTAACCATGCACAAAAAGAATAGGGCGCTGGTGTGTGCCTTGGTCTCGCTGCTTCAGAACATCTTTGAAAGCAGCGAGAGCCTCGTTGATACGCACTCAATCCTGTTTTGCAGTGCTGTTGCGTCATGTCGTATAGCCAAGTCAAGGTTCCAAGTTGTGACGTAGCTATACAATAAAAGCCTGCTGTACCAGCCTGGCAGTGCAGGATCGAGCGGCGTATCGATGAGACTAGGGCACTCATAGGCAAACTACATATACAGCTTCAGGGACCACGCGTGATGCGCTTTGAGAGACCGGCGTTTTTGAGAACTGGTATCAACTCTCGAGATTACACGTCCTGTATCACAGAGCGCATTGATTTCCTGAAGCAGAAAGTTTGTGCATGGGCAAACCGTATTCGGCAGTTTAAGTGGCGGGTTGATCGATACTCGCAGAATCGCATGTTACGTATACAGAGCTTGGGAGAGACCTGAATAAAGTGTGACAGATGTGTGCCGCCCGGATGATGCCGCCACGAGTACATTCTGGCGCGGCATTTGATCGGTGCCCGTCTGTCACGCCGAGGGTGACTGGATGCGCGATGTTGAGCGCGTGTATGAAGCTATACCAGAAATGGAAAAAAATACCATATCTTCATTAGACATAGCCAAAGCAGTTCGTCCGTTACCGAATTGGAAATCTCCGGGACCAGACGGACTGCACAACTTCTGGCTTAAGTGGTATAGCAGCTCACATGCGCTCCTGGCATCTCAATTCCAGTCATGCTTAGAGTCTGGGTTGCTACCACAGTTTCTAACAACTGGCGTTACCCACCTGCTTAATAAGACAGGTAGTCCCGCGGAACCCAAAAATTATAGACCGATTACTTGTTTGTCGACGGTTATAGACCGTACTTCTTACATTCACCCTGAGAGTGAAAATGAATGAGCACATTGAAAGTAAGTCAATTATGTCTGCCTCTCAGAATGAATGTAGGAAGGGGTCCCGCGGCGCTAAGGAGCTAATCCTCACTGACATGGCCATAAGCCAACAGGTTCTTCGCTGGTTCCGCAAGGATCTGTCGACATATTGAATAGACTACAAGAAAGCCTATGTTTCTGTGCCACATGAAGGTATTGGAGTAGTATAAAATAGATGCAACTCTACGCACCTTCCTTGAGTCATGTATGAGGCAATAGAAAACAGTCCTTCGCTATCCAGGATGTCGACCGATACAAGGGAATGATGAGCCAGTATGGCTTAAACGGGGAATATTTCAGGGCGCGGTTTGAGTCCACTTTGGTCCGGTTTCGGTGCCAAAAAATGAAAAAATAACTGAAAACACCGACTTCCGAAATTAAACTTATTTTATACTTTGTACCTAGTATTTTGTTTTTGGAAGTCGGTTGTATTTTTATAAAAAGTTTTTTTTTAAATATGTGTTTATGTAAAAAGTTACATCAAGTTTGTTTAAGTACCTCTATTTAACTACATTATGAAATAGTCGCGCACCGATACATTAACATGGACATATTCGGAAGTTTTGCCATTTAACCATGATCCTATATGTAATAGAAGTGTACAAAAATTATAAAACTGTATTTTAACGGTTTTAAATACGGAAAATTATGGAGTATTTTTACTCACCTGTAAAGTTGTTATTTTTGACTTATATGACGAACGTAAACGACAAAATGGTACAATCTATAACGATATGGCTATGACATCTCTTGATTGTAATTTATTGTAATTATATCGTTATATTAAAATTTCCTTACAGTTTCCATTATACTGTGCAGTTCCGTTGAGGGTACCGTTGGCGAGGATGGCCGGGGGCGAAGACTTGCTGATCTCCGCCGCGTGGTTGGCTGCCCACGACGCCGCTGCCGCCGCTGCTGCTGCGGCTGCGGCCGCCGCCGCTGCGCACACGCTGCACTCTGCAACACAAAGTGACTTTGTCTCAGTAAAATAGGATGACTCACAAAATAAATAAAGGACTAGCATGATTCTTCCCGCGACTTCGCTCACGTCGTGGCCTATCTCATGAGTACCTTGTATTTTTCCTGGATAAGAATCCATGTCATTCAGCGAAAGTGTAATTTTGTGTCATTGAAAGAATATTTGCAATCGATTTTATACAGAGACCATAGCTTTTGCCTGCAACATCGTTCGCCCATATCCCGTTTTTTCCCGTTCCCATAGTAATTTCGGGAAATCATCTCTTAGTGCTCCCCCTACAGTGCTCAAGGAACTTACATATGCCTAATTTCAGCTTTCTACGACCAGTACTTCCGGCCGTGCGTTGTCTGTCAGTTACTCAGTCACACAGTAACGGAAGAATTTTATATTTATACTAGCTATTGCCCGCGACTTCGTACGCGCATAACCCGTTTTTTCTTTTATTTATCACTGCCCAAGGAGCCTACATGGCAAGTTACAGCTTTCTACGACCAGCAATTTCGGCCGTGCGTTGTCTGTCAGTCACTGAGTCAATCAATGAGTCAGTAACGGAAGAAATTTATATTTTAGGATTGATTGATTGATGCAAACAATCAATTTCACTTTTTCATAAAATTTGTTTAAATACGAGTAAATGTAGTAGGTATTCCTGATTCTGATTTGCATCGGAGCAATTGAGTGTAATAAAAAGGATATTGCTACGCGTCCATACATCGTTTGCCTAAGAACCAACAGCAGAGATGTGAATTTACTTTATGTGTTCTAAATATTCGACTGAAACTAAATTAAAATCACGAACACTTTTCAGAATTGTAAAAAATCGAAAACGCTTTCGGATTTTGAGGTTATGATTACATTTGGTATGTTTAATTGTTGCCAATAAAAACCAAATGGACTAAGATTCCAAAGCTGCCAGGCCTCTCTTATTATCTCACCAACAAAATGTGTAGTATAGATTAGTGTAAGTATGTTCTTTAAACATACGCAAACGTGGTAATTTAGGCTTAGGTTTTTTAAGTCTGGTTTTTATGTATGTTTTACAGTACGAGGCTTTTTAGGTCTGCATAGTTCATTTACTAGGTGCAAATAACGAAAGCTAAAGTCTGACAGGATTTTGGGAGGATACAAAACTACCTCCTTGACTGCTGAAATAAAGGCGGCCAAGTTGTATTGATGTCCGTGTTTGACATAAATTTACGAATTTATTACACTATGTTGAACGAATAAAACTCAAACTTTTCGTATATCAAATTATTCAGAAAATAGTCTAATTTAAAATATATTTTTTTCAAAAAATTACGACCATCCGTTTAGACGTGATTCACATTTTAAAATCAGCTGCTCTCAATTTGCAGATAACACTTTAAGGCGGAGATGCATAAAGTGTTAACTGCAAATTGCCAAAGTGTCATCTATCAATTCATCGACTGTCAGTGTTGATGTTGCTCGTGTCACACAGCGCTTTAATCGCTTTATTCTTTTTGTAACCAAAAATCTTACTCATAGATCAAGCACTGAGAGTGTTTTGTTTCAACAAAGAAGATAATGGCGCCGGGGAATAAAACCGAAATGAATTATGTACTTTTTAAAGTGTTTTTGTTATTATACAGTGTCCGTTCGTTTCTGATAATTAAAATACAAATTATAAAAAAGAAACTGTGAATTACGGTAAAGATTTCATACGTGTTGATTCATTGGCCACTTTTTACCATGTCCTTTCCATCCATACAAACTTTTGCATTTATAGACAGATTTTAAATTACCTTTATATGCTAGGAGGTTTCAGGATGTGTTCAGCTCATTACAGTACATTCAATCAAATTCATTAAATTAGTCTGTCAGCTATTCTTGATGGCTATTTTATGTCAATTCCAATGAGATAAATATTTCTATTAAGAATATACAGAATGTTTTTCTTTGCACACTTGATGGTTTGTGCTTTCGATGAGCGAAATAACTTAATAAATCTTGTTAAACCATAAGTGGGGAATCTCAAGGATGAAATATTTTTTGATTATAAAGTTATACTGAAAACTTTATAATCAAAAAATATTTCATCCTTGAGATTTAATAATTAGAGAGCTTTAATAATTAGGTACTTCAATTAATAGGATTTGGGAACAATTCAATTAAGTAAAGAAACTCTGACACATAAAATATAAAATAATACGTTTGCTCATATTTACTTACCTCCACGGATACGGTCTATCAAGCAATTTGTAAAAATAAACCAATCATACACTTATGTATGTTTGTTGCCTTCCATAGTTTTAGGGTTCCGTACCTCAAAAAGAAAACATGGAACCCTTATAGGATCACTTTGTTGACCGTCCGTCTGTCTGTCAAGACCGTTTATCTCGGGAACGCGTGAAGGTATCGAACTAAAATTAAAACCATTTACTCATGTCTATGGCCCCTTGCAGCTGTGAAAAAATCAAACTTCTTAGTTAACGTAAAAAAAATATACGTTCGCTTGTGCCGCAAAAAACGAATATTTCGACACTCTTAAGGATATTCCCCGTTGACCTTAAACTATGAAATTCAGCAAGTAATACCATTTTATACTACAAGTATAGGGAAAAGTCTGAAAACAATACATTTGTAATTAAATCATAAAAAATATAGTCCTTATTTAAAGTAATTTGTAGCTGCAAATTTGTACAGAACCCTCGCTGGGCGAGTCCGAATTGCACTTGGCCGGTGTTTGTTTAAGCGAACCAGTCAAATTAGTCCTAATGGAATACAATAAACACTAAAGAATTGTAAGATTCCAGTACCTCTATAAGAATTATACTATCAAGCGATAAAAAGTATTCTAAAAGAAAACAAGAGAACCAAATAAAAAAATATTCAAATAAAAAACGACAAAGCAGACCTATAAAACATTTTTCAACAATATTCACGTCTCTTTTTACGAAATATTGTAGGCAATACTGGTAACTGAGAATGACCCGTAGTCCATTTTGATATAATAGTAACATATCTAGACCTACCCTAATCAAAATATTCTTATGTTTAATAATAACCTAAAACATTGAAGGTCATGTACAAGTGCATAAGGCCACTATATGCCAAAATTGATAAAATGTTGTTATGTCTAATATCACAAAAACGTGATTTGGTTTAGTTTTTTAAAGCTGATAACAATTTATAGCAATATTGTTTATTTTTTGCCTGTTTATCTGTCTTTACTTCCAAAATTTAGCATGTCTACCTAAGTTATTCTTATTAGGATTTAGCTACCTAGTTTTAATGAAACATCAAGGTATTTCAAATCCGTTTTAGGTGTATACCTACTTAAAACAATATGTTGAATCGTGAAAATTACTGAATGTTTATACTGGATATCCTAATTAAAATGATGAGGCATTATAATAACTAAACAGATAACGTATCGATCCGTTAATATGTAGGTACTCATTTAGTTAGAGGCCAAGTATGCAATGCATCCAGGTTAATGCGCCAAACCAACATTGTAACCACTTCTTAGGAGGTATCAGTATGCATTTTATAAGTATATAGGTTTTTGTGCACTAGTATGATGCACAAAAGTTCCTATTTTTTTTACAACAAAATTATCTTTAGGCATTATAAGAGAATGTTCTTTTGATTAATATTGTTTAATCACTTTCTGGGGCATCGGTATTTGTGCATAATATGTTTTGGTCCAAATAACTAATGACAAACAGAAAATATTTCAGTCAAAATACTCGTGTATGAATCACAATTTCGGATTCGATAAACTGATCATTCTCAAGCAAGTAGGTATATAAAAGTATCTCACCCTTCATGTACGCCGCGAGCCGCCCCTCTAAAGAGAAACCCCAACAAGCGTATCACATACGCACTGCTACTTAAAAATATTGATACATAGGCCTTTTTATAGTGTCACACATAATTCAATAAAAAACACTCTATAACACCGCACTTGTTACTGGCGACAAAAGCCGAAAAAGAATAGAATATGGAAATTGCGTGGCGATGTTCTTTACACCCTATTTATTGATTGTAAGAAATATTTATTAGGTTTTTTATGGTGTCGTAGTTGTGAAACGAGAATGGTATACATGCTCGAGCTGTGGTCCGCGTGGCGATTACCGAAAGACTGCGTGGTGCGTTTTGATTTGGGGTGTCGCGCATGGACGGGGGATGCTGCCTACATTTACTACAAGTAAATACAATAGTAACAGTTTGTTGATACGAGTCAAATATATTGCTCCAGAATGAAAAATTTGTGCTTTGAAAAATACTGTAGCCCTAACCACAAATCTATCCTAGGTGTGATCGCGATCTGATAAGTTAACACTCTATGAGCGGTCCTACTAGACGAAGTTGTTTTAGAAACGAAAAAGAAAATAGTGCTTAAACGCAAAAATTATAATATCGATTCCTTTTACACAGTCATTCACATGTGGTAAGTATTACAGTCTTCTGATAAAATTAGCCAGCTACACTAACTTTGTAGTGTATTTTGAAGAAAACAAATGTGATTATGGAGTTTTACGAATTCAATTCCTGTAACAATAGTTAAAATATAACAATGTCAGTACTACCTAAATAAGCTATTTAATAGAAATGATCACTAGCGAAAGACTCTAAATCTGAAATAAACTGCACGCCCTTATTCTACACGACCTGTAATTTTACTTCAAACAATTAAGAATAAAATAAAGTAGATTTTCAGTTTGTTTTTAAATGAAATCATTCTAGCTAAAGTACTTTGCTTGCTTGCTCTGTTATTTAAATTTATTATTCTTTTGAACATAAATCGTTTGTGTTTTCTGGATTATTTTATTTTAAACCTTAATTAAGCGCCTACCAATCTTTATAAATATTTTCCTACCCTTGCCATTTCGTGTATTGGTCTTCATTACAATTTTATTGTCCTAATCATGCATTAGAATTATCATTTTATGATGACGAAATGACCAGCTGAAATTGAATGTTCTAAAAGTTACATTACATTTTATTCTGCTTTTGATAATCACACATCGTGGCCGATAAGTTATTAAGGATATTATTATTTTGAGAAATAAAATGAATGAAATAAGTATGTTGGTCGGCGGCCATATTTGGCAAAGTTCGCGGAGGGCACGCATGCGCACTGCGACGACTGAATACAAACAGCCGGCCGCACATCTGCTGGTCAGCTCGTGGACACAATACTGACTACTGTATCCATGCTATAATAAATCAGAAATATATTATGAAACTTTTTTCTCTAAATCAATCGATCGAGAAAAAGTAGTACATACGTAATATGCGTTTAAGTCTTTTGTACTTGAGAATAATCGTATATAAATCGGATTATTCACTACGATAATTTTGATAGATAACCTAATGGAGTAAATACGTAAATAAACCTCACTTTCTACTTTTTATTATTATGAAACTATTTATGAAATGGCATTTCAAAGAACTATTAAATAGTTCTTCTTAAACGTGACTGTGAATTATGGAAGTAAGTCATAATTTCATAAGCTTACTAACTCTACAGTGACTATACTAATAATACGGATCGACTCCGCCGGTCGATTCAGTTAACATGTCCAAGTGAAGGCTTGCGTGAAGTGATCACGAAGTGAGCTGTCATTCCATCTTGACATGTTTACAGAATCGACCGGCAGGAATGTCTCACGTTATTCAAAACCTGCGACACCGTATGATTACCTGACCCACGCGACGCTAGGCGCGCGTACGTCAATGCTCCAATTTTTTTCTATCACCAGATTGCCATAACCAATGTTATGCGATTTGATATGCACATTTCGATCATTTGCACATTTCAACTTACTCAAAGCAGTCGATACTAAGCGTTTTTATTTATATTTAAGATGTGGGCCACACGTGTAAAGTCTAATTATTATTTTTAATTCACTCTGTCAGCAGTTATCTACGCAAGGTACCGTTAGTAGAGTGATAAAATGTCAACATTCGTTTTCTAACCTATTAAGATGTAAATACAGAATAGAAATATGTAATTATTCAAAAATTAAAATGGATAAAATGCAATACAAACTTGAAAGTATATGTACGGTACGTAGGTATTACAATACATATTTTAGAGATTATTTATAGTATATTTAGCTGTCAACCTTGATGATCAGCTAATGACCATAGCATTCAAGAATATCTCGAGCAGCTTAGGGAGAAGGACAGTAAAGGCACATTAACATATTCAATAAAATTACAATCATCTCCTTTGCAGACAACAGTTTATTTCTATGAATAAACACCGATATTGCTTGTGGCCCATCGATGTTTTTTACCCGATAATGATTCTATTATCATTTTCACAGTACTAAAAACGCTATAAATATCCATCACGATAGTATTTCATGAAATATTTACTTTTAATAAGCGTTCGGATTAAAGGTCCCTGTTATTTGTAAATAGGGGAGGTTTTTTATCCATTAATGCAAAAATATTAGCTGTGAAAAAGCGAATGTGACAAAAAATAGAGATCGGACGCGTGTCGGCGTGGACAATGGGCACACTGTACCCGATAATGAGACCTTATACAATGAATTAGAAAAATAAATAAATAACAAATCTATCTCAACGTCTAATCGCTAAAGAATGAAGTTTTGATTCCGATATAGTTTGGCTTGCTTGCTAAATAACTTTTTGGAGTGTGTTAAACTTTAATTTAACAATTCAGTGAAGAGAAATGTTGCAAAATGTTTTAGTGGTTACATATTTTTTCAAGAAGTGTTATGAAAATGATGGCCTCGCTTTTGTTTATTCTAACTTCGTTTACTGCTGACATACGATTCCTTCATTGCAAAAAAGCCCCTTCGCTGATATCATTGGGAATTATTTTTATTATTTTAACGTAAATGCAGATGGCAATTTGCGAGTGACCGTTGCCTGTCAATCAATCTCAACGAGGCAGGGGTGCATCTAAAAAACTGACCCCTCGTTGACCATACAAAAAACCTAGAAAAAAATATCACAATAGACCCAAAAACCAAATTGAGGATTGCGAATAAACCCTCACATTAAAGGAAGAACTATTCTTTAGGATTGAGTCGCGTGCCACCCCTCATGCCAATAAAGAATGATATATTTTAAAATTAGCAAATGTCGGATTCAACCGCTGATTTTGGAGATACACTTTTTTTAATAAGACCTTTACAACTAAGAAACCAAGCTCAGTGGTAATAATCAAGGCACAGAGTTACCACTCACTTTAGTAAATTATAAACCCAAATAAACTCCTACTTTGATGAATTTATAGTTTCTTTCATATCTTACTCATTGCAGGTAATTCTTTAAGGGCCGATTTTTCAATAGTCAGATAAATAATATCAGAGGAATAATAATGGCGTTTTGACAGCTTTTATACTGAAAATGTGTCAAACAGTCATATTTATTCTTCAGTTAAAAATTATCAGACTATTGAAAAATCAGCCCTAAAGGAGCTAAGCGGTTTAAAAGAAGCTCTTTTTGCAGTTATTGCCTTACTTACTTTCGTAATAAATTCAATTACATGTGTCTTAATTACGTGAATGTATGGTTTCACAAATTCAGTAAGGTTAAAACATCCCATTCCGATTCTTTTAAATATGTAATAAGTTATCGTGTAATCAACTGGGCTTCATTCAAATTTCATAACATGACTTTAAAGCTTACGTAATGTGTTTTACTAAGTTTATTCTGTCCCTAATAAGGAATACGTGACCACGTATAAATATTGACCCCCTATGCAAGGTAAAAATAATTAATCTTTTCAACTAGATTCATGTTAAAAACATGAATCTAGTTGGTAATCTGTTCACTGACCAGCAGAAACCGTCAACACGCAAAATAACTTTTCAGAGAATAACGACATCAAGCATGTAATTTCCAATTTATGTTTTTATATAGAAGTTTCGTCTAGTCATCATCTCGTTGAGTCACATTCGAAGCACTTCATCCCCGAGGGCTGCGGGGGTGTGCACCCTCGTTCTAACAACTTTTTGCCCACGCACACAATATTCGCTCAAACCATTCATTTCATTCGCTCAATCATCCTCACTACCATAGTTTACATACTCGCGAAACAAACTCTCGCGAACAATGACTAATTCAAAATGTGACATGTTGAAGTCATGGTGAGTTTGTTTATTGGTAGGTTTAGCACTAATATTTGATAATACTTAGGGTGTTGTCATGTTTTTCAATAGATTCATTTGAGTGGCTATTGGTATGAAATAAAGTTATTAGAAAAAAGCTTGAAGAGTTATAAGAGGGTTCATTTAATTTCTCGTAAGTTTTTGACAAACTAAGATATAATTTTATTTAATGGTTAAATTTGAAGCATTCCGCATAAAGATGTCCTAAAACGCAAAAGCGTGGAAGGATGGATTAAAATGGATATTTATTAGTTACTCTTTCACGCAAAAACCACTGGTAGGATTTTGATGAAACTTTACAGTAATTTTTTTTTTTGTTTTTTTTTTTGTGATGGGTTTGCTCTTGACTCTAGTCTAGGTCAGAGATGACAGAGACAAAGTCTACGATGGATATAATATAGATAATATTATACAATAAAATAATATACGCTATAATTTATGGCGGGGCGAAGCACAAATTCCATGCGGATGGAGCCACCGACAGTAGCTAGTATCTCTAAATTTCCTTTGGTCGTATTACGTTGTTCTGAATCAAAACGTACATACACTATGTTACTATAAGATGCTTGAATTCAATAGTGTACTACATTATGGAACACAATAAAGTATTGAGTATTGTATTGAGTGTTCATAAATTCATACATCAAAATAAAATAAGTTTGAAAGGATGCTACAATACCTTTATAATGTGCAGTTATCAATCTGAAGACATGTATAAATCAGCTGATTCGTGAGACTACCTTTCTAGAATAGATTTTCAACCACTTACATAGTTGCTAAACTGGTAGTTGTTTACGATTTATTTACACAAAATACAAAAGGTACATTTAAATTAAAGGTTAGATTGTAATTAAAGCGACTGAAATGTGTGCTATTTCACGAAACACGAATATAAATATAGACTAAGTAGGAAAGAAAACATTTATTTTAGATAGCTAGCTAGCCAGTCAAAATTATTCAACAAATAGTGTAAAATTTCAACGAAAATATCGATTAATCCCGTCAATTTGCTTTGTTGCAATAATTTGGCATTGAAGAACAAAATGATTTTTTGTATAATGAAGGGCGAGCACCCTCGCGAGGTCCTCTGCTGCCATTGGTCGGTTGACAGAGGGACGCTGCGCGCGACGCGAGCTCGCTCACGGACCCGCGCAGCCAATCAATTCGCTTATTTTTTAAATAAAGAACAAAAATCATAAAAAACGATCGCGTTTTACGAACTACGCTACTTGTTCTATGTATCCTTATGTAATATGTGATTGATGATTGTTGAGTACTACTTTTCTACGTGTGTGAGGTCAAACATGAATGAATCGTATCATATGTTCATGACTTTTTACTATTTCTAAAATAAATTAATTATGCTGATTCTTTTTTTTTGTACGAAATATGTATCAGACGGGCGTGATCGACTGGAACGGGGGTGTGTTTGGGGTAGGTCTATCTTTTTTCTATTCCTTCGATGTGAACTGTGACCACCCGACTGCGTCCAGCCGCGCTGACATCCTGTACCTGTATACTGAGGTTCTCGTACCACACGTGTAACGTTCTTCTTTCTTTCTATCTACACCCGCTGTAAAGAAAATGGCAGAATTGTTTGCTGTTATAATTTTAAAAGACGCTATGTATTACCTAACAAAATCGATTGATTGGAAAAATTTTAAATCATAGAAATTTCCGATTTTCCGATTTTTAGGGTTCCGTACCAAAATGGTAAAAAGGAACCTTAGTGGTTTGACTAAGTCTGACCGTCCGTCACAGCTAGATATCTCAAGAACTACTAATGCTATCAATTTGAAATTTGGAATAGCTTTGGATGACGCTTGTTCAACTATTTTGCAAATAACAAATAAATAAAAATGTAAATGTATTTTTTTTTGCAACAGCGACTGAAAGGCGTTCGATTAGTTAACAATTCCTCACTAAAAGGAATTGTTATAAGAAGCCACTACATATTACAAAATTGCAGATACTTACGGGTCTAACCTTAGCAATGTTTACCATCACGCTATACTTTCAAGGACCTGAGCAGCGAAAAACCATGACATAAATAAGATCGGCTATTTCATTCGATTGTCGTCGGTAATCATAGATCATCGGCTTAAAGACTCTGCCGAAAGAATTGGCGTGGGTTCGAATCTTAACAATCGTGATTATTTTTGGATTTTATTTAATTTATACATTTCCTTACTTGTATGATTCCTATATATTTTCAAATATTCATAACATGTTATTGTTGTATTTCGGATATTTTTTTAGCATTTATCCAAGTATGCCAAATATAATAAATACCAGACTGTTAAAGTATAATTAACAGAACCTATTTTCTCTTTATCTATATTCTGTGTTGTTTGTTTGCTGTGTAAAAAAAGTACAAAACCAATGTAGATAAGTTTTACACATAAACCTGATAGGAATTGTAGCATTTTTCTAGAAGAAATCAACGCAGTGCCATCTATTGACCGACACATTACTATCGACAGCTTGATTTTTTTTTTAATTATTACTTTAACAAAGTCTTATAAAACTAATTCTTTTAATACCTTTAAAAATATCGTTCTGAATAAACCGATAACCGATGTATATTATTTGATTTATAATGTTGTTGCGGTACAGAATTAAATATTAGTTTTCAAAACCAATCAATAGGTATTAGTCCGGTCAAATTAGACCAAAAAATAGGAGTAAAGTTACAATAATCGCACCCAGCTCAAAATTGGTAGGATTGTTCAAAACATTATGATAAATGAAATTTAAAAAGGGCCTCATCGATCCGATGCCTGGAAAAAAAAATACTAGGGGTCAAAAGTCACAAAAAACGTGTTTTTCGCGATTTTCAGCAAAACGGTATCTATCTATTAGGATTTGGTTTCCGCACTTAGTCCTGATGTTGGACCATTGTGCGTGAGCCAATACTCCAACCAGCCAACCTCCCTCCAGGAACAAATTAATTTTCCCGGAGTGTAAAAACATCTGTAAGCGAGTTCTGTGACCCTATTGTTTGACTCCGTATTTCGGTAACGCCTGTGCACTCAAGGAGTATGTGCGGTACCGTTTCCTCCTCCTCCATGCATGCTCTGCATAAAGGACTGTCCGTGATACCTATCGTGTGCAAGTATTTGTTCAAGGATTGCATAGCCTCCCTGGATTGCCTGTTGCGGGGTGCTAAGGCCCACCAGCGGTCCGCTTGTTTGTGGGTGCGTTCTTGTAGCCACGTGCGCAGCTGGACGAAGGGGAGTGGTACAATGGGTTCGGCTCTAACAGCCACAGTATCAGATCCCCTCCTGGCCAGCTCATCGGCCGCGTCATTTCCTTGTGATCCGCTGTGTCCTTTTATCCACTGCAGCGTCACAATGTTACGGTTGGTCACCGCAATGCTTTCTAGTGCATTGTGGCATTCTTGTAAGAGTTTCGAGGTGGTGTGATGCTTCCTTAGGAATTAAAGGACTGAGGCGCTGTCGGAGGGTATCCGTGACTCCCCTGGCTTCTATGGCATGGACCGCCAGTATAAAGCCCACGCATTCCGCCTGGTAGACGATATTGAGTTAACCTAGCGGTCTGGATATTCTGATGTTAAGGTCATTGGAGTAAACTCCAACTCCGATTCCGGTGCTTGTCTTTGATCCGTCAGTGTAGGTTCTCAGCTCTTTGAAACCTGAGTGATCGTTCAAGGTGGGGCGTGGAAACGTGTGCATTTTATGACGATTACAACTCTTCCAACTTTTTGAATCGATATATCTCAGAAACGGTGGCTCTTAGGAAAAAAGTATCTAGCCATTTTTATAGATAATTATTTATCTGATCTACAATTTTTTTCTGAACTAATTTTATGATAAAACTTACCGTTTTGCTGAAAATCGCGAGAAACCCGTTTTTGTGACCTTTGACCCCGATTATTATTTTTTCTAGGTATCGGATCGATGAGGACATTTTAGATTTCATTTATGATGTTGTTTTGAACAAATCTAGCAACTTTGAGCTGGGTGCGAATTTTTGTACCCTCGGATGTCTGAATTGACCGGACTATATTGACAATGCTTGCCGTTTCAAAGCCTCTGGTTCATAGATATAATAATATTTCTAGGCTCTGGTTCGTATTCTCAGAATGTGGAACTGTAAGTTGAATAAAACACAACAAAAATCAGGTAGGTATTGTCAAAGTTCATCCGATGACCGATGTGTTAATAAGAATCAAGTAGGCCGTTCAGCTTCTGCTGCAAGTCTGCGATGTCATCTAGTTATTTCAATAATGACCTACTCGCCATTTTTGTCAAAACCGCGTCCATCCCGGTGCTTCCAAAGCAGTCCATCCATTGAACCTGTCTCAATAAAGTCGAAAGACTTTAAAGCCGCGGACACAAACTCAGTGGTGCGGCGGGCGGCGCGGCCAGTTACATTATACATCTCTGCATTTGATGCGACCAGCGCTGCAGCGGCGCGTTCAAATGCAGAGATGTATAATGAGTTCGTGTCCGCGGCCTAAGGCCTTTGCACACGGCGTTTTTTAACGCGCCGACGACGTGCATGATGTGACGTGATGATGCGCGCTAACGCTAGTTCAGGCGCCAATAGTTAATTTTTGCAAACATAAATTTTGTGGCGCTGTCATCGTTGACCTATTTGTATCGACACAAACGCGCTGATACGGCGATAGGTGGTATAAAAGCGCTGCAGTCGCGCGTATGTATTTTTATACAGAAATCTCTGTTTTTTCACCAGACTCCTCAACAGTAGTAAAATGGAGTCTGACGAGACAGCACTGCTTACGCTGGCTTTATTATTGATTGTATTAAAAATAAGCGATATTATTGGATTAACCCATTAACGAGCGAAAGAAGATTGAGTGATGGTCATTTTAATACAATTAAAACATTGCCCAATCATAAAAGATGGGGGAAAAATTCGAACTGCTATCGGATGTCGTGTGAGTGACAAGTAAACCATGCAGTGCCTCTCCCCCACACCTTACTCCGACAATTAAGAGGGGACTCTAGTCGGTAACTCTTGGACCTTTCTCCATACAAACGTATTCCGCTGCTAGAGCTATGTTTTCTTTTCCAAAAAATGTAGATCGAATTAATACGTGCCTCTATAATTTTTTTTTTCGGAACTTTCGAATTAAGTTAATTTATGATCAATGTCTCGAAAACTCTCGAAAACAAAATGGCGGCCTTTGAACTGCAATCCTTGGCCTTGCTTGGTGGCAAAATAAAGTTGAACATCCAATTTTACCACCTTATATAACACGAATGGAGGAGCTCGTGGCTAAAGAATAACAGCCGCACGGGTCGATCTTCAAGGTAAAGCAACGCTTGCCAAGGTTAGTCTGGTTGGGTGACCATCTTAACATACCGAGTTTCCTCCATGGCTCGGAAAGCACGTTAAGCCGATGGCCTCGGCTGTCATTTGTAGGTCTTTGGCAGTTAGAAGCCAATAAACTTGACTCCTGGCTTGCCAAGAAGTTCCGTGTTACCCAGTTAATAGGTTGTGGACGTGGAGGTCTGGTAGGCAGCCGCTCTACGTAAAATACGTTTTCAGCTTAATCGGGTTTGACTGGAAGCCGACCAGAATATAGTTGGGATAAGGCTAGGCAGATGATGATATAATACGAATAATACACGATACAACGATATAACACATCATCGCTTACCATCAGGTGAGATAGTAGTCAAACGCGTGGCTATCATTAGTAAAAAAAAGCACAATTTTTATGTATCATGAATAGTTTTCTCAGCGCACGCCAAATAATGAATTTTATAGGCAAAGTTTTTCTACTTTGCGTCATATTATTATTGCAATTTCCTTAAGGATCTCTATTTTTTAATATAATATAGCCTATGTTCATGAGGGATAATGTAGGATTCTAATGGTGAAAGAGTATTTCAAATCGGTCCAGTAGTTTCGGAGCCTATTTAATTTAAAAAAAAAACCAAACAAATAAATCTTTTATTAGTGTAGATCAAAAACTGTTTGAGTCACATTTATAATATTTGGTATTCTAGTCATGCTTAAGAGCTTTAATAAACGTGCCAATTTTTATTTATGTAGGATAAATAGATTTCGAGTTGTAAAGGGGTCAAAAGTAACTCGAAATGTTTCGTGTAATATATTACATAACTAACACTTCGCGCACTACTTCGTCCGCGCTGTAATTTTCTCAAGGATCCCTAATTTTTTTCTGGACAAATTATATACTAATATAATAAAACCTTCCTCGAGAACCAATCTATCCATTGAAGAAAACAGCATGAAAATCGGTGCAGTAGTTTTTGAGTTTGTCGCGAACAGACAGACGCTGCGGAGGACTTTGTTTAATAAGGATAATTATAAAACGATCGAATAAAAAAAAACTTAGCGACTATTGATGAGATATGGTTTTAATAACTTGAGCGGTATGAATTTGAGTAAGCGAAAAATTAACTAAACTAACGACGAATATTGATTAATAATAAAATCCTGAACGAGCTTACAAAAAATGGGTTGTGATTAATCCATTTCAGATATTAAAATTCTAGCCGTACGACTAAAGTACTAAGTGAGCGACTAGAAATACAGAGAGGACAACTTCAATACGATTTTTCCAATTGAGGTTTAAAGCTCAATCCACACATAGCCGGGACGTGGCCGTGCGCTGTCAGGAGCTCACAAAAATATCCTTGCATACATTTTATATGAACTCGTTCACACTCGTCCGTGTCCGGGCAGGTGACGGAGCTTCCGTGGCCGGGCCGACGCAGTGACGTGCGGTTACGTCATCAGGGCTCTCCGGGCTTTTGTTATGCATGGCCACGCTGAAGTTTGTAGCATGAACGAGACAACAGCCGTCATAGACAATTGGCCAAAAAATGGCATAGACAATTATTCAATAAGCGCTTTTGAATGCAAGTCCGCCATTTATTTCAACTTTGACGGCATATTTTTTTTTAATTTAGTTAAGTGCAGTGATTTTCTTGGTTTTATAACGCCTCTGCCATTCCCAAACGATTATTTCGTACGTAACGTATTTTGAGTTGGCAACATGGCTATAAATATAATTAGACAGGATGCACAACTATTTCCATGCATCAGTTTCAGGTCTGTCTGGTTGTTTTCTGTCATGTCATGGTCATGTTGACGGTTTGAAGTTTATTTGTTTGATATTATTGCTTGTAAAGCTGATATAATACTGAAGATAAAACCTAGAAGTATTCGGATATTCAGCAAGTTTTCCTGTCATCAATTGTGATTCTTACCAACACGGAATAGAAAAAACATTTTCTCCCACAAGGCGACGAGGAAAAGTGAAAAATGTTAAGATGTCAAGTGTAATCAAAACGTTCATCAGTAAAATAAGCGTTTTTTTTTGCAATCCGGTTGTTGTTTGTCGTATGATAAACGCCTTCAAATGTATGTTGTGGCAAACAAAATCGGCGCTGATGTCCAGTTACCCAGTCATATTGTGTTACTGGGAGAAGATACTTATGAGCTTATGGTATCTACGAGTAGCTCTGCAACCCCATCGAAACCATCGTCGTTGAACTATGAATCAGTTGTAAGTTTTCTGCAAGAGCAATCGGCAACTCAAATTAGATGAATTGGCTTAATGGGTCAGATATCATCAGACCCGGCAACGGTAAGTCACTCAATCACTAGTAACGGAACAATTTTATAGATAAATTAGCTTTTGCCCGCGACTTCGTACGCGCCTAACCCGTTTTTCCCGTTCCTGTAGTAATTTCAAGAAATTCTCTCGTTAGTGCTCCCCTACACTCCCTAAGGGATCTACATGCCACATTTAAGCTTTCAACGACCAGTAGTTTTGGCTGTTCGTTGTCTGTCAGTCACTCAATCACTCAGTAACGGAATAATTTTAAATAGATTGATTGATATCACTCAATCATCATAATCAATTGATGATTGATTATGTTTTTTTCAGATGAGCAAGATTACTTTGTAACAAAGTACAATCTGGATTGGATGGGCAAGCAAAGAATTTTGATAAGAAAATAACAATAACTACCTGAGATTTGCTAATCGTCAATAAATATTGCTACCTACCTGTATGTTTTGTGTGTGACTTTATGTTCAAAATGATTGTGTGTTTTAAAGTTATACCTATTTTAAAATAAGTGACTTTTAAGAATATAATAAAACTATTTTTCAATGTGAATCAATAATAAGTATTTATTTTGTGAGTTGTTTTTTCTCTAGTGTTTAAACTCTATGAGGTCAGTTTTTCCTAGCCGGCTATTTTGAGAAGGAAAATTGAATTATCGAAGACCATACAATTATATTGAAATGGTCAGATCATATGAGTGCCATGAAGGATAATGTTTGAGATAGCATGAGAAATCGCAGATTTTAGTGGAACTGTCTTTTAGTGCCTGTTCGCGACGGTAGCGTTAATAGGTTTATATAACTCGCAATATATAAGAGCTTATGTAAACATAGGATAAGTTATAGTTTAAAACACTTGTTGTAATTTGCAAAATTAAATTCATAGAATTGTTGTCGTTTTTCCCAGGCGCGTAAGACGTCTTGGGAACTTATTTAGCTAAAGTAAATAGGTAGGATTACACATCCCCTCACACATTCCTGGTAAAACCCTTAGAAAAGGTATCTGGTAAAAGTTAAAGGTAAAGGAGGTACACAGGTATTGAACATTCTTCATACACCTACACAGGACAGTTACACAAAGGTAGTAGGGTGGACTGAGAAACCACCATTCACAGGCACCTTCCTTTTACTAAACATCACAAAAACCTAGATATTTAGGCTTTAAAATAAAGGCAATAAAGAGCTGGCACTAAGCCCAATCAGAATATGTAAACATCTATATGGTCAGCTAAGACATAAAGCCACAAAATAGAAAAATGTAAAAACACAGATTTTTCCCCTTCCGGGTTTCTGACCTCATAGCCCTTCCACCCTTAGAGGGGTGGCTTTGTAAGATGTGTATCTGGATAGAGGGATGATGCACCTACCGTAATACAGATAGCCCAACAGCCCTTAATCTGCATCTTATTTGATTCCCTGGTAAGCAAACATCCCTAACCCCAATCATTCCCAAAGACAGCAAGTTCACAACTCAAGAAAGAAGAACGGTACACGTGTGGTACAGAGACCTTTCGTACATCGGTACAGGACGTCAGCGCAGCTGGACGCAGTTGGGTGGTCGCAGTTCACGTCGAAGGATTTGAAGAAGGATAGACCTACCCCGAACGCACCCCCGTTCCAGCCGATCACGCCCGTCTGGTACAGTGCCCATAATTATGTATTCAACGATCCGATGAAATTGAAAAATACCAATGCATGTGGCCATGGCACATGAAGTGGCCAAATTACCAACCAGATAATTCTGAAATCTATACGTTGTGTACTATAAAATAGGTACACAGCCTTCAGAATTACAACAATATGTGGCTAATTTATAAAATTGAAACCTACTGGAGCATTTATACTTAATTTGCAAATAAATGTTTAGTTGGCCAAATAAAAACTAGTGCGTTTTACAACGGCCCAACTTTAATCAAACGAATAATCTCTCCATTGGTGAAATCGCTTTCGCGTGTCTTTTTGTGCGCGTGGCAACGAAAACAAACTGATGAATGAGTGGCACGTGCACAGCCCGGCCACGGCCCGGTAGCTACCCTGACGGGACACGGATGCACGGTCACTGCCCTGACACGGCCCTGACACTGCACGGCCACGTCCCGTCTATGTGTGGATCAACCTTTAGATAACGAACTACCAAAAAGTTCACTTTAAGCAACGTTTTGTAAGCTTCTTTATTAATGATTATTGGTTACTGATATTCTGTTTGAGGTCCATGTTTTTTTTTATTTTGATACGATTTTTAATGAAACGATGATTTCGTTTTACGTTATCCTGTAAGCCTTACCGGGCCTCCCTTCACTGGCCAAATGGAAGCGAGCTATGTACTTGGGGCACCCGAACTCGGACATTTTTTTATAAACCATTCAGAAGTAGGAGCCCCGCGGGGCTCCATCTACCAGGCCTCCCTCGACTGCGCAATGTTGAGCGGCTATAAAACGTTTTGAGGTTAGGTTAATATAATTAGTTTTTCTCAAGAACGGTGCGTCGCCTTTACATAGGAGTGGTGCCAGGGCACATGGGGCACTTCCCCCCTCCGTCCTCCTGCCAAACGATACTCAACTGTTACCCCTTTTTCTAACTCAAATGCTCTGCTCATTATAGTATTTTTCAAAGTGGTTTTTTTATTGGAAACACTTCATTTAAGATAAAATCAGTATAAATAAATCATTTGCCAAATATTGAAAAAAATGCAGGACGTAACGTTGGCACTCAAACAAATATTAGGTCGCTCAAATATTATGAAGCTTCTCATTTTGTATTTTAAGTAACTCAAATTAATGTTTGTAAGTTACTGTTTTGTTGATTTCTCGTCACTCACAGTCAGTCGCTCACTTAGTAATACTATAACGTAAATTAATTATTTTTGACACTTAAAACTCTTATGTACAGTTACTCGTTTAAATACTACCCGTTTTATAATATCTAGTGACTAGTGACATATGTAGTGACAAACAGTAGGGAATGAAAGACATTTTGAAATTAAACTCCAATGGAGCCAAAAAATAGCAAAGTTGGTGTGAAATATATTTGGTTTGTGCTTAGTTACTTGAAATTTCCAAAGTGTTTTTCAGCCTTTAGAGGTGACAAGTGTTTTATGCGCGTACCGTAGCCATGGGCCAAATAGAGTCTTAAGAAAAATCAAAAAGTCGGGGAGGGGTTTGAGTGAGGCGTCGCGATGGTCCTCGGCGGCGAGGCTAGAATACGGAACGCGATCTGTTTTGTTCCTCATTAGAGTGCTGGTTTCCCTACAGCTTTCTTGAATCTGGGTGATTTGGTCGTCGGGTTTGACAAGGATATGCCATGGGCGGCGAATCCTACTTATCGTGGAGGGATTGTATCGGATAGCCGATACGATAAGAGGGTTCTGGTGCTTTTCTGTAGATTCGATTAAGCACTTTGTGAAGCGTTCCATAGACTGCTTAATGATTGGAATTTTGAGGTCGCCATGAAGTCGTTCATTCCTACCGAACCACGGAAAGTAAAGATAGTAGTTTCGATCAAGGATCACACCTAGATATTTGGCTCGCAATGGATCGGCTTACCAAACCTGGTGATCGGGCTGGAAACTCGTCACTCCAAAACTTTGACCTTTATAACAAAGCAAATAATATTAATGTCGGAGCTTGTAATCTTGACAACACCTGCGAAAGGATTTAACCTTTCGCAGGTGTTGTCAAGATTACAAGATTGTGACAGTTTTCGAAATTAAAAAAGCAAACAAGTTCAACTATATTTTATTTACAATGTGGCTATTGTTAAAACAAAACAAATTGTACAAAAACGTAAGGACGTATGACTATATATTGTACTATGTATATATACTCTACTGAATACGTCTATGCACAAAATGTTTCAGGTGTACTTTCAAAACAAATATTTAGGCAGAATGAGCATAAACAACCGATTTGTAATGAGTCAATCAATTACTAACGAGCGAGTCATTGTTAGCTTATCTCCTCGCGGGGGGCTGGGGGATAGAGGGACCCTGCGCGCGGAAGCCGTTCTCGTCAGCTTCGTATGTGATGGTCTCTTGCACACCGTCGGGGTTGGGGAAGCTGAATGAGCCGCGGACGACGATGACGTTTTGAGGCTCGTTCTTCTCATTCGTAACTACCTTCAGTTGACCTTCCTCTCCGCGGCGGATGCCATTATCGGATTCAAATCTGTTGATATTACACATGTTAATAACATTATCTGTTTACGTGAAGTCTGTGGACTCACTTGTATATTCTGTATTGGTAAGTTATCACAAGGTTACTAAGAGTAGTCTTCTTTTATCTATTTATTATTTACAAATAATAAAATGATAGACTTGCCGTGTCTGTACATTGAATATTTTTGCATGAAAATAACTAAGGATCGTTGGGAAAAGACATAGAACACAAAAAAACAATTTTTGTCTGTTTATCTGTATTTTTGTTGCAAAACCACTACTTGGATTCTTAACTAATTGAAATCTAGGTACTTCAAAATATTAAGTGTTGTCCCAAGTAAATTTAGAGTTTATTTCATTAAAATCGACCCACAAATACAAAGACATTGAATTTTTAAGTTGAGCTCGAAACAAAAAAAAAGACCGTTTGCTCCACACTAGGAATATCTCCTGTATCGTGGATTCGTGGGTGAACAGCCAGACCCGGAACAAGTATCTGTAGGCCATACAAATATTTGTACCGTGCGGGAATCGAACTCACGACAAATACATATGTATAGCGCAGCAACCGTGTCGTCATAGAGCAGGGAAGAATTCAAAAAATTACCTCCAAATTCACTCTCGGCCGCCAAATAATCTACACTAATATTATAAAGAGGAAAGATTTGTTTGTTTGTTTGAATTGAATAGGCTCCGAAACTACTGGACCGATTTGAAAAATTCTTTCAGCATTGGATAGCTACATTATCAGGGAGTAACATAGGCTATATATTATCCCCGTATTCCCACGGGAACGGGAACTACGCGGGTGAAACCGCGTGACGTCCATTAGTTACTATCCATAATTTCACAATGTTAAAGTTCACATAAGTTATTTATACGTCGTCGGGTAGATATAGATAATGTCTCGGTCTTTTTATGCAAAAAACATAAGTATTATTTGCATGAAGTTGGGGTAGGCACTATCGTTAGTGCTTACCCCGAGTTAGTTTAAAACTACAATTTCGAACATTTTGGAAAAAAAACTATGTTTGATGTGCTGTACCTTACTTTGAATGAAACCCACAGAGCTAGGGTTATACTCAAATTATAGCAAATGTTGTCTACTTTAAAAGTATAGGTACTGATTGACTTTCTCCGTGAAATGCACCGTATAGAAGAATAAACCAGTTGCACCACGCAGTTAGAACAGGTCTATCGAAGTTTAAATATTGGATGTACAGTACACTACTGGCATCTATCCTAACAATATCTCAAAAATTCAGGACTGTGCAATTTAATTTTAGTCCTCAACGGGGAGGGCCGCGGCGACGGCCACGAGGGCGAGGGCGACAACGATCATCTGTATACAAGTGACATGAAGCTTTAGACAATTATCCCAAGAGAACAAGTTATGAGAAACACAATCGTTAGGGATGACGATCCACAAAGTAACGTACCGATTTCATTTTGAAATACTTAGTTTTTGTTCGGCGGCTGATGAGCAACTGATACATTATCTATCACGGTGTCATCTTTTATACAAATCGGCGCTCCAGTATAATGTCAACTGTCGCGTCGGACGAACTCGATAATCCGGATTGGCTATTGATAAATATGTAATTAGTATTAATTTAGCCAAATGAAATTCAACTCAACTATTCATTATGCAGGAATTATGAGATGGGTTTACAATTTTCAGACTATTGATAGTACCTATCTGCGAATCATCATTATTTTAAAGAGTTAAGCATGTTTGATTCGAACGATTAAAACTTTATTGTGGTCGATTGTTTCAAATATTTCAGTTGGTTAGATCGACGCTAATTTTCTAACAGCTGCCTAATTGTGGGAGTAAATGCATATTATCCTAACTAATATCAGGTATTAATGTGATAGTGGGTTTGTTTATTTGTTTTTTTAAGCTTTCATGCCTAAACGAATGTTGTTATATTTTGGTACAGGGATAGATCATGATAGATGAGACCCTGAAGCCCGTCATAGCCTACTTTATTTTGCTAAAACAAAACTTGAGCGCGAGCGAAGCCGCAGGAAAAAGCTAGTAGACAGTTAATAATATTCTGACTGCTCGTTTGTTTTGTTTTGCTTGCCTGGTCTGACCCACTTCTGTTTAAAGACCCTTCTTCCTTTCCTCCTCCTTCCACCTTTCATTAGATATGATAACATTATTTGCTCCGCAAATTGATAAATCTTTCCAAGTCACGTTTTTTTAAATATAGATGAGCACAAAATTTCCTGTTCGGCACACCTGATTAGCAACTTTGAATCAAAGTCAGAGGTCAAGGTTTTTATAGTTATTATTAAAAAAAAATATTTTATAATTTTGTAAGATTTTACTTTAATTTTAATGGATAAGTAAATGACAACTATATTGGACTTCCAGTCTAACATGATGCAATGCAACATTCACTGAAATTCGGTATGTTATAGACGACCCATCCACGAGCTGACCTCAACAAACGTAACTTAACCTTGAACTTGGAGCCATGCGGCTTTTACTATCTAGCCACAAGTTCTTCAATTTAAAAAAGTACACTTAAAAATGGAATGATCACGAAAATAAAGTGAGATAAATGGACTTGAGCCCTGTTCGAAACGACGGGTTCGACTATATTTATGGCTTCCAAAATGAAAGTTTATCAGTTTAGCAATCTCTGACCAAGGTATTTTTATGTATTGCTAGTTTAAAAACCGGACAAGTGCGAGTTGGACTCGAAAGGGGTGTAGACGTGCCGATAACCGACCGACTTGAGCTTCTTGGTGTTACGTCAACATCAACCCTCAATTTTGGCCCTTTCATAGATGCAAAGGCCCTAGTGGCTGCCAGAAAATTGGGGATCCTAGCAAAGGTGAGACGGTACTTCACGCCGGATCAGCTGCTCAAACTCTATCAAGCGCATGTTCGATCGTGTATGGAGTGCTATGTACTACTTACTCTCATCTTTGGGACGGATCTGCCAGATACCATCTTGATGCCCTTAAGTCAATTGAGAAACGAGCCAAAAGGATCATTCGCAATGACAGGCTCGTCGAGTGGAAGCTCAAAAGCATTGAGCATCGACGCAGATTTGCTAGCCTGTCGGTGTTCTATCGGTTGCTTTTGGGGAGTGTGCGACGGAAATGCATAATTTAATTCCGCCAAGCCCGTTCCACCATCGGACCACAAGACGTACGGCGTTGCGCCACCGGTACATGGTGGACATCCCATCTACACACATAAAACGTTTTGGGAACACATCAATTGTGCGTACAGTTAAGGAGTGGAATTCCTTGCCAGAGTCTGTATTTCCTGTTAGCTACAACCTGGGAGTCTTTAAGTCAAGTGTGAATAGGTTACTTCTAGGCAAGGTGAGATAGTGGTCAAACGTATGCCTATCAATAGTAAAAAAAAGACTTGCCCACCGAGGGTTCCGTACAAATTTGTAATTACTTTAATAAAGACTATATTTTTTATGTTTTTTTTTTAGATTTTTCGATATTACTAGTCAAAGATAGTTCTAGATCAACGGAAAATACCCTATAATTTTTGATTCCCTTGAGAGTGTCGAAATTTACGTTTTTTGCGGCATAAACGGCCGTATCTTTTTTACGTTAATTTAAAAGTTTCAGCTTCAAGATATACTCAGGTGTACAGTACACCTGAGTATATGGTTTTAATTTCAACTCGATACCTCCACGCGTTTCTGAGATAAAGGGTCTTGACAGACAGACGGACGGACAACGAAGTGATCTTATAAGGGTTCTGTCTTTTCCTATTGAGGTACGGAACACTAAAAATACTTTTATCGCTACGAAAGGTACTGTTGGTACTACTCGAATAATAGTATTTCATTCGTTACCTACCTTAACTTTACTTTTCTCACCGTAATATGGCCATATCGATCAACAAAACAGCGACCACTTGTTTGATATTGGTAAAACAAAGTTTAGGACCAACGACCAATGTTATATAATTCAACTAGTTTACCCGCGCAACTTCGTCTGCTCCGCTCCTTTTGGTCTTAGCGTGATGATATATAGCCTATAGTCTTCCTAGATAAATGGGCTATCCAACACTAAAAGATTGTTTTAATTCGAATCAGCAGTTCCTGAGATTAGCACGTTCAACCAAACAAACAAACTCTTCAGCCTTATAATATTAGAATAGAATAGAATAGAATAGAATTTTATTCTGCAAATATGGGTAGTATACATAGTTGTTACAAATAATTAAATTAAAGGTCAGCCATATTTTACCATTCGGCATGCAGACATTTAGGTATTAGTATTGGTATTTAGCTGTAAGCCAGTTTACGTTTCATTTAGGTTTATATATTTTTTTCAAACTAAGACGTGGTTCCAACAGAGCACTGCGCACTTCCCATCGTGATGACAGGTTTAGTGTGACGACTTCATTGCGACATTCGTTTTAAAAGACATTCAACTTTAAATTAATTGAATAAAGACCATGCAGTAGCCATTAGAGAATGAATTATACGAAGAGCACTGAAAGAGCAATTTTTTATTTTTTCAGACCAGCAAATGCTTCATTTTCCAAAGTTGCCTGCAACTCATAGAAAAGTTCGCTTGCACAAGAGCTCGTTTATTCACTGAACAGCAACGGATCTCTGTATGATTTACTGAACTTTTCCACACTGTGCGTTAGCTGTCGTATACTTCCATACTTATACGATTCCACGGTATTGTAGGTAAAGGGGTGCTTCTGATTTAATAAATTATATTTGCTCTCTGACCTACATAAATAAGTCAAAAGCCATACTGCTCAAATTACATACATATTTTTCACTTCGTAATTTCTTCGAAGTTTTGAAATCAACAATTCGTTTTTGTACATATTATTTCTAGAGCAAATGGGGGGCACCCCAACACGGATAGGTTAGGCCGGGATTCCATTTAGCATTTATTTATTATCCTTGTATTTAATTTTACACCTAACTAGGTGCTAGAGTGCAAAGTACCCTTCATGACAGCCTCTTAAGGCGACTTCATACTAATTTAAATTACGTGAATTAAGACATGCTAATAACATAGATTAAATATGTTTCACAAGGTAGACCGATGACTTGGTGGTCGCTGGTAGCCGATGGATGCGAAACTCACAGGACCGGTTTTTGAGGCGACATTTGGGAAGGCCTATGTCCAACAATGGACGTCTTTCGGCTGATATAATGATGATGACGATGAATATGTTTATACGATAGTTAGTATAATTTTTTATTAATTTATTTCAACTTTATGTACAAAAGTGATACATGGGTGGAAGCATTTTCTACCAGTCAACCTTTGGGTTAAAAATACTACACTGTAGTACGTGTACATTATTTGTTCTAGTCTATTTTTATCCAGATGATCGATGGAGCCGAAAAGTTCTGGAGTGGCGACCGCATACCGGAAGACGCAACGCTGGAAGGCCTCCCACAAGGTGGACCGGTGGTGAGGGTCGCGGGTTGCCGATGGATGCAAGACGCACAGGACCGGTTGTTGTGGCGACACTTGAGGGAGACCTATGTCCAGCAGTGGACGTCTTTCGGTTGATATGATGATGATGACATTCTGTATTTGGCCTCAAAAGTAGGTAAGTAAAAATACCCTACACTGTGCAGTCCCGGACACGCGTTTGGTGGGTTTTGTACTTAGACTAGGTGATTCCATTGCTGAAAGAGGCTGCGGAAAGGAAGAGGGAGATCTCGACCTTTCTCCCGGCCCGCAGCAGGCGCACCGGGCGTCGGAGGAGGGCATACGCTACCCTCTCCCGGGCCCCCTAAGTGGGTGACCCGAGGTGGACCGCAGAGGCGGGCCGGCAGTAGCCGGGGATTACGGAAGTAAGATTAGTTCCCGCGATCCCTGGCGTAGGTGAGAGATGGAACACCGGGGTGGTTTTAGTCAGTAAGAGTCTGACATACCCCTCTGCCCGCCCCAGGGCGGAGGACATCCATGAGGATTTCCCCCCGTAAAAAAAGGTGATTCCATTGCTGGGAAACATCTTCTCCATAATTTGCTCTCTTTATCTCTTGCCTTCTCCACCAGGTAATCTGCAAGGAACGAGTAAAAATTGTCACGCCAGCATTTTTTTTTCTTTTTAAATTCCTATGTGCATATAAACTGAGCTAGCTACCCCTCTCTACGCGCCACTCCGCTACTCGCATTTATTTATTTATTTATGTACACACAATATACTTAAAAATAAAATTTTGTACAGAAAAAAGAGCACAAAGGTACTGCTTATTTCATCAGAAATTCCTTCCAGCAGACCTGCGACAGAAGAATTTGATAAGGAAAGTAGACACAGTGTGTAAAGAAACAGAAAAGGAAACATTAAATAAACAATACTAACTTAACTAAAACATATTACTTTGTTATAATAAATAAATACAAATCTAATTACAATAAACGTACAAACAAATGTACACAAATAGATTTACAAATATATATTTATAATAAATTAAAACATACCTATAATATATACCTACAGGATCACATTATTGACAGATAATGCTCTGTAATTTCTCTTTTGAAGAGGTTAATATTTGTACAGTCTCTTATGTTAAGCGGGATTGAGTTCCACAAACGTACTGCGTGAAAAGAGAAGGAGGGAGAATATGAATGAGTTTTATGGGATGCGAAGTTAAGATGATTTTTGAGGTGGGATCTACACAGCGCGTCGGTAGGGCGAGTGAACGAGAAACGATCGCGCAGCTTAGGTATGCAGGATTAAACAAGATATTATAAAAGAGACATAATATTCGAGTGTTCCTGTGAAGACGAATAGGGAGCCACTTGAGATCCTTGCCGAACTAAGAGACATGGTCGTATTTTTTCAGACCAAAAACAAATCGAATGCAGAAGTTTTGCAAGCGCTCAAGCTTATTTAAGAGCTCCTCAGTGGCATCCAGGTAGCAGGCATCAGCGTAATCAATGATCGGCTGAATTAAAGATTGAGCTAGATAAATTTTAGTTTTAAAGGGCAAGAAGGATTGAAGAGTTTTTAAAGAGCGGAAGGAAATGTGCACCTTACGATTAACCTCATTTACTTGCGCTCGCCAAGAAAGATTGCTGTCAATGAAGACACCGAGATTCTTTGCTGAGTTCGTGTACGCAATGATCGATCCGTTAAGGGATAATGGCGGCAAATTGGAAGTGTCAAACGCAGTGCGATAATAATGACTGCCGGTGATCATAGCCTGGGACTTGGACGGATTAATCTGTTAGCCGTATGACTTAGCCCATTGTAAATCCTCTCCAGGTCACGATTCATGGCATTAATCGCTGAATCTGCGTCAGCCAGCAAGAAGTGTCGATAAAGCTGCAAATCATCTGCGTAAAGTTGGAAGTTGGAGGCAATAACCTTAGTAACGGTATTTGTGAAGATAGTGAAAAGAAGAGGAGAGAGAACGCCACCCTGAGGAACACTAGCAGTGAGGTCACACCAATCAGAGAAAGTCTCTTCAAGGCAGACACACTGAGAGCGACCCCAAAGATGAGAGTCAAACCAGGATAGTGCAGAAGGAGAAAAATTAATAGAACGAAGGACTCCAAGCAGTATGTCGAAATCTACTGAGTTGAACGCACAGCTGAAGTCGAGTAAGACAAATACAGTCAGAGATTTATTGTCCATAGCCCAGCGGATATCGCCAGTGACTTGAAGAAGCGCGGTAACAGTACTGTGACCAGCACAGAAGCAAAATTGGAAAGGAGAAATAAGAGAGTTAGTTGATAGATATCTGGAAATTTAGCCATGGACAATGTGTTCAAGAACTTTAGAAGGAAAGGTAGAATGGAGATGGGTCTGAAGTGAGATAAACACGATGGATTGCTTGATTTAAGAATTGGTATTATGTGTGCTTGTTTCCAGGATGTAGGAAATGTACCAGAGAATAAGGAATAATTAGCAATATGAGTGAGAATGGGAAGCAGTTGTAGCAGAATAGGGATTACCATTCTCGAACACAGATTGTCATGGCCTACAGCAGAAGACGAGATAGCGAGAAGAGATTTTTTAACATCGTCTTCAGAGACAGAACTAAGATTAAAAGTTGGACAGTTCGGTAATGGCAATTTGGAGAGCTCAAGCAAAGTTTTTACGTTAGGTTCTTTTTTATTTTTAGCATTTTTAATTTTTTATGATGAAAATAATACATGTTTTTAAAAAGTAACAAAACCAAATCATTTTCTTTTGTATTGCAAAGCAGTAAATATATTTTTTACTCTTTGAAAAAAAATGAAGGAGTAAAATGGTTTCATCTCAACGATTTGGAGGTGATTTGGTGGTTTTTTTTATATATATATAATAAATTGCCCGAAAGTATACGGTCAACCAAAACACTACGTGCATTCAAAGCTAAGTTAACGTCATTACTCATAGAAAAATGCTTTTATAGTGTACAAGAATTTATTGATGATAAAAATCCTTTAAATCTGTACATTGTAATTACTTAATTATATATACCTTATTTTACTTTCTGTTCCTTGTAAAGCTAGATTTAAGTTTAGTTAATACTATATGTATATAAATAAAATGTATGTTTGGAAAATTCTGAACTATTTAAATTCTGATATT
This sequence comes from Lacanobia wlatinum, assembly GCA_947578705.1. NCBI lineage: Eukaryota > Metazoa > Arthropoda > Insecta > Lepidoptera > Noctuidae > Lacanobia > Lacanobia wlatinum. Next base: position 15,364,464 of record OX388026.1, read on the forward strand.
AGATACCTAGATAATAATAGACTATAGTGTGTAATAATAACAGAATATAATGATAATATAATATAATGCAATTTAATATACGTACTTACATAATATTTTAGTTTTAAGTTATCTTGCTGCGCCCTAACAGGGTCATGTACTTAGTAGTTATAAGCAAAGCTTGTAACTGTGAGTACATTTATTTATTTATATATACTTTATTGTGCAATAAATAAATAAATAAATGAACTCAGATGACCGCCATATGATTTGATATACCTACATACCTATTTGTCCCTACCTACGTAATCATATACAAAAAAACCGGCCAATTGCGAGTCGGACTCGTACTTGAAGGGTTCCGTACTATAAACCTTAATTTTTATTATTTGTTGTTATAGTGGCAATAGAAATACACAATCTGTGAGAATTTCAACTATCTACCTATTATGGTTCTTGAGATAGACCGCTGACAGAAAGACGGACGCACGGACGGACCGGGTATATAACAAACGGAATAGGGTTCCGTTTGTTACCCTTTGGGTACGGAACTCTAAGTCGTAGTTAGCTTTAGCATCAGTGGTAAGCTATACTGTTACTAGTCATCTGCCTTAATGAATAAAGTTGTGTGATGCCTATATATAAAGGAGAATGGTAATACATATTTGAAGTCACAAGAATACAAATATGATCTTAGGTAGGTCCTAGATCATGAGACGTGTAGAGAGTTTATTATAGGTATGTAATCCAAAAATATATATATAACAGAAATAAATGTTTACACAGCATTAATCACACATCAAGATTTGATCGCTTTATTCATACGTATGATGATCAGTTTTATTATATTCCATACATTTATAACACTTTTTACTATAAAATTGAAAGTTTCAGATAGCATAGGATTATTATGTACATAAAATAAAATTGCCAATATATAAAATCTTAGAAGTGCCGCCACCTGGCGCATATCAGTGGAACTGCTGGGTTACTGTGTATTTGAATATTGTTTACCACTAGGCACGACACGCGACTTCACGATTACTCGAGGTAAGAGGTGCTCTCGACTAGTAGTCTCTATAAATGCCACTAGATGGCGACATACAGAGTTCCGTTCAGCCAAGCATGCAGAAATCTATCACGATTAAAAGTTGTTTGAGTTTTTATGTTTTCAGAATACTTTCTTGTAACATGCTTTAATTGAAGTAGAGTGTACCAATTATGTCAGACGAATCTTATTAACTTTATTACTGTAAATGGATGCGTAAAAGAGGTTGTTTAGAAATGTTGTATTACATGACAATGCATTTCAGGTTCTTCGCAAACTTTCAAAGTAACGGTAAATGTGAAGTGTTTGTGATCTTATAAGAACGGTTGTAAGAATCCTCATGATTGTCATCATTTTGCCTCATGTATACCGCAACGTGAGTCTCGTCTCATAAACCAATTGAACTCTAAAACTGACTTTAACTACTCGGCAAAATGACTGCCAGCTACGAAAACTATGCACTAAACCAGTACAACGGAAATTACGAGCACTAATACGAGGTAACGGCGGATCGTCGGCTGTGATTTACCAAGATTATCCCGGCAGGCTCTTAGGGCGAGGGCCGTCTAACGGGACCGCGTGTTTCGATTTCGTAGAGCATTTCTCCGCGCGGTCCCGTTACTCGGCCGAAAGTACTTTTGTTGCTTGCTCGCGCTGCGGCCGCGGCACCGCTTACACGACTCACGAGCGATCGCTCGAGTTCACCGTATTGAGAACAACGTCGTTGTTCAGTATGAGTTCGCTCAAAACAAAGAGCTTTTCAAAATAAAATGGCTCTCCAAGGAGAATGTTAAGTTCAGTTACTCGAACAGTTATATCTTTCAACATCATTTGAATAATTTATCATCGCTTTACACACTTGTCAAGTCAAGTATCTTATGCAATACGCGTAAAAGTCGATTAGATCGGTTGAATTAAACAAATTAAAGGGGTCCAAAAGAAGTAAGTCAATAAAAATTTAGTGGCGAGTTGTGTAAGAGAGTGGCCTTGCGAGTGGCCGGGGTCGATGACTGCCGCTGACTGGATGATGTTTACCTTATCGACTGAGTGAGCGTAACCAACGAAAGTTCCAGCGCTGAGCCCAAAATGTTTGAGAGCGCTACAGTTTTATTGCGTGAGTTTGAACGACTACGGCGTAGCACGTTCATTACCTTGCTACGAAAACATTGTCTATCCGAGCTTAATTGCGGTCGTCAACAAAAAACTTACAAAACAAGTTATATATATTGACTCTTATTAATTTCTAAGCGCAAAAAAATACATGATAGTTTTAAATCTGTGTACCTAGTACAAATAATATAATCGCTTAAAAAGTCAACCTTGAATTTGAGCTATCGATTTTGAACTTGGGTCCTTCGGCAAAAAGTTAACGAACTTTTTTTTGAGCAATAGAGAAGTGTAGGAATATTCCATGGCTCGTTCGTCAGTTGGCACTAGGCGTCGCAGCGCGGTGATCAGGCATGGGGGGGAGGCTTGCGCGGTGACGTAATCCATGCGGTTCGATACTCTCGAAAGGCTGCGGGGTCGACGGCCGCTAGACGCGGAACCGCAGCCTACACGACTGCTCAATTAAACATTCCGCATGTACATTATACCAATACCCACACCACGGAACACCATCACGTTCAAACAATCACGCTGATATAATAATACATCACTGATCACGCTTATATTGACACTGTAACAGTTTCAAGTGACGAATGTTATTGAATGTTATAAGTCAAAGACCGGTTAATAAATGCAAGGAATTAATATTATGTTTAAATTCATATTGCTATAATGTCAATATTCACCTGTATTTTGACGTAGATAGAAAAAAAAAACTGAAATTTATTAAACAGTCATAAGGTCAAGAACCGTACAATTGTGATGTCACTTATTTTTAAGTGGCAACGCCAATTTGTCTGTGTTACCTGTAAAGCCGTAGTAACTGTACATAAAATTAAATATAATGAATGTTGCAAAATATGAATAATAGCTCACAATAACTGGAGGCCTATAATTAAACAAATGGTGACCAAACCCACGCGATTAATCAAACACCCACGTCACCGTCGGCCTACAGATTGAATTGTTCTGTCACAAGTCTTACTCAACTTACTAATTATTTAACATCGAGATTGAACCGTAAGACGTTCAATGGCAGATGCCATGTTAGAGTGAGGAATAGAATGGGCATTTCGAGAAAAGTAAATAAGTGCAATTATGAGTGAGAGGTGCGCGCGAAGGGCCGAGAGCGAGTTACACAAGAAGGGTTACAAAACTATGGCAATGAACCCGAGTGAACCTAAACCTTGCAAACCGCTAGCCGGCGCTGGCGACAGGCGTCGCCAACCTGCGGCACCACCGCCGCTTCGCAATGCACTTTATTGTTATTCACCGTCAACCACACGTGTCGTAAAATCGAACGCTATTTATAAGTCTACCGAGAACTAAAACATTCCTGCAGTTTGCAAACAAGTTTTCAAAATTGACTTTTTTCAATATATACCGCTATTTTAGCGCCTTTTCAGCTCAATACTAGTTTATCATGTATTCGAGCTGCATGGGAATACGTTTTCAGCTTCAATAATTCAGTAACCGTTAGAAATATAAGTTAATTCCAAGACAATACTACTTACATAATTGTATCTTCTTTAATCTTTCTAATATATAAAAATCTGGTGTCACGGTGTTTGTTATCGAACTCCTCCGAAACGGCTTTACAGATATTTAT